>OX596165.1:2778818-4040485 GCA_951394285.1 Epirrhoe tristata | reverse complement strand
TAAAAATAACTTCTTTGGAACATAACTATAAATCGGCACTATTTTGTCACTTTGTAAGTCAAATATTGTTATTGCAGTTCACACATATTGCATTAGTGTGTTCTCCACAAATTGGTATATTGCATTTTACGCAGGAAATTTTAGTTTTTCTGTCTTTTTTCCAATTGCAAAGACCACAACGCACTTTTCGTCCACTAACTGGCTGGCTTGATACAGGAGATGGCTGGACTTCGGGTATTATGTTTCGGATGCGGGCTTTTATGTGCTGTGGGATTCAGTTCAATATCCCAGAAGTTCAAGAACCTATTGGTTGTCATTTTCTATAATAAAAACAAATTTTAAAGAATTAATTAGAGTTATAAAGTTTTGGAAAATCACTTACGTATATAGTCGCTACCGGGTCCAAAGAACCCATGCGCACCTTTTACGTCCATAGCACTCGAGCGCAGCGTGCCAACTGACTGCGGCGACCGTTATTCGCAGTCTCACTCTAACGTCGGAAGGTACTAAGAGCGTCAACGTGGCAATCCTTAAGGTTCAATAGTTACCATGCAAACAATGGAGGACTGGGTCTGATAGACCCATTAGCGACTGCTTAAGTGTTAACACAATGTAGGTTACGTGTTGAAATATTTTGGTTTCAATCATGTTCTACTAGGATTAGCCTACTAGGTAAGGATAGGACTAGGATAGATAGATTATAACTTTATTGTACACCAAAAAAGTAACAAACAGAACAATAAAAACCTTGATAACAAAATGTGTAACAATGGGTGACCTTATCGCTAAAAGCGATCTCTTCCTGTTAACCTATATATGGATAGGACAGAAATTACTAGAAAATTGACGTCGGCGTACAAAAAAAAATATACCAACTTACTTACTCATAATTTATTTTTAAGATGTTGTAGGTGCACTAAAGAATTTTCATTTCATTCATTCATTCTATAGAGAATTCTCATTCATTCAATCTCACAAAGGCGGGTTGGTGTTAATTATGTGTAGATTTGTTTCTGGGTGTGTAATACTGAGCGCTCATTCATGCAGTGTTCCCGAGCTTACGCACACAGAAGCAACGTGCATGTGCACCTGCACACATAAGATCATCCCGCTTTTGTGAAGTTCCTAAAGTCTCCAAAACTGATCACGAACTTCTGTCATTGGCATAAAATCTATTATTTTTGTTTCAGGGCATAAACTTCACAAATTTCACGTTGCACATGACGTTTGGCATTCTCCTAGTGTGCGTACAGACATGGATTCAACTCCGTTACTTCATATACAGAGATACTAATAAGCTTAGGCTGAACGAGTCCCGGGAAATCCAAGGTATGACAAACTCAATCTGTACTGATTATACGCCAATACCTGCTCCGTCTGTTTGTTTGTTATCTGTCCCTTAAACCTCAAACAGACCTTTCACCTTGACCTTGACATAAATGTATTTTCTGCTGTCATTCAAAATATTTTATACTTTGACCTCGATCTTAACCTTGACCTTGACCTCAATATATTTTCCTGTTATTCATTTTACTGAATCTTGTCATGACAACTAAAAACAGTTTTATTTATGTTTGATCCTGTCATTCAAAAACTTATTAACTCTCTTCTTCCAATGTTTAATTCCAATGTTTTATTAATTACTTCGTTATATTTCAACAACAACAAATTTCAATCACCCGATCGACGCCGGAACCCACGTCACACGCTGTCATTGTCATCAGCTTCTCTCGTCGAGTTGCCAACCAAAAAGTAATGTTGCCAGCACACTTTGACCTCGACCTTGACCGTGACTTCTTTCAGACATCCGCCACCAGATTTCAAAATGGTGGCGCGCGGCCGAGTCCCATCTTGTCATGACAACTAACGGCTGCTTAATTTTTTTATCCTGTCATCCAAATACTTTGACCTCGACCTTGACCTCTTTCAGACGTCCGCCACCATATTTCAATATAGCGGCGCGCGGCCGAGTCCCATCTTTTGACAACTAACGACTGCTTAAATTTTTTCTTCCTGTTATTCAAACTTTGACCTAAACCTCGACCTTGACCTCTTTCAGACGTCCGCCACCAGATTTCAATATGGCGGCGCGCGGCCGAGTCCCTCCCACATATGAGTCGCGACGAACATGTTGTGAGAGAACGTTTGGAGAGAAAAGTGAAGAAACTGACGGCTCAGCTCGATATATTGGTTAGAGAGAGTAATAAGAGAGCATGTCCTAAGGACACCTTTCAAAGCACGCTTCAGGAGATGAAAGAGAAAGTGAGTATAAACAGTTTTTACAAGCTTCGTCTTATCAAACAAGCTCACGAGCTCTTAACGGTGAAGGAAAATATCGTGAGGAAACCCGCAGCTTAGTCAGCTCCACACGTATTGATGTCGTCTCTCCTGTGGGCGGCTGATTAAGCTGAGAGGATGGTTTAGGTGCTACAAGCCTCCATCTCAAACAATGTCCCGGCACTACAGCGTCCCGTTAAGTGTAGGCATAGGTTGCCTCCTGACGCTGTATAAATCACACATCTATAATCGTTTTTTAGACTAGGATATTGATTTACAGAAACAAAGTTATCTACATTATTAATGTAGCTTGCTTCATTCTTGATAGATTAACCAAGAAGCAACATTCTAAACGGTCAGGTGGGTGACCGTTAGTGGCATTATCAACCGAGCGCTTCCATGCTTCGGAAGGCACGTTATGTCGGTCCAGGCTATAAGTCGTTACGCCATGACGGAGCCAGTTGGCCACTGACTCATACGAACTTATATTGTAACTCTTGTTACAGTACAAAATCCGTGATAAGTGTCTGCTGATCAAATCTACCATCGCTATTGGATTCGTCGTTACAGTATTCTTCCTACATTCCATTCCTGAACTAAGTGAGTACTTACTATCTAAATGTCATGAAAAATCATGAAAAACTGAAGCCATTAAGAGCAAGGTTATAGTGTTAGATAAAGTCTGCCAAAGACACGTGTCGTTTCAAAAATACAACAAAATGCGCCGAGAACAGGGTGGTAGTGCCTTGCTGCTTGTGAGAATAGGGTGGTAGTGCCTTGCTTCTTGTGAGAACAGGGTGGTAGTGCCTTGCTGCTTGTGAGAACAGGGTGGTAGTGCCTTGCTTCTTGTGAGAACAGGGTGGTAGTGCCTTGCTGCTTGTGAGAACAGGGTGGTAGTGCCTTGCTGCTTGTGAGAACAGGGTGGTAGTGCCTTGCTGCTTGTGAGAACAGGGTGGTAGTGCCTTGCTGCTTGTGAGAACAGGGTGGTAGTGCCTTGCTGCTTGTGAGAACAGGGTGGTTAGTGCCTTGCTGCTTGTGAGAACAGGGTGGTAGTGCCTTGCTGCTTGTGAGAACAGGGTGGTTAGTGCCTTGCTGCTTGTGAGAACAGGGTGGTAGTGCCTTGCTTTTTGTGAGAACAGGGTGGTAGTGCCTTGCTGCTTGTGAGAACAGGGTGGTAGTGCCTTGCTTCTTGTGAGAACAGGGTGGTAGTGCCTTGCTGCTTGTGAGAACAGGGTGGTAGTGCCTTGCTTCTTGTGAGAACAGGGTGGTAGTGCCTTGCTGCTTGTGAGAACAGGGTGGTAGTGCCTTGCTGCTTGTGAGAACAGGGTGGTAGTGCCTTGCTGCTTGTGAGAACAGGGTGGTAGTGCCTTGCTGCTTGTGGGAACAGGGTGGTAGTGCCTTGCTGCTTGTGAGAACAGGGTGGTTAGTGCCTTGCTGCTTGTGAGAACAGGGTGGTAGTGCCTTGCTGCTTGTGAGAACAGGGTGGTTAGTGCCTTGCTGCTTGTGAGAACAGGGTGGTAGTGCCTTGCTGCTTGTGAGAACAGGGTGGTAGTGAGTCTTTGTTTATCGTGCTTCTTCTTCTGTGTCACCAGTTCTTTCAAAAAGTGCGATTTCAGTTGGCCGCGTACACGAGCGCTTAGACAGGAAATACTTAAATTTCTTACTACCTACATTTTTCCTTTACGTCCTCCAGACCGCGTGTCCCTGGGTTGGACGGCCCTGCTGGGCGCGGTGCTGCTCCTCACGCTGGCGGACCGCGAGGACCTGGAGCCCATCCTGCACCGCGTTGAGTGGTCCACACTACTCTTCTTCGCAGCTCTTTTCGTTCTTATGGAGGTAAACACGCCTTCATTCGTTCACTCATCTCTGTACCGCGTCGAGTGGTCCATGTCCGTGCGTAGGATTCATTCGTTTGTTCGTTTATTATTCACTTACCCATGCATTCATTCGATCATTAATTTATCGTTCAATCACTCAATCTATCATTCGTTCGCACTCAATTATTCATGCACTGAATGAATGGGTAAGCGAATGAATGAAGGAATTAATGAATTAGTGAACGAATAAGGAAACAACGAATGAACGAATGAATGAGTAAGTGAACGAATGATCGTATGATCTAATTAACGGACTTACGCATTATGAAGTATGAAGTTATAGTCTTGGCGGCAGCTATAAACTGAATGATATGTGCTGAGATTTTGACCATATTTTCCAAAATACCCATCACCACACTTGTTCTGTTCCAGGCGCTGTCGAAGTTGGGTCTGATCGAGTATATCGGCGGTTTGACAGAAGCGCTCATCTTCCAAGTGGACGAGCGGGCTAGGTTGGCTGTGGCTATACTGCTTATGTTATGGGTAAGTCTTCAATTTTAATTCAACCAATTTCAATTTACCCACTACAAGCAAGTTCGTATGAGTCAGTGGCCAACTCTGGTGATGGAGTTTTTAGGCCGCCTTAAGGCCTCCGTCATGGCTTAACGACTTAATAGCCGGGACCGACAATTTACGTGCCCTCCGAAGCACGGAAGGGCTCAGATGAAAATGCCACTGGCGGTCACTCATCCACTTACAGACCGTTTCGAACGTTGCTTAACTTCGACGATCTATCAAGAACGACTAAGCAAGCACGAGAACTTCCTCCTAGCGCGTGGCTTCTGTCGCCTTTCTAAACCTAAACTAATCTGACGACTGAATGAAAGAATGAACGATAGGTACCTTTTAATTTTAGGTATCGAGCATGACGTCAGCCTTTGACAACATCCCTCTGACAACAGTGAATGAATAGAAGCTTAATTTAATTCTACAATGAATGAATTAATGAACGATACGTTAACCATTAGTTTTTTTTATCCTATGATGAATGAATGAATGATACCTAAACAAGCTTTATTTAATTCTACAATGAGTGAATGAATGAACGATATCTAACCATCAGGTTTCTTTCTAAGATTTATTTAATCCTACGATTAATGAATGAATGATACCTAAACAAAGTTTGTTTTATTCTACAATGAATGAATGAATGAACGATATCTAACCTTCAGCTTTCTTTCTAGGTATCGGGCGTAACTTCAGCGTTCGTCGACAACATACCTTTGACGACAATGATGGTGCGAGTGGTGACGTCACTCGGTTCTAATCCCACCTTGAACTTACCAATGACGCCTTTGATCTGGGCACTTTCTTTTGGAGCTTGTCTTGGAGGTAGGTATTTCATTTCATTACTTAGGTACAGTCAGCAACGAAAATCGATTAACAGTAGGACTTTTGTTTTCAATAACTAAGAAAAATAAACTTTTCTTAAGAAATTATAACGAGCCAATACTTTATCTTCAAATATTAGTCAAAATATTGGTCATTATGTTACGGATCTCGGACATAATTCAGATTTGTGAAATAGTATTTTAAACACAGTAAAAAACAAGATCGATTGGGAACAAAAAAAAACAGTTGCGCTCCAAGAGTGCCGAAAGTTGATAACATGAACAGATTTTCCCATCTCAAACAAAAAACGTTGGCCTTTACATCTATATTGATTTATACAGCGTCAGGAGGCAATCCATGCCTACATTTAACGGGACGCTGTAGTACCTGGGACATTGTTTCATTGTTTGTTTGTATCTCTCAAACACAGGTGTAGGTAACGGTAACAGCGGCGCGAGTTCAATGGTTTTTTTCTCATCTCATCTCTCATCAAATGCCCAACGTGAAGAACGCTAAAGAAGTTTTCACTTCAGAAAAATCGAGTTTATTTATCGATTATCTTTGTATTCTTAAAAGGTTTTGACGATTTCTGTCTTCAAATAAACTTTTGATGAAATATAACTGATTCGCATAAAAACATTTGGAACCAAGCATTTTTTGACGACCTCTGTGGCGCTGTGGGCGAAGGTCCGCCTGCGATGCAGAAGGTTGCGGGTTCGATCTCCGCCGCGGGACAAATCTTTGTATGACCTACAGATATTTGTCTCGGGTCTGGGTGTTTCTATGTATAATATGTATGTATTTACAAACAAAAAGTATATAAGTAGTTTATCAGTCATCTAGTACCCATAACACAAGCTCAAGCTTACCTTGGGGCTAGATGATGCTGTGTGAAGAGTCCAGCATTATTTATTTATTTATTTTTTCGCCATCTATACAGTTCAGAATATCTCAAAAACATATTTATAATCTCCTAAAAACATTTTCATATAACTTATAACGTACTTTCCAGTAAAAGTCATTAAAATCGGTTCAGTTTTATCTAATTTTAGAAATATGATCTATAATATTTTTACAGGTAACGGCACTTTAATCGGCGCAAGCGCAAACGTGGTCTGCGCAGGAGTTGCGGAACAACACGGATACAAATTCTCTTTTATGCAGTTCTTCAAAATTGGCTTCCCTGTCATGATAGGACATCTGATTGTTGCGTCAGGGTATCTTATGTTCTGTCATGTACTTTTCGAATGGCATTAAGTTCGTATGAGTCAGTGGCCAGCTCTGGTGACGGAGTTTTTAGTAAGGCCTCCGTCATGGCTTAACGACTTAGCCAGGACCATATTAAATAAAGCTTACGATCTATCAAGAAAGACTAACCACGAGCGCTGAAAAACACGTTTACAAATTTATTTATCGGGTATATTGTGTTTTAAATTTAGTGTAAATTGCAGATCTTTTCAAAGGAGCCTAGCCTCTCAAGAGCAAGGGCAACGCTTAAAGGATATAAAAAAAAAACTTAGGCCTTTACATCTATATTAGATGATTTATACAGCGTCAGAGACGCTGTAGTGTCTGGGACATTGTTTGAGATGGAATAGGCTTGCCCAGCACCTAAACCATCCTCTCAGCTGAATCAGCCGCCCACAGGAGAGACGACGTCAATACGTGTGGAGCTGACTAAGCTGCGGGTTTCCTCACGATGTTTTCCTTCACCGTTAAGAGCACGTGTTAAAGCGCATATAAATTTTACGAAACGTAAAATCCATTGATGCACGGCCGGGATTCGAACCCACGACCTTCGGATTGAATGTCGAGGTTCAACCTCATTCGACCAACACGGCTCTAGGAAGCATATTAGTGTGCCAATAACTCATACGAATTTGTTTATTTTTAGTGATTGTTTACTTACACACAGCCTGCGTTTTTAATAGTTTTAAATATTTTCAATTTACCCGTGACAATATTTAATTTAGATAATTTTAGCGATAAATACCCGTACTTGTGTATATTTTATGTTGTCTGTTTTTCATTTTTGGTCAAAAAGAATTATGGTCCATCTAAATTAAAATGGATGAATAAATGTAAGGGTAAAATTAAAGAGTAAATTATATAGCTATATGTAGACCTTTATGTACAAAATGTAGTGTGATATGTATACAGTATTTTAGTACTTAAATTGATCAAATTCTTAGTTTTATGCTAAATTATTTTATTTGTAAGTTTTTCGGGCATAATTTTTTAAGTCACAATATTTAGCTGTTTTCTCGTGGTCCCAGGATTTTGTCCCATTAATGGGACCACAAGGGAGAACTGTTTCTTCTAGTTCCATTCCTATGCTTTGACGACCTCAGTGGCGCAGTGGGCGAAGGTCCGCCTGCGACGCAGAAGGTTGCGGGTTCGATCCCCGCCGCGGGACAAATGTTTGTATGACCTACAGATATTTGTCTCGGGTCTGGGTGTTTCTATGTATAATATGTATGTATTTACAAACAAAAAGTATATAAGTAGTATATCAGTTATCTGGTTCCCATAGTACAAGCTTTGCTTAGTTTGGGGCTAGATGATGCTGTGTGAAAGTGTCCAGCATTATTTATTTATTTATTTATGCTCAGTTACGTATTTATCCTCCTGTATATAGGTATGTAACTAACAGACCTATAGCATAGGTTGCGAGGAGCGAAGCGACGAGTAGTTAGGTGTATAGTGAACAACCACGCACGAGCCGAGCGAAGCGTGCCGCGGTAGCGGCCGGCGAGTGCCAGATCCCCGTGGTTTTTGTGTTCAGTAGGAGCATATATATATATACAGCAATTAAGTTTATAAGTGTTAGGCCGCGAACGCACAGCCAGGCGGCTAGCTAAGCGCCTAGTGTCAAGCTAGTCGCTTAGCGTGTAGCATAGTAAAACGAACGTTCTAAAATGTTCGCGACCGGCCGCACTGCGAGCTTGGCGTCTAGCTAGTCGCTTGGCGTCTAGCTAGTCGCTTGTTGCTTAGCTAGTCACTTGGTATCTAGCTAGTCGCTTGGCGTCTAGCTAGTCACTTGGCGTCTAGCTAGTCGCTTGTTGCTTAGCTAGTCACTTGGTATCTAGCTAGTCGCTTGGCGTCTAGCTAGTCACTTGGCGTCTAGCTAGTCGCTTGTTGCTTAGCTAGTCACTTGGTATCTAGCTAGTCGCTTGGCGTCTAGCTAGTCACTTGGTATCTAGCTAGTCGCTTGGCGTCTAGCTAGTCGCTTGGCGTCTAGCTAGTCGCTTGGCGTCTAGCTAGTCGCTTGTTGCTTAGCTAGTCACTTGGTATCTAGCTAGTCGCTTGGCGTCTAGCTAGTCACTTGGCGTCTAGCTAGTCGCTTGTTGCTTAGCTAGTCACTTGGTATCTAGCTAGTCGCTTGGCGTCTAGCTAGTCACTTGGCGTCTAGCTAGTCGCTTGTTGCTTAGCTAGTCACTTGGTATCTAGCTAGTCGCTTGGCGTCTAGCTAGTCGCTTGGCGTCTAGCTAGTCGCCTGTTGCTTAGCTAGTCACTTGGTATCTAGCTAGTCGCTTGGCGTCTAGCTAGTCGCTTGGCGTCTAGCTAGTCGCTTGTTGCTTAGCTAGTCACTTGGTATCTAGCTAGTCGCTTGGCGTCTAGCTAGTCGCTTGGCGTCTAGCTAGTCGCTTGTTGCTTAGCTAGTCACTTGGTATCTAGCTAGTCGCTTGGCGTCTAGCTAGTCGCTTGTTGCTTAGCTAGTCACTTGGTATCTAGCTAGTCGTTTGGCGTCTAGCTAGTCGCTTGTTGCTTAGCTAGTCACTTGGTATCTAGCTTGGCGTCTAGCTAGTCGCTTGTTGCTTAGCTAGTCACTTGGTATCTAGCTAGTCGCTTGGCGTCTAGCTAGTCGCTTGTTGCTTAGCTAGTCACTTGGTATCTAGCTAGTCGCTTGGCGTCTAGCTAGTCGCTTGTTGCTTAGCTAGTCACTTGGTATCTAGCTAGTCGCTTGGCGTCTAGCTAGTCGCTTGGCGTCTAGCTAGTCGCTTGTTGCTTAGCTAGTCACTTGGTATCTAGCTAGTCGCTTGGCGTCTAGCTAGTCGCTTGGCGTCTAGCTAGTCGCTTGTTGCTTAGCTAGTCACTTGGTATCTAGCTAGTCGTTTGGCGTCTGGCTAGTCGCTTGGCGTCTAGCTAGTCGCTTGTTGCTTAGCTAGTCACTTGGTATCTAGCTAGTCGCTTGGCGTCTAGCTAGTCGCTTGGCGTCTAGCTAGTCGCTTGTTGCTTAGCTAGTCACTTGGTATCTAGCTAGTCGCTTGGCGTCTAGCTAGTCGCTTGGCGTCTAGCTAGTCGCTTGTTGCTTAGCTAGTCACTTGGTATCTAGCTAGTCGCTTGGCGTCTAGCTAGTCGCTTGTTGCTTAGCTAGTCACTTGGTATCTAGCTAGTCGTTTGGCGTCTAGCTAGTCGCTTGTTGCTTAGCTAGTCACTTGGTATCTAGCTTGGCGTCTAGCTAGTCGCTTGTTGCTTAGCTAGTCACTTGGTATCTAGCTAGTCGCTTGGCGTCTAGCTAGTCGCTTGTTGCTTAGCTAGTCACTTGGTATCTAGCTAGTCGCTTGGCGTCTAGCTAGTCGCTTGTTGCTTAGCTAGTCACTTGGTATCTAGCTAGTCGTTTGGCGTCTAGCTAGTCGCTTGTTGCTTAGCTAGTCACTTGGTATCTTTTTTTTTTTTTTTTTTTTACGGATAGAAAATCTGCTCACAAACATCCAATTACGTCGAGGGAACGTAATTGGGGTGTGTGGGGATGTCGAACACTCGACGACCCACTAAAAACTACCCGATGGCCGGCCTCTATGCATAACGAGGGGCTCCGGGATCTCCTACGGAACGCACGCGGTGCCCCTCTCGCATTTTGCCTTGAGCACAATCCCGGTAATGGCACCCACAGCCACGCCCGGCACCCACACACGTGGCTGTTAAACCACGTGCGTGGAACTCACGACAACACTTGCCACACAGTGTCGCCGCCCTCCCGGGATCTGCATGATGAGCAGCCAGAGCCCTCACTCCGACCGCCCGCAGACCCGAAAAGTCCCCTGTTGGGCAGGGGATACCACTCGCCCCCTCGCGGGGCAGGCGGTGCGGGGCTGATGTTGCCAACAACCCGTTCCCGCCTTCCATCCCGAGCGGGTTCGGCCTCGCTCCGAACCCACTCCGCGGCCTCGTCATCCAGACCATACAAGTGACTGGTGCCAAGGCAAGTCAGTCAGTGCCTATCCGACCGAGTCGCCAAGGCACCCACATCCCATGATGCCGGGCAAGAGTAGCGAAGGCGGCGATATTGCGTACCACGCACTCTCCAGAGGAGGTATCACCGCCTTCCACCTCTTCGGTGTTCCGCCGCCTACGAGCCTACCAGCTCGTCCTAGCTTCATCCACTGCGCCCTCTGCGAGTCAGAGGGACGCGCGGAGAAGCTACCCCTTTCGTCAAAACGGCCGCAGAGGACAGGGAGAGCGGCAACGAAACACCGACACTCCTCTTCCACTGCGGCCCCACCGCCAACGCATCACACGGTGCGCCACCGTTTGGTCGCGGAAGATAGGGCGAGCGGCAACGACACACCAACACGCCTCTTCTCCCGCGACCCCACCCTCCTCGGACGCATGCAGGGCGTCCCCGCCTGGGATTCCTTTTAGCTTCACCGTGTCTCCCTCACGGCTACTGAGCCCCCCCATCGCGACAAGATTGGAATCCATCGGGGGGGAGTCACTTGGTCTAGCTAGTCGCTTGTTGCTTAGCTAGTCACTTGGTATCTAGCTAGTCGCTTGGCGTCTAGCTAGTCGCTTGTTGCTTAGCTAGTCACTTGGTATCTAGCTAGTCGCTTGGCGTCTAGCTAGTCGCTTGTTGCTTAGCTAGTCACTTGGTATCTAGCTAGTCGCTTGGCGTCTAGCTAGTCGCTTGTTGCTTAGCTAGTCACTTGGTATCTAGCTTGGCGTCTAGCTAGTCGCTTGTTGCTTAGCTAGTCACTTGGTATCTAGCTAGTCGCTTGGCGTCTAGCTAGTCGCTTGTTGCTTAGCTAGTCACTTGGTATCTAGCTAGTCGTTTGGCGTCTAGCTAGTCGCTTGTTGCTTAGCTAGTCACTTGGTATCTAGCTAGTCGTTTGGCGTCTAGCTAGTCGCTTGTTGCTTAGCTAGTCACTTGGTATCTAGCTAGTCGTTTGGCGTCTAGCTAGTCGCTTGTTGCTTAGCTAGTCACTTGGTATCTAGCTAGTCGCTTGGCGTCTAGCTAGTCGCTTGTTGCTTAGCTAGTAACTTGGTATCTAGCTAGTCGTTTGGCGTCTAGCTAGTCGCTTGTTGCTTAGCTAGTCACTTGGTATCTAGCTTGGCGTCTAGCTAGTCGCTTGTTGCTTAGCTAGTCACTTGGTATCTAGCTAGTCGCTTGGCGTCAAGCTAGTCGCTTGGCGTCTAGCTAGTCGCTTGGCGTCTAGCTAGTCGCTTAACTAGACGCCAAGCGCGTATCCAAGTAAATAAACGTGTAGGTTTTTTGTTTTTTTTGAATAAAACACCTAGCGACCCAGCACGCAGTGCGGCCACTATGTTAGTAGCCAGGATGCAAGCTTAGCTACACGCTAGGCGACTAGCTTGACACTAGGCGCTTAGCTAGCCGCCAGTGGGGCTATGATGAGCAACGTGAAATTGTCACGGCGTGACATAAGAACATTTGTCATGCCAGCATTTTTATCATTTTGCGCTAATATGAGCGCCATGACAGAGACTATGTCACACTATCTCACAATTTGACATAACGATATGAAATAACGGGCTGCGCATGACTACAGACACAGTAATGAAAATTTTTAACGAGTAAACGAGACGAGAGACTTCAGTCACGGTGCTCAACATAGGCCCACTGGCTGTGCGTTCGCGGTCTTATAGATAAATTGTTTCATCCCACGAAGGTGGGTTGACCTTAATTGTGTGTGTAGATGCACATGCACGTTGTTTCTGTGTGCGTGCGTAACGCTATGGACGAATGAGCGCTCAGTATCGCTTACACAGAAACAAATATACCAACCCGCATTCGTGAGATAGGGTAACTGTAGTTACAGGATAGCTTTTTATGTCCATTGTTTTTCGTCCATATAGTTTTTAATTTAGAAATTTATCTACGTTAAGTTTACAAAGTTGTGTACTTATGTTTTTTTCTTTAAAATATTTTTAAAAGTTTTTCTATTATTTTTCAAACGACTTCAAAAAAGGAGGAGGTTCTCAATTCGTCTGTATGTTTTTTTTTTTTTTTGTATCTTGTTACGCGATTGTTCCGCCATTTGTTGACCGATTTGCAAAATTCTTTTCATGTTTGAAAGGGTATACTCCAGAGGTTGTCCCATATAAATTTTATTCCTGAGGGATTGATAGGTTCCCCGTAAAACTCTAAACACCTTCCCTCATAGCCATGTCACAAATAGAAATCGAATCGACAGCTTGACGCCCTGAGTCACACCGCGTTTCGAGTCAAACATTGAAGTCGGTTTTCTTTTTTACTACATATTTACATATATTTACAAAATACAACAGGATTAGTCAAGCTATCTAAGGATCGTTAGAAACGATCTATAGTTTTCTTTTTAGTATAAAAACGTAATTATTTGTTTTCAATTTTTATACTTAACCCAAAAATTTAATGACACATTTTTTGACAATGTTTTTTGTGACCAGTTAAAATTTTGAAACTCCGTTCACAATTGGAACATAAAAACACCGTTTTCAACAAAAGTAGTATTTAAAACCAATTTCCTACAAAAAATTCACAGAAACTCGCTTTAGGTGAGAACTAAAACAAAATATTTTTTTTGTTGTTTCCTCACGATGTTTTCCTTCACCGTTAAGAGCTCGTGTTATAGCGCATATAAATTTTATGAAACGAAAAATCCATTGATGCACACCCAGGATTCGAACCGTTCGAACGTAGAGGGTCTACGGCGTAGAGGGTTACGTAGATTACAGTACTTATATAATATTATTATATTTGCTTAGAATATCTTCATCCGTCTTTAGATATAAAATATTTAAATTAATGTCATAATAATAAGTATGACTGTATGGATTTTGATTGTGGTTAATAATAGATTTATTTTAACACACGGTATGGATTTTTATATTGATTGTTGTTAATAATATATTTATTAGAACATCATAATAAATAGCTTTAAGAATAACTATGTACCTAAACTCATAAATAAACATTATTTTGAAGTAAAATAGCTAAATTATACAGGGTGTAAAAAGACGTCTACCGAAGCCGAAAGGGGTAGGTACAGCATCCCAACACACAACTAAATCCAAAAGGATTTTCCGAAAAAATCATTATATCCGGAGAAAACAGCGTTTGAAGATTACTGTTTGCGTATGTACTGGGCGCGTTGTTTTACGTAGATTGCTGGATTTTGAGTTTTAATAGTTTTTTTTCTTTTATAAATGCAATTATTAGGTAGGTATGGTCTTATTATGTTGTACTAGTAGTAAATAACTAGAAAATAAAATAAAATGACGTAGCTAAGTCAACATTTTTTTTTTTGCGTTTTTTTTTCGCTAAATATGTTTACAATCATGGTCTGATTGAAACCCTTCAGTTTCGGTAGCAGTCATTTTACACCCTGTAGATTTATTCAGAATTTTTTATCACGAATGACGTAAAATATAACTGTTTCAATAAAAAATGATTGGTAACTACGATTTTTTATTGCTTACTGTAGGATCTTGAGTAATAACGCAGGTTTCGGACGTTAATTAACAGTTTATTAAACGAAATTAGTGCAATAACAATATAAGCAGGTGACAACGCGGTGCATAGGTTGCGACTGACTATAGCTACTTACTTACTAAACATACGTACATCTACATAGGCACAGCTCACGTTACTTCGCTATTCCTAACACCTTCCTAACCCTCGAAGTCGTGAGCGAATCTGTTCATACTTACATAGGGTCACTCACACAACATACCTAGATTATGCATGCATTCTTTATGCTTTGTACCACTCAAACCCTTGGTCAAAACATCTGCAGGCATTCTCTCTGTACATAAGTATTTCAGATTTATAACACCTTGCTCGCACATATCTCGAACGAAGTGGTGCCTCACGTCGATGTGTTTAGTTCGTGAGTGATAATTCCTGCTTTCAGCAAGCTTTATCGCACCCTGATTATCGTTGAAGTCACACACTCGCATTCCATCCCAACATTATCCAACACATCACGCAAATACATGGCTTCTTTAGTAGCTTCAGAAATGGCCATGTACTCAGCTTCCGTACTCGATAACGCTATACTACGTTGTTTACGTGCTTCCCAGCTGATTGGGGCACCCGCTAATATAAACGCAAAACCAGAATAAGATTTACGATCAATCGCATTCGAACCACACCAAACAAAGGTAAATCAGTCCTTTCATACACCAAACCATAGTCTGACGTTCCCTTTACGTATCTCAATACACGCTTCGCCGCTTTCCAATGTTCAACATCATAGTTAGTATTAAATTGGCTTAAATAGTTAACAGCGTACGAGATATCGGGTCTCGTTGTTACGGCTAGATACATCAGAGCACCTATTAAACTCTGATAAGGATACTGACTCATCACATCATTTTTCACACATTTAGGTTTTTCTAACTTTACATTCATATCAATCGGAGTCATTGTAGGTTTACATTCACTCATACCAAAGCGCTCAAGAATTTTACACACATAAACACTTTGATTTAAGTACACTCGGTCTTCTTCATCACGAGTAAATTCAATACCTAAACAATGATTAATTTTACCCATATCTTTCATCTCAAACGCGTTAGATAATTGCTTCTTCACATCACACAACCAATCATCATCATTTGTAGCTAAAATTAAATCATCAACATAAATCGCAATTATCATCATTCGCTCACCTTTTCGTGCTACAAACACACATGGATCCTGGGGAGTTGCCTCGAAGCCAACACTCTTCAACTTCCTCACCAGCTCCTTATGCCACTGCAATCCAGACTGACGCAAACCATACAGACTCTTCTTCAACAAACACACACTATTATCACATTCACTCAGTACTTTGTTCCAGCGTTTAGCTGTTTCGATAATTTTCTTATCTTTAATTATTTTCTGTTCTGTTCCAATCTTTTGGTTTGCGAGTATTCTGTCAATAACTTCGCGTAGCTGTTCGGGTACTTCCATGTATACTTCTTCTTCCAATGAACCATTTAGGTAAGCTGTCACGACGTCCATTTGATGCATCTCTAGCCCTAACTCTGCCGATACTGCAGCTATGAGTCTTATTGATGACGATCTCACGAATGGAGACGAGGTCTCATGAAAATCCTCCCCTGGCCGTTGAGAGCATCCTTTCGCAACCAAGCGTACCTTCTTTCCTGTAGTTTTGGTACTAAAAACGAATCTGTTTCCAATTACTTTTCGATTCGATGGTCGAGATACTATTTCCCACGTGCCATTTTTAATCTGTGCCATAAACTCGTTTTCTAGGGCACCTCTCCATTCATTCACGTCGTTCGTCTTTTCAATTTCACTCCATTTCATTGGTTCTATAGTAGCAATTCCTGCCATTAGCTGATCATCTGATTCTTCATCTTCTGATTCCGGTTCAGTATCCGTTGGTATTATTTCATTAATAGGTCTATATTCGTTCCTATACTCTTGTCGCGTTTTTCCAGTGCGAACTAGTCTTCCTCGCCCTCTCTTCGAAGGTTCAATTAATCTCTCCCATGAAACTGTCGCTGTTCTTTTTCTCAAAGTACCTAACTCCTCTATTTCTTTCTTCATCAGGTTCGTAGACGCTTTCAAGTGCCTTTTTGGCCTTTCTCCTTCTCTTTTAGCTTTCAATGGAGGTTTTCTCTGTTCTTCACACCTTCCACTAGGCGCGTTAAGATCAACAATAATCTCTCCATCCATGTCTTCTTCTTCAAGTATTTCTTTATACTCATGTCTGAACGCCGTCTCATTCATGAATTTCACATCACGAGTTACAATGATTTTCTTTGTCTTAGGATTATGTATTCTATAGGCTTTAGATTGGACATCATATCCCATGAATATTCCCAGCTCAGAACTTGAATCAAATTTCCCCTTCTGGGAACTTTTATCTTTGTAGTAGGCTTTCGATCCAAATATTTGCATGAAGATTACAGTAGGCTTCTTTCCTTTCCATAATGTAAATGGTATTTCACCATTCAAGGCAGTAGTTGGGCAACGATTCCTGATATAATTCGCAGTATGAACTGCTTCCGCCCAAAACGCCGGTGGGCTGCCCGCCTGACGCATCATGCACCTCGCCATTTCGATTAAAGTTCTATTCTTACGCTCAGAAACACCGTTTTGTTGGGGTGTGTAAGGCGCTGTCAATCTTCTTTGAATCCCTTCTTTCTTCAAGAAATCATCGAAATCATTATTTACATACTCACGGCCGTTATCAGATTGTAAATTCTTTATTTTCTTTCCAGTGAACTTCTCCACATAGGCCTTGTATTCTTTGAATACTCGCAGGACATCACTTTTATTTGCTATGAAGTATACTTCACACCATCGAGATTTATCGTCGATAAAAGTGACAAAATACTTTTTCCCGCCAAAAGACTGCTGTCTCATAGGGCCACATACATCACTATGTACTATTTCTAGTAGCTCACTCGTGCGCTCTGCACTACCTTTAGGAAACGGTGTGCAGGTTTGTTTCTCACTTATGCAGATTTCACACTCAGATAATTTTTCATCATCTTTGAATGTCAGCCCATGTACTAAGCCACTCTTGGACATTGACTTCAAGTCGCGCTCATTTAAGTGCCCAAGTCGCTCGTGCCACATATCTATAGGTTTCTTCACCTCAGCATTATTAGCACAGTTCTCACTCATTCGAACATGGTACAGATTACCAACACGATCTGCTCGTAAGTGAATCTTATTTTTCTCATCAATCACAAAGGCACCATTTTTCTTGAAATGAACCTCGAACCCGCGATCTGTGATTTTCGCTACTGATAATAAGTTGGTTCGTAAGTCTGAGACATAAAATACCTTTTCAATGTCTATGCGGCGCTCTTCGCTGCCTGTATCAACTGAAATGCTGACCTTTCCTGCTCCGGTGATATGTGTGCGCTCACTATTAGCCAAATTCAGCTCGGAGTCCAGTCGCGTAAAACCCTGAATCATGTGCCTTTCATTACACATATGTCCCGTGCATCCACTGTCGATACACCAAATAGGGTTTCTCTCGTCACCAAACATCACCTCTTCGGTGGTGCTCATCAACATCGTCGTCTTCGAATCGCTATCTCGTTCTGATTGTTTTGCGCTCTGCTTGTTTTTATTGAAGTTCTTTGACTTACACTCTCTCGCCAAATGCCCACGACGACCACAACGATAACATTCAATTTTATTCTTATTGTAGCCTTGATTCTCATTAGAGTTCTTCTTCTGGTTGGCATTTGTGTTGGTACGCTTGACGAACATAGCTCCCTGGTCCACTGCTGATTTTCTGCCATCAAAATCTTCGAGGATCTTCACTTTCAAAATATCTGTTGAAGGTAAATCATCTCGCGATTCCATTGCCGTGCGAAACATAGCGAAGGAATCCGGCAAACTATAAAGCAATAATATAGCCAGAAGTTCATCAATCACGACCAAACCGATTTCTTTGAGCTTTTTCACTGCATCGAAAAAATCCGCGATGTGTTTCTTTAAGTCATCTGCTTCCTGCATACGTGTTAATACAAGTTTCTTCAACAATGAGGCTTTCCTTGCAGGCCCGCTTGACTGGTACAAAGACTTCAACTTATCCCATATTGCTTTTGAAGTTTCCAAACCGTCCAATGCAACCAACTCGCTGGGACTGACGGCCAACAAAATGTCCGATTCGGCCTTTCCATCATTTTTAATCCATTCCGCATACTTCGGATCCGAACGCCCTGGCTGAGGCAATGTTCCCGTTACATATTCCCACAAGTCATTTTTCTTCAAAATAGCTCGCATTTGAATCTTCCATGTATCGTAGTTATCGCCAGTTAGAGGATCAATTTTTATAGAAGCAGCCATTATGAAGTTTCTTCAACTCCAAATAAACACAATTATAACCTTTTACGTTATAAAAACACAATGGAATGTCCCGGCGCATTAACGAGTGCACGTGTCCGTACGCAGAGATAACATAGAACTCGCCATTAGACCGGCTTACGCACTTGTTTACGCAAAGTTTTGATTTTACTTATTTCACTGCAAATCCAGTCAATTTAGCACAAAATCACTGTTATTTCACCACCTGGGCCCATAACCTGTAGGATCTTGAGTAATAACGCAGGTTTCGGACGTTAATTAACAGTTTATTAAACGAAATTAGTGCAATAACAATATAAGCAGGTGACAACGCGGTGCATAGGTTGCGACTGACTATAGCTACTTACTTACTAAACATACGTACATCTACATAGGCACAGCTCACGTTACTTCGCTATTCCTAACACTTACTACTTAAACTTATCCCATACCTATTATCAAAATGCTATACACACAGGTACCTACCGTACAGTACGCACAACCGATCTTTAGCTCCCTGAAGTTAGGTGCACAGGTTTGCGCGAGTAGGCGAGATAGGACGATGCAACAATCTAAGCGAGTGAGCGAAACAGCTATACAACGCTGTCTTCGTCCTTTAGGCGTCATGAAAAATGGGTTCTGCGCAGCTACTTCAGACAGCTAAAGATTGGTTGTGCGTACTTATTACAAAATTATAATGAAACTTCAATAATGATTAGGTAATTATTTTTATTACTGTAAAAGTCTATAAAAATCTATAAATCTTAAATTCTAAGCTACTATAGGGATGTCTGGTTTTTTTTAAAAACAGATGCCGATCCGAAAAACTTTAGTCATTTTTATCTATCTGAAAATTTGTGGTACTTATGTATGAATGTTTGTAAGTTTGTGTTTCAATCACCGACAAGGATTTACGTTCAAATTCCGTGAGGCTGTATTTGAATGTGTTACAAGATGTTTAAGGGCAACTTCGGCAAGATGTGGGCATGTATTAAATATGTTTGGACATGCCTCTGACTACCCCCCTTAGACATCTTCAAAGGATCTGGAATAAGTAACATAAAAAATATCTGAGAGAATGTCTACCGCGCTTTGGGGATACAGTCGTGTACGTTTTTTTACAAGGTTTTATGTTAAAATTCACTAATGTCGCTACCTATTCTCATTAATGTCAACTTTTATCCGTTGCTTAGTAACGGTTTTATATCCTTTGCACGACTAATGCCCAAAATCAATATGGAATACCATTACTAAAGAATGATTTAAATCGATAGTGACTCTGAGTGCGGCCGATTCAAGTAATGATTAAATTTGATTTTAATTGAATGGTTGCATTTTGAAATCCTATAGGTTTATGAATAGCTTGATAGCTTCAACTCCTGCAGCAGACCGAAGACAGTCTCCACAAGCCTGTATTTCATATTGAAGGTAGTTCTTCTCGCGTCCACTGAACCGTACGACATATTCAGTGTGAAGAGGTCCGGGAAGAACTGGAATAAAAAGCAGACCTTTACATCTATACTTCTTCTTCTTCTTATAGTGTTCTGTCGAGCCAGTGTGGTGAAAGGATTTTAAGTGCGCCTCAATGAGGCTTTTCGTGCACTTGGCACATGTTTTCAAACTTTGTAGGTTCTACGACATGCCGGTTTCCTCACGATGTTTTCCTTCACCGTTTGAGAGTACCGGCATAGTTCACATGAGTTTTTCGGCAGAAAAACTTATTGGTGCACGACCGGCAGACTTGTTGTCTAACTTGAAATCCATTCCCATTTGTCATCCCAATAGAGCTCAACCAATCACATAATAGAAAAATGACAATTAAAGTCCGGATTGGGTTTCAAATGTCAAAATGAAGCAGATGTCCATTCCCAGTTGAGTTAGACAATAAGGCGGGATTGAATATGAATATGCACTTAACATGAAATGATTTTATAGAATAGAATAGAATAGAATAAAGTTTTATTTTCTCCACATCATATACAACAGTCATGACATGACGTCAGAAGCATTTTTCCATTCAAATTGGTGGTAAAATGTCTAGAAATCACTATTACATACCGGCAAACCCATCATGGGTTGCGTACTGAACTCCTGAGCCATTTCATTGGCTTTGAGGATGTTGGCACGCTGCGGGGTCACGTGGAGAAGCTGGAACTTACCCTGAAACAGCAAGGTCGAGGTGAAGGTGAGGTCAAGGTGAGGTCGAGGTGAAGGTCGAGGTCAAGGTGTAGGTCCAGGTGTAGGTCGAGGTCAAGGTGATGATTGAGGTCAAGGTGAAGGTCGAAGCCAATGTGAAAGTAGAGGTCAAGGTCAAGGTGTAGGTCGAGGTTAAGGTGAGAGTAAGAAATTTCGTACGAGTCAGTGGCCAACTGTGGTGACAAATGTTCCTTACCTCTCTTTTTTTATCCACAGCCTCTCTGAGTTGCATCACAATGTTTCGACTGCCTGCTGTAGCATTCCATCTAAAAATAAACAATAGACACCCATCAAGGTTCGTATAACTATGAGTCAGTGGCCAACTCTGGTGGCGGAGTTTTTAGACCGCTTTAAAGACTCCGTCATGTCATAACCATCCGGGACTGACAATGGAACGTGCCCTCTGAACCACGGTAGGTGCAACCCGATCGAAACGTCGAGGTTAGATAATAGTTCAAATAAATAAATAAATCAGCATTGCCATCCAGCGTGGTAATGCCGCCAGTGTTTTGGGCACGCTTCCGACTGACAGTGACCTGGATCAGTTGAGCTATCTATAGATCGTTTCTAACGATCCTTAGACAGCTTGACTAATCCTGTTGTATTTTGTAAATATAATATTATGTAAATATGTAGTAGCTTAGTTTCTGTAAATAAGTTCAAATATTATCCAAAACTACGCGATCTTGTCCCGTTAAACCGTGTTTGTTGCCCTGGTTCTTCACGGTATTGGTCGCGAAGGAACAGGAATTCACCTAGTTTTAAGACGATTCAAAGTGATCAAAGCGGTTCTACTGAATAAATGCTTTTTGACTTTGAATTTGACTTCAAACAATGACTTACCTACTCCATTGGAAGTTGTAAGACCTGGATAGGAACGCCATGGCATGATAGTTATGCCTCTCTAGCACCCATTCCTTGGGGCATGAGCCTTCTATGTGGCTGTGGCCATCGAAGTCCGGGAAGAAGTCACAAGCCGCCTCACGCATTATCTGTTGAAGAAAGACATAAAGAGAAAGAAAACTGTTGACAAACCATGATAACTGATGTACAAAAACATCCAAGTAAAAGTAAAAAATAATATATTCAGTAGGACCACTGGGATCACGTAGAATAGTTTTAAAACTAGGTGATTCTACTCCTGTTCCTTCGCGACCAATACTAGAATCAGGTGGCTTAGCATGAACTCTTATTGCCAGGCAGTTTTTGAACTGCTTGGCAATTCTGACATAAAGAAACAAATCTGAAATTGCGGCGTTTATCATGCTCTCTCGCTTACACATTGTGACTGTACCTACTAGTGTGCAAGCGAGAGAACATGATAAGTTGCGAAGTTTCTTTAGTGAACCGGATTATTCGAAATTGACATTTAGTTCGAAAACTGCCAGGCATAGGAGTTCATAGTAACCCCCTAGGTGCCGTATAATAGCTACAATTCAGTTTGGATACTATCCAGTTTAGGTTCCTAATCTGAATCGCAAAGTTTTCGAACCGTGACAACGTGACTTTTAAAGCAGAAAATTGTATTACTTGTATTATATTGCAAAACGATTCAGTTTTTACAAGGGCAACATCCACGGTCAACAGTATCCGATGAAACCGGCATTTCGTAGAACCTAAAGCTTCAAAAACATGAGACATGTGAACAAATGGAGCCTCTTTGAGGCGTACAAATCCTTTCACCACACAGCTTCGAAAGAACTGGTTACACAAGAAAACGGCTGATTCACCTGGTTCCTGTAACCTCGCAGACACTGGAAAATAGCAGTGAATAACCTGTGTCATCCTCTTCACACTGTAAGGCTTGTTGAAATGCTCCTTCAGCGCTGGTGTGGTCGCGTTGGCTATCCACTTCAGTTTGACAGAGTTTCCGACGCACAGCCAGGTCACCGTCAAGCATGCACCAGTGACAGTGATGATTACGCCTTTGCTAAAAGTTCGTATGAGCTTGAGCAATGACTCATACCACAGACGAAAGGGGTAGGAACAGCATCCCAACACAACCAAATCCAAAAGGATTTTCCGAAAAATCATTATATCCGGAGAAAATAGCGTTTGAAGATTACTGTTTGCGTATGTACTGGGCGCGTTGTTTTACGTAAATTGCTGGATGTTGAGTTTAAATTGTTTTTTTTTCATTTAAAAATAAATAATTAGGTAGTTATGGTCTTATTATGTTATACTAAGACCATAACTACTAATAACTGAAAATAACATAAAAGGACTAAGCAATTTTGTGAGTTTTATTTTTCGCTAATTGAATTTAGAATCATGGTCTGATTGCAACCCCTCAGTTTCCGGTAGTTGTCTTTTTACACCCTGTATACCTAGTATATATTATCTGTAGTACGAGTCTGTGGCCAACTCTTGTGACGGAGTTTTAAAGGTTCTTAAGGCCTCCGTTATGACTTAACGACTTAATTACCAGGACCGACAATTTAACGTGCCATCCGAAGCACGAAAGCGCTTAGTTGACAATGCCACTATCGGTCACCCATCCACTTACTAACCGGTCAGAAGCGTTGCTTAACTTCGACGGTCTATCGAGAACGACTGACCAAGCTCCACCACGAGGGGGTTCAAGTCCCGCATGGGTTAAAATCAAACATCGATTAAAACTTTTGCATTTTAACAGCAGTAATAACAGTTCTTAGAAATAATGCCATGTGTGTTGTTGATGTGTGCTATGTGTCACATGTCAGTAGTTTTTGTCATATTTTTTTTTTTTTTTTGTCATACAACACTCACCCATCCGGATCTGGCTTCATGTCCCAACCTTGATACGGCATGTTGCTGTATCGCAACGTTGCTATGCCTATGGGCCCTGGAAGGTAACAGACATGCTGATTGCTAGATTCATTTATAGGAATTATCATTTTCATCTGCCTGCTTAGGTGCCATGAATCTTTCTCTACGGCAGAATAGATTTACTGAAAATAGAAAAGCATTTTGCAAACCGCGACAAAAAAGTGTGGAAAAACCTACTGCTGCAATGGCCCTCCATCAAACGCAAACGCATCAAACGAATCTGCCCGAAAAGGTTAAAAGTGCGCCTTAAATACGCTTTTTGTCCACCTAAAGTAGGGCCAAGATAATAGGTCACATTTGACATTTCATCAAAATTCAACAACGTGACCTTGTAACGGCGGGCATAAAATAAGAACTGCACAATTGCTTAACTTTTTTCAATTACGTTTACATATTTATTGTAATAATGACCGATACGAGTAATTTTACGATTTGCTTTCACTAATAAACCATTCTAAACATAATAAACAATTTCTGATCTAAAGAACTGAACGTCGTTACAATGTTGCGTCAGTCAACCCTTTTTCTTTTTAAACACTAGGGATGTTACTCTAAAAATCGAAAGCTGATAGGATTGTAAGTTGAATCGAATGCAATGATTACTTGTGAAGAAAAATCACCATAAATTTATAACCACGTTGTGATTATAGTAAAACCTAATTATACATATTTATTATTCTTTTAACTAACTATAAAAATACAAAAAAATAACTAAATAGAAAGGTCATTGATGTTGGGTGCAATTTAGGTGGATGTTGCTGGCAACACCAGTGCCTGTCGATGACGCATGTCATGTCGCCATAACATGATGATGACGCAGTCTTTTGTTGTTGTGCGAAGTGACTGTGCGTTTTTGGTGTGCTCTCTGTTATTTTCTTCTGATCCGGCTTTTTCATTGAACTGCTCTTACTGACTACGTTTACCTGGCTATAAATTGGACTCCGATTGCTTAAAAATTATTAAACAAGAAAAACATTACAGTCTTACTATGTCGAAACGGGGGAAAACTCTAAACAGTCAATCTCGCGAACTAGTGCTGAAATTGTACAATTATTTTGGACGTGAATCAGTTAACGATGGGCCTCTTTTACCATTGAAACCACCGAGAGAACGCGTTGCCGAAGCATTGGGAATAGGGAAGAAGACAGTAACTCAAATTCTGAAAGAGAAATACGGACCATCAGGCTCAGAAGATAATACTTTACGTACACCGAAAAAACGAAAGAGGGACAAGAAAATTGTTGACGTTGATAATTTTGATGCTACTGCAATTCGCAACCACATTTATGGATATTACTCGAGAAAAGAATATCCTACACGGGAAAAGCTATTGAGTTCGTTAAAAGGCGCAGGTTTATTTTTTGGAGGCAAATCGTCTCTAGCAAAGGTTTTGAAATCGATTGGCTTTAGATTTAAAAAATCCGACAAGCGGAAAATCCTGCTAGAACGCTACGATATTATTTTGAAGAGAATAACATTCTTACGTGAGGTAAATAAAATTACGGATTGGGACAATGTCGTGTTTATTGACGAAACATGGTTGAATGCGAACCATACGGTTGCGCGGACATGGACCGATGATACAGCGGCCTCCACCTCAAAAGTTCCATCGGGAAAAGGAGCCCGACTTATTATATGTCACGCGGGATCAGCTTCTCAAGGTTTTATTCCAGACTGCCTCCTCGCATTCGCCTCTAAAACTACAACAGATTACCATGAGGAAATGAACTTTGATGTTTTTAAAGAGTGGTTTGAGAAGCTGCTAGTCAGCTTAGAAAACCCATCGAAAATTATAATGGACAATGCTCCGTATCATTCTGTACAAGTTGATAAATCACCAACTCAAGCAAATAAAAAGCAAGAAATTGTCTCGTGGCTGGTAAGAAATGGTGTGGAGGCAAGTCCAACTTTATTAAAAGTTGAGTTGTTAAATCTGGTAAAACAACTAAGCCGTCCAAGCTCCGCTATGTAATCGATGAACTAGCCCTAGAGCATGGACACGAAGTTATTCGATTGCCTCCCTACCATTGCCAGTATAACGCCATCGAGCTTATTTGGGCACAAATAAAGGGTCATGCAGCGCGGAACAATACCGAACCACCCTTCAGTACTGCTAAAATGATGACTCTGCTACAAACTACATGTGCAGAAGTCACTACAGAAGACTGGCGAAAAGTCGTGGAGAAGACAAAGAAAATAATTTTACAAGATTTTGAACGAGATGTGAGAATAGACAATATTATTGAAAATGAATTAATAATATCTCTGAGTGCTGACAGCAGTGATGAAGATAGCAGTTCCGATAGTTCAAGTGAATAAAAGCATTTTTTTTGTTAAATTACGTAGGTACTTGTCTTATTTTGCTCCTTTAATTTATGAAAGAAAAAATAATAATGGGACAGGGATTCGCATGATCATTTTTAAAATTCACATATGTTTCAAGTCTGTATCGATTCATTCGATTCATTCATTTAATCGATGTTTTTAAGCAGGTCACCTCACTATGAATATAAAACTGACATCTGTCAAAAGTGACCTATTATCTTGGCCCTACTATAGTTTATGTATTTACATTTATGACAGGAAAAGGATATATAGGGTCTTTCATTTTAATTCAGAAATTGGGTTCAACAAACATAATAAAAATTATTTATGTAATGATTTTGTTTTGTTTTGTAATGATTATTTTTCCGACCCAAATATCGACCAATAGAATTGCACCATTCGACGTCACGTGGTACAACCTACATGGTATTATACTGATAATTTTTTGAAAATTTTCTCTGGTTGTTGCCATTTCATTCATTTCATCATTTCGTCTCATGGTGCAATTCTATTGGCCGACATTTGGGACGGAAAAATAATCCCCCGAATACCACACGAGCTTCAAAATTATCTGGCATTTCCCTCAAGGTTCCCTGCAAACAAATAAAATCGTCAAGTTTGAAGTTTTTCAGGTTAAAAAATCACGAGCGCGAAGCGCGAGTGATTTTTCCTGACCTGAACTTGACTCCTTCATTTGTTTGCAACGAACCTATCGGGAAATACCCGATAATTTTGAAGCTCTTGTGGTATTATAAGTGAAAATCCCGAGAAAATCGATAAAAACTATTCTTTCAATTGATTGTTTCTTTTTGTATAACTTAGTCCATTCGTGATGTAGCTGCTCTGCGATTGGTGGAATGTCTGTACTCCTTGAAAATCATTATGCAACGTTTCAAAAAAATCAATAAATGATACATTTTTAAGTGAAATCTTAAATCGGCTTAGGAATTAAATTGATACGGGCAAACGTCTATTTACAACCCAAAAATGAGGCCCTGTCAGTTTGTGTAGTTTAAAATTAAAGACCCTGTATACAGAAAGAAAGAACACTAACACAGCACGCCAGTTCTGAACTGCACAGTCAGCTTATCCTCATTAAACTTGAAGTCGTTCACGTAGTTGGACGTCCACAGCTTGCGTTGCTCTTGCCACTGACAGACCACGGGTGGTTCGCTCCACATCAGATCTTGTGGAAGACTGGAATAGGCATTTGAAAAACAATCTTTATTGGCTAAATCTATGGATATAATGTTTCTTTTGATTAAATACTTTCATTTTCATTACATTTTTGACTCAAAGGATCAGCATTGCCATCCAGCGTGGCAATGCCGCCAGTGTTTTGGGCACGCTTCCGGCTGACAGTGACCTGGATCAGTTGAGCTAATCGTTTCTAACGATCCTTAGATAGCTTGATTAATCCTGTTGTATTTTGTAAATATATGTAAATATGTAGTAGCTTAGTTTCTGTAATTTCGACGACCTCTGTGGCGCAGTGGGCGAAGGTCCGCCTGCGATGCAGAAGGTTGCGGGTTCGATCCCCGCCGCGGGACAAATGTTTGTATGACCTACAGATATTTGTCTCGGGTCTGGTTGTTTCTATGTATAATACGTATGTATTTACTTACAAACAAAAAGTATATAAGTAGTTTATCAGTCATCTAGTACCCATACCACAAGCTCAAGCTTACCTTGGGGCTAGATGATGCTGTGAAAAGTCCTGAATTTAAAAAATAAATAAATAAATAAATAAATTAATTTGTTGTTTTCTAAGTACTATGAACAGCCTCAGTTTGTTGAATACCTATTATGCCAAACTAAACCGTGTTTGTTGCCTTGGTTCTTTTGTTGCGTTCTTCACAGTAGGTATTGGTCACTAAGAAGCAAGAGAAGAATCACATGGTTTAAGTCCTACTCTGTTACTCTGTCATGCTCCAAAGCCCAATATGAAACTCACTCTATAAAGACCAGAGCCAGTTTCTCGTACTCCGCCTCAGTCCTCTTCATATCAGCTTCGATCTCCTCAGGGGTGCGGGTGACGCCTGGAGGAGGAGGGGAGGGGGCGCGGTACTGCACTTGGTACTTCATTGCCTGGAGGGCCTTTGGCAGTTGAACTGTTGAAGGTAACGTTTTAAAGACATAGGAAAGCCAGCTTCAATGTTAGACCCCCATAGAATTGAAATCTATACTAATATTATAAAGCTGAAAATTAGAAGATTAGCGAGTTTAAATGTTACGTAGCCCAAAACGAAACGATAGCGCGATCTGATTTGTTCTGTGTCGCCATCTTTTATGTAGTAAAATGTCTGTCTGTTTCTTACATTTTCACGCCTAAACCACTGAACAGATTATGCTGAAATATGACATGGATAAAAATTATGTCCCAGAGACGGACATAGGCTACTTTTTTTCCAAAAATAATCATAGAGTGCGTGAAATAAGGGTTGAAAGTTTGTATGGGGACTTTTATCGCTATATAGCGATCTCTGCCAGACAAAATTTGATCGTGAAACTCTGTTTAAATCAAACCATTTCAGCCACAGATAAATAAACAATAAGTATTCAACTTATTAATAACAATGATAAGTGGTCATCGATAAGATAGCCTATCTACAGATATGACTCTGATTATCGGAGATCACGCAATATTAACTGCGAATGTAAATTTGGTGTTCGGATTTTTTGTGCACAACGCACAAGTGAAAAAACAAACAAAAAAATATTTGAAAAACTACAAAAAAACAATTTAAAAAAAGTGAAAAGTGAAAAAAATGTGTTGTTTTGTTTTATGAAGTGTTTTTGTAATTTAATAGGAAATGTAAATGAGTGAAATTGTATTTTCCAAAATGTATAGACGTTTGTGTATGACAAAACAAATACAAACATGCTTATGAGAATTATGTAAGTGATTTTTTTTTAAAGTAGGTAAGTTCTTATGGGCTAGTGTCCAACTCTGGTGACGGAGTTTAGAGTCGCCTTAAGACTTCCGTCATGGCATAACGACTTTAGCCAAAACCGGCTACGCATGCCCTGCGAAGCTCCGGATTGCTCAGTTGATAATACCTCTAGCGGTCTCCCATTAATTTACTGACTGTGTAGAAAGTTGCTTCTGCGATCATTAATCAAGAAGACAAAGCTACATCAATAGCACTTCAAACACAAGTCTAAGTCTGGTGTCGGAGTTTTTAGACCACCATATAGCCGGACTGACAATTTAACGAACCCTCCGAAGCACAGAAGCGCTCAGTTGGAAAGCGATCACCATTAAAAAATTGCTTAACTTCGACGATCTATCAAGAACAAGCAAGCAAGCTACCCCACGAGCGCTTCCAGCGATTTCGATATTGTCTTTGATATATTCCCAGAGTTAAAAAGAGCCGTATTGGCCGAATGGGGTTGTACCTCGACTATCTATCCGAAGGTTCGAATCCCGGCCGTGCATCAATAGATTTTGCGTTTTCGTAAAATTTATATGCGATTTAACACGTGCTCTAAACGGTGAAGGAAAACATCGTGAGGAAACCAGTTAGTGTTCTTATAGGCGGCGATGGGCTTGTAACCTATCACGTAAGGAATACTAACTTCTGCAAGATGTGGGCATGTATCAAATATGTGTTTGGACATGTTTCTGACTACCCCCTTTAGACATCTTCAAAGGATCTGGAATAAGTAACATAAAAAGATCTGAGAGAATTTCTACCGCACCTTGGGGATACAGTCGTGAACCTGAGTTTTTTTCCCAGAGTATGCTGCTGCATCCTGTTCTCATGCGAGGGCATGAAGCCGGCGCTGCAGCAGCACTGCCTCACCGGGCATATGACAGAGTTGCAGTCCTGGGTGGATGCTAAAGGGGAGCTTAATGTATCCATAGGTGAGAATGAACACGCCTTTACATCCTAAAGGCCTTACTAATAAACGTGGTGTAAAGTTATTCCTCAGAATAAACTAAAAATAACCATACATTTTGACAGTTTACACTCAGGAATAACTTTATACCACGTTTATTAGTAAGGGCCTAAATATTATAAATGGTTGTAACTAGGTATTATACAATAGACCTGTGTTGGTTGAATGGGGTTGTGCCTCGACTTTCGATCCGAAGGTCTTACTCATATCGTATCGTCTAAACGCACCTTTAGTTTGACCTATAATTATATATGGAGCTCCCACAACTGCAATCGATCTGTATACTCCTGGTTTTTCTAGTGGAAAACAATCTTTAGGTGAGCGCAGGTAGTGTACAATCGTTTTAAAAGGAGTGAAAATGGTTTTGATATAAATTTTATTCAGGATGTTTCCAATTTTGTCTATTCTTTTCATCATTGTAAATATTCCGTTAATAGTGTTAATAGTATAGCTACGCTTGTCTTTCTACACTTGATCGCGGCGAAACCCATTCATATGTTCATTCATTCCTTTTCTTTTAATTTGTATAAACTGAATTATTTTCTTCTAGAATACAACAATGCGATGGACCTATCTGAACACCCAAACCCCTTGCCTGAGCTGAAGCAGAGGATGGCAGCGAGGAAGACAGGAGATGCTCGCATCAAGTACCTCAGCATGGCTCGATGCAAGCTCACTGTAGTTCCTTTAGTATGTATCATCATGCCTGCCCGCGGTTTCGTTCAATCCTCTCATCTTCTCTTTTCTCTGTTGAATAGAGAAAAGAGAAGATAATAAAAACAAAACTAGGCCCCAAACTGTTTTTGTTGACAATATTGGTCGCGAAAGAACAGAAGTAGATTCATCTAGTAATGTGGGACTTGTAGGGTACAAGGTACATCTAGCCGACGTAAGCTGGAGGCATTCCATGACATAAGTGACATGGGATGAAATAGGTTGGTAAAAAAATCAAGCAGTCAGTCATACAAAATAATGCTTTTGACTAAGACTGATTTATAATTTTAGGTGGCTTTTAACCCTTGATTACAATGAAACAGAAAACCTTCTCGGTATCCAATCCTAATAGTAATTTATTTGTCTGGTTTAACTTACTGGCAAATATTTTGTTACCGGTCTCCCGCGACACAGGCCTGCCTAGTGCGAGGACCATTAGTAACTGTCTGATGTACCAACATTTCTAAATGTTATAATTTTGTTATGGTAAATAAACTGTTTTGTATTTGTATTTTTTTAGGTATTCTGCACCAAAGATGCATCAGAACAACGACTTTCAGATACACTGGAGTACATAACGTTCTATGGCAATGATTTCGCTGACATCAGCTCTCCAGGGCAAATGTATGACGTTACGATCAACGCGACTGAGCCTAGAGAACAGCCTATGAATACACCATCGAAACAGAGAGGTAAGTAATTAATCCATACTTTTATACTAATACTATAAATGTGAAAGTAACTCCGTCTGTCTGTCTGTTTGTTACCCTTAGGCTCAATGCACATTGAATTGGCAGCGAGGCGACGATCAGTTTTAATAACAAGACATGAGAGAGACAAGATTAGACCTTAAGCATAATGTTATAAGATATAATGTCGAGCAGCCTCACGAGCAGTCTCGCGCGGTCGCGAGCTGACGCGCGTCGTGGCAGTCGCGAGCCGGCGCCGCGGCGCGAGCGTTTCTATATCTTATGGCATTGCTCTTAAGGTTGATAATGTCAAGTTATAAAAATGATCGTCGCGTCGCTGCCAATTCAATGTGGATTGAGCCTTATGAGATTAGCGTGCACAAACGAATTCAATCCCGGCTGTGCAACAGTGGGTTTTGCAATTCTTACAATTTATATGTACTAACACACTAACAGGTAGTGTTACTATTCAACAGTAAAAGATAACATTGTGAGAATACCCGCAGCTTAGTCAGCTCCACGCGTATTGACGTTGTCTTTCCTGTGGATAAGGCTGATTAAGCTGAGCGGATGGTTTATGTGCTGGACAAGCCTAGTAAATATAGTTTATGATAAATTATACTTCATATTACCGGAAACCGCAGTAGAGGACGGCCCCCCACTAGATGGAAAGACGATCTGGTAAAGGTTGCTGGGAGCCGTTGGGTGCAGGCTGCACAAGATCGATCGCTGTGGAAATCGATGGGGGAGGCCTTTGTTCAGCAGTGGACACTAGCTGGCTGACATGATGATGATAATGATACTTCATATTATTACTTTTTCAGAATCAGCGACATGGTCGCAAGGCTTTGCTGAGATTATCTTCCCACATCTAAAAGAACTAGACGTCAGAGCATGTCGCATCCAAATCATAGGCAACAACATCTTCATAGGAATGCCTTTCTTAGAATCACTTTACATCGGAGAGAACCAGGTATTCTTCATAGATAGCAACGCATTCGCTGGTCTTACAAACTTAAAGCACTTGGATTTTAGTAAGAACATTGCGTATGATGAAAAAGGGAATATACAAGATGTGACGACGGACAATTTTTACGTCTTTGAGTCTATGGTAAACTTGACGTCATTAGATATGTCGTTCACAAAGCTATCGCAGAGACATGTGAGCATGTTGAGAAGCTTAGGATCGAAATTGAAGAGACTGTCTCTATGCACAACTGGTATATCAAATTTAGGAGAGGGGATTTTCAACAGGACCTCATTGGAGATTTTGGATTTGTCAGGAAACAATGGAATATTTGGCAGCAACAAGACTTTGAACGGACTCGAGAAAACGCTAAAGGTTTTGTACGCAAGAGATACAGGTTTAAGAACGATGTGTATATTCGAAAATTTCGAAGAATTACAAATTTTGGATTTGTCGACCAATGAAATTACTTCAGTTGGTCCTCATTACTTTAGCACTTTAAAAAGTTTGAGAATTCTAAATCTAGATATGAATAGACTTACTTCATGGTTTGACACAACGTTTTCCAACACCCCAACTTTGGAACTACTCTCTTTGAAAGATAATAACATAAACATTATATCGGAAGAAATGATTGAAGATATAGCCAATATCCACTATCTAGCTATGTCTGGTAACTTCATTGTTTGCAATTGCCATTGTAGAGACTTCATTGATTTAGCTCTACGTAACGAGAAGAATTACAGAAGAAAAACGTTTGATGTCACAACACACGGATCGAAATTTGAATCTTACCACCGTGCTTATGAAGACTTTAATCATATGATATCGAATAGAACAGAAGTAGAATTTGACTGCGATGAAGACTGTGAAGTCAATGAAGAGGTGGAAGGCGATTTTGTGCTTTTAGACTATGAAGATAGCGCATATAGTTGCTTACAAGCTGTAGAGAGTAAACCAATACAATTTTCAGAAATGCCTAGCTGCAGTAAAAGCAATAGACAAGGTTATGACAAAGTTATACGGCGTAATGAGAAGAGATTGTACGTTTTGTTTTCGTTGCCTCTAATTCTGCTGATATTGATAACAGTGTTCGTGTTCAGACGAAACTGTAGGTACTTTTTGATAACAGTGAAGAACTCGGCAATGCTTAGTCTTATACATCAGCATGAAGTTATAGATGGTATGTGAATATTTATGGTGCATTTTAATATAGAAGAGTGCTTTGAATGAATGTATGTATTACGAGTAGAGGTAGGCCAAGTGAGATGACATGAGTAAGAAAGAAATAAGGACTGAAATTACTGTTGATACAAAAGAAAAGAACACTATGTTGTGTCAACCCCACTTATGTGTGAGTTTGTGGGCACAACACACCATGCCTTTGAGGATGATAAGTTTTTTATATATTTCGACCTATTTCTTTTCTTGCTTCTTCCGATGAATTATGACTTTTTCACTAGCAAAGACTCCTTTGTGTTCTTTGAGAATGTCTGTGTTTGTAGCTGAAGAAAGTTTGCAAGTATCTGTGTTTAGATACATTGTGATCTCGTTTGTCGTTTCAGATTCGTCAATATTCCACTACGATGTCTTCGTGTCCTACTGTAATGAGGATAGAAGCTGGGTTCTGGACAAACTTCTGCCTCATCTGGAGCAAGATTGCAGCTTCAGCGCGTGCCTGCACGAGAGGGACTTCCAGGTGAGTCACTCACTCACTCTCTCACTCATATTTACTTAGCTTACTTCCATATGCTACTCTTGGTCACTCCACACATACTACACTTCTCATACTCCTGCCTCATGCCCATTAGCTCACCGACACTTATTTATTAGATCAGACATTTTGATGGCTCACCCAAAACTGACTGCCTTTTCTTCATTATTAGTTTCCAAACAGGAAACGAAAAAATCATTACATCTAGGATTCATGTTTGCAACCTTTGCCACACACGGTTTCTACTAAATAAAAATATTTATTTGTAATCATATAAATATATACAGGGTGTAAAAAGACGTCTACCGAAGCCGAAAGAGGTAGGTACAGCATCCCAAAATACAGTCAAATCCAAAAGGATTTTCCAAAAAAATCATTATATCCGGAGAAAACAGCGTTTGAAGATCACTGTTTGCGTATGTACTGGGCGCGTTTTTATACGTAGATTGCTGGATTTTGAGTTTTAATTGTTTTTTTCTTATATAAATGAAATGATTAGGTAGGTATGGTCTTATTATGTTGTATTAGTAGCAAAAAACTAGAAAATAAAATAAAATGACGTAGCTAAGCCAAAAATTTTTTGCGTTTTTTTTTTCGATAAATATGTTCAGAATCATGGTCTGATTGCAATCCCTCAGTTTTCGGTAGCAGTCTTTTTACACCCTGTATGTATACATATATAAATTTTCAGGTGGGCCAACCTATCTTAGAGAACATAGTGTCCTGTATGGATCGCTCGCGGTCTATCATGTTAATTATATCCCAACAATTCTTGAGGAGCCAATGGTGTCAATTCGAGATGCACTTAGCTCAGCATAGGTGAGTAAAATACTTATTATGGTTTTCGACAGAATACCAGCGCCTCGCTACCTCGCTGTGGCGAGGCATTATGCTGAGTCGAAGCCCTTTTGCTGCTGTAGCACACATACATGACAGGCTTTTTGTTTTTTACGTGTATTCTCTTTTTTTTTTTTGTTTTCATTTTGTTACTGTATTTTGTGTGTGCTTGAGTGGCAAATAAATAAATGTCTATGTCTATGTCTATGTCTATTATTATTACACACAGCCAGGTCTTCTTGTCCAACTAAAATCTATTCCCATCTGTCATCCCAATAGAGCTGAACCAATCACATTATTTATTAATAATGTGTGTGTAATACGAAAAAGGACAATCGAAGTCCAGGCTAGGTTTGAAATGTCAAAATGAAGTCGATTGTCAGTTGAGTTACACAATAAGGTCACCAACTCATAAACTCTCTGTGCAAAGTGCACAAGCTGCACTGCTGTAAAAAATCAGAGACACCACGATTCGATTATATCTACCACCAGTTCACGCATATTCATTCATGCAAGATTCATTGATGTACAAAGCCACCTTTTTTATGCTGAAAATTGAGGTAAGTACTATTAATTCCACTGCATTGTAAATTAATCTTCTCTATATATAAAAATGAATCCCTATTTCCCTTGGTCACGGTGTCACGCGTGAACCGCTAGACCGATTTCATTATTTTTTTTGTTGTTGTTTGTTATCGTCAGGAGAAGGTTCTTATGACAGAAAAAATCTATATATTAATCATGGAGGGCGTGAAATAAGGGTGGAAAGTTTGTATGGGGAGTTGGTAGTTCCAGTTAAATGCAATAGATGGCGTTGCTAATAAGTATGTTATTTCGCTGACGAAGTCGCGGGTACCAGCTAGTTATATTATCATAAAAGTGATATTAAACTTGGGCATTAAAACTTAGCATAGGTTTATGATGATTATTTTACACCTAAGTTAGCCTAAAAGTTTATCTCGTAAAAGAAGCTAGGCCCCAAACCATTTTTGTTGGCCGGGTTCTTCACGGTACACTTTACACCTAGTTCCGACTATTCTATGTCATTCCAGCGGTCGTATTAAATAAACGCTTTTTGAATTTGACTTTGTTTCAAATTCCCTTTGAAATGACATTTCAGGCTACTAGAAACCCGTCGAGAAGACCTCACTCTGGTCCTCTTAGAGGAGATTCCTCGTCGTCTCCGACCCAACACCCTCCACTACCTCATGCTGACCAAAACGTACATCGTGTGGCCGAAAGAACAGGGATCAGAAAAAACTCTCTTCTGGAAGAGGTTGAGGAGAGGGCTGGTCACCATCAAGGAGAGGAAAACGGTGCTGGAGAAAGATTCTTTAGCATGATACAGCCTTGTAATCATAAAATGAAATAACGATAAGTACCTTGGGTTATTGACTTTGATTTTAACCTTCCCATCTTTTATCTCATGCTTCTTTCTTCTGTAAGTTTGTTGGAACCAGTGTGGTGAAAGTATTAAGTACGCCTCAAAGAGGCTCGTTGCGTGCACCAGCCACAATATTTTGGTAGGTTTTGGTAAGTAGAACCTTAACGAAATACAAACATAAATCACGCCTCTTTCCCGAAGGGGTAGGCAGAGACCACGGATCTCCACTCGCTACGATCCTAACACACACCTTTTGCCTCAACGAAATATGTGACGTATAAGATGCCACCTATCTTAAAAGATGAAAAAGGCCAACGATGATGATGGAACTAGGTTGATGGCGATACTCACAAGTTGTCAAGGTGATTTCGCCTCTTAATCTCTTCGGCTGTGGAGGAGTCATCAGCAAGTCTAAGTTGAGAACACCACCACAGATTCTGAAAGTCATTAATATTGAATTTGAATTATTTTTACTTACGAGTTCACCACAACATTACAGTCATAAAACTTTTTGATGGAATGGAAGCCGTGATGAGCCAATAGCAGCCTTTATATGCACAATCTATTGGGATACAGCCAATCGCGCGTGATAGAACGCGTAGCTTCAAGCTTCAAAAATATTATCACTCGCGATTGCGCGTACAGGCTTTCCCGCACGATTGCGTTTTGACAAGAATTAACGAGTAATAACGCACGAAAGAAGGCGTAGCATTAAAATTATCACTCGCGATTGCGTGTACAGGCTTTCCCGCGCGCATTCCTTTACGCTCAATCACTCGCGAAAGATTGTGCGCGTGAAGGCCGCTATTGAATGGAATATGCTAGAGTCTGGCAAATGAAAGTAGACCCTGAAAAAGAGGCGGCAAATTCAAAAATATAAGTGTGACAACCTTAATAGGTTGTCACACTTAAACTCTATAACTTAATAACTTTATAACTCTAAATAATATACTTAATATAATTATTATATTTGGTACTAGAAAATAATAACCAAGTATCAAGTTGTGTTCTTCCAAATGTCCTTATGGGGTTACACGGTTATATTCGGTTATATACAGACTCTAGGTGTCATGTTACCATCGATTGAACGTCGATAATTCGTTTTAAATTCTAATTACCTAATCAAAAATGGGTTCTGCGCAGCTACTTCAGAGAGCTAAAGAACGATTGTGCATATTATACCTGTATTTTCGCAAGTTGACCTCACCAGCTCGCGTCCTAGTAAGGCATGTCTTAAGATACTTCGCGAAAGCTAGCTCTATAACAGAAAAGTTCAGGCGTGAGTTGACAGTTGACTTACCAAAGAAAGAGAACGTTTTATTACACGTAAACAGGTTCACGACTGTATCCCAAGGTGCGGCAGACATTATCTCAGATCTTTTTATGTTACCTATTCCAGATCCTATGAAGATGTCTAAGGGGGGTAGTCAGAGGCATGTCCAAACACATATTTGATACATGCCTACATCTTGCAGAAGTTAATATTCCATACGTGACAGGTTGCAAGCCCATCGCCGCCTATAAGAACACTAACTGGTTTCCTCACGATGTGTTCCTTCACCGTTTAGAGTACGTGATTTTACGAAACGCAAAATTCATTGATGCACGGCCGGGTTCGAACCCACAAACCTTTGGATTGATAGTCGAGGTACAACCCCATTCGGCCAACACGGCTTTTAAGTTTTTTACGTTTTATTAATATCAAATTAATAGTAAAAAAGAAGCGCTCGTGGTCGTTGACAGATCGTTGAAGTTAAGCAACGTTCTTAACGGTCCGCAAGTGGATGGGTGACCGCCAGTGGCATTTTCATCTGAGCGCTTCCGTGCTTCAAATTGTCGGTCCCGGCTGTTTAAGTCCGTCACCAGAGTTGGCCACTGACTCATACGAACTTACTTTACCAATGTATTGAGTTTTCTGTTCAAAAATTTATGTGCACTTATGCTAGAATTCTCAAATGATGTGAGGAAACCGGCATGTCTTAGTCAAAACCTAAAACGTTTGAAACTATATGTCAAAGACACAGAATGCATTTTTGTAAGGAAATATTTTTTGAGAGACAATGTCGACGCCTCTAACTCGCATAATGCATTGATATCGTAACTACACGCGGGATAAATGTTTGTATGATCTGCAAATATTTATCTCGCGTCTGGGTGTTTCTATGTTTAAGAACATATTTTTAAAGTATATGAGTGGTATATCAGTTACCTGGTTCCCATACAAGCTTTGCTTAGTTTAGGGCTAGATGACGCTGTGTGAAATGTCCAGCATTATATATTTATTTAGTTTAAAAAGTTTTATCTTACCATTCTGCTCTGCGATGAATGTCCTAGGGTCGGGCAGAAATGGCGGCTCTTGCATGTTTAAGTTGTCCAAGTCGTCCTTCTCTTTCTCATTTTTGGTGTAACTGGAATAGAGTATAAAATATAGAGTTTAAAATATAATATCAATTATATTTTATACTCTGGATATGTTATATTATATTAACGTGAGAGCCAGCGACCGGCAGACCTTCGTCATATAAGTAATAAAGGCTGAAAGTTTGTATGTTTGTCCTTTAGAATTTAGTGACGTGTCGATATAAAGAACTGTCGAAGTTCAGAAGTACACTCGTTTATCAGTCCCAGTACCTGGGGGTTATTCGCGTTCGTTTTTTCGTTCGTTTGATGATGAATATTCGGATGCTTCTTACTACGAGCTACATTGTATTCAATCGATAAGATCAACTTTAACACACGGTCCTAACCTAGAGTCTGGCAAATGAAAGTAGACCCTGAAAAAGAGGCGGCAAATTCAAAAATATAAGCGTGTAACCCCATAAGGACATTTGGAAGAACACAACTTGATACTTGGTTATTATTTTCTAGTACCAAATATAATAATTATATTAAGTATACTATTTAGAGTTATTAATTAATGGGTTGTCACGCTTATATTTTTGAATTTGCCGCCTCTTTTTCAGGGTCTACTTTCATTTGCCAGACTCTAGGACCAAATATTCCAAACCGGAAAATTGTCCGGAAGTCAGAAATCGTAGTAAGAAACATCCGAATATTCATCAAACGAACAAAAATAAGAACCGGAATATGGCCCCTGTAGGTATGAAAAATCGACCCGAACAACAGGGTGGTTATTTGAGATGATGATGGCCAAGTCACCGAATACACAGGTGACTTTTTTTGAAACTAAAATATTTATAAAAAACTAAATAATTTTGTTTTTTTTTATAAATCGAGGGTCACCCTTCCACTTACAGTCGGTTTCGAACGTTGCCTTACTCCGACGATCTACCAAGAACGACTAAGCAAGCACGACCACCAGCGCTTCTTTCTTATCCTACAAACAAAAAAAAACTCCCAACGCTCAACTCACGGATTCGCTTTTAAAAAGTTCTCCAACTCCCGGACCTTCTCTCGAATCTCCTTGTAAAACTTGTTGCGGATGGCATCTTGTTCATTCTTCAGCTTATATGCCTCAATATGCTCCTTCACGTTGAACACGAAGAGGTCTGATGGTAAAAAAAAAATAAGAACTTTATTGAGGATACTTTTCAATCAATCAATCAATCAATTTGTTTATTGTACATAGGTTAAAATCTAAAGATGTTATGATAGGTCGATGTAGAGTATCTCTATGTTACTAATTGTTGGTGTACAATAATAATTTTAACATTTTAAAATAGTGTGTGTGTGGCAAGCATTCCATTACCTAGTTTTTAGATGCTAGGTTTCAATAGAAATGTCCTAAAATCAGCGGTCTTATCGTTCGAGGCGATTTTTTTCCAAACAACCGTTTAACGATTTAGGACACATCCGCCAGATTCCACATTCGTCAGATCATTTATTTATTCCACATTCGTCAAATTTGTTTGCCTCTGACGAAACGATGTCTAAGTTGAAACTTCGTTCCAAGCGAGTGTGCCACGACACACATACTTTTTTAAATTAAATAAGTATTGCTGGACATTTCCACACAGCATCATCTAGCCCCAAACTAAGCAAAGCTTGTACTATGGGAAGCAGATAACTGATTTAATACTTATATACTTTTTGTTTGTAAATACATACATATTATACATAGAAACACCCAGACCCGAGATAAATATTTGCAAATCATACAAAAATTTATCTACTAAACATTTATTTCAAATAGGTCAGCATTTGACCTCACTCTGCCTGATGTTAAGCAATAGTGAGGTCTAAGATGGAGCATGCTTTCCTAGAAGGAACCTATTCACTCTTGATTTTAAGACCCCTATGTTGTACTTTTCCCTTCATTTACCTTGGTACCGGTTAGGCAGATCAGCACCGAGCGCATAGCTTCTAGAACTCTCGCTTAACAGATCGATCATAGATCGTGCTGCGCGTACGCAGACACAAGAGCCGTCTATAGTCTTTGGTAGCTTCAGGGCTACCTTCATAGCTGGGAATGCTAGTTCAATTGGCTGTCTGAAAGTAACACCAATGGCGATGCATTATTTAGAAAGAAATAAAGGCAGATTTACATTGAGTCAGTACAAGTTGTAGCATCGGTTTCCAAAATAGCGGTTGAAGCTACAATACTTTGGGACAACGAATACGTATATTTAAAAGATGTCGATCACACGCACAAGGCTCGGTACAATCAAACGTTACGTACCTTGGACTGCGCCGGGCCTTCGTTGAGTTCCACCAGACGAAATGTCCCTGGATCTATCGCAATTTTCAATACTACAACACAGCACTTGGGAAAGAGTAATTTCTTGAGTTTTCTAATTTTCACACACGATTTGAAGTAGATTTCGTAACGGCGCGATGAACATTCACAGAGGGAACCACACACCGCGCGAGCAGTGGGAAGATGGGGTTCTCATACAGGTATCCGATGCTCCAATAGGTGACGAGTACGTGACGTGCGACAGCGAATCAGCTGTCTTACCTTACCTCGCGCGCATTTTGAACATCAATCACTATACGTATTCGAAATTTGAAATATTATAAGAATTTACATTTATGGCAACGATACACAAGTCGAGTACAGTGACAAGTAGGTAGGTGCACAAGTAAAAACAAACTAGAAGAAAAGAAAAAAAATTTTGTGTTTCAATCACGCCTAAACCAGTGAACCGATTTGGATGAAACTTGGAATAGGCGTAGATAGTGACGCGGGCAAAGCCGTGCGCAGTAGCTAATACATTATACCTAAACAACCAGACCCGAGACAAATATCATTCTGTACCTAGATCATACAAATTAACAATTACCTATCATATAAGTCACAAGACGATTTCATCACTACGGAGTACACGAAAGGAGCCACTTTGAGGCGCATTTATAATCATTTCACCACACTGGTTTGAAAGAACTGGTGACACGAGAAGAATCACTTACGGGTCAGGTTCAATCGGTTTCCTCTTCCTCGTTGGCATCCTAACAGCTACCCAGATGTTCAGCCTCAGCCCTTTGAACTCCCTCTGGTAGATAGCTAGTTTAATAGACTCGAATTTGAGGTGCTTCTCCAGGTCTCGGAGTAAAGTGTATGATGCAATCTGGATGGCGAAGGATAGCTGCGCTCGTAGGGCTAAACGGACCTGGGATTAAAGAAATATGTTTTAACCTTGGTTGAACCCCATGTTGACACATGTCAAAACAAAATTGTTACTACAAAAAAGCGTTCTATATACGAGTATTTAAAGATCGTTTTTCTAGTGACAGTTTTTTAGTTAGACTTGGTCTAAACTCGGCTCATTTTATTGTAATAAGCCCTTCAATGTTGGACTCTGGTCAAAAATTAACCAAGGTGATTTTTTTTGAGTTTTAAGGAAAACTTATAAATCCCTTAGGAATACAATTTATTAGGATCACCTCGGGAGTATCCCTTTCAAACAAAAGACAATCATCAAAATCCATTCATCATTTTAGCGGAATGATCGCGTAAAAAACATGGTCGAATTGAGAACCTCCTCCATTTTGAAATCGGTTAAAAGCTGAAAACTTTGATGTTGTTTTTTTATTTATTTAGCCTATGCTGTCCCACGGAAGGGTAAAAGCTTCCGGGCACCTCCTCCTCACGATGTTTTCCTTCACTATTTTTGGATCAGTCAGAGAGATTAAGCTCTCCAGAATCGTTCAAAAAATCTTATTGCATGACTGTATTCGAACCTACAACCTTAGGATTTGAAGGCCAGTTCTACTAGACCACCTGTGTAGTAAGTTCGTGTGAGTCAGTGGCCAACTCTGGTGACGAAGTTTTTGGGCCGGCTTAAGGCTTCTGTCATGGCTTAACGACTTAGGTAGGGTAGACTTGAAACCCTACCTCGTTGTAACTCTGCGCCTGCAGTGCTGTGTATTGTCTCGAGTTCGCCACAAACTCTTCCAGCATCTCCAACATCTGCAATTGAGAGTGAGACTTTTTTAGGTATACACACTACAAAGGTGACGAGGAGTTTGCAAATAACATTGAGAGTGAGACTTTTTTAGATATACACACTACAAAGGTGACGAGGAGTCTGCAAATAACATTGAGAGTGAGACTTTTTTTAGGTATACACACTACACAGGTGATGAGGAGTCTGCAAATAACATTGAGAGTGAGACTTTTTTAGGTATACATACACACTACACAGGTGATAGAAGTCTGCAAATAACATTGAGAGTGAGACTTTTTTAGGTATACATACACACTACACAGGTGATAGAAGTCTGCAAATAACATTGAGAGTGAGACTTTTTTAGGTATACATACACACTACACAGGTGATAGAAGTCTGCAAATAACATTGAGAGTGAGACTTTTTTTAGGTATACACACTACACAAGTGATGAGGAGTCTGCAAATAACATTGAGAGTGAGACTTTTTTTAGGTATACACACTACACAGGTAATGAGGAGTGATAGGATCAAATATATTCTTTCTAGCTTCTTTCCAAAAATCACAGAAAATATAGTCTTTTTCACATAAGCACGGTTCCTTGACAAAGCTCTTTTATGTTAATTTCTGAAATTATTAAAATTGGAAAAAGACAAAATCCTTTTTTTTTTGAAGTTGTATTTTTTTTATTTATTCTTTATTGCACAAAGAAATTACATATATATAAACTTATAGAGAAGTAATGGCAGAGGCGAGCTTAACCCTAAAAAGAGTTCTCTTACAGCAAACCTTTATAGGAGAGAGAGAGATGGGGTTGTAACAGTGGGTGTATGTGCAATTAGGTATAGTGAAAAAATAATAATATTCAAGTCCTTAGTTGTATCTCACTATATTTCATTTATTTCATAATGTTTCATTGTTGTACAGCGTGAGACGTAAAAGTGGGTTACTGTCGTTTGGGACACAAAAGTTTAGGACACTTTGTCCCTATTGACACTTTCGATTTTAAATATTTTTTTCACTGTCATTTGGGACACCAATAGAAAAAGCTGTATTGTACAGTCAGGCAAAAATCCTCTATCGTTATAGTTTTTGAAACTATCGTGGTTAGGAACATAATTAATGTTATCTACGAGATAATTATCATGATTTTTGAGTTAAACCTCTAACAATACCTCAACAGTAGAAATCTTAATATCAAATTTGCATTTTTAAAAAGGTAAAGTATTCGCTCAGGTGCAGTAACGAGCGAGCGCTAATGCAAAACTAGTTCTAGAAAGCATAGAAATGTTTCTATTTCTTTCTCTTTTGTTCCTAAAGGGTTCACTTGTTCTTTTTGCTCGGACGCACGGTCATTAATTAGTCTTATTTTTTTTTTTTTTTTTTAACAACAAATAGTTTTAGTGTAACCTAGAGTAAATTATGATTAAAGAAAGAAAGAAAATTATGTTAACTTATGATTATGATGACACACAGATTACACTATGGGACTTGGTGCCCTGAGTTTCGGACAAGATTTACTGTTTTTTCAGTCTACCTGAGTCATGGTCAGTGGTTAAGTAAAAAAATAGTCATGTGGCGGTTTGTGTTGTTGTTCATGTTTTTTGGAGGTAAGTTAACTATCATTTACGTAGCATTTTTTTATTGGTATTATACGCTTTTAGGTACTTAATTACTTTAAATTTAGATCTAAACTGATAAAAAATTGTGTGTATTGTAAGAGATATTTAATTTCATTCATAATCGTAGTCATTATATTCGATGCATCAATTTATGGTTTTGTTAGATAGACTGTTAGGTACAGATATTCTTGTGAAATGTTCATAAAGTCGTAGCATATTTGTTTTTTCAGGAGATCCACCAGCATCGTCAAGTCAAAATCAAAATGGAATCGAAATAGTAACGTCGAAGCGTGGAAAACCGATACTTCTACGTGCTGGCTATAGATACCATAAAAGATAAGAATTCTAAGAATAGTGTGCCAAATATTGTAAAAATACTGTGATTTTTTAGGTTATTTTTTATCTTTAGGTTATCTTTTGATTTGTTTGATATTTTAGCTTTAGTAGAGTATTGTGCCAAATGCTGTGAATATACTGTGATTTTTGTAGGTTATTTTTTTTTTAAGATTTTTATGTAAGTACCTATACACAAAAGATTTTAATAATAAGTAGGTAATGTTATGACATTATTATTGTTAATTAATATAAACCGATATTTTGAAGATGTGGACTTTACAACGTAGTAAATAAATATACATTTTAAATGAATTTTTGTAGTTTTTTTAAGTCGAAAAAGACTTACAAATTATTTAATTACAATGATCTGATACCTATACCTACACGTCGCCACCATGTCTAGTCCCTTTAAGCTACTTTAAAATAATCGTATTATAATTATTTAAAAACTTTTTGATCTGACTGTACAAAACAGCTTCAATATTTTGATAGTGTCCCAAATGACAGTGAAAAAAACATTTAAAATCAAAAGTGTCAATAGGGACAAAGTGTCCCAAACGTTTGTGTCCCAAACGACAGTAACCCGTAAAAGTTCTATGTGTCAGGGATACGTTCCTACGTGAAAATTACTATTAACAATTTTAAGGTATTGAATTCATACCTACTTCGTTAAAAACGTTTATGTACTTACCTAATGTCGGTAATATAGGTGAAAATCATGAAAAACTGAAGGGTGAAAAATATGAAAAAAAAAATTGCCGTCGCTCACTCTAAACCAATAACCTTACCTTGAAGGTCCGTTCACACCAACACACAAGTTGGCCCAAAATACCTACACAACTTGCTTGTTGGAACTCTATTGTCTTTATAAAATTACATCCTTTGAAAGAAGGGTGATGTTAAAGAAGAACGAATGAATGAATGAATACTATTCTGGATTGTAATAATAATGTTTTCCCTCACCGGCAGCGCCTCGATACACCGCTTGTCCAGCTCATTATCATCAGTGCGGACCTCCCTCTCCCACAGATGAAGGTATGTGTTCATCTGGGTCACAACCCGAGGGTCTGGTAGACCATCACAGCGAAGGTATTGTTGCCACTGGAAACCAGAATAATGTTAAAGGCATCCTTATCTTTAGTCGTTATCTCGACTTCAACTCAACACATTTCGGTATGCTTGCTCGTAAAAAAATCTTCCACTCATTCTTGCGCTAAGATTTTTTCTTAGAAAACAGAAATGAACTGTTATCTCAAGGTACAGAGGAAAAAAGTTATCTGAACCGATGACAAAGGCGCTAGTATCGCATTTGGTGTAAGTAACAGAAAAACATTTTTTAGTTAGTTCCTCTTTAGACCACCGGTAAGGATAGGTAGGTATAGGTCGCGACCTACCTTGAGATAACAGTTGAGTGGAAGATGAGTCGAGATCTAGAAAACGATTAAGGGCCGTAAGATCAATCGTGGTATATATGGATAATATTATCTACAATTAAATTTCATCGATGGTTTAATTTACTGTCATAAGATCAAATTGAAATTATGGACAGATTAGATAAACTTTGATTAGCCCTGAACACATGGCAACATTCGCCTATTACGTTCATTCTTTTATGTAAATGATGTCAAACTGACTAGTTTGACACATTCTGCAACTTGATGTTCGGGTATTTTTGTATGTTTTGTCTATAGAGTGTTACACTATGTAGTTTTGCTTTGAACTCTCGATACGCAAAAGTCAGTTAAAACGAGGTTAAAACAAACAGCTGATGGCAGGCAGGCTATAATGAAAAATATGTCATTATTGAAGGTTAATCTACGAGTCGCAGTTTAACCTGACCCCGGCTCAAGTATAAGCCAATCGATATCTTAAACTATCCATGGTCAATTATCTACTATTGATATGACGAAATAATCGGAAACCGGAGATTAAACTCTCACTGATGGTTTAAACCACTATTGATCTGACGGACGAGATCTGACGCAGTTTTAGGCGTTTATAGACAATTTAACGTGACCTCTGAAACGCACAGTTGATATGCTCTAGTGGCATACTAGCGGTCACCCATCTACTTACTGACCGGTCGGAACTTTGCTTAACCTCGACGATCTATCCAGAACGGCTAAGCACGAGCGCTTCAACTTAAACCTACTAACCTCCGCATCCATTTGCTTCTTATTCTCAAAATCGATCTTCTGTTTTTCAAATTCTGTAAAGTAAAGATCATTATTTTTGATGGAAGAATGTTCTAGGATTCTAATACTAAGGACCACAAAACAGAGGGAACCAAATATCTGCAGATCATGCCAATATTAGCGTTGACTCAATCCTATTTTGTCCTACTGCGAGAGTCGACCTCACACTTGCATCTCAGCCAAATTTCCACCACACTGAGGTATTTTTACTTCACACATTCTACTTTCATCTTCATATTATGAACTCTTATTTAGTCCATCTTTCTTCTATATACCCTTTTTGATGACACACTTTCTAAATCCGCCTCTTCTCTTAAAAAAACCCTTTCTCAAGCTCTTCCAAAATCCGTCTCTTTATTTCAAAAAAACCCGTCATCTCAAACCCTTCACTTACTCTGGAACAGATTGACAGTCTTCTGAAGTATATCCCTTCGCACCTCCTGCTCGCTGTTATCTTTGGCCATCAGCTCTGCCCTTTCGCGGGCGAGCGTGGCACGCTTTTCTTTCGCACCCGCCAGGATGGCTTGTCTGTGGGAGGGAGATAGCTCTAGTTTATCGACTCCGACATGATGACCTGTTACAAGAGTTCACTCTACGAAATTAGTCCTGGTAAAAAGTTCATTAAGCTAACTCTAGTGACGAAGTTTTTAATAGGATAGGAAGAGGATAGGGACTAACTTCTCTGCTTCCTTCTCCGCTCTCCATTCTTCTATCCGTTGCACCATCCATGCCTCTCTCTCTTTCTTATTCATCTTCTTCCAATTTTTCGGCTGTTCAAAAACACTATCGATTTATATTAGAGGGGGGGTTTCATATAAAAATGTTTTTTTTTGTTAACGAAAAAGTAAAAAAATAATAAAGATAAAAAAAATTACGGCATCGGCCAGTTGAACATCTTGAGGTTTTTTTGTGTTTCGTTTTTAAAAGTTTACTGATTTAAGCTTTGTTTTTGTATCTTAGATTTTGTTAGTTTGTTTGTTTTTTTAAAGTCTACAGATTAGGGTATTTTTTTTGTTTTTTTCATGAACAACCGGGTTTCTTTTGAAGTTGTCGTCCTCGCGTTTTCATTGAAATGATTGATATATTCAACGTTTTCCTGACTTATATCGTAGAGGAAGGTCATAAAATTTTATTGTTTTTTTTATTTGACCACGGAACGACAACTTCAAAATAAGAAATTCAGATTTTTTTTTATCGTCCACAACACGCGCGCAAAACTTTACGAATAAAAGAATCGTGATTAGGCATCGTAAAATGATAATTCGTGCTGGAAAACATACTAGTCATGTTTTGTATCAGATGACTATAAAAAAAAGGTTTTAGGTGCTTGAAAAAAGTTACCCTTGAATGAAAACAGTAGACAAGGATTCAAACCGTTTTGAAGACTTGTCCGAATCGGTATTAAAATCCTCGATAATCTAAGCGCCTTACTAATAAACGTGGTGTAAAGTTATTCCTCGGAATAATATAGGAATAACCATACATTTTGACAGTTAACACTCAGGGATAACTTGATTATGTATCACCGAGTCGGATCGTCGATGACTCGGTTACTTATATTTTATATATACCTAGTCTTTAATGTATTTATAAATATGGGCAAATGGCATTTTATCATTGTATAATTATGTTCTATGTTGCCTGAAATCTATCTATCTATTCAGCCCGGTTACACCCACTGCTGAGTATAGGCCTCATCTCTATTACGCCACTCTTCCCGGTCCTGTGCAGTCCTTTCCCACGCTTTCCCAGCTACATTTACGATGTCATCCGACCATCGGAAATAAATGCCTGAAATAAATGGTATTTATTTATTTACCCATACCTACCTACTTACCATGTTCATAAGTAAGGTCGTAAGTTTAAAAAAAAGTTATTGTCATTATATTTTGGAAAGCAAAGAAGAACAAAGTTCCTTTTCGGACGGTATCAAGGATGGAGGCTAGAAAAAAAAGCGATCAATTTTACCATCACGACATATCGCTGTCTCCTGGGAATAAAAGGATAACTGCGAAAACACAACTTGACAGGAGCAGCAAAAAATCTCACAAATTGTGCAAAATGGTGCACATAGTAGTGCGCAAAAAAAAGATGCGCAGACTGCGAAAAGTGTTGCACAAGGTGCGAAAAATGTCAAATGTACAAACATCGTTCCAACCGACTGTTCCACGACACTCACGTACTTTTTTTCTTACACACAATCTACGAACCTTTTCAAACTCGGGGATCTCCTCTTTCTCCTTTTCCTTCTTGCCCTTCTTCCCCTTTTTCTTCTTCTCCTGAACTTGCTCCTCTTCTACTTTGGCCTGTTCCTCTGTAAAAATTTTACTTTATTAGGTTACCTTCATATTTCTTTCTGCCTTTGCCCGAAATATTACAGTAAAAAAAACGTAAACACGACTCGTACGGTCACGACTGTATCACCAAAGCGCGGTAGACATTCTCTCAGACCTTTTATGTAAGTATTCCAGATCCTTTAAAGATGTCTAAGGGCTAAGGGTCATAAATAAATAATTGGACATTTTCACACAGCATCAACTAGCCCCAAACTAAGCAAAGCTTGTACTATGGGAACCAGATAACTGATAAACTACTTGAATACTTTTTGTTTGTAAATACATACCTACACATGTTTCTATTTACCCAGACCCGAGTTAAATATTTGCAGATCAAACAAACATTTATCCTGCGGCGGGGATAGAACCCGCATTCTTCTACGCCACAGAGGTCGTCATGTCCAAATACATATTTGGTACATACCCACATCTTGCAAAAATATCCCGAAACATCATTATCCTTAAAAAGTAAAAGGAGAATAGTCAAAATGGATGAAACACTTTATCAAAAACAAACCAAAAATTTACTCATTCATCAACGTTAACTTTGACAATGACTTCGAACTTTGACCTTTACTTTGACCGTGACCTCAACCCTGAAAATGACATCAACTGTGACCTTACCAACTGGCAGCGACTCCTCAGACCAATTGAACTCTTCATCGGCTTTCTCAGCCACCTCCTCAACTGCCTCTACCTTCTTTTTGCCCTTCCCCTTCTTCTTCGGTTTGACCTCTGAAACACCATCAAAAACAAAATTGGTATGAACATAAAAACGATTACTTTCCAAGAGAGGCTTGGTAGATTATTTTTATTTTTCATATTTTTAGAATGCATCCCAAAAATTGCATCCATGCTGGTTTTAATCCGAGAACTAAGTAATCGATCCGTGGCCATGCTTTGACAAACCTATCATCTTTCTGCCCTTGTCCCACATTATGTGCGGTCGGAACAACATTGTTCTTCCATTTTACTCTATCAGCCGTCATCTCACACACTCCTTTCTTACTCATGTCATCCGAAACAACCTGACCAACTGAGCTAGTACCTATCATCATCTTTCTGCCCTTGTCCCACATTATGTGGGGTCGGCACAACATTGTTCTTCCATTCTATTCTATCAGCCGTCATCTCAACACACTCCTTTCTTACTCATGTCATCCGAAACACAAAAGCATCTAAACTATACTCGTATCCGTGGGAATAACCTAACAAATAAAAAAAAAGGTAGAGATGATACCACAAGATGTTTTTCATTACATCATTTTCATATGTTTAGGAATCAATTGACTTACAGCTTGTTGAACATAATAACCTTAGGATGAAAAATCATAAAGTTCTCATTGAAAATGACGCTTACGGACGTAAAAATACCGTCACAGAATCAAAGAAATGAACCGTAAGTAGGTAAGTCTTACGAAACCCTTTCTCAATTCAATACAATGGAATAAATTAACATGCAATTGATTGGAATAAAAATATCTAGGTACATACCAGTTGCAAGGGGAACAATAAGTTTAGATTTTTATGTTTTTTTCACACTTCGTACAAACCCCTTACAAAAAACACCATAGCAACTGGATATTGATCTAGCAAGAGGTTTTGCGATGAAGTTTTTGAATTGACCTAGTTGGGAGTGACCCTTCAATCAAAGTGTGACCTGTCTTATACCCTATATTTAAAAAAAGCTTGTAGCTCAATTATTTAGCTTCTAGAAGCAGTCGGATAGCTCCAAACCCCATTAACGAACCCTGGTGACGGAATTTTTAGGCCGCCTTAAGGCACCCGTCATGGTTTAATGACTTAATAGATGGATTCGACATTTTCATAATTCTCCTAGCGGTCACCCATCCACTTACAGACCGTTTAGAACTTCGACGATCAACCACGAACGAATAAGCATGCTATACCACGAGCGCTTCGTTGGTATTCATAGGTATTCCACAATAGGTTATATGAAGAGCTACCTTCGATGACAGGCGGTAGAGACTCGAAAGAGGCGCTGGTGTAAGACGTCTCCGTGAACTGGATCTCCTCAGGCTCTGGCTCCAGGTCCGTGGTGCCCACCAGCACCTCTTCCTGGACTTCGGCTTCTAGAACGATGATATTATCTATATCTTCTTTTAAGTTTTTGTGCTATAGTTGCTCTGAGGTTTTTGTGAATTTGTCCAGATAATTTGTGTTTACTATTCTGTTATATTGATGGATGTTTATTTATAGAAACTAAGCTACTACATATTTACATATATTTACAAAATACAACGGGGCACATAGCTCGCAGAACTGACGGCCGTTGGGGCAGAAAAGTTCTCGAGTGGAGGCCACGCACCGGAAACCGCAGTAGAGGACGGCCCCCCACGAGATGGAAAGACGATCTGGTAAAGGTTGCTGGGAGCCGTTGGGTGCAGGCTGCACAACATCGATCGTGTGTGGAAATCGATGGGGGAGGCCTATGTTCAGCAGTGGACACTAGATGGCTGACATGATGATGATGATGATGATGAAAAAATACAACAGGATTAGTCAAGCTATCTAAGGAACGTTAGAAACGATCTATAGATAGGTCAACTGATCCAGGTCACTGTCAGTCGGAAGCGTGCCCAAACACTGGCGGCATTACCACCCTGGATGGCAATGCTGATCCTTTGAGCCAAAAATGTGCCAGCTCTCGGATCACGCGTCGCTTCGACCAGACGCCCTTGTTTATTTGTATATTTAGTGTAACCACCTCATATTTTTATTTTTGAGTAATTTTTATGTGGAATATTACTATGTGTCCTTGTATTTTCTTAAATATTACGAATTAGAATTATTAATTCTGTAATGTATTATCTATGCGTGTATAAATAAATTGTATAATATTGTGTCTTATTTGAATTGACATGTTACTTAATTTAATTGATATTTTACTGTGTGACATTTTGCATGTTTTAAGCTGATCATGGTGGTTCTTTAAATTTAATTATTTCTGTTTTAGACCTAAGCTTACCCATGTATCGCGAAATGAATAAATGAATATGAATATGTGTGATGTGAGTAATGAGGTTGGCACAGAGCCGGAAAATGTGGTGAGCAAAAAGAGGCTTATGGCCTATACCCAGCAGTGGGTGAAGTCGGCTGTTTATGATGATGATGATAGTGTTGTATGTACCTATATTTTTTTGCGTAAGTAGGTAAAAAGCTGTGGCGTAGCTAGGTAGCCAAGGGCCCTGGTGCAAAATAAACCGGGGCCCTAACTGAACGGTTTAGGTTTTATCAAGTCAAAATATGCAGGGTGTGGCAAAATGTAAACGTATTTATTTTTGTGTAAAAACTTAAGATTTGATTCGTCATTTTCTGGGTAACTATTTCAAAAATCTAATAATGCAGATGTTTTTATTTTCAAAATAATCATACCTATAGTTTCCTAAGAACAAAACCTTCCGGACTCACAGTCCGAGGGCCCCTTGAGCTTGGGGGCCCCGGTGCACTGCACCGCCTAGCCATTCGGTAGCCACGCCACTAGTAAAAAGGTGATGATGAGACTATGATGGCAATGACTACGTATTTAAGAAGGTATTTTTGAGTTTTACCTGGGGGTTCTTCATCCTGAAAAATAAAAAAATATTAAATTAATAAATTGAGGCAAACTAGCATACTCTTTTTTTTACGTAACAAAGGTCTTAAAGGGTTTATCTTCCACTCCCTGCGCTCCCTTCGTACTTAGCTACTTGATAAAATTTAAATCGATTAGCATACATATGCCATTTTACCTACGTGTGGAGCTGATTATGCTGCAGGTTGCCTCACGATGTTTTCAATTACTTTACTTAAAATGTAAGTAGTAGGTATGAGCCGTGTTGGCCGAATGGGGTTGTGCCTCGACTTTCAATCCGAGGGTCGTGGGTTCAAATCCCGGTCGTGCATCACTGGATTTTTCGTTGAGTAAAATTTATATGCGCTTTAACACGAGCCCTTCACGGTGAAGGAAAACATCGTGAGGAAACCCGCAGCTTAGTCAGCTCCACACGTATTGACGTCGTCCTTTCTGTGGGCCAGGTTAATTAAGCTGAGAGGATGGTTTAGGTGCTGGGCAAGCCTATTCCATCTCAAATAATGTCCCAGGCACTACAGCGTCCCGTTAAGTGTAGGCATAGGTTGCCTCCTGACGCTTTATAAATCATCTAGTATTGATGTAAAGGCCTAAGTTTTTAAGTACTAGCTAGGTAAACTTACTTTTTTTCCTTTTTTATCTTTCTTAGCCATGTTGAAAAAACTGTTAAAAAACTAGTAAATTAATCTAAAAACTATTAAATTTAAAGAAATTACGAAGTAAAATAAATAAATAATGTGGAGTAGACGTCAAAAATGACAGAAATGTTTGCGCATGCGGGACACAATATTTTGAATAAAAACTCTTTTAATTAGTTACCAAAAAGTATCTGGCTCATTTGAACTTTTATTTATTTATTTTTATTTAACAATAAAAAGAAAAGGGCTTTGTCGCTGAGCGACTATACCGCCCAATCAGTAACATCTTAGCTTAGTCTTCTTCTTCTACTTATTATTACTTCTTCTTCTTTTCACTTTGACTTCACTTCAAATCTTTCTTCAAATAATTATTATGTCACGTCAATTTGAGTCAATTGAAAAAACATGGCGGCTTGTCCTTTCAAAACTCTAATGGATGGAAATCTTTCGTCAAATAAGAAATCTTCTTGAATACTCCCCCATTCCATTTGCCAAATGTCCTGTTACGTATCCAAAGCTTCATTAGTAAAATGCCACCGAAATTACTTAATAAAACCTAGTAAAACACGAGAAAACTAAATAAAATAGCAGAGCCACTAGCTCCTTCAAAAATGGCGAAAGAAGTCCTCATTTGAACTTACTTACGGTAATATACTCATGATACAAATGTATAGCATGAGTACTCCATTGTAATAGGGTATTTGACTCTTTTCAGAAAACCATTTCAAAGTGTTCTTTGATATATTATATGCACACTGGTCATTAAATTTCCTTTAGATTTAACATAATTTTGATAAAAACCATGTTTAAAGTTTAAACATACAAAATCGCGCGAAAAACGATATCTTGTGTCATGGCGCTGATCACGTGGTACCCGTGACGTCACTCCATAGTAAACAGACAGTACAAGTCCATAGTGACAGACAATCAGTTCGTTGACGTTTACTAGCGTTTGACGTCATCAGAGTCACAACCAATCACAGTGCGTTTTTGTAGACGAAAATTTTTTATTTTTTTTTGTAATTTTTAAAGGTTTTTTTACCAAAAGTAAACATATTTTAGACATAAATGGAAAGAAATATGCTTATTTAGACTATTTTCTAAAAGGATGACCACAATTTGTAGTTTATTTTTAATGATGTCAAATACCCTATTAGCCGAAGCGGAGATCCCTCGTGCCTACATACAAGTTATAACTTAGTTAGGGCGAGGAGTCAATGTCTCGATAGTGCAAGGTTTACTTTAACTATAATCTTATCTTGTCTCCATCACTTACTATAGGTGTAGTACCTAATCTATATCCTAAAAGTAAAGTTTAGCTAAGATAAACTATTGTAAACCTTTATCTGAAATAAATCAATCTTATCTTATCTTATCTTATCTAATTATAGGTACTTACGCTATATATATCTCTATGGTACTTACCTACCTCCATATATATAGGAAAGGTACCATGCTAAATCTATGCCTACCTCCTACGATTAGGTAAAGATTTGTTGACGTCAATAAAAACAATAAGGTTTAATGTTACAAGCAATGGTGCACTTTTTATTAGCAGGTACTGTCCGCAACGAATATCCGTTAACAATAATTGTTTTACCATTCTGAATATTTCCGAAATCTGTAAACACAACAGCGTCAGGAGGCAATCCATGCCTACACTTAACGGGACGCTGTAGTGCCGGGACATTGTTAGAGATGGAATAGGCTTGCCCAGAACCAAAACCATCCTCTGAGCTTAATCAGCCGCCCACAGGAAAGACGACGTCAATACGTGTGGAGCTGACGAATCTGCGGGTTTCCTCACGATGTTTTCCTTCACCGTTAAGAGCTCGTGTTACAGCGCATATTAAATTTGTTTATTATACTTTCGCCCAGGGCGCTAGTAGGGCTAAAACCGGCCCTGTCCAATCATCACGCAAGCGATGGCTAAATAGGACAGCGAATGTCTCTTTGTCCTTTATTTTCAAGTGGTTTGTGAAAGTATCACAAATTGTATGTGTCTAGACCAATAGGACGACCTCATTAAGTAAGCATAATTAACCTCGGTAATTCTATTCATTACGTACAGTCATGATCATTAACTAAGTAAAAAGACTACTACCGAAAACTGAGGGCTTGCAATCACACCATGATTGAAGAAAAAAAAAAAACGGAAAACAAAATTTGACTTAGCTGCGTCATTTTATATTATTTCCGGTTATTTACTACTAGTACAAAATAATAAGACCATACCTACCTAATAATTTATAAAAGAAAAAAAAAAAGTTAAAACTCAAAATTTATCAATCTACGTAAAACAACGAAAAAAAATAGTACATACGCAAACAGTAATCTTCAAACGCTGTTTTCTCCGGATATAATGATTTTTTTGGAAAATCCTTTTGGATTTGGTTGTGTGTTGAGATGCTGTACCTACCCCTTTCGGCTTCTTTTTACACCCTGTATAATACAATCTACGCGGCTGTTTTGAATTGGATTATTCTACGTTGAAAGCTTTATTTGGACCCTAATTAAATATTAAAATATTGTAGGTACTTACTAACAAACACTAGATTCATCACAACTAGGTACGCACAAAGTGCTATAAAGTTAAGCCATGACATAGGACATTATTTGACCTAAAAACTCTGTCATCAAAGTCGGCCACTAGCTCATAGCTCTTAAAAAAAACCCTAAGCAAAATATTATAAGAACGCTTTGTTAGCGCGACTGTACAAAACATTTAAATTAAAAGTCTATTGTTTTAAAACAGTGTAGTAATCGTTCTCAATTTGAATCGACGACATTGAAAAAAAGAAGGAAAACTGTGATTCTATTTTCAAAGCGATCAATCTATTCACAGTTTTAGACGTTATTTTTTATTCCTAACACTTTTGCTGACGAAAATACTTAAGTATTTGATTTATTTTTATTTTTAGTAGAAGTGTTTCTAAAATTTTTCTTTATTTAAACTAATTTAAATGATTTATATTCGGCTCTAATATTTAAATGACGCTAAAATAACAAATTAAAGCGACTAATAAATACATTTCAAAGTAAAATAAGTTTTTGAAAGTGGTTTTTCAAGTGCTGAAGCGATTACAATGGGGTTTCTAGAAGATGATAGAAACTTCAGTGATGCACCCACGATACCTCAGTTCTACAATGGGAAGAGTATTTTCATCAGCGGTGGTACTGGTAAGTTGTTTTGCTCTATAGGAGTGGATCAATAAAGCTATCTGTAGTTTTTCTACGATGTCATCTCTCTATTGACGTCGTCTCTCCTGTGGGCGGCTGATTAAGCTGAGAGGATGGTTTAGGTGCTGGGCAAGCCTATTCCAGTGGCGTAGCTACCGGAAGGCTATGCAGTGCAGTGCACCGAGGCCCCCAAGCTCAAGGGGCCCTCGGACTCTTTGTCAGAACCCCAGAGTCCGGAAGGTTTTTTTCTTACCACTCACACCCTGCATATTTTGACTTGATAAAACCTAAGCCGTTCAGTTAGGGTCCTAGTTTATTTTGCACCAGGGCCCTTGGCTATCTAGCTACGCCACTGGCCTATTCCATCTCAAACAATGTCCCAGGCACTGCAGCGTCCCGTTAAGTGTAGGCATAGGTTGCCTCCTGACGCTGTATAAATCACCTATTAAAGATATAAAGGCCTAAGTTTTTTTTAAGTTTTATGTTATTCCTCGGAATAAACTAAAAAAAACCATACATTTTGGCATTTTACACTCAGGAATAACTTTATACCACATTTATTAGTAAGGCCTTAGGATCTTTGAAAGACACATCGAAAGATCCCCTTCTAATACAGGTAGTGGGTTCATGCACCAATGAGTTTTTCTTTCCAAATGTGAACTATGTCAGTACTCTCAAACGGTGAAGGAAAACATCGTGAGGAAACCGGAACGATGTAGACTACAACATGCTCTGAAATGTAGATTGTGACAAGTGCACGAATGAAACCTCTTTGAAGTGCACTCTAATCCCTTTCACCACATTGGTTCAAAAGAACTAGTGACACGAGAAGAAGACTAGTTTTTTTTCTAACCAGTGAGGTGAAACATCACGATTCAAATATCAGTTCAAATACTTAATTAGAATGGATGACGCTACAAATATGCTGATTTGAGTTAATTCAACACCATTACAAAGCACAAGTTGTAAGCGACCTATTGCAACAATACTAAGTGCCTACTCACAAAATATCGGCGTAGATACCTAGGTACTAGTTGTTTCCCGCAACTACATTCGCATTGAAAAACTTTCATGACTTATTTCAGCCACTTCATGATTACATTATTATGACCTACAGATATTTGTCTCGGGTCTGGGTGTTTCTATGTATACCTAATATGTATGTATTTACAAACAAAAAAAAGTATATCAGTTATCTGGTTCCCATAGTACAAGCTTTGCTTTTTTTGGGGCTAGATGATGCTGTGTGAAATGTCCAGCATTATTTATTATTATTATTAGTACTATTAACGGGATATTTACCATGATTCAATTTATTTGGAGTTTCCCGATATTGCGGCGCAGTTGCACACGCCATGATTACGGTAGAACTGGGGGGTTACTATGAACTCCTATTGCCTGGCAGTTTTCGAACTAAATGTCAATTTCGAATAACCCGGTTCACTAAAGAAACTTCGCAACTTATCATGTTCTCTCGCTTGCACACTAGTACAGTCACAATGTGTAAGCGAGAGAGCATGATAAACGCCGCAATTTCAGATTTGTTTCTTTATGTCAGAATTGCCAAGCAGTTCAAAAACTGCCTGGCAATAAGAGTTCATGCTAAGCCACCAGGTGGTCATTGCGAGTGGGTAGGTTTATTGGCAGACGAATCGATCTACCCTCTTTCTCAGTCTTTTATTACTACGAGATGTTTGGTTAGCACCAGTTTCACTCTCCACCGGAAATTGATTGCTACAAAATACACTCACGGTGTCAGGACGAGTAGGTCTTACACTTATGTTTTTATTTTTATACAATCTCACAACAGGATTCCAGGTTCCAGACTATTTAAAACCGTCTTCACGATCTGTATGGATCCTGGAATGTGAGGTTGTGTAAAATCTACAGCTCAGTAGGTACTTCTCACACGCCGAACAAATCACACTCGCTGTCCCGCTTACAAAATGGCGGCTCATGCACACTCGAAAATCTCACGAATGTGAAACTTTTATGTTTGCCAGGTTTCATGGGCAAGGTCCTCATTGAGAAGCTGCTCTACTCCTGCCCAGAGCTGAAGAGGATCTACCTGCTGCTCCGATGCAAAAAAGGAGTCGAACCGGAGGATAGATTTAAAGACTTGTATGATTCACAGGTGAGATTGTATAAATAAAGGTATATCAAATAGCTACGTGTCACATTGCTACTTTTCTATATAAATATTAATGAATCAAAAAAATCATGGCTCACTTTGCTCTCTTGATCAATATTGAGCGAGTAAAGTGAGCTATAATTTTTGTGACAAAACTTTTATTTGCAGTGCTTCGACAGGCTACGTAAAGAAAAACCTGGTGCTTTTGAGTCGAAGGTCACCATCATACCGGGAGATGTTATGGAGTTGGGTCTAGGTAGGTCAAATTGATTCGGATCAGATTAACTATCTATGGTTTTTGACGAACAAAAGGCCCAAAAATAATGTTATTAATAATAACTAAGTAGGTTTTCTTTATTTTTTTTAACATAACTTTTCATTCCACTTTTGCGTATAGTATAAATTTTTTTGGTAGGTACATCAAATATTTTTTTTTCAAAAAGAAATGTTTTTTCAGGTATTTCAGAAGATAACCGTAAAGTACTTATCAGCAATGTGAATGTCATTTTCCACGTGGCTGCTAGCGTCAGGTATTTAACAGATAAGATTTTTTAACAGTAAAATAATCAATGTATCCCTGTTTTAATTTAGGAAAATAACTACATATTTAGTTATTTCAATGTTTGTTTTGAAAAACTTAACACAATAACTGAAAATTTGTGTTGAAAAATGTGTTGAAAAAAAATAAAAAAATGAATAAATAAGAAAACAATTTTTGTTTTTTGGTTTAGATTCGATGATCCTATGGTTTATGCAGTGAAGATGAACCTAAGAGGTACAAGAGAAATGGTCTATCTTGCGGAACAAATAAAAAATTTGTCGGTAAGTAATGTTAAGGTGCTCGTAGTAGGTAACTGATACCATAAAGCTTAAGTATATAGGGTTTTCATTTTAAACTAACTTAATTCAGGAATTGGGTTTAACAAATAAATTAAAAAATATATATGTAATGTTTTTTTTTTTGTTTTGTTATGAAAATCCCGAGAAAATCGATAAAGACTATTCTTTCAATTGATTGTTTCTTCTTGTATAACTTAGCCCATTCGTGATGTAGCTGCGCTGCGATTGGTGGAACGTCTGTACTCCTTGAAAATCATTATGCAACATTTCAAAAAAATCAATAAATGATACATTTTTAAGTGAAAACTTAAATCGGTTTAGGAATTAAATTGATACGGTCAAACGTCTATTAACAACCCAAAAATGAGGCCTTGTCAGTTTGTGTTGTTCAAAATGAAAGACCCTAATATATACCTACTTTACTATTTTTACCGATTATTTTGCGTCAAGAGGCAACCTATGCCTACGCTCAACGGGACGTTGTAGTTCCTGGGACATTGTTTGGGATGGAATAGGCTTGCCCAGCACCTAAACCATCCACTCAGCTTAATCAGTATACGTGTGGAGCTGACTAAGCTGCGGGTTTCCTCACAATGTTTTCCTTCACCGTTAAGAGCTCAAAATAAAAAATAAACATTTTTTTCCAGGCGCTAGTCCACGTGTCTACCTCTTACTCCAACACTAACAGGAACCCGATCGAGGAGGTGATGTACCCTCCCCACGCGAACTGGAGGGACGTCCTTCAGATATCTGAGGAGATGGATGAGCATACCCTCAGGACTTTGACTCCCAAGTAAGAATCAAGCATGATACTTTACTAGATTTAAGTAGATTTGTCTCAGCCTCAAATAGCAGAATAAAAGTTAAATTATAATATTCATGTTGTTCCAACTCCAATGTGCAATAAGCGCTTATAATGATCCCGTTACTTTACAGAATGCTAGGAGAGCTACCAAATACCTACGCATTTACAAAGCAGCTCGCTGAACACGTGATGTACGAGCGTCGAGGACAACTGCCTGTAGTTATATTCAGGCCATCTATTGGTAAATTTAATGTTTTATTGTATCCTAACGGCTGCGCCAAACATTCAGAAATTATCCCTAAATATATCCTACCGGCTGCGCCAAATTTTTGAAAGAAACTCCTAAGAACCTTTTGAAAAATCTTGGTTCTCACGAACGCAGGTTGGTCTTATTGTGTGTAGTTTTGTTTCTGTGTGCGTATTGTACTTAAGCGATACTGAGCTTAGGCACACAGGAACAACGTGCATGTGCATCTACAACCTAAGTAAGTAATTTTTGGAACGCAGTTCCTTTTCGGACGGTATCGAGGATGGAGCCTAGCAAACAAAGCGTTCCATTTTACCGTCACGACATATACATAGGTCAAAACGTCAATGTGCGAAGTGCGCAGACGCTAAACAGTCCACAGATTATTGCATTGTTAGTACGGAAGAGCGTTTCTACGATATTAATAATCGACAATATTTTTTTTGACAAATACCAAATGTCAAAGTTGAAACTTCGTTCCAAACGAGTGTCCCACGGAGGTTCCAAGACACTCACGTACATTTTTTTGTTATTGCAGTGATATCTAGTGTGAATGAGCCAGTATCAGGATGGATTGAGAACTTCAACGGCCCAGTAGCTTTGCTTCTGGCTAGTGGAAAAGGTAAGTCATTTCGTCTCTTTCTATCGAACCAGTGTGGTGAATGGGTTTGTTTCTTAATGAGGCTCTTTTCATGCACTACAGGGTGCAGAGACATTTTGAAATCTTCTTTTAGGACCTTAAATCTACAAAAGTTCCTGTGCTTCCGTGCTTCGGAGCCGGGACCTGTTCCCCCGGAAAGTTCGGGGGGCAAGTTGAATTGTCCGGCTATTAAGTCGTTAAGCCATGACGGAGACCTACTTCATCACCAGAGTTCGCCACTAACTCATATGAACTTACTCCAAAATGGCAAGTTTTTTTACCATGGTTCCATGTCTAATATTCATTAAACTTTTCCAGGTATAATGAGAAGCCTGTACACTGACCCTGATCTGATAGCTGATTACATCCCGGTAGACTTCTCCATCAACGCCATGATAGCGTCAGCCTGGGCGAGAGGAACGAAACCGTAAGTGCATAGTGTTTTATTTTATTTATTTAAAGGCGGTTACCGAGTAGTGGCCAAGTGATATGCGGCGGCCTCGGGGCAGACCACCTGCCCGATGGTCAGACGACATTGTGGGGGCGGTGGGAGAACAGTGGATCCAGCTGGCACAAGACCGCCAGGAGTGGCGTGAAAGAGAAGAGGCCTATACCCAACAGTGGGTGCTACCGACTGAATAGATAGGATATCCAACAGAAACATCACAAAAATAGTATAAATTTCTTAACTAAGCTACTTATATCTAGTGTTTCCCCAGCTATAGGATGCCACAGCATGCACTATGATATGGGCTCAACTAAACTAAAATGGTAGGCATTTCTTACATTAGATATGTCGTAATATCAAGTTTAGATAAAAATGAAGAATTGTTTTGTAACGGTTGCTTGACTTCCTAATCCCTCGCTAGACCTAGTATGTAGCTTGATAATTGTAAAAGTACTGAACGCAGAGTGGCGGCGGTAGTGTCGCTTATCGACCCCCCACCACTGCTCCATTCGAGGACAGAGTCATTGCTGCTGAGCGATCTCTTTCCTTGCAACCAACAGACTGAACACATCTCAGAGCAACGAAACTGTCACGTTCACCGTACCTACCTAGCCAACTCGAATACTGTACCTACTCGACGCTTCTTTCGCAATAAACCTGAGCTGTATCAACTGTGTGGTTTTCCTGAGTACCCTCAACGATGAATCCCGTACTAGGAGACGCTGACGAAGAGCCTTCCGCAGCTTCGCCCACGCTCGCGCCGTCAGATATTATTATTAAAATCAAAATAAAAACAAGCTGTGTAAGCGATACAGAGCGCTCATTAGCCATAGAACGTTCCATAGTACACAGAAAGAATGTTCATATGCATCTACTACACATACAATGCCTACAATTAAGACAAACTTGCTTTCGTAAGATAGTACAACGACGAGTTTGACGAGTCATTGCTTGTACACTGAAAATTTAACTCCTTTTTATTGAATTTTGTGTTGCACCTTTGATACTACCGCCAGCCTGAAGTGGAACTGGGCCGGACACGTCTGTCGCATGTCGGACGATTTGTGGGCAAAACGAGCCACGCAGTGGACCCAACAAAAAGTGACGCGCAGACGTGGAAGACCTAGGATGAGATGGCGGGACGAGCTGGACTCTCACCTGAGAACTTGGCCTGTTGCTGCGTTAAATCGCGAAGAGTGGAAGAAGGGAAGGGAGGACTTTGCCCTGCAGTGGGACAACACAGGCTAAACAATAATATGAATAATAACTTATGATACTAAAGCTATTCTATCCATACTAATATTATAAAGCTGAAAAGTTGAGGATTAGCGAGTCTATATGTTACGTTCCCCAAAACGAAACGATAGCGCGATCTAATTTTTCCTGTGGCGCCATCTATTTTGTAGTAAAATGTGTCTGTCTGTTTGTTACCTTTTCACGCCTAAACCACTGAACAGATGATGCTGAAATATGACATGGATAAAGATTATGTCCCAGGGACGGACATAGGCTACTTTTTTTTTTCAAAACTAATCATGAAGGTCGTGAAATAAGGGTTGAAATTTTGTATGGGGACTTAAAGTGAAGTTCCAGTTGAAGGCCGCTAGATGGCGTTGCTTTCCTATGGCTGAGGTCGAGATGGCGCTATTATTGCATTTTTATTTTTTAAAAAGTATCAGAAGAGAATCTTCTGAACAGTAGTTTTCAGTTCTGGTTTTATTAAGTAAGTAATGTTATTTTGCTGACGAAGTCGCGGGTACCAGCTAGTTGTATCATAAGTTATTAACTATTCTATTGTATTCAATAAGTAGCGACGTTCTTTGAGCTGGACAATAGAAGCAATCTTAGAAATTTTAGTAGATTCGGTTAAATTGTGGCCGTACCATGACCTAATTCAGTTTGGGTGCTATCCGTTTAGGTTCCTAATCTGAATCGCAAAGTTTTCGTACCCTGACGTTTTAAGCAGGAAATTGTTTTACTTGTTATATTGCAAAACGATTCAGTTGTTACGACAAGTCAAGTAATTAATATAAGTGACTTTTATTATCATACGTCATGGTATGTTATAGCGAAACAGTTTGGGACCTAAACTGGATCGCTATAAGAGCTCATAGTGGGGCCCCTAGATCCGGAGTGCAACTTTTGGGATCAATTTAAAAATCTTTTCGCTTTTGCTTCAGCTTGGATCCTCTAGACGATATACCAATTTACAACTGCTGTGCCAGTAAATTGAACAACATCACCATGGGAGAGCTGGTGGACCTGGGCAGAGAGCTGGTGGCCAAAGTACCTCTGAATAATACGCTGTGGAATGCTGGAGGAAGTCTTACTACCTCCCCACTTGTACACTACATCAAGGTATAGCATCATCTTCATTCCCTTGCCCTTATCCCACGCTTGTACTCGCCATCTGTGAATCCAATCAGTTCGCATGCATCTCTCACACAATCCAACCACTTCTTCATCACGCATAGGGTCGGCACAATATGTATTTTTCACACCTATCACTCGTCAACCTGTGCATCCACTCCTTTCGCATTCTTAACATCACAATCCATCCACTTCTTCTGTAAGATAAGTATCACATGAAAGAAAATTTAAGAGCTTTTAATTTCTAGTTCTTTTGCACCTGTGGGTCTATGTGTTTGTTGCCTGTGCTTAGTAAGGAATAGGAGTAGAATCACCTAGTTTTAAGACAATTCTAACACAGGTATTCACAAACAGTACTATGACCCTATGACGTTTCACAGTGCGCGCGGACGCACAGGGTCCTCCCAGCGGTCCTACTGAGTAAATGATTTTTGACCTTGATTTATTATTTCAGTTTCTGTTGCTCCATCTTCTTCCCGCTCTCTTTGTGGACTCCATTCTGTGTCTGCTTGGTAGAAAGCCGATGTAAGTATATACCATGATAATGTTTTTAAGAAGAGAGTTAATAGGCACCTTCTGGGTAGGCTCGCTCCATCGTAGACCCATTCATCATAAAAAAAAAAACTCAGAGTTGCCATGACGGATGCTTTTGTAAGGCAGCCTAAAAACTTACTCACATACAAACTTACACGAACTAGGTAAATTATCTTATAAAACACTAGCTACTGCGCGCGGCTTCGCCCGCGTGGTACCATTTTGAAAAGCCTATATGGTATTTCAGGTCATCTACGCCTATTCCTAGTTTCATCCAAATCGGTTCTCTGGTTTAGGCGTGATTGAAACACAAACATACAAACATCCAAACATCTAAACAAACTCACACACTTTCAGTTTTATTATATGAGTGGGATTAGGTATCTACCCTCCTTCTGACGAAGCCGGCACAGTAGACATTCTCTAAGATCGATATTTATAAAGAATTCATTGAATTCTTGAATTCAATTCAAGATCCTTTGCAAGTGGGCACGTTAAATTGTAGGTCCCGGCTATTAATCATTAGACATACTTAGGCTTAGGCCTTTATATCTATATTAGATGATTTATACAGCGTCACGAGGCAATCCATGCCAACACGGGACGCTGTAGTGCCTGGGACATTGTTTGAGATGGAATAGGCTTACCCAGCACCTAAACCATTCTCTCAGCTTAATCAGCCGCCCACAGGAAAGACGACGTCGATACGTGTGGAGCTGACTAAGCTGCGGGTTTCCTCACGATGTTTTCCTTCGACGACGAACGAAAAATCCATTGATGCATGGCCGGGATTCGAGCCCACGACCTTCAGATTGAGAGTTGAGGCACAACCCCATTCGACACGTCTCTGCCATTAGGCATAAGGGGTCCTAAAAACTCCGTCACCAGAGTTTTTACATATTATTACTTTTCGGTTTTTTTTTCCCAGACTAACAAAAGTACAAAGACGAATCTTCATTGCGAACCAAGCTTTGGTTTTCTATCTTACATCTCAATGGACGTTCGACAATAAGAACTTCATCTCCCTCCGATCTATAATAAAAGAGGAGGACAAAGCTATGTTTTATTATGACATAGAGAACGTAGATAAAGAGGAGTTCTTCCTAAATGGAGTTATCGGAGCTAAGAAGTATTTGTTGAAGGAGAAAGAAGAAGATTTGCCTAAAGCGAAAGCGCATTTTAAAAGGTTAAAATTGATTGAGATAATCTGCGTTTAATTTTACCCGCGGTCTCTCGAGGATACTTCTAACCGGGGGATAATAATTAGCCTATGCGTTAATCCAGAATAAAGTTACCTTCATAACGACTTTCATTCAAATCGCCATCAGTGAGACAATAGGTTAAAACATCTTGTTTATATATGGCGCGTGTTTTTGGAACGAAGTTCCTTTTTGGACGGTATCGGATGGGGGCTAGACGAATAAAAGTGTTCGATTTTTGCGTCACGACACATGTCTCTCAAATCGTCACAGTGCAAAGTGCGCAGTCGCAAAAGAATCCATAGATTGTTAGTACGGAAAAGAGTTTCTAGGATTATTATGATAATAATTTATTTTACAAATGCCAAATGTCAAAGTTGAAACTTCATTCCAACCGAGTGTTCCACGACACTCACTGTTATTATTAGATACTCGCGAGATGGTGGATGGCATGAATTTTGATGATTATTTTTCCGACCCAAATATCGACCAATAGAATTGCACCATTCGACGTCACGTGGTACAACCTACATGGTATTATACTGATAATTTTTTGAAAATTTTCTCTGGTTGTTGCCATTTCATTCATTTCATCATTTCGTCTCATGGTGCAATTCTATTGGCCGACATTTGGAACGGAAAAATAATCCCCCGAATACCACACGAGCTTCAAAATTATCTGGCATTTCCCTCAAGGTTCCCTGAAAACAAATAAAATCGTCAGGTTTGACTCCTTCATTTGTTTGCAACGAACCTATCGGGAAATACCCGATAATTTTGAAGCTCTTGTGGTATTATAAGTGATTATTATTTTTATTATTTAGCTATTTTTGCAAGTATTGCTATTTAACGTACCTAGTTATTATTTCAGGATGCAAATATTGGATATGGTTGTGCAGACATTATTCTACGGGTGTCTTCTATGGTGCTTTCTCAATTTGAAATGTGTACAACCTATGGTTCTACGAATGTTAGACATACTAAAAGATTAGCGTATATTAAATTAAATAATATTCATCTACTAAGGCTATTTGGGGATATTCTGACTGTCAGGTTGGTAAGATAACGCCATGAAAACTGACCGTCTGGATATCACTAAATAGGGCCAACTAATCTCTTTGAAAGAACCCTGACACTGAAGATGGCGGAATATTTTTTGAATAGTTAAAATATTATTCTATAGTTGTGACTTTTCCTTTTAATATATGAATAAAAACATTTTTTAATACTGTTGTGTTTTATTCAATAAAATACATGTATACAATGTATACATACAAATGACCATTATTATATTTTGTTGCTATTAATTATTAGGTACACAAAATTAAAAACAAAATTATTTGTCTAAAAAACTACTGGTATGGTGGGTAACAATATAAAACTCATTACCAAAATAATGCGAAAATATGTTTACCTACATCTAGGTGACGAAAAATAAGTTGGCCCTAAACTAAATAAAACTTATCTAATTAACTTAAAACATAATCACAAAAATAAACTTCTTAATAACAACAGGTAAATAATCAACAATTTATAATGCGAGTTATAAAAATTAAATCCTGAGCACTTCCGTGCTTCGGAGGGCACGTTAAATTGTCAGTCCCGGCTTTAAGTCGTTAAGCCATGACAGAGGCCTTAAGGCGGCCTAAAAACTCCGTCACCAGAGTTGGCCACTGACTCATACAAGTACTTTTCCTAAAAAATGTTTCGCTACGATGATGTTAATCGTCGATATCTTACAGAGTATAAGATTTTTTGTTGCTCTCAAACCATACAATAAATGTTCGGATCTGCGTGGGTCGCAGCGTGACGACGTAGTCTGGTTCTAAGGGTTCTGGTTCTGATGCGTTCTGGGTTTCTAGTTGCTCGTCTTTTGGTGCCATTCTGGGAAATTGAAATCAATTTGTATGTTTTAAAAACTAAAAACATATAGACGAATTGAGAACCTCCATTTTTGAAGTCGGTTGCAAAGAAAAAAAAACTTAGACCTTTACATCTTTAGTAGATGATTTATACAGCGTCAGGAGGCAACCTATGCCTACACTGAACGGGACGCTGTAGTGCCTGGGACGTTGTTTGAGATGGAATAGGCTTGCCCAGCACCTAAACCATCCTCTCAGCTTAATCAGCCGCCCACAGGAGAGACGACGTCAATACGTGTGGAGCTGACTAAGCTGCGGTTTTCCTCACGATGTTTTCCTTCACCGTTGCAAAGAAACCCCACTTCAATGTTCAACTCAAGGATGCGGGTTTTAGAGTTTGGTGGAAAAAGTGTCAATTCCTCAGGAATAAAATTTGTTTAGGACCACTTTTGTCAAGTACCTACCCTATGTACAATTTCAAACGAGTGCTGGTGCGAAAGGCTAAATAGATACTTTATAAGTATTAAGTGAAGCCGTGGGTGGAAAGTACCTATATATACAGGGTTTGGCAAAATTCAATCTACACAAAATATTTTTAAGGCGGTAGTAGGTATAAAGTTAGTGGGGTCAGCTTGTTTAATCAATAATTCCAAACCTCTTCCACCGATTAGGACGTCTCAGCTTCTCTTCCATAGCCTCGTCATCATCATCATCATCCTCATCGTCCTCTTCACCGTAGTTGTAATCATCTGTGTTTCTTGACGCACCTCGCTTGATCACCTTTCTTGTGGTTTCAAAATCTGGAAGTTAAGTTTCAAATAGCCATCAAAACAGTCCAGCCAAACAAACCTATCTTCTAATTTAAGAGATGATCCCTTGTCCTTCTCCACTAAGTTCTATCCAGGGTCTCCTTGACCTCCACCATGACATAAGTGGTGGACACGGTCAGTAAGTGGATGGGTGGCCACGGTTTCTGAGAGCACGGTTAATTGTCGGTCCCGGCTGTTAAGTCGTCAAGCCATGACGGAGGCCTTAAAGCGGTCAAAAACCTCCGTGACTATAGGTGGCCACTGACTCATACGAACATACTTTCACTTGTCTCATGTTACTTAATCCTCGGGGTTCCTCTACCTCTCCTTCCTTCCACTTTCCCTTCTATAATCCTCTTAATGGAACTGTCATGTCGTCTATGATCGATCATTTTCCCTCTTCTGTTTTCAACAACATGCAATAGATATGTGGCGAACTCTATCTACCATCGCCTGAACTACAAGCTGAACTATAAGCTGAACTTCAAGAGATGTCAATTACAGCGACGTACTTCGGAGCTGTACCACTAGATGGCGCTAGGAACACGCAAAAAGTATAGCTATATCTATATCTATATCTATAGAAAATTCTGAATCGCGCTGACGAAGTTTACTGGACGCCTAAGCCTATATAGAACTATCCGACTATAACTGTCGGCCGAAAGGCACTGGTAAGTGTGCCAGTTGGGCAAACCTTAGTGAGGCGAGTACTCCCTCTTTACCATTATTATTATTATTATTATTATAAGCCCGATGTTTCCCACTGCAGGGCAAAGGCCTCCCTTCCCTCCCTCCACGTCTTCCGGTCCTGGGCCATAACAGGCCAATCTTTTTTGTAGGAGTCCAGCTCATCCCGCCATCGTCGCTTGGGCCTTTCACGAGGTCGCCGCATCATCGGATTCCATAAAGTGGTTGCTTTAGCCCAGTATTCTTCGGGCATGCGGCTAACGTGTCCGGCCCAGTCCCACTTAAGGTTTCCCGCTTTAAGAGCTACGTCGGCTATTTGCGTTCGGGAGCGTAGTATCGTGTTTCTAACGCGGTCCATAAGTTTAACTCCCAAGATACTACGCTCCATAGCCCGCTGGCATACCCCGAGGCTGAACTTCTGGCTATTGGTGAGTGACCAAGTTTGTGCACCGTATGTGAGGATAGGAAGAATGCACATGTCCACGAGTTTTCTCTTTAAGCAGAGTGGGAGAGGTCCTTTCATTATTCCCTTCATGGACCAAAAGCTTTTCCAGGCGTTTTCTGTGCGTCGAGCAACCTCTTTGTCTTGTCTCGCCTGGAAAGAGACTATTTGGCCCAGATAGACGTATTCGTGGACATGGGCAATCTCCATACCCCCAATTTCAACTTTTCGTTGCGTGCTGTTGGTCATCACTTTTGTCTTTGCCATGTTCATGCGGAGTCCTACCTCGAGGCTTGCGGTATTAAGCTGTTGAAGCATTTCTTGTAGATCTGTTGCTGAGGATGAAAACACATAGTCTTCTTTCTCTTTACCATAACTTGGGGAATACCCACCTACCCCTAAAGATATCTTTCTAAGACTTCTTTATAATCAGGCTCAATTATAGTCCTTTCATCACACTGGTTTTAAAGAACTAGTGATACAACAAGAAGGAAGATTTTGTATATTAACCATCACCAGTCTCTACTTACCACTATTCTTCTCTTCATCTTCTTCCGCCTTCTTCAACCTCTTATCAGTCATGAAGAACGGCATATCAGCACTGAAACGTTTCTTCTTCCTCTTTTTTCTAGATTCTGTTACCTCGTCGTAGTCATTCTCTACTCTTTTTGTCTTCTTCCTTCTTTCTGCTCTTGGTTGAGGCTTCTCTTTGTAGTACATATCGTAGATTGATTTTGTAATGCCATCGTCAGAATTGTCGATGATTATTTCTAAAACAAAATATGTATGAGTAAGTGGCCAACATCGTGAGGAAACCCGCAGCTTAGTCAGCTCCATACGGATTGACGTTGTCTTTCCTGTGGACTAGGCTGATTAAGCTGAAAGGATAGTTTAGGTGCTACAAGCCTCCATCTCAAACAAAGTCCCAGGCACTACAGCGTCCCGTTGAGTGTAGGCATAGGCCTCCTGACGCTTTATAAATCATTTAATAGAGATGCAAAGGCCTAAGAGAGAGAAAAAGCCAGTGTCTCTAGATAGAGCCCATTAGGGAAAAGACCTGAATGAAAACAGCATAGGACCTTGAATGAGCTGCCAATGATGATTAAAGCCTCCGTCATGGACTTTACGTGTACAAAGCGTTCTGTTGATAATGGCACTAGTTACAAAAAGGGTAAAATACTACATTGATTATTGGGTATTTGAGCCATTTTGGGTTTTCGTTCAGTCAGAAATCGATGAAACTTAAAGATCCAAATTAGATTAAAAAACACAAACCGTCTTTATTCTTCTTAGACCTGCCTTTCTTCTTCTTTGTAGACCGCTTCTTTAGATTCGAAGAGAAATCCTCTTCAGATGATGGAATGTCCTCATCTACCTCCCAATATGCCATCTTCTGCCGTGGTCTGTTCAAGAAGCTTAATTTCTGAGATTTCTTCTGGACCTTTCTAGACTTTATCGTGGTTCTATAAACTTCAGTGGTAAAACTCTCATTAAAAGGTATTTCAGTGAAGTTCACAGTCAACTCCAATTTGGAATCTGTGACAGTGGCCATAACGTTTTCGATGGTGTTCAAAGTTTCGTTAAGCGAACGTTTTTTCCTTTTGAATTCAACAGTTTTGCTTTTTGGTTTCATGCGAAGTTTTTCGGTGAATTTCGGTCGCTTTTTCACGTATTCCTGCTCCTCGTCAGAATAATTTCCTAAAAAAATATTTCACCAATATTTTAAATAACCTATAGGTATGCTATTCCAGCCTACGATCTACATCTGTTTTAAGTGCTCTAATTAATAAGTTAGAGCAAGAGAAAAGCTGGAACATTAATTTAATGATCAGTGTTCTCGGTAGACTCCAATTAGTCACTTACAACCTATTCACCACACTGGTTTGAAAGAACTGGTGACACGACAAAAAGAAGAAGTATCACTTAACTTTTTTCTGGTTTTTGTGGTTTTAGATCAAATCGGTATAAGAAAATGCTAAGAATGCTAACCTTTTCCAAAAATATGCCTGCGGTACTGAGATCATCCAGCCTTGGACAAGTTTTGGCATTTAATGGCAATTAATGCCAAATGGAGTCTAAGCGCTATCTGTCTATTAGATTTTTACTCTATTTCTATTTAGAACATGGCTACGAGCTGAACTTGTGTTTTGGGTAATTGGGTACCACATGGATGATCTTATGGCTTATGGGAGAATCAATCGAACCAACCTGAATCCTTCTCTACTCTTGTGGCTTCATCTTCTACATGGTCCTCTGGTAGGATACCATCTTCTCCTCCACTATAGACGTATCTGAAAATGTTTATCCGTTGAAAACACTTCGGATGGACTTTCACAAAAGTGGATGGGTGGCTTTATCAAATGAGCGTTTCCGTGCTTTTCCGGGCAAGTTAAATTGTCAACAGGTGGCTTAGCTTTGTCATCAGAGTTGGGCACTAAATCAGACGGACTTTCTTTGACTTTCCAGTTATTCGCGTTCTTTTTTCGTTCGTTTGATGAATTTTCGGATGCTTCTTACTATGAGCTACATTGTATTCAGTCCTAGGACTATATATTTTAAACCAATAAATTGGCCCTTGAAGTCCCCTAGTGAAAGTCCCCTTGAAGTCCAAATCCCTTAGTGGATTTAATGAATGAGTGGAATAGGGTAAGTCTAATAGGTTTTATCTAGTGCTCCGATCCAATCGTGGAATTAGGTGTCTTCGAGCGAGACAAGCGTTTGTTCTTTATCACGTCAATGGCCTGCGTAATCATATAAAACTGCAAATGGAGGTTTTACCTGGTACTCCAATCCATCTGTCTTGCGTCATCCAGCCACTGATTAGCTCCCAGGGTTGTCTCCCTCACCAGCCTGATCCGTAGCTGAAGGAACACCTTACGCAGTTCCACTGTGATGTGGGACTTGGTGTCTTCAAGACCGTTTAGGTCTGTTCGGTATCTGCCAGCTTAAAAAGCAATAAGATTTATACTGCGAAGAGATACAGAAAAAAAACCAGTTGGCCTAGTAGAATGCGACTTTCAATCGGAAGCTTGCGATATCGTGTCCTAAACGTGCATCAATGGATTTTGCGTTTCGTAAAATTTACATGCCCATAACCATAGCCCTCCGGCCAGGTGGAGTGACGATCTGCGAAAGGCTGCCGGTAGAAGCTGGATGCGTCGAGCTGAGGACAGGGCGCAATGGCGCGCACTAGGGGAGGCCTATGTCCAGCAGTGGACTGCCATAGGATGATGATGATGATGAACCCTCGCAACTTTTAAACGGTGAAAGAAAACATTGCGAAGAAAGTTAGTATTCAAATGGGCGGAGATGGGCTTGCAACCTGCCACATAATAGTGTGCTGACTTCTGCAAAACAAGGGCATTTGCCAAATGGACATGTCTCTCTTTACCTTAGACATCTTCAAAGGATCTGAAAGAATGTTTACCGTGCCTTGGGGATACAAATGAGATCCTGTCCCCTGCCTCAAAGAACCATCAAGTACAAAACCAAAATCATTACTTCGCTCGCTTTTCTCCAATGTGTTTTCCAATCTGAGGAGTACGGAGCCACCTTTCCACGGCTCCAGGGTGAGGACATGGATGTGACGTGGTAGACCGTGGAGCTTCAATGCTGAATACTGGAAATGACTTAGGTTTTTAAATCAGTAGGATCAAAGGTATTTGATTATTGATAGAGATCCCTATAGATATTGTATGTATAGGGATAGGTGGACAAATATAACTACACCCGGAGATGCTGTAGGGATTATCTTATCTAATCTATTCAATTCAATTCAATTTAAAGCGTTTAGGTATTGCTTCAGGTTAATAGATAGATCTTAAAATATAATAGTGTCTCATCATGAACCCCGCTGGGGCACTGCAACATTTGGTACTTACTTATTTAGCTTAGGTATTTCTAACTTATAGATTGGCACAGCCCTTTTCTAAACTTAATCTAAAACATTTTTGGTTTAAGGTTTAGGTACAAATGTGTTTTGGGCACGCTTCCGACTGACATTGACCTGGATCAGTTGAGCTATCTATAGATCGTTTCTAACGATCCTTAGATAGCTTGACTAATCCTGTTGTATTTTGTAAATATATGTAAATATGTAGTAGCTTAGTTTCGGTACAAATTAAATATATATTATTACTATGTACACATGGCAAACACATATGTATAGTTACCCGTTTATTTCTAACGTTCTGCCACTTGCGCCTGTTGACCTTATCTCCCGAAGTGAAGAAGAGCCAGGGCTCCATCTCCCATCTCCGAGCCGCCATGGATGTCCTCTCAGTGAACGTTGCGTCATCAACTGAAAAAATATGAATGGAATGAATCTTTTGTGGTGTTGCTTAGTCGTTCTTGATAGATCGTCAAATAAGCAAAATTCTGCGCGGTCACAAAACTAGTGACCACTAGTGGCATTTTCAGCTGACGTTTCCATTTTTTCGTAAAAATACCAAACTCGACAGAATACTAAACTCCGTCACCAAAGTTGACCATATGAAATTATTTTTTACCATCAAACAAGTTGTATTATCTTGGAACTTCAAATCACCATTAAAATACTTTTTATACTTAGACAAGCGCACAACTTTTACAGCAATTTGAGATGTTATATAAAGCTCGTGGGTCTTTAAACTAGTGATATTCAAGCAAGTGGCCTTGAAGTTTAAATAACAAAGATCTCATACCTTCATGCCTGTAGTTACCGAAGACGATTCTATGCTTTCCTTTCACTACAAGACCAATCCCAAACGCCTCTTCATTCAACGCCTCTTCCAGCCCGAAGCCATCATCAGTGAGTAGTCTTCGATGTACCTGGATACGGAACAGGAGACTGTATCCTCAAGGAAGTAGATCTTTTTATTAACCTAGGTGTGTTGTCCAACTGCTGGGCAAAGATATCCCCTATTACTTTCCAAGATCCACCAGTCTGTTCGGTTTGGATCGAGATTTTTACAGTGAATAGTGTAATTACGTTTGAAAAAACCAAAAGAAAAACTTAAATGGTGGACCCAGGTAGTTTTACCTCCTCTCCTTTTTTTGTAATCTTTATCCCCTGATACCGGGATCAGATTTCATTCAGCTTCTGATCTTAATTAGTTTTGTTCTCTGAGCCTGGGATCACAGGGCGAATGCAAGTCGTTTAAAAACTACTGCTACAGAAAAGTTCATACCATAAGCTCAATTTCTCCCTCGTTATAGGAAGTTCCACCTTGTGTCCTATCATTTAAGACACACATTTCAACGCTGCTGTTAGATGAGTTGATGCAGATTCGAGAGGTGACGGGGTAGTAGCAAGCTGCGATTGGCTTCTTTGTTTGTTGTGCTAAAAATAACTAGTGTTTGAATACAAAAGACAGGATTTCTTACGCTTGAAGAACACCACAAACGCTTCTACGTTTGTGGTGTGGCTTGCTTAGTCCATTCTTGATAGATCATCAAAGTTAAGCTACGTTCTGGAGCACTCACAAAATGTATGGTGGCATTATCAACTTTCGTGCTTGGAGGGCAACTCACCAGAGTTGGCCACTGACCTATACGAACTTACTTATAAATTGGCAGTGAATTCAAAGATGTTGTCTCAAGATGAACAGGATACAATCAATTATTTTATGCCACAGAAAAAACATATGAGTGAAAGAGATAGACTGACCAGCCGTCTCGTTCCAGCAGGTTCTCCTCATCATCTGACGTCCGTTTGCGTCTGTGTAGAACTCTCCATTATTGGTGATGTTGGTAGAGAAGATGCTGACCACTTCTTTGCCTAGATCCGTTCTGAAAGTAGGAGACCCTGGTTCATCAAGGCATTATTGCGAAGGAACAGGAGTAACTTGCTAAGTGATTCCAGCGATCCTACTAAATTAATGCTTTTGACTTTTACTGCTGGGCAATCCACAAAGTCTATCAAAGTATCAACTGGCCTTTACATCTATATTAGATGATTTATACAGCGTCAGGAGGCAATCCATGCCTACACTTAACGGGACGCTGTAGTGCCTAAGATGGAAATCTCTTATCAGGTACTCCTCTATAATTTATATCCGTAGATATTAATGTATATCAGTCAGTCATATTTGTTGATATATTGATGTCCGTATTATTCATTTTATTTAGTAGTAGGTACCTTAGTTTCTGTAGAAAAAAATAATTATTTATATCTCACCCAATAGGCACGGGTCCTATTATCCACTCCAGTTCAATGAACTCTTCACCTCGGTACAGTCGAATCACCTAAAATAAGAATAAGTTCATATGAGTCTATGGTCAATCTAGTGACAGAGTTTTTAGGCTGATTCTTATGAGCCTCTTTCATGACTTACCGACTTAGATTGATAGATAGATACTTTATAGATACTTAAAAGCCGGGACCGACAATTTGACGTGCCCTCCGAAGCACTGGAGCGCTCAGTTGATAATGCTTCAAGTGGGTCCACTTTTGTGGATGACGCACACAAACAAATCTACTTACACACATAAGTAATTAAAAAGACCTATCCGCCTTCGTGAGATAGACCAATTATACTCGTAGTTTAAGTACTCACCAACTAACTATCAAATTACTATACTCGTATAGGTACTCGTTCAATTCAATTCAATTCAATAATTGAATTGTAGTTTATGATGACTGATGATGTCTTAGTAATCCACACTAGGGTCGTGACCCTAGTGTGGATTACTAAGACTATTAAGTTAATGTATTGCGTGTCATAATTATATTTTCATACGAACCTGAGTTATCCAATCAGTGAACCGCTGCCTGATTTCTTTGATCAGAGACCCTCGAATAGTGTTATACTGCACTTTATCTGTTATCTAAAACATTTAATACACACATAAAATAGTCTCATTTCTTTTTAGTTTTTGCCATTATCACAAGCCCCTAACGTGAAGGAAAACATCGTGAGGAAACCCATAGTTCAGTCAGCTCCACAAGGTATTGACGTTGCCTTTCCTAGGAATATCGATTGAGCTGAGAGTATGCTACAAGCCTCCATCTCAAACAATGTCCCAGGCACTACAGCGTCCGAGTGTAAGCATTGGCCTCCAGACGTATTAAACATCTAGTAAAGATTTAGGGGCCTAGGTTTTTTAGCTTTAGGACACATCCGCCAGATTCCACATTCGTCAGATCATTTATTTATTTTACATTCGTCAGATTTTTTTTACCTCTGACGAAACGATGATTCCTCGTTCGTCAGATTCCATTATTCTACATTTCTGGCTAACCTAACCAAATGGGTCGTTGGTTAGGTTATGTTAGGATAGTGAAAAAACCATGCGCAAGGCGAGCGAGCGAAGCGAGTGTGCCGCGGCAGCGGCCGCCGAAGCGCCAGAAATAAATAAATCTGACGAAAGGGTCATTAGAAGTTATCCACATCCGTCATTCATGACGAAACTGAACTGAAATTATACAAAAAACTACTTCTGACGAAAGTGGAAGGTGACGGATGTGATCTAAATCATTTTTTAAAGGAGTGTAGTAGGTGCGTATAGGGTCAACCTTCTTCTTATCATAATTATCTCCATAGATTTTTTTCGATCATGTTTTTGACCTTTGTAGGTTCCACGACAAGCCATTTTCCCCGCAATGTTTTCCATCACTGTTCAAGACTAGCACAGCGCCAGTAAAACTTATTTCTAAAGGACCCTTACCCCTTAGATGGAAAAGCCTAGACCACCAGTACGCTCTAGGGTCTGTTGAGACCTACCAGGCTAGGCCGCTGCTTCTCCGGTCGGAAGCTATATGCACCAGATTGCAAGCCATGCTGCTGCCCCTGGCTGTACGCGAAGAAGTTTTGCGAGACCATAACCTTCACTCCATCCATATGCTGGATAGACTCCAGTAGACCCGTTGTTTTGTCCACTGTCACTTTTAGGTACTGGGAATCGAAAATGGTTTGAATGATATTTATAGCTTTTCGGGTGCTTAAAAATCTGTATTATTTTTTAATTATGATGGGAAGTTAAGGAAGTTAAGGACTTGTCCTAAATTCTTGAATCAGGATTTGATGAAAACCATTCAAAACAGAAGAGGAAGAATAATTGGACATCGTGGTCGCAAATATGTCCGTGCAGTACGCGCCGAATTATAGTGGTACGACATAGAGATGTGATGTGATTCAAAGGCATGTATCAAATATGTGTTTGGATATGCCTCTGACTACCCCCATTACACATCTTCAAAGGATCTGGAATAAGTAACATAAAAATATCTGAGAGATTGTCTACCGCACCTTGGGGGTCGTGAACCAGTTTTATACGTCAGCCTATGAACATCATAGAAGGAAAAATACAAAATATTTATTTCTCTAACTTTGGAAAAGTGGAAGACCATTAACTTGCCTTCATGAGGTAGAAGCACTTTTTATTTACCTCGTTAGCAATATACGGGACCAACTCTTGTTCTGCATCGATTTTTTCTGACTTTGATTTTTTTACAAAATCATTCTCCTCCTGAAAATATATTAAAAACATTGTGACAAAAACCTTATCACTGAAAGAACTTACCGTTACGGGCCGGAAGTTGTATTCTTCCGTGACCACGGGCGTCCATAACGTCGGAAAAATAAACAAACATTAGTTAAGTACAGTACGCACAACCAATCTTTAGCTCTCTGAAGTTAAGTGCACTAAACGTGCGCGAGTAGGCGAGATAGCACGATGCAACAAACTAAGCGAGTGAGCGAGGCACCTATACAGCGCTGTCTTTGTCTTTTAGGCATCATATAAAATGGGTTCTGCGCAGCTACTTCAGAGAGCTAAAGAGAGAAGTGCGTACTGTACGTGATAAATATCCGTTTGAAAATAATCGGCATTAGTCGTTACTGGTGTGCAAGCGAGAGAACACGAACGTTTCTTAACGAAACAATGCACTATTGGGAAACTCCAAAAAAATGAATCATGGCAAATATCCCGTTATGAGTGTTAAAAGAATTGCAATACACTTCAAAGCAATGCAGTTCACAAACTGCCAGGAAACAAAGTTTCAACCCTCCCCTCCCCCCAAAATATTTGTTGCTGTGGTACCGAAAACTAACCAGCTGGTCTCTGATTGGTGAGATATAGTAAGCAGTATAGCCCATCGCTGGTATATTCTCAGCTTCAAACCACAACTCCTGGATGGCCGTGGATGATCTGCCTGGTAGGTTGATGGCCGCTGCTGGTAGTGGAAGGAGCTGGTACTCTACTTCTTCATCTGAAAGTTATTCGGTCTGATCCATCCTTCGAAATCAAACATCAGGTATCTTTTTCACGACAAATATTCTCTCCGATCTCCAATAATTTCTTTTCAACCCAATGATCTCCTATTGGGCAATAGCCCCCAATTCCTTCCAACCGTCTCTCGCCTTTGATAGGTTCCACTACTACCAAATTAGTCGAAGTCGTCTCTGTAGCGCTTCCTTGGCTGCCCACGGCGTCGCCTCCCTTCAGCATTTTAGATTCAAAACGGTGAAGGAAAGCATTGCGGGAAGCCCGTAGCATAACACCTCTTATTGGTCATATTTTGCTGTTTAAGAGGCAGATTAGGCGGAAACGATGGTTAAACTGCTACAAGCCTTCATCTCAAACAATGTCCCAGGCACTACAGCGTATGAGTGTAGGTATGCATAAGATTCTTAACGCTGCATAAATCTTCTACTTTTTCTTACCGTTAAAATCACGAATGGAGTAATGGAGAGCTATAGCTGGCAGTCGTACATAATGGTAGGTCTTAACGCTGAGGGGGCTGTACACCAGTAGCAGCACAGATTCCTGTGTCTCTGTGAACTAAGAAAGTTTATGGAAGGCCGCGTTTCCACTGGCAAAAAAACTTCCGCGAGAAATGTTTGACAGCGCATCTGTGCTATGAAACAGTGGTGGCAGCATTTGCATCTGATAAACTGTTGACAACATATATGTACCAAAAAGGTACCATGCTAAATCTATGGTTGACAATAATTCTAACGGAAATGTTCTCAAGGTCGTGACGTACCAAAAAGGTACCATGCTAAATCTATGGTCGTGACAGCATTTGCATCTGACAAACTGTCGGACAGTTCAGGCGGAAGTATCTTCTTTGTCTTTGATGAATAATCTCTTTGATGGAGTAAGTTATCGGTCATGGTAAGAGCGGTTTCACATTATCTAATACGATATCGGTATCGGACGCCGATACGATGGCGGGGCAAGTAAAATGTATGAAATTATATAAATATCCGATATCGGATTGGATAATGTGAAAGACAGGTAGGTACATATTTGATACATTTTAATTGCCTCCGATATCGATATCCGAAAGGTGTGAGTGTTGAGATGACGGCTGATAGAGGAGAATGGAAGAAGAACACATATTGTGCCGACCCCACATAATGTGGGAAAAGGGCAGGAAGATGATGATCGTATTGGAGTCCGATACCGATATTGGATCGGATAATGTGAAAACGCTCGTCTCAGCAAACTGGCCTCTTAAATAAAGAGTTACTTACTCTACACTGGCTCATATTAAGCTGATGGCACACCACGAACTGTTGACTGTTCTTGGTCCTGCGACTAGCTCCCCAAGTTGGAGTTAAGGAACTGAAAAACATTGAAGAACCAGTTTACAATACAATACTTACAAAAAAAAATATTTCTCCACAATACACGAGTACATACGATCTCTCTCTCTGTGTGTGTGTATGTATGTGGTTTGATCTGTCCCTTCGCAAAAAATACTCGTACCTTCAAGAACATGTTAACAAAATACGGTTTGGAGTTTTAGGTTTTACATGTCAGTATTTTTCAATGTTTTCCTTCAACGCGCGAGAGATCCCTAAAGTAGGTACTTACATACATGTTTGGATAGAAAAACTCATTTATCACGACCGGATTTGAATCCAACCAGTGCCCCAAGTTAAAAAGGGGTTAAAAAAGGTTACCTTAGCAAATTGGACACTTTTTTCGTACAGTAATCTATAGCTTCACTTAGAATTCTGATGAAATCATTTGTGACGTGTTGTTGGCTCGTCCCTGGAAAAAAAATACATATTTTGTCATTTTTTTATTTTTTTTATTTAACCTATACTGTCCCACAGCTGGGCAAAGGTCTCCCCCAATTCTATAATATTAATATTTTGTAATTATGAAATAATTTTTCTCATGCCTTACAACTACTCCCACAACATCCTACATCACATCGATGTAAATTATTTATAATAAATGTAATTTTATGTAATAATGTTTTTATAAATAAAAAATAATTTGAAAATAGAATAGAATAGAATAGAATAGAATAGAATAAAGTTTTATTTTCTCCACATATACACAGTTACAAAATAGGTACTTAAATCTACACAATTTTATGTGGGTGAAAATACGGCTACCCCTCAGCATTTGCTCGAACAGCTCAAGAGTGCTGGAGCGCTGGTTTTCAGTGGCGCCATACCCGTTGTAGTGCAGCACTTGCTGCGTCACGCGTCTTATTGCATAATTAAATTGAAATTGAATTGAATTAAAATTGATTTTCAGTTGGATAACATAGGTGCTATTTTTTCATTTCAATGAAAATAAAACAGTGTCGAAACTCGTACCAGTGATAGCATCGTGGTGAAGTACCAGGCCCACAGCATGCCTCAGGAGGTGAAGCTCATACGAATCACCGCTATGGGCGATCACCGTCAATTGCTTTACTATCTGTTGAAAAGCAAATAAATAATCTTCATCATCATTATCCACAGTCCGATTTTGCCCACTGAACAAAGGCTTTGGTGTCATCCAATACGAGCATGTGCTTATCCCATCCATCAACGACCAACGGCCCTGGTTAAATGTCATCTGCCCATCTCGCTGCCAGACATATTGCGTTTCAATAGCCTATTACATCTGTACTAGATAATCTATACAGCGTCAGGAGGCAACAGTGCCTGGGACATTGTTTGGGATGGAATGGCTTGTGCTCCTGGTCAGTGCCCTAACTTATGACTAACCTGCAAAAACACGTGTGCTTTTTTCACGAAGTACTTGAAGCTGGGCCTTGATGAATAGAATCCTGTCCAGTAGGTAGACGCATCACTGCCGTATGGTAGCTGGTCTCCCTGGAACATTTTGATGGTGATGAACATCGTTGATGAATTATATAAGTGGAGAAGGGATACCTAAACATGAAAGTGCTTAGATCTTCGATCATGATCGAAGGCAGAGGTGACGTTGCATCCTTGTTATCATCATCATCATCATCATCAATAACCTATTAATACCCACTGCTGGGCGTAGGCCTCCTCTCTAACCAACCACTCCTCTCGGTTTCGTGCTATCTTCATCCATTGTCGTCCAACCACGCCGACTATGTCGTCTGACCAACGGGCTGGTGGTATGCCCCGTGGTCGATTTGCGTCTCTTGGCCACCATTCTGTCACTGCCTTTGTCCACTTACTTTCTCCGTGTAGATTGCTTTATCCCTCCTCCCATACAGATAGATGGCTTTGAGGTAACATGATGGTGTTGAATAGAAGATGTTGATGTCGGACATGTTGGCTGGGTGGCTGTTGACATGGCTGTTGTAAAAAATTGTATTGTATCTGATAATATAAAAACATAAACCTATACTCCTCCTTATTTTGAAGTCGGTTAATTACAACAACACCATCTAGATTTAAATTAATTTAATCCAGCGTGGTAATGCCAACAGTGTTTTGGGCACCCTTCCGACCTGGATCAGTTGAGCTATCTATAGATCGTTTCTAACGATCCTTAGATAGCTTGACTAATCCTGTTGTATTTTGTAAATATATGTAAATATTTAGTGAAAAAAATAAAAGAACTTACTTTATCAATTTATCCATATTCATGAACCAATTGGCCGCGCTCTGATAGGTGAAGTCCCCTCCCATAGTCACAAGAATGTTGTCGTGGTCGTAGTACTTCGCTTGCCGTTCGATTTGGGCTATGAAGTCGCTGACCTGAAAGTGTCATTATAGGTTCACAGTCCCTATTGAAAGGCACGGAGATAGATTACAGCTTTTTTTTAAGTGAAAACTTCTTTAGGCGCGTTGGGCAATTTTTGAGATAGGAAAAAACCATTGAACTCGCGACACCGTTACAGACACCTGGATCAAGATTTCGCTTCTGTTGGCACTCCCGAAGTGCCACTGGTTTCTATATAAATAGGGTAGCATTTGACCTCACTCTATCTGATGCTGAGCAACAGTGAGGTCGAAGATAAAGCATGCTTACCTAGTCTGGATGAAAAGAGGCTCTGGTGTCCGGAAAAGTGAGTTATTTCCGAGGCACACACACAGCTAGTTTTTTTTTTAAATATAAAGAGGATTTATCTTACCCGTTTATCAGCATTGTACAGTTTGCTGTCAGGATCATCAACGATCGGCTCGTCACTGCAGAGGAAGTCGAAGCAAAAGCCGTCGGGCGCGTTGTACAGGTTGAATAGGGTGTGGGTCATTATATCAGACATTTTACCTGAAATTGTAGAAACGAGTTTGAAGTGATAAGCAAGAGTTGCGTCGCTGACCTGAAGCCAGTGTTTTGGTAATTTCGTTTGCATGGCTCAATGGCCGTTGGCAAACTCTGGTTACGGAGTTTAGACTACCGTCATGCCTTAATTACTTTATAGCCAAACTTAAAGATGTCGGAAATACGATAATGGAGGGCCCTTGATTCACACTTCAGCGGAATGCATTCGGGTCGGAATAGGACAGCTGTTCAGCCGACCGCAACCAATCACAGTGCAAGAAACGTCAGTTTTGGATAAATTCCTGCACAGTGATTGGTTGCGGTCGGTTGAACAGCTGACCGATTCCGACCCGAATACGTTCCGCTGAAGTCTGAATCACTAGACTGAAATGGAGTTGGGCGGAACACATAGCGGGGCATGGTGATGAATCACAGAGTGAAAATCGAACCAACGACCTACAGCGCAAAAACCAGTTACCACCAAAAGAGTTGTAAGGCCAGAATAATTCCTCAAAGAGTTCACAAGAGACTTACCAAGGACATCACTCCCTCTCCACATAAACTCCATTCTATCTTCCTCCATCATCGTTTCTCGTTCTTTGTGATCCACTCGTCCTACAAGATTAATAAAGCTTTTTTCAAGTCTTTTAAATCCAGGGCAAAATCAAAAAACATTAATACAGCAGGAACACACTTAGTCATATTAAGAGCTAAATGATTCTACTCCTTTCACCAGGCCAACAAACTCCGTTTAAGGGGTAACTTTCTTTTGACACTAGAAAAAACAAACACTTATCCTATTGGCGGGAATTGAACCTTCAAACTTCTGCGGTAGGCTTTCGCGCACAGGGGTATTTTAGTCATTTGATTAATTACCTAAGAAAATTCCATCGAAGCCCATCTGTGCCAACAAAGACACCTGTTCCCTCGTGTGTCCGTATGTATCAATCTGCCATGCTGCTTTAGGTTTACCACAAGGTCCTAGCGTGTCGTTCAGTTTCCTGTAATGAAAATAGATGGTGATAGGTGATAGTGCAAACTGCCATGAAGTCGTTTAGTTTCCTTAATTACTAGTTTATATTGTCTGTGCAATGAAAATAGATGGCGCTATTCTAAGCCTCACCAGATGGTAAGATTACGACCGTCCACAGACCACTGCAGCATCGAAAGAGCTGCAGGAGCTCAGGTCTTTGAGCTGCTCTTTTCTTGAAGGCTCCGTTTCTATCAGTAAATCAGGAATGATTACCACCACCTACGAACACCACTGCAGTTCCAGAAAAGCTGCAGATACGTTGGCCTTTGAGTAGGAGTAGGCTATTTTCTTGAAGGCTCTAAGTCTATCGATCTAGAAATACCGCTGGTGACAGATGCCAGAAGTAGGCTAATGCCTTTATTGGTGAAATAACTTTACCTGAGTCCCCAGGTCCACATATCTAAGACATGCAGGTATCCAGTAGTGGCAGAGTCAGCGTGCGTCCAGCCACCACCAGCGAATTCAGCTCGACCTTCTTGCACCAGCGTTCTGAAAGAACGGAGTCAACGTGTTACATCACCTGGAACCGTGGGCCTAGTAGGATTCTTAAAAAATATTTTAAGTTAAGCAACGTTCTACACAGTCAGTTTGTCGATGGGTGACCGCTATTGGCATTAAAACTGAGCGCGTAAAATTTAAAATTATATTTATCCGTGCTACGGAGGGGTGGAGGGGCACGTTAAATTTTCGGTCCTGGCGTTAATCCATGATGGAGGTGTGAATATAGCCTAAACTCTATCTGTAGGGCATACAAACATTTGTCCCGCGGCGGGGATCGAACCCGCAACCTTCTGCATCGCAGGCGGACCTTCGCCCACTGCGCCACAAAGGTCGTCATTAAAAACGACTTAGCAAGCTGCTACACCATGAGCGCTTCATAAGAATGACTTGGAATCGAACGTTACCTGAACGTAGCCCTTGTGTTGGGACGCTGTTCCTTCCACCAGCGCCAGAAGTACGCAGTCTCGGAGAAGGTGAACCTGATGGTATGAAGTTATCTTAACAGAAGATACCACCAGCCATTTATAGTCAAAGTAGTCAACCATTTATTCAGTAGGACCGCTTAGATCAATTAGATTAGAGTAGTCTTCAAACTGAAACTACTTATAATAACTACTTATGAGGAATCAGGGTAAGTCACAGTTTGGGGCCTAGCTTTCTTTAAGTTGATCCATCTTAAAACTAAATAACCAAGCTCCAGTGGGGATCCAGTCAAACTAAAGTGAGGCTCGTCAAAGCTTAGGTGCTCATGAAGTACAAAGAACTAACGCGTCTACTTACTTTCTTCGTTTGTCATGCAGCAGTTCAGATAGAACAGAATGGAAGATCAGCTGAACATTGGCGGTGCTGACTGTAGCTCGAGCTGAAAGTACAGTCAGTGTAACATGTTGATTGCCGATGGTGGGCATGCCGAGGTTGCAGTGAAAGCTCCGTCAACTTACTCATACGAACTATACTAAGCACAACGGATCTTTAGCTCTCTGAAGTTAGGTGCAATAGACGATTGTGCAGGTTTGGTAGAGTAATCGAGATAGCACAATTTTAGACGTCATCAAAAATGGGTTCTGCGCAGCTACTTCAGAGAGCTGAAGAACGATTGTGCGTATTATAACTTACTTTTTAGTGAAAGCTTTATTTTTTCCTTTCGAACATGTGTGGGGCTCGTCCAAACACATTTGGTACATGCTGACAAGAGGGACATTTGGGCCCAAAATGAACGACCCCCTTTACTGGCTACAACGCGTTTAGGTACCTTAGTAGAAAAAAACCTTACTTCCATAGTAATATTCATCAAAGGTCTTAACCCAACCGGCGTCCATGTGTGAGTGGGGTATGAGATGCACATTCAACGCACCGTCTCTCGTCAAAGGACATTGCTGAAATAACATAATTTTTAATATCAAGGAAGATGTAGTGTTGAGGATCGTGAAAGGTATGTTAAGATGATTTGGGCATGTAGAGAGGATGGATGACAGTCGTTTGGCAAAGCAAGTGTGTATGGGACAGCTGGAAGGGGAAGGCCTAGGCGAACCTTCTTGGATCAATTTGGCGACATTTTGGAGAAGGGCCAGGTCAAAAGTACCCTAAACCGGCGAGCATGTATGAAGAATGTAATGAGAGTGAATGAGGCAAAAGTTGTGTGTCAGGATCGTAGCATAGCAAGTGGATATCCGTGGTCTCTGCCTACTCCTTCGGGAAAAAGGCGTGATTTTATGTATGTATGTATGTTTGAATGCCATTTAAATATTTATCTCGGGTCTGGGTGTTTCTATGTATTTATAATATGTATGTATTTACAAATAAAAATGTATATAAGTAGTGTATCAGTTATCCTATAGTACAAGCTTTGCTTAGTTTGGGGCTAGATGATGCTGTGTGAAATGTCCAGCACTATTTATTTATTCTATTTAAAGGCCATTTATTCTTCTGTATTCGGTATCGACGCAGTAAACGTGGATTTGTACTGAATTTCATTAGTTATGAGTGAGTACCAAAAGATGGTGCTGCTATTTTCCCATACAATTCGGCGTTTACTGCCTCGATACCGAACGCGTAAGAAACTGATACTAAGCACACTGATCATACAACAGGAAAAATAAGCAATTCTCATAGATTTACAGCATCACTTTTTGTTAAGACGAAAAACTAGATTAGCATTGTTTAAGTTTAGGTCGTAAGTCTAGACAATTAAATACCTATTTACCTTAAACTTGACATACTTTGGAAATCAATGATTTTGTCTACGTACAAATTATTTAATTGTTTAATTATTTAATTATTAATTTACTTATTTACCTATTTACCTTATTTACCTATGTAGGATACCTAGTTATTTTTACTTATTGCATTTATATAAACAATAGATTATATATATATATATATAAGATATATATTATAGATTATTTATGTAGGTATATAGTAACTTATGTAAGTAGTTATAGTTTAAGTGTTATTATTTATTTTATGTAAGTATATTTATTTTTAGAATGTTGCTGTATTAAAAATTAGTAATATTTTGTATTTCTATAAATATTTGTACACCCCCTGCCATACCTTCAATATGTTCGTTTCTTTCCATCCCAAGGTTGTCTGGAAGAAATCGCTTCTAAGCGATAAGACCGCCCATTGTACATTATCTCGTTAGGTTATACTAGTTAATACATAAGTTATTGTAATTATTGTGTACAATAAAGCGTTTTTCATTCATTCATTCATTCATTCATTCATTCAAATTAATAGAACAATGGTTTGAATAAACTTTTTTTTTCGCCTTGGATTGATTGAAAAACTGACAATAGTTTTTTGAAAGTAGGTACCTAGACCTACTCTAAAATCAGACCAATATTAGACCCGCACACACTCCTCAAGTTGGTTTGTAGTTTTTGCAAAAAAAGTTTTTTGAAGGGAAAACTTCATCAGCCGCGTTACGCATTTTTCAGATGGGGGAATAATATCAAACTCAGTCACGTGACTGTTATCAGTCACGACACCATTCTTACCTTAATTTCGTCACATATCTATATATATAAAAATGAAACCCGTTTCGCGTTGTCACGGCATCACGTGTGAACGGCTGAACCGATTTCGATAATTCTTTTTTTTTTAATGTTTGTGGAAGTCCAAGGATGGTTCTTACGGAAAAAAATATTAAGAAAATCTCTCAGAAATATTGAAAAGTATACATTTAATTTTGCATATTTTAAAAAACGCGCGTTACGAATGTCAATTTTTTTTTTTTTTATACGAAATTAAAAGAGCATCGTTTGTTCGGAAACGTGGTTACTTAATTAAATTCTATTGCACTATTTTATAATTTTTTGAAAATAATACAAATAGTAAACCTATACAAATTTCGCATATCCTATTTAGTTTAAATTGAATAGGTACTCATACCTAAGATAGGTCAACTATACAAAATAAAGTAGTGCATCAAAGCTACGTTAAGGCGGTACGAAGTTCGCCGGGTCAGCTAGTCTATTTATAAAAATTTATCCCTATATCCCTTGGTCACGCCATCACGCGTGAACGGCTGGACCGATTTCACTAATATTTTTTTTGTTGTGTTTGTTATTGTCAGGAGAAGGTTCTTATGACAGAAAAATCTATATATTAATCATGGAGGGCGTGAAATAAGGGTTGAAAGTTTGTATGGGGAGTTGAAAGTTCCAGTTAAAGAATGATCCAGAAAAAGATGGCGCTATTATTGCATTTTTAAAAGTTTCAGAAGATTCTTGCAGATTTCAGTTCTATTTAGATGTTTTCAAGTATGTTATTTTGCTGACGAAGTCGCGGGTACCAGCTAGTAATAAATAAAAGGTCTATTTGTGAGAGTGGCCGCCTCGGGTGAAACTACACCGAGTTCGAATCCCAGTGGGATAGTAACTTTTTGCACTTTTTTTTGTACTTATTTTTAATTTTAGAACCGTTACCGAAACGTCGTTGAAGTTTCCACTTCTGTTGGCACTCCCAGAGTGCCACAATTTTTTAACTAGGAGTTTTTATGAATGTTATTTTACCAGTTGTTTCTCTAAATTAACCTTACCTTGTATCCACATTCTATTTTCGTTTTCACACAATAATGAGGTAAGAATTGAAAATTGAAAATAACTAATAGACAAATTACTTTTTTTGCCATTTTTCTAAAAACACATTGAAAAATTCTAAAACTCCATTATATTTCTAAAATATAAAATCTTGGATTTTATCAGAAAAAGTTATATTGAAAACGATGTCTTCTGTAATACAACAGAGAGTGTTGTACTAGAATTAGTAACGACGTGTGCAAGGTAAACTTTTTTAATAAGGGTAAGTTTACAATGAGCGTTCAATTCAGAGTGCTAAAAAGTTTGTATGAGCGAGACCACAGACCAAAATTACGTGAGTGTCGTGGTAACTTCGTGGAAAACTCGATTGGAACGAAGTTTCAACTTTGACATTCGGCATTTGTCAAATAAATCCTAGAAACGCTCTTACTAACAATGTACCTAACAATCTATGGACTGGTTCGCGACTGTGCACTTCGCACTGTGACGTTTTGACCTAAGTATGTGTCGTGACGGATAATACCGCCCGAAAAAGAAAATCGTTCGTATATCTAAGTGTAATCAAATCAAAATATCAGAGAGAAGAATGGTTACCGCGCCTTGGTGACAGCCGTGATACAATTTTTTTTCGTTTAAATAAAAAATAAACTTCCCTAAGTACCTACTCGTATTACAAATTAATTAAGTTAGTTAAAAGTTCTAAGTGTATATTATTGTAATACTTAATTAAAGAATAAGTTATTTCTATGCACCTCATTGTAAATGAACCATTGTGTTTGTATGAGAATAAAGCTCTTTAATTCTAAAAAGAGGGAAGCCTATACCCAGCAGTGGGTGAAGTCAGGCTGTGGATGATGATGATGAAACCTAACAAGCGCAAAGAGGCCTAACATCCAGCAGGGATTTTATTAGATGTGGATGATAGACATAGACATAGACATAGACATTTATTTATTTGCCACTCAAGCACACACAAAATACAGTAACAAAATGAAAACAAAAAAAAAGAGAATACAAGTAAAAACAAAAAGCCTGTCATGTATGTGTGCTACAGCAGCAAAAGGGCTTCGACTCAGCATAATGCCTCGCCACAGCGAGGTAGCGAGGCGCTGGTATTCTGTCAAAAACCATCGGTCAGCCAATAGACCCTGTGAGGATATTTATGTGAAGTGTTGTGTTCCATACACTAAATAAAATAGAATGCTTGCCAAGTAAAAAGTAAATACAAAAATTAATTGAAGGGGGTTTAATTGTAATATTCGGTACTTACATAAATATTTAATAACAAATAAGCAAAGGTTAAAATAAATAAAAATAAATACATAACAAAAACAAGAGTAGGTAGGTAACGTTACCTACCCTCTAGCAAGTGAAAGGCGCACTATTACTTATTATGAGGATGAAACAGTGTGCACTTGCCCCAACACTATAACACCTGGTCAAATTACTAGTCTTCTAATGAACTCAATTTCGCGTAAACATTCAACAATGGTACTAACATAACATGGTGAAGGAAAACATCAGGCAGGTTTCAGTATTGGCTATGTTTTGATGGTAAGTATTTAGTTTACAGAGAGTTTTTAGAGGCAGGAGATAGATCTCTATGGAGAACTTTTGGGGGGGCCTATGCTGAAAAGAAAGACAATTGAGAAACCGGTGTCTATTAAAATTATGTATCTATTCCTAAACTGTAGAAGTAGGTACATAATATTAAGTAGAAATAAGAGGAAATGTACCTAACTTAGATATAAGATTCATTAGAATCATTATCATTATCATTTAGTTTACACTTGCTACTGTCCACGTCTTTCCTTGCGTTGTACATTTTAGATAAATAAATAATGCTGGACATTTTCACATCATCATCTAGCCCCAAACTAAGCAAAGCTTGTACTATGGGAACCAGATAACTAGTATACTATATATATTTTTTGTTTGTAAATACATACATTTATACATAGAAACACCCAGACCCGAGACAAATATCTGTAAGGCGGCGGGGATCGAACCCGCAACCTTTTATAGATAATAATAATATAACATAGATGATACACAAATTCGATTAGTTTCAAATCTTTTATTAAAATCGGTGATATAAACACAAATAGAGAGTTTATAAGCACCTTCTGGGTAGGCTCGTGTGAGTCTCCAGGTCAAGAGCCGACCCATTCATCATAGAAAAAAAATATATACCAACATATACAGGGTTAATTTATAAAAGAAAAAAACAGTTAAAACTCAAAATCCAGCAATCTACGTAAAACAACGCGCCCAGTACATACGCAAACAGTAATCTTCATCGCTGTTTGCTCCGGATATAATGATTTTTTCTGAAAATCCTTTTGGATTTGGTTGTGTGTTGGGATGCTGTACCTACCCCTTTCGGATTCGGTAGACGTCTTTTTACACCTGTATATACAAACATCCAAACAAATTTTTTAATTGAGAATAGTATTATCATTCAAATGAATCGAGACAATAAAACCTTAACATCTGAAGCATTTGTCCTATCATCTATCGTGTCATAAATACTTACATCTCAATCAATTTAGGCCCTTATCTATCGTGTCATAGACACCTTAACACTCTTAATTACGTCCAAGCCTCATTAAACCAAATAATGTTCGGAAGTTAAATTTGCAATAAATTCATAGACCTTGGAGGTTTTAACACCGGACATAAAGTATTAAAGAGATTGGTTAGCATTCCGCTTCCTGATTTGTGTATTGTAACTCAATAAATAGGTAATTAATTTGTTTCAATTATAGGCCTTGGTTGGTCACATTGACAATGATTTTCCTTTACATATTGCTGCTTATTATAAAAACGTAAAACCTTAGTTGAACCCCATGTTGACACATGTCAAAACAAAACTGTTACCACAAAAAAGCGTTCTATGTACGAGTGTTTAAAGATCGTTTTTGTAGGGACAGCTTTTTAGTTAGACTTGGTCTAAACTCGGCTCATTTTCTTGTAATAAGCCCCATAGGGTCTTTCGTTTTATACTATCTTAATTCAGGAATTGGGTTCAAAAAATAAGTGAAAAAATATTTATGCAATTTTTTTTGTATTGTTATGAAAATCCCGAGAAAATCGATAAAGACTATCCTTTCAATTGATTGTTGCTTCTTGTATAACTTAACCCATTCGTGATGTAGCTGCGCTGCGATTGGTGGAACGTCTGTTCTCCTTAAAAATCAGTATGCAACAATTAAAAAAAATCAATAAATTATAAATTTTGAAGTGAAAACTTAATAGGAATTAAATTGATACGGTCAAACGTCTATTTACAACCTAAAAATGAGGCCCTGTCAGTTTGTGTAGTTTAAAATGAAAGACCCTGTATAGAGTCAAAGTTCTAGACTACATACTTCCTTTAGTATGATCCTTTGGATGGTACTTAAATTGACAGTCCCGGCTTCCTATCGTGTCACCCGTTATTTCGAACCAGTGTGGTGAAAGGACTTTAAGTGCGCCTCAAAGAGGCTCCTTTCGTGCACTTGACACATTTTTTCCAACTTTGTAGGTTCTACGACATGTCAATTTCCTCACGATGTTTTCCTTCACCGTTTGAGAGTACTGGCATAGTGCAAATACATTTTTCGACAGAAAAACTCATTGGTGCACGACCGGGATTGAACCCATGACCTTACAATCGGAAGGCGCGAAGTCCCGGCTGTAAAGTCGTGAAGCCGTGACGGAGGCCTTCTAACGGCCTAAAAACACAGTCAACAGAGGTGCCCATGAACTCATGTGAACTTATTTTAATTATTCTGCAAACACGCCTCTTAAATACTTAGGTAATTCTAACTATAGGTATATTTTAGGTTAACATTTACTTCACCAATATTTCAATTCACTTTTTGCGTAGTTTGACCTCCAATCAACAGCAAAGTATTCATGCTACGTCTATCACGTGAATATAGACACGAGCCTGAGGTCTACATTTTAGACAACTTCTGTGGTACAGTGGGCAAAGGCGCATTATTTGTGACGCAGGGGGCGAGTTTGATCCCAGCGGGGGAAAATGTTTGAGTGATCTGCAATATTTGTTCTGGGTGTTTTCTATGTATAACAATGACTTTATAAACAAAAAAAAGTATCTAAGTAAAAAGTATCAGCCCGTAGTTCCCACAACACAAGCTCTGTTTACTTTGGGCCGAGATAATACTGTGTGAAATGTCCAGCATTATTTTAATAGTAACAATTTAGAAATGACACGTGCACCAAACGACGACCTCTGTGGCGCAGTGGGCGAAGGTCCGCCTGCGACGCAGAAGGTTGCGGGTTCGATCCCCGCCGCGGGACAAATGTTTGTATGACTTACAGATATTTGTCTCGGGTCTGGGTGTTTCTATGTATAATATGTATGTATTTACAAACAAAAAGTATATAAGTAGTATATCAGTCATCTAGTACTCATAACACAAGCTCTGTTTACTTTGGGCCGAGATAATACTGTGTGAAATGTCCAGCTTTATTTTATTAGTAACAATTTAGAAATGACACCTGCACCAACTGCAACTCGTGAGATACACACGTGTCTCAATCATTTCAGAATACTTTTCCAGCACTTAAGGCTGTATTTTGGCTCCAGACTTTCCAAAATGATTAAAATCAGTTATCCGCGAGATAATATTATTTAATTTTGCAAGTATTAGTAAACAGTCGTCAAGGTGATGTGAATGTATTATGGCCTCAGCTGGCATCCTGTATCGTGGGTTGGATTCCCAAACGAAACAAACTTTAATTCTCCTATAATGGTACGGTAGACATTTTCTACAGATTACAGTCCTCTGACACCTCTGACGACCTCTGTGGCGCAGTGGGCGAAGGTCCGCCTGCGACGCAAAACGGGTTCGATCCCCACCGCGGGACAAATGTTTGTATGAGCTGAAAATATTTATCTCAGGTCTGAGTGTTTCTATGTATAATATGTATTTACAAACAAAAAGTATATAAGTAGTATATCAGTTATCTGATTTCCATAGTACAAGCTTTGCTTAGTTTGGGGCTAGATGATGCTGTGTGAAGATATCCAGCATTACAGTATTCCAGAGACTTTTAAAAAGCGCATATTAATTTTATGCAAAATCCATTGATGCACGGCCGGGATTCGAAACCACGATCATCGCACTGAATCGAGCTGGTACAGCCCCATACGGCCAGCACGGCTCCGTCTTACGTTCATACATTTCAATTTCACTCATATAAGAGTACCAAAAATCCATACTCCATACTAATATTAAAAAGCTGAAAATTAGAAGATTAGCGAGTTTATATGTTACGTTGCCCAAAACGCAACGATAGCGCGATCTAATTTTTCCTGTGGCGCCATCTATTATGTAGTAAAATGTCTCTGTCTGTCTGTTTGTTACCTTTTCACGCCTAAACCACTGAACAGATTATGCCGAAATATGACATGGATAAAGATTATGTCCCAGGGACGGGCATAGGCTACTTTTTTTTTCAAAAATAATCATAGAGGGCGTGAATTAAGGGTTGAAAGTTTGTATGGGGAGTTGGAAGTTCCAGTTAAAGGCAACTAGATGACGTTGCTAACCTATGGCTGAGGCCGAGATGGCGCTATTATTGCATTTTTAAAAGTTTTACTTAGAGGTTTTCAAGTATGTTATTTTGCTGACGAAGTCGCGGGTACCAGCTATTAGATATTTATTCTCACCTAAACATAGAAAAAAAAACATCCGTGTCAAATTACCTTTTAATTATTGCAAGCATATCGATCAGTCAGTACCTACACTAATCACCCACTCATTCATAAATACGTAGACAACTAATTATTCACTGTAAAATATCCGGTCAGCTACTTTTGAAGGCCATGTGCGCAAAAAACGAGGTCAACATCAACACCTTAGGGCTTTACACGTGGGATAATTTTTTTTATATCCGTTTCCTTCGAATTTTGAAATTCGAGCTGTCAAAGTTAAATAGTAGATAACCTTACTTTTTTGAATTTAGAATGTTTTAAAGGCATGTCAAAATAGTAGATCGTATTTGATTTGTCTGTCATTTTGTTTCGAAATACCTTTTACTTCAAATAATGATAGATGTTTCAGATCTTTAAGTATTCAAGTTCCTTTGAAGAGGTTAAAGGGGGTAGCCAGAGGAATATCCACTTGCCCACATATTGCAGAAGTTAATATTCCAAATGTAATGAAAAGGGACAATAATAAAATAAAATATATTATGTTGGCAATACCTATACATCAAAAACCGGCAAAGTGCGAGTCGGACTCGCGCACGAAGGGTTCCGTACCATTACTTATAAAAACGGCAAAAAAATATGTATTTTATTCTGTTTTTTAGTATTTGTTGTTATAGCGGCAACAGAAATACATCATCTGTGAAAATTTCAACTGTCTAACTATCACGGTTCATGAGATACAGCCTGCTGACAGACGGACAGACAGACAGCGAAGTCTTAGTAATAGGGTTCTGTTTTACCCTTTGGGTACGGAACCCTAAAAATATAATTACTTACTGCCATAATTAACATATTATCTCATAAAAATCTCCAAAATTAAGTGATTTTTTTAATAATTCTGTTTTAAGTTTAACCCTGCTACAGTTATTATCTGTCCATAAGTTTATTTAAGTGTTATTTAATCTGTGGTTATGTCGTGATGACAAAAATTGACCATGGTTGGTTCCTTTCAGGGATAGGGTGACAACATCATTTTGTTCTATTGAACCTCTTTTCTATACAGAGTGTAACATTTAGATGTATGAAACTATAAGAAATATGTGGATATTAAAACAATGCTTTTATTAATTTTAGACATCATGTTTCATAGTAAAATTTGCTGCTTAAGACCTACACAATCGATATCTAAATAGAAATAGTGTTAGTTTCATTTTCAAAACGTCCGGGTTCGATCGACAACTATATGGGACCACCAGGAATGTCCCCCTTTTTAAACAAAAGAACAATTTTCTATTGCGTCTTCGAGCATAAAATAAAACTTAAACTTAACTTAAAAATTGATAACCTAATTTTTCTAACTAATTTTCTAACCTAAGTCGAAAAAAAAAAACAAAAACAGATGTACTTAATGGCCTATTTTGATCAGTAATAACGGTCACCCTACAAATACATCGCTCTGGTCAATCGTAGCTATTAGTCATAACAATGTGGTTGGCCTCACTTTTAATGTATTTGGATCAAAATAGCTTAACATTATTATTTTGACCAATTATAGCTGATCACCAAGATTCTGATTCATTATTGATTATTGTACCTACACGTATTTAATAATAAATAACAGCCCAAAGATGTACCTATATGTTATTTAACTAGCGGAAATAAACTGAGTGACTGTGACTGCAAGTTCCACTTTGATGACTGAGTCTGAGTCCGAGTCTTTTTTTTTACGATGAATGATGGAGCGAGCTTACCCAGAAGGTGCCTATCTAGTCTCACTCTAAATCTGACTCTCAATCTAACCCTCATCTCACTCTCACTCTTAATGTGACTCACAATCTAACTCTTACATTAAAGAAATCTATATAATAATAGACATGTATTCTAACATGTCTACCTATCAAAAAACTCTTCAAAAAAAATACACAAAAATATCCGAGAGATTGTCTACCGCACCTTGGGGATACAGTCATTTTATTGTTATTATTATTTAGGTACTTACGCTATCGTTCGAGCATATAATTCAACACGTATAGCGTTAACGCTCTGTCAAGCAAGATATTGTTACGCGTTGTGCTTAATTATTTATGCTCTACTAAATAAACAAGAAAGGAACATACTATACACATTATTTTATAATCATTATTATGAATTTATTATAAGAAGCATCGTTTGCAAAGTCTTGATAGATCGCCGAAGATATGCAACATTTTGACTGGTACTGGTGGTGGAACGTATTCGCGTTTCTTTTTTCGTTCGTTTGATGTATTCGGATGCTTCCGAAGGGCTTTCGGCTTGGAAAATTTAATCCTAAAGGTGCATTTACACGACACGGTCTGAGCACGTATGATTTAGCATCGCATGCCAATTTTTCCCGTGTAAATGCTCACCGCACGCTAAATGTCTTAGTAAGTGCGACGGTCACCGGGTCTAAGTTACTTAGTTACCTAGTCACACGGTGAGCGCGCCGGCGTGGACCGTGTTTAACGTTTGAAAAATTGACCTTTGAAGTCAGAAATATTGGAGCGAAGCATCCGGACATTCATCAAGCGAATGAAAAAAGGAACGCGAATACGGACCCAGTACCTAAGTGGATGGGTTACCGTGGTTTTATCAACTGAGCGCTTCCGTGCTTCTTTTTTTACTTAACAATTTTTTACATAACGAAAAATCCATTGATGCACGGCCGGGATTTGAACCAACGACCTTCAGATTGAGAGTCGAGGCACAACCCTATTCAATCAACATGGCTCAGAGGGGTGTCCGTGTCTACATTGAGGGGTGAGCCGTTCTAATCACCCCTCAGAGTTGGTCAGTTTGCTTCTTACAATGGCTGTTTGATTACAATATACAGGGATATTTGTAAAACACCAATCATAAACAATTACTTTTGTTCTATGACTTTTAAAAATTCATCATATTTTAGTTCATCAGTTTTTTTTTTATACTAAAATAAAAATTGAACGCTCTAAATGTTACGAAGTCTATGCGAAGCAAAAGAAAGCAAAAGTACAATAGCGAGGGGAGTGGGGTTAGGGCGGCGGGGGCGCTTGAACTTGAGAGTTGAAAGTGTTAGATAGGACAACGAAATCTTGAAGGTTTGTTTTTGGTAAATGTATTATGTTTTGTAAAAGTCATAGAACAAAAGTTGTTGCAGTCCTGAGAGGTTACCGCTATTTTACAAATAACCCTTTATGTATCAAAGTTGAAGATACTTTGATTCCCTATGTCGTATTATGTATAATTTGTTTATATACATTTAGTTGTTTACCTTCTTATACAAGGTTTTGAGATTATTCTTTTAATTATATAATTTATTTTGTAACTGCTTTGACAAATCGAATTATATTACTAAGTCCGAAGTTAAGTTCTTAGACACCGTTTACACGATGCCATTCTGGCATACCATTCTTGCTCCGTTAAATTTGGGAGAGAGGCAAAAATGGTATGTCAGGATGGCATCGTGTAAACGGAAGACGTTATTCATTGAACTGAAAAACCATGCTCACGTCTATATCACTAGGTAAAAGTAATAGGTATGGGTCTTTCATTTTATACTAACTTAATTCAGGAATTGGGTTCAAAAAACAATAAAAAAATATTATGAAATAATTTTTTTTGTTTTGTTATGAAAATCCCGAGAAAATCGATAAAGACTATCCTTTCAATTGATCGTTTCTTCTTGTATAACTTAGTCCATTCGTGATGTAGCTGCGCTGCGATTGGTGGATCGTCTGTACTCCTTGAAAATCATTATGCAACAATTTTATTCTAAAAAATCAATCTTTTCTATATATAAAAATGAATCCCTATATCCCTTGGTCACGCCATCACGCGTGAACGGCTGGACCGATTTCACTACTTTTTTTTGTTGTGTTTGTTATTGTCAGGAGAAGGTTCTTATGACAGAAAAAAATTAAAAAATTGCGCGGAAAATATGAATCATGCGCAGACGAAGTCGCGCGGGTCAGCTAGTAAATGATAAAGATGGAAGCTTGCCCAGCACCTAAACCATTCTCTCAGCTAAATCAGCCGCCCACAGGAGAGACGCCGTCACGTGTGGAGCTGACTAACCTGCGGGTTTCCTCACGATGTTTTAGTCCCTTCAACGTTTTTAGTAGCTCGTGTAAGCGCATAGACATCTTACGAAATGAAAAAAATCCATTGATACACTGCCGGGATTCAAACGTATGACTTTATATCGCTCAACTGTAGTAGTAAATAATGTAGAAACTTTTTAACTATTAGGTACAGTACGCACAACCGATCTTTAGCTCTCTGAAGTTAGGTGTACCAAACGATTGCGCAGGTTTGGTAGAGTAAGAGATAGCGCGATGCAACAAACTAAGCGAGTGAGCGAGGAGAAAATGAGTTCTGCGCAGCTACTTCAGAGAGATAAACATTGGTTGTGCGTACTGTACTTACCTACAAATTGACAAAAGTATTTTTTTTAAATAAGTACCTAGGTACATACACTAGAATTAGTTGAGCGATCGAATCGATTATTTAATTTGTAATAGGTATTTTTTTTTTATTTAAGTAGGTAGATAAAAAAAGCCGTGTTGGCCGAATGGGGTTGTACCTCAACTTTCATTCCGAATCGAACCCACAACCTTCGTGGGTTCGAATCCCGGCCGTGCATCAATGGATTTTGCGTTTCGTAAAATTTATATGCGCTTTAACACGTGCTCTAAACGGTGAAGGAAAACATCGTGAGGAAACCAGTTAGTGTTCTTATAGGCGGCGATGGGCTTGCAACCTGTCACGTATGGAATACTAACTTCTGCAAGATGTGGGCAAAATATGTATTTGGACATGCCTCTGACTATCCCCTTAGGCATCTTCAAAGGATCTGGAATAAGTAACAAAAAAAGATCTGAGAGAATGTCTACCGCACCTTGGGGATACAGTCGTGAACCTGTTTAGATGTAAAGGCCAAACTAGTGTTTAGTGTAAATAGTCTTTAAGATTTATTATGTAGGAGTAACAAGTTGTTTGTAGCGCAAGGTCGTTGCACTATTACCTAGGTATACCTAAGTACTGAAACTAAGTCCTTTACATATTCTAGACTAGCTCTCCGCGGTGTTACACGCGTTCCTTCGGAAATACTTCACTTATAAAAGCATATGTGTGCTAAACTTAGGCCTTTACATCTATATTAGATGATTTATACAGCGTCAGGAGGCAATCCATGCCTACACTCAACGGGACGCTGTAGTGCCCAACATTGTTTGAGATAGGACGCACCTAAACCATCCTCTACGTTTTTTGAAAACGTCTAAGGGGGTAGTTAGAAGACAATATATTTTAAAGCTACTAGCTTTTGAACTTAGTTTATTTGGCAGTTCAAAAACCAAATATACCAGACGGATGCTTTCGAAGCCATACTACGTAAGAAAACTGCATCCCTGATTCGCAGAGTGCGGGACAGTCAAAACAGCGGTGTATTTCTTTTGGTGTATTTCTTTTTCGACCCACAGTTTCGTCCCACAAATATTTTATTTCTGTTTCACACCAAAATATGTCGTCGTTTCGACCCGCTCCATCATCCTGAGAACTATATCGGACCGGATCTCCTCTCCGATCTGGAAAATTTTTGTGCGGAGAGTGGTTTAGACCTAAAATCCACCGTACCTACCTATGTTTTTCTTTAGTTTTAAGTTTAGTGTTTAAAGATTTTATTTTTGTGATTTATTTGTGTACTGCGCTTCGTGTGATCCGCGATCCCTGGGGCTTTTTTCATTTTTTTGGGATAAAAGTTAGCCTATGTCCTTCCCTGGGGTACGACCTTTAACTATGCCAAATTTCAGTTTAAACTGTTCAGCGGTTTGGGCGTGAAAGCGTAACAAACAGACAGACAGACAGACAGAGTTACTTTCACATTTATAATATTAGTATGGATTATTTGTTTTGAAAATATTTATGGATTTTAATTTGAAATAAATGAATTTGAATTTGAAAAAAACAGCCATTTAACATTTTTAAGACGTCATAATATTTGGTTTTTAATTGTAAATTCTATTTAATTTATATATAGCAAAAAGTCTTCCGGCACAATTAAAAATGGACACAAAAAGATAAAGGTGCTATATTTGATTACAGTATGGCACGATTTCGTTGGCACTTGATATCGAATATTTCATACAGTGTTCTTCTTTCGTAGCTGAGGCAGTGGCCAACTCTCGTGACGGAGTTTTTAGGCCGCCTTAAGGCCTCCCGTCATGATACGACTTAATAGCTGGGACCGACAATTTACGTGCCCTCCGAAGCACGGAAGCGCTCAGTTAATAATGCCACTAGCGGTCACCCATCCACCGTGTTGGACTTTTAATCCGATGGTCGTGAGTTTAAATCCCGGCCATGCTATGAAAGCTTCGTTTCGTATAATATACGCTAACACAAGCTCTGAACGGTAAAGAAAAAACACCGTGAGAAAACCAGTTAGAAGCGGTGATAGGCTTGCAACCTGTCACGTATGGAATACTAACTTCTGCAAAATGTGGGCATGTATCAAGGCACTACAGCGTCCCGTTAAGTGTAGGCATGGATTGCCTCCTGACGCTGTATAAATCATTATCAATTATACATAGAAAACACCCAGACCCGAGACAAATGTAGATCATACATTTGTGCGGCGTGTATCGAACCCGCAAACTTCTAAGTCGCGAGCGTACCTTCGCCCACTGCGCAACAGAGGTCGTCAAATAAAAAATACTTTTATTTTACTAATAATGGACCCGTGTTCCAATCCAACCTATGAAAACACTGAATTCATTTGTTCAAAGCATAGTAGAACGAAATGACATCGCCATTTTGAGAAGTCAAAAGTTATTGGTTGTCATGGCAACCTTAGAGCAGTGCTCTTTGTGTCAAACAGAGTACTGCTAAGATTTTATGCAATATTCCCGTTGTCCTTTTACATATTTTTTTGGTTTTCAGGAACGTTTTTCAGGATAAATAGTAGCCTATATGCTATTCTATATACCTTTCACCTTACCAAATTTCATTGAAAACTGTTTCGTCGTGTGAGCCTGACACAAACATACAAACATCTAAACTGAATGGGATGTGATTGAATGTATATACAGTGTAATGTAAACCTGTGGTTTATCTGTGTGCCAATACAATTGTAGTGGACTGTAAAATGAAAAACTGTTTTTTGTCGCATCGCCCAACGAAGCTTCACTTAACGCTCACTACACTAGCAATACTTAGAATAGTAATATATACAGCTTCTGAAAATTATATTACATATTTATAAATAGCCTTATCGTTGTCTTTCCTGTGAACAAGGCCAACTTAGCTGAGATGGTTTAAGAATAGGACTGAGAATCAGTGGCGTAGCTACCGAATGGCTAGGCGGTGCAGTGCACCGGGGCCCCCAAGCTCAAGGGGCCCTCGGACTCTGAGTCCCGAGAGTCCGGAAGGTTTTGTTCTATAGGTATGATTATTTTGAAAATAAAAACAACTGCATTATTAGATTTTTGAAATAGTTACACAGAAAATGACGGATCAAATCTTAAGTTTTTACAAAAAAATAAATACGTTTACATTTAGCCACACCCTGCATATTTTGACTTGATAAAACCTAAACCGTTCAGTTAATTTTGCACCAGGGCCCTTGGCTACCTAGCTACGCCACTGCTAAGTTTTATTTTCTCCACACCATATACAACAGGCATACGGCTACCCCTCATACCCCGCATTTGCTTCAACCGCTCGAGAGTGTTGGAGCGCAGTTTAGGTGCTGGGCAAGCCTATCCCATCTCAAACAATGTCCCAAGCAACATAATAGCATTCCATTTAGTGTAGGCATAGGTTGCCTCCTGACGCTATACACCCTTATTTTTTAATCACAATAAAAATTTTAAACGCGGCTCGGTGTCTGTTACTGAAACTCAAAAAAAAAAATTAAAAAAAAATTATAACCTAAAAAGGAGACGAGACGAGTCAGACATAGAATTATGTTTTAATGACTGGAGATGTACGAGAGCATAGTTTGAATGAGAGTCCGTCAATTGTTGTCTGTAGTACTTATTTGTACAGTTTTCATAAAATTTTGTTCGGTTTTGGTTGACTACAATCCTCGATAACTTTGTGATAGTTTAATAAAAAAAAAATCTGACCATGCCATTATCATTTTCTGCGTCTTTTTGTAGTCATAAAACGGTGGTAGTAAATTATATTCGAGACTACTAGCTTCGCTATAAAAACTTAGGCCTTTACATCTATACTGACGACCTCTGTGGCGCAGTGGGCGAAGGTCCGCCTGCGACGCAGAAGGTTGCGGGTTCGATCCCCGCCGCGGAACAAATGTTTGTATGAATTACAGATATTTGTCTCGGATCTGGGTGTTTCTATGTATAATATGTATGTATTTACAAACAAAAAGTATATAAGTAGTATATCAGTTATCTGGTTCCCATAGTACAAGCTTTGCTTAGTTTGGGGCCAGATGATGCTGTGTGAAATGTCCAGCATTATTTATTTATATTTATTATTTATACTAGATTTGTCATAGTTAGCGCGACACTCGTCGGCACGTTCAATGGGCGGGGCTTAGCAAATCGTACATAAATCGCATCGTGTCAATGCACCTTTAGGAGCTGGGCAAGTCTATTCAACTAACAACACATATATTCCAAAATTCATATTAATCGGACCAGTTTAGTATTTAAAAAGGTATTTTCTCGATTTGTGGTTCATACCCAAAAGTTCATACCAAGAGGTTATAGTTAGCTACCCTTACTCCGAGTTTCTAACCCACTTTTGAGTAGTTTTTCTGATATTTAGCCAAAAATTATGTCCTTTTAATTAGTTTAGGTCCTATTTTAGCCTTCACTACTTAATTAACGAATTCCTAAACGAATTACTTAATAACTTTATTGGCTGATTGGGGTTTTGGCTTTCAATCGGAAGGCTGTAGGTTCGACTCCAGGAAAGAAATCAATAGGTTTTTCGTTTCAAAAAAATATATGCGCATTAAAACATGAGTACTTTGGAAGTTTGCATTCCATACGTGAAAGGTTGCAAGCCCATTGACGCCATAAATGCTAACTGGTTTCCTAATTTCCTTCACCGTTTTACCACCTTCGGTTAAGTATTATATTGGATTAATTTCGGGACTCGAATCTACGACCTTCATGAAAGTCAAAGTTCCTCTCAGTTTTGCTATCGCCGACTTTACCACGTCTAAGTAAAACCTACATCTATGACGTCATACTCCTTGTATCAAAGAATCTTATAACCAGATAATTAGACCTACAATCCTTTTCCCTCCAATATCAAACCTAGCTCAATCAATTTTGGTCATTTACACGAAAATCCACCAGAAAAGCCAGACCTATCAAATCAAATATTAAACTTTCGAACAGAGTTCATCGTATATCGGTTATTTGAATAAACTCAGTTAAATTAACCAGTGTAAGTTGAGCTAGAGTTCAGCGTTGCAGGTTTTGGTTTAGAGGTCTTAAGTTTTAGGTGGTTTATGTTCAATGATAGAACTTTATGGACATTTAAAGCAAGGTTGGTGTTTATTCTGTCAGTTAAGGTAGGCGCAGCGTAGACTGCGTTTGCCTCGCGATTAAAAAAAAACAAGTAATTTTACGAAAAGTTTAGTACTTGTGTAAACTATTTTAATTGGATATCCATTGAATTTATTAGATTGGAATACCATTGATATAGTGAAGTGATTTTTGTGTCAAGTTTTCGGAAAAAGGGAAAAGAAGGTAAGATTTGGCGCCATTTTTAAATTTAGAGGGGCTTTTTACAAATAAATGAACCGAGTTTAGACGAAGACTAACTAAAAAAATGTCCATTGAAAAACGATCTTTAAATACTCGTAAATAGAACGCTTTTTTGTGGTAACAGTTTTGTTTTTGGTGTCAACATGAGGTTCAACTAAGGTTTAACGTTTATGTAATAAGCAGCAAAGTATTTATGTAGTATATCAGTCATCTAGTACTCATAACACAAGCTCTGCTTACTTTGGGGCTAGGTGATGCTGTGTGGAAAGTCCAGCGTTATTTATTTATACAGGGTGTAAAAAGACGTCTACCGAAGCCGAAAGGGGTAGGTACAGCATCCCAACACACAACTAAATCCAAAGGGATTTTCCGAAAAAATCATTATATCCGGAGAAAACAGCGTTTGAAGATTACTGTTTGCGTATGTACTGGGCGCGTTTTTATACGTAGATTGCTGGATTTTGAGTTTTAATAGTTTTTTTCTTTTATAAATCCAATTATTAGGTAGGTACAGTCTTAATATGTTTTACTAGTAGTAAATAACTAGAAAATAAAATAAAATGACGTAGCTAATTCAAAAATTTTTCTGCGTTTTTTTTCGCTAAATATGTTCAGAATCATGGTCTGATTGAAACCCCTCCGTTTTCGGTAGCAGTCTTTTTACACCCTGTATATAAATTTTAGTTCTGTGCGTGACACAATTTTTTCGAACCATAGAGAAAGAATTTAAACAATCATCATCATTGATCACGATTTCAACATGCCGGTTTCCTCACGATGTTTTCCTTCACCGTTTGAGAGCACTGGCATAGTGCACGGTAACATAGGAAGTCAATGAATGAATCTATTATGAATATCAGGCAGAGACCTTCAAAGTTAATAACTTAATTTGAACGTTAAATACCTAGGTACCTACATAATTCTTTTGTACGATATAAATTGTACATTCATTGGAATAGAATTAGGCGAAATTTTTTAAAATGTATTTTTATTTAGGTATTCATAATAAGGTACAAGTATGGCATACGTTATGTCTAATAGTGTTTAAAAACATAGAATAAGTTTGCCTAAACACCAGGTTCTCAAAGTTATTGTAAGAAATATTAAAAAAAAACACAGGTCCACGACTGTATCCCCAAGGTGCGGTAGACATTCTCTCAGATCTTACTTATTCCAGATCCTTTGAAGATGTCTAAGGGGGGTAGTGAGAGGCATGTCCAAACATTATGATACATGCCCACATCTTGCAGAAGTTAGTATTCCTTACCGGTTGCAAGCCCATCGCCGCCTATAAGAACACTAACTGGTTTCCTCACGATGTTTTCCTTCACCGTTTAGAGCACGTGTTAAAGCGCATATAAATTTTACGAAACGCTAAATCTGATTCGAACCCTTCGGATTGAAACTCAAAGTTAGTGTGAGAAATATTTAAAATCTATACATTTTTGCAAATAATAAGCCAGAAGCCAGCGATAAGCGCACGATGACAGGCTCTGTAATTAAAATTAAAAATAAATTTAAATTTTTGAACAATGTGATAAAACTAATGATATTTAAAAGTTATTTATTTAAATTCGGTGCACTTATTTGTGGTAAAAATAATCTGCATTAATTATTGCAATATTTCAATAAAATAAATTAAATATTATAATTTCCTACTATATTTTGAATATATTATGAATATTGTTTATTTTTATAGATCACATAATACTATTGGTACAGTCGACCACAAAAGTTCATTTAATATTACAACAACTCTGAGTATATTCTAAATTTATCAAATTTTGTAAAATCTTTTAAGATTTGTTTGTCTCAGTTAGTCCTCTAGGTACATTAAAAATACTGTTGTAAAATATATCAACTGTTCACTTTCAAATCCCGGCCGTGCATCAATGGATTTTTCGTTTCGTAAAATGTATATGCGCTTTAACACGACCTCTTAACGGTGAAGGAAAACATCGTGAGGAAACCCGCAGCTTAGTCAGCTCCACACGTATTGACGTCGTCTCTCCTGTGGGCGGCTGATTAAGCTGAGAGGATGGTTTAGGTGCTGGGCAAGCCTCCATCTCAAACAATGTTCCAGGCACTTCAGCGTCCCGTTCAGTGTAGGCATGGATTGCCTGCTGACGCTGTACAAATCATCTAAGGCCTAAATTTTTTTTAGTTGTGTAAATACCAATACTTTATGTAACTAAAACTTTATTAATGAAAGAAAATTGTCATACTGAACAAAAGATTTCAACGCGCTCAATGCATGTTTACTGTCATTCACTGAGGAGAACAGGGGTCGTATTCGCGTTCCTTTTTTCGTCCGTTTGATGAATATTCGGATGCTTCCCACCACTATTTCTGACTTGAAGGGCCAATTTTACAAACGTTAAAACACGGTCCTAACCTAGGACCAAATATTCCAAACCGAAAAATTGGCTATCTCATCAGTGGGTTAAATTCAGTTTGCAAGATTGAACCCGCGATAAAAACACAACTTAAATTAATTAAAGCACAACAGACTTATGGAATCAGCTGTCGCCAGCGGTATTTCCAGACCGACTTAGGCACCTTCAAGAAAAGAGCCTATTCCTACCTCAAAGGCCGGCAACGCATCTGCAGTGCTTCTTGATGCTGCAGTTGTCTGTGGGCGGTGGTAATCACTTACCATCAGGTGTGCCACTGGCTCGTTTGCCCCCTCTTACATAAAAAAAAAGCTTGTACAAAATCATTTTTTTTTTCATAAAAATATTTTTTATTATTAAAAAATTTCATACGTTACATCACGAACAAAATACTTCAACGCGTACGTATGATCATAAGTGAATTTAAATTTGATGAAGATGAATATTTTGGACTTCCGACACTTCTCCTGCCAGTTCTAGAGAAGTGTCGGACGTCCGGCAGCGAGGTGGGCGGACGATATCATTAACGTCGTAGGCCGACAGTGGATCAGGCTGGCACAGGACCGGGAAGAATGGCATCGAAGGGAGGCCTATACCCAGCAGTGGGTGAAATCGGGCTGCGGATGATGATGATGAATATTTTGGAACAGACCTGGATGAACAACCTTGACTCAACTTCCACTCAAACTCCAAATACATTGCGGTATGCTTAATCGTAAAAAAAATCCTCCAAGATTTCTTGCATTATAACACTTTCTTAGACAAGTGGAGAATGAACTGTCATATCAAAGTTGGTCGCGACATTTAGATGATTTATACAGCGTCAGGAGGCAACCTATGCCTCTTAACGGGACGCTGTAGTGCCTGGGACATTGTTTGAGATGGAATAGGCTTGCCCACTGCCCAGCACCTGAACCATCCTCTCAGCTTAACATACACACGCGACGTACGTAGGTTACTTTTTATCCCGAAAAAACTAAAAATCTTGAGGGACTGCGGGTCACACAGCGGGAGCGCAGCTAGTCGATTATAAAAAATTAAAATTATATTATAATTCAGTGATATTTATTAAAAATCAACTGCATAGGTGATTGTTGTATGACGAGATTTAAAATAGAATTAAGGAAGTACTTAAAGTAGTTTAAACAAGAAATCCGCAACGTTACTTATGTTGAGTCATTTACATTATGTGTATGTTATATTTAGATACAGAAACTAAGCTACTACATATTTACATATATTTACAAAATACAACAGGATCAGTCAAGCTATCTAAGGATCGTTAGAAACGATCTATAGATAGCTCAACTGATCCAGGTCACTTATTGAGATTGGACCATTTGGATTAGTGAGAGGCATGTCCAAACACATATTTGATACATGCCCACATCTTACAGAAGTTAGTATTCCATACGTGACAGGTTGCAAACCCATCGCCGCCTATAAGAACACTAACTGGTTTCCTCACGATGTTTTCCTTCACCGTTTTGAGCTCGTGCTAAAGCGCATATACATTTTTCGAAACGAAAAATCCAGTGATGCACGGCCGGGATTCGAGCCCACGATCTTCGGATTGAAAGTCGAGGCACAACCCCATTCGACCAACACGGCAAAAAATATAAAGTGCAAAATGTGACTATACAGCATCAGGAGGCTTATATCTACACTGAACGGGACGCTGTAGTGCCGGGACATTGTTTGAGATGGAGGCTTGTAGCACCTAAACCATCCTCTCAGCTTAATCAGCCGCCCACAGGAGAGACGACGTCAATACGTGTGGAGCTGACTAAGCTGCGGGTTTCCTCACGATGTTTAGCTCGTGTTTCAGCGCATAAGTAGGTATACAAAATACATAAGTGCCGTTATCAACTGAGCGGCGCTTCCGTGCTTCGGGCACGTTATGTCGGTCCCGGCTAGTCGTTAAGCCATGACGGAGGCCTTAAGGCGGCCTAAAAACTCCGTCACAAGAGTTGGCCACTGACTCATACGAACTTACTTACTTTATAGGATTTTTCACTGTAAAGTAGACATCCTAAATCTAGTAGATGCAAAAAGCATAGGCCACTGTTTTTACCGGCAGTCGGTAAATCCTAACAATGCGAGTATTTAATTGATCGACGCCGGCGCAGCCTCAAGTCAAGGTGCTATGAAGGAGTGTGGAAATATGGATGCGGCATTTCGTAAACCCGTGTTTATTAAATAGAAAAGAAATAGAGTATACAATTCGTTTAAAAAAAAGAGCTTTATTTTGCGTCACACACAACAAATACTTACACATTATGAAATTAAAAAAGAGCCAGATAAATATGTAACACAAAAATAGTCGCCACTCAGCATTTTTGCAATAGTTAGCAAAGGTTAACTATTGCGCTGGTTTTCTGTGACGCTAGCAGCGTGTGCAGCGCAGCAGCACATGCGATACGCAACTTAATGTTCTAAGATATATTAAAACTAAAAGAAAATAAAAAACAGGAAAGAAGTATCTACTGTAAATGGAAATAAATATTTAGAATTAAAGCTAAGTAAATTCAAGTTTGTATACATACTAAAAGAGTTTAAATAAAATTTCACACAAAAAATTAAACAAAATGGATTTCAGAACGTTTATGACTATTACTGAATAAGCACACATACAAATAATTAAAACATTGTTTAATATACAAATTTTATCTGTGTCAAAAAAGCTACATATTATTTAAAAAGTAAAAAATTAAACAGGGTCACAGCGGTCATGGCCGACATTCTTAGATCATTATATGCATTCATAACATTTTGAAAATGTCTAAATGGGTCAGATTGTCTACCATACCAATTACTATAAAGAAAATTAACAATGATAATTAAGACGATTCAAGTTTTGATAAGAATAATTAACAATCAAAAACCAACTAAAAAATTCTATAAAAAATAATTGGTAATAAAATGCCACATCAATTTCTTCGTAGACAATATTACAAATACAGTCGTGCCTATAATCAGTAGCCATCGAGGTCATTGTCATCTATGACAGATTCAATACAATAGATCTTATTAGAAAGGCATAAGGTCTCTTTTCGCTTAGCAAAATTCAAATAAGCTCGCAAAATAAACGATGCAATTAAATATCTTATTAGAAAGAGATAAGGTTAGCAATCGTTTGGCAAATAATGAGTGAGCTTAGCTTGCATTCTGAATAGATGTAGTACGCGATTGTGAACTCTATTTCTTTGTTATAAAGTCGTATCAAGGTTGGTATTGTATCCGGTGAATGAATGCAGTTCTGAATTTGAAAATTTAAATGTTTGTAACATATGGCTGCGTATTATAAAAACGTAAAACCTTGGTTGAACCCCATGTTGACACATGTCAAAACAAAACTGTTACATCAAATAAAACATTTTTGAAAAAAAATTGAACCGACTTCACAGAACACAAACAGAAGAACCTTCTACACACTAAAAAGAGAAAAATAAGAATATAATTTACATTAAGACTTTGCTTATCGTAGCTTAAGTAGGAAAGGATAAGAGAAGTCATGGGCAGACCTACTAAAGGACACACCGGAGTTCAGCAAGGGGGAAAACTATCAATCCATAAGGAAAAGAAAATATTTTGGACTACCTCGGGTGTAATACCCTTTCAAACTATTTAATGTTTGACTCAGATTGTGAGTCAGGGTGTGTTGTGTAGTGAGAATGAGGTTTTTTGAATGTTACGGGAAAACTGTCAATCCCTCAGGAAAAAAAATATATGGCGCCACCTTGAGAGTATTCCTCTTTCTAACAAAAAAAAAATTTTGGAAATCGGGCCACAATTTTCTTAAAGTTCAGTGATTGTTTTAGTTTTACGGGAAAACTATGAATCCCTCAGGAATAAAATTTATATGGGACCACAATGAGAGTATACCCTTTCAAACAAAAAAAAAATTTGGAAATCGGTCCACAACTGACGGAATTATCGGTGAACATACATAAAAAAAAAAAAAAAAAAAAAAAAAAACATACATACAGCCGAACATATAACCTCCTCCTTTTTTTGAAGTCGGTTACTAAAAAGCGTTCTGTACGAGTGTTTAAAGATCGTTTTTCTAGGGACAGTTTTTTAGTTAGACTTGATCTAAACTCGGCTCATTTTCTTGTAATAAGCCTTAGTTTTTAATTATTTTTTTCAATATTTTGGACAAACTTCAATAAAATTAAATTCTATTTTTTTTATATAAATTTAAAAAATAAATAAACTTGACATAAAATTATGTCATGCATAACAACTTTTTAGTTAATGCATGACATAACTTTATGTCAAGTTTATTATTATTTATTTATCTAAACATAAAAGAAAAGGGCTTTGTCGCTGAGCGACTATACCGCCCAATCGGTAACATCTTAGGTCAGTCTTCTTTCTTCATCTTCTCTATCACTTCACTTCTTGGTTTCTTCTGGTTTTACTTCACTCCCCGGCTTCTTCTTCTCTTTATTCCTTCTTCCTCTTCATCTTTTTATTAATGGCAACTAACTGTAAACTGTATTAACAGTATATTCTGCAAATGTCAAGTATCTTCACCTCTCAAATATGTATTATGTCACGTCAATTTGGTTTTGAAAAAACATGGCGACTTGTTATTTCAAAACTCCAACGAAAATCTTTCGTCAAATGAGAAATTTACTTGAATACTCCCCCATTCCATTTACCAAATCTCCTGTTACGTAATCCAAGGCTTCATTAGTAAAATGCCACCGCGAAATTACATAATAAAACCTAGTAAAACACGAGAAAAGTAAATAAAATAGCAGAGCCACAAGCTCCTTCAAAAATGGCGAAAGAACTCCCTATGTCAAGTTTATAAGAGCCTTTATTTTTTTATAAGCTAAATTCAAATTGTTTCATTTTTTTTATTTATTTATTTAGAGCCATGTTGGTCGAATGGGGTTGTGCCTCGACTTTCAATCTGAAGGTCGTGGGTTCAAATCCCGGCGGTGCATCAATGGATTTTTCGTTTCGTAAAATTTATAAGCGCTATAACACGAGCTCATAACGGTGAAGGAAAATATCGTGAGGAAACCCGCAGCTTAGTCAGCTCCACACGTATCGTCGTCTCTCCTGTGGGCGGCTGATTAAGCTGAGAGGATGGTTTAGGTGCTGGGCAAGCCTATTCCATTTCAAACAATGTCCCAGGCACTACAGCGTCCCGTTAAGTGTAGGCATAGGTTGCCTCCTGACGCTGTATAAATCATCTAATATGAAATGTAAAGGCTTAAGTTTTTTCATTAATTTTTATTTTCGTCAGAGATTAAAATAACCTAAAACTACAACATAAGCTAAAATACTGCTGTAACTAAAATATAAATATTTTATAGATCGTAAAAGTATAAAAATGTCGTTATCTGCACTTATAAACGCCATTTTGTTTATATTTTAATTGAATATTTTTTTAACCTACTTTAATAAGTGAGTACACTAAAGCCGGTTGTAATTTTGAAACATTTAGTATCCTTTCACTGAACTTTAAGTACTTATTACTTAGTACTCATAAGTAAGTAAGTCTAAAGTAAGTAAGTAATAAGTTTGGCGTTTGATTTTCGATTTATGTAGGTTTTAATATCGATCCAATATTCAAACGTGTGTTTTATTGAGAGACATTTTTTCTTTTTTTTACGCTCTCATGAAATTATGGGCTATCCACCCCCGCGGGGGATGGGCAAATGTACAGTCTGCCACCGCGTGGGGACAGACGGTAATAATTCAAGCAAATCAATTTTCATACCTATGTACCTACTTAACGTGAAAGTAACTCTGTCTATGTATCTTTATACGAATAAACCGCTAAACAAAATTTTATAAAATTTTGTACAGTTTCGAGTATTAAGTGACGACCTCTGTGGCGCAGTGGGTGAAAGCCCGCTTGGGACGCAGAAGGTTGCGGTTCGATCACCGCGGCGGGACCAATGTTTGTATGATCTACAAATATTTGTCTCGGGTCTGGGTGTTTCTATGTATAATATGTATGTATTTACAAACGAATTATAAATCAATTATTAAATTATTTAATATTATATTAATTTATTTGCGTCTGGTCAAAGCGACGCGTGATCCGAGAGCTGGCACATTTTTGGCTCAAAGGATCAGCATTACCATCCAGCGTGGTAATGCCGCCAGTGTTTTGGGCACGCTTCCGACTGACAGTGACCTGGATCAGTTGAGCTATCTATAGATCGTTTCTAACGATCCTTAGATAGCTTGACTAATCCTGTTGTATTTTGTAAATATATGTAAATATGTAGTAGCTTAGTTTCTGTAAATAAATATACTAAGATTAGAATATATTTTACAAACAAAAAGTATATAAGTAGTATATCAGTCATGTAGTACCCATACCACAAGCTCGGCTTACTTTGGGGCTAGATGATGCTGTGTGAAAAGTCCAGCGTTATTTATTTTAGTATAGGTGATAGGTAAGTAGATACCTATTAGGTACCTATAAATTGAACAGGTGTTCAAAACACGTTTAAACATAGATTGTATATAAATAAATCCTTGAATATTCTTACTAGTTAAATCTACAGTGACCATATTTCATGATTATTTCAGGACATGATGAAAATTTAATAAATTCTTAAAACCAAGAGAAATTAAATATTTCTAGTGACATGTGACTTTTACTTTCCGTTGTTAGTTCGAATCCATATTCCCAATCCGAATTTATTTTATTTTCGGATTCGGAAACAATACTAGGCGCATTAACACGAGCTCGTAGGGAAAACATCGTAAGAAAAAACTTTAGTATTCTGATAGGAGGTGATGAGCTTGCAATCTGTCACGTAAGGGTATTCCTTACGTGACAGATTGATAGATAGACAGATATCTTCTACAAAGGTGCCAAATTATACAGGGTGGTTTTTTAAGATGGGCGGTGATAGCCAAGTCCGAAACCAAGAGAGTTAAGTAGAGAAAAGTCGTGAAAGGAGACATGCCGTCGATTTAAAAAAAAACAATAAATGCATATTTAGTTTTTTGTATAAATCTTTTAGTACGGAAATCGATCTAAATGATATAAGTAATATAGGGTCTTTTATTTTAAACTACACAAACTGACAGGGCCTCATTTTTGGGTTGTAAATATGACCGTATCAATTTAATTCCTAAGCCCATTTAAGTTTTCACTTCAAAATTTATCAATTATTGATTTTTTTGAATTGTTGCATAATGATTTTCAAGGAGAACAGACGTTCCACCAATCGCAGCGCAGCTACATAACGAATGCGCTAAATTATACAAGAAGCAACAATCAATTGTAAGGATCTTTACCCATTTTCTCGGGATTTTCATAGCAAAACAAAAAAAATCATAACAAAAATATTTTTTAATTTATTTTTTAAACCCAATTCCTGAATTAAGTTAGTATAAAATTAAAGACCCTATATAACAATTAATAAAAAAACCGACTGTATTATTGAATTAATGGATTTTGCTGATTTGTGCTGGTATGGATCAATCTTTGCAAAGAAATGTAATACTTACTTACTAAAACAGGATCAGTCATTAGGATGTTTTTTTTTTCTTTAAAATACTTAAAATTTGTTTTATACTAGCCGTTTTACAATAGGCTATGAATGGACTTAACACGTGCTCAAAATGGTGAAGGAAAACATCGTGAGGAAACCAGTTAGTGTTCCTATAGGCGGCGATGGGTTTGCAACCTGTCACGTATGGAATACTAACTTCTGCAATATGTGGGCATGTATCAAATGTATTTGGACATGCCTCTGACTACCCCCTTAGACATCTTCAAAGGATCTGGAATAAGTAACATAAAAAAAGATCTGAGAGTCGTGAACCTGTTTACGTTTTTATGTTATGAATGGACACCCTACAAGTCTAGGCTTGACCTGAATTTCTAGACTGCTTGTCGTACTAACTTAGGTATTTACAAAGATTTATAGCCAAAAGTACTAAGGTACAGACAACACCTAAATTATATCGTTTATTGGTACAGTCAGCAACGACAATGGTTTTTTTTTTTTTAGCCCATATTGTCCCACTCCAGGGCAAAGTCCTCCCTCCTCAATTTCCAGTCTCTTTCGGCCTTATTAATTAGATTACCCTAATTCTAGCTTAATACGAGACTACTCTCAGACTTGTTACTTCTTTAGTAGCGAAGGAGCAACTTGAATATTTTGATGTTATTAATAAACTGGTAGTAGCCTCAAATGAGTAATACATTCCTTACATCGGGATTAGTAGAAAAAGAGTGAATGAACGAATGATATTATCATTCAAAATATTGTCTATCTCTGTCATTAATTATATGAATGACAGAGATAGACAATAATTTGTATTTGACAATATGTTTTATTCAAAGAGGTTTTATTCTTCTAAAACTTTTTGGTGTTACGTCTGCCTACTCCATCTCTATACTAGGTGGCGCCTAGGAGTAACTCTTACTCCGAGAGTAGAGTCGAATTAGCTTAGTTCCTCCTTGGTCTTTGTTTATTAATACTGAATTGACCTACTACAGCCTTATGCTTTGGATTAGCGCTAATACCACCCTAGTTCGTGTTTATTAATGACAGCCTAAGTCTTTAGCTATAGTTGACCAGTCTGGTAGATAAAATAACGCTGGACGCTGGACTTTTCACACAGCATCATCTAGCTACAAAGTAAGCTTGAGCTTGTGTTATGGGTACAAGATGACTGATAAACTACTTAAATACTTTTTGTTTGTAAATACATACATATTATACATAGAAACACCCAGACCCGAGACAAATATCTGTAGGTCATACAAACATTTGTCCCGCGGCGGGGATCGAACCCGCAACCTTCTGCATCGCAGGCGGACCTTCGCCCACTGCGCCACAGAGGTCGTCAAAGATGCATTTCCAAATCGTCCCGCCATCTCTGTGGTGGTCTGAAAATTTGATTAACATTTTATTTTCTACTAGCTGACCCGCGCGCGCCTTCGTCTGCGCATTGTTTCGTCAACGATCTTTGGAACTGCCTTGCACAACCCCTAAGGGGAGTTTTTCAATTTATATCGAGATAAAATTTAATTATAATAAAACGCGCCGTACTGCTGACATCAGATGCGGCTCGTTTCTGATGTCAGCAGCATTTTTTAAGCATTTTCTTTAAGCTCTAAGCCTGGGGAGTTATTCGCGTTCGTGTATTCGTTTTATGAATATTCGGATGCTTCTTACTACGAACTCTTTTGTATTCGGTCGATAAGATCAACTTTAAAACACGGTCTTAACCTAGGACCAAATATTCCAAACCTAAAAATTGGCCCTTGAAGTCGGAAATCGTAGTAAGAAACATCCGAATATTCGTCAAACGAAAGAAAATAAGAACGCTAATACGTCCCCTGAATATTTCCGAAATCGAATAACATCATGAACTAACATTTTTACTAATATTTGAAGATAGAGTCTTGGTTCTTAACAAAAGCCATTTAAAAAAATCTAACTATTAGTCGGTTTTAATTACCTACTATTGGTAACGTAGCGAAAGAAATAATTATGTTTCTTTATGATCGACAAACTGTCGATCACTCGACTGTCGAAAAACGTGCATTTTTCGTAAATTTTTATTTTATTTTATTTATTTAGGACATCCAACAGAAAAATCACAAAAATAGTATACATTTCTTAACAAAGCTACTTATATCTAGTGTTTCCCCAGTTATAGGATGCCACAGCATGCACTAATATGTGCTCAACTAAACTAAAATGGTCGTTAAGTTTTCTGAAGTTTTTTATATTGTTCAAGAAACGTCTGAAAAATTAATGACAGTATAATAATTATATTCCTTTTGTTTCAGATATATACGCAAAAATCAGTCATAGCATGATATAAAAATGGCGCCACAAGAGAGAACAACTTACGAGCAAGAGGACGATTCCCGCCAAAACGCGCCCATAGACAACCTGTCAAACATAGACCTAGCATTCGTGAACAAGGGCTACCAGAATGACACTGACAATGACATTGACAGGACTAACAGATCGAATAATAACATAGAGAAGAAAAAAGCCATAGAATTCGATGATCTATTGCCATATATTGGGGAGTTTGGGTTGTATCAGAAAATATTGTTTTTGTTGATGATACCATTTGCATTTTTTGTGGCATTTGTGTATTTCTCACAAATATTTATGACTATTGCGCCAGAGCAGCATTGGTGCTGGGTACCAGAGTTGGCGAATTTAACAGTTGAAGAAAGGTAAGCTATTCTTTTTAACTCTCTTAATAATAATAATGTTCTACAATGAATGAATGAATAAATGAAAATTCTTTATCATCTCTATATATAAAAATGAATCCCTATATCTCTAGGTCACGCCATCACGCGTGAACTGCTGGACCGATTTCACATTTTTTTTTTTGTTGTGTTTGTTATTGTCAGGAGAAGGTTCTTATGACAGAAAAAAAAAAAATTGCGCGGAAAAAATGAATCATGTGCAGACGAAGTCGCGCGGGTCAGCTAGTCTTAAAATAAATTATGAAAAATAAACCTTAGGAATAAATGCACAATGGGCGGTCTTATCGCTTAATATATAAGCTGAGCTAGAGGATGGTGAAACAAACGAAAAAAAGGACGGGAATACGGCGGAAAGCCAGGGGCCGTATTCGCGTTCCTTTTTCGTTCATTTGATGAATTTTCAGATGCTTTCCACCACTATTTCTGACTTAACTTACTTGAAGTCATAAATCGTGGTGGGAAGCATCCGAATATTCATCAAACGAACGAAAATAAGAACAGGAATAACACCCCTGTATACGCTCAATCACTCGCGAAAGATTGTCGGTCTTACTAACAAATGTGATATAAAGTTATTCCTGAGTGTAAACTGTCAAAATGTCTGGTTATTCCTATTTTATTCCGAGGAATAACTTTATACCACGTTTATTAGTAAGGCCCTGTGCGTATGAAGGCCGCTAAAGTCTGGGGCCCTTACTAATAAACTTGGTGTAAAGTTATTCCTCGGAATAAACTAAAAATAACCATACATTTTGAGTTTACACTCAGGAATAACTTTACACCACATTTATTATTTATTTCAAAAGCACACTCACTACATCACACTCATAACACACACACACAACTAAACACATAAGGCAGTAAACTTGAACTTATCATTATGCTATTCATTTTCATTTCATTTTTTCATTTTTTCATTTTTCAATCTTAAAACTAACTTTATATGCATAATTTGAGTGTAGTGAGTAAGCTCCTTATTTTGGTAGAAGTAAGAATCCCTCGTATCTACATACAAGTCTCTACTTAGTTAGAACGAGGAACTCAATGCAGAAACTAATTTAGGTCAGTAAACTTTTTACATGAGTAATGTGTATCAACTTTCAAGTTCTAGGTTCGTAACAAGATTGCGGTAGGTTTGAGTCTACTTTTAGTAACTATATCTTGTCCTACAACTTATAAACCTACATAGGCAGCTAAAAACATTGTTACTATTTAAGACCTTTTTTTGAATACTTAAATATTTTCATTTCATTTCATTAGTAAGGGCCCCAGGCACTACGTCGAATGTAGGCATGGGTCGCCTGACGCTGTATAAATCATCTATTAAGATTTAAACGCCTAAGTTTTTTGTACGGACCTCTTATAGCGAAGTGCCAATAGTAGCGCAATTATAAGCAAAAAGTAAAGTGTTTTAACAATAATTGAGGTTCGTGATCGAGTACACTAGGACGTCAAGGATTTGAAGCATCGTCAACTCCCTGTCCTCATGACGACCTCTGTGGCGCAGTGGGTAAAGCCCGTTTGGAACGCAGAAGGTTGCGGGTCCGATCCCCTGTATAAATGTATGATCAGCAAATATTTGAGAGAGGTCGTCAAAAATAACTTAACATTTAAAAAATTTAAATATACAAAACTACTTGAAATTACCTTATTAATAGGTTTTTTGAAAATTACTATAATGTAACCCATTTTTAATAATCAATTTATAAACCTTGAAATAATCTGATCAAAAAGGTTAAGGCTAAACTTAGACAAAAAACTAACAAGACTACCTGCTTAAAAATAGCTCAAACTATTAAGTAGATTTTAGGACTTAGATATTTAGATTAAACTGGAACAGTAGAATCACCAAAATTTAAGTTTCCTAAGTGATCCCAGGGTCTTACTGAATAAAAAATTATTGACGTTGCGTGTGCTACAATTTTTCAGAATAACTCTATGTACCTGCGTAGGTGTATGCCTACATCTAATCTTAGTAGGTACCTACTTTGTTTTGCCTAGCTGTAAGTTTTCCAAAAATTTTAAATGTTAAAATTTTAATTTAATTAATTAATGGCGTCGATTCTGTTGTGCACTGATTAAAGTTAACTAAACTAAATTGCTTCATTCGTATTTTGTATACGATAAAGTCCATAATAGAATGACTATTACAGTGACATTTCTAAAATTACTTATTTTTAATCAAAATCAAGTATTTGTGGGTAAAATTAGTCAACACCATTTTGCTTGCTGTGTCTATCAGCTGCTACAAAAGCTCAGAGACTCCATTTTGGTTATAATTTTAGTAATGTCACTAGTGGTGACATGCCGTTTTCGTCTCTATTCAGAACAAAATAAGAACGTTCAAGTTTTAGTTTAATTAAGTTTAGTCTGTGAACAACAGAATCATCGCCAGTATTTTATTAATTTAATTAGATAATTTGACTGATTCTATTGTATTTTGTAATTTTATGTAGGTTTGTTTTGTACCTAAGTAGTAGCTTAATAAAAATTTAATAAATCAAATTTGAATAAAATATATATTTAATGAATAAAATTTAATTAAATAAAATTCACGAAAACACGATCACTCGCCTTTATGTAATTGACAATTGAGTGATTTTAATACAGTTATTTAAAACAGTCTAACACGGAAGAGTTTTTGCTGTCATGGTCTGTTTTTTGGTTTTGAACCGTGATATCCTACTTTCCAAGGTCTATTAGTCTTTAGACATAATAATAATATTAATAAAGCCTTTTATTTCCCTAAAAGTACTTAAACATGCAATTTTTGAATTATGTTTTTTTTTATACAATTTTAAAATTTTACAATTTATATTCATGCCTTTTATATATTATTATTATTATTTTTATAATTGGGACGCCCATTTTTGGACGTAGGTCTCCTCCATCGTGCTCCATCCGTGACGGTCCTGGGCGAGTCGCGTCCAGGTCACTCCTGCGATAGCCACCAATGTCGTCTTTAGACATGTAACGTAAAAATAAAATGTACGTGGGTGTCGTGGAACACTGGGTTGGAACGAAGTTTCAACTTTAACATTTGGCATTTGTCAAATTAATTATTTATAAAAATCCTAGAAACGCTCCTCCGTGCTAACAATGTAATCTATAGACTGGTTCGCGACTACGCATTTTGTACTACGTTTTGACCTATGTAGGTGTCGTGATAGTAAAATCGATCGCTTTTTTTCTTCTAGCCCCTATCCTCGATACCGTCCGAAAAGGAACTTCGTTCCAAAATTTCACTTCAACCACATACCTACATAGTCTTAATACTGTAATAATAATAATTGAACATAATAGCAATGGTTTCTCTTCACATTTCATATAACATGTAGGTATGGAATACGTATTGTTATTTTTTGAAAAAACTTGAGCTTGCTACTTTATTTGATATGGTTAAATATGAGAAAAGTGCTACTGATAAGAAACAGCGTCGATTGAGACCAATTTTTTTGTCAAAATAAATGGCTTTTTTTGGTACTTATACTGATATTTATTTACAGAAACTAAGCTACTACATATTTACATATATTTACAAAATACAACAGGATTAGTCAAGCTATCTAAGGATCGTTAGAAACGATCTATAGATAGCTCAACTGATTCAGGTCACTGTCAGTCGGAAGCGTGCCCAAAACACTGGCGGCATTACCACGCTGGATGGCAATGCTGATCCTTTGAGCCAAAAATGTGCCAGCTCTCGGATCACGCGTCGCTTCGACCAGACGCCCTGAAAGAATTTTGAAAACCCGAAGGGCTCCAGAACCCCACGGACCTAGGGTCTCAACCCCAAATGGTTCAAATATATAAACCCTATCAAGATTTATATATTTATATATGGCTTTTTTTAACCGACTTCATTTTAGCCTGACTGTATAGGTACCAAAAAAATTTTTTTAATCCAAAAATGCAGTGTTTCTTTCTTTAAAATAAATCTGTAGTTTTCTATTTCTATGAACAAAACCTCCTGGCTACAAAAGAAAAAAATGCAGTAAAATTTTGCCAATCTTGCAGTTAAACTTGTCAAAAATGTATCTTCTTCTTCCTGCCCTTATCCCACTTAAGTGGGGTCGGCACAACATGTTTCTCTCTTCCATTTCCCTCTATCACCCGTCATATCAGAACTCACTCCTTTCACAAACATATCCGCATTCACACAGTCCATCCATCTTTTCTCTTCCTACCCCTACCGGTATATCTATCCACATTCATACTCATCACTTGACTCTCATCCCTCCTCATGACATGCCCATACCACGCCAACCTTCCACTTCTCAATTTGTCAGTCACTGGCGCTACTTTCAAACTTCCCCTGGTGTACTCAATCCTTATCTTATCCATTCTAGTTACATCCATCTCAGCATTCTGTTCCAACTTGTCAAAAATGTATGCTAGCATAAAACACTGTCGGGGTTTGAGTCAAATAAAAACTTGAGAATTTTATTCAAATGAGAATACTTTCGTCCCTGACTTCACACGGCAACTAGTTTGGACGTACGGACATCCGGTGATGAAGGTTGGGCTTGTCATTACACGATTTAAACTGCAAGATTGTATCAGTTCTCATGAGGTTGTGGGTTCGAAACCTGGGCTTGGACACGTTTAATTCTTTCAGGAATCTGTAACATTGGCATAAAATGTTATTGAAGTTGATTAAATTGTAAATAAAAAAAGTTAAAATCACGACTTAACGCGAACGCGATTCCGAAGCGAAGCGATCCGATTCGAAGCGGCGTCTGTTCTACGTGCGTGCTAATCATCCTACATAGTTTATGTCAAACAAATCATACATAGTGTCAAAATTTGCAAAAAATCTGATCGGTGCGCTGCGGCGCGGCGATCAGAATTTTTGCATTGTATGACACTTCAATAGTAAATAGACTGTTTGTTGTTTCCGCGCCACACCGCGCCACTTCGCGTTCGCGTGCAGATCGACGAGCAATTTAGTCGATGACGTCAAACTTTTCTCGTCAAAGTTTGTCGTCACTCTATGACGACAAACTTTGACGAGAACTTAGAAAAGAAAGAAACAAAGAACGCTATGTCCGATCTAAAGCCTTGTACGGACTATGCGTTCCAATGAACGCGTGATGCCGATTACATACAGGTTGACTCGCAAGAGTCGATGTAAAATGTCACAATGTATTACGCGTTAGACTAGAGTTCCTGTGTACCTACGCGTAACCGGGTTACGCGTACATTGGAACGCGCAGCCTAACATTTAATTTGAATTTGTTCGACAGGCCGGATTCGATATCGGAAACTACCAAAGAAAAGTCGGGTAATTCCATTCGACAGCTTTCCCGCAAATCAAATATGAATGAATGAATGAATGAATGAAAAAATATATCTGATCTTAACTTCTTGGAACGTAACATCTCACCACTAGACAAAAACCATTGATGAGGCTTATTGAAATCCCAGAAGAACAAGGAAAACATTTCATACAAAAAATGTAACCGCAAACATACCGAGAACAATACTTAATTCACTGATTCACTGCCACTTACGTAGCCTCATCTGCTGATTTTCAGCGAGTGGTAGGTAAGTACATAGGTAGGTACTTCTTTAAAATAAATATTTTATCTATCTATCTTTTTATCTTCTTTCCAAAATTCGTAACATCATTGCAACTGGCGACACAAGACAAACCTTATATGGTTTAATGTGTGGTATAATGTAAGATTTTGATTGTATTGTAAGTTTTTGATTAATAAAGAAATACAAATTACCAAAATTTTAGTTCATTCTAGTGATTTCTGATATCGGCTTTAAAAACCGAAAATAATGTTGTCGTTTTAAAAATCAAACTGTTATCCAACTTTTACTGACTGTAGGTACCTTGTGCATCTCAGTCAATTATTTCCTAAAATAACACCAAAAAATCATCTCTAAATTTGAAAAACACGTGTCATTTTTTGTCTATAAAACGTGTCTGAGACAATTATTGACAATTACCTTCATGCTTTTTGCATACTGGTCGTCTACTCTGAAGTGATAAACCCGATAATTTGGTTGAATGTTCGGGTGTTTCGTAATAAATCTGTGAGCTGTATTCAGCTTTATTATTTAGCGCGTCTCCTACTACGAGTAATATTTGTATTCGATAAGATCGACCTATGAAGTGGGTTCAAATCTAGGACCAGAAGTATTCATAATTATCATTTACAGCCTGACTTCACCCACTGCTGATTATAAGCCTCCCTTGTGCCATCTACTTCGATCCATTCGCATTCCTTTTTTCGTTCGTTTGATGAATATTCGGATACTTCCCACCACGATTTCTGACTTAAAGGGCCATTTTTTTAAACGGTAAAACACGGTCCTAACCTAGGACCAAATATTCCAAACCAAAAAATTGGCCCTCGAAGTCTGAAATCGTGGTGGGAAGCATCCGAATATTCATGAAACGAACGAAAAAGGAACGCAAATACGCTAATCTGACCCATTGACAACCAAGTATTACGAACCAAAAAAATTACAAAGTCAAAATTAGTTTAATCACTATCCTACCATTAAAAGAAAGTAAGTTCGTATGAGTCAGTGGTCAACTTTGGTGACGGCCTGGCCTCTGTCATGGCTTCACGACGTCACGGCTTCGACAATTTAACGTGCCCTCTAAAGCATGAGCGCTCAGATGTAAATGCCACTGGCCTACTATTGACTATCCCACATTATGTGAGGATAGGGGATGGCACACATGTATTCATCTTTCATTTCCCTCAGTCGTCATCAGCACCCTTTCTAACTCATGCATGTCATCCTCCACACAATCCATCAATCTTTTATTTTTGTCTACCTCTACGCATAAACAAAACCGCTTTGCTTAGATTTGAATTTTATTAGAATGAAAAAAAAATTGAATGAATCCGTGAGATAAACCGAAACTTCAGTAGCGTTTTTGTCAGACCCAAAAATTCGTATTTTAGAGTAGTGACCCTGATGCGATCAGTTTATCAATACAAAAAATAACGTGCATTGTGGTTTAATAATGATTGTAATTTTCAACAAAAGGTTAGACCACACAATAGGATTTATACGAATTGATGATATGATATAAAATTGATATTATGTAGGTAGACATGTTTTATAAGAAAATTGCGGTTTTATGCTATACATATAAGTACCTATTGTCATGATGTGTGCTAAAGCTAATAAGCGTTTACTTAATACTAGTTCCCACTCATGGGTTTGCTCATTTTAAAAAACTTTTTAACCTAAAATATATACTTATATATATTTTTTCTTATTTACTGCACACTTGACGAGGGTTTCTATTAATCATTCAAAGTAATTTCCGAAACATGGCAGCGCTCAGTCGATAGTGCCAATTAGCGGTCACCTATCCACTTTGAGACGACACAGAAAGTTACTTAACCTTACGATCTATCAAAATTCTAACCTTGAAGCATCCTCTTTAAAAAAATAATCATCAAAATCCATTCATTGCGTTTAAATCCTTGAATTAAAAGCTATTGTTATTAGTAAGTTTGCGGTAACATCAAAGGTTTTCCTCGTAGGTACACCTGGGATTTTCCTAAGCCTCATCATGCCTATTAGAAGAGTTCTATTCTATCTAAAAAGGTTTGAATTTTGATAAATAAATGTTATCAATCTTCTTTTCACTGATGTTCCTCTCCATCCTTATGGTTTGGTTGCCTGGAAGAGATCGCTTCTTAGCGATAAAGCCGCTCATAGTACATTTTTATCTGGTTTTTCTTTCGTTTGTTTTAATTTAAAATTTAATTTTTTTTAATGGTGTGCAATAAATAATTTTCATGCATTTTTTCATTTTATCTCTTTAGATAACTTAAATATCAAGCCAGTCAAGTGTTATTTTCAGATTTAACAGCCAGGGTTTGAATATAAATAAATAAAAAAATACTTTAATATAATAAACAACTTTTAAGTAATATTAAACCAAGTTGTGGTTGCACCTTCTGTAATTCTACAGAATTACAGAAGGTGCAACCACAAATTGGTTATCTGGTGTACAATAAAGAATTACAATTCTTTATTGTACACCAGATAATGGTTACAAAAACAATATTTAAAAACTACATGTACAAAGGCGAGCTAAGCCCTTAAAAAGTTTTCTACCAGCAAACGTTTGAGTCTAGGGAGAAGACATCCTTCGTTTGAAATATTCCCCGTAAAACTATTAAAGTCTCATACTAGCTAATCTTTTTGTTTTTATTTTATTTTCAGTTTAAGTATTTGAAAATAAAAGTAATGGTTTAAGTTAAATACTAAAACTCCATTTACACGATACCATTTTGGCATACCATGCATCTTGCTTTCTCAAACTCTACGGAGCAAAAGCTAATAAGTGATCTATGGCAAAAAGCAGGAATAATATAGTGCAAATGGCGTTTAAACTAAACATACTTTGATAATAATATAAAAAAAACTTAAGCCTTTACATCTACGAGTATATTAGAGTATATTAGATGATTTATACAGCGTCAGGAGGCAATCCATGCCTACACTTAACGGGACGCTGTTGGGCCTGGGACATTGTTTGAGATGGAGGCTTGTAGCACCTAAACCATCCTCTCAGCTTAATCAGCCTGGCCCACAGGAAAGACGACGTCAATACGTGTGGAGCTGACTAAGCTGCGAATTTCCTCACGATGTTTTCCTTCACATAATATAACTATTTAAATAACCCCTGGTTACTTAGTTAATTGTATTAATTATGTGCTAAATTATCGCAGAATAATGATAACACCATCAATCAATAAATTCTGTTTAGCTCGTTATAAAACTATTTAATGTTAAAATGACAATAATAACTACGAACATTCAATTTATCCGAAGAAACAATAATTACAGTCGATCACGTTGTAATTGCACGATTGAATCTTTAACCATCTTTGCAATGATGTAAATAAATAACTTAGTCACATTACAATCATTTACGCATGAAAAAAAGTAAGCAACAGTAGCACTCCGGGAATGCCGACAGAAGTAAAAACTTGAACGTTCCTGTAACGGTTCTAAACTTCAAAAAAATATGCAAATATTGCCTGCGTGGGATATGTTCCAGTCGCATGCCGCATAGGAAGCCGAGCTATGAACCGATTGGCCACCGTTAAGGTCGAAATAGCAGATAACTACATACAGAAGCCTCTGACAAACTAACGCCGACAGACCCCGTAGTTTGTCGATCTTTGCCGAATACGCCGGTTACGCTGTTGCGAATTCAATGATTTTTTTCCATCTCAAAAACGCCCAACGCGCCTAAAGAAATTTTCACTTTAATAAAGGATAATTAATATATGAATGGTATACAATAAATAAAGGTGTTAATCTGTAAAACTAAAAAATCAGCATCATCGTTTTAAGTATGACCAATGACCATCGCATGCTATAAAAAAACAATTAAAATTCAAATTCGATGATGGATCAATTAGTTCTTTGTACCTACTGCACGCTAGTTCCTTTGTGGGTGTTGCCTTTTAACTTACTAAGGCTATTACATCTACATATACTAGTTGATATATAGAAGAAGAAGAAGAATAGAATAAGATGAATCTACAGGGTGTAAAAAGACGTCTACCGAAGCCGAAAGGGGTAGGTACAGCATCCCAAAATACAGCCAAATCCAAAAGGATTGTCCAAAAAAAATCATTATATCCGAAGAAAACCGACCTCGCACAGCTGTTCGAGCGTATGTACTGGGCGCGTTTTTATCTGTAGATTGCTGGATCTTGAGTTTTAATTGTTTTTTTCTTTATAAATGAAATGATTAGGTAGGTATGGGCTTATTATGTTGTACTAGTAGCAAAAAAACTAGAAAATAAAATAAAATGACGTAGCTAAGTCAAAATTTTTTTTGCGTATTTTTTCGGTAAATATGTTCAGAATCATGGTCTGATTGAAACCCCTCAGTTTTCGGTAGCAGTCTTTTTACACCCTGTATATAATTTTATGTGGGTGAAAATACGGCTATCCCTCAGCATTTGCTCCAACAGCTCGAGAGTGTTGGAGCGCTGGTTCTCAGTGTATTAGATTTAAGAAGACATCAAGTGCGCCGATCCTTTCGTGCGCTTGACACAATCATAGTATCAAACTTTTAGGGTTCTATAACATGCGAGTCGGTTTCCACACGATGTTTTCCTTCATCGTTTGAGAGTACTGGCATAGTGCACATAATTTTATCAGCAAAACTCATGGGTGCATGACTGGATTTGAACCCACGACCTTATGATTGGAAGGGTCGCTACACTAACCAGTGCTCTGAAGAAAGGTCATTGAACAGAATCATAATCAAGCTACAAGTGGTGAAAAGAACTATGCTAGCTTCCGCAGACGGAAATCCTCATTCACTCTCCGCTTGATTAGCGTCGACCTTATTGCACTGGTGACCTCTAACGCGACCTCACCGTGAGGTCGACTGTACCTTTTGTTTTCTCAAAAACTGCACAGTTAGTTTTCCTTGTCAAAAAGTAAAAAACAGTCTATAATTTCTTATTATGACTGAGTTGAGGTAAAAACTTTGAAAGAGCATTTACACGAAAGAATTTCAATCGATACGATTTAGTATCACACTGCAATTTTTTACATGTAAACTTCGAGAGATATATGATGGGTGAAATGCTCTTCATGCGCGTCGTTCGCTCGGCCGTTATATGTATTGCTTCCTGCCCTAAATCATGTATAAGTATGCACTTTGTGACAAACAAATAAATAAATAATGCTGGACTTTTCACACAGCATCATCTATCCCCAAAGTAAGCAGAGCCTGTGTTATGGGTACTACATGACTGATATACTACTTATATACTTTTTGTTTGTAAATACATACATATTATACATAGAAACACCCAGACCCGAGACAAATATTTGTAGATCATACAAATATTGGTCCCGCCGGCGCCGCGGGGATCGAAACCGCAACCTTTTGCGTCGCAGGCGGGCATTCGCCCACTGCGCCACAGAGGTCGTCTAAATAGTTTTTTTTACCATTGCAGACGTGCTCTAGCCATCCTCCTTTGTTTTCAGCCCAAAATTGCATCGTCAAAATGCTCTTTGTGACAAACAAATAATAATTTAATATTTTTTTCCATTTCAGACGTGCTCTAGCCATTCCCCCTAAAACTGAAGGTCCGTTTTCCCACGAAAGATGCAGCATGTACGCTGGCAACTGGGTGAAGGCGCTAGCTGAAGGTAGAACTACTCCGGATGACGAGTGGGCTGTGGTGCCTTGTCAGCATGGGTGGGAGTACAATAGAAGTGATGTGCCTTATCATACCATAGCTTCTGAAGTGAGTCCTACTAATCCATATGAATTATAAAATTAAATGTGAACGTAGCTTTGTCTGTCTTGTGACACAGACAGACAAAGATACTTTCACAAAAGGTAACCCTTTTTACGCCTGCCTGATTGATTTTGATAATAGCACACCCGAAAAGGACGTATACCTGCTTTTTTTTTAATGAGTCTTGTAGGGGCTGATAAGTGGTGAAAAGTGTAGCTCAGGGAGTTTGAATAGTACTCCTACTGTTCAATTTCTATAAAACTGACAATTTGCAAAGTTGACCCAATTTTATGATGTAAAATAACGTACATAACTTTAAATAGCATCTCATCTCTTTCCCCCTCGAAGCTGGACTGGGTGTGCGAGAAGGACAACCTTGCAGCGACAGCACAGTCAATCTTCTTCTGCGGTGCAATTGTAGGAGGATTAGTCTTCGGGTGGATTGCTGATAAATATGGAAGGATTCCCGCTTTAGTAGGTAAGTGTTTTAAACCTGATATGTCCTACTTGGAGATGCAGTAATCAGCTATTTTTCTATAGTTTAGTTATCCATAGTTTGTTTGTATTGATGATTGAGTCGCGTTAGCGTAGTAGTCTAAAGGTACCTCTTGAGTTCGAATTTCAGTCCGAATGTAATGTTATTTTTAATACTAAATAGATTTTCAAAATGTAGGTACCTACTTATCCCCAAAATGGCATCCGTGACGCTCTTTCTAATCGGGCAGTCGACGCGATGGTAGGAATGTACCTAAGTACCTATATTAAATTCAGCTCTCATGATTTTTATATCATATTTTAACTTTATTTTCAGAGTCGTGTCAATAAGCATTTTTTTTTAAACGTATAGTCCAATATACCATAAAATCAATGTTCTACCAATTGCGACACACGTGAGGCTGCATAATTTCGTATTCATGGCTACATTTACCGTGTTGCTCCCACGATCTTCGTAACCACTGTTACGCAAGAAAAGACAGGAAAAGAAATATTGTACCTGAAGGTGCATTTACACGATGCGATTTCAACTCGTACGATATCGTATCGCACGGAAATTTTCACGAGTAAACTCTCATCGTATGTCATTTGTCATAGTTAGCGCGACACTCGTCGGCACGTTCAATTGGCGGGGCTTAGCAAATCGTACGAAAAATCGTATCGTGTAAATGCATTAAAATTGTATGATTTTTAAAATGAATCCTAAAAATCACACCTATGTGGGATCTGAACCCACGACCTCGCCAATCCGTAGCGCTCTATTATCGACTATCGCTTATGATCAATCCTTTTGTGAAAGGGAAATATTTGACCAACAATCTTGTCAACTAGCCATTCATTTACATTTAAAATTTAATCACATGATCACAGGAAAAATATTAAATCTGATACCGTGATCAGAAGTCAAAACTAAACGAGATCAGAGGCGAATGAAATCTAATCGCGTGATCACAGAACAAAGTCCCACAGTGCATCATATAATAAGTAATCTGTCTATTGTCAAAGTTTGTCTTGATACAGTTTTTGATACAGTTTGTCTGGTAGAGATCGCTTTTTAGCGATAAGACCGCCGATTGTATATCATAGTTAAGTTTTTTGTATGTTTTTGTTTTATTTTTTTATGTGGTGTGCAATAAAGTATCTTCTATCTATCTATCTATAAATTAATGTTTATTTCTGGTTTCCAGGCACGAATCTGGTGGGTTTCGCAGCCGGTATTGGAACAGCATTCTGCAGCAGTTTCTGGAGCTTCGCCCTCTGTCGTTTCCTCGTCGGCCTGGCCTTCGACAACTGCTTTACCATGATGTACATTCTGGGTATGTATCCATACTTCCATACTAATATTATAAGTCTGAAAGTAACTCTGTCTGCCTATCTGTCTGTCTGTCTGTCTGTTTGTTACGCTTTCAAGCCTAAACCGCTGAACAGATTAAGCTGGAATTTGGCATAGTTAAAGGTTGTATCCCAGGGAAGGACATAGGCTACCTTTTATCCCGAAAAAATGAAAAAATCCCGAGGGACCGCGGGTCACACCGCGGGAGCGCAGCTAGTTTTTTTATAAATTGGGATCCTCATTTCAGCTGTTGCTGCAGCACACGCTGTGTGGTGACCTAACAAAATGTGGGCCTATGCAAAATACCTCTATATTTGGACGTGCTTTTTACTACCCTCTTAGGTGACTAACGGTGAAGGAAAACATCGTGAGGAAACCCGCAGCTTAGTCAGCTCCACACGTATTGACGTCGTCTCTCCTGTGGGCGGCTGATTAAGCTGAGAGGATGGTTTAGGTGCTACAAGCCTCCATCTCAAACAATGTCCCGGCACTACAGCGTCCGAGTGTAGGCATAGGTTGCCTGACTCTGTATAAATCATCTAATATAGATGTAAGTTAGGTGACTATGATATACTTATATGATTGATGATTATGATAATGTTTGTCATAGTCCTATTTCATCTGTTTTGTTAATATTTTTACATAAGTGGATTTTTAGATACCTAAACGTATATCTGTGAGTAACACCGCAAGGCTCACTATTATCAAGTAAACGTACTGACTATGACGTCGCTAAGTAATCTTGAACCAGATCACGCACTATCCTTGGATCATACGTGCTTGTAGGAATGGCTCAGTGACTAGCCAGTCTAAACTTATAACCGATAGAATATGAGCTTAGAAAAAATGTCGACTGCGACTAACAAGGATTCCGTAGCCGAATTGGTTAAAGGCGACTCCGGCTTTAAGAGGATCGTCGTATCATTGCGGGTTCGAATCCCGTCGGAATTGAAAATTTTGATAAGTCTTTTCATTTCATTTTCACCATGGTATTTAGTTAGATCGTTCAGTTTTCCTAATATTTTACTAGCAGCTTCGCTCAAGTAGCACCAAAATTGGCGACTCAAGGTGTATTGCAAAATGTGTATATGTGACAGCTAAACTCCCATATTTTGGGAATCTAAATCGTGCCCGTAATAAAACAATTACGGGCACCATTTTGAACCCTCAGTTACAAATGCGTTAAATTAATACATCTCCTGTTAATTGATGCAGTTTTCTATTTATTTCCAATGCGTTCTAAAATTTTTTTATGATAATGACAGCCACTGGTACCTAATTATTTGGTGAGATTGTCTCAAGATAGGGGCGAATGGCAGTAGAGAAAAGAGGCTTATACATACATACCCACAAGTGAGATGAAAGAGGCTGATGATGATGAATTAATTCTTGTCTTCTTTCTCTTCTCTTCTCAAATTACTCTTCTTTCCAGTGCTAGAATACGTGGGTCCAAAATGGCGGACATTTGTAGCGAACATGTCAATCGCGCTATTCTTCACTTGCGCCGCCTCACTGTTACCCTGGATCGCACTGTGGGCTGATGATTGGAGGACCTTCACTTTGTGGACGAGTGCACCGTTCATTCTAGCTGCTCTGACCCCCTGGCTGGTTCCTGAAAGTGCCAGGTATGTTCAGCTAGGGTTATTAGCCACAGATGTGCTATACCTAAGGTGTACACTGTGAACTAAATCATATATTTTTGTAACGAAGTTCCTTTTCGGACGGTTTCGAGGATGAAGCTAGAAGAAAAAAAGCGTTCGATTTTACCGTCACGACATATCGATGTCTCCGGGAAATAAAAGGATAACTGCAAAAACACAACTTTACAGGAGAAGCAAAAAACATGTTTTCGTTGATAACTTCACAAATTGGGAAAAATGGTGCGCATAGTGCGCAAAATGACAAAAATTTCAAATGTACAAACTTCGTTCCAACCGAGTGCTCCACGACACTCACGTACTTTTTTTTAAACCTGTTAGAATAACGATAAATCCTTAAATACAGTTTTTAACAGACTTCAAAAAAGAAGGAGGTTCTATGTTCGGCTGTATGTATGTTCATTGATATCTCCGCCAATGTTGACCAATTTTCAAAGTTCTTTTTTTGTTCGACAGGGTAAAGGTACTCCCGAGGTGGTCCCATATAAATTTTATATCTGAGGGTTTGATCGTTTTCCCGTAAAACTCAAAAAACCTTTTCCTCAGTGAAAAACGCCGCGCCCTAGTCAAACATTGAAGTCGGTTTTGGCTATTTTTTTGTTCGACAGGGTAAAGGTACTCCCGAGGTGGTCCCATATAAATTTTATTTCTGAGGGTTTGATAGTTTTTCCGTAAAACTCAAAAAACCTCTTCCTTAGTAAAAAACGCCGCGCCCTACCCTAATCAAACATTGAAATCGCATTTAGCTTTTTAGTTTTTTAAATTAATATTTAAATTAATTATTTTAATGTTTGGCATTGCAGATGGCTCCTCTCACAAGGAAAGCTGGACAAAGCGCTCCTCATCATGAAGAAGTTTGAAAGGATCAACAAGAGGAAGATACCAGAGAAAGTTCTGAGCGAGTTCACTGTAAGATTAATTTATTACTAAAACAAGGCAAAAAAAACTGGTACAGGAGCTCTGAGTGATGACTGAATCAGACCTTATTTTCAAAATGGCCATTTACCGTGATAACTTTTATCAAGTTCAAATCCACGACACATTTCAGATAAGCAAAGACCACAAGGCAACGCAATATCCTTTTTTATCACACACTTTTTTTTCAATAATGAATAGATTTAAATTTAAATTTCCACCACCAATGTGACTTATATTCTAATATTATAACTGAAACATCCTTTTTGCTACCACTGAATGTAGGTACAAAAAATGTAAGTAATTAATATTATTTTCAGGAAACAACAATAAAATCAATCAAAGAATCAGAATCAGAATCACGCACGTATTCAGTCTTGGACCTATTCCGAACACCGCGACTTCGCCGCAACACCATCCTCCTCATCATTATCTGGATGGCCATATCCCTGGTCTTCGATGGCCATGTCCGAAACGTCGGGTCGCTGGGACTGGATATTTTCTTGACATTTACGATTGCATCGGCTACTGAGTTGCCTGCTGATACATTTTTAACTGTAGTGCTGGATAGGTAAGTTTAGTCTAGTTTCATAAGCTTTCTGTATTTTAATAATAATAATAAATTATTTATTTCAGGCAACACATAACAAAATATATAGGGTCTTTCATTTTAAACTACACAAACTGACAGGGCCTCATTTTTGGGTTGTAAATAGACGTTTGACCGTATCAATTTAATACCTAAGCCCATTTAAGTTTTCACATCAAAAATCATTTATTGATTTATTAGAATTGTTGCATATGATTTTCAAAGAGAACAGACGTTCTACCAATCACAGCGCAGCTACATCACGAATGGACTAAGTTATACAAGAAGCAACAATCAATTGAAAGGATAGTCTTTATCGATTTTCTCGGGATTTTCATAACAAAACAAAAAAAATAATTACATAAATATTTTTTAATTTATCTTTTGAACCCAATTCCTGAACTAAGTTAGTTTTAAATGAACGATCCTATATACAAGCACATAAAAACAATAAAAATAATAGCAATGTGACATGATGATTGCTGTTTCAGATGGGGCAGGCGCTGGCTCGCCTGCGGTTCTATGGTAGTCAGTGGCATCTTCAGTCTTCTTGCTACCGCTGTGCCGATAGGTAAGGAACAGGATTAGAATAACCTAGTTTTAAGACTATTCTAAGTGATCCCAGCGGCCCTACTGAATAAATGATTTGAGCTGGGTAAGCGGCGATGGTTTTGCTACCTGTCACGTATTCAATTTGTGTGAAACTTTGTCAAATATGTAAACCAGTGTTTTAACTTTCTTTAAAAAAATATGCTGCAAATTTTACCTTGCACCATCTAGCCCCCCATACATAGAAAGCACCCACACTTGAGACTAATTTTTGCAAATCATAAAATATTTGTCACGCAGCTGGAATAGAACCCACAACCTTTGACCACTGCACCACAAAGGTGTTCTCTTACCACATCACACCCTCACTATTGATCACTCCTATTGTAGGCGCATTTATAATCATTTCACCACACTGGTTCGAAAGAACTAGTAACGTGATAAGAAGATGATGTGATAATTAGAGCGGTTTCACATTATCCGATCCGATACGATGGAAGGGCAAGTAAAATGTTTAAAATTGATAGCTTCGATCGGATAATGTGAAAGACAGGTACATATTTGATACATTTTGCTTGCCGCCGATATCGTATCGGAGTCCAATACCGATATCGGATCGGACAATGTGAAAACGCTCTTAGAATCACAACATCACTGTTAAAATAGAGATATATTGATATTGATATTGATAGCCTTTTATTTCCAAATCTCTTTTTACATGGTTGCTTTAATATAAATAAACTGTGTCAGTTAGTATCTTATAGCAAATTTCTTATCCTATTGTTAGTAATTATTCGGAGAAATGGATCCCTGTTTGGGTAAAGGCCTCCTCCATCATCAGCCATGACTCTTTGGGGGTAGGTGATATTCCCCCATACTATGACAAAGAGGAAGTACTCGCCTCGCTAAGGTTTGACCAACTGGCACACTTACCTTAGGGCCTTTAGTTATAGTCGGATAGTTCTATTATAGGCTAAAGTGGCCAGAAACTTTGCATGTGCGATTCAGACTTTCTATACTTTTTACGTGTTCCCAGCGCCATCTAGTGGTACAGCTCCGAAGTACGTCGCTGTAATTGACATCTCTTGAAGTTCAGCTTATAGGTCAGCTTGTAGTTCAGGCGATGGTAGATAGAGGTCGCCACAACTCTTCATCAGCTCCTGCTTCCATCCAGGCGTTTCCATCAAAATATAATTAAGTATAATTATTATTTCAGGTGGTCCATCAGCCTCCCTTGCTATCATGGGACGCTTTGCCGTCAACATCTCATACAACATCGGTCTACAATACGCAGCAGAACTCCTTCCAACAGTTGTGAGAGCTCAGGGAGTAGCTCTCATACACATAATGGGATATGTCGCTAGCATTGTCGCTCCTTTCGTGGTCTACTTGGTGAGTCTTTTTTTTTTTAATGGGTCGGCTCTTGACCTCAAACTTACACAGGCAAGAGTGAGGTCTACGATGGAGCGAGCCTACCCAGAAGGTGCCTATTAACTCTCTTCTTAAAAACAACAGGGTCGTAGCTCAGCGGAAATACAGACGCTGGAAGCTGATTCTAAATTTTTGCAGTGCGCATAATAAAAGAACTTTAGAAGCGCTTAGTTCTAATAAGTGGAATATCAACCAGGTGAGGATGATAATCAGCTGTGCGTCTGAAGTCCCTGTAAAAGAACGGTGAAAGCGGAATAAGGTCGTGTAGCTCCTGATCTTTTGTGGAAAGACCGAGATTTTTTATGGTCTGAGACCAAGTATTTGTGAAAAGACCAAGCTGTATATGATAAAGGGCATCAATGCTCCTTTCGTGGTCTACTTGCTGAGTCTAATGGTCTTTTTTTGTTTGTTGTATCTGAAAGCTTGGTCTTTTATAAAAAGACCAAAGTTTACTGTGCTTTGAGAAAAGACAATAAAATCTGTAAGGTTGATCTACATTTTTGTTTCTACTTTGAAAATACTATGTCTATTATGAAAAGACCAAAGTTTTACATGTAAAAAGATTAAATGAGAAGACCACAATACTAAGTCTACTATGAATAGGTCAAGCCTATAGTGAAAATGCGAAGTCTACTATGAAAAGACCATGTTTTTTTTAGGTTGGTCTACTGGTCTTTTATGGAAAAACCGTCTCATCTTATAATATACCATAGGATTTTCAAAAACAAACTGCTTTTAATCATCCTTTGCTCTCTCTAACACACAATATTTCCAGGCCAACGTATCCCCTGACCTGCCTCTAATAATCCTGGGTGCTCTGGGCATAGCTGGTGGGATGCTGTGCCTCCTTCTCCCAGAGACCATGGACACGGAGATGCCTCAAACGCTGCAGGATGCTGAAAACTTCGGATTGGACCAGCGGTTCACTGATATACCTTGTTGGCCGAGGTAAGTCAAGTTGGAACTGGCTGCTAGAATAATTATTAAGTGTGAGAGCTGTAGTGGTTTTGTGGAAGCGAAGGCTGTGGGTTCGAATCCAGTCGTGCACCAAAGAGGTTTTCTGCCGAAAATTTATGTGCACTGGGCCAGTCTCGAACAGTGAAGGAAAACATCGTGAGGAAACTGACTGAATTATTATTTGACTTTAAAATGATTTTTTTTTTAAGTGAAAACTTCTTTAGGCGCGTTGGACATTTTTGATGAGATGAGAATAAATTATTGGATTCGCCTCTAAAAGGTCACGTGCGAGTCACGTGACTGCTCACCGACACCAGTAGCGCCATCTAGTTCTGTACTCGGTAAACTTTTACGACAATATTTTTACATTCCTAAAAGCTCATTTTATAACTAAACGGGTGAATAAAAAATGCATTTTTTTTTTTTTCACTTCTCTCGGCTCTCCCGGGAATGCCACGGTTTTTTTTTTACTATCGACTTTTTCCACAGAAAGCGACCACAACCCCAGCAGACCCCAGAAGACAGCCCCAATTCAGAGAGGTACACCAAACGCGCTTCAATAGCGACGCAAGAAGACCATTTCATACGAGCTTTACCATTCTCCCGCGCCTCTATCCGTGCGTCCGTTCGTGCATCTTCAAGATCTGTGAAACGAAGGGAACAAAATGTCGTATGATTGTTCATCATCTAAACGTGGTTTGAAATGTTTTGAATGCAATATTAAACAAAATATAGATAATGTTTGGAATGGTGAATGAAAACATGTTGAGGAATCCCGCAGCTTAGTCAGCTCCACACGTATTGACGTCGTCTCTCCTGTGGGCGGCTGATTAAGCTGAGAGGATGGTTTAGGTGCTACAAGCCTCCATCTTAAACAATGTCCCGGCACTACAGCGTCCCGTTCAGTGTAGGCATAGGTTGCCTGATGCTGCATAAATGATCATAGAGATGTAAAGCCTAAGTAAGTTAGATATGTTTGAGTAAAGTGACTCGAAACCGTCTCAATTGGAACCTTTTTCTGCGTCAAACATGGCGTTTTTAATTAGCTACACTACAGTCACTCTGAAATTGTAAATACCATATACAGGGTGTAAAAAGACTACTACCGAAAACTGAGGGGTTGCAATCAGACCATGATTCTAAATATATTTAGCGAAAAAAAAAACGTAATAATTTTTTTTACTCAGCTACGTAATTTTATGTTATTTCCGGTTATTTACTGCTAGTACAACATAATAAGACCATAACAGTTAACAGTTAAAACTCAAAATCCAGCATTCTCAATAATGATTTTTTGATGGATATAATGATTTTTTCGGAAAATCCGTTTGGATTTACTTGTGTGTTGGGATGCTGTACCTACCCCTTTCGGCTTCGGTAGACGTCTTTTTACACCCTATATATAGAGGCACCATGCTAAATCTATGGTAAATACCATTGCTTGAATGTCGTCTGTATTTATATGCCACGTGGTCTCAGAAATGTAAAAATTCTAATTCGGAAAGGCAATCGGATTCGGAAGAAACAATCCGAATTTTAACCAAATTGTTGGACTTGACGCTGGCTGTAGGATTTTTATTAATGTTTGAAGGATTTTGAGAGAAAAGACTAGGATTTTGTTTTGTGGCATTTTGGTAAATGTTACGAAATGTTGGTGTGTGCTGTGAAATTTTTTTACCTATCATTTTGGTACAAAATAATATAAAAAAGACGCATTTTGGTACTATTCGACGCATACGTTTTGTCTCGTTTTGGTACGGTTTGTAAAATGTAGGTACAGTTTGTCGCATTTTGGTACATTTCGTGGCATTTTAGAATGATTTGTGGAACTTTTAAGATTTTTATGGTACAAAATACCTATCATTAAATAATGCTCTCTGAAACAATATCAGAAGTATTTTGGTACAATTTAAATGTGCAATATAATGTGATTCGTGGTATGATTGTGATATTTTGATAAATGCCTTTTCTTGGTACAATTTGTGAAATTTTGGTACTATTTGTATTTTTTCTAACGATAAAATTTGACGACCTCTGTGCGCAGTAGGCGATAGCCGGCTTAGACGCAGAAGGTTGCAGGTTCGATTACCGCTGCGGGTCAAGTATTTGAATGACCTGCAATTGGGTGTTTTCTATCTAAAAAAGGTACATAGAAAACACCATACATATTTTTACAAAAAAGTAGGTGAAGTCCAGTTCCCATTAATTTATTTGTTTCTAACAAATTACAAAAACAAATTGTACCTAAAATTCTTGCCTTCTATAAAATGGATAAAAGTTACCAATATCCTTTACATTGGTTGAAAACCACATATTTAGGTATTGAAAATTAGTTAATTTATTAATTGGTTAATATGTTTTGCCAAATTTATTAAAAAACATAAAATGTTTGACAGGTTACTTTAAAAGGATAGTTCTATTGCTCTGTATAAGTTATTTAGTCTTAAGTTAAATTTAACTGGGCATGTTGCTTATATATTTGGACATGCCTCTGACTACCCTCAAGGAATACACAATAAAAAAAAGGTGTTCAATGGTTTGTTCTCATCTCAAAACTACCCACGCGCCTTAAAAAGATTTCACTTCAAAAATCTGAGAACAAATCTATTTCGTCTTGGGGATAGTCTTGATTATATTATATGTATATATTTTAAGTCAAGTTTGACTTAAGTTTCAAGACTATGATAATTCAAGTCTTTGCCTTTTTGCATTTTGCAAATTGGTGTCTCAATGTTTAATGAAAAAGTATCAGGATTGTACTTATTCTTAAAAGTGCTTTAAATTTTGATTTTGATAAAATGTTTGTATGATCTGCAAATATTTATCTCGGGTATGGGTGTTATCTATCTAATATGTAATTATTTTTACAAAAAAAAGTATATAAGTAGTATATCAGATATATTATGGTGGCCATAACACAAGCTCTGCTTACCAGATACCAGATGATGCTGTGTGAAATGTCCAGCATCATTTATTTAGTATGTTATACTTACATTATATTTACAAAATAGAACAGGATTCAACTGATCCAGGTCACTGTCAGCCGGAAGCGTGCCCAAAACACTGGCGGCATTACCACGCTGGATGGCAATGCTGATCTTTTGAGACAAAAATGAGCCAGCTCTCGGATCACGCGTCGCTTCGACCAGACGCATAATATGTGTTTTTGTATGTTATATAATAATATATAACTGCTGTGTGAGAATACCTTATTTTCATAAAACAATGAGCGGAAAGACTTGACTTTTATTAAAAGTCTTAAGACTTTACAGTATTATGAGACTTAAATATATTAAATATGTATTTATTAATATTAAAAAGCACATCAAGTAAATGATTACTGTTCCAAAATCTGTCTTATTTGTAAAAATTTTACTATAATTGAAAAGTGTGTATATATTTTGTTAAAAAATCTCGTTTATTTTTTTTCAAAAAACAATTACGATCAACATGATCTATTTACTTACACATAATTTAAATTATATTATATATCGAAATATTCTTATTTATATTGACTTTTTAAAATGATAGACTATTTATTTGATGATTGATGATTTTTGCATTATTGTTTTTGTAATTTGTTGCCATTTGGTGCAAAATTTATATGTAAATAAATATTCTGTGATATTCATAGTAAAATAAAACTAAATTTGAAATAAAAAACGTGTATCTATTTAGTAACCCTATATTAACAGTAAAAGTTGTTTTATCTCACAAAAGCGGGTTCATCATAATTGTGTGTGCATCTTCAGCACCATAGACAAGCATGTGGCTTTAGTTATATAAAATGTATATAGTGTATATTAATGCACTTTATTGAAGTACCTCATAATCTAAAATAGACAAACAATTACTTTGAATTGAAGGGTACACGGTGCGTCATTCTGCACATAGATATAAGATTATGTAGAGATGATTTTGTACTTAAACATTTCAGAGTAAACATACTAATCACCTGAGTATAATTTCTCATTTTCACGCTAGTTTTGGATTTGATATGATTTTTACTTCCATACATTTTTATTCCTTCATAATAAATAAATAATAATAAATAATGCTGGACATTTCACACAGCATCACTAGCCCCAAACTAAGCAAAGCTTTATGGGAACCAGATAACTGATATACTACTTATACACTTTTGTTTGTAAATACATACATGTCATATTATACATAGAAACACCCAGACCCGAGATAAATATTTGCAGATCATAAAAACATTCATCCCGCGGCGGGGATTGAACCCGCATTCTTCTGCGTCCCAAGCGGGCTTTCACCCACTGCGCCACCGAGGTCGTCAGACATTTGGAAACTGCCACTGAGATAGCAATATTGTTTGTATATCCCTTTTAGGTATTTATGGAGTGACATACATGACATACAAATAAACAAACATGTAGAGTAGCATTTTTATACATAGTAATTTACTATGGAGGTGCTTACCTAGTTTTATAGACAAAATATATTAGCGTATGTATCGCTAAACAATGTAAACAATGACATCAACGCGTCTATATACGTGCATTTCTACAAACTAGTAAGATCAAACCATTCAATTTTTTCGCGATTATTAGTCATAATATTTTTGTTTAGTAACTTATTTATGAAGTTTTTATTAAATGCCACATCTTAGTATTTTGTAGTCTATGGTCGTAATATTAAAGTTGGCTCATCAATTTAACCACTTGCTGGTATCAAAATAAACCAGTGTGGACACGCTAAATGATCATTCTCAATCGGCTACAGCCTACAGGCAACCTTTTGTCTACCTATCTGTCTTTTTTCTTTTTCACAGAAAAACAATGTACCTACATGTTTTGAAACCTAATAAATATATTTTGTATAAAACTGATCAATATGTTAACTGTCTGTCTACATGATTCCTTGCGATATTTTCCTTCGCCTTTCAAGCATCGGATGGTTCCATTTATCTAATTTTTTGGGGCCTGAAACATGGCCACAATACGAATGGAACTACAAATGGAACCATCGACACGACGAAGAAGGAGAAGTAGCATCGGAAGAATTTCAACCGATATTATTTAGTACCTATCGCACCGAATTTTATTACGTATAACTAAAAATTAAAAGTCATTGGCCCTTACTAATAAACTTGACATAAATAAATAAATAAGTTTATTAGTAAGGGCCATAGTATTTGCGACGCGCGCTCGGACACGCAAAACGTGCCAAAAATCGCATTGTGCTAAATGCTTTATGCGCATTTTTCGAAACTACACCTTTCGTGGCAGCTGAGATTCGAACCCATGACCAACCATGACGTTCAAATCCAACTAGGCCTCCACTAAGTCAAAACTATGACATCACCTAGTAATTAGCACTGCTGAAAAGCAGTTCCAACAAAATTAGTATCAGCCAACCTCAACCAACGTAAATGAGTGGTTATGATATGGAATGCATTTTTAGAGTTCCGAAGCGAAAACTAAAAACTTCAATTGCCACCAGTTCTTTCGAACCAGTGTGGTGAAAGCATTATAAGTGCGCCACAAAGAGACTGCTTTCGTGTACTTGACTTTTCGAACTGCTTTAGGTTCTAAGCCAGCCGGTTTCCTCACGATGTTTTCCTTCATTATTACACTTCGCCCAACGGATCTAGGCATTCGTGAAGTTAGCCGTTTGTCTGCGCAGTGAACGCTTTTTCATACAAAATTGTGTGCGCAGACAAACTAACTTTACGAATGCCTAGATCCGTTGGAAGAACCTTACCTAACGAATTAAAATGATGCAACGAGAAAAGCATTGAATCTGTTAGGTACAATGTGTTTACTTTTTGCATAATAGGTAGGTACATAAAACTTTACGACCATAGCTTTTAATTGCTTTTTAATCGAACGTTCATTAACGCAAAACAGATAATTATCAAATTAATGAGCTCATATGGGTTTTGGCTATACGAATACATTTCGACCTAGTTCTGTCATTTGAGCTGAATCGTATAGTGGGAAGAATAGGCACATACACACTTGTGATAAGTAGCATAAAGGTGTGTTTGTAAGAAGTAAGTCGATAGGTAGATATAATTAAGTAGCTTGGTGTGAACACTAACTTAGCCCTCAGAATAAAAAAAAGTAGGTACCTGAGTGTCGTGGAACCTCCGTGGAACGAAGTTTCAACTTTGAAATTTGGTAATTGTCAAGCGATTCGCATCGGCAGATCGCATCCGACAAGGACGCACCTATGTCATTAGCTATTTGCTAGAGTGAGACGTGGGTTCGAATCGTTTCGCATTCGCATGCGAATGCGTCGGTGTACTAACCGCCTAAAATCCTAGTACTAACAGTGTATCAATCTATGGACTGTTTCGCGTCTGCGCACTTCGCTCTGTGACGTTTTCACCTATGTATGTATCGTGACGGTAAAATAGACCTCTTTTTTTCTAGCTCCATCCTCGTTACCGTCCGAAAAAGAACTTCGTTCCAAAAACAAAACAAGCCAACAGAATCACGCACGACTGTATCCCCGAGGCATGATAGACATTTTCTTATATCTTTTAACTTTTAATCACAGATTGAAATAGTCCTACAATCCTAAATCTGATAATAAATTGTACCTACATTGTCATTATTTGTTATATATAATTATTTTGTTTCATAGTTTAAGGTGTACAATAAAGAATTCTCATTCATTCATTAATTCATTCATTCAATAAATTATGCTGGCCTTTTCACACAGCATCATCTAGCCTCAAAGTAAGCAGAGCTTGTTATGGGTACTACATGACTGATATAAGAACATACTTACCTACAACTTATATACTTTTTGTTTGTAAATACATACATATTATAAGTACATAGAAAACACCCAGACCCGAGACAAATATTTGTAGATCATTGGTCCCGCCACGGGGATCAAACCCGCTTTTGCATCGCAGAAAAAATAGACTACCTACCTACGGAACTCTGACCGCCATACACGCCCTTGACCACACCGTGCGATAAATCGATATATTACCAGTCGTCACTGAAGCTCAATTCTTGTTAGTCTGTCATTCAGTGGTTCAATAAGTCCACGTGTCGAAGTTTCATATTACTGTACACAATTTTATAGCGTCTTTGAGAGCAACTACGAAAACTGTGGTATGTTTTTATTTCATCCATACTCAATACTTATACTTATATACTTATACTTATGAATAAATAAATAAATAATGCTGGTCATTTTCACACAGCACCATCTAGCCCCAAACTAAGCAAAGCTACTATGGGAACCAGATTACTGATATACTACTTATATACTTTTTGTTTGTAAATACATACATAATATACATAGAAACACCCAGACCCGAGACAAATATCTGTAGGTCATACAAACATTTGTCCCGCGGCGGGGATCGAACCCGCAACCTTCTGCGTCGCAAGCGGACCTTCGCCCACTGCGCCACAGAGGTCGTCCTTATACGTCCTTATACTTATATACTTATACTTTATAATATTTATTTTATCTCCAGCAGTTGTCTTAATTTTTAGTTTCTTCTTTTTAGCATTTCATAAATATTTTTTAGGTATACATTGTAGGTAATACATTTTAGTAGGTATTTATATTTTATAATTATATATTAGTATATTGTTTTTTATATTATTAATGGCATGTATTAGGATTATTTAAATACTTTTTCCAGCTTTGTTTCCCTCTAAATGAAACTTCTGTTCACTATCGTCCTTTTTGTATGCTTCTTTGGTTTATTTTCCATCCAAAGGTTGCCTGGAAAAAATAGCTTTCAGCGATAAGGCCGCCCATTGTACTAATTTTGAACTTGTTTTATTTATGTGTTGTTTTGTTATTAATTAGTGTACAATAAAGTGTTCATTCATTCATTCATTCGTTCGTATAAATGTGAAAGTAACTCTGTCTGTCTGTCTGTTTGTTACGCTTTCACGCCCAAACCGCTGAACAGATTAAGCTGAAATTTGGCATAGTTAAAGGTCCCAGGTCCCAGGGAAGGACATAGGCTACCTTTTATCCCGAAAAAATGAAAAAATCTCGAGTGATCGCGGGTCACATTGAATCACACGCTGAATCGATTTTGTAGGAGAACAAACTGTAGGTATATACCAAGCACAACGGATCTTTAGCTCTCTGAAGTTAGGTGCAATTAAGACGATTGAGCAGGTTTGGTAGAGTAAGCGAGATAGCACGATTTTAGGCGTCATCAAAAATGGGTTCTGCGCAGCTACTTCAGAGAGCTAACGAACGATTGTGCGTATTGAACCTACTACCTAAATCATAATATATTTCAGTAGGTATGTATGTACCTAATTATTTCGCTTTCAATAGTTTCGCTATATGTATTTGAACTAAATTTGCGTCAACCAGAGATAACCAGTTATTATAATGGAATGGCTTGTTTGATTAGCTAATCCTGCGTCAAATTATAAGATAGGTACCATTCCATTGTAAATTATAAAAAGACAAACATTTTATAATAAAAACAATATATATTTTTTTAATAAAAAATGAATGCACGTAGACAAGTTAGCACATTTTTGAGTGTTTTAATAATATTACAATCTTATCAATCTTATAGTTCTGTAGTTCTTTCTCGTAGTTCAGCGAGCGAGTCGAATTAGGGATGATCGATATTAGAAAAACATCGAACTGTCTAATGAAATGTATTTATTGTTGTAGAAATTACAAAAGTTACAGAAAAAAAAGTATTTTTTTGGGCACACTCTGTGATGGCCTTAGGGGCCTCGGTCAGCTACGGCACCGAAAGATTGAACTACGAAACTAAAAGATAGATACTTCCCAGCGATAAAAATATATGTATCTATCTTTTCAATTAGGAGATATGTTTTGCGCATGGCTTGGCTACGCTAAATGTGTTCAGGCCCTTGATTCATAATACAGCGGAATGCATTCGGTTCGGAATCGAACGACAGCAACCAATCACAGTGCAGGAATTGATCCGAATTTGACGTTTCCTGCACTGTGATTGGTTGCTGTCGGTCGATTCCGAACCGAATGCATTCCGCTGTATTATGAATCTAGGCCCAGAATGTCTACCTAAAACGTAACTTAGTGGCCGCCTTAAGGCCTCCGTCATGGCTTAACGACTTAAATAGCCGGGACCGACAATTTAACGTGCCCTCCGAAGCACGGAAGCGCTCTGATGAAAATGCCACTGGCGGTCACCCATCCACTTACAGACCGTTTCGAACGAGCGCTTGCATTCATGCAAATGTTCTTTGACTCTTGTCGCTGACAGTACCAAGAATTAGGCACTTAAAATCAAGATAATGTCAAAACAATTAGGTACCTAATTAATTTTAGTGAATATCTCTGCAACTAGACCGTCACAAATAAAAAGAAGCACACCAGGCTGCGTCACCTACGCGTCACTAAACATTAGGATAGCATCAAGGTCTCTACGTGCTTGGCCACAGGGTTCTGATGTTAACAATTTAGTGGAAAAATCTTCACTGTGGTTCAAATCCTATGCAAATAATTTATCTTTATTTGTCTCAACAACTATCAGAGCCATAAATTGCTAAGCAAACGTAAAAGCTATATAATCTTTATTATATCACCAGATCTCATAATGTGCTTAGAAGTTATACGATTACAACACGATTGGTGTCAAAGGTAGCTGTTTAAAATTATATTTATTTTCTAAATTTATTTGTTTACATAGTGTTTTAGATGTATTAGTAAATTGGTGAGTCCTATCTTTATTATTTATTTATTATTATAGCCATTTATTCTCAATTAACAAAACTTATTTTTACATAGATATTACAGTTCTCATTATATTAGCATGCATAAATATTAAATATGATTATAATTTTATTGGATTAATTAGTATGTTCACTCTATATTATTATTGTTATTATTGATCTGAATTGGGCACCCATTTTTGGGTGAAGGCCTCCTCCATCCATTGCCACAAAAGTCTGTCTGCGGCATGTCGTGTCCAAGTGACGCCAGCCACGTCCTCATGTCGTCCCGCCAGCGCCGGCACCTCCGATCTTTAAATCGTGATGCTTCTTGTCGTTGCGCACGCATTTCCTTCACTCGGATCTATCGGCAGTGAGCTCATCCCAACCACAAGTGTTGATATTAAAAGATTTCATGTCTCCGTTTCAAAAAAATTATATGCGTTTTAACACGAGCTCATAATGGTGAAGGAAAACATCGTGAGGAAACCCGCAGCTTAGTCAGCTCCACACGTATTGACGTCGTCTTTCCTGTGAGCCAGGCTGATCCAGCTGAGAGGATGGTTTAGGTGCTGGGCAAGCCTATTCCATCTCAAACAATGTCCCAGGCACTTCAGCGTCCCATTAAGTGTAGGCATAGGTTGCCTCCTGACGCTGATCATCTAATATAGATGTAAAGGCTTAAGTTTTTTTTTCATGTCTCCGTTTCAGCGTTTACTTAATTCAACCTACATTTTTTACATTTTTTCTGAAGTTTTAAAAAAGTTTGTTTTCCAAGGTCCAGCTTCACCACTTCAGTTTTTAAGCCCAGAAACCACGTCGCGTAAAGTGTCTTTTAAGGCCAAAATCCTCTTTGAAAATGGAATCACATGAGAAAACTGGCTCATGGGTCGCTCCTGGAGCCAACCCTGTGTCAGACTCAATGGAGATGCAAGCTACTGGTGAGTAAAACTCTGTCTGTATACAAAAAAAAAACAAAATATTAGATTATTTTGAAGATTTTTCATTTTGTGTGGGTAGGTACATATATTAATTGTATATTTTAATTGCCTTTGACTTTGAAAATATGTACCTAGTACAAAAAAATTTTGGCACACCATCATCCGCCATATAGGAAAAATCATAGTCAGCTTCGATCAAATATAGGGTCTTTCATTTTAAACACACAAACTGACAGGGCCTCATTTTTGGGTTGTAAATAGACGTTTGATCGTATCAATTTAATTCCTAAGCCGATTTAAGTTTTCACTTCAAAATTTATCATAATTTATTGATTTTTTAGAATTGTTCCATAATGATTTTCAAGGAGAACAGACGTTCCAATCATTACATAAGTATTTTTAACTTATTTTCTGAACCCAATTCCTGAATTAAATTTGTCTAAAATGAAAGTTGTATAAAATGCTCGTCAAGCATCAAGCTTCGATCATATTGATGATCGAAGGCGGCAAGTGATTATTGACATTATGTCAATCGAAAGATAAAATTGACAGAATGGCATAGAACTATTCATTACAACAGATAACTCGTGATATTTGATTGATTAACTCTTACCGAGCATGGAATGGAAGGAGTGTCATGGAATGGAAGGATTATCAAGGAATGGAAGGAGTATCAAAACTTGCGCCACTTCTTCCATTCTATGACACTCCTTCCATTACCTACTTTTATAAGTTGCATTATGCAAAATCTGGTTAAATCTCATACGTGAAGTTTTTTTTAGATTTTTTACTTTGAAAATTCAAAATGCCAACTTAATAATACCTATAGGTAAGCTAAGGAAGTCATAATATCTTGTTTAAATCACCAAGCAAAAATCGAAAGACCAACATTTTTCAGCTAACGGCACCCGCCGTCTAAAAGACCTGGACGATCTTTTCCCATATGTGGGAGACTTCGGCTGGTACCAGCGAATCCTGTTCATCTTGATGATACCATACGCCTTCTTCTTTGCGTTCGTCTATTTCGGCCAGATATTCATGACTGTGGTGCCAGCTCAGCACTGGTGCTTTGTGGAGGAACTTGGGAACCTTAGCTTGGAAGAACGGTGAGTCATCAGCCCAAAAAAAGTAATTTCAAAGAATACTGGGCAAACAAAATTGTTGTCTATCTGTCTCTCCATATGTCTAGAAGTCCTCGATAATTTCTGGAACGCCTGAACCTATTTTTAATGGAACTTTCACAGGAAGATAGAGGAGGTTGTAGGACAACATGTAGGCTTTTTATCCCGGAACTCCCACGGAATCGGGATTTACGCGGGAAAACTTAGCAAAGGTATAGACACAGCTATGTGAAAAGTTCATACCATTATTTCAGGCGACATCTTTCAATACCGTTAGCTGACGGAACCACTGACTTCATCTATGACAAATGCAGAGTTTATGATGTCAATTGGACACAGATTTTACAAAATGGCGTCAACCAACCCGATACAAAATGGCCGACAAAGAAATGTCAAAGTTGGGAGTTCAACTACACAGATGTTCCTTACGAAACTATTGCAACACAGGTACATTTGAAGCTCGTAATCCTACAACTAAAGCAAATAAATAAGATGCCATAAATTTAAATATACTGAATTTATATTCCCGTCTCTTTCTACATAACAGGAAGGATGGGTGTGCGACAGAGACAGCTATCCGGCAACAGCTCAGTCTATCTTCTTCTGCGGTGCCATCGTTGGAGGGATCGTCTTTGGATGGATTGCTGATAAATATGGAAGAATACCAGCTTTGATCGGTAAGTTCTTGAAAGTGCTTATTTCCATTGCCTTTGTAACACGACGTAAAATATCAATCATATTCAATTTAGATCATAGCAAAAAGAGCTTAGATCTTGTACAATGATGCCAATTACTGATCAGAATCAGAGTTTAGCTACATTTATCAGACACTTTTTGTTAGGCCATCAGAAAATATAGGATTTGCAAGTGATGGAAATTAAAATTTTACTTATTGTCTAGGGGCAAACCTATCAGGGTTCATAGGAGGCATAGGAACGGTGTTCACGGATTCTTTCTGGTCTTTCTGCCTATGCCGGTTCGTGGTTGGCCTTGCCTACGACAACTGCTTCATCATCATGTATATTGTGGGTAAGTAAACATAAAAGTTTCCCGTATATAAGCAGGTACCACAGATTTTCACTTGCTAGGATCCTTACATTTGCATTAAATTAATATCACTGTTTTACCGAAGCATAATCACGCACGACGGTATCTCCAAGGCGCGGTAGACATTTTAAGATCTTTATCCTTTGGTCATTGTGGTCAGAATTATGTCCAAATACATATTTGGTATATGCCCACATTTTGCAGAAGTTAGCACTCCATGTCACATAATATTATGTTATTTTTCTTACAATAAGTAGGTACTTAATTGAGAAAATGAAAAGTCTTATCCAAATTTCCGATTCCGACGGGTTTTGAACCTACGACGATCAGACGATCCCTCCTAAAGCCGGAGTGCATTGAACCGCTCGGCAACAGAATCAGCTCATACTCGGTTTTTAAGCTACCGATAATACTAACTACTAATTCCAACTTATTTTTTCAGTGGTGGAATACGTAGGTCCGAAATGGCGTACTTTCGTAGCGAACATGTCTATAGCAGCGTACTTCACGTTTGCGGCATGTATGCTACCCTGGCTAGCTCTCGCGGCACAAGATTGGCGGATCTACACGCTGGCCATCAGCGTGCCTCTTGTGCTGGCCGTGTTGACGCCGTGGGTGGTGCCTGAGAGCGCTAGGTGAGGACCTGTCATATCCAATCCATACTAATATTATAAACTCCAACATTTCTGTACCTAGACATCCGATACGAAAACGTTCCGCTGTTCAGCCGACCGCTGGCTACCAAAATGGGAGGCAAAAAACGTCACTTGGCCGAATTCCACGAAATGGTTTCGTCGCAGATCGACAGTGCTGGACAAATCAGTCATAAAAATAAAATTGTTTATTATTTTCAGATGGTTAATATCACAAGGACGCATCGATGAGGCGATGTCGATAATGAAGAAGTTCGAACGAATCAATAGAAGAAAAATACCTGATGAAATCATTAAAGAATTTAAAGTAAGTCCAAATGAACTTGATTGAAAATTTCATTCTCGTTGTAAGTAGGCATATCTCCTGAATTCTTCTGTTTATTTCCACTTCTCTTCTATAGGAAACAGCCATAGAAATAGCGAAAGCCGAAGAAGAATGCAAGAACTATGGAGTGACAGACCTTTTCAAAACCCCCCGGATAAGACGCCACAGTATTCTTCTTATAGTAATCTGGATCAGTATATCAATGGTCTTCGATGGCCATGTCAGAAACGTGGGCGCGTTGGGCTTGGATTTGTTCCTGACGTTCACTGTGGCCACGGCAACTGAGTTTCCGGCTGATATCCTTCTTATCCTGACTCTCGATGTGTAAGTATTACATTCTTTTTAAACGAAGTTTTAAATGACTTCAAAAAAGTACACCTAGTCTCTATTTTCGACTGTATGTTTTTTTATGTGCTGGACAAGCCTATTCCATTTTAAACGATTTCCCATGCATTAACAGCGTCCCGTTTAGTGCAGGCATAGGCTGCTTCTTGACGCTCTAAAAAACCATCGAGTATAGAATGAATGAATTAATACACATATTAATAACAAAACACAACATAAATAAAACACGATAATATAATAATAAGATATAGATGTAAAGGTCTGAGTAGTAGTAGTAGTTTTTTATTTATATTTTGAGAAAACACCATCAAATTGTGGACTGATTCTATAAAGATGTTTGAAAAGCTCTCACTTCTCACTTCTCGTCTACAACTTACTTGTCAGATGATTTATGATGATACTTTTTGTTTCAGTCTCGGTCGCCGTTGGCTTGCTTTTGGCTCAATGGTAATCAGCGGGGTCTTCAGTCTTCTAGCTGCTGCTGTGCCAATTGGTAAGCATTATGAACTGTAGCTGACGGTATAATTGCTCACGATAACGCGTTGCTCTTCCTCGACGCTAAATCATCAGTGGTAGATGCAAAAGGCTAAGATGACGACTGGATCTAAAGAAAAGTCTTCTTACAGGTCTACCATCAGCATCCCTAGCAATCGTTGGACGTTTCGCAGTAAACATCTCCTTTAACATCGGTATGCAGTACGCTGCAGAGCTACTCCCAACAGTAGTGCGGGCTCGGGGATTAGCTCTCATTCACATCACAGGATACGTGGCTACCATACTAGTGCCATACATCTGTTATTTGGTATGAATATCCAATATGACAATGAAAAAACTATCTTTGTACCCTCCTATGGTCTGTTTCAATTTATACGTATGCTTTCGGTGTAAGAAAAGTTCAAGCCAAAAGGTAAACATATAAATTAAAACTTACCATAGAGGGTACAAAGATCGATTTTTCGGTAGTCTTCTGATATCAACATTATTATGTATCTTATTTATTAATTTTGATTCAATGATGATCGCATCCGTCGTCCTATATTTTTCCGATTCAAATATTATATTTCTTCTACATGGAATATTTAGTTTTCCAGATAGGATCTGACAGAATTTACACACAATAAATCATCATCATGCGCAGCCTTTCATCCCAATGCTAGGCATAGGCCTCTCTTCGCTTGTGACAATCTTCCCTACCTTGCACCAGTCTGATCTATGTACGACCTGCTGATTTTATAATGTCGTCTACCCATTTAGCCGCGCCGGGCGGTCAACTCAAAAAAAAAACTCAGACAATAAATCATTATCATTATTTTCAGGCCACAATAGCGAACTACATCCCTCTGATAATTCTGGGCGTGCTCGGCATAGTAGGAGGATGTATGTGCCTCTTCCTTCCAGAGTCCATGGGCCTCACCATGCCACAGACAATACAAGATGGAGAGGATTACGGGAGGGACCAGAAGTTCTGGGACTTTCCTTGCTGTTCCAAGTAAGCACACCATGATATGACACTAATTCATTCTTGTTTGATTTTTATTTCATTGCATCTTTATCGTTCATGAATGAATGAATGAATTTACAACTCTTTATTATAGGTACACAACTATAAATAACATGAAGATTATTACAACCTTATTTACCTTATATTATACCTTATATTACAACCTTATATTATACCTAATTTTAAATTGATTTTCTTGTAATAGTTAATCATTCTTATTTATTTGTTTACAGAAAGAAGATTGAAGAACCACAGAAAGAAATTCAGAGATTTTAAACCCATCCACTTAATTACATGCATATTTAAATAATTAAGTTACCTAAAACTCACGATGCAGTAGACTTACTTAACATACTTATCTAAACAATTTGTATACAGGGTCTTTCATTTTAAACTACACAAACTGACAGGGCTTCATTTTTGGGTTGTAAATAGACGTTTGACCGTATCAATTTAATTCCTAAGCCGATTTAAGTTTCCACTTAAAAATGTATCATTTATTGATTTTTTAGAAATGTTTCATAATGATTTTCAAGGAGAACAGACGTTGCACCAATCGCAGCGCAGCTACATCACGAATGAACAAAGTTATGCAAGAAGCAATAATCAATTGAAAGGATAGTCTTTATCGATTTTCTCGGGATTTTCAAAACAAAACAAAAAAAAAACATTAAATATATATTTTTTAATTTATTTGTTGAATTCCTGAATTAAGTAGGTTAAAATTAAAGACAAAGATATGTGTCAATATTTCTTTTGTTTTACTATCAACATTCGACGACTTGTTTTGTTATGATATGACTTCATTTTATTATTTAAATACGTCTTTTCAATTTAATAAAACAAAATGCAAGTTATTAACCTGTTTTATTTGTAATAAATTTCTTAAAAAAAAAGATAAAACTAAGATAACTTAAGCCATATAACTTACTAAAGCAATATTATTAAAAGAATCAGCTTAGAACGCGAACCAAGTCGCGGGCTCAGCTAGTCAGTAGTAAAGCTTTACTTATTATGGATAGAATTCTTATTTAATAGCTACTCCGCACGGCTACGCCCGCGTGGTACCAACATTTATAATAGCTAACTTGCTATTCCAGGTCTCTATGCCTATTCCAAGTTTCATCCAAATCAATTCACTCGTTTAGGCCTGATTGAAACACAAGTGGAAATGGATTTATTAATTACAATGTTTTAGCCTTCATTCTGCTCAAAATGTCTTCATTTAATCTGAAACCATTTCTTTTTCAAATATTCAAATATACATTTTATTTTTATAATAAAATTGTGGTGTATCAAATTCAAAATCTATTAAGTTACCTTTTAAAATAAGATCGTCTCTTGGACTTTAAGTCAACTGCAAAAGGGTTAAATTCAGGTTGCGTGTTGATTTGAACTGAAACAAAATACTGTTAACTAGGTGCGCTCCCGAGGTGAAACCCGCGGTCTCTTGAGATTCATTCATTTTTTTGAATAAAAAGTAGCCTATTTCCTTCCCTGGTATACAACCTTTATCCATGCAAATTTTCAGCCTAATCTGTTCAGTGGTTTATGCGTAAAAAGGTAACAAACAGACACTTACTTTCACATTTATAATATTAAGTATGGATCTATTTCATTGAATACAAGCTTCCGCTAGCGGTTTCGCTTGCATGTGACAAGTATTTTCATTTGCCAATAAATGTTTTTTCAGTCCACAATCTTCATCTATTTCAAGTTTAATTCATTCAAATCTATCAACTGTGATTGAAACACAAACATACAAATTACAAACATTTAGATTAATAGTTTTATAAAAAATAGAATAAAATAAAGCAAATAATAATAAATAATAGTAGCAAGGATAAAATTAGATTCTACAAAGTGTTAAGTTCATTTAAAATTCTTACCATTATTTTCAAAATCGCTAAGATGAAGGCTGCCATCGTAGTAGACATTTCCTTCTGTGTCCGGCGTCAGATCTGAAAATAACACATAATATAGTTACCTACTTTACTTTTTTTTTTATGAAAATATTTTTATTTACAGAAGCTGAGCTACTACATATTTACATATATTTACAAAATACAACAGGATTAGTCAAGCTATCTAAGGATCGTTAGAAACGATCTATAGATAGCTAAACTGATCCAGGTCACTGTCAGTCGGAAGCTACTACTACCTACTTTACTACTTTATTATTATAAGCCCGATGTTTCCCACTGCAGGGCAAAAGGTCTTCCGGTCCTAGGCCATAACAGGCCAATCTTTTTTTAGGAGTCCAGCTCATCCCACCATCGTCGCTTGGGCCTTCCACGAGGTCGCCGCATCATCGCATTCCATAGTGGTTGCTTTAGCCCAGTATTCTTCGGGCATGCGGCTAACGTGTCAGGCCTAGTCCCACTTAAGGTTTCCCGCTTTGAGAGCTACATCGGCTATTTGCGTTTGGGAGCGTAGTATCGTGTTTCTTATGCGGTCGAAAAGTTTCACTCTCAAGATTACTACTAGGAATACTTAATAATAATATAATAGACTATCGTATGTAGGTACAGTCAGCGTCACCCACTGGTAACTCCCCTGCAGCTCGTTTGTACGAGCACCTTACGCAGTGGATTACCATTGGAGACGCTGACTGTACATACATAATAAACATACCATACTGCTTTAAATTAGACTCCAACTCGTCATTATCTGAAAACAGTAACGTTATTTTTCAACACACTTGCTCATAAAGTGGCTCTATGGTCACCGCAATTAGGCACATAATGACACCCATAATCAAACTGTGACTTTTTCATTACTATAACTCACTAGTGAGTAATAGATTTTTTTTTTAATTTTATTGGTTGAGTTGCTTTGTTCTTTAAAAAGTTTTTATTCAGAAAAAAGATCGTGTTCAATAGAACAAATAAATTAATGTTCCTATTGCTTGCTCATTTCATGCAACTTCTAATTTAAATAGATAATTTTAACTCGTACGTGTTTAATAAATAAAACTTTCACTCAAATATAACTTTTGTTTTCTCTGTAATAAAAGAAAACTTTAAATTCCCCATTTTGTCCGTGGCAGAATAGGCCGCAAACCCTATGCGTGGCGCGGAAATATAGTCTGTGGCCGATCGCAATGCGCGCGCATAGGAAAACTGATTCATTTTTGCCGCAATAGCGAAACATTTTTCACAACTTGTTTTCACTGTTGAAAATGAGTTTTTATTGTTGTTTTATTCACAAATGTGTTGAAAAACGTCGTATGATACACGTGTGCATTGATGATTACCGTCCTCGGTTCTATTAAGAGCCTCGCCTGACGGCTCGGCTCTTAAAACAACTCGGCGGTAATCACCAATGTTACACACTAGTACCATAATGTACTATTATTTCACGAACTTTCACTATTATATTTCTTTACAAGGTTTCATTTAAAAAATTGGCGCAGCCGGTAGGATGTAAACAACTATTTTAAACTTACCTGGGAAAAATATTGCTTGATCGGGCACAGCGTACAGTGGTGTACTAACAGGGTCTAAAGAAAGACTTGTTGCTAGCCACACTGCAGTTGGTTCTAAAAAAAGATTATATAATAATGCATTATCACACAGCATCATCTAGCCCCAAACTGTAATATGGGAACCAGATAACTGATATACTACTTATATAGTTTTTGTTTGTAAATACATACATATTATACATAGAAACACCCAGACCCAAGACAAATATCTGTAAGTCATACAAACATTATTTTGTCCTGCGGCGGGGATCGAACCCGCAACCTTTTGCGTCGCAGGCGGACCTACGCCCACTGCGCCACAGAGGTCTTCATATTATAGGGTCTTTCATTTTAAACTATTTAATTTACACAAAAGAACAAGGCCTCAGTTTTTGGTTGTAAATAGACGTTTGAGCGTATCAATTTAATTATAAAGCCGATTTAAGTTTTCACTTCAAAATTTATCTTTTATTGATTTTTTAGGACATGTTGCATAATGATTTTCAAGAACAGACGTTCCACCAATCGCAGCGCAGCTACATCACGAATGGACTAAGTTATAAGAAGCAACAATCAATTGAAAGGATAGTGTTTATCGATTTTCTCGGGATTTTCATAACAAATAAAAAGAAAAAACATTACATAAACATTTTTTAATTAATTTTTTGGACCCAATTCCTGAATTAAGTTAGTTTAAAATGAAAGACCCTATATAACTCTCATGATTTATGAAAGTCGACTTATGGCATTACATGATGAGAATGTCTGTCTGTCTGTGTGTTACCTTTTAACACCTAAAACTGTTGAACAGCAGTAAATATTAGTTAAGGTATCTACATTGAATTGATTGATCCCCAGGAAAGGATCGAAGCTACTTTTTAAATTTTCCAGCCATGCTTAGTCGAGACAACATCTGCTAGTTTTGCCAGTTTCAAATAATCTGAAACTGGGTACATAATGATGATTTAGATTCTCACCAAAAGGCAGTAGCGTGGTTTTAGGACTCTCTGTGGTAGGTTTAGTAATTTGCCTCAGATTTTGTGGTTTCTGCTCTTGTGCCTTCATGACAGTAACTGGTTGAGGGAACAGCTTTTTATCTGAAACAACATCATCAACAGCAATCAGAATATTTTTTTAAGTATAACTTAAAGCTCCTAAAATTATACCTAAGTCTTTTAGAAATACAAAGTATGTGATCAACGCATTGGTAAGTAAGTAACCCTTTGAAACTTGGTTCACAATTTATCAGAGCTAACGGGGAACATACAAAAATAAACATACTTTGAACATGCGGCTGATAAACTTACCCAAATAAAAAAAACTTACCCATAAATCGTAGCCTTCGCAACGCCTTTTCAACACACCAATTTAAAGCCTGGTCATCGGTGTTCTGTCCAATCTCATTACAAAAGCTTTTAGCCATCATCGAAAACGGATCATTCTTTTTACTCGCAAATTCTGGATTTGCTTTGAGTACTGCGTTTTGAGGAGTAACTTTTCTATCATAGAAGTTATTAAGCCATCTACGCACTCTATTTTTACTCTCTTTAGGATTAATAGGTAATAGTATAGTTGTTTCTAGTTGGTTTCTCTTATTCTTCGTGTTTCTAGCTAGCACTACACTATTTGTGCTTACGTGGTTAAAAACTTTGTTTTTCATTAGATTGTCTATAAATGTGTTGTTGAAGTAGTATTTGTAAACTAAATCATCTATTGGTTTTTGATCTTTCTCTTTTATAATCATTTCGTCTTGATTCGATAGTTTGTTCTTAGGTGGGATGGAGAATAGATTTAGTTTAACTGTTTCAAAGCTTTGTGGTAGACTTGTAGTATGATCTATTTTGATATCATTTGCAACTTTTTCATTACTATCTTTAGATTGGTTTACTTTTATGTTTTCTGTAAATATTTGTTTGGTTTTCTTTAGGATTCTAGCAAAATTGTTCTGTCTATGAGATATCTCGCTCTGTGTCTTTGCTATCATACTTTGTTTTAAATGTAACTTTTCATTTTGAGCCAGCGTTACTTTCTGTATGGTATAAAACTGTTTCTGTTGAGCCAAAAACTTCTTTTGCTGGTTTTCAAATTCTACAATGCTACTGTCCATCTCTTTGTGTTTCATTTTAAGTCTTTGTTCTTCTTTAGCAAGTTTATCTTCAAGATCTCTAAGTTTTTCATTGAATTGTATCATATCTGAGTATTTAGAGTCGAAGTCTTGGAATTTTGCATTCATATCAATCACTTGCTTTGCAAAATCATCATTGATTGTATTGAATTTATCATAAATTCGTTTGACTTCGTTATGCTGTTTCATAATCCTTTTAAATGTTTTGGTCAACATTGAAATTACTCTGATTAAACCTCTTTCAGATACTGGTTTAGTTGTTTTATCTTTGGGCATAACTTCATACACATGTGTGTCCGGTATTGGTGCATTTTGGTGCCATATTCTATCATCTTGGGTAATAAAATCACGATTCAATTTACTACTACCACCTGTTTTGTTAAAATCATCAACAAATTCAAGGGGCGCTTCATTATCTATTCCATAGTTATGTTTTTTGCTACGTTTCGGCGCGGGTACATCTACTTCAATCGTTGTTTCTGTAGCTTTAGTTACATTTTCACTTACATCGTTTATTGTAGTTGTATTTACTTCGGTACTTTTCAAATCGTCTTTAGTTTTATTTATATTTCTTTTATCTTCTTTATTACTGTTATTTTGATCATTGTTTAATAAGATAGCCACTTCGTAAGGATAATCATTTGTTACAAATGTGGGTTTATGGTTTGGGATATTCGCCGTTGTTTCTGTGCTAAACCTAAGTTTTTTCGTTTTTATACTCTTTCTAGTAAGCCGTTTTCGCATCTCTGTAAGCAAACAAGTTTAGTGAACAAGCTGAACGTAGTAACATAGCTTTTAAAATGTACAATTTTGTGCTAAGTACTTTCTAAGGCGAGAAGGCGACCAGTTTCTGACGGACTGGAGGGATGTTGCTGGGGCGATTTCTGGCGGGAATGGAGGAAAGCTTTTGCCGAGCAGTGGGTTTCTTGCCTAATGACGATTTGGGTGATGCGATCAAGACTGGCAAACAGTGGTCTTGGAGCACAAGGAGTGGACAACAAAGGGATTTTTGCACAGCAGTGAGACATGCTAAAAAAAGATCTGAGAGAATGTCTACCGCGCCTTGGGAGATACAGCCGTGACATTGTTTACGACCCACAATCGCATTGGGTGGTGAAAAGCGCAAGGTGGATAGGGAAGCCTTTGTCCGGCAGTAGAAATATGCTGAAAATAATAAAAATCTTATTGAATAGGTCCTAGGTCCGTGGGGTTTCGAGGCCCATCGCGTCTTCAAAATCTTTCAGGGCGTCTGGTCGAAGTGACGCGTGATTCGACAGCTGGCAATTTTTTGGCACATGCCGCCAGTATTTTGGGCACGCTTCCGACTGGCAGTGAACTGGATCAGTTAAGCTATCTATAGATTTTTTTACGACGATCCTTAGGTAGCTTGACTGATTCTATTCTATTTTGTAATTTTATGTAGGTACATATTGTAAGTAGTAGCTTAGTTTCTGTAAATAAAAATTGTATAGGTAATAAAATAATAGGTACTCACGACCAGTCGACCGTCGCGCCCTCTCAACGTAAGCGGACACAAACGGAGTCTCTTCCATAATATTGTTTGCAAACGCGTCAAAATTCGTCTGTAGCAGCCTATCGGCGTCCAACGAACTTGGTCTAAACACCACATTTCCTAGCGACGTTTTCTCGAACAATTTGTCCTTATCTTTATTCCTGACCCATACTCCCTTATTAACAATATTATTCCTCTCCAATCTCGGCCTTTGATAGTTTGCAGCGGCTTCTAAATAATTGCAAGTTAAGATTTGTAAGTTTGCGAGTATCGATATTGATAGAATTAGGAACATCACTACGGCTCGTCGTGAACGAGCGATGGTAATGAAGAATTTTGAGTGTGGAACGTAGTGGGTTGTTGTGGGGTGTTTGTAAATATGGTAGTGAGGTGAAAAAGTTACTCGAAGGTGTAACCTTTTTATCGATGTAGTACATTGGTACTATGAATTTAAAACGCTACCTTCATTGGGAGGTTAATTTAAACTTATACTAAATTTATAATAATTGTAAATTAAGAAATTCGTGTAGGCAAAGTGCTCTAGGGTATATTAGTTATTAAGGTACAAACCGACATTCAGTACCTAGACCTACTATAACGTCAGTCCAGACATTTCATCAATCAACAATTAAATACCAATCTACCAACATGTTTGTGGTGTAGGGCGAGAAGTATATATGCTGTGTGAAAAGTCCAGCATTTTTTTTTTTTTTTTATAGGTCTATAGGGTAAGAGTAGGTAGGTATTATTAACATTATCTGCTATAGGTGCGTATACTTTTTAAGGCCCCCGTACCTACTTCAGTAGAAGAAGAACCTCCTTCACTTTTTTAACAATTAAATGATGATTATGAAATAGTAGACTAGTTTTAATTTTACCAAGTTCTATAAAAATAATAACTGTGACTATTAGTCTGTTTATAAAGTGGTGTCACTTATGAAAGACTGAAGAAGAAAAAAAGAGAAGAAGGAAGAAAACATCGATAAATCTATCGACAAAGTACAACACTAACCGACATTTTTGATTCCTACAAAGAAAAATATGAGCAACGTTTACATTTTCTCGAATTTTTCACTATTTGTAAACATTATGAGCGATATCGCTGTGAGAATACGCCAATTAAATTTACACCTTATTAACAAAACGCTAAGGATCTATTAAGCTTATCAAATTATAGTGGCTAAGTGTGATTTTAATGACTAAGTATACGATAGGTATTATTGATACTTTTATGATTTTTAAGAGAAAAAGGAAGAATTTGTGTTTGAGGACAGTTTTGAAAACATTTTCTCGTTCTCACTTAGTGTAAGAAAGCTGTTTTGTACCTACATGCTAAAAGTAAGTGTTTAAAATACTTTTATCTCTACGAGTATAACGGAAGCAATGAAGGAGAACATCGATTGTAAAAGAAACCTTTTATTAAACCATGGGCTAACATGTTGTGAGCCGTGTTGGTCGAATGGGGTTGTGCCTCGACTTTCAATCCAAAGGTCGTGGGTCCGAATCCCGGCCGTGCATCACTGGACTTTTCGTTTCGAAAAATTTATATGCGCTTTAACACGAGCTCCAAACGGTGAAGGAAAACATCGTGAGGAAACCCGCAGCTTAGTCAGCTCCACACGTATTGACGTCGTCTCTCCTGTGGGCTAATTAAGCTGAGAGGATGGTTTAGGTGCTGGGCAAGCCTATTCCATCTCAAACAATGTCCTAGGCACTATAGCGTCCCGTTAAGTGTAGGCATAGGTTGCCTCCTGACGCTGTATAAATCATCTAATATAGGGCTAACATGATTAATGTCGGACCCTATTAAGTCGATAAGCCATGAACGAGCCCTTAATGCAGCCTAAAGCTCCTCCATCAGTTGGCCACAAACTCATACGAAAATACTTACAGCATCCTGTATAAGCTCCGATGACGCGATGGGACTACGACACGGTGTTCTACAGGGTGTTCTGCTCCGCTCTTCTTGCAGTGGCGCTTACATTTACAGTTATCCTGACAAACGTATTTATAGATATTGATGGACTTCTATCTAAAAAGAATATAGGTAAATACTTTTAGATAAGTAAATAATGTACCTAAGCATTGTACTTACTGGGAAGGGCACTGTTTATCTGTTGGTAAAAATAATGCTGGACTTTTTCACACAGCATCATCTAGCCCCAAAGTAAGCTTATCCTTACTATATTACTTTTACTATTTATTATATTTCTTTTATTTTATTTTTTTTACTGAGAAGATGGTTTAGGTGCTGGGCAAGCCTATTCCATCTCAAACAATGTCCCAGGCACAACAGCGTCCCGTTAAGTGTAGGCATGGATTGCCTCCTGACGCTGTATAAATCATCTAATATAGATGTAAAGGCCTAAGTTTTTTTTTACTATATTTACTTTTACTACCTATATTTATTATTTATAATATTATAAATGTGAAAGTAACTCTGTCTGTCTGTTTGTTTGTTAACTTTTCACGCCCAAACCGCTGAACAGATTAAGCTGCAATTTGGCATAGTTAAAGATTACGAGTATACGCCAAGGACGGACATAGGCTACTTTTTTTTGTAACAAATCATAAGGGGGCGAGAAAATAAGGGTTGTAAGTTTGTATGGGGAACAAAGTTAAGCAACGTTGGGCGTGGTCATACAGATGATGGGTGACCGCCACTTTTTGCAATCCAGTTTTTTTTTTTTGTTTTTTTGTATAATCGCCTTTTGCGTCGTAGGTGGTATGATGGAATTATTTATGTATCTTATTTCAGCAAATACAGAGAAACTGGAGACAGTACAAGCAGATGTGGAAGATGTTATATCTACAAACGTGATGCCACATGATGCGTTCGATTACAAGGACTACGCAGAATCTTACGGGGAACGGACGAAGCGATCTTTGGGTGAGTATCCCACTTCCCACTTATATAAAGCTGAAAGTTTGTCAGTTTGGATGTTTGTATGTTTGTGTAATGATCAATAAAAGTATTATACCTTTCAAATAGTTTGTATACAGAAACTAAGCTACTACATATATGTATTTACAACAGGATTAGTCAAGCTATCTAAGGATTGTTAAAAACGATCTACAGGGTCTTTCATTTTAAACTACACAAACTGACAGGGCCTCATTTTTGGGTTGTAAATAGACGTTTGGCATATCAATTTAATTCCCAAGCCCATTTAAGTTTTTTAGAATTGTTGCATACTGATTTTCAAGGAGAACAGACGTTCCACCAATCGCAACGCAGCTACATTACGAATGGGCTAAGTTATACAAGAAGCAACAATCAATTGAAAGGACAGTCTTTATCGATTTTCTCGGGATTTTCATAACGAAACAAAAAAAACATTACATAAATATTTTTTAATTTATATTTTGAACCCAATTCCTGAATTAAGTTAGTATAAAATGAAAGACCCTATATAGCTCAACTGATCCAGGTCACTGTCAGTCGGAAGCGTGCCCAAAACACTGGCGGCATTACCACGCTGGATGGCAATGCTGATCCTTTGAGCCAAAAATGTGCCAGCTCTCGGATCACGCGTAAGAACTAACTTACATGGAGAAAATTCATATTGGACAATTTTCATAGATGGATGAATATCATATAGGACTAAATTCGCGTTGTACAAAATTCGTCATTAGATCTAGTTGGATATTTTTGATTTTGAACATTAGTCGTGCAAAGGCAAAGCGTGAAAGAACAGTAGAATCACATAGTTTTAAAACTATTCTAACTGATCCTAGCGGTTCTACTGAATAAATGCTTTTTGACTTTGACTTTAAACCAAACTTTGAAGTTTAATTTTAATTTTAAATTAGCTTCTAGCTAGTCATCAGTTCCTATATTTTTACTACAAATGTTGTGCATGCCTATAATTGGCATACATTCTATAAAAAAGATTCATAAAATGTTAATAATATTGTGAATTATGTATGCTGTTGGTGTTGCCTAAATAAATAAAATAAAATAAAAATAAAACCCAGCTCGAGTGGAGAAATCAAAGTCTCGAAACCTTTGCTGAAGCATTGTGATTGGTCAAGTCAATTCAAGCTAGCTATTAGATGATAAACAAATAACTTAAGTTGTTTTTTCAGAAACGCAAAACTATGGCTACCGTATAAAAGATCCAAATGTTAAAAGGATAATCACCAATCGATTAGCAGCTTTACTGGATGATATGGATAGAGAAGAATTATCCAAAAACAATCCAGAAGTAAAACCAACAACTGATCGTAATAATAAAAATGAAAAATACATAGAAATCAAAGATAATTCTGATGCCAAAAAGAATTACAAAGCTGAATTTGAATTGGTTGATATCAAAAAGATTACAAATAAAGAACTTGATGCAGAAAGAATCAAAATGGCTAAGGAACAGTTTAATGACGAAGATATGAAACATTTAGCTATGCACAATATAATTTTACAAGGAATTGTTGGACATATGGACTTGGGAGAGGTTTATGGAAGAGTTCATGCTTTGTTTCATAATAATCTTGAAGGAAATAAAGGTAAATAAATTAGAGGTTATGAAACGGTAGGACATGTAGGACATTGTCAGGAAGCGTTCGTGGTATATATAGCTTGCTTGCTTATGCCCGGTTTCTATATTCAACCCCAGATAATATACAGGGTGTAAAAATACTACTACCGAAAACTGAGGGGTTGCAATCAGACCATGATTCTAAACATATTTAGCGAAAAAAAACGCAAAACAATTTTTGACTTAGCTACGTCATTTTATGTTATTTCCGGTTATTTACTACTAGTACAAATTAATAAGACCATACCTACCTAATAATTTCATTTATAAAAGAAAAAAAAAACAGTTAAAACTCAATCCAGCAATCTACGTAAAACAACGCGCCCAGTACATACGCAAACTGTAATCTTCAACCGCTGTTTTCTCCGGATATAATGATTTTTTCGAAAATCTTTTTGGATTTGCTTGTGTGTTGGTTACCTACCCCTTTCGGCTTCGGTAGACGTCTTTTTACACCCTGTATATTCAACGGAAAGTCTGTAAAAGCTACGACTAGTTCAAAAAGACGACCTCTGTGGCGCAGTGGGAGAAAGCCCGCTTGGGACGCAGAAGGTTGCGGGTATGTATTTACAAACAAAAAGTATGTAAGTAGTATATCAGTTATTTGGTTCCATAGTACAAGCTTTGCTTATTTTGGGGCTACATGATGCTGTGTGAAAAATATCCAGCATTATTTATTTATTTATTAGTTTCCACCTAGAAAAGTTTGACAGCTAAACTGACGCCGTCATATTTGACTATCCGTAGGTAAAACAAACCGTTTTATTTTATACAAACCGGGTATTACTCGTTCTTGATATCTATAAAAAAAACCGCAAAGAACTCTGCTTGACTTTCTCGCCGGAGTCAAGCAACGTTCTTTGCGGTCCGGTCATAAGTGTATAGGTGACGTCAAAGTATGAGTGACATTATTAATTGAACACTATCTGTGTTTCACTGTCCCCTCGATCTGTTTAATACCAACTTTGGTATCGCGGACGTTTCGTTGATCTGTCTTAACCCAATATTGGTATGGGAATTTTAACAAAAAAAAAATAAAAAAAATTAACCGGAGCAATCTGCCGGTTCGATGCACTATTATCTGTATTTGTCAACGTAGTGTGAACGTACACCTTTCGAATGATATACGATACTCTATGGTCCTAGAAGACTTTTCACTCATTTATTAAAGTGCAAGAAAAAACGGCCATTTTTTCTTGTCGCCATCTTTTTTTTTTTTTAAATTTCATACAGATCGAGGGGTCAATTTGTTAAGCCTTGACGGAGGTCTTAAAATGGCCTATAGACAATGGCAGTAGGTGAAGTAAGGATATGAATGATGATGATAGTACCTACATTAAGACATTTAGAATAGAATAGAATAGAATAGAATAGAATATAGTTTTATTTTCTCCACATCATATACAACAGTTACAATAGGTACTTAAATCTACACAATTTTATGTGGGTGAAAATACGGCTACCCCTCAGCATTTGCTCCAACAGCTCGAGAGTGTTGGAGCGCTGGTTTTCAGTGGCGCCATACCCGTTGTGGCGCAGCACTTGCTGCGTCACGCGTCTTATTGCAATATTGCATTTCTACCATGCACCCATCAATTATTTGATATTTATTTTATTACAGTCAATTTAAAAGATGTTCTACATCCAGCGCATTAAAAGCTATTTTTCAACGAACTTACGAATTGTAAACAGTTGCAAAAAGAAATCGCAGGAACCGTAAAGCCAGAAGTAACAACTGAAGTTGAGAATATAAAAACTACTGTTAAACCTCCAGGTAAATTATTCAACATCTAAAAAGACGGAGATGGCGGGACGATTTGGATAGACTGGTCAACTATATCTATAGACAGAAAAGACTGGAAAATTAGAAGGGAGGCCATTGCCCTGCAGTGGGACAATACCGGCTAAAAATAAATAAATAATAAATAAAAAGACCAGCGCTTGCTAGTGTGTAGATTTTTTAATCTGAACATCGTGAGTTCGCCGATTCCATCACCAATTTTTCCCCTCAACCTATTGTGTCCCACTGGGCAAAGGTCTCCCTTCAGCTTCCACTCCTTGCTCCAAGGCCACGGTTTGCCAGTCTGGCTCGAATGCATCCAGATCGTCTCGCCACCTTTTCCTGGGTCTGCAGCGTCGTCTTCGACTGTTTTCAGGCACCCACTGAGTGACGATCTTCGCCCAACGTTCCGGATGCATTCAAGTACACGACTTGCCCAGTCCCAGTCCATATTCTAAAACCAATTACTTTTTATTTATTAGATAAGTAATAACGTTTATTTTTTGAGCCAATTGCTGCAACAATATCCATAGTTTCGTGTTTATAAATGCAGTTTTTTTTTATTACTTACGAATAGTTATATCCTTTTAGATTTTCCCTTTTAGGTTATATAATAAATAAATAAATAAATAAATAAATAATAAATAATGCTGGACATTTCACACAGCATCATCTAGCCCCAAACTAAGCAAAGCTTGTATTATGGGAACCAGATAACTGATATACTACTTATATACTTTTTGTTTGTAAATACATACATATTATACATAGAAACACCCAGACCCGAGACAAATATCTGTAGGTCATACAAACATTTGTAACAATGTACCTACATATATTTTGAATGGTACAGAATTTGAACACGGAAGTAGAGAAAACACTCCACTATAGTATTTTTCACGTAGAAACGTATCCCTAACTTTTACGTTTTACGCTGTACAACAATGAAAAATGTTGAGAAAATTTCAAAAATTTTCACTCCTAACTCAACCTAAGAATACCCATAGGTACAACTTTTGAGTTTATGAATACTTATCACATTATTTATTTATTTATTAATCATCACTTTATACCACGTTTTATTATACTAAAAGATACAACTTGAAAAAAAGGATTTTCTCTAGATATTTCTTTTTTTTTTTTTTTAAATTAACTTTTCAGAGCCTTGTCACGAAACCGTTCCTATGTGAAAAAAAGAAGCACAACATGACAGTTTAGTAATAAATCGATTTTGTTACAGGTCGGAATGTAATGATCAAAACGATTATTGATATCACCTCTCTTGTTAATGACAAAACTAATCAAGATGACGCGTCAGTATTTTATTTTTATTTTGAATCAGTAGATTTTTATAATTAAGATATTAAGGAATTTAAGATAAAAGTACTTATGTAAAGTAATTAAAGAGTATGTACCTACTTACTTTCACAAAATGTTAACCATAGATCACAGTGGCTCACGTCATAGATCGGCGACGGTTGGGTTTGAATTTCACATGGGTGCAATTTTCGGATGGATTTTAAAATCTTATCAAGAAAAAGACAATGTTATTCAATTTTTAAAGAAACAACTTTTTTCAGATCATCAAAAGAAAATGTGAATGGAATCATAAAGTTAATATACAATGGGAAATCATTAAAGTTTAGAAGAGTTGACGAAAGTACAACTACGATAAAGCCAAAATTGACAACTCAGACTGAAAAACTGTCCACTGTTCGTATGGATATTGAGAATGTTAAAGATGTTGAAGATAAAATACTTGATTTCGATAAAAAAGAATCCACTTATGTACCTAACGCGTTCATGAACAAAATGATAAGTGATTATTTTAAACGCCTCTCAAAAGCTACTTTGGATAATGATAAGAAAATAACCACAAAACGTCTTAAAAGGCACATAAAAATTCGATATGAGAATGAACATGCATCTTCTACAACTGAAACATCAAAAGACACCAAGAAAAAAGGCGACGATGAGTTATACGTGGAAATAGAAACACATTTCGATAGTAAAGGTATGAAAGGTGAGAAAAAGAAGAAAATAATAAGAGATCTGATAGAAAAAATACAAAAAGCGATACATTCCGATAACGAAGTGAAGAAAAAGAAACATAAACATTTGCACGTTAAGAAGAGAACACAAAATCCGTTAGATGATAACACCGCCTCTCTCGTGAAGAAAATGTTGATGCCTTTGAATAATCTAGAGCATAGAAATTTAGCTCCAATTAGTAAATCTGTACCATTACATGAAGAGCTACCGCGTGTTTCTGATGATAATGGAGACGATTGGAGAGAAAAATACTATGGACCAAGATTTCTAACCGCATCTAAAGCTATAAATTCAGCTGAGATGAGCGAAGTTGATACTGATTACAATAAAATGATGGACAACGGTATTCCTCAAAGATTGCAGAAGCCACTTAATACAGATACTAGCGATAGCATAGTAGATTTTAATAGAAATGACCCAGGGAATTCTCAATTCCTAGTTAAGGATATAGCTGGTTCAGGATTCTCAATTGGCTTCAATCAGTATGTAGACGAACCACCTGATGCAGAGTCTATGAAACTATTTTCAGGAATAGAGAATATAATACACACATATCATCAGAAGTACGACGAAGGTGGTGTTAGTGCTGATAATACAGACAATCCTTTAAAACAGGAGATTTATGAAGAACCAGTACACTACGAATACCCATCGAAAGATGACCATACGATAGTGCGACGTTCTATAAAAAAGTTAAAACAAGATTATCATTCTAATGAGTACAAAGTAATATTCAATAAAAACTTTTTGAAATATAACAATTACCAAGACATTTACAATCACAAAAGGCAATACTCAAAAAAACATAATACCGCTAAAGATAATACCGTTACTAATAATGTACTTTTAAAATTAAATGATAACATTTTCAATAAAGTACTAAAGCCTGCAGAAATATTTAATCTAGCAGATATTCTAGAAAGACAGAAACGTTCATTAAACGTTAAGAAGATATCTAATATCAAAAGTAAAAAAAAGCTCAATAGATACATAAATACAAAATCAATGGCGTCTAGAAAGATATTTCAACAAAAGAAAAGAAACAAGCGACAAATTGGGAAAATAAGAATTATAGCTAAAGATATTTCGGAAAATCATAAACGCCCTTCTAGTGAAGATGTTTTCGTTTTTTCAAACGAAAAGATATTTGCTGACAGAGCTATGATGAAAGAAGTAGATACACCAGAAATGGAACCAAAAGAAACGATGAAAGAGGAACATTTCGATATAATCACTCCTCAGCAAATCTCTGAAGACCATTTTGACGCGATCTCACCCCGACACATACCAGAAGATCATTTCGATATAATATCTCCGTATATCTTTGAAGAACATCTTAGCGAAATAAGCGGACCCAACAGCATTTTTACTAGAAAATCTAGACACAATAGTTTAATGTCAAAATATCCACATATTTTTATGGAAGAGATATCTAAATCAAAAGAAGATTTTTCTGATAATCAGATAATGTACGCAAAAGTGGCCAACACTGGCGAAAAACATAAAGCAGAGCCCACCACTCAGGTGGCACCTACAATGGTTGAAATGCCACAGCCACAAGATATTCCAGAAACTCAATTTAAATATTCCGATTTACAAGATAATATGGACTACCCTCCTCAACCTAAAGGTAACTACAAAGTTACCGTCAAAATTATGCCTAAAAACAAGACCGGTCTTAGCTCTGGGTTTAAAGAAATCCACACAAGTATAAACAAAAGTTTCAACAAAAACGGTTTAATGTATACCTCCTTAGTCAATGTGTCTGAAATTTCGAAAGTTGAAAAGATAAACAAAACGAAAGATAATCTTGTTTACACTAACCCTAGTGTAAAGAAACTGAAAAGAGAGCAGATGAGAATGAAACATATCATACAACAACACAAAGACCGAATAGAAGAGCAATTAGCCCATTTGAATAGAGAGAAGGAGAAACTAGATCGTATAGATGTAAGAAATGCAGATATCCTGAGAGATGCTTCGAAGGATTTTATACCAAATACACCTGAAAATATGATGCATTACAAAGAAGATACAGGACACTTGCTGAAAATCGAAGAAACCACAACGGAACAACATACAACAACCACAGAACACATACAAGTTATAACTGAAAATCCAGAAAAGCTAAAAATAATAGAGACAATTGAGAGAAATGAAAATGTTACAAACGAAATTTTGCAGAAGATTGATAAAAATACTAACATACTTCAAACGTTTTTAGATAAACTTCTCAGTAAAATAGAAACGAAGGCCACTACACAAAAGCCAGAATCAAAAAAACCTGAAAAGGAAGATAATAATCTAAATTCAGGAAAGCCTAACGAAATGAATGAATACAACTTATCACAGTTACTTTTGAATATGCCAAGGAAAAATATATCTGGTCTGCCCTTTGTATACGCTTTTCAACATCCATATAAAACAACTAATGGTGACAACAAAAATGCACCAATAGCTAGTATAGTTTACCAAGGGCATATACTTGCTCAAACATTTAAACCAGAAGTTAATAGAAGAAATATGTGGGCAGAGAAGGAAAAAGCACGGAATGTTAAGCCGACCAATAATGTTGCAGTTAATACCAGTAGCACTAAGTTTTTTATCGATGATTTAGAAGAGTATAAAGTTTTACCAGTGGTAGGTAAGACAGTGTTTACAAGTAACACAACAAAAATATAGACATTGATCTATACGAGTATAAGACAATCTAATTTGTTTTTGCTTAATTTATTTGTTTTAATAAAAAAAAATATAATAGTTGTCTTTGATTTTTATCACCATATCACCAATTTTAGGTAGTTTTGGTATGTACTAAACTGTCTAGTTTAATAGCATTAGACGCAAGGGAGTCCCTAGCAGGACGCTAATTTTATCCCAGCAAAAACATACCATGTAAAAATTTGATAATACGAATCTACAAGAAGCTTTCATTGTTAAAAATTTACGAGACCTACCTACTAGAACCAAGTCGAGCACCAGTTTGTACTACGCATCTTAAAAACATAGACCTTTACATCTATATTAGATGATTTATACAGGGTCAGGAGGCAACCTACTTATGCCTACACCTAATGGGACACTGTAGTGCCTGGGACATTGATTGAGATGGAATAGGCTTGCCCAGCACCTAAACCATCCTCTCAGCTTAATTAGCCTGGCCCACAGGAAAGACGACGTCAATACGTGTGGAGCTGACTAAGCTGCGGGTTTCCTCACGATGTTTTCCTTCACCGTTTGAGAGTACTGGCATAGTGCACATCAATTTTTCATACATAAATACCTATATACATAGTACATAAAGTGATGTAGATAATTTAGAGAGCGTCATGAGGCAACCTACGCCTACGCTTATTGCCTAGGACATTGTTTGAGATGGAATAAGCTTGCCCAGTACCTAAACCATCCTCTCAGCTTAGCAGCTGATTACAGCCGCCCACAGGAAAGACAACGTCAATAAGTGTGGAGCTGACTAACTATGGCTTAATGAAGGCTATGGAAGATAGCGTTTGAGAATATTTGATTATGAATCACCTAGCCACAAGATAGATAAGATATTTAAATAAGATAAATAGATAAAATAACAATTAAGTTTAGTATTTAAGAAATTGATGTTTTGATTTTTAGATAGTTTTAGATATTGAAGTGAAAGTGAACAAAGATGGAGGAATATGTGGTAAGTTTTCCTGTAACATAAGATTTTGATTTTGGTACCTAGTTACTTACTAATTTACATGAATAAATAGAGCCGTGTTGGTCGAATGGTATTATGCCTCGACTTTCAATACGAAGGTCGTGGGTTTGAATCCCGGTCATGCATCAATAGATTTTTCGTTTCGTGAAAATATGCGCTTTTTAACACGTGCTCTTAACGGTGAAGGAAAACATGGTGAGTAAACCCGCAGCTTAGTCAGCTCCACACGTATTGACGTCGTCTCTCCTGTGGGCGGCTGATTAAGCTGAGAGGATGGTTTAGGTGCTGGGCAAGCCTATTCCATTTCAAACAATGTCCCAGACACTGCAGCGTCCCGTTAAGTGTAGACATAGGTTGCCTCCTGAGTCCTGACGCTGTATAAATAATCTAATATAGATGTAAAGGCCTAAGTTTTTTTATATGAATCAGATTTTTTTTATACATAAATATATTTTTTTCAGATATTTTTTTTTATTCTACTCTTCGGTATAAGTTTTAACAATGGACACACACTATCACGGATTGAGGTAAGCAATGGGTAGTCAGATGCATGTCCAAAAACCTACATGGCAAGCTTCAAGCCAAAACTCGATAACTATTGGTGATAAGGGTGCAATTTTCGGGAAAAGAACTTTACAAATTGGGTTGGACCCCGAGGCATCACGGATCGGCGAGATCGTGGGCCCCGCATTGTGTGATTTTTTGAATAAGTACCTACATTTTAAAACAGCGTCGAAGTTAAGTAAAGTTCCGGTCAGTAAGTGGATGGGTGACCGCCTAGTGGCATGATCAACTAAGTGCATCATATCAGTTTTTACGACGGCACGCTACGTAGGTACGCACAAAACTCCGTCTCAAAAGTTGGCTGGCGATATGTGATTTTTAATGTGTATTTTCACAGTTAAATGAAACTGATATTTATGAGGTGAACGGTCAGTAAGTGGATGGGTGACCGCCTAGTGGTATGATGAGGGCACGTTACATACGAACGTTAAAAACTCCGTCTCAAGAGTTGGCCTGGCGATATGTGATTTTTAATGTGTATTTTCACAGTTAAATGAAACTGATATTTACGAGGTGAAGGAGGGTCAATCTACACTTACAATCACGCATCCCAAGGACGGCAAGCCGACGCTCAGGGAAATAGTCTACTTTCATGTCATTGAGAAGCCTTATGACAATGATGAACAGGTTTGTATGTTTTTTTATCTACGCCCCACAAAGAGCTCCGACTCCTGGATTCTTGAAATAGGTAAACCTACTTCACTTTAGTGTGTTGTGTGTACAGTGTTCTATTATTTTTGCGTCACGACACATGTATGTGTCAAAACGTCACAGTGCAAAGTGCGCAGTCGTGAAGCAATCCATAGATTGTTATATTGTATTTCAGCATTTCTAGGATATTAATAAATAATTTATTTGACAAAATGCCAAATGTCTAAGATGAAACTTCGTTCCAACCGAATGTTCCACGACTCACGTACTTTTTTATTTATCACATTAAAGAAAATAAACATACACGAGATAAGGTTACTTTACATCTAAAAACCACAGAGGGTAGGTATCTTTAATCTAATTATATTCTGTACCTTCTCAACGGGAACCTGTACCTAGTGCCTGGGATAGAATTTGGCTTGTGGCAACTTAATTTATTTATTCTTTATTGTACAAAAAACTTACATAGGTACTTAGATAAAAAAATCTTTAAATAGAGAAGTATGACAAAGGCGAGCTTAACCCAAATAATTACGTTTTAATACTAAAAAGAAAACCGACTTCAATGTTTGACTCGAAACGCGGTGTGACTCAGGGCGTCAAGCTGTCGATTCGATACGACGGGGAAACTATCAATCCCTCAGGAATAAAATTTATATGGGACCACCTCTGGAGTACCTTTCAAACATAAAAATAATTTTGCAAATCGGTCAACAAATGGCGGAACAATCGCGTAACAAGATACAAAAAAAAAACATACAGACGAATTGAGAACCGCCTTTTTGAAGTCGGTTGAAGAGTTCTCTTCCAGCAAACCCTAATTTTCTAAAACATTACCCTTCCTTACAGCTTAATCGGCCTCTTCCACGGGAAAAGCATGGTTCATCATATGTGAGGATTTACTTAAGTAGTTAGTTTTCTCACGATGTTTTCCTTCACCATTAAGAGCTGGTGTATACCTATATGAGTAGTTTTGAAGAAATGCTTTATCTAGTCTTTCTTAAACTTTCGCGATTACAATTCATCTTTAGAGATATATTTTATAACAGGATTTTATCGCGTATTACCTTTATTATTTCCCGACGTTTCGGCTGTATTGCAACAACCGTGGTCCGTTAGTGTAGTGTGCCGTGGTGGACGTGCGGCCGATCTTATTTCTGAAGATTAGTGGAGGGTAGTTCTATATAACTACCGCCACTTTACGTCGGCTCCGCTGACCTACCTCCAGTTCGCCCGCGACCACGGTTGTTGCAATACAGCCGAAACTTCGGGAAATAATAAAGGTAATACGCGATAAAATCCTGTTATAAAATATATCTCTAAAAATGCTTTATCTATTTACTGAATAGTTATGTCAAAATTTTCAGATAGATGAAACACCTGATATAAATAAGCGATCTTTTACTAACAGTCATGGATTTCCGTATTTTGAAGAGCACGATGATGTAAGTAATGATAACGTTATATAATATAATATAATATAATGATAGCTTGACTAATCATGTTATATTTTGTAAATATATGTAAATATGTGGTAGCTTAGTTTCTGAAAACAAACACATTATGTTGTAAGTATAATAACATCAATTTAATAAAAACATTGATACATTAGATCAAGATAACTCTGAAGATAAATAAAATATATAACATTAGAACAAACACGCATTAATAAGGCTCCCTTTAACTCTAAATTGAAACAGATTTTGCAAATATGAAACCTTTCAGGATGACACAGACACAGGTGATAATGAAAGCGTTACAGAACAAGATGAATATTATGATAGTGATGAAAATGAAACAGGAGATACAACTACAGAAAGCACAGATACAACGGACGATGATGATAGTGACAATGATGATGACGAAGAACGTGATAATGATGAGAATGATAAAGAAAATGGAACTATTCATAATACTGATGATGTTGAACTAAAAAATGGTGGTAATGATAAAGAAGTTGGTACGATCAATGATGATGAAGAACCTATAGATATTGATGATATTAAAAAATCAGAAAATATAGATGCGAGATTTGGTGATGTAGATAATTCACCAATTAATAATGAACCAAGTGGTATTGAGGTAAGTTTTACGAATACAAAATGTGCGCTACATTCCATACGTAAAACAATAGTCTTATTTTTTATGCATGGTACGCATTGTACGATTTATGATATTCAAATAAGAAAATTAGAAGATATTATCACTTTTCATCAAAATGCCCTGTTAAGTTTTGAAGGACAAGAGATGTTAAGGGTAAGAAAGGAGTGAATGTTGAGATGACGGCTGATAGAGCAGAGTGGAAGAGAAGAACCAGTTGTGCCGACCCTACATAAAAGTGGGATAAGGGCAGGGAGATGATGATTATGACTGTTTAAGTTTTTAAGTTTCTTTGTAAATGTTTTAATAATGATAACTATTTATTTTTAGGCTCTACCAGAGAGTCGACAAAAGAGAGAAATAGATTACAAGGTAAGTCAAAGAGTGTTTATTTTAACTTGCTAGAATTATGAAGATGAAGAGAGTTACTCTAGTAAAAGAAAAATATGAGAATGATACGTAAAAAGAGAAGAGAAGCAACAATTACGATGATATTTAAATAAAATTATTTAATTTTATAATGTAGGTACCTACTTTGTTTTATATTTGTTACAGAATCTTCCTGCTGCTCCAGAATTACCTGAATTCAAATTAGATATCCTGCCAGATTATATAAAAGCAATTATATTCGCTGACCAGGTAAATATCATCAATATCCAATTAAAATTTTATGTAAAAAAACAATCTTAATAGAATGATATTTGATCATTTTCTGACATAAACTTTTGAATATGAGTACTCATGAAATAATTACGTTTTTATACTAAAAAGAAAACCGACTTCAATGTTTGACTCGAAACGCGGTGTGACTCAGGGCGTCAAGCTGTCGATTCGATTTCTATTTGTGACATGGCTAGGAGGGAAGGTGTTTAGAGTTTTACGGGGAAACTATCAATCCCTCAGGAATAAAATTTATATGGGACCACCTCTGGAGTATACCCTTTTAAACATGAAAAGAATTTTGCAAATCGGTCAACAAATGGCGGAACAATCGCGTAACAAGATACAAAAAAAACATACAGACGAATTGAGAACCTCCTCCTTTTTTGAAGTCGGTTGAAAACTATTTAAAAGCACAATCTCATTTCTTGTAAATTAACTCACATTTATTAAAAGGATGCTGATGAAAATACCAATGGATCAGATACTATTGAAGATGAAGTAGAGAAACAAGTACGTTTACTCAAAATGGCAGTCAACCATCCACCGTTTATAAAGAGAGAGAATGACAATGAGAATAGAGACGCAAGAACGTTAGGCAACAGTTTAGAAGATAGAAGAGGTGAAAATACAGAAGATACTTATGGAATGAGTCTAACAGGAAATGTAGGAAAGGTTTGGAACGTAAGTAAAACTATATTAGATACCGAATATGTAAGGGATATTGTGTATATGCAGTCTAATGCACATCGGATTAAGTAAGTCACTTTAAAACATACATACAGCCGAACATATAACCTCCTCCTTTTTTTGAAGTCGGTTAAAAATAAGTATGACCTACCTAAAGTTATGTACAATTAATTTATTATATCTGTTGGCAGATTGTGATTGTTTTTTTTTTACAGAATGTAAACGGACATCACTTACACTACATAAATGATCCAGAAACTCCTACAAGTACCATTTCAAAACTAGAAGCTAAAGACACCACCACGACAGAAGCTTTTGTAGAAGATCATACAGAAATTTCATATCAAGATGACCATGACATCAATAAACTCAAAGATATAGATGAATTAAAAAACTTTGAAGATTCACTTGATGAAATAAACAATTTGCTTGAAGAGTTATTAAAAAATAGTACGAGTGAAGAAAAAACTATCGTTACTACAGACACCTCTGATGTTAACAAAGAAGATTCATTAGATATAGATCATCCACTTACTGCAGAAGATAACTATAGCAAAGAAATTGAATCAGTGTATGAAAACGGGCCAGCAGATGACAAAAAAGATAAGAAGAGAGAAGCAAGGACTTATGGAATGAGTTTAGCAGGAAATAGAGGAGTAGTTTGGAATGTAAGTACAAACAATGCATAACTTTTATGATAATAAAATATTATTTTCTTTTATTTAAGCTGTGATCTAGGAAACTAACTTCATCTTAATAGCTCCTACGTTTTATTAATATTTATCTAATCTAATAACAATTGTTTATCAGGACGTAAACACACATCTGTCATACCACGTCGGAGAACCAAACACTATCAGTACCACTTTGATACCAGAAGTGACAGATAGTACAACATCATCTACTACAGCATCTATAGAAACTTATACTGATGGTGATTCTAAGGAACCTAAAGAAGTAACTGATGAAGATCAATTAAAAGATATTGGAGACTCACTTGACGAAATAAACAAACTACTCGAAGAGCTACTAAATATGACAGCTAAAACTCCTTCAACAGATAAATCTACCAATTTATCTCTTGATGGGGATGGCAATGGTGATTCCAAAAATATTGAAAACGATAAAGATTCAGATCACTTAAAAGATATAGAAGACTCCTTTGATGAAGTGAACAATCTATTTGAAGAACTAATAAAGAATAATACAAGTGGGACAACCACTGAAAGTAACAAAGTTACGTCGAATAAACCTAACGTAAATGATAGCACTACAAATGCAACTACTGAAGCTACTATTACTGAATCTGACTCTACTGCAGCAACAGAAACGACTACAACAAAGGTGACTACGAACTCAACTGATTTAGATGAAACAACAGATAAAACTACTACAGAGATACCAAATAATAACATCGACGGCAAAAATAATGATAGAAAACACAACAATGAAACACACGATAACGAGGAGTCCAAACAGAAGCAGTTTGTAAAAGAGCTTATGAAAAATGTATGTAAAAATATAATTATCACTTTTCTTCTATAAACCAATTGTATCCTATTGTAAGTTTGAAGAAATATATTTTTTTCTTCTTACAGAAGTTTTTCTGGCAGTGGCTGCAGGACTCATCGACCGCGTATCTAGAAGTATTAATGAAGGTAAACAGAAAAAAAGTTATACTCATACATCTTCTTAAAATAGGTATCTAAATTACAATGAAAATACATAAGTTAAAAGAACATCCATCTTCATAACTAAGTATAAATAATCAAGCTTCATTTTAAATGTTGAACGAACCTACCAACTCGTCCCGCTATTTACATAATGACAACAACATTATGCAAAATTATAATAATATAACATCAATGTTTCAGAAAGTAGATGATTTAATCAAAGCTGAAGTTGATAAGCAATTGAAGCAGTATTTTGAAGAGCATAAGAACGAAACTAAGTGCAAACCAGATAATAATGAATCAAAAAACAATTCAACAGAGAAGCCAATTCAAAATAATAATGCCACAGATATAGATACTGTCACAGAACGACCAATTTCAAACAATACATTAGAAAAACCGGTTGAAACAAATACGACTGATGTAACTGAAACCAGTACACAAAGCCCGGTTGTAACTACAGAACCAAGCGCTGTGAATAATACTATAGATAAGACTGATAATAAAAACAAAACGGAAGATGATTTAGCAAGAAAACAAAATAAAGATTCAAATGATAAAAAAGAACCAGTCAAAATAGTAGCACAAAATGTGTACGGCAACTCAGTAGGAAATGGTAAAGTGACTAATATTTTTATTTTCAATATCAGCAAAGAATCAGACTTGGCGAAGATGAAACCACTCAATAATGGAACAAATGGTGTATTTAATTTTGGGATTCACGAAAAAACAGGAAAAGAAAAGGATGAAAAAACAAATGAGGGTGATAAACCTGATACAAGCATAAACGTTACAGCAAAGCCAGAGATAAATCAAGTCACTACTGCGAAGCCAGAAGTAGTTACAAACCCTGCTACTGAAGAACCCAAAGACAAAATTGATAATTCAACAACAGAAAACGCCGTAACAGATAAACAAACTACTACGGAATCTAGTAAAACAACAACTACAAGTACACATGATGATAATGAATCAGGTAATACAGAGAAAAATATAGAAACAACAACAGAGAAAATTATAGAATCAACTACAGATAAAGTTATAGAAACAACTACAGAAGCAGCTAAAGAATCATCAACTAAAAAAAGTAAAGATATAGAAACAAACACAAAACGAGAGCAAGACAAAGCAAATGACAAACCAACAGAAGGCAGTACTTCACCGAATGACACTAATGAAAAAGAAAAAGCTAAAGAACCTAATGAAGAACTTGATGTCGCTAAGAGTACAACAGAAAGCACAAAAAGCAATGGAGACGATTTAGAAGTTACTACTAATGTTACCAAGATGGAGGAGAAAACTGAGGAAGCCGAACCAAAAGAAAAAGAAGAAAGTACAGAAACTACCAAAAAGCAGTGAAGTGACACAGATAAAGAAAACGAGTGAAGAAACCAAGGTTGGTCATGATCATAAACTTAGGCCTTTACATCTATATTAGATGATTTATACAGCGTCAGGAGGCAATCCATTCCTGCACTTAACGGGACGCTGTAGTGCCGGGACATTGTTTGAGATGGAATAAGTTTGCCCAGCACCTAAACCATCCTCTCAGCTTGATCAGCCGCCCACAGGAGAGACAACGTCAATACGTGTGGAGCTGACTAAGCTGCGGGTTTCCTCGCGATGATTTCCTTCACCGTTAAGAGGTCGTATTATAGCGCATATAAATTTTACGAAACGAAAAATCCATTGATGCACGGCCGGGATTCGAACCCACGACCTTCGGATTGAAAGTCGAGGCACAACCCCATTCGACCAACACGGCTCTTGATCATATGATCATAGTCAATAGGTATTTAGCATTTTTATGTGTATTATAGGTAGGTAAACGTATGTATGAAAAACTTATTTTTAAACGTGTAATCAACATAGAATAAGTGTACATTATTAAAGACAAAATTGTTTTTTTAACTTTTTTTGTTTTTTATGGAATAAAATATAGTCTTGGCCGAACATGGTTAGCTCCAAACGGTATTAGAATAATAAATTGTTAATTACAATAAACTCGACAAAGGTTACAGGGTCTTTCATTTTAAACTACACAAACTGACAGGGCCTTATTTTTGGGTTGTAAATAGACGTTTAGCGTGACGTAGCCCAATCTAGAGAGGACTGGCTATCCTTGGAGGAGGCCTTTACCCGCAGAGGGGTTCTTGTAGATATTTACTTAAATTAAGAAAAAAAAAAAAAACATTTTATATATATATAAGCTAGAAACTCAAATTAAAAACTACTTAAGTAATCATAAAAAAAAAACCTAACAAAAAATTTTTTTAGTTCCTAAGTACTTACTAACAAAACAAATTTTTACTTTCTATTTTTTTTTTTTTTACTTTCTTTTGTCTTTGTAATCTACAACGAAAATAAAAAGGCTTTTTATTTTTTTTTTTTATTTATTTATTAAATAGACGTTTAACCGTATCAATCTAATTCCGAAGCCCATTTAAGTTTTCACTTCAAATGTATAATTTATTGATTTTTTAGAAATGTTGCATAGTGATTTTCAAGGAGAACAGACGTTCCACCAATCGCAGCGCAGCTACATCACGAATTGACTAAGTTATACAAGAAGCAACAATCAATTGAAAGAAGTCTTTATCGATTTTCTCGGGATTTTCATAACAAAACAAAAAAAAATCATAACATAAATATTTTTAAATTTATTTCTTGAACCCAATTCCTGAATTAAGTTAGTTTAAAATGAAAGACCCTTTTTTTATGATGAATGGGTTGGCTCTTGACCTCGAAACTTACAATGGTAAGAACCCTATATTATCTCTATATATAAAAATGAATCCCTATATCCCTTGGTCACGCCATCACGCGTGAACGGCTGGACCGAATAATACGCAGACGAAGTCGCGCGGGTCAGCTAGTAGGTAATAAATAAAACAAACCATTATAAATATAACACAATTTATTATATCTAAACTACTAAATAACCATTTAAAGATATAACCAGCTGTATGGCACAAGAGTTGAAATAAGCTTCAGACTTCGATAGACTAAAAAGGAGAATGGCCAAAAATATATTAGCCATAACCAAAGTTAAAAAATTGCCGCGTTGAAAAATATAAATAGGTTACTAGCGCGTGGAAATTGAAGACTCGAAATAGGACAAATTTATCTTTAGTTTACGTCAAACAGAGTGACGTTTCTGTCAGTGTCGTGACTGTCACTCTGTGCCAAGCCCGGATTTTAAACTTCGATAACTATGAACATAACGTATCTTTCATCATCATCATCATCATCATATAAGCCATCTAGTGTCCACTGCTGAACATAGGCCTCCCCCATCGATTTCCACAGCGATAGATCTTGTGCAGCCTGCACCCAACGGCTCCCAGCAACCTTTACCAGATCGTCTTTCCATCTAGTGGGGGCCGTCCTCTACTGCGGTTTCCGGTGCGTGGCCTCCACTCGAGAACTTTTCTGCCCCAACGGCCGTCAGTTCTACGAGCTATGTGCCCCGCTATATCTTTAGTTAATTTAAAATATCATTGCCGTAGAGTTAAATAGTTAATTTAAAATGGCTTTAGAAAAGCTATGTTGTCTTGTAAAAAGCTTATAAAGCTGTTTTTATGTATTTTTTAACTTAGGTCGAGATAGCCCATTCTCCTTTGGGAAACTAAATAAATTCCTACACGACTGTTTAACCGCGGCACTCAAAAGAGAACCTTTACGGAACGATTTCAGTAGACATTAAAGAACTCTGAGTGCGGCTTTTAGTAATTTACTAAAATTATAAAAAAATAGTTTTTGTCGTCTAGCGCACGTAATCCGTTTTGCTTTCAAGCTGTGGCACAAACAGACAACACATACATTTATAATATTAGTAAGTTGAATGGCAATTTTAAGCAAAGAAAATCACTAAGGGTCGATTCACATCTGACGGAAGATGCGTCGAGCGTATTCAGTTGTCTTCGTTATCATAATCGCGTATCATCGGTTAAGTATAAAAGGTTGAATGTTTTCTCATATAATTGTCTGTTCTGGCGTAACGACTTTAAATCCGAAGGTCGTGGATTCAAATCCCGGTCGTGCATCAATGGATTTTTCGTTTCGTAAAATTTATATGCGCTTTAAGACGAGCTCTTAACGGTGAAGGAAAACATCGTAAGAAACCCTCAGCTTAGTCATCTCCACACGTATTGACGTCGTCTCTCCTGTGGGCGGCTGATTAAGCTGAGAGGATGGTTTAGGTGCTGGGCAAGACTATTCCATCTCAAACAATGTCCCAGGCACTACAGCGTCCCGTTAATTGTAGGCATGGATTGCCTCCTGACGCTGTATAAATCAATTTTTTGGCGTAACGACTGATAATACGCGACGCATCTTCGTCAGATGTGAACCGACCAGTCTAAAACTGACTGAAGTTTTACAAAGTTTTACAAGTATTCGATTTTTTTTTACTTTTAAACAATTCATGAAATTCTATTAATTAATTTATTATTAAAAAACTGTTCTACTAGACTATTTGCATAAACATAAGACCGCGCCATTAAAAATTTCTTTTTAAAGTAAGTACTTACATAATTTTACAGAACGAACTATCTTTCCACGTAGATAATATGACATACTACTTATATACTTTTTGTTTGTAAATACAAACATATGATAAATAGAAACACACCCAGGCCCGAGATAAATATTTGCAGATCATACAAACATTTATCCCGCGGGGATCGAACCCGCAACCTTCTGCGTCCCAACGAGCTTTCACCCACTACGCCACAGAGGTCAAAGTAACGTGGAAAGATAGTTCTGTAAAATTCCGTAAGACTTCTTTCGTGGCGCTAGTGGTATGAAGGGTGACCAAATGTATAGAGTTTCTCAGGATATAAATACTGACTAAATTATTTGAAGCGGTGTTTTATTGTGCTCTAAAAATGTCTAGTTCTATTTTCTATTATGCTAGGTACAGTTGTGCTATGTCACGAAGGCGGGTTGTTCTTAATTGTGTGTAGATTTGTTTCTGTGTAAGCGATACTGAGCGCTCATTCCATGGAGCGTTCTCGCACGCACACAGACACAACGTGCATGTGCATCATAAACACAATTAAGACCAACCTTCGTGAGATAACACTAACTGTATTTCATATTAAAATTAAAACTTTAATTAATGTGATAATATATTTAGGAAGACATGATTGCAACACAAGAAATCTTACTAACTAAAGTATTTTTTTATACATGAAACCAATTCCCAATAAACTATAAAAATCTTTTTGAAAAACTTAATAAATGTAGTAAAAAGTACATCCAATATGGTTTATAAATCATGATTTATAATATTTATAAATAAAAATATAATTTCGGAGAGCGTAGTGTAAATAGTATTTAATTTTTATCATAGCCATGTGCTATCACATACTATGAGTATATAGAAACTATTTATATTATTTATAAATAAGCGTCTTTAATATAAAAATATAATAAACTTACAGGAACATTTGAGTGTTTAGAAATTATATTAAAGATATCATTATTTATAAAAATTCGTACACGGGTGATACATTATATTGGTTTAAAATTCGACAATTTGTATGTGGCACTGTTTTTTTTAAATAAAATTCAAATTGCATTTTTAAAAGACCCTGTAACAATCGTTGACACAATAGACAGCTGCACTGACATTTTTTATAATAAAATTGTATTATTATAAATCTAAATGACATAAAATTCTCTTCAAAAAAATCCCTAATTTTGGGTCCAGTATGGACACACCAGTAACAGATGATCTTAGTTTTAACGCCATCTAGTGGCAGATAGGCTAGAATTAGACTCAAACTGAAGATTAGAGTATGCCTTTCATACTTTTCATAAAATATCCAACAAATTCCACGCAGTTTTGGCGGTCACCCATCCACTTACAGACCGTTTCGCTTCGACGATCAAGCACGACAACGAACGCTTCATAAAATCAGAAAGGCAAACTTTGCTTCAGTCATCAGTTTGAGTCAGTTAATGTAGATTTGGGATCTATTTATCGCTAATCTTAAGTTCAGCTAGTTCCTTCTCCTCATCCACTTCGTCTTCATCATCAGAGCCGTGGACGGAGGCTGCCGGAGTTGTACCTCCTAGAACGAGATTGATTTTGAAAAACACCGAATATACCAGAACAGAATATGATCATCCTATCTTTATGGTAGAAAATGGAATTTTGACACTTGCCCCAAATCAGGGGTTTTTTACACTAACCCTAAATTACCCTTTGAAAGAGATATGGAATGAATTTTGACACTTACCCTAATAACTTTATTAGGGTAAGAGTCAAAATCTCTACTTATGTAATGATGTAAGAGACAGTATTATATTTTTAAAAGAACCATCCATAAATTACCAGCTTTCTAATAGAGATGAAATGACCACCAAATATAGGAATGTATATTTGGACTCGCCTCTTACTACCCCCCTAGATGATAATCAAATGATGATCTTCAGCTCGCGGTATGCTATTTAGGCTGCATTCCACTCCACGTCATTTAAAGTCTCATCTTAATCTGACCACTGGTAAAGCCATGATTGAAAGACAAACATACTCACAAACAGTCAGATTAGATAGGTATATTTTTAAAATACGTTACTATTTCGTCAATAGTAAATTCATCTTTTCTACAAAACTATTGCTATTTCTACAAATCAAAACAATTCTATTGAAACTACGTTTATAACACAAATAATACAAAAGACTATTTTTTCTAATGTATGTGTCTCAATGCTTTGCACACAAACACAGTGGTATTAATTAGTGTAATATTTAACACAAATAACTGTGCAGGTGTTGAAATGGGGTACATGCCTAAGTTAATAAAAAACAAAAATAACAAGGGAAATCATTGCAAATAAAAATGTCAGTTTACGGCTAGTTAAAGTGTAAAGTATTATATGTTTTTTAACGTTTAAAAAATTTATTTAAAAAAACTTTAATTCGACTAGTCATTTTGTTATGTGAGATACCTATTATAATCTTTTTTTTTTATTAAAACTAATTGTGAAAAAAAAACCTATATCAAAAAATTTAAAACCCCAGATTAAGTTTTTTCGGGTTGCCAATTGCCTTATTATATTTAGGTACAGTTCGCCCAACGGATCTAAGCATTTGTGAAGTTAGCCGTTTGCGCAGAACACAATTTTGTATGAAAAATCGGTTACTGCGCAGACAAACGGCTAACTTCGCGAATGCCTAGATCCGTTGGGCGAACTGTACATTTATGCTACATTAAATTGTGCAGTTTAAGCATCCTAAAAAACCATTGCTATAATTTTAACCTTAATAAAAATCGTCCAAATATAAGCCACAATTCGCACCGCGTCAACCCTAAGTTCAGGGCTACCACACGCTCGAGATCGCCAGGGTTGGCGCGCGCGATCATCGTTAGGTTTGCCATCCATTCTTCAGCTGTAGAATTTTTGTAACTTTGAACACTGGTTTTTGATTGGCGTTAAATTTTTTAAGGATAATTTAAAACTATTTCTGGAAGACTTATTGTCTTTGAAATTATGATTAACCTGAATAAGTTAAGCTCTCAATGGCAATAGCAATACTTATTATTTTTAATTTATAATATTAAAAAGTAATTTTATTTAACAAATAATAATTTTAGACACGTCAATAATTATAATTATTGAAAATTCGAATTGATTTGCAAAACTAAGCCTGTTTTTTAGTATCATAGATAAAAAAAAAATTACCAAAATGGCCGACAAGATTTTAAATAAAGGTGCGATTTCTTTTCGCAAATTTTAACTTTTTTATTATCTATGGTACCCGCGTTCAAGTTACACACACATTGTTATGATTGTTACATCAGACACGGTATCAATGTGTGTTTAAAATGAATGCATGTAGCTCTTCGCCTATCAATTTCATGATAGATAAATAAATAACCATTTATAATAATTTACTTTATTTTTCAAGTTTAGTTCAAAAAACTGTGTTTATTTATTCCCAATTCAATATTTATGTTTATTTTGTCAACCAAATACTGTGTCCAATGTTTTCAACGTGTGGGGCAACCCTCTTGAAATCATCTACCAACCTCTACTTCAAAATTATCTCTTAAAAAAAGATTTGAACTCAAAATTTACGGTCACTAAATCAACCTTCTACCCAAAAAACACTCTTTGTAACCCAAAAGATGCACCCTCTAACCTAAAGAACACCCTTTCTAACCCAAATAACACCCTTTTTAATACGTCCAATCTACCCTAATCCAAACACCCATTTTAACCCCAAAAACACCCAATTCCAACCAAAAACCCACCCTATTCCTGTACACAATCGTTCAACTTAGCAATCAGCTGATCAATTTGTTCAGAAACCGCTTCGTTCAACGGCTCGAGATAGTCGCTCGGCGTTCGGTAATTCTCGTGCTCGGACTCGGCAAAGTTCGGCTTTTCAAAGCTCACTTCTAAATTTTTGTCGTCTATGTCAGTTATTTCGAGAATTTCAAGTGATTTTTGTAGGGCAAGCTTTTTTTGATCGTCAGTTTGAACTTGCTCGTCCTTTGTAGTGATTTCTGTACGGACGTAGCGACCGCCTGAATAAAAGATTGTATTTTATTTATATGTATTATAATGTGTGTTTCATAAAAATATAAAGTAGGCATAATGTCTTAAATTCTGTAAAAGTTACAAAATGTAGACTTTTTACTTTGTAGAATTAAATAACGTACAAAATCAAGACTTTATGTCAACTCTAACTTTTCATCATTCATTCATTCATCGGTGTTCGGTAATTCTTGTGCTCAGACTCGGCAAACTTCGGCAAATTTCAAGATTGAGTGTAATGTTTCGGATGCATTTTAAAATATTTAGTGATCCCTAAGCGTGAGGTTAACACTATAAAAATATAATTTTTCACACAAAACATTCTACATACACAAAATATGACTCAGTTTTTACATAATGTACAGTTGTTCTATCTCACAAAGTGTCTGTAAATTTGTTTCTATTTAAGCTATACTGAGCGCTCACTGAATGGAACATTCCGACACGCACACAAAAACAACGTAATTAAGTTCGTATGAGTCAGTGGCCAACTCTGGTGACGGAGTTTTTAAGCCGCCTTAAGGCCTCCGTCCTGGACTACAGCCGGAGCCGACATAACGTGCCCTCCGAAGCACGGAAGCGCTCAGTTGATAATGCCACTAGCGGTCACCCATTACTGTACGAACTATCAAGAACGATTAAGCATACACGAGCGCTTCAGAGATAGCACAACTATAAGGCCGCGAACGCACAGTCAGGCGCTAGTGTCAAGCTAGTCGCTTAGCGTGTAGGTTAGTAAAACGAACGTTCTAACGCGTGTCGCTAACAGAAACGAAAGTCGGACGCGAATCTCGTTGAAAAAAGTAAAAACAAACAAAAGTTTAGTCGAAACGCGGGCGAGGCGCCCCTTCAGCGATTCCTAATCACCTGTCTCTATTCATCTTTTGAAGATAATAATAATAATAATAATGCTGGACATTTCACACAGCATCATCTAGCCCCAAACTAAGCAAAGCTTGTACTATGGGAACCAGATAACTGATATACTACTTACATACTTTTTGTTTGTAAATACATACACATTATACATAGAAACACCCAGACCAGAGATAAATATTTGCAGATCATACAAACATTTATCCCGCGGCGGGGATCGAACCCGCAACCTTCTGCGTCCCAAGCGAGCTTTCACCCACTGAGCCACAGAGGTCGTCATGATGATGACATGTTGTCAGATGACATGTTGAATGAATGAAACAAGACATACACGCTGCCGTCCGCTTAGCACACGTCAATTTCACCCGCGCCCCGACCCCGCCCCGACTTTGCTGTTAGCAAACGACCGCACTGCGCGCTTCGTGTCCAGGTAGTCGCTTAGCTAGTCGCTTAGCTAGTCGCTTAGCTAGTCGCTTAGCTAGTCGCTTAGCTAGTCGCTTAGCTAGTCGCTTAGCTAGTCGCTTAGCTAGTCGCTTAGCTAGTCGCTTAGCTAGTCGCTTAGCTAGTCGCTTAGCTAGACTAGAACGAGACTAGAACTAGACTAGAAAACACCTAGCGATCCACCACGCAGTGCGACCACCATGTATCCTAGCTAGTAGCCAGGATGCAAGCCTAGCTACACGCTAGGCGACTAGCTAGACACTAGGCGCTTAGCTAGGCGCCTGGCTGTGCGTTCGCGGCCTAACACAATGGGTTCTGCACAAAATAGGGTTCCTCATAAACTTACTAGATATAGAAGGACTGGATGGTTCCGAGAACGGCTTTGAGAACACAAAGTTTTTGTGGATCCCCATATCTAACGACCCTATTGAGCCTACGAACAAATTATTTAGATACTTGGGTGGATCAACTTTTTAGTGTAAAATCTTGTCCCCGACGTAAAAAAAATCGTAAAAGGTGCTGAGTTAGATTAATTGTCGGTTTTAACATTAATTAATAAAATCAGATCCTTTACCATTACGCTTGTTCATCAATATTTTAAAAATATTTAGTCGATTATATTTAAAATTATCGTGACCCAGTGGACGAAAATTGGTTTTCATACAAATTTCACTTGTCCCCAGCGCAAATCACGCACATATGCAACGCTGCTGTGTAAAATTTTTCCTTGACTTGTCTTTATATTTTCTATCTACATTGTTCCTTGATGTAACAGCATTCTAAAATACTGATTTGCGAAACAAAATATTGCATTTTTCAATGAAAAAACACGGTTTGAAATGTTGTCCCCGACTTTTACCCATTTCGCGTTGTCAACTGGGTAACGACAAAAAAGTATTACAAAGTGTAAGTAATAAAGACAGTTATTGGCTAGGCTAATAGAAAACTCATCTGCATGTCGTAAAATAAAGATTGCTGACCCTTGGCCATTATGTGGACTCTGCCATTACGTCTGTAGTTCGCAGCGGGACTGGGTGTCATTGTTTTTTATCCGCTGACTCACGACGAAATTTCTTACAAGTAAACTGCTTCTCAAAGTAATTTTGTTATTATGTTTTGACATTTGATTCTGAAATGCTTTGCATCCACGTATTTTTTTACTTTCATTAAATTCGTTGAAGAAAAAGAGTTAAAAACCTTAGTTTGTATCCTGAGTCACCGTTCCACTGGCTCACAAAAACTGTGACCCAAGAGACAATTTTTAGTGACCCAAGAGACATTCTGCATAAAAGTTATCATAATTTATACAATAAACAATTTGGTGAGTGATAAACGGATTAAATACATAAAGATTCATTGCACATTTTTAGTTTCTAATAGAAAACACTCAGATTTAAGTTTAAAATAGCTTTAAGTATGAATTAAGAATACAAGTCAGTTGTGAGGTCGATACAATACACCACACTTCATTCGATTCTGCTTTTACACATTCCATTTATCTTTTCTTTGATCTATTTTTACCCACACTCAATGTCGGCGACGGAGAAGAGTCAAGAGGTCAACTGGCTCGAATATGCATGGCCTTTGTAGATTACGAAAAAAAACCTTTGAAAGCAAGAAATCTCTCTCCATCGCTGTAAGATCCATTTTAACTATATGGATTTACTGCGGATGATGTATACCACCATAAATGTGCGGTAAAGAGGAAAACTATTAGTATTGAGACACCTTATCACCCAAGCTTTTTACGGGTGTCCTAGAAGACGTCGTAAAAACTCTTGAATTAGTCAGCTCGGGAATAAAAGTCTGCCTGTAGATAGGTGTATTCCTGTAGCACCTTAGGTTTGTAGACGATTTTTAGACGACCTCAACCTCATCCTTTTCTGGTGGAACAAAAAAAAAGATGCTTCGAAAGCTTCGGGCCTACTTTTAGAGATGCGTGATCCTGATCACTCATCTTTAAGTAGTTTACTTTTTACCTCAAAAGTAGGCCTGAAGATGATGAAGATGAACCATCTTCATCATCTTCAAACATTGCATTGGAAACAAGCTCTGCCAATGTGTTCTACCAACTGCCATCATGGTGCTAACTACCATCATGGTGCATTGATGCTCACGAAGGAGAGAGACTGTGCTCTCTTGAGAGTCGCACTGAGAGCTATAAAGCGAGCAATGCTCGGTATCACTTATAAGATTGTCCCCAATACCGAAATTCCCGAATGAACAAGCTAAAATTGTAAGATGCACAAGCGGTTATTGGGGCTCAAATAATATTTGTTGGGCAGGACTAGCCAGGCGGCCGTAGCAAAGTAGTAATTCAGTCCACTAACTATGAAATTATGGTGCCGAGACATGGGCGCTCACGAAGGAGACTGCGCAAGATCAGAGTCGCACCCCTGTGCGACTCTGATCTTGTGCCGTCTCCTTCGCATGGAATAAGCAATGCTCGGTATTACACTAGAAATTTATTATTAGATCTACCCAGTCCTCGATGCCGAAACACACACACAAGTGGTTAGTGGGGCTCAAATGGAGTTGTTTGGGCAGGACAAGTGGTCAGGTGCGGTGATGACAGGATCAAAGTTGTAAATGAGTGGTGTCCCAGAGGTGGTAAATAGAGTGATGGTCGTCATCACAGAAAAAAAGGATCGACGGCATCGTAAAGTCTGTAGAATATAATACAAGGGCAAGATTACCATACCACAGGACAAAGACGAATGACAAAAGTGAAGAAAGGCCTGTACCCCCCGGCATAGCTGGCCAGACTGACCACAGCTGGCCCAGCCTTTCTCATCCCACGGAATAAAATTTTGATGATTATTTTGATGAATCTACAGGTAGTAAAATTTTTTTTTTTTGGCCATATGTTGAAAGATATCTTCAGTCGGTAAGTTAGTGAAAAAACTACGCTCAAGGCGAGCCGCGGTTAAATGCGCTAGAGCCTAGAAAATAGATTTCATTAACAAAAAGCTTTTTAGGTCTTCTATTAAGCGAGATTTATGTTATTAGAGATATAGGACTGGTTTGCTACGCAGATGACTGTTTAAATAAACGAAAACCCTCATTTTCTTAGAATGTTATCATTAATTTTAGAGAAATATGTAATAATTGTTAGGTTAGGGGTTATTTTCTATGATAACTTTAAAAAGTAAACTGGTTGTCACATTTAAGAGATATTTTTGTACCTTGTATAGTTTTTTATAATGTAATTTGCCTATGGCATAGTACCATATATGTCTCTGGAGTCACCATTATGTCTCCGGGCTCACGTAGTTGTCCCCAAAAATTTGGACACTGATAGCAGGATTATTAAAAAAGTAAAGGTTATTATACAAAATGTTGTATGACAAATGTTTGAAGAATAACCTACAATAGTCATGTAAAAAGTGCATCTTTCTGGCGTTTCTAGAAACAGAATTACAAGAAAAGTAAATAAAATTTCTTTCATTTAGTGACCCCAGAGACACAATGAGGTATATTTTCAAAAAATTGAGACACTTTATTTAAATTTTGATTATGCCAGATTGATTTAATTGAATAATAGTTCACATTGAAACAGATTTACTTATTAAAATATAGTTTTTTATGAACTTTTTACCATAATACGTCATTGTGAGTTAGGTGACATTTTTGGGAGCCACTTTTGGAATAAAGGTATAAAAATCCATGAAAACGACAAAATTTTTTGGTGTTCGTAGTAGATTTATAAACTACATAAATTTATTTAACAGTATTAGGTGAAATTATAGCAATATTTCAACATTTATTTTTTTACTAAAAAAGTTGATTCATGACAGAAAAAAGTTGATCCGCCCACTTATTTTAATAGAACTAGCCTTATTTATTTGCTACGCACCTGGAAGAGTCCTAGATCCTAGTGTTGGGGCTAAAACACTAGAAAGAAACTTATTTACTTACTAATTACTATTTATTTAGGCTTAGGCATATAATTATCCTACATCCCTACCTATAATAATATCATTAGATACCTACCTACGATTATGGATGATTTTCCTTAATAAATAAGTTTATTTATTTAACAAAATTGTATAGTATCAAGAAATAAACTATTTGATTTGATTCTAGCCCATACGTGTATTTATCTTATCCAGCCTTAAAAAAAACAGCGGTATTCCAGGAGTACCGACAGAAGTGAAAACTTGAATGAGGTTTCGGTAACTGTTCTAAACTTAAAAAATAAATACAAAAAAAGAAATGAAAAATTTACTGTCCTACTAGGATTTGAACTCGGGGCTGTCTCACTAGAGGTCTATCTAACACGTCGACCATGATGACGATATAAGGTGTGACGAAATTAAGGTAGGCATAGTATTAGGTTGGTGTCGTAACACTTTTACGGTATCACGTGACTGAGTTTGATATTTTTCTCCTATCTCAAAAATGCCCAACCAAATCTGTTTTTTTTTTTTATATTCAGTATACTTTCACCACGAATGGATTGGTAAAGCAAAAGAGAGAACTAATTGGAATAAGCTGGAGGAGGCCTACACCCAAAGAGGGGTTCCTATCCAAGAAATCGAAGAGTGAAAACAACAAATCGTTTACAAACAAACTCTATTTTATAAAAAATAATTGTGTCAACCGTAGTCGACAAGATTAAATGCATTGTGTAAATATTTAATTTTAAGGGATTGGAAATAAATGGGCTTTATTATTATTATTATTATTATTATTATTATACTTTCACCACGCTTTCACTGACGCTGAAATCATCTAATATAGATAAAAAAATATAGGTAAAGGCCTAAGTTTTTTTTTTATTTGTCAACTAGCTGGTACCCGCGACTTCGTCAGCAAAATAACATACTTGAAAACATCTAAATAGAACTGAAAACTGCAAGAATCTTCTGAAACTTTTAAAATGCAATAAATAGCGCCATCTCGGCCTCAGCCATAGGTTAGCAACGCCATCTAGTTGCCTTTAACTGGTACTTCCAACTCCCCATACAAACTTTCAACCCTTATTTCACGCCCTCCATGATTATTTAAAAAAAAAAGGAACCTATGTCCGTCTCTGGGACATGAGATTTATCCATGTCATATTTCAGTATAATCTGTTCAGTGGTTTAGGCGTGAAAAGGTAACAAACAGACAGACAGAGACATTTTACTACATAATAGATGGCGCCACAGGAAAAATTAGATCGCGCTATCGTTGCGTTTTGGGCAACGTAACATATAAAATCGCTAATATTCTATTTTTCAGCTATATAATATTACTAGCTACTGACACCAACATTTTGAATAGCCTATATGCTATTCCAGGTCACTATCTACGCCTATTCCAAGTTTCATCCAAATCGGTTCACTGGTTTAGGCGTGATTGAAACACAAACATACAAACATCCAATCATCTAAACAAACTCACAAACTTTCAGCTTTATTATATTAAAGTGGGATAGTATATACAGGGTGTAAAAAGACTGCTACCGAAAACTGAGGGGTTGCAATCAGACTATGGTTCTGAACATCTTTAGCGAAAAAAAACGCAAAAATTTTTTTTTACTTAGCTACGTCATTTTATTTTATTTAGGAACTAGTTATTTACTACTAGTACAACTAAATAAGGCCATACCTACCTAATAATTTCATATAAAAATGAGAACAAAAATTAAAACTCAAAATCCAGCCATCTAAAATCTAAAAAATCCAGTCATCTTTGGATTTGGTTGTGTGTTGGGATGCTGTACCTACCCCTTTCGGCTTCGGTAGACGTCTTTTTACACCCTGTATATATTTAGTAAGGAAGTATGGATTTCTAAGGTCTACACTCACGTGATTGAGAAGGGCTAGGTGGTTCAGAAATGGGTCTTGGATAGTTGAATCGTTTCTCCAATTCTTGGTCCATTTGGTCGACATAGTCTGGGTAAACTATTTTCAAAGCTTGCGCCCTTGCTTGGCGGTAATACTGAAATAATGTTATATTATAAAAAAAAACTTAAAAATAATAAAACCTAGTAAAACAATGGAAATAATTACGTTTTTATACTAAAAAGAAAACCGACTTCAATGTTTGACTCGAAACGCGGTGTGACTCAGGGCGTCAAGCTGTCGATTCGATTTCTATTTGTGACATGGCTAGGAGGGAAGGTGTTTAGAGTTTTACGGGGAAACTATCAATCCCTCAGGAATAAAATTTATATGGGACCACCTCTGGAGTATACCCTTTCAAACATGAAAAGAATTTTGAAAATCGGTCAACAAATGGCGGAACAAACATACAGACGACTTGAGAAACTCCTCCTTTTTTGAAGTCGGTTGAAAAATAATAAAACCTAGTAAAACAATGGAAAAAATCAGCTGGACGGAGAAGACAACCAACATTGAAGTTCTGCGTAGAGTCGACGAAGAGATCGCTATTGCAAGTTGTCGAGAACAGAAGGGGAAAGATGATCGGCGATCTCATACGACATGACAGTTTCATTAAGAACATTATAGAAGGGAAAGTGGAAGGAAGAAGAGGAAGAGGAGGACCGAGGATAAGCTACATGACCCAAGTGAAGAAGGTAGCTGTCATGTCGTATAAAGAGGTCAAGGAAGCCATGGAAAGAGATACATGGAGAGGTCATCAGTTGTGCCGACAAGTAAATCCTTAAATAAGAAGAGAGAAGAGAGTAAAACACGAGAAAACTAAATAAAATAGCAGAGCCAAAAATGGCGAAAGAAGTCCCATGTACTTTTTGACGTGACTACGTCTTATAATTCGATAGAGCCGGCTGCACGCACGAAAAAACATGACGTCATGAGGCGTTACCTCGCTCTGAGGCGTTCCATGTAAGGCTTGAAGTGCAAGCGAGAGCGCGGAACGAGCGACAAAGAAGCACAATCGGCCTTTGCGTTCGGCAGCGTTCGACATCCGTCTCTCTCCTACTTGAGTGAGCGATGCGTAGACGTTGTCACGTTCAACTATCGTCAGTAAACCGACTTTACAGACAACCAATTTTTAAAGGTACTTACAATGCCAAGGTTCCTCCAGTCCATGAGATCGGAGAGCCGCTCGGTTCTGTTCCTTTGAATGATACGTTGGCGGCGAGTCAGTCTGAAATAAACAATAGTTACAGACCTCTGTGGCGCAGAAGGTTGCGGGTTCGATCCCCGCCGCGGGACAAATGTTTGTATGACCTACCTATTTGTCTAGGGTCTGGGTGTTTTTTTTACAAACAATAAGCATATAGGGTCTTTCATTTTATACTAACTTAATTCAGGAATTGGGTTCAAAAAATAAATTAAAAAATATTTATTAAATGTTTTTTTTTTGTTTTGTTATGAAAATCCCGAGAAAATCGATAAAGACTATCCTTTCAATTGATTGTTGCTTCTTGTATAACTTAGTCCATTCGTGATGTAGCTGCGCTGCGATTGGTGGAACGTCTGTTCTCCTTGAAAATCATTATGCAACATTTCTAAAAAATCAATAAATGATAAATTTTAAAGTGAAAACTTAAATGGGCTTAGGAATTAAATTGATACGGTCAAACGTCTATTTACAACCCCAAAATGAGGCCCTGTCAGTTTGTGTAGTTTAAAATGAAAGACCCTATATACTTGCTTCTGACACAACTTTCTAGGAGTTTTCACTTCGACCGATCTAACCGTTGGGCGAAGTGTAAGTATGTAAAACTTCGAAGCAGCTGAACCGATTCTAATGGGACTTTTACCACCTTTTACTGGAAAATATATGTATACACACAGCTAGTAATAAATAATAATCTTACTTGGTAAAATCAAACATATACTGCGCCAATTGTTGTACAGAGCCCTCAAGTGATATATATCTTCTGTCCACAACATATATCCCGTAGGACATCGGGTCGGCTATGTGATCTTGCATAAAGCAGCCGAAACCTGGAAGATGGCTTGGTTAGATGGCTTGTAAATTAAATGTGGTGAATGGCTTGAAAACTAAACGGATGCGTAAGATGGCTTAAAATTTAAATAAATGTTGTAGGCGGCTCTGACTTTACTAATTGAGTTATAGGGCTTATTGATCTTAATTGAATTCAAACAGACAACTACATACTCCTATCATTAGCCAGAAAATAGCAAATGCTAGCTTAGTTTTATCTAAATATCGTCATCTCAAGCAAAAAAAAAGAAAATGAATGGCTTAAATAAAATTTGTGTTTTAGATTTGAATATTCTCATCTCAGAGCAAGCAAAACCTGAATAGCCCAAATAGCTTTTGTAACATTAAAAACCAAGAAAAACTTAAATGGCTTAAATAGCTTACCAGACAGGTTAGTAGTGATGCTAGGTATGCCCATCACGGTACATTCAGCTGGCGTGTACCCCCAAGGCTCATAGTATGAAGGGAACACTCCCAAATGACATCCTCGAACGAATTCCTCATAGTCTAGCCCGAATAGAGGGTTGGTAGATGTTAGGAATTCTGGGTGGAAGATTACCTGTAGAGAAAAACAGGATAGAGAAAAAAATATAGACAAAATATACCTGGCTTATTTTTACGCAACTGTGTTAGGAGAGATTTTGTCATTTCAAAAATATTTTAAGTAGGGTGTGAAAATAAGTAAGTAGAAATAGTTAATGTGTAAAGGGAACATATGGGAAGATTTAAGTCTAAGTCAATCATTTATGCATTATTGATGTATACTATCATAGCAGTACGATCACTTTGTGCAGTATGCAAGTTTTTGGATGGGTGACCGCCTCTATACTCATAGAAACTATCTGAATAAATGAATGAATGAACACTTTGTGTACACCAAGAAAATGCTTAAAACAAAAACATTAACAATAACAAGCTATATCTGATATGATCAAGTTATTAAATGAATGTAAATTACCTTCACTTTATCGTTGACAGTGTTGAAAAGTTCGCATCTTCTCACACCATTCAACACGGGATCGTTCCAATCGTCCACCTAAAGCAATATTTAACTTAAAACGATATACATAATACACGATAGCTTCGTTAAGAACATTGTAGAAGGCAAATAAGAAGGAAGACGATGAGAGGAATGACCAAGAATTAAGAAGTAGAAGGCCGAACATAGATAAGCTTAAGCTCTTAAATTTAGCCTTAGATAATACGAGAAATAAAAGTCCAACATAATACCTACTATAATTATCTTTTTACGTTGGTAACTTTATATAAAATATTTAAAAATTAATGTTTTCAAATGGCTTAAACTCTAATATTTTTATAGCTTAAACTCAAAATACTTGCATAGCTTATTAAATCAACACATGCTATTCTAGTTTACAATGACTTTGATTCTAAGCCATTATTAATTGAAATAGTATTAGTAAACTAAAGCTAAGCCATAAACAGCTTACAATTAATAGTTATTTCTATAAACTTACGATGTTATGAGTGGTGACGGGTGGCAAGCCGTCGCGCTGCAGCGAATAGATACATCTCTTGAGACGTACTGTTTCTTCTTTCTGGAGTAGCTCGGCCGCGTCGGGTAAATGACCTCTGATGAAGAATTAATTTAAATATCTTTTTATCATTTTTGTACAACTTTTTTATCATATTTCTCTACAAATTCATGTACAATACGAGCACTAATGGTCTAGTGGTAGTGGCCCCACCTTACAGGTCGTGGGTTCAATTCCAGTCGTGCTCCAACGAGTTTTTCTGCCAAATCATGTGCACTATGCCAGTACTCTCAAACGGTGAAGGAAAACATCGTGAGGAAACCGGCATGTCGTAGAACATACAAGGATCGAAAACATGTGTCAAGTGCACGAAAGGAGCCTCTTAAGCCACACTTAAAATCCTTTCACCACACTGGTTCTAAAAGAACTAGGTACAATTTTCCACAGAAAATGTTTTAGAAACTTTATAACGCAAAAACCGCTATAACCTTACAAGGATACGAACATGTTCCTTCAGAACGCAAGCCAATACCACTAACCATTGGTCCAGCTATCCTCAAACGCAATGGTCGAAATTACCACTTACCTCAAACAGAGGTCGTACATCCGCTTGCCAACGTTCTGCTGTATATCGTGAATGGTATCCCTCAACGCTTTGGTAACGGCGTGCCCTCTTAAACTCTCTACATTGAAGTTGTTTGTCTTAGCAGGGAAGATAAGAAATGCTACCACAGTCATTTCTGATCCGGATGCCTAAAAATAGTACATTATGGTACTAGTGTGTAACATTGGTGATTACCGCCGAGGCGTTATTGAGAGCCGATCCGTTAGGCGAGGCTCTTAACAGAGCCGAGGACGGTAATCATCAATACACACGTGTATCATACGACGTTTTTCAACACACTTGTGAATGAAATAACAATAAAAACTCATTTTCAACAGTGAAAACGAGTTGTGAAAAATGTTTCGCTATTGCGGGAAAAATTAATCAGTTTTCCTATGCGCGCGCATTGCGATTGGCCACAGACTATATTTCCGCGCCGCGCATAGGGTTAAGTTGCATGAAATGAGCAAGCAATAGGAACATTAATTTATTTGTTCTATTGAACACGATCTTATTTTTTAATAAAAACTTTTTTAAGAACAAAGCAACTCAACCAATAAAATTAAAAAAAATTCTATTACTCACTAGTGATTTATAGTAATGAAAACGTCACAGTTTGATTATGGGTGTCATTATGTGCCTAATTGCGATGACCATAGAGCCACTTTATGAGCAAGTGACGACCTCTGTGGCGCAGTGGGCGAAGGTCCGCCTGCGATGCAGAAGGTTGCGGGTTCGATCCCCGCCGCGGGACAAATGTTTGTATGATCTACAGATATTTGTCTCGGGTCTGGGTGTTTCTATGTATAATATGTATGTATTTACAAACAAAAAGTATATATGTAGTTTATCAGTCATCTAGTACCCATACCACAAGCTCAAGCTTACTTTGGGGCTAGATGATGCTGTGTGGAAAGTCCAGCATTATTTATTTATTTAAATGTGTTGAAAAAATATTATCAGCAAATAAATTCTGTTAAAGGTTCCTTTTTTTTAGGTACGGAACCTTAACACTAGTAAAAATTTTATAAATTAATCCTACTAACATTTTATATAGAAGCGCTCGTGGTCGAGCTTACTTAGTCGATCTTAATAGAACGTCGAAGTTAAGCAGCGCTCTGACAAGTCAGTAAGTGGATGGGTGACCGCTATTGAGCAATTGAGCACCGTGCTTCAAAGTCAAAGTCAAAAAGCATTTATTCAGTAGGACCGCTGGGATCATTTTGAAACGTCTTAAAATTAGGTGATTCTACTCCTGTCCTTCGGTAGACGTCTTTTTACACCCTGTATATTAGTGGGATTTATCATTGTTTCAGGTCAAATTCAATAATAAAGAAGGATAACTCGGGCGCGGGCGATGGCTCGCAGAGCTTACGAGACGTGAGTATTATTCAAAAGAGCATCACGAATTTTACCGAGCGAAACGAGGGAAGGGTGTTATAATCCATCCAAAGTCAAAGAGCATTTATTCAGTAGGACCGCTGGGATCATTTTGAAACGTCTTAAAACTAGGTGATTCTACTCCTGTTCCTTCGCGACCAATCGTCTTCAGCTCGTTATTTCGGTCCCGGCTATTTAGTCGTTAAGCCATGACGGAGGCCTTAAGACGGCCTAAATACTCCAAGAGTTGGCCACTAACTCGTACAATAAGTATGTACTTTTTTTGATTAGTCGGGATTCGAACTTGCTACCTATTGACATACCTTGAGATAATGGTTCAGTCTAGCCAGAGCTTCGATGAAAATATCGGCTCCCTTGTTTCCATATTCATATCGTCCCGCGATGAAGAAATATAATGTCTTATCTAGGTCGAAGTTGAAATGCCTGTGAACATAATACAATAAAACTTAGGCCTTTAAATCTATATTAGATGATTTATACAGCGTCAGGAGGCATGCCTACACTTAACGGGACGCTGTAGTGCCTGGACATTGTTTGAGATGGAGGCTTGTAGCACCTAAACCATCCTCTCTAATCAGCCGCCCACAGGAGAGACGTCGATACGTGTGGAGCTGACTAAGCTGCGGGTTTCCTCACGATGTTTTCCTTCACCGTTAAGAGCTCGTGTTAAAGCGCATATAAATTTTACGAGACGAATAATCCATTGATGCACGGCTGGGATTTGAACCCACGACCTTCGGATTGAAAGTCGAGGCACAACCCCATTCGACCAACACGGCTCTTGAAGAATTTACAATACATAGTACGATTGAAAGTATTTTTATTACCAAATAAGAGAAAACAACATTTTCAATTCAGTTTTTCATATTCGCAGTTGTTTTCGAACACCTTTCTTAGCCTTACGATATCTAAGAAGTGCCCCCTTGCGAACCACATTCTTGTTTACATGGTCCCATCAAAACCATACACCAAATAATGTGATCCCACTTGAACCATGCACCATTAAAGTGATCCCGACTGAACCCCGTCTCGACTAATTTGTCCCACTCGAACCACTTACATTTTGAAGTGGTCCCATTTGAACCAGGCACACAAAAGTGCTCCCATACGAACCACTTATCCATAAAAGTGTCCCCTTACGATCCACACACCGTGTCCCCTTACGAACCACTTACCCATTAAAGTGTCTTACCTTTAAGAGTCCCACTAAGAACCACGTACCTATAAAAGTGTCCCCTTACGATCCACTCACCCATAAAAGTGCCCCCTAGCGAACCACGCCTCTATAAAAGTGTCCCCTTACGAACCACTTACCCATAAAAGTGTCCCCTAGAGAACTCGTTAATCTTCTCCTTAGCTAGCGCGTGTAAGTTCTGGAACTCGTGGAGAGCTGAGAACTTCTTCACGTTCAAACCGTTAGGAGTTATTATGTCGGGTTTACGGCGAAGAAGGTGTTCTGCTTCGTATCCTGGGAATAGATTTAATACATACATACATACATAAAAATCACGCCTCTTTCCCGAAGGGGTAGGCAGGGACCACGGATCTCCACTTGCTACGATCGTGACACACAATTTTTGCCTAGATATATAGGGTGTAAAAAGACTACTATCGAAAACTGAGGGGTTGCAATCAGACCATGATTCTAAACATATTAAGCGAAAAAAAAACGCAAAGAAAAAATTTTACTTAGCTACGTCATTTTATGTTATTTCCGGTTACTTACTACTAGAACTAAGTACATAATAAGACCATACCTACGAAATAATTTAATTTAAAAAAAGAAAAAAACAGTTAAAACTCAAAATCCAGCAATCTACGTAAAACAACGCGCCCAGTACATACGCAAACAGTAATCTTCAAACGCTGTTTTCTCCAGATATAATGATTTTTTCGGAAAATCCTTTTGGATTTGGTTGTGTGTTGGGATGCTGTACCTACCCCTTTCGGCTTCGGTAGACGTCTTTTTACACCCTGTATATTATGATTATTCATTAAAATAACTAATAATAAATAAATAATGCTGGACTTTTCACACAGCATCATCTAGCCCCAAAGTAAGCAGAGCTTGTGTTATGAGTACTAGATGACTGATAAACTACTTATATACTTTTTGTTTGTAAATATATACATATTATACATAGAAACACCCAGACCCGGGACAAATATCTGTGGGTCATACAAAAATTTGTCCCGCGGCGGGGATCGAGCCCGCAACCTTTTGCGTCGCAGGCAGACCTTCGCCCACTGCGCCACAGATGTCGTCAAATGTATGTCTGTATGTATGTACTGACCTGTTATATCGGAGACGGTTGTAAAGATATGCGTCATATGCGCCGCGGCTCGTTCCATACAATAACGGTGGTAGATCTGACGTTTGCCTGCTTCTTCGTCTACAGAAAACTGGAAATAAACAACAAATTTAAGAAAATAAATTAATTTATGGATGCGATTATCTTTACTTATACAGGGTGTAAAAAGACTACTACCGAAAACTGAGGGGTTGCCAATAGACCATCATTCTAAACATATTTAGCGAAAAAAAAAACGCACTTAGCTACGTCGTTTTATGTTATTTTCGGTTATTTACTACTAGTACAACATAATAAGACGATACCTACCTAATAATTACATCTATAAAAGAAAAAAACTGTTAAAACTCAAAATCCAGCAATCTACGTAAAACAACGCGCCCAGTACATACGCAAACAGTAATCTTCAAACGCTGTTTTCTCCGGATATAATGTTGTTTTCGGAAAATCCTTATGGGTTTAGTTATGTGTTGGGATGCTGTACCTACCCCTTTCGGCTTCGGTAGACGTCTTTTTACACCCTGTATATAGGGTCTTTCATTTTAAATTAGACAAACTGACAGGGCCTCATTTTCGGGTTGTAAATAGACGTTTGACCGTATCAATTTAATTCCTAAGCCGATTTAAGTTTTAACTGAAAAATGTATCATTTATTGATTTTTTAGAAATGTTGCATAATGATTTTCAAGGAGAACAGACGTTCCACCAATCGCAGCGCAGCTACATCACGAATGGACTAAGTTATACAAGAAGCAACAATCAATTGAAAGAATAGTCTTTATCGATTTTCTCGGGATTTTCATAATAAAACAAAAAAAAAACATTAAATAAATATTTTTTAATTTATTTTTTGAACCCAATTCCTGAATTAAGTTAGTTTAAATGAAAGTAAATGAAATTATTAGGTAGATATGGTCTTATTATGTAGTACTAGTAGTAAATAACTAAAAAATAAAATAAAATGACGTAGCTAAGTCAAATTTTTTTTGTGTTTTTTTTTCGCTAAATATGTTTAAAATCATGGTCTGATTGAAACCCCTCAGTTTTCGGTAGTAGTCTTTTTACACCCTGTATAAACCTTGAATTGCTTTTATTTTTCTAGCAACACTCGTGTGTGGACAAACAATGCGGGTGTTATTTTGTCATGATTATATTTAGATAAGTGTTGAATATGATTAGAATTGAGTGTATTTATATTTAAAAGTATTTGTTGGGTATTCAACATATATACTTATACTTACGCAGGATTCATGTCGCCATCTATTATGTAGTAAAATGTCTGTCTGTCTGTTTGTTACCTTTTCACGCCTAAACCACTGAACAGATGATGCTGAAATATGACATGGATAAAGATTATGTCCCAGAGACGGACATAGGCTACTTTATTTTCAAAAATAATCATGGAGGGCGCGAAATAAGGGTTGAAAGTTTGTATGAGGAGTTGGAAGTTCTAGTTAAAGGCAACTAGATGGCGTTGCTAACCTATGGCTGAGGCCGAGATGGCGCTATTATTGCATTTCTAAAAGTTTCAGAAGATTCTTGCAGATTTCAGTTTTATTTAGAGGTTTTCAAGTATGTTATTTTGCTGACAAAGTCGCGGGTACCAGCTAGTATCCATATCCATACTAATATTATAAATCTGAAATTAACTCATCTATCTGTCTGTCTGTCTGTTTGTTACGCTTTCACGCCCAAACCGCTGAACAGATAAAGCTGAAATTTGGCATAGTTAAAGGTTGTATCCCAGGGAAGGACATACCTACCTTTTATCCCGAAAAAATGAAAAAAATCCCGAGGGACCGCGGGTCACACCACGGGAACGCAGCTAGTTTATTATAATTGTTTTTTTTTTCACCAATTTACCTTATCCAAATTGTTGTAGAAATCAATGCTGCCCGCACATAGATATCTGCCCAGCAGAGTAGCATGAGTCGTAAATACAGTAGCCACGTCAATATGGCGTACTCTGAAAAAAAAACATATATCCATAAATCTTAGTACACCCCCACCAAGATGGATTTTTTTTTATCAACCTATATCATCCCACTGCTAGGCAAAGGTCTCCCCCAATTTCTTCCATCTGTCACGGTCACGGAAATTTTGAGGGTAGATGGACACACCCTCAAAATGTTAAGTCACTACAACCAGCGGTTTAGGCTGTGCGTTGTCAGTCAGTCAGTCAGTCAGTCAGTCAGTCAGTCAGTCAGTCAGTCAGTCAGTCAGTCAGTCAGTCAGTCAGTCAGTCAGTCAGTCAGTCAGTCAGTCAGTCAGTCAGTCAGTCAGTCAGTCAGTCAGTCAGTCAGTCAGTCAGTCAGTCAGTCAGTCAGTCAGTCAGTCAGTCAGTCAGTCAGTCAGTCAGTCAGTCAGTCAGTCAGTCAGTCAGTCAGTCAGTCAGTCAGTCAGTCAGTCAGTCAGTCAGTCAGTCAGTCAGTCAGTCAGTCAGTCAGTCAGTCAGTCAGTCAGTCAGTCAGTCAGTCAGTCAGTCAGTCAGTCAGTCAGTCAGTCAGTCAGTCAGTCAGTCAGTCAGTCAGTCAGTCAGTCAGTCAGTCAGTCAGTCAGTCAGTCAGTCAGTCAGTCAGTCAGTCAGTCAGTCAGTCAGTCAGTCAGTCAGTCAGTCAGTCAGTCAGTCAGTCAGTCAGTCAGTCAGTCAGTCAGTCAGTCAGTCAGTCAGTCAGTCAGTCAGTCAGTCAGTCAGTCAGTCAGTCAGTCAGTCAGTCAGTCAGTCAGTCAGTCAGTCAGTCAGTCAGTCAGTCAGTCAGTCCGTCTGGACAAAGAATTTTATTAATATAGATAGATTACCTACCTGAGCATAATAAGTCCGACACCGGCTTGCCATTCATGGAAATGCGCGACGACTCGCGGGGGCGTATCAGCGTAGCTTTCCGCTGCTTTGCGAAACTGAAAACGATATTATAATTTAAAAAAGTTTAGATGATTTATACAGCGTCAGGCCTTACCTACACTTAACGGGACGCTGTAGTGCCTGGGACATTGTTTGAGATGGAGTCTTGTAGCACCTAAACCATCCTCTCAGCTTAATCAGCCGCCCACAGGAGAGACGTCAATACGTGTGGAGCTGACTAAGCTGCGGGTTTTCTCACGATTATCATTAATTTATTGTAATTCCATTACTTTCCTAATTTACATGTTAAGTAGAGCATGTAAAATATGAGTATAATATAATTTGGCAGCTAGATAGGACTAAAAGCCGATTGCCTGAGGTAAGACACTTTGAACCAACACTTACTCAAAGATTTAAGTCAGCCACTATACTAGGTAGTAGGTATATATCCATACTAATATTATAAATCTGAAAGTAACTCTCTCTGTCTGTTTGTTACGCTTTCACGCCCAAACCGCTGAACAGATTAAGCTGAAATTTGGCATAGTTAAAGGTTGTATCCCAGGGAAGGACATAGGCTACCTTTTATCCCGAAAAAATGAAAAAATCCCGAGGGAGCGCGGGTCACACCGCGGGAGCGCAGCTAGTAATATATAAACCTTCTAGAGAACATCACATTAACGTAGGTGTTAAAATTGGCGTAGCCGGATGGATACTATTTACTGGCGCAGCCGAATGGATGTCACTTCATCTAAACTGCACCACGAAAAACAAATAATCAACCCATCTTCACTCAATCTAAAGAAAAATTTGGCACAGCCGGCTGGATATTTTTATTGGGGCAGTCGGTTGGATATTTTTGCTGGCGCAGCCGGTTGGATATTAATAAACTTACCTCAGCTATAAACTGGGCCACCATAAACCCGAGTATAACGGCATCGTTCGCCTCAGAGTCTAGATGTGGGATGCCAATAGACGTGGTATCCCAAAGTTCTTGCTTATATCCATCGAGTTGCCATGCTGCTGAGCCGATGTCGAAGAGAATTATTTGAGGGTTGCCATCTACAAGCCAGGTTCCTACGTGAAGCTGTAAAAAAGAATGTTATAATTTTACAATTAAATAATTATTATATTCAAAAATAACACAGTAATTTTTTAGGCCGCCTTAAGGCCTCCGTCATGGCCTAGCGACTTATTAAATTGAAATTGAAATTAAGAGAAGACATTATCTCTCGGGTCCGGGTGTTTCTATGTATTAATAAGTATGTATTTACAAACAAAAAGTATATAAGTAGTATATCAGTTATCTGGTTCCCATAGTACAAGCTTTGCTTAGTTTGGGGCTAGATGACGCTGTGTGAAAATGTCCAGCATTATTTATTTAATTATTATACCTTGTACCCCTGACTCCTCATGGCGTTGACGGCGGCAGTCAAAGGGGAGTTCGGGGGAAATTCAGTTTCCTCCACCTCTGTTCGAGCGCATTGTTCCTTATACGGGCCTGTAAACGAATAACTGATAAAGTAATATAAAACAAAACAAAAAAAACGGCCAAGTGCGAGTCGGACTCGCGCACGAAGGGTTCCGTATATTATCTAAGTATAAAAACAGCAAGAAAAACAACGTTTGTTGTATGGGAGCCCCTTTAAAAAAATAATTTTATTCTGATTTTATAGTTTTCTTTAGTATTTGTTGTTACGGCGGCAACAGAAATAAGATAAAATACATCATCTGTGAAAATTACAACTGTCTATCACGGTTCATGAGATACAGCCTGCTGACAGACGGACAGACAGACGGACGGATAGACGGACGGACAGCGAAGACTTTTTTTATAATGTGAATGAGCTCTTGGACATTTAGTAGGTACTAAGAAGATAATAATCAACATTTATACTCGTATTATTAGGTATGACATTCTTTTGTAATTATATTAAGTATTTTTTTTGACATTCATTATTTTGTGTAATTAATTTTTTTTTTTTTTTTGTAATTAATGATTTAAAATTTTGCATGCCAATGTTATTTGGTGAAATATGTGATACCTATATTTATCTAAGACCATATTTCACAATAAATGATTTGATTTGATTTGACTCAGAATAGGGTCCCGTTTTACCCTTTGGGTACGGATCCCTAAAAACAAATTTAAATTGAATCAATTTTAATTTAAATTTGTTTTTTTTTTGTCATTCCTGCAAAGTACCTCACACAAACGTATTGAATAGAAAAGAATAGAATAAAAAAACACTTTATTGTACACAAAAGAAACACATTACAGGAAATACACGAAAAAAAGTAAGTAGGTACAATGGGCGGCCTTGTTGCTAAAAGCGATCTCTATATATCTCTGTATTGTTGTAACGACTTACCAAATAGGCAGTAGTGTTCGCCCATCTCCTCAGTTGACACATACGCCTTAGATCGGATCACGGTGTAGATGCCACCAACTGATAAACAAATGAACAGAAATTTTTAAGCGTGTTTGTCTAATGGGATAACTACCCCTGGCTTTTAAAATCAAAGTCCACATGCATCCCACTCATATAATAAAGCTGAAAGTTTGTTTAGATGTTCAATCGACGACCTCTGTGGCGCAGTGGGCGAAGGTCCGCCTGCGACGCAGAAGGTTGCGGATTCGATCCCCACCGCGGGACAAATGTTTGTATGACCTACAGATATTTATCTCGGATCTGGGTGTTTCTATCTATAATATGTATGTATTTACAAACAAAAAGGTATATAAGTAGTGTATCAGTCATCTAGTACCCATAACACAAGCTCTGCTTACTTTGGGGCTAGATGATGCTGTGTGAAAAGTCCAGCATTATTTATGTTTGGATGTTTATGTTTCAATCACGCCTAAACCAGTGAACCGATTTGGATGAAACTTGGAATAAGCATAGATAGTGACCTGGAATAGCATATAGGCTGTTCGAAATGTTGGTACCACGCGGGCGAAGCCGCGCGCAGAAGCTAGTTTACACAATAAATAAATAAATAATGCTGGTCTTTTCACACAGCATCACAAATATACTACCTACTTAAATACTTATTTATTTGTAAATATACACATAGAAACACCCAGACCCGAGACAAATACTTGTATATCATACAAACATATGACACTGGGATCGTACCCGCAACCTTATGCGTCGCTAGCGTACCTCCGCCTGCGCTACAGAGGTCGTCAGCAGGACCGCTGGGGTCACCAAGACTATTATAAAGAACAGGAGTAGAATCACCTAGAATCACTGGGATCACTTTTGTTTTTAAAGCGTAATAACCGTCTAGTATTAGATTTCTCTAACGACCTTATTGCGTCGTAGTCTTAACAAAGGACAACCAGTAATTCAAGTTTATTAAAAACTTTAGCAACGCATCTTAGGCACGTACAATTGTGTTTTGTTACTTAGGCCTTGTCTTGGCGCCAAGTAAATAACTAAGAGGTCTTTAGTAATAGATACTCGTAACATCGCGAGGAAAACCGCAGCTTAGTCAGCTCCACACATATTGACGTCTTTCCTGTGGGCAGCTGATTAAGCAGAGAGGATGGTTTAGGTTACAAGCCTTAATGTCTAACAATGTCCCAGGCACTAGCATCCGGGTGTAGGCATAGGTTGCCTCCTGAATGCCATCTCATGAAGTATTATTTTATTTTATTTTATTTGTAGCCCACATTGTCTGTCCCACTGCAGGGCAAAGGCCTTTCCTCCTCATTTTCCAGTCTGTCTTTAGCTATAGTTGACCAGTCTGGTAGATTGGTAGATGCATATCCAAATCGTCCCGCCATCTCCGTGGTGGTCTGCCGCGCGGACGTCTTCCGTCGGGCACCCATTCAGTGACGGTTTTTGCTCATAAGTTGTCAGACATGCGGCAGACATGGCCTGCCCAGTCCCACTTTATTTAAAGTATTGCCCTGTGAAAATTTCTGCCAAATTCTAATGTAGCAACACCAATCTTGCTCATTCAATTTAGATGCAAGCGATGGCACTGGAACGTTACCTATGAAATGTCATCAAAATTATGTCATGGCTTAGCTACATTTAACAGGATACATACCTTTGTTAGCTGCTTCCCAAGCTGTTTCAAAGGTCCATCTGTTCTCATCACTAGCAGCTTGCCCCTTATCCATGAACGAAAGCAGATCGTGCGTGGATTCGGCGCGGTAAAAACGCCTCGATGATCTGTCGCGCGACATCGTGCTCTGTAGGGTGAGGGATAGGTGTTAGAATTGCTTGGCATATGAACACCGCGCTTCGGATAACCGAATTTCCCGGGATAATCCAAGGCATAAGCTACCTACATAGCAAATAATTATCCAAATCCGCTCAGCCGTTACACACGGGCACAAAGTTAGACTACTTAGCTACACATACGATATTTGTTATCCCGAAAAAGTTTTTTTTTTTTTTTAATTAAATAGGTAAAAAAATTATGAAAAAAAAAAAAAAAAAAAAACCCAGCAGTGGGACAGTATAGGCTAACTAAAAAAAAATATTTTCAGAAAACTTTTTGCAAGTATTTAATAAGTTGTATCCTGTGTTATGAAACTGTGATAATCGTTGACAAACTACCGAAAATACCAATATTAATAGGTACACCTTTTACCAACATTAAGAAATACATTTTTCATTCGTTGTAAAAAACGTAAACAGGTTCACGACTGTATCCCCAAGGTGCGGTAGACATTCTCTCAGATCTTTTTATGTTACTTATTCCAGATCCTATGAAGATGTCTAAGGGGGGTAGTCAGAGCCATGTCCAAACACATATTTGATACATGCCCACATCTTGCAGAAGTTAGTATTCCATACGTGACAGGTTGCAAGCCCATCGCCGCCTATAAGAACACTAACTTTCCTCACGATGTTTTCCTTCGCCGTTTAGAGCACGTGTTAAAGCGCATATAAATTTTACGAAACGCAAAATCCATTGATGCACGGCCGGGATTCGAGCCCACAACCTTCGGATTGATAGTTGAGGTACAACCCCATTCGACCAACACGGCTTTTCATTCGTTGTATTGACGTCAAACGAATGATGAATGTTTTAAAACTAGTGTGACCTTGACTGCACTAACACGGTCAGACAAAGTGAAACCTAAACGTAACGAATTAAAATGCATTTTAGTATTTTTTACGTATTTTATGTACCTAATGTTGAGACGTGAAAATAAATAGGGTTGTCATTAAAGTTTTCAATGATAAAGAAAGGAGACTGTTCAAAAGCGGTCTATGAACCAATAGCGATACTTTAATGGTATTTGTGTAGGGATGCCTGATTTACATATCTGTGCAAAGGGGCATCAAAATCTGACCCTTTAGTTTTGAGATATACAGGGTGGATTTTTAATCATTATAGTTACTGGAAAACGTTTTTAGGAGACCATGCATAACTTTTTGAGGTATTCTAAACTGCACTAACTCATTTTGGAAAAGGTGTACAGTCAGCGAAAAAAGTGCTCACCATAAGCGGTCTTTGAACCAATAGCGATACTGTAATAGTATTTTTGTAGAAATACCTCAACTATATCCATATGCAAAGGGGCATTAAAATCTGACCCTACAGTTTTGAGATATACAGGTTGGAATTTCGAGACTAGCTCATAGGTCAGGTACCTTAACCGTTCTAGTTACAGGAAAACGTTCCTAGGAGACCATCCATAACTTTTTGAGATATTCTAAACTGCATTCACACATTTTGGAAAAAATGTACAGTCAGCGAAAAAAGTACTGACCATAAGCGGAATTTGAACCAATAGCAATACTGTAATAGTATTTCTGTATAGATACTTCAACTTCATCCATATGCAAAGGGGCATCAAAATCTGACCCGGCAGTTTTGAGATATACAGGGTGGAATTTCGAGACTAGCTCATAGGTCAGGTACCTTAACCGTTCTAGTTACAGGAAAACGTTCCTAGGAGACCATCCATAACTTTTTGAGATATTTAAAACTGCATTTACACATTTTGGAAAAACAGTACAGTCAGCGAAACAAATGCTAAAATCCCAAAAAAATGTTTCAAAGATTTAGGACGTGGTTTTTTAACCAATTTTTATGTCCCTTTGCATATGGATTAAGTTGAGGTATTTCTAAAGAAATACCATTACAGTATCGCTATTGGTTTAAAGACCGCTTTTGGTTAGCACTTTTTTCGCTGACTGTACACTTTTTCCTAAATAAGTTAGTGCAGTTTAGAATACCTCAAAAAGTTATGCATGGTCTTCTAAAAACGTTTTCCTGTAACTATAATGATTAAAAATCCAGCCTGTATATCTCAACTCTGCAGGGTCAGATTTTGATGCCCCTTTGCACAAACATGTAGATGAGGCATCCCTACACAAATACCATTACAGTATCGCTATTGGTTCAAAGACCGCTTTTGGTCAGCACTTTTTTCGCTGACTGTACACTTTTTCCTAAATGAGTTAGTGCAGTTTAGAATTCCTCAAAAAGTTATGCATGTTCTTCTAAAAACGTTTTCCTGTAACTATAATGATTAAAAATCCAGCCTGTATATCTCAACTCTGCAGGGTCAGATTTTGATGCGCCTTTGCACAAACATGTAGATGAGGCATCCCTACACAAATACCATTACAGTATCGCTATTGGTTCAAAGACCGCTTTTGGTCAGCACTTTTTTCGCTGACTGTACACTTTTTCCTAAATGAGTTAGTGCAGTTTAGAATACCTCAAAAAGTTATGCATGTTCTTCTAAAAACGTTTTCCTGTAACTATAATAATTAAAAATCCAGCCTGTATATCTCAACTCTGCAGGGTCAGATTTTGATGCCCCTTTGCATATGGATATAGTTGAGGTATTTCTACAGAAATACCATTACAGTATCGCTATTGGTTCAAAGACCGCTTTTGGTCAGCACTTTTTTCGCTGACTGTACACTTTTTCCAAAATAAGTTAGTGCAGTTTAGAATACTTTAAAAAGTTATTCATGGTCTCCTAAAAACGTTTTCCTGTAACTATAGTGATTAAAAATCCACCCTGTATATCTCAAAACTGCAGGGTCAGATTTTGATGCCCCTTTGCACAAATATGTAGGTAAGGCATCCCTACACAAATACCATTACAGTATCGCTATTGGTTCAAAAACCACGTCCTAAATCTTTGAAACATTTTTGTGGGATTTTAGCATTTGTTTCGCTGACTGTACTGTTTTTCCAAAATGTGTAAATGCAGTTTTGAATATCTCAAAAAGTTATAAATAGCCTCCTACAAATGTTTTCTTGTAACTAGAACGGTTAAGGTACCTGACCTATGAGCTAGTCTCGAAATTCCACCCTGTATATCTCAAAACTGCCAGGTCCGATTTTGATGCCCTTTTGCATATGGATAAAGTTGAAGTATCAATACAGAAATACTATTACAGTATTGCTATTGGTTCAAAATCCGCTTATGGTCAGCACTTTTTTCGCTGACTGTACATTTTTTCCAAAATGTGTGAATGCAGTTTTGAATATCTCAAAAACTTATGGATGGTCTCCTAGGAACGTTTTCCTGTAACTAGAACGGTTAAGGTACCTGACCTATGAGCTAGTCTCGAAATTCCAACCTGTATATCTCAAAACTGTAGGGTCAGATTTTAATGCCCCTTTGCATATGGATATAGTTGAGGTATTTCTACAGAAATACCATTACAGTATCGCTATTGGTTTAAAGACCGCTTATGGTCAGCACTTTTTTCGCTGACTGTACACTTTTTCCAAAGTGAGTTAGTGCAGTTTAGAATACCTCAAAAAGTTATGCATGGTCTCCTAAAAACGTTTTCCTGTAACTATAATGATTAAAAATCCACCCTGTATATCTCAACTCTGCAGGGTCAGATTTTGATGCCCCTTTGCACAAATATGTGGATGAGGCATCCCTACACAAATACCTTTACAGTATCGCTATTGGTTCATAGACCACGTCCCATACAACTTTGAACAGTCTTGTTTCTTTATAAGTTAAGTTACTTAAGTTATTTATTTTCAGTTTTTCTTTAGGAAGGAATGGGGGGAAATCGCAGAAGACCGCGAAGTGTGGAAGGTGACTTATTTTGACTGATTTTGCCCAGCAGTGGGACAGTATAGGCTAACTAAAAAAAAATATTTTCAGAAAACTTTTTGTAAGTAATTATTATTTTTAGCTCGTGACCCGTGTAGGTACCCACTGGCTTTTGACCCACTGGTGGGTCGAGGGGTATAATTCCGGAATTACAACTAACAGACCTATAGCATAGGTTGCGAGGAGCGAAGCGACGAGTGGTTAGATGTATAGTGAACAAACACGCACAAGCCGAGCGAAGCGTGCCGCGGTAAAGGCCGGCGAGTGCCAGATCCGAATTACCCCTAGACCCACCGGTGGGTCAAGTCAGTGGGTACACGGGTCATCTCCCTTATTTTTGGGTTTGGTAAAGTACATTATGGTCTTAGGTAATTGTATTAGTGTAGATTAGATACACATGCACGTTGTTCCTGTGTGCGTAAGCTCAGAACGCTCCATGGACGAATAAGCGCTCAGTACGCTTACGCACACACATACAATTCTACACACACAATTAAGACTATTAGGCGACTGTATCCCTTCCTTAGAACTGTACCTACTCCACGTGTACCTATATAGTGACGTCACACACAAACGTATAGACGTAGATATGTGTGTTGTAGATATGTAAACCTTGATCAGCATCGTAGGATGTTAAAAATAGGGTTTTATTTTGTTTACTTATACCTAATAATGTTCTAGGTGCGTCCTATGATTACTAATTATTGTAAGTAAGTAAGTGTGTATGGGTCAGTGGCCAACTCTGGTGATGAAATTTTTGGGCCACCTTAAGGCCTCGTCAAGCCGGGACCACAATACACCGGACATTTAAAATACCCTCCGAAGCACGGCAGCAGCGCTCTATCAAGAACGACTAAGCAAGCACGACCACGAGCGCTTCTATTATAGTAGGTGTAGGAACTAGGAAGTAATATTGAACACACACACCCCTAGCGACGTAGGTGTTGGAAGATATCCAATACTTTTACTATTTATTCTTTGCTTATACACCGCTATTTTGTAACTAGCAAAAAAAATTTAAGGACAATTGCGGCATATGCAGAAAATGATAATGGCATGCTCCGATTTTTTTTATATTGAACTATCGCAAAGTTATCGAGGATTGTAGTCAACCAAAACCGAACAAAATTTTATGAAAACTGTACAAATAAGTACTAGAGACAATAATTGACGGACTCTATTTCAAACTTAATTTTTTTTTGGTATTAAAAAAATAGGGGTTTATAAATAAGAGCATGTTTTATGTGCATCTTTGATCTTTATAAATAAATAGACTTGTTAGCCTAGTAATTACCTAGTATCGTTAACATGATATGGGTTCGATTCCCGGCCGTAAAATGGCCCCATTGATGCACGGTCGGACAACATCGGGAGGAAACCTTGGTTTCTTACTCCAATAGGCGTCGATCGGCTTGCAATCTCTCATCACTAATGTAGGTACACTTCGTTGAACGGATATAGGCATTCGTGAAGTTAGCCGTTCGTCTGAGCAGTGACCGCATTTCATACAAAATTGTGTTCTCCGCAGACAAACTTTACAAATGCCTAGATCCGTTGAGCGAAGTGTAGGAAGCTAATGCTAACTGCTGCTCGCAGTATAACTTGGACGTAATTCTGACTACAACATATCTGTATTCTGTGCTACCACCGCACCATAGGTAAATAATATACATTAAACCGTATAACTTTTTTCATTTTAAGTTCTCTAAGTACCTAAAATGTCTATGGCGCCTAGGGGATACAGTCGCGAGTCTATTTACTCTTTATCACCTGATATTCATCGATATTGGAGTGTAATAATCATGTTATGTAGATAATTTTAATACTACATTATTTTATCAGTCAAATACCCATGCTATCTACGACTTCAGTGGCGGGCGATTAAGACGCAAGGTGCGCGTTCGATTCTCGTTGCAGAATAGTATGGTTGTATGATTTTCAGATATTTCCATGTCAGGATGAAGTGTGTTTTTATGAAGTGTTGCCAACTCTGGTGACGGAGTTGCCGCATTCAGACGTCCGTCAAAGGGCTCGGATATCACTAGCGCCATTGCGGCCGACTGGATCTAAATACCTAATGTGAAACCAGGGCAGTTTCAAACCCACTACGTAGGTAGGGTTTTTGATTGTCCTGTAGAGGCAGCACTGACGATTTTTGCTATCGCTACGGAATTCAAACCCAAAGCTTAGAGAATCGCTAAGCCATTTATGGGTCATGTTATCATCTCATTAGGCCGATCTTGACCGAATAATACTGTAGGTACGACACTATTATCAGTAGCTGAGTTCATAACACTAGCGGCACAGTAAATGTAACAGTAATGCATGTTGAACCCACACAAAGTATGTTCGTATATGAGTATTTTTTTAACAACTAAATATTCCCTTCGAAGCACGGAAGCGCTCAGTTGATTTCAGGTTTCAATTACTGACAGTTTAAAAGACGCAAGCTACACCACGAGCGCTTTCCATAAGTACCTACTTACTCTCCTTTAACGTGTGAACACGTCGATGTTATCGCGGTGTATAATACGTGGAACAACGATACTATCAACGTGATTCTTTCGCTCACTACCCATATATGAAGCGCTCGTTGTCGTGCTTGCTAAGTCGTTCTTGATAGATCATCGAAGTTAAGCAATTCTAAACGGTCCGTAAGTGGATGGGTGACCGCCAGTGGCAAGTGGTTAAGACATGACGGAGGCCTTAAGACGGCCTAAAAGCTCCGTCACCAGAGTTGGCCACTGACTCATGTGAGAGCCTACAAAGTTAAAATACTGCATGTTTATACAGTGATCATGTTATCGAAACACAATTGTACATTAACGATTATGTATTATTGAATAAACATAGCAATTCAACATTTATATCAGCCGTGTTGACCTACTGGTTACCTCGACTTTCAATCTCTAGTAGGTTCAAACCCCGGTCGGAATTTTTATTTTGGAACATGTAAGTAGTACCAATAGAAAAATATCGTATGGTGAAGGGAACACGTTTTCCAATTTTAAGATTGGCAGTAAGCAAGTATTTATTTATGGTTTTTTTTTCGTAAAATTTATATTTAAAGGTGATACAATCTAAATATGTACCTACATTTGAGCCTGCATGTCAAAAAGCGCAAAAACTAATGAATGGATTTGGATGTAAGACACAGAAATGGAATAGCATCTTAATGCTACTTTTTATCTCGGAGAAGTTTTCCCTAGGGACAATATAGGAGTAGGGGAACAGGAGTAAAATCACCTAGTTTTAAGACGTTTCAAAGTGATCCCAGCGGTCCTACTGAATAAATGCTTTTTACTTTGACTTTGTCTTTGACTTTGATAGGTCTAGAATCGTGGAAGCAGGAGCTCAACGCCTCAAAGTGGTAAATACTATTTACTTTGGGCAGGGAGGTGGATGAGAGTAGGGGATTTCTGGCGCTTGTAGCGGCACGCTTCGCTCGCCTCGCGCATTAGTGGTCACTATCCTAACATAACCTAACCAGCTGATTTCAAAAAACCATTGACGTTAAGCAGGGAGGTGGATGAGAGCAGAGGATTTCTGGCGCTTCGGCGGCCCCTACCGCGACACGCTTCGCTTGCCTCGCGCATTAGTGGTCACTATCCTAACATAACCTAACCAGCTGATTTCAAAAAACCATTGACGTTAAGCAGGGAGGTGGATGAGAGCAGGGGATTTCTGGCGCTTCGGCGGCCGCTTCGCTCGCCTCGCACATTAATGGTCACTATCGTAACATAACCTAACCAACTGAAAGGTTAATTTTTTTTCTCAAAAACTACGCATTATCATGTGATAGAAATTGTAGAATCTGGAAGCAAACCCTTAGTACAGATGGTAACAAATACATAATGGTGAACTGAGGAATCAAATTACAGTCAACCTTAATGAATCACATAGTTGTCATGGGAAAAACACAGTTGTTTACGTATGAATGTAATTCATTCATGATTTTTTTACCCTGGTTCATTTAAACAACTGACATGCACTGAACAAAAAACGGTTAATATTTAGAGTAAGTTGTCGTGAATCGAGGATTAAAAAAGCTGAAAATCGGTAGGAGTTTGCTTCCTGATTATTGGTCTACCACTTTTATCACCTGAAACAGCCTACTTTTCGAAAAATTAATAAAAATATTTTAGTAATTACAAGCGAAACGTGACGTTAGAATGGACAATTTGACAATTGAATCTGTGTTTATTGTCTGTGGTGATCATTTTTGGCGCAGGCTGACAGACTTTATTGCAGCAATTGTAAGCACCTCCTAATGATTCTTATTTTTTTTATTAAATAGGTCAGCATTTGACCTCCCTCTGCCTGATGTTAAGCAGTAGTGAGGTCTAAGATGGAGCATGCTTTCCTAGAAGGAACCTATTTACTCTTGATTTGAAGACCTCTATTGTACTTTTCGGGAAATACAGTACCCGGCAATGAGTTCCATAATTCTAGATCTAAAAACATTTTTTTTTAATGCAAGCTGCACCTCACTATTTCATATTTTGAAGTAGGATGTTGATAACTTTAGAAGATCACATAAAAAGGCAATTTTAACAAATCTATTTCAAAGGATGGAATTGTTTTGAATAATTTACTAACATATTATTTATTATTCAAAGACTTTTAGGCCCTTACTAATAAACTTGACATAAAGTTATGTCATGCATAAACTAAAAATTTGTATGGTTATTCATAGGTTATGCATGACATAACTTTATGTCAAGTTTATTAGTAAGGGCCTTAATCTGTAACTAATGCAAAAACAGAGGTATAGTTCGCCCAATGGATCTAGGCATTAGTGAAGTTAGCCATTTGTCTGCGCAGAACACAATTTTGTATGAAAAAGCGTTCACGGCGCAGACAAATGGCTCACTTCACGAATGCCTAGATCCGTTGGGGGAACTGTACTATAAAGATACATTCGTTTTGATTGGTTATAAGAAAAAAGTAAATATATTTATTTCAAGCAAAACATAGATATTGAGGATAACAAATTCAATTCGAGGAAAAGAAAAGGTTGTTAATTTAGATTGTAGCCTCATAACTAGGTAAATTTTTTCTTTGACTGACTCTTGTAATAAATAGGGTTAGAGAGGAGGCCTACGCCCAGCAGTGGGTATTGATAGGTTATTGATGATGATGATGATGATGATTCTTGTAATCTATTCTAATTACCTAAGTACTATAACTGACGACCTCAGTGGGCGAACGTCCGCCTGCGACGCAGAAGGTTGCGGGTTCGATCCCCGCCGCGGGACAAATGTTTGTATGACCTACAGATATTTGTCTCGGGTCTGGGTGTTTCTATGTATAATATGTATGTATTTACAAACAAAAAGTATATGTATAAGTAGTATATCAGTTATCTGGTTCCCATAGTACAAGCTTTGCTTAGTTTGGGGCTAGATGATGCTGTGTGAAAATGTCCAGCATTATTTATTTATTATTATTATTATAACTTAGATCTCACGGCATTAAAACAAATATTGGTGAAGCTAAGGTGTTAACTAAATTTCAAAATTCCTAACAAATTAGATAATTATTGATCAATGATCTTGAACTTTAAAAAGGCTCTGATATTTACTATTCTACTCGCGATAAAAACTATTTATAACCACGGTGGACGTGAATGAAGCGTGTGCGCAGATAAAATAAAAATCAACTTACCGATTAGGTAAACTCAACACGCCGAAAATCGAATTCCCGTACCTATTTACACGTTAACACACAGTTTTGTCACTGTAAATTCATGTAGCAACGTGGCGGTGTACAGTTTTATTCACAAAATACAAGAAACGAAGTAATTTCGGCGACTATTTAGCCAAAAACATGTATACGCGGGTAGGAATTTCAAATGAATTTGATTTTCCTTTGACAACACGGCTGTCAGTCAAACTCGTTTTCTGTGAAGGTCACCTTGAACTGACAGTTGTAGTGATGGGGTAAGTTATAACAAAATCGAGAAATGCTGTAATCGATTCTCGGTTGACTATGAGCAAGGTAATTTTACGCATTATGCTGAATCACCAATAATTATCTACCTGCTGGGACTTTGTGTTAGCCAAGATGGACAAAGTGAAAGTAAAAGGTGTTTTAAGTCTTAACACAGGCACTTAGTTGTCAGTGCATTCCATAACCACTGATTTTAAAAGACCATCTAAGTAGCTATTATTAGAATGTTAATTAAAAAGACAACACCATCAAAAATCGCAACATTTTCCAAAATATATTTTTTTTTTACTAAGTATTACAGCATTTTACAATTTAATAAATTTTTATAAAAAACAACAATAATGATTTTGCTTTGCAAAATTGTATCAAATACTAATCTAAGCTCAAAGGAGGACTACCATCAAATTCTTCAGCAAAATGATCTACGGTCTCATTCTTACTTTCATTGTCAAAATTCAATTTCACTGGTACATTAACATACGTCCTTTTTACCGAAAAAACTGGACTCTTTTCTCTTGTATCGCTCGTTTTTGGACTTTCTTCAGGTAATTTATTTACAATGGCAACATTTTTCGGTAAAATGGGCGTAGATACAAGCGGACTTTTGTAAGAGCTTTTCGCGCTAGCCGATCTGTCAATAATAGTAATAGGACTTAATGGAGGTGGTTCACCGTACATTTTCAATTTCGCTATCTTTTCATTCACTTTTTTCTTTCTTAGTAACGTTTTAGGTGACAACTCTTGTGTGTCCTGCTTGAAAGTAGACTCAAAGTCTAAGCCAGTAAGATTCAGATTAGCATCTTCGATTCTATTGGGTTTTACACCGAGCGGAGTATCTATAAACATTTTATTTCGCGCTAAGCTATAGTCGCCTTTACAATATCTATATGGAGATTCATTCTCACTATCATTTAGGCATCTTATAGCTGCATAATTGTTCTTTACTGCAATGCAATCATCACAGAATTTTCTTCTATCGAGACCAAATAATTTCTTGCTCATTTCATCCACCATTTCTCTTGCCTGTACGTTTTTAGGTGTCTTCGTAAAATGTGTAAACTCAGTTACCCGAAACTGGAGTATATTCTTCCTGGTATTGCCAGCACGCTTTTGTAAATTCGCGCAAGCCACAATCTGTCCCATATCCAGAATATTTTCAAATCCAAACTTCTTTATTCCACCCCAAAAATTCACACAGATCATATTTTTATCAACATCAGCTAAGTAGACATTTTGGAAATTTTTATTCGATTCAAACTCTTTGTTACTAGGATCGATTAGAAACACGATACCCACAGTATCGATTTCGTTATAATCGGTTGTCATGGTCGGGTTTTGTGTCACATCACTAATTTTGTAGCAAGTTCTTTTTAGTTCCAATAGATGGCGCGGAATTTCAGTTTTATTTTTCGTCGCACGAAATATCGACTGTCTGCCAGCTGATAATTGGATTTCTGAATATCTGTAAATAGAAAATACTTACATTAAATAATTATATTCAGATTTTTGTTCTTAAAGTAAAGTAGACTCGTATGAACATTTCTCTGCCTACCATTTAACCTACACTTACGACATTAAAAAAAATCTTGAACTCATACCGTCTTATTACAAGGAAATGAACCGAGTTTAGACTAAGACTAACTAAAAAACTGTCTCTAGAAAAACGATCTTTAAATACTCGTAGAACGCTTTTTTGTGGTACCAGTTTTGTTTGGACATGTGTCAACATGGTGTTCAACTTAGGTTTAACGTTTTTGTGATAAGCAGCATAGAGATGATAATATTTTGTATGTTCTGCTTTGTAATTTAAAACTAGCTGAGCTGAGTCTTTTCGTGACGAGATTATCGTGCACAAACGCACAGACAAACAGATAAAAATATAAACATTAATTCGGGTTCTATTGTGTTAATACATGCCCCTATAATAGTTTTTCTAAGTGGTAAAGTCAAGATGAACATTTTACCTTATTGCCGTAGGAACAGTGTTCATAATTTCGATTGATGACCCTTCTTTAAATATTTCCAAGACTGCATCGTTTGGTTTCCAGATTGACAGCATTCCTGTTAATTTAAAAAAATATGGATGGATGTATTACGAACAATTAGCAAGCTCACGAGCGTTTTATTTAAGTGTTTAATTGGGGGTTGAATTTCTTAAATTCAGGGGTGATTCAATAAATCCTTTAGTTCTCTTCTAAATATCTATTAGCTATCACACGTATTTTGTTTCGGGTGAAATTTTGTAAAATCTCGGTTGATTTAACAATGCTTTCTTTAGTGACTACTTTATTAGCAGTGCACGAGTGTTTATTTGGGGGGTTGAAATATGAAACGATTCAGGGATTGATTTGAACTTTGAATTATTGTTCCTTATCTACAAACAACGATTAACAGGAACAGATAAACCTAATTTAGGATTCAATAGTGAATAGTTTATATTAGCTCAATTTAAAATTATTACACAAATTACATACAATTTTATGGAACTAATTGATTTAAGACACTACTAACTATAAAAAATATGATCTTTTCAACAATAAACGCTATCTATCATGTGGTAATAGGTGGGTGAATTTCAAAACTCAGGGGGTTGAAAATACAAATTACCTTTAGTAATCACCCCGTTACTAATACTAGCAACGCGTCCCCTAGCTAACGTCACAACGTTTCTAACAACCATTTTGTCTTGAACTCTGTTTTGTATGGCTTGGCATATCCGCTCTCTGTGTTTGCATGTGTGATCTTGTAGTAGTTGTATTTGAGATGATGTCAATTGTGCCTGAAACAAAAATCTATATAAATAAAAACAAATCGCCGAAATGCCAAAAAAAAAATGCGAAACCAGTGCTCCAACACGCTCGAGCTGTTGGAGCAAATGCTGAGGGGTAGCCGTATTTTCACCCACATAAAATTGTGTAGAAGTACCTATTGTAACTGTTGTATATGATGTGGAGAAAATAAAACTTTATTCTATTCTATTCTATTCTAAATGACTGTATGTACGCGCATAACTGAACGAAAATCAATCCGAAGATCGTGGGTTCGGATCCCGGCCGTGCATCAATGGATTTTTCGTTTCGTCAAATTTATATGCGCTTTAACACGAGCTCTTAACGGTGAAGGAAAAAATCGTGAGGAAACCCGCAGCTTAGTCAGCTCCACACGTATCGACGTCTCTCCTGTGGGCGGCTGATTAAGCTGAGAGGATGGTTTAGGTGCTACAAGCCTCCATCTCAAACAATGTCCCGGCACTACAGCGTCCCGTTAAGATATATTGTACGTATAAAGGCTGCTAATCGAGCAAAGTAAATGCGTTAAATAAAATAAATCAATAATGCTGGACTTTTCACACAGCATCATCTAGCCCCAAAGTAAGCAGAGCTTGTGTTATGGGTACTACATGATTGCTATACTACTTAAATACTTTTTGTTTGTAAATACATACATATTATACATAGAAATGGCTTATACTTACCCGAAACTCCATAGGATCCTTACTATGCTTCATCATTTTAGCTATTTGTGAACCACTGTCGTAGTACCTCCTCTTTCCAGAGTCAAATAACTCAGAATCTTGTGATTCCTGTAATTTTAACAATTTATTACTATTTAATCTGTGAAAATAAATTAAATTTCATAACGTTAAAAACAGTAAAATGACGTTTGAGGTATGTACAGTACGCACAACCAATCTTTAGCTCTCTGAAGTAGCTGCGCAGAACCCATTTTTGATGACGCCTAAAAGACGAATGACGCTGTAGTAACTGGGACATTGTTTGAGATGGAGGCTTGTAGCACCTAAACCATCCTCTCAGCTTAATCAGCCGCCGACAGGAGAGACGACGTCAATACGTGTGGAGCTGACTAAGCTGCGGGATTCCTCACGATGTTTTCCTTCACCGTTAAGAGCTGGTGTTAAAATACATATACATTCTTCGATACAAAAATCCATTGATGCACGGCCGGGATTTGAACCCACGACCTTCGGATTAAAAGTCGAGGCACAACCTCATTCGACCAACACCACTAAATACATCATAACTAAACAAATGTTTTATAAGTTGAAAAAAAATTATATTCAATTTTATAAATGGATGTTGTACAACAGTAGAATGTTTTACCTGATCAAAGAACTCTTTCTGCATTTCCTCGTAGATCCTCTCCATCATCAGCTCTCGTTCCGACTCGTACTTTACCTGATGGAGGTGTTCCAGCCTTTCAGATCTTGTTACTGAAACAATTATTCGTAATAAATAATTTTAATACATAAATATTATTGGACATTTCACACAGCATCATGAATCGCTATGCTACTAAATCTAAACGGCTAATTATAGTTTTGGAAAATAGTTGATTTTTTTTTTTAGAAAAAAAAAAGAATTTTAGAAATTCTATCCCTGAGGGGGTGAAAAAAGGAAAAACTTTGTTACCGCGTCGCTAGTATAATATATAAGAGTTTGTTATCTTCAAATTTCTAAACGGCTAATTATAGTTTTGGAAAATAGTTGATTTTTGAGAAAAAAAATAATTTTAGATATTCTACTCCTAAGGGGGTGAAAATGGAAAAAACTTTGCTACCGTGTCGCTATTATAAAATATAATAGTTTGTTTACCTGTGCTACCATCTTCAAATTTCTCCAAATACAACATTGGATAGACTCGCGTTACATAAACTTGCAATCTGCAAATTTTCCCGCCATTTACTTTGACAGTTGACAGCTGAGACAAAATGGTGGACGCTGTATAACCCAGCTTAGTATCCCAACGCGCCGGTCGAGTTGAATTCCCGAATATCTTTAGACGGACAGATGATGTATCCTAAAATATAAACGTAGACTTTTATATCTTAGTCGTTCTTGATAGATCGTCGATTTTAAGCAACGTTCTATGCCTGTGCGGTCACAAAATGGGTGACTGCTAGTGGCATTATGAACTGAGCGCTTCCTTGCTTTTGAACACAGGTTCACGATTGTATCCCCAAGGTGCGGTAGACATTCTCTCAGATCTTTTTATGTTACTTATTCCAGATCCATTGAAGATGTCTAAGGGGGGTAGTCAGAGGTCATGTCCAAACACATATTTGGTACATGCCCACATTTTGCAGAAGTTAGTATTCCATACGTGACAGGTTGCAAGCCCATCGCCGCCTATAAGAACACTAACTGGTTTCCTCACGATGTTTTCCTTCACCGTTTAGAGCATGTGTTAAAGCTATAAATTTTACGTATCGCAAAATCCATTGATGCTTTTGAGTACGTTAAATTGTCGTTCCCGGCTAATAAGTCGCTTTAAGGCGGTCTAAAAACTTCATCACTAGAGTTGGCCACTGACTCATACGAAGTTACTCAGTCTTATTACAAGAAAATGAACCGAGTTTAGACTAATACTAACTAAAAAACTGTCCCTAGAAAAACGATCTTTAAATACTCGAACATAGAACGCTTTTTTATGGTAACAGTTTTGTTTTGACATGTGTCAAAATGGTGTTCAACTAAGGTTTAACGTTTATGTAATAAGCAGCACTTAGTTTAGACTTTTTTGAACTATAACCTACTAGTTAAATAACAAGTAAGTAGGCACACGCTAAAAGCGGTCAATTCCAGACAACCTTTTGTTATTTTACTTGTGTAATTTTACTTACTTCCCAAGGAGCGATTCCTTCACAGTTCACCAGCTCAGCACCACTTGTAACTATCTTGGAACCAACATTAATCTTGCCATCAGAAACTAGTTGTGTTATCATTTTGTCTACGCTTGCTTTTATGAAGTACCAGCCGTCAGTTAGTAGGAGCTCAATGTCTTTGTTGTTGACAACACTGAAATATAAATACATTGAATATTTGGCGGCGATGGGCTCGCAACATGTCATGAAATGACAAACTTTTGCATTAGAAATATATGTTTATACCCCAACAAACTCAAATTCACTTTAAGTATTACTAGCGACAAAAACCTTTTTCACCCCCTTAGGGGTAGAATATCTAAAATTCCTTTCTTACCCACATAAACCTACAACCTAGGTGCTTCCATAAGACCACTGTGTTCAGTTATATAGTACTAGCTACGCTCCCGCGGTGTGACCCGCAGTCCCTCGGGATTTTTTCATTTTTTCGGGATAAAAAGTAGCCTATGTCCTTCCCTGGGAAACAACCTTTAACTATGCCAAATTTCAGCTTAATCTGTTCAGCGGTTTGAGCGTGAAAGCGTAACAAACAGACAGACAGACAGACAGACAGAGTTACTTTCACATTTATAATATTATATATAAATATATAATATATATAGTATGATTACGTTTTAAATTACTGGTTACATACCTATTAACACAAACGCCATCTATATAAATCCCAGCGACACACAAAACCATAGTTCTAGCTGCAACATCATCTTTTTCATAAATTTTTCTTAGCACAGATCTTTCCGAATTATACAATTCTTTGTCATATCTATATTTCAATTGCTTCAATACATCTTTGGCTGTGCATGTATAATTGTATTTAACTTCATAAGATAGTAATTTCCATAAAATCAGTTTTATATGGACATCTAGCCATCCTTCTGGGGTTAGATTTTTATTAATAGCACTAAGAAATATTTCTTTTAACTGTGTTATAGTCATTTTGTTGTCAGTTATTTCATTTCTTTGAGTATTAAACTCGAAATTGTGTATATTGTCTAAATTGAAACTTGTAATGTATGGATCTATGTTGTCTATGCGTTTCGTTAGATCACGAAGTTTGTAATTTTTTTTTTTTTTATAATTTTCATTGAAGTTTACTTTTATATTTGTAGTCACTTCTATAGGTTTTGAAATTTCTTTAACTTTATCGTTCTTTTCTTTGTAAGGAGTTTCGAATTTCTTCTTTTTAGCCCTTGGACAAGAGAGAATAGGACTACCAGATCTTTTACTTTTTCTTGGTGTTTTTAGATCTTCAGAATCGCTTATTTCAAAATTATTAGGATCTTTCTTCTTTATAATTATATCTTCATTGGGTATGTTATGTACATGTTTAGAATCTTTAAACAACATCCTAGATTTCTGTAAAGCGTCTTCAGATACATTGATATTTTTGTCATCATTAAACATTCCTTTGCATTTAGCTAAAGCTGTTTCAGATATAGGAACAGGTTTCCTACTAGCTGTTTGAAAACCTTTGAAGCTTTCAGGAATTTCTATATCATTGAAAAGAGTTTTAGTTCTATCTAAAGCGTCTTTTGATATATCGACTTTTTTGTTTCTACCTGTTTGGAAACCCATAAATGGTAGTTCCTCTGGTTCTATGTTTGCGAACATATTTTTCGTCTCTTCAATAGCTTTTTTAGATATTTCCACTGTTTTATTACTAGCTGTTTGAAAACCTTTAAAAGCAGGTTCTATGTCTAGAATTTCAATGTCTTTAGTTTTTTTCAAAGCGTCTTTTGATACTCCAACGTTTTTATTATTTGCTGTTTGTAATCCGAACATTTCATGTTCTTTAACAGATTCAGTAGTATCATCTATATCATCAAAGAGTTTTTTACATTTCGCTAAAGCTGCTTCGGATATTTTAACACTTTTATTACTGGCTGTTTTGAACAAAGAATTTGCTTTTATATCAACCTCATTCTTATCAACATTTACAACCATTTTAGTAGATGCGCTTTCTTTGAAAACATTTTGAAATCCTTTGATTTTACTGTTATATTCAATATTAACTTTATCATCAATATCTTTGAATATTTTCTTACTTCGTTCCAATGCTTGTGAAGAAACGCGAACAGGTTTTTTGCTAGCTGTTTGAAACCCTTTGAATATAGGATTATGGCTTTTAGGTTCAAGTTTATAAGGTAGATTTTCGTGTGCTTTGCTTTTGTCTGCATTTATTTCTTCAAACGTTTTCTTACTTCTCGCTACACTCTCTTTAGATACTTCCACTGTTTTATCATTGGCAGTCTTAAAACTGAAACTTTCATCTCGATTCTTAAGCTCTTCATTTCTTTCTAAATTTTCAAATATTTTCATACTCCTACTGCTTGCACTTTTAAATCTTTTAAAAACCTTTTTAGGTTTTTCTAATTCAGTATCAGCAAGTTTAGTATTTTCTTTGTCTATATCATTGAACATTTTGTTAATTTTTGACAATGCTGTATCTGATATTTTTATGCTTTTATTATTAGCTGTTTTGACGCTTACAAAATCTGTTTTGCTTGTAGAAGGTTTATTATAATCTTCAAAATCAGATGTATACACGTCTTTGTCTTCCTCAAATATAGCTTTGGATTTTACTAAAGCTTCAGCAGAGATTCTAATGTTTTTATTGTTTGCTGTTTTAAAGCCAACAAATGTCTCTACATCTTTATTTTCTGTTTCTTTTAAAAGCGGTTGTTCTGTGTTGTCTTTTACAGGACCAAAATTTTCATATTCTTTGATATCATCAAGGTCTATGTCTTGAAAAACGTTCTTAATTTTTACTTTTGCTGCGTCAGATACTTTGATATTTTGGTTACTTGCAGTTTTGAAACCTATAAAGGCTACTTTACTTTCATCACATTCCTTTTCTTTATCTTCAAGAGACATTTCAATATTCTCAAACTCTTGTATAATCAAATCGTCTATGTTGTCAAATTCATGGACATTTTCAATTGCTTCAATGTTATGTTTGGATATAACCTTAGCTTTTTCTTTATCAACTAAGTCTCCATCTTTAATTGCCATCAACATTTTTTTGCCATATTCTATTGCTTTATCTGACAAATCAATTATTTTATTACTAGCAGTTTTAAATCCAATAAAATCTTGTTTCTCTGGTGGTTTTTTTACTGTGTCATCATAATCTATATTTTTATCTACTTTTGATTTCAAATCATCATCTATTTCTACATCATTGTCTGGGTTTTGATTTCTATAACTATTGACAACCAATACTGATTCTTCTGTATTTACTTTAGGGTTCAATTTCTCTTGTACATCATCCGCGTTTGATTTATTCAAACTTTTCTCATCACAGATATCAACCAATTTTGAAAAACTGAAATCTGTATCACTTTTTGCATCCTTATCCAAAATACATTGTGCTTTTATAAATGAATCAGAACTTATTTGTATTGATTTGTTACTGGCTGTTTGAAAGCCTACATACATAGTCTCTTCTAATACATTAGGGTGGTCATAGAATGAAGTTTCTAAAACTGCGGTTAGTGGCATATTATCTCCAAAGCCATTCAGCATAAAATCATTTTCTTCATCACTGCTAAACAGAATCTCATCTTTAAGGCTATCACTTCTTTTCTCTCTCAAATCTAGTTTTTCTGCTATAATATTTGCTCTTTCTATCATGAATTTTGCATGTTCATGAACAAATTCATTATTGCTTTCCAAAATCGGACTCAAAGATCCGTTATCATTAAACCTTATATCTGTTGTATTTAAACATAATTCTCCTTGTAATATTTGTGAGTTTATCAAATGTTTTGAAGTATCTATATCATCATTACTATTTATAAGTGGTATGGCCAATCTTTCGAATTTCTCAAATGAGTCTAAAGAAACAACTAAAGGTGGATTTTCTTTTATCCTTTTTGTTTTGATATTTAAAACTGGGCTTGGTGATCTATTTACCTCAATTTCCATCACATTGTTTAGTATTTCTGTATTACTGCCTACTTCTTTATCTTCTTCTATATTCTTGTCTATTTCTTTTAAAGTAACATTTGTATCTTCATTATCATAGTGTGTATTCATTTCATTTTGTTGTCTTTGATCATCATAAACCATTTCAGAAGATTTATTTTCTTCTTCAATTATTTTACACATTTCTTTCAAAGTATCTACAGTTTTAAATGCTATTGATTCTCCTTCACAGCTATCATTGTTAGTCCTACTGTCATCTCTTTCAATCTTATCATGTAAGAATGAGACAGTATCATCTACATTAGTTTGAGTGAAGGTAGTACCGAATTCTTGAGTCTCAATCATGTTATCTCTTTCTGTTTTATGATGTGTGATAGGGACACCTGTATGATTCATATTCTGAGTAAAATCTGTATCGAATTCTTGTGTTATACCTTTGTGTGTGTCAATCAGAGCTTCTGTGTCTTCAATAATGTTTATAAGTTGTGTATCCGAGACACATTGTGTATCAAAAGTGTTTGTTTGTTTTGGTACCTGCAAATTCATAAACACCATGGTTGCAGATGTGGCAACAACGAATCACACACAATAAATATAGATAAATGGGAAAGAATAAATAAATAAATAAATAAATAAATAATGCTGGACATTTCACACAGCATCATTTAGCCCCAAACTAAACATAGCTTGTTATATGGGACCATAGATAAATATAGACACACATTACAGTTGTGAACCTGTTTACGTTTTTTTTTAACAAACACACTACAGACTAGAGTTACTTTTAATGTTCAAAATATTAGTATAGGCTTATCTTTAGTTTGTGAATCGTCGAATTGGTGGACAAATTTTTGATGGTAGAAAAGTTGAGCTAAGCATTCCTGCAAAGTTTCAACTTGCCTCGAGCTAAGTTATGACTGAAATCAGTTGGCTAGGTTATGTTTGAGTAGAGACTACTACACTTCGTTCAAAGGTTGCCTGGAAAAAATCACTTTCAGCGATAAGGCCGCCCATTGTACTAATTTTGAACTTGTTTTATTTATGTGTTGTTTTGTTATTAATTGGTGTACAATAAAGTGTTCATTCATTCATTCATTCACTTCGCCCAACGGATCTAGGCATTCGTAAAGTTAGCCGTTTGTCTGCGCAGTGAACGCTTTTTCATACAAAACTGTGTTCTGCGCAGACAAACAGCTAACTTCACGAATGCCTAGATCCGTTGGGCGAACTGTACCGATAAGAAATCCACTTCTGTCTGTGCCCAAAAATCAATACTTAGTCTACATTCTGAAGTTTAACATTTGGTAATAGGTAGATTGGTAATAGATTCTTACCTCGCTATATACGGGTAACTTGTTCACTGATATAAACTCCGACTTTACTTTTAGGTTTTTACCGACATTCTTGCAGGATCGTCCATCAGCCAATTGCATTGTTTTAATCTGAGAATAAACACTATTCAACACATCCTGCGGCTTGATTGTAGTATTATTTAAGCAACTAGTGCTGTTGTAGAGAGCAGAGGCTTTCCTAGCGGTGTTTTTCTTCAAAAGCAACTCGAAATTTGCAAGGTTATCAGGCTCATCCATTGTTTACATAAATATCCTATTGAGTCGCAAAAACCACTGTAGGTAATACAACGTAAATACCTACCTAGTTGGTAGTTACGCAGAGTACTAAAGAAAGTTTTTGTAATGCTACTTTTTATTAGCCATTTAGTTCAGCAGTTTATGGAGAACAAAAAAACAAAATAAAAAATAAACTAAGCAAGCGCGCAAAACAAACATTTATTATTATTTTTTTTTTAAATTGACACTGACAGTGACAGATAGAAGATTATTGACGTTTTTGTGTACGCACTGTAGGAATCATAGGAATCTAGGCCAATATCTCTATGGTATAAATGAACCATGAGATTGACGATTCATTCATTCATGAGCTTGAAATCGATTTCGATCGTTGATTCGATTAATGTGTCTTCCGGCGGTAAAATGGCAACAATTATTCTGCCTGACGTTACTTACATAAGATCGCTATTCACTGTTGACAACATGAAAAACCCAATTTTGCATTCATTCATTTTTCATCAAACAAAATAGTTTTTTTGCACGAAAGAAAATAAAAGGCTATTTCTTTGAAAAAAGTCTAGAAAATGTACACAGAAGTAGATGTTTTTGTCAGTAATTTCACACTAATAGACCCCGAAATCTATCAGCTATGGATAGAAGGCTGTTCATGTAAGTAAGACCAATCTTTTCATCAACACAAAACACAACCTTCCTTTGCTATTTTTACTGAAATAAACCTTAGATCTCAGAGCTAAAAGTAATTTACAATACCTAAAACATACCGTTTCCGTTCTTCTAACCCGCCAATGTCTTCATAACTTGCTAAATCTAAAAATAACTAATATCAAGGTATGTTGTGGTTTTTCTGTCATACATTTTATCCTTAATTTCAGCCAGCGAAGCGGTATCTACTCTTCATCAAAGGAGTATTCTGAAGCAGATGGCAGCTCCAGTGGATCTTATTGCCAGCGATGTTTTAGATCACTATCGGTATGATAGATAACACCAAACATTTGCATACACTAGGGCTGATGAATGGATGGCCTTGTGAAGTTGAACATTTCGAAGATAATAGATAATTTATTATAATAAAACCGGCCAAGTACGAGTTGGACTCGCGCACATAGTGATCCAGTGGCTAGGTTGCCAAAGGCCCCGGTGCAAAATAAACTGGGGCCCTAACTGCTGGACGGTTTAGGTTTTCTCAAGTCAAAATATGCAGGGTGTGGCAAAATGTAAACGTTTTTTTGAATTTTTTGTAAAAACTTACAGTTTGCCCAACGGATAAATAAAATAAATAAATAATGCTGGAACGCTTTTTCATACAAAACTGTGTTCTGCGCAGACAAACAGCTAACTTCACGAATGCCTAGATCCGTTGGGTGAACTGTACTATGTGATTCGTCATTTTCTGGGTTTCAAAAATCTAAAAATGCAGTTGTTTTTATTTTCAAAATAATCATAGTTTCCTAAGAACAAAACCTTCCGGACTCTGGGGTTCTGACTCAGAGTTGAGCTTGGGGGCCCCGGTGCACTGCACGGCCTAGCCCTCTGGTAGCTGCGCCGTTGGTTCCATACCATATCGTACCATAATCTATAAAAACAGCAAATAAATCACATTTATTTTTGGGAGCCACCTTAATATAAAACAAAGGAACTTAGTAATCAAAAGTGCATTTTTATTAAATTTCCATTTCAGTACATTCGCCCTTCTGGAGAGACTACTGACGGTACCATCGAAATTGTCCGAGCAGATGATCTTTCAAATTGATGAGCCGACCAAACAGATGCTGATCGAGAAGTAGGTACCCACTCAAATTACTTTTTTCTGCATAGTGAAAATTAGAAGGAATTGTTCAAGTTTGACATGATAAGGCAAAATTGTTCCTTATTCAAGACATCAGATTTTGCATAAGTAAATAAAAACGTTTTCCATACAATTTAATATTCTACAAATCTACACATTTCATTTAATATTTTGTAATATTTGATTCATTATTTCAGGTACTATGACCTAGATGACGCTGTCATCAGAGAGTTGCTGGGAAAGAAGCTGTCAACAAGACATCGGAAGGACTTAGATGAGGTATCCCATCTTATACTACCATATAACTACATCATCATTCCCTTGCCCTTATCCCACGCTAAGTGTGGTCGGCACAACATGTATTTTTCCTCCATTCACTCCTATCACTCGTCAAATCTGTATCCACTCCTTTCGCATTCATATCATCTCTCACACAATCCAACCATTTCTTTTTCGGCCTTCCTCTACTTGCATAATCTCCAGCCACACTCATATTCATCACTTTCTGGTTAACATGATTTTCATCCCTCCTCATAACGTACACATACATACTACAATATAACTGCATCAGGAATAAATAACAAACATAGAGTCACCTATGGGACTGACGTAGTTCCCCAAACTAAAAGTACCCAAACAAAAACCTCTCGACTGGCGACGACCTCTGTGGCGCAGTGGGCGAAGGCCCGCCTGCTACGCAGAAGGTTGCGGTTCGGTTCCCCGCCGCGGGACATATATTTCTACGATATTTGTCTCGGGTCTGGGTATATGTATGAATTTACAAACAAAAAGTACAGTTCGCCCAACGAATAGGCATTTTTGAAGTTAGCCGTTTGTCTGCGTAGAACACAATACTGTATGAAAAAACGTGCACTGCGCAGACAAACGGCTAACTTCACGAATGCCTAGATCCGTTGGGCGAACTGTATATAAGCAGTATATCAGTCGATCATGTAGTACCCATAACACAAGCTCTGCTTACTTTGGGGCTAGATGATGCTGTGTGAAAAGTCCAGCATTATTGATAAATGACTAACCCCAGTTTCCTTCACTAAACGGTGAAGGAAAACATCGCGAGGAAACCAGTTAGTGTTCTTATAGGCGGCGATGGGCTTTCAACCTGTCACGTATGGAATACTAACTTCTGCAAGTGTGGGCATGTATCAAATATGTTTGGACATGCCTCTGACTACCCCCCTTAGACATCTTCAAAGGATCTGGAATAAGTAACAAAAAGATGTGAGAGAATGTCTACCGCACCTTGGGGATACAGTCGTGAACCTGTTCTTGTTCTTCTTCTTGCCTAACCCCAGGTGTCAGAACGTTCTGGAGCGCCGTTGCGTTGCTGTCGCCGTCAGTTTGACAACGTCAGACGCGTCTTCAAAGCGGTTGAAGAGATGCCGGGCAACGTCGTGGCTAATATAAGATCTACCTTCCTTCTATCGGAGACTCTTGCTAAGTAAGTCAATACGGGTCTTTAATTTTAAACTACACAAACTGACAGGGCCTCATTTATGGGCTGTAAATAGACGTTTGACCGTATCAATTTAATTCCTAAGCCGTTTTAAGTTTTCACTACAAAATTAATAATTTATTGATTTTTTAGAAATGTTGCATAATGATTTTCAAGGAGAACAGACGTTCCGCCAATCGCAGCGCAGCTACAATACGAATGGACTAAGTTATACAAGAAGCAACAATCAATTGAAAGAATTGTTGTGAATTGTGTCTCGGGATTTGCATAACAAAACAAAAAAAATCATTACATAAATGTTTTTAAATTTATTAAAAAATATGAAAATTATTTTACACTACAGCGTCTCGATAAGTGTAGGCATAGGTTGCCTCCTGACGCTGTTTAAATCATCTATTAAAGAACTTAAAGATGTAAAGGCCTAAGTTTTTTTTTTTTTTCAGAAAGTATGGCGCGGTTGTGTTCATAGCGTGCATGCGTTTTGAGACCAGCAAAAGAAAACTGCAATACCTAACCTTCAGTGACTTCTATCATTGTGCACAGGTATAAATAAATAAATAAATAATGCTGGACATGTCACACAGCATCATCTAGCCCCAAACTAAGCAAAGCTTGTACTATGGTAACCAGATAACTGATATACTACTTATATACTTTTTGTTTGTAAATACATACATATACATAGAGACACCCAGACCCGAGACAAATATATGCAGATCATACAAACATATCCCACGGCCAGGATTGAACCCGCAACCTGAGTCCCAAGCGGGGCTTTCGCCCACTGCGCCACAGAAGTCGACTTGACTACTTATTTAGTTTTAAGATGGATCTAAAAGTGTGTTAGCCCCCAAACAGTGTATGTTGCTGGTTCACGTTACTCAGGAACAGGAGTAGAATCACATCGTTTTAAGACTATTGTAAGTGATCCCAGCGGTCCTACTAAATAAATGCTTTTTGACTTTGACTTATAGCTGCTTTGGGGGTAGATGGTATTCCCCCAATCTATGGTAAAGAGGGAGTACTCGCCTCGCTAAGGTTTGCCCAACTGGCACACTTACCTTAGGGCCTTTTGGCCAACAGTTATAGTCGGATAGTTCTATATAGGTTAAAGCGTCCAGTAAACTTCGTCAGCGCGATTTAGAATTTTCTATAGATATAGATATAGCTATACTTTTTGCGTGTTCCTAGCGCGATCTAGTGGTACAGCTCCGAAGTACGTCGCTGTAATTGACATCTCTTGAAGTTCAGCTTATAGTTCAGCTTTGTATTTCAGGCGATGGTAGATAGAGGTCGCCACAGCTGCTTATTACATAAACGTTAAAACTTAGTTGAACCCCATGTTGACACATGTTAAAACAAAACTGTTACCACAAAAAAGCGTTCTATGTACGAGTATTTAAAGATCGTTTTTCTAGGGACAGTTTTTTAGTTAAGACTCAGTCTCAACTCGGTTAATTTTCTTGTAATAAGACGGATAAAGTCTGAAAGAATGTTGGTCATCTCCATACAAGCCTGGCTAAAAAAAATGGACGTTTTTAGATTTTATCTACAGCCTGATTTTTTGCTTTCAAAGTCACTTACCGTATGCAATTCGTATTTTATGTATATCAAGCCGAAAAATAATAATTTCTGTATTTATTTACCCCTAAAAAACTGAATTTTGGTATAATTTTTATCTGTTGTTTGAGGTTCGATTGCAATGATTATTTTATTTACTTTCAGGCTATAATGGGTAGCTGGACGTACAGCTGCACAGGTCCAGAGTACTACGACACTGAAATGGACCGAGAGCTGCTTTTGGAGCTCCGAGATCTCAGGATATTGTTGGATAAGGAGAAGGAGCATAAACAGTGAGTTAAAGTTTAATTATAGCAATCCCACTAATATAATAAAGCTGGAAGTTTGTGAGTTTGTATGTTTGTGTTTCAATAACGCCATAACCAGTGAACCGATTTGGATGAAACTTGGAATAGGCGTAGATAGTGACCTAGAATAGCATATAGGCTATTCAAAATTTTTAGAAAAAAAAAATAACGACATTTCACACGTTTTAAATTCATTCATTTATTTATTTACCACTTCTTATAGATTTTTACAGGCTTAACCTTAATACAATAGTGTGGCCTAATTTAAACATTAAAAGTGTTAAAAAGCATATCTTTAAAATAAATAATAACTCATAAAATATTAATAATACCACAGACCAATATATCTAATACCTATCAATTTAACTTAATTTAACTTACTAAAATTCAATTGTCAGTTTAATGTCAATTTAAAATAAAACCTTACTAGTTTTTTTAGCTCGCGACCCGTGCAATTCAATTGTCAGTTTAATGTCAATTTAAAATAAAACCTTACTAGTTTTTTTAGCTCGCGACCCGTGCAATTCAATTGTCAGTTTAATGTCAATTTAAAATAAAACCTTACTAGTTTTTTTAGCTCGCGACCCGTGCAATTCAATTGTCAGTTTAATGTCAATTTAAAATAAAACCTTACTAGTTTTTTTAGCTCGCGACCCGTGCAATTCAATTGTCAGTTTAATGTCAATTTAAAATAAAACCTTACTAGTTTTTTTAGCTCGCGACCCGTGCAATTCAATTGTCAGTTCAATGTCAATTTAAAATAAAACCTAAAATGTCTTTATCAAATGTCTTCGGCTGCACCCACCGGTGGGTGTAGAGGTAATTCCGGAATTACAACTAACATAGCATAGGTTGCGAGGAGCGAAGCGACGAGTGGTTAGGTGTATAGTGAACCACCACGCACGAGCCGAGCGAAGCGTGCCGCGGTAGCTGCCGGCGAGTGCCAGATCCGAATTACCCCTAGACCCACCGGTGGGTGAAGCCAGTGGGTGCACGGGTCATCTCCCGTTTTTTTTTGACAAAAAGATTATTTTAGTATCGTGTTAGTAACCATATGCGCTTGAGAAACACAGACAGACACTTCGATTGTATTTATATGTACAGTCAGCGACAGAAGTTCATGAACAATTTTATTGGAGATTTTAAAGCTTCATTTTCATCATATGTGGTAAAATTGCCTTTTTTTTCGTAATAGTAATAGAATGACCTACAGTCTCTATTGGACACCATGAACAATATTTTCAAGGAAATTTCACTCAAAATCAATATTAATAAAACAAAAATACTAACAGCATCCAAAACAGATTCAACATTTCAAACTATAACTTTAGAAGACACAAATTTAGAAAGAGTTAAAACATTCAGATACTTAGGCAGCCTAATAACTTCAGATTCTCGATGCACACCAGATATCAAATCAAGAATAGCCATAGCTAAACAAGCATTTAACAATAAAAGAAGCATATTCACATCAAACATATCCAAGAAAGTTAAAAAGAAATTTATAAAAACATATGTTTGGAGCATAGCTCTATATGGGTGTGAGACGTGGACAATAACAAAGAAGGATCGAGAAAAGTTGATGGCGTTTGAGATGTGGTGTTGGCGTAGAATGGAAAAAATCAGCTGGACGGAGAAGATAACCAATATGGAAGTTCTGCGTAGAGTCAACGAAGAGAGATCGCTATTGCAAGTTGTCGAGAACAGAAGGGGAAAGATGCTCGGCCATCTTATACGACATGACAGTTTCATTAAGAACATTATAGAAGGGAAAGTGGAAGGAAGAAGAGGAAGGGGAAGACCGAGGATAAGCTACATGAGCCAAGTGAAGGAGAAGGTAGCTGTCATGTCGTATAAAGAGGTCAAGGAAGCAGCCCTGGAAAGAGATACATGGAGAGGGATTCATCAGTTGTACCGACAAGGAGTAAATCCTTAAATAAGAAGAAGAAGAAGAAGAATGGTGCAAGGCATAACAGCCAATGTAAGATGAAGTTTTATCTAAAACCCTACGAACCTCGAAGATATTGAAGATTCAAATACATCAAATGTTCATGAACTTCTGTCGCTGACCATACTTCTATTGATTACATTTTGTTGCAGCTTGGTATGTATGCGGTTAAAGCCTAAACTACTAGAGAAATCATATCAAGAATTGGAGTTAAACTTCAGGTAAGCAATTGTAAAACAGGTTCACGACTGTATCCCCAAGGCGCGGTAGACATTCTCTCAGATCTTTTTATGTTACTTATTCCAGATCCTTTGAAGATGTCTAAGGGGGGTAGTCAGAGGCATGTCCAAACACATATTTGATACATGCCCACATCTTGAAGTTAGTATTCCATACGTAACAGGTTGCAAGCCCATCGCCGCCTATAACACTAACTGGTTTCCTCACGATGTTTTCCTTCACCGTTTAGAGCACGTGTTAAAGCGCATATAAATTTTACGAAACGCAAAATCCATTGATGCACGGCCGGGATTCGAACCCACAGCCTTCGGATTGAAAGTCGAGGTACAACCCCATTCGGTCAACACGGCTATAATAAGTAAGCAATTGTTTAGTTTCTTAATTATTATTATTTTATTCCAATTACTTAAAGGATCTTTAAATACTCGTACATAGAACGCTTTTTTGTGGTAACAGTTTTGTTTTGACATGTGTCAACATGGGGTTCAACCAAGGTTTTACGTTTTTATAATAAGCAGCATAGAGTTGCCATAACTTAGCGTTTTAATTAGAGTAAAAACCGGCCAAGTTTTTTAAGCGAGTCGGACTCGCGCAAGAAGGGTTCCGCGTACCATTATCTATCACGTTTGTTATGGGGAGACCTCTTAAATATTTATTTTTCTGTTTTTTAGTATTTGTTGTTATAGCGGCAACAGAAATACATCATCTGTGAAAATTTCAACTGTCTTACTATCACGGTTCATGAGATACAGCCTGCTGACAGACGGACAGACAGCGGAGTCTCAGTAATAGGGTTCCCTTTGGGTACGGAATTGTTTAAATTTTGAATTGTTTTATTTGGCTATTTAAGTCGTTAAGCTATGACGGAGGCCTTAAGGCGGCCTAAAAACTCCGTCACCAGTGTTGGCCACTTACTACGAACTTACTTTTACTTCTGGGTACGGAACCCTAAAAACATATTTTATCGTGATTCTTGTTATGAAACAAGAACTCTTCTTCTTATTATGAACAATGATTGATATATGAAATGATTCTTGTTATGAACAATGGTCTTCAAAGGATCTGGAATAAGTAAGATCTGAGAGAATGTCTACCGCACGTTGGGGATACAGTCGTGAACCTGTTTACGTTTTTTTACGTCTTGTTATGAAACACACTGATATGTATAAATAAATAAATAAATAAATAATAAATAATGCTGGACATTTTCACACAGCATCATCTAGCCCCAAACTAAGCAAGCTTGTACTATGGGAACTAGATAACTGATATACTACTTATATACTTTTTGTTTGTAAATACATACATATACATAGAAACACCCAGACCCGAGACAAATATCTGTAGGTCATACAAACATTTGTCCCGCGGCGGGGATCGAACCCGCAACCTTCTGCGTCGCAGGCGGACCTTCGCCCACTGCGCCACAGAGGTCGTCAAAAATAAAATGTAATGTATATTGTTATTTCAGACTATACACTCGCGCCTTGGTCGGCCTGGCTTGTAACTTGCACAGGGGACGAGAACTAAGATCCCTGTTCATTGATCTACTTGAAAGGTATGAATTTTGTAAAGTCAAAAATCCCGTGTGACCCGCTGTCCCTCGGTATTTTTTCGGGTTAAAAAGTAGCTTATGTCCTTCCCTGGGATACAACCTTTATCCATGACAATTTTTGGCCTAATCTGTCAGTTATTTGGGCGTGAAAAGGTAACAAACAGACAGAGTTCCTTTTGGATTGTATTATTTAAGAATAAGAATAATTTATTTCAAAACATATAAGGACACAGTTTCTATGTAATTATAGTTATGTGCAAAACCGAACCCTCCGTGCTAGAAAAATTCTGTGTTACGGCAGGATACAATTCGGCCTTCCCTATCATACATACCTACATATCAGTACCTAGGTACCTACATATATAGAAATAAATACTCAGGCTATACTAACTGAACGATAAATGTGGACATAAGTATACCTTTGGGGGTAGATGGTATTCCCCCAAGTTATGGTAAAGAGGGAATACTCGCCTCACTAAGGTTTGCCCAACTGGCACACTTACCTTAGGGCCTTTCGGCCGACAGTTATAGTCGGATAGTTCTATATAGGTTAAAGTTCCCAGTAAACTCGTCAGCGCGATTCAGAATTTTTTCCACAGATATAGACATAGTTATTACTTTTTGCGTGTTCCTAGCGCCATCTAGTGGTACAGCTCCGAAATACGTCGCCGTAATTGACATCTCTTGAAGTTCAGCTTGTAGTTCAGGCGATGGTAGATAGAGGTCGCCACATACCTTTCTATAATTTTGAATATAAATATTTCCAGATGTATCGAGCCTTTGAGACTCGGTTCGTGGCCGAAAACAGATCTAGCTCAATTCTTGAGCGCTTACGAGCAATGCGCTTTACAAATGGACGTCCTAAGGTAATTTTTAAATAATGTCAATGATCTTGCCACCTGTCACGTGACTACACCTGTAATATGCGCTCGTGGTATAGCTTGCTTAGTCGTTCTTGATAGATCGTAAGTGGATGGGTGACCAGTAGTGTTATCAAGTGAGCTTTTCCGTGCTTCGGAGGGCACATTAAATTGTCGGCCCCGCTATAAAGTTGAAGTCAAAGTCAAAGTCAAATAGCATTTATTCAGTAGGACCGCTGGGATCACTTTGAAACGTCTTAAAACTAGGTGATTCTACTCCTGTTCCTTCGCGACCAATACCGTGAAGAATCAGGGCAACAAACACGGTTTGGGGCCTAGCTTTTTTTAGGTGATCCATCTTAGATCTAAACTTAGGCTAATTTCTTAACTAACTTAGTTGTAAAATTAAAAGTAAAGTTAGTAAAATTCAAGAAGCTAAGCAAGATAGCAAAGGCATTGTGCACACATCAGCTGTCGAGGGGCAGAGCGACATCAGGCCACGCGAATTTATCATTAATATAATCACCAATAGAATAGTACGCTTTCTTTATAAGATTATTTTTTATGTAACTTTTAAATCTTCGAATAGGCAATTTAGTGGCATTATCTGGAAGTTTATTATAAAAGAGTACGGTATTTCCCATGAAAGAACCTTTCACTTTTTCTAATCTAAATTCAGGCACACAAAGTTTATCCTTATTTCTAGTATTAATTCTATGCACGTCACTTTTTTTCTTAAAGTCATTTATATATTTATGAGTGTGCAAAAGGATTTCATAAATGTATTGTGAAAATACTGTTAGAATATTAATTTCTTTAAAACGTTGTCTTAGCGAGTCCCGTGCTTTCATATTGTAAATCGCACGGACAGCCCGCTTTTGCAAAACAAAAATATCTTGAATATCGGCTGCTTTACCCCAGAGAAAGATACCGTATGACATCACACTATGGAAGTAACTATAATATACTAGCTTGGCTGTCAGAAGATATCTTCAATACTCACTTCTTGTGTTTAATGTACCTAAATAATATTAAGTTTTGTCTCATAACAAGTAAAGACAGCGTAAATACCTAAAAATTAAACCATTTTTTTTTATAGTTTTTACCATAGTGTAAAACAAAAAAAATCGATTGTGGCGACATGGATTCTATGGCCGAATGGTAAGGCACTCCGGCTTTAGGAGGATCGTCTGATCGTTGCGGGTTCGAATCCCGTCGGAATCGAAAATTTTGATAAGACTTTTCATTTCAATTTTTTTTTCTTTCAGAGAGGCAGATTTGAAAAGTGTTTGGGAGAGATATATGAGAGTAATAAGCAAATGTTTGATTACTATGTATCATATTTAAGTGTACTGTGCCTGTGGCTACCCCTTTAGGCTTAAGTTCCATAAAGGAGTATTTAGTATTTATTTACCACTTCTTAACTTTTTTACAGGCTTAACCTTATACAATACAATATGAGAATGTCTACCATACTTTAAGGATATTTTTCATAAGTAAATAAGAGTAAATAATATGTATATGGTGTAAAATCACTTATATACACATAAGTAAATAAGAGTAAATAATATGTATATGGTGTAAAATCACTTTAAAAAAAACTTACATAGATTTATATTCATATTTAAAATGTATTTTATCTAGTCTCCTAATTTAGAAATAGGTTTTAAACTAATTTATATTTTGTTTAAATAAATGTTTTATGTGATTATTTTGGTTTTATCATCATTGGAGCCTTAGTTTTTTTTTTCCAAATTTGTATAGTATGGTTAGCTGTAGATGAAATAAGTAACAAATATTACGAGAAAAATCTTTATTCCTAAACTTAATTTTATCTTAAATCTCTAATCATTCAACAGTTTGAGAAAAAAATATGAGGCTTTATCATGTATTAAACCTATACCTTTTAGGGTACAAAGATAAAAATGATTTTACCAATCTATACCGTAATGACAAAGGCCCCTGATTACGAATCTCGCGAGAGGCTAATCTCGCAGTCACCGCAGAATTTGAGATAGATTTAATACGATTTTGCCACGAGTGTGGATTGGTTCCTTTACGCATAACTACATCCACAAGTTTGACAGCGGTGATTGCGAGATTACGCCTGTCGCGAGATTCGTAATCAAGGGGCCGATCTTTAGCTCTCTGAAGTTGCATTTAGAACATTGCGCGTGTAGTGTAAACGAGATAGAACGATGCAACAAGCATAGGCGAGTGAGCGAGGTAACTAGTTATACAACGCTGTCTTCTTTTAGGGGTCATCAAAAATAAAAAAAAACCGTGAACCTGTTTTTTTTTTACAAAAATGCGCAGCTACTTCAGAAAGCGAACTTGCGACTGTACCTTAATAGAATAACTAGAAATACCCGCTGGATTTAAGAGTGTGCAGGAGCGATTTAAGCAATTTTGTAGTGATTTATCTCAGCATCTGTAAAAGCTACAACCTTCATATTTAGGGAAATGATACTTCGAACTTTTATCTTTGATTACGTGCATAGTTGGATTGAGTAAGCGGGTATAGTTTATCTCTCGAAAGCGGGTTTTCTATGTGTAGAAGCGCAAACATATCAAATTCATTTATTTGCGAAATCTATTTGTAATATTGATAAATGCAACAACTGAAAAATGAAGAATTTTCGAAAAATTCTCTCTCATTTTATAAGTTTATATTTTTACCGATTAATGCGACAGTAAAGTAAATGTTTGTAGAAATAGCTAATTTAGACATGTTTTCGTTTTTTAGTAACTAATACTATGAATGTGAACAGCAGCTTTATTTTCATAGTAATAAACAACAATAATTTCGGATTGTCTTACCAAGTTTTACAAAGGTGCCAAGTCGATAATTAAAGTTAAGCCAGGGATACACTGGGGAGCAAATGGAGTAACATGTTGCCGAACATGTCCCTCAACAACTACGTAGAACATGCCGAAGTGAATGTCGCGGAACATTGTGTTGACCACACTAGTCAGTGTTTATAGAAACGTCGCCCGAGGAGGTTGTGGCTATCCTATCGGTATCATTTCCCCACACTAAAGCCATGTGAGGCACGTTGCGTACGCGACTACACTTGGTGACAAATGGCGCGACATTGACGCGACACACATGCGCTCGCTCTCGAGGCGGGAGCAAGCAACATGCCCCGCGTCACGTACAATGTTGCGGGACAATATGCAACGTTGCAGCGTCACGTAAATTAAGTGTTGCGCTTCATGTTGCGGGACAAAATGTTCCCTAGTGTATCCCTGGCTTACAAGGTATAATGCTGAGCTATCCTAAACTTTAAGGCCCTTAGTAATAAACGTGGTGTAAAGTTATTCCTGAGTGTAAACTGACAAAATGTATGGTTATTTTTAGTTTATTTCAAGGAATAACTATAAATAACCAATAGTGGTGCCCTCGAGGGCTACAGAAGAGAAGGTTGTCCGGCGGCTAGATGGGTTGACAACATTATAAAAACAGCAGGTCGTACATGGGTCAGACTGGCGCAGGATAGGGAAGATTGGCACAAAGAAAGTGGGATAAAAAGGCTGTGATGATGATCCGAGGAATAACTTTACACCATGTTATTAGTATGGGCCTAAGACTGCCTGAGACTTTAACTATGGGTGTTTTCTTGTACGATGAACAGAATTTTTGTCCATGCACTATCTGATATACGCAGTCTTGGCTGTAGAGAGTAGCAGGGAATAAGAAAACTTACTAAAATGTCCATGGCTATTTAAATCCATTCCATAGTAAAGATTTTTCATTTAAAAAGAGCCGATTTGAGTAGCTAAAGTGCCTCTGAGCACGGACAAAAGATGGTAAAACAATCCCAAAGTCATTTATAACTATAACATGTTACAAATAGATCTATCTTAATCTTAATGCTAGTCATTGTGCCCTGCAGCTTGACGGAGCAATACATAGATTTTCTCCTTAATCCAGTCTTTATTGTATGGTGCGTATGTATTTGTTGACTTTTGATAGACGAGGCAACTGAGGTCAGCTAACTGCGGACAATTTTTCATCATAAGTTCCAATACAAATTAGTTGCCTTCAATGGATTTTATTAGGCTTTGTAGGTATACTTAGCACAACAGATCTTTAGCTCTCTGAAGTTAGGTGCAATAGACGATTGCGCAGGTTTGGTAGAGTAAGCGAGATAGCACGGTTTTAGGCGTCATCAAAAATGGGTTCTGCGCAGCTACTTCAGAGAGCTAAAGAACGATTGTGCGTATTATACAGGTTGGGATAAATATTTTTTTGATAAATTCATATTTTCATAGCAGGACTCACACATGACTTTGAATGACTTGCGAGAAAAATGTATTTTAAGACACTAAATAATCAAGGAAAACATTGTGAGGGAATCAGTATTTCATATAGGGCTTGCCATGAACATGGATTATTAAATATTTGCAGAAAAGTACAATGAAACGAATCTGAAGGTAGATGAAGGTATAAATAAACAGCTTTTGATTACGTATCTTCTTCTGTTGGTGACTAGTAGTGGTTACTTATAAATACAAGGAGTCCGTAGTACTTACTTGATCAACAAAATCAAAGAGTTGTGAAATGTCGTATGTTATGGTCGGTGTGTTAGGATTTCGTCTTTTCAGATGCTCCTCGTAAATCTTGCAGACCCCTTCCATACAGTCATTTACGCTCTCGTAGTCGGAATACGTTCTCGTCTCTGGCCTATGGCCGGGTTGAACCAGGAGAATTGTGTGGGACTGAAAATAATTTGATAACCTCTCAGACCGCCATATTTTGACGCCAAGTATTATTTTTACAGCAAAATACGTTGTGAACTTACCATTGTGATAGAGAGAGGTAATTACGAATAGCTTTAAACGATTTCGAAGCGCTTTTCAACGTAATTTTACAGTAATTCAATGTTTTCGAGAGGAAATCAGGAAATGTTGACCGATCGAACAAACAGGACAGCAGACAGTAGGGATGTTAAAAAATAATCGATTTTTTTATAAATCGATTATTTTTTCATAAAAATCGATTATTCATGAACGATTATTTTAAAAAGAAAAATCGATTTTTCATAAATCGATTTTATTATTATCATAAAAAAATCGATTTTTTTTTACGCATTGCGTCCGGATGCCTGGTTTTGATTTTTTCGACTGGTAGGTATAAAGCAGAGTCCGCAGCGCCATGTTTTCGTGTTTTTTAACATAATAACATTGGTTTCCACCAATGACACGCGCCTATTTTGTTTTTAAACATGTTTTAAACACGAAAACATGGCGCTGCGGACTCGGCTTTAGTCATAGATTTAGCATGGTACCTTTTTGGTACATCCTATATAATATGGCTTTAGTGCATATATTATTATACTCTTTGCTTTAGTGGTACTAGTTTGACGGCAGCACCGGTACCCAGTTCGTTCGTTAGTTCTCGGGGGTTGACATTTCTGTCATTGTGTCACTGATTTAAATGAATGACTGATCTGTAGTTTATTTCAAATTATTCTCGTTCAACGTGTTCCGCGTTCGTAATTTCGTACCTACCTTCATTGTAATTTGTTCAAAGATTATTTTGTGTTTGGAAGATCGGATTGAGAGTTTGTTTCTTTTCGTTGTAAAAATGTCTAGCAACAAAAGGAAAAAAGTTGTTGGCGACAGTACTATGAACTAAAAAGTTTCATTTTTTTCATTGGTTGGCAGTGGCACCAATGAAATAATTACTCACTAGTTAAATAAAGTTGATTGCTTAAGTTGCTTTTGTTTTTTTTTAATAACTTATTCAACTGATTAAATTTACGAAAAAAAAAATCGATTTTTTTGAAAAATCGATTATTTTTTTATATAAAATCGATTTTTCTATAATCGATTTATTTTCGGTAAAAAAAAATCGATTATTAATTAATCGATTTTTTTTCCCGCTAAGTCACATCCCTAGCAGACAGCAGCGAGCACACAGAGACCACAGATTATTATTGTGACAGAGACAGACAGACTGACAGTGCCGACAGTGCAAAACGCTTTCTTTCGTTCTGAAACAAACACAAAATACTGGTAAACAAAATATATATAAAAAAAAAACTGGTTGGTACCTACTTTAAATATTGTTGATCATTTTTTATCGAGCTGACAATTATGTACTTACAGTTCGCCCAACGGATCTAGGCATTCGTGAAGTTAGCCGTTTGTCTGCGCAGTGACCGCTTTTTCATACAAAATTGTGTTCTGTACATCTATGTTCAATTTCAGAAACTATATTTCATTTGAAGTATACAGATTCTTGGATTCAATAATATTTTTCGACCTATGGTTTTTAAACTTAGATAAGTATTTAAACTATGGAACTCAGGGTTTTTGAACGTATTCTGAACATTAAAAAAATTTACATATGTCATTCGTTTCATTCCATTCCATTCATGTTTTCATTTATTTCACACTTCCCAGTTTTCAGTGTTTTGCTTTCGATTTTTACATGGTCGTTCTTTCTGTGTTTGTGAATCCAAAATAATATCGCAAAAGAAACAAGTTCTGTAATAAGTAAATTCGAATATAATCTAATTTTTATCGTACATTAAACACTAAACACAGTATTTTCAAAAGGTATGTTTAGGTTTTTTTTTTTTTTTGCTATATTTTGTAACAAAAGCGTCATCTTAAAATAAATCTGAGTATTCTAGGTGAATATAATTCAGACCTGGAAGGACATCATCAAATTTTATCGTTTACTTTAATAATGGTGCATCGTTTATTATTGAATCAAATAATTAGCTTGTACATCAATATTTAGCTAGTTGAGAAGAAAAAACACTAGCTTCCATTCCAGCTACTAAGTACCTTATTTTGATGCAAGTTGGGCTAAAAATAATAATAATAAAATATAGATTATATGTATAGATGGAACAGTTCGCCCGGCCATTTGTGAAGTTAGCCGTTTGTCTGCGCGGTGAACATTTTTCATACAAATTGTGTTCTGCGCAGACAAATGGCTAACTTCACGAATGCCTAGATTCGTTGGGCGAAGTGTACCTGGATGAGGTTAGCACGAGATCTATACCCAGCAGTGGGCAAAGTCAGGTTGTGGATGAATGATGATGATGATGAAATTATTGATTTGATTTGAAGCTTCTTCAAACAATGTCTCATTGAGTGTATTTAGGTTGCCTCCTGATGCTGTATCAATTATACAGGGTTATTTACCGTTTAGTTACACCGGTAACCTCTCAGGACTGTATTACGATCATCGTAAACAACAACTTTTGTTCTATGACTTTTTACAAACATTTACCAAAAACAAACCTTCAAGATTTCATCCTATCTAACACATTTCAACTCTGTATTAAATAGGTTCCTTTCAAGCGCCCCCGCCGCCCTAACCCCGCTCTCCTCGCTATTGTACTATCGCTTTCTTTTGCTTCGCATATTGGTAATATTGAGTGTTCAATTTAAATATGTTTATTTTTGTATGAAAAAAAATATTTATTTATTTATTTATCGATGATAGACGAGCAGCTGTTGCTGATATGTCTTTATCTCAGTGTTGAAATAGTCCGATTGTTCATGATTGGTTAATCTTTTTGAGCACTGATTTATTAGTTCGTAGCCAGTTGTCGAGCTTGTTCTTAAACGAATTGACCGAAGTAGCCGTAACAACAAATATGATGAATTTTAAGTCATAGAACAAAAGCTGTTTACGATGCTAGTAATGCAGTCCTGAGAGGTTACCGGTGTTTTACAAACAACTCTGTATATTAAGTTGTTATAAAAGCCTGAGTTTATTAATTTGCAATATTTAGACCTTTAAAATTAGTGAATATTTGTAAAAATTAAATTATGTTAGACAGAGAGATGGCCACTACCTCATCATCATCATCATCCACAGCCTGACTTCACCCACTACTGGCCTCCCTAAGCTTGTGCCATCCACCATGATCCTGCGCTAATCTGACCCACTACCTCTTACAATTTTTTTTTATCATCATAAATATATTTTTGCCAGACTAGCAAACTGTTGGCTTGGAGCACAAGGTACAAAGAGAGCCCAGCTGTGGGACAGCAATAGCATTATTAACGATGTACTTCAAAGGGCATTTTGAATTTTCAGTCCCGCCTAAAGCGTTAAGCCATGATGGACGCCATAAGATGGCCTGAAAACTCACCCGAGTTAGCTACTGACTCATACAAACTTACTTTCTTTTTTTTTGCAGATGTCGGAAGAATCTCCAACTAGTGATGCTGAAGAGAAAAGCAAGGATGAGTCGGACATGCGTGATAATATGAACTTGTTTGCCAGCGTGTGGGTGAAGGTGGAGGTGAATGATGATGATGAGGTTCAGACGAATGAAACTGATCAGGTTGTGGCTAAATCATCTAAAGCCCAGAAAATGTAAGGAAATATCAACTTACTATTTACAGCGCGCGGCTTCGATCGCGAGGTACCAACATTTTGAATAGCCCATGCTATTCCAGGTCACTATCTACACCTATTCCAAGTTTCATTCAAATCGGTTCACTGGTTTAGGCGTGATTGAAACACAAACATACTCACAAACTTTCAGCTTTATTATATTATAGCATTTTTTTTTGTTTTTAAGAAGAGAGTTAATAGGCACCTTCTGCGTGGGCTCGCTCCATCGTAGACCTCACTCTTACCTGTGTAAGTTTCGAGGTCAGGAGCCGACCCATTCATCATAAAAAAGTGTATCACCTGCTTGATTTAGGTCAATAATTTGACAATAATCTTAAAAGTCTATTTCTTATTACAGCAAAAGAGGACCCTACAAGAAAAGCAGTCTTGAATCAAAGAAGTTAAAGTGCGACCAATGTGACTACAGAACAAAACACAGAAACTGTCTTAAACTGCATATTATGAGTCACACAAATCCAAAACCATTTTCCTGTGATCAGTGTGATTATAAAACTATGTACCCCATGTCATTAAAACGACATATTTTCGTTAAACATGAAGAAACAGTCACCGATAATGAAAAGCTACCAACATTCCGTTGCGGAGCATGCTCTTATGAGACTCATTTTAAATGGAATTTAAGCTCACACGAACGGAAGCATGACTTAACAAAGCAACACAAATGTCCACACTGTAGTTATTCTACTGCGTATAAGCATAGTCTTAAGAAGCACAGTCGCACCCACAACAAGCCAATCGAGTCATCTTATTATTGTGATAAGTGCCCATTCACTACACGATATGAGGGTCATATAGTACGACATATGGCTAAAGTACATTTTGAGATATCGGACAAAGCAAGACAATGTCCGCACTGTTCTTTTACAACCAAAACTGGATGGAGATTAAACACACATGTTAAAAGAAGCCAACAAGGACAAATGATTAAGTGTGTTCATTGTGATTATCAAACATTATACCATTGTGCGTTCAGAGAGCACAAAATTACTCATATCGAAGGAAGCCAATGGTTAGACACTATCTTCACAAACGATACGAGTCTTAATGTCCAAAACAAAGAAGAACAGGCTTTGGAGATCATGAAAATGTGTGAAATACGATCGAAAATTGAGTGCGAAGCAGGAACAAGTGATAACGAGAGTTCAAAAATATACAATGAACTTAAGAGCAAGTTCGACGATGAAACATACTACACTTTCAATGATAACGGAAAAAAAGATCGGAATCTATTTGCAAATGTATCTCAAATGACAGAGCATGAGAAGAACAACCATTACCTACTTGATCCCAGCTGTGAAGTTGCTTGGAATAAAATCCAAGTCATCGAATCGCAGGATCAAGATCGTCCGTTCCAATGTACCACTTGTAATTACAGTGCTAAGTTCAAAGCATCTGTTCAACGACATTTTCAAAGACACCACACCAGTCATAACCGTCCATATCGGTGCGTAAACTGTGACTTCTCTACTAAAACTAAGGATCAAATCGCTTTGCATAACAAACGGAGTAAATCGGATGAGATTCTCACATGCAAAATCTGTGGGTTCACTTCAGTTTTCAAATGTCAGTTTTCGATGCACGAAAAAGAGCATTATCCATTCAAATGTGTGCACTGTGAATACACATGTAAGAAGAAACCTGATATACAAAAGCATTTTACTATAGTTCATTTGGGATTAGGTTTGAAATGCCGCCATTGTGATTTTAAAGCGATGAGGAAAGAGAGTTTGCTTAGTCATGAAGTTATTCACACAGGAAAGAAACCATTTCAATGCCAGTTATGTGAATACTCTTCGGTTAGAAGGATACTGCTAGAGAATCACATGAATAGGTTCCATAAGGCTGAGATGATGGGAAAAAATCAAGACAGTATGGAGTTGACTTAGTAATGTTCAATAAATAACGCTGGACTTTCCACCCAGCATCATCTAGCCTCAAAGTAAGCAGAGCTTGTGTTATGGGTACTAGATGACTGATAAACTACTTATACTTTTTTGTTTGTAAAAATACATATTATCATAGTAACACCCAGACCCGAGACAAATATCTGTAGGTCATACAAACATTTGTCCCGCGGCGGGGATCGAGCCCGCAACCTTCTGCGTCGCAGGCGGACCTTCGCCCACTACGCCACAGAGGTCATCGAAGTTTTATAACTCGGTTTTTGTGGGTAATCCTTAGTATTTCGAGGATGATTAGAGATGAGCGCTATTTAATATCTTCTTGGCTGTTAACTCATACAAATGAAATGAAATAATAAACACCTATATGTAAATAAATCGGGAGATGACCCGTGTACCCACTGGCTTGACCCACCGGTGGGTCTAGGGGTAATTCGGATCTGGCGTGGTTGTTCACACATAACCACTGTAATTTGTAATTTTTTTTGTAGGTAATTCCGGAATTACCCCTCGACTCACCAGTGGGTCAAGCCAGTGGGTACACGGGTCACGAGCTAATAAATCATCTGTATTTAAGCATGTAGGGTACATGCAGATTTTTTTGAGTTTTCGGCATTAAAAAGCTAAAATAAACTATAAATAAGAATTGTTACCACTCTCGTGTCATTTGAACCTGCTATTTAAGATTTTAAATAATACTTAAGGTACCTAATTAATAAATGAAATAAAACAAAGTTCTTATTTTTATTTCCACTCCTGCCACATTACCTAATACCTTCTGGATTTGTACCTAGGTAAAGAATCTACTACTACAAAACTAGTAGAACGAAATAAAATAATTTGGCATTATAATACATTTTATTAAATAACATTTTTACAATTTACAGGCTAAACTTTAAATACATAATCATGGTTTCTATTCTTAAACTCGATTATAATTTTACAAGATTTTTAACAAATAGCATTAAAATGATGCTAAATAAATTATACAGGGTGGTGCAAAACTATTCTCCTCAATTCAGCAAGCAGCTACTGTTAAATAAATATTTGTTTTAAGGAACGTAGGTATAGGTTTACATTTAATAAAAAACCGCACCATTGCATTTGAAAAAAATAAGGTGGGTTACTCGAGATAAAATATCGCCACACTCTGTATATAGGTCTGTCTGACTACAATAGTAAAATAGTTGAAAGCCAGTGAACAATAGTTAAACCCAAATAACGAAGTTCATAGTCTTCATCTCCTATCAATTCTTGGTGTGATATAAAATCAGAAAGAAAATTTCATCACACATTAAGTATGAGAGAAAGGCACAATACTTTAGCCAAATTAAGTGCCTAGGATATAATTTTCAAAAAATTACTTACACAAAAATTTTAATACATTACCGCCCGTATTCTGAAACACTGCTTTAGGTAGGTAGAGTTCTTCCAACGGATCTAGGCAATCGTGAAGTTAGCCTTTTGTATGAAAAAGCTGATAGTGCGCAGACAAACGGCTAACTTCACGAATGCCTAGATCCGTTGGGCGAAGTGTACTTAGTCAACTCTAAGAATTTGTCATACTTAAATTTATTCAGAGACGGTTAAGTGAAGTAGCATTTTAGTAGTAGGTCCGAAATAATATGAAACATGTAATTGAACCAAAACTCTATAAATTCCAACTTAGGTATGTATAAGTTAGGTATTAGGATAGGTACGCAATTATATTCTTACGACGTGTGTGTATTCATAACAAGGTATATAAGAGATTAGAGTTGAGAGAAGTCTTGACTATTAACTATTTATAGAACGCACCATTAGTATTCGTTTTATACCGAAGTTAAAACAAAGACTAAAGATAGCCCTAGCTTAATTCATAGTTAGCTGGTAATTTTTTGCATTTATATGGTTTCACAAATTACAGAAAACATCTAATTTTTTTACCATAAATAATTAAATAAGTACATAGGAAATGTCAATAATTAAATTCAATAAAAAACACGTCACAATTACAAAACAAGTATTCTATTTAACTAAGATCACATGAAATAATGCTTAGCATTTTTTTACTTAATAAATTTAATAGAATTGAAAGAAAAACAGTGGTGAGCGAATGGCTTTTATACTAATCTTACAGAAAACTCTTTAGTATGAAACAGGTAGTTGTTCTAAGGGCCCTAACTCACCGAGACGCCATGGCAACGTCTCTTGTCTACGTAGCCACGTCTACCTCTGTCTACCTTAGGTTGCCAAATGGAGTAGCCAGTCAGTTGCCAAATGGAGTAGCCAGTCAGTGGCTAAATGGAGTAGCCAGTCAAAACTAAAGTACTTATGGGTATCCATAATTATTATTAAAAATGTGAAATTAACTCTCGTTTGTTACCTTTTCAGTCCCAAACCACTGAACAAATTAAGCTGAAACTTGGCATGGATAAAGGTTGTAACCCAGGGAAGGACATGGGCTACTTTTTATCCCGAAAAAATGAAATAATCCCGAGGGACCGCGGGTCACACCGCGGGAGCGCAGCTAGAAGAACTAAGTTTTTAAATAGATTTTATAATATTTTTCACAACGGAAATAAATTTTATAAATTTAACTTATTTAATTTACTTTTGGTCGTATTAAAGAGATCAATAATTGTAAAATATTTATACATATTTATAAATCTTGTGTTCTTAAACCTCAATGGCTAAACTGATTTTGATAATTTTATTTGTACAGGGTCATCTGGATGGTTCTTAGTTGGATCCGGTAGGCGGCACTGTAGACGAGATTAGTTTTTTTTTTCGACTAAGCAGAACGCTGTGTATTATTATTATAAATCTAATGTTAATATGTTTTAAAAATAGTTTAAATTAATTATGCGCCAGATTGTAATGTAGTATGATTTTATGTATTTTCAATTCGATCTGTTCCTTGTTAATTTCTAAGCAATCTCAATTATACAGGACTTATATAATAATAATTAATGAAATATTCAACTATTTTAACTAAATTGTACGTTTTAAATTACATATTTGGTTAATGTACAGTCAGCATAAAAATATTTAGTAAAATTATAATATTTTAGGCTATTTAATAAAAAGTGCGTTCATTATTTTAATTGAACGTTGACAGTACATTTAAACTGATAATAATATACATAATGCATTAAATTCAAAGTAATTCCATGATCTGATTATGATATAATTAACCACATGATTATATTGTACACTTGATTATTTTATCAGTCCAACACTTTCAATATGATTATATTAATCAGCCTCTAATTTTCCACCTGATTATATCATCACTCAGACTTCCCATCTGATTATGTCAAAGCAATTTCCATTTGATTATATAACCAGATGGAAACCTGGTTATAGCCCACTTTCCATATGATTATCACTTTCCCATCTGATTATACAGTTCACTTTCCGCCAGATTAAACTTTCCGTTTGATTATCAGTTCAACACTATCACTTTAGTCTGTTATCACTGTGTGCCTTCGAGGCTAAGTGTGGATATGCCGTCTCATATATCCACTTCGCAGATTTTTCTCTTCTGCGGGATACCGAAGCTGTCTTTCTTGATAACTTCCTGTTTCAGCTGCTGGTAGATATCCAGTCTGGATATACCGTATTCCTGGCAAAATGCAATGATAAGTCAATGTCAAAAATAATTTTATTAAATAAATAAATAATGCTGGACATTTCACACAGCATCATCTAGCCCCAAACTAAGCAAAGCTTGTACTATGGGAACCAGATAACTGATATACTACTTATACAGGGGGTAAAAAGACTATTACTGAAAACTGAGAGGTTGCAATCAAATTATGATTCTCAACATATTTAACGAAAAAAAAATTTTGACTTAGCTACGTAATTTTTTGTTATTTCCGGTTATTTACTACTAGGACAACATTAAAAGACCACACTAATAATTTCATTTATAAAAGAAAAAAAAAACAATTAAAACTCAAAATCCAGCAATCTACGTAAAACAACGCGCCCAGTACATACGCAAACAGTAATCTACAGACGCTATTTTCTTCGCATATAATGATTTTTTCGGAAAATCCCATTGGATTTAGTTGTGTGTTGGGATGCTGTACCTACCCCTTTCGGCTTTGGTAGACGTCTTTTTACACCCTGTATTCAGTAGGACCACTTAAAATAGTTTTACGGGCAAGGTAACTCCTGCCTAGTGATTCAGACTTCAGCGGAACGCATTCGGGTCGGAATAGGTCAGCTGTTCAACCGACCGCTACCAATCACAGTGCAGATTCAAAACTGACGTTCCTTGCATTGTGATTGGTTTTAAATTAAATATTTATTTTATTCTGTTTATTAGTATTTGTTGTTATAGCGGCAACAGAAATACATCATCTGTGATCATTCTATCACGGTTCATGAGATACAGCCTGCTGACAGACGGACAGACAGACAGCGAAGACTTAGTAATAGGGTTCTTGTTTTACCCTTTGGGTACGGAACCCTAAAAACAATCTGTTCGATTTATTATACACAAAAACTTCCCACTATCCCACTAATAGAAAAGTTTGATATTTGTAATGTTTGTATGTTTGTGTTGCAATCACGCCTAAACCAGTGAACCGATTTAGATGAAACTTGGAATAGGCGTAGATAGTGACCCGGAATAGCATATAGGCTATTCAAAATGTCGGTACCTACCACGAGAGCGAAGCCGCGCGCTGTAACTTGTATTTAATAATCTTACCCAATATCCGAATGGAATCTGGCTTTTGGAGGCATTGACGAATGACCATAGACTCCAGAATAGATGACTAGCCAGCGCGAATGCGTCCACCTAAAAAAAAAAACAATATTATAAGTTCGTATGAGTCAGTGGCCAACTCAACAACAACTAGATATAGATATACCTACCTACATTATAATAATAATAACGCTGGACTTTTCACACAGCATCATCTAGCCCCAAAGTAAGCAGAGCTTGTGTTATGGGTACTAGATGACTGATATACTACTTATATACTTTTTGTTTGTAAATACATACATATTATACATAGAAACACCCAGACCCGAGACAAATATCTGTAGGTCATACAAACATTTGTCCCGCGGCGGGGATCGAACCCGCAACCTTCTGCGTCGCAGGCGGACCTTCGCCCACTGCGCCACAGAGGTTCGTCATCATACCTTTATTATTAGCATTATTACAATCTTCTTTTTCATTTCATTAGTTTTTCATTGTACTAAAATTCAGCTTTTACTAGATTGTTATTAATAATAGTAAAAACCTGTTTCTTTTTGTAATCTGTAACCTGTTTTAATATTTTTTTTGTATTGCTGTTGTCTTTTTTGCATTACTGTCAAACGTCTATTAAAACCCAAAAATGAGGCCCTGTAGTTTAAAATGAAAGACCCTGTATATCAGAAGTCAGAACTATATTCTCTTGCTGGTCTTACCTCACTGAGCAGATGGTTCACGTCGTCGATAGATGGATCCTTTTCTTCTGACAAGTTGCTGTTGTAATGCTTCAGATATTCCTTTATGAAGATCTCCTGAAAATTGTATTAAATTATACAATAGTAATAACATACATACATACAGTCACGCCTCTTTCTTGAAGGGGTAGGCAGAGACCACGGATCTTTGCTACGATCCTGACACACAACTCTTGCCTCATTCACTCTCATAATTAAAATAATTTAATAATTTTTAATATACAGGGTGTAAAAAGACTGCTACCGAAAACTGAGGGATTGCAATCAGACCATGATTCTGAACAAATTTATCGAAAAAAAAACGAAGAAAAAAGCAAAAAAAATGTTGACTTGGCTACGTCATTTTATTTTATTTTCTAGTTTTTTGCTACTAGTACAACATAATAAGACCATACCTACCTAATCATTTCATTTATAAAAGAAAAAAACAAATTAAACTCAAAATCCAGCAATCTACGTATAAAAACGCGCCCAGTACATACGCTCGACCAGCTGGGCGAGGTCGGTTTTCTCCGGATATAATGATTTTTTTGGAAAACCCTTTTGGATTTGGCTATGTTTTGGGATGCTGTACCTACCCCTTTCGGCTTCGGTAGACGTCTTTTTACACCCTGTATATCTTCTATATATAAAAATGAATCCCTATATCCCTTGGTCACGGCATCACGCGTGAACAGCTGGACCGATTTCACTAATATTTTTTTTGTTGTGTTTGTTATTGTCAGGAGAAGGTTCTTATGACAGAAAAAATTGCGCGGAAAAAATGAATCATGCGCAGACGAAGTCGCGCGGGTCAGCTAGTAATTTTAATAATTGTCAACGAGAGCGTAGTGTTTAGACAAACCTAATATAAGCTTAGAAACACTACTAAATAAAGATTGTAAAGTTTTCTGAGAAATAAAGATATATATCTAACTATACAATTTTTAAATTATACAATTACAAAATAATATGTAGGTATTTAGATATGTCAAAGTCAAAAAGGATTAATAGTAGCACCGCTGCGCGCTGGGTAACAGTCTTAAATGTGATTCTACTCCAATTCAATTGAATTCAAAACGTTTAATGCTTAGTAAATAGATCTTAAAATATAATTTGTTCCAAATCAGACCACGTATTATCATTATGTTATTACTAGCTGGTACCCGCGACTTCGTCAGCAAAATAACATATACCTACTTAATAACAACAGAACTGAAAACTGATGTTCAGAAGATTCCCTTCTGATACTTTTAAAAATAAAAATGCAATAATAGCGCCATCTCGACCTCAGCCATAGGACAGCAACGCCATCTAGTGGCCTTCAACTGGAACTTCACTTTAAGTCCCCATACAAAATTTTAACCCTTATTTCCCTTAAAAAAGTAGCCTATGTCCGTCCCTGGGACATAATCTTTATCCATGTCATATTTCAGCATCATCTGTTCAGTGGTTTAGGCGTGAAAAGGTAACAAACAGACAGACAGACAGACACATTTTACTACATAATAGATGGCGCCACAGGAAAAATTAGATCGCGCTATCGTTGCGTTTTGGGGAACGTAACATATAAACTCGCTAATCCTCTACTTTGCAGCTTTATAATATTAGTATGGATCTACCTTTTGCTCGAGCGTGGGCCAGCTCTCTCGACTCTCGCAATAGAACGGGTGCTCCGGGTTGGTATAATCGAAGCCCCATTCTTGGAAATGATTCGCTAGATCGAAGCCGCGGTAATTGTATGCGCAGTATTCGAAATCTATGAGAACTAATTTTGGTTCGCCTATATCCGATATTCTGCTTATTATGCTGTGGACAAAGATTTAAATATAATTAAATATACTAGAATTTTTTTGTATTTAAATTTTTTATTTGTTTACAGCATCACCTGTCTACACCCTAACACTTGTCTACTATGTAATATGTCTATTTAGTCACTTGTCTATTGTGTCATCTATATTATCTACTGTGAACTGTCTATTTAGCTTGTCTACTTACCTGTCGGGTGTGTTCGCGTCGTCATATCCCGCGATCGAGTCCGGCGGGTATGTCTATGTATTAAGAATATTGTCTACTGTGTGTGGGCTGTCTATTTAGCTTGTCTACTCACCTGTCGGATGTGTTAGCGTCGTCGTGGCCCGCGGGCGAGTCCGGCGGGTATGTCTGTACGTACACGGGGGAGAGCTCATCGTCTGCACTCGATTGTGGCGGGTCTTCTAATAGGAGGATGTTGCCTGGAGAGAATAAAGTGAATGGAAATACTTTATTGTAAATTTCTTTCTCAATGCTATACTCAAACACAAATTTTTATGTTTTTCTGTTTCTTTCTGTTTGTCTTGAATGACAGAACCGATTCTATTGGAAGATAAAGGAAGTTATAGGGCTTAGTTGGCTTCTTTTGTCCCGGAAATCTCACGGGATAAACCGCGCCTCAAAACAAACTTCTAAAATCAACAACTTTTTTAAATTGAGTTTTACCTTCTTGCATATCGTTGTGACAGAAGACAACTGGAGATTCAACTGACGCTATGAACTTCTTCAACCATTCCACTTCCTTCTCGAAATCCACACTCTTCAGCTGTTTAATGATACGCTGTTCTTGTTCGTTCTAGTAGAAAGATAAATTTAAGTTTGTAAAATAGTTATTCGTTAACAAAAAAACATTCAAGACAGACCTGCCTTAGGCAAGTATTTAATCTTGTCGCGGTATGTCAGTGTATTGAGAAACTTGTCTACTGTGTGTGGGCTGTCTATTTAGCTTGTCTACTCACCTGTCAGATCAGTTAGCATCGTATCCCGCGGGCGAGTCCGGCGGGTATCTGTGTATTGAGAAACTTGTATACTGTGTGTGGGCTGTCTATTTAGCTTGTCTACTCACCTTCCCATGTATATTGCCCGACAGTCTCTCTTCTCGAACCGTTCTTATCCATTTTCCCATTGTCTTCCAAAGCCAGTTGGGTTCTTTAGATAAAGGCACGTCCATTGAATGTATAGCGGCCATTTTTTCGGCGATTTTCATTGACAGCGCTGGTTCGGCTAGCTCTTTTGTTAGGAGCGGACGGGCCTGAGGTAATATTCATATTGATTTAAATTAAATACTAATATAATAAAACTCAAAGTTTATAATTATGTTTATGTAATATTTTTTGTTTAAAAGTAATAAAAAAAAATCGCCAAAAACTTATTATTTTTAATGGGTTGCATCAATGCAACCCATTAATTCTTTAGCTCAAGCTAAAGAAGAGCCCAAATATGGTAGTCTACTGTCATCAGACCTGGGGCCTTATTGTGTAATTCAACTGGCAATGGACATGGGCTTCATTTTGACATTTGAAACGCATTCTGGACATCAATTGTCATTTTACTATTATGTGATGTCTCTGTCTGTCTGTCTGTTTGTTACCTTTTCACGCCTAAACCACTGAACAAATTATGCTGAAATATGACATGGATAAAGATTATGTCCCAGGGACGGACATAGGCTACTTATTTTTTCAAAAATAATCATAGAGGGCGTGAAATAAGGGTTGAAAGTTTGTATGGGGAAAGTTCAAGTTAAAGGCAACTAGATGGCGTTGCTAACCTATGGCTGAGGCCGAGATGGCGCTATTATTGCATTTAAAAAATTTCAGAAGTTCTTGCAGTTTTCAGTTCTATTTAGAGGTTTTCAAGTATGTTTTTTTGCTGACGAAGTCGCGGGTACCAGCTAGTTTTCTATAAAAGCATACTCACAGGTATATACTGCTCGATCCTTCCACCAGAGAAAACACCATGAAGTTTTGGGCCAAGTCTCCTTTCAGATAGTAAAGTGAATATAACAGACTCAGTTACTATCGCGTCCATTGCTCGCTCGCCATGAACTTGCCCATAGATACGGAGTAGTACCTAAAGCAAAACTTAGCCCTTTACATCTATATAAGATTTATCTATATTAGATGATTTATACAGCGTCAGGAGGCCTATGCCTACACTTAACGGGACGCTGTAGTGCCGGGACATTGTTTGAGATGGAGGCTTGTAGCACCTAAACCATCCTCTCAGCTTAATCAGCCGCCCACAGGAGAGACGACGTCGATATGTGTGGAGCTGACTAAGCTGCGGGTTTCCTCACGATGTTTTCCTTCACCGTTATTAGCTTGTGTTAAAGCGCATAGAATTTTTTTCGAAACACAAAATCCAGTGATGCACGGCCGGGATTCGAACCCATGACCTTCGGATTGAAAGTCGAGGCACAACCCCATTCGACCCACACGGCTCTAACCTAAAGCAAACCAGTATGCTATTACATCCACATACTAACATTACAAATGTGAAAGTAACTCTGTCTGTTTGTTACCTTTTCACTCCCAACCCGTTGAACAGATTAGGCTGAAAATGGGCATAGATAAAGGTTGCATCCCAGGGAACATAGGCTACTTTTTATCTATAAAAAGTATCACTGTCAACTTTTATTTTTTATATATCTTATATATAAAAAATAAAAAAGTATCACTGGACACAATCGTTCTTTAGCTCTCTGACGTAGCTGCGCAGAACCCATTTTTGATGACGCCTAAAATCGTGCTATCTCGTTTACTCTACCAAGCGCAATCGTCTATTGCACCTAACTTCAGAGAGCTAAAGATCCGTTGTGCTTGGTATACGTGATTGTCGTGGAACACTCGGTTGGAAATAAGTTTGTAGGTCCATTTGACATTTTTGACATTTTGCGCACCTTGAGCACCACTTTTCGCACTCTGCGCATCTTTTTTTTGCGCACTACTATGCGCACCATTTTGCACAATTTGTGAAGTTATCAACGAAAACATGTTTTTTGGCTTCGCTTGCAAAGTTGTGTTTTTGCAGTTATCCTTTTATTCCCCGGAGACAGCGATATGTCGGTAAAATCGATCGCTTTCTTTCTAGCCTCCATCCTCGATACAGTCCAAAAAGCAACTTCGTTCACAAACCCGAGGGACCGCGGGTTACACAGCGCAAACTCACCTTTTTTGGTTCATCCATGGTGAAGGAGTTTGACCTGACGACGGAGCGCTTGGCCAGCCGACTGGCTAGCGTCTCGGGCTCCGCTTCGGGCGAGCTGTCGCGCGCGGTGTACACTGGTAGATTACTGGTGTCCTCTGGTAGGGCTACGTAGTAGAGGAAGTTTGATAGGCCTCCACTAAGAAAGATGATTACGGTTAAAAATTAGGAAACCGACTTCAAAAGGTGTGGGAACGTCAATGATCATTTATTCAGTAGGACCGCTGGGATCACTTACAATAGTCTTTAAACTATGTGATTCTACTCGTGTTCATTCGCGACCAATATTAGAACCAGGGGGCGTATTCGCGTTCTTATTTTCGTTCGTTTGATGAATATTCGGATATTTCTTACTACGATTTCCGACTTCAAGGGCCAATTTTTCGATTTGGAATATTTGGTGCTAGGACCGTGTTTTAACGTTGATCTTATCGACTGAATACAATGTAGCTCGTAGTAAGAAACATCCGAATATTCATCGAACCAATGAAAAAACAAACGCGAATAACCCCCCAGAGCAACAAATACAGTTAGGCCTGAGCGCACTTTTAGATGATCCTTTTTAAAACTAAATAGATCGTAGAAGTTAAGCAACATTTTAAGCAGTCTGTAAGGGGATGGGTGACCGCCAGTGTCATTATCAACGCTTCCGTGCATCGGAGGACACGTTAAATTGTCGGTGTCGTTAAGCCATGACGGAGGCCTTAAAGCGAACTAAAAACTCCGTCACCAGAGTTGGCCACTGACTCATACGAACTTACATAAAGGCCAAGTACGCCTAACACCTGGGGCCGTATTCGCGTTCCTTTTTTCGTTAGTTTGATGATGTTTCGGATGCTTCCCACCACTATTTCTGACTTCAAGGGCTAATTTTTCAGTTTGGAATATTTGGTGCTAGGTTAGGACTGTGTTTTAACATTTAAAAAATTGGCCCTTGACGTTAGAAATAGTGGTGGGAAGCATCCGAAAATTCAACAAACTAACGAAAAAAGGAACGCGAATACGGCCCCTGTTTCTGTTATCGACCTATTTCAAGCTCAAGAACTATTCATTCAATAATAAAAACTCCTTATCAGTGAATGAACAAGGTTTTGTGTTGTGAAAACGACAGAATACTAATATTTGACGAAAGTGTGCCATAGGAAAATCACTGGTTGATAAGGATTGAGTGGTGCTTATTCATTGTTTACAATACAACTAGATCGCGTTCTCTTAGCACGTATTTGTTTGAATGGACATTTTATTAGTTACTAGCTGCGCTCCCGCGGTGTGACCCGCGGTCCCTCGGGATTTTTTCATTTTTAGGGTTCCTCAAAAGGAAAAAACGGAACCCTTATAGGATCACTTCGTTGTCTGTCTGTCTGTCGAGACCCTTTATCTCGGGAACGCGTGGAGGTATCGAGTTGAAATTGAAACCGTATACTCAGGTCTACGGTCCCTTTAAGCTGTGAAAAAATCAAACTTCTAAGTTAACGCAAAAAAAAAGATACGACCGTCTATAAAAACGTGTATTTCGACACTCATGTAAATCAAAATTCATAGGGTACTTCCCGTTTACCTAGAACTGTGAAAAATTTAAAAATAAAATCCCTTCTCGTGTGTAACTTTGGTGTATGTAGGTAGGTAGTACCAAACAGTTTGCACTGTTGCACCTGCGTACCTACTTAGTCCTCTGTACGGAACCCTCGGCGGGCGAGTCCGACTCGCACTTGTCTGGTTTTTACGGGTTAAAAAGTATCCTATGTCCTTCCCCCAATTTTCAGCCTAATCTGTTCAGTGATTTGGGCGTCAAAAGGTAACAAACAGACAGAGTTACTTTCATATTTGTAATATTAAAATATGGATTAGAGACTAGGCTCCAAACCGTGTTTGTTGCCCTGGTTCTTCACGGTATTAGTCACGAGGGAACAGGAGTAGATTTTATTTTCTACTTGACAATAAAACAACTTCAAGTCTAAAGCCGAACGAATCACAGATTGCGATAAAAGGCATGGGTATCGATTATCCCAGAAACGGACATGAAGGAATAAAGTTTGAGTGAAATAAATGATGAAAGTATTTGTCTCGGTAAACAGCTAGTTTAAAATAATTCATCTATACATTACTAGACCCGCCCCGGCTTCGCACGGGTGTAATGCTGATACTAAATATTAGGGTTCAGCCAGAGTTTGTAATGTAAGCGCAAAAAAAATAGTTTATTTACGACATCACATTAGAAACCTATAAAATTATCAGTGTTTCTACTATATTATGCCTTTACTGCCTATATTACGAGTAGATGATTTATACAGCGTCAGGAGGGAATCCATGCCTACACTTAACGGGACGCTGTAGTGCCTGGGTCATTGTTTTAAGATGGAATAGGCTTGCCCAGCACCTAAACCATCCTGTCAGCTTAATCAGCCTTGCCCACAGGAAAGAAGACGTCAATACGTGTGGAGCTGACGAAGCTGTGGATTTCCTCACGATGTTTTCCTTCACCGTTAAGAAGCTCGTGTTAAAGCGCATATAAATTTTACGAAACGAAAAATCCATTGATGCACGGATTGATATTATGCATGTATTATACATATAAACCTTTATCTTGAATCACTCTGTCTATTAAAAAACCCGCATCAAAATCCGTTGCATTGTTTTAAAGATCTAAGCATACATATGGACAGACAGACATTATTTAAAAAGTTTTTGTCCTGACTGTACAAAACAGCTTCAATATTTTGATAGCGTCCCAATTGACAGCAAAAAAAATATTTAAAATCAAAAGTGACAAAGTGTCCTGAACTGTTGTTTCCCAAACGACAGCAACCCAAACTCACGACCTTCAGATCGAAGTAGGTACCTACATTCCTACTACGCGTTGACTTACGTATACTTAATACAATTTAACTAGCAATTCGTAAAAAAGCAAAAAAAACTCTGTTATCTGTTTTCATTCTTGTTTTTGCTTAATCAAAATAGTTTTTCGCTGAATTCGTACAATAGAAAATGTTACAATTCAGTTTTTAAGGAAAAACCGAGTTAAACATTCACAAAAATATCACAAAAACTGCTATCATTGGACAACATTGTATTCAAAATAAGTTTTTTTTGCTAAAAGTTTTTTCAGCGAAAAACAGCCCGAAGTGTTTTATAGTTTTTTCACGTTCCTACATTATTATGATTACATTTTTTAAATTTTTAAATTTTAAACATTACAAAAATAAATTAAAAAAAATAAGATTTTGTTGAAAAAAAAATGTGAACAGAACCCACTTTCGGATGGAAAGTCGAGTCACTGCACCACTCTGCCAACATGGCATTTATTGTTTTATCAGCAGCATACAGTAATGCTCAAATGCAATAACATTTAAACTATTTACCAAAACAAAGCACGGATGTGAATCATTACACAAAATCTCTATCTATTAGAGGTAAATATTTTTTGATTACTACGGCCGATGGATCTGAGCAATCGAGAAGTTTAGATGCGCAGTATACAATTTAGTATGAAGATGCGTCACTGAGCATGTCAAACGGGTACCCTCCAGTGCAGAATTTGTTGAAATGAAATGAAATATTTACTTGCAAGAAATATGGTTAACAAGATGATAGGGTTTATATTTTGGGTTCACATATTTCACCTAGAACTGTTATCTTTATGGCAAGTACAGTTACATTACAGTGTCGCAAATTCAATATTTTTTTCACATCTTAAAGATGCCCACGCGCCTAAAGAAGTTTTCAATTCAAAAATTAATCTTATTTATTTATTTGTTTTTTTTTGACATCATAAAACTAACTTCGAATGGGCGGTACTCATTAGTTTTTCCCGTCTCGCGCAAATCCCGATTCCTTGGGAATTTCGAGAGCAGATATTTTGAAATCACAGATACTTACATTTTATTTATATCTATTAATGACGACCTCTGCGGCGCAGTGAGCGAAGGTCCGCTTGCGACGCAGAAGGTTGCGGGTTCGATCCCCGCCGCGGGACAAGTGTTTGTATAACCTACAAGTATTTGTCTCGGGTCTGGGTGTTTTCTATGTAAATAAATATATGTATTTACAAACAAAAAGTATGTAAGAATCAGTCATGAAGTACCCATAACACAAGCTCTGCTTAGTTTGGAGCTAGATGATGCTGTGTGAAAATGTCCAGCATTATTTATTTATTTAATTGATTTTGCACTATTAATAGAAGTATAGACGCATCTAAGTTGTTTAAAGCAACGACATATCCGCATCAAAAGGGGCGAAATCGATTTTAAACTTGGGCGAAGTTATTTTTATGCGTCGTTCAAATCTGAAGCACGTTCATGCAAGGTCATTGTCGCGATGTTTTTTATGAGTTTTAACTTTTTTGCAACCTGTTTTTCTTCTTTATACAGGTAGGAAGAAAAACCGGTCTGTTTTTCTTATTGATATTGTATTATAGTCTAACTGCAATATTTGAGTTAAAAAAAATATATATCATTGCGACTACACAATATACCTACTATGTGTAGTCACATAGTCTGACCCTAATCTATATATAATCTATATATAAAATTCTCGTGTCACAGTTTTCGTTGCCATACTCCTCCGAAACGGCTTGACCGATTTTGATGAAATTTTTTGTGCTTATCCGGTATCTATGAGAATCGGCCAACATCTATTTTTCATCCCCCTAAATGTTAGGGGTAGTCCACCCCTAAATTTTATTTTTTATTTTTTAGACAAAATTTTTAATTTCTATTTTTTTATGATACAACATACAAAAATACATACAATCCTCAATTTTCACCCTTCTACGATCAACCCTTATTTTTTAATAGCGATATAATGGAAAAACAACGTTTGCCGCGGGTCAGCTAGTTTAATTATATTAATAACAGAATTGATTGAAATGCATCTCAAAAATTGCACGCATACGGGACTAGAACCCGCGGTTTTTACCTATTTATAATACTTACTTATTAGCTTAGATTATCTACGGAGAATCAGACATCATATCCTGTATCTAATCTGATAACACTATCATATCGGACCTAATTGCTATTGGGTGAATTCCTACTTTTTTTTCATTTGAAATGTTATCTACAATGAATGGAATATTTTCGTTAATTTGAATAGATAATTAATTGCTTTTATCAAAGAACATAATTAGCGCAACTGGATATAACTAGTAGTAATTGGTTTTATAAAGTTGTTATATCGAGCGAGCTAAGCGAACAGATTTAAGTGGTCCTAGTTTTTTAAATTTTTAAAATAATGTGTTAAATTTTATATGGATTGATAATTATGATCTGATATAAATAAATAATAATAATAATAAGGATTTATAAGTTTTACGGGAAAAGTATTCATGCTTTATGGGACTACTTATCCACCTCCGAGTAAAAGTTTTTCAAACGCATTTAGTAAATCGATCCACAATCCATACTTCCATACTATCCATATCCATACTAATATTATAAATGTGAAAGTAACTCTGTCTGTCTATCTGTCTGTCTGTCTGTCTGTCTGTTACGCTTTCAAGCCCAAACCGCTGAACAGCTTAAGCTGAAATTTGGCATAGTTAAAGGTTGTATCCCAGGAAAGGACATAGGCTACTTTTTATCCCGAAAAATGAAAAAATCCCGAGGCACCGCGGGTCACTCCGCGGGCGCGCAGCTAGTAATATTATAAATGTGAAAGTAACTCTGTCTGTCTGTTTGTTACCTTTTCACTCCCAAACCGCTGAATATATCAGGCTGAAAATTAGCATGGATAAAGGTTGTATCCCAGGGAAGTACATCCCGAGGGACCGCGAGAAACACCGCGGGAGCACAGCTAGTTTTTTATAAATACATACAAATTTTTGTGTTCGACTGGAACACAAAAACTCCTTTTTCATAAGTCTATTAAAAATTAACTCGTGTGTAAAAACATACGGTGTGGTTTATAAAGTCAGATGAGGTCTTAATTCCAGTACAAAATTAAGACTTTTTTTTATATCGAATGTCTTTTTACGAAACAAAAGTCTAGATTCTGACCTGATTCTCCTGAACTCCAAAGCCTGAGGCTCCACCGTCTTCCAAGCGCCATGAAGGTAGTTCCTGCAGATTCTGCCAGCCACTTCACGCATTTCTTCCTCAGTACCGCACATTTGTAGTTTCTAAAAGAGTAATTGCAATATTAATTTAACAATTATAAGTCGCACACAAAGTCAAAAGGGGGATCTTGACGACCTCTGTGGCGCAGTGGGCGAAGGTCCGCTTGCGACGCAGAAGGTTGCGGGTTCGATCCCCGCCGCGGGACAAATGTTTGTATGACCTACAGATATTTGTCTCGGATCTGGGTGTTTTCTATGTAAATAAATGTATGTATTTACAAACAAAAAGTATATAAGCAGTATATCAGTCATGTAGTACCCATAACACAAGCTCTGCTTACATTGGGGCTAGATGATGCTGTGTGGAAAGTCCAGCATTATTTATTTATAATAGTCTCGAAACTGGTTGATTCTATACCTGTTCCTTCGCGACCATTACCCGTGAACGAGGCAAACAAACACTTTTTTTGGGGGCTAGCGCACTTTAATATTAAACACCGCTATTTTTTAACAACCAAATATATTAAAAAAAAATAAGGACAGAAGCAAATGCAGAAAATGATAATGGCATGGTAAGATTCTGGAATGAAGTTCCTTTTTGGACGGTATCGAGCAAAAACTACTGAATGGATTTGGATGAAATTTGGCACAGAGATAGATTATGGTCTAAAATAGCATATTGGCATACCTAGTATATATTGTCTTTGATATTGGCTACTTTTAATCCAAAAAAAAAATGAAGTACACTCGTGAGCAAAAAAATCGACTCAGGACGCACGCCCGCGTTTAAAAAACTCTGGCAAAAAATCAGAAGCTTTCATTCTATTTCTGATTTTAACATCTCAAAGCTGTTAGTTTTAACTTTAAAATGAGTGGTCTACTTTGTTATTTACATTTTTATTTTGGTAATGAAAAAATATTGAATGAGAAGGAGTCTTAAGCAATGAAAAAGGGTGATCATTAACAGTAAAGAAAACACCAGCTTAAATTCGTCAAAATATTAATTTATTAGAAATTAAACTATCAATATTTAGTGTTGCCCCCCCTGGCCCTAATAACAGCTTCCAATCGCTTCTTCATGGATCGAATAAGTTTCTTTACTCGATCTTGTTCGATGCTATCCCATTCTTCAATGAGCGCCGCTTTGAGGTCCGATTTTGTGGCTGGTGCAGGATTTCTAGCCCGAACTTTTCGTTTCAGTTCGTCCCACATATGCTCGATAGGATTTAAGTCCGGGCTACGCGCTGGCCAGTCCATAGCGGCAATTTCGACCTCCTGTAAATACTGCCGGACGGAACCTGCAGTATGTGGACGGGCATTGTCGTGCATTAAGATAAAGTTTTCGCCTATGAAACCGGCGTAGGGAACGACGTGATCCCCTAAAATCTCATCGATGTATCGGTTCGCCGTCAATCCTCCCACTCGACCACCAGTTTCAATAAAAACCAACTCGGTTTTTGCCTCCATTGAAATGCCCGCCCACACCATCCAGGAACCTCCTCCAAAAGCCACATTTTCTTTGATGCAGCACTGCGCGAATCTTTCTCCAGATCTTCTGTAGACTCGTCCTCTTCTATCGCTACCATGCAAGCATACTCTGCTTTCGTCTGAGAAGAGGACGGAGCTCCATTGTTCGTCAGTCCAATCAACGTGTTCTCTGGCAAATCGTAGGCGGGCTGCTCGGTGGGCTGGGGTTAATTTGGGGCCAGTAGCTGGCCTTTTTGGCTCAAGGCTAGCTGCCTTAAGTCGTCTTCTGACTGTCCAGCCACTAACAGCCACTCCTCGCGTTTCTCTGAGCTCTTGTTGGACTTGAACGCCAGTGAGGGCCCGATTTCTCAGCGATGTACTGACAATGAAACGGTCATCTCTCTCCGATGTGCACCTTTTTCTTCCGGAACCGCGTCTTCGATTAAAGTTACCAGTCTCTTGGTAACGACGGTAAACTCTGGAAACAGCAGACTGGCTCATGTTCAACGCATGTGCCACTTCACGCTGACTCTGGCCTTGTCGCAATAGGATGACCGCTTGAGCAGCTTCATCACTTGTTGTGTCCATTTTCAGGTAGAATTCTTGTTTGTTGATAACGGAGATGTGTATCGGTTGACGTTTGACGGCTAACTGATAAGGGTGGGTCAGGTAGATAACCTTTTATATGGGTAAGTAACCCTTAATTAGCACTATTGTAAACAAGCGCAAAAAGGGTGGTTACTGATCACAACATGTTGTTGGGTTGTGTGAGCAAGAAACATTACAATATTTTATATCATTTTGAAGCTAATAATAGGAGCTTTATGATTTTACTATGAAAAAAATATTTACACGATCAGTTTTTTTGCCAGTGACTTGCGACTGCAGGTGTGTCGCCTGAGTCGATTTTTTTGCTCTCGAGTTGTATTTCAATGTAGGTAGTAGGTAGTGCGCAGTTAGTATTAAATTAATTCTTTAATGTAAAGTCATATTATTTCTCACGAATAACAATGGAATTTTATCAGAAAAGAATGTAGGTATAATTAATGCATGGCATAGTTACAACGTAAAGATTAGGTACGGATATTAATATGATTAAAATTATGTTAATAATACCTATCTATCGTAATCATTTACAACTTAATTATTTTATCTTTATCAGATCCCCTTAGTAAAGTATTAGGCAATTGCGTATAATAATAAAATTCCTATAAATTAAGCCTATTTTTCAATTATCCCTAATAAACACCGCGAGTATGAGTTTGTCGGCATATCGTTGCTAGACTGATACAGATATTCGTAAGAGGACAAAAGTAGCAATTAGACCGTATGGCGAAGACTTAGTCGCTCCACACATAATTGAAGTTCTTTCCTGTGGTCAAGGCCGATTAAACTGAGACAATGGTTTAGGTGCTGGGCAAGTCTATTCCATCTCAATGTCCCAGGCACTCGCGTCCGTGTGTAGGCAAAGGTTGCCTTCTGACGCTGCATAAATAATTTAGCTAGTATAGATGTTAGGGCCTAAGAGTGAATGGAGACTTAAACAGCGCTGGGCAGGACACGTGGCCAGATTTGGTGATAGGATAGCAGGTGGTTAGTTAGGACAGATTAGAGTGGCGTTTGGAGGAGGAGGCTTATGTCCAGCAGGGCTATTATTTGAGTTGCCAATGATGAGTTTGTTACGCTTTCTGCTCAAGCGATTATCATGAATTAGGATCTTTTTATATGCTAGTGACCACAGTCTCACAAAGGCGCGTTGGTCTTAATTGTGTGTGTAGATTTGTTTCTGTGTGCGTAAGCGATCGCGATTTGGGGTCTAGCTTTCTTTTAGGTTATCCGTCCTCTTAATTTTAAAGAGTAGGTATAGGACCAGCCTTAGTCCAAGTTATTATATCCTTCGTCGAGATTTACGATAAAAAACCGCAGTTTTCCTCATTGAAAACCGCGTAGGTTCCAAGGTCGATTATATTGTAGGTTTATTGGAAAATTGTAGTAATAAAAAATATATTAGCGCAAAGAACAGAACGAATAAGGAATTACAAGTCCATGCTACAATGAGCCTTGATCATCGATACGGCACTACTGTGTCTGCGACAAGTTCATGATCAGGAAATTTTAAAGCAAAATTTTCTTCACTTGTGCGAAAACAGTGAATTTTTTGTCCGAGGCAAAGCATCCAATTTATGCTAAAGATTTAGTTACAATCCTGCGAGTTTCAAAAACAAAATATTTATGACCTGTATACCCCAACTCTCAAGGCACAGTAGACATTCTCTTTACGGAATTCCAGATGCTGGTGTACTATACCTACTTAAAATAATAATATTTTGGTTTTTATCATGGGAGGCTTAATTTGAAGGCCAGGTTGTCGTCTGATACGTTAGTTAATGCAATAATAAATGATAATATTTTATCATGATTTATTTACAATACCTACTACAAATAAATAGTGTAGTATAATATTTTAAGTACTAGACTATATATTTGACTAGAAACAGGAACCTACCTAAACTGGCGAGTGAGGATACAGTAAGTAGTCCTGTCTTTGTTTTGCCATTTCGAAAATTCCATACTCATTTTGTAGCATCGATAAATCCGTTATGTGCGTGTCAGACTCGCCCTTGGCCAATTTTTCCATTAACAGCAATTAGCATGTTTTGTGTTCGTAAACGATTTTGCAACATAAATTGATTTTGTTCAATTAAACATGACATGCTGTGGTTTTTTTTTATGAATTAGTGCAATAGTTGTTTGTGATCTATGCCTTGTTTAATTTAACATTTACCATCTACGCTGACACTGTCAGTATAGATAGCTTTCCGCCTGCTTTACGTTAGGTACTTATATTCCAAATAAGGGTAATAATTCCTAAGCGACCAGGTAACAGAGAGCAGCTAGTCTGACGACTTCTGTGGCGCACTGGGTGAAAGCCCGCTTGGGACGCAGAAAGTTGCGGGTTCGATCCCCGCCGCGGGATAAATGCTTGTATGATCTGCGAAATATTTATCCCGGATCTGGGTGTTTCTATGTATAATATTTATGTATTAAGTATAATACACACATCGTTCTCTAGCTCTCTGAAGTAGCTGAGCAGAACCCATTTTTGATGACGCCTAAAATCGTGCTATCTCGCTTACTCTACCACACCTGCGCAATCGTCTATTGCACCTAACTTCAGAGAGCTAAAGATCCGTTGTGCTTAGTATAGTAATATGAGTTATCTGGTTCCCATAGTACAAGCTTTGCTTAGTTTGGGGCTAGATGATGCTGTGTGAAAATGTCCAGCATTATTTATTTATTTAGTTATATAATAAAATACCAAAGAGTCACGCACATATTCCTAACACTAGGATTCCCAGTCATGTAGGTATTCAGAAACTATGAGTACCACTACAGCCAGACCCAGAACAAATATCTACAGAACAAGCAAACATTAATTTATTTATTTGTCGATGATAGACGAGCAGCTGTTACTGATATGTCTGTCTATATCTCAGTGTTGAAATAGTCTGATTGTTCATGATTGGTTAATCTTGTTGAGTTAATAGTTCGTAGCCAGTTGTCGAGCTTGTTCTTAAACAAATTTACAGAAGTAGCAGTAACAACATCATTTGGTACTGCATTCCAATTTTGTCAAGCTGCAAGAGTCAAACTTGCACCTTCAGTCTCAGCCAAACATTTGGCCGTCACTTTAATAAGGTGTCTGTAGAAAGGACCAATAATCATATGATTATTGGTTTGGTGAAGTTCTTACTTCATGTATATCAATACATGAAGTAAGAACTTCATGTTAGGATATTTTAATACATAAAGCTAGCGTGGAAGAAACACCTTCAATCTAAAAGGGACCAACTCTAAAATACAGAGGACTCTACTGGCTACTTGGGAGAAACTCAAAGCTGTAGTAGACAACAAGCTACTATCTACAAAAATGTACTGAAGCCAATATGGACCTATGGCATCCAGCATGCACCTCTAATGTGAACATCATTCAGCACTTCCAAAATGGCCTCCTGAAAAATATCTCCAATGCAACCTTGTTCATAAAGAATATGGAACTGCATGACATACCTACTTAAAGTCAACACAGTAGCTGAAGAGATCAAAACCACTGCTCAAACATATTAAGAAAAACTGAAAAGCCATCCTAATCAACTAGCACAGCAACTCACAAAACCTACTTATAGGAGACGACTTTAAAGGAAAGATGTCATGCAGCTAAATGTGTGACTAAATCAATGAAGAGTGCCGACTGGAGTGAACTCTGCCTGACATTACACCCGCAAATTTGCTCATAGTTGGAAAACTAATTTCAGATAAAACTTGTAAAAAAAAATTTTTAAGTATAAATAGCATTAGGTACCTACAATAACTATTTTGGGTGGTTCTGCGTAAATTAAGTCTGTTATAATTATAAATAACTGTTTACGACAATGTAATTGTAAACAAAATAGAGTGCCAACCAGTTTTGTGGTGCCAACAACATAATAGATTCATGTAGGTACTGTTGACACTTTACACAAGAGCTAAGATTTATTTTGCATTTTTAACCAAATTAGGCCGTAGGTAATAACTATGCGGATCGCTGAGTAATTCTACGAGCAATGACCTTATATCGCAACTTCGCAAGGTTACTCCATAGTAAGACGAAACCGGCAATCTTTCACCAAAAGAAAATCGATACCCTTCAATAGTAACCAATGTTACAACCTTCAAAATTACGTTTATCTTCACAATGTACAGATAAAAACATTTTCGTGATAGCTCTGAGGCCATTTCCCATTCATAAAACACAATTGTACTGAATAAACAGACGTAAAATACGAAGAAAACGTGAAAGATTCTCGGACTAATTAGCATCTATGTTTTTGATGAATATTGAATGGTAACGTACCCAATAGCTGCTTCGATTCATTTCTATAAAACTTCTATATCTATTTCTCGCTTGGTTTATTATATTTTTAATGGCTAGAGACATTAAATAGAACTTTTTATTACGTAAAACTTAGAAACTCGGCGAAATCCGTCTGCGTGCGCCGGAAACAGTTTTTATGACTGACTGACTGCTGACATGACATTATGACATTTGTTTGACATGTCTTTTTTTATAAATCGATTGACGGCTAAATGTTGCCCGCTTTTACCTAAAATTGTCCCTTAAGTGTATCAATAGGTGTTTAGTTTCTTTGCGAGAAATGATTCAATTTTAAAACTAAAATGTTTTGTATGTTTGTCCGGGTAAAATCTTGCAAGCTTAATTTGACCTACTTCCCGGTGTCAGATTGAGCTGAATTTTGGTACACATATGAGGCTTCGGTGACAATGCAATAATATGGTGACAGTGAGTAAATCTTATGATGGAGTCAGGAGCTGTTCAACGGAACTCCTCAGAAAGTAGGCCGATTGAGTTGAAACTCGGGTTATCGTTAAAGTAGCATTTAAAATTTCAAATTTGATGACAGTAGTTAGTGTACTAGAACTTTGTATTGTATTTATTTATCCAACGACATATTTACATGTTCTCATATAACTAGAAGCCGTTCAATGGAACTCCTCCTAAATAATAGTAAAATATACGTGCTTATGCTCATAATGAATCAACTCACGGTTACCTATTAAAAGCTTGTACCCATTGAAAGACATTTTAAAAAACAAACTTATTTTTTTATAAAGTTATCGTAAATTATTTATATTCTCCATTATTAATAAATAGTGTAAATACACTATTATAACATGACTGGAACATTACGGAACTTTGTATTCTGAAATAAACAGTGAGGTACCTATTTATTTATTTATTACTACTACTGTACGTACATTTCAATACACATATATAAATATTTGTTGATAGTAAGCCTAAAACGTTAAGGCACTTAAACACACACACAGCTATATATTATATTTTTAAAATATTATCTACATAAGTACCTACATACCTTCCTACCTACCAACCGTTACTATAAACTTTTCCGTGACTTTATTACATTCAGCAATGAAAGTCGATTAACATTTTATGTTTCACAAATCTGAATATTTCCAAAATTAGTAACATCATGACCAACATTTTTACTAATATTTGAAGATAAAGTCTTGGTTCATAATAATTTCCCAAGAAAAGTTTATTTTTTTCTTGGTTTTCGAAAACCAAAGCAAAAAAAAAAAGTCCAGCTGTTAATCGACTTTCGTTGCTGACTGTACCTACTACATAAAATTAAAAAAATTATAAGTAAACATTATCATCACATAGGATAAATAGGTAGGTAACTAGCACCTACCTAAGTAGATAGTACCTAACTTACTAGTTTTACATCATTTTTAATTCTGTATCTGATAATGAAGGAAGTTGCCAAGAACATACCTACTTTCCCATTTTTGCGTATCTTGCAATGCAAACTAAACGTTAGTCTTGATAATACGGCTATAAACTACGTAAGGAAGGACACTGTTGCCAGTTATCTCAAAACCGTGCTGGTACGTCACCGGGTGGTGCGATGGGTGCAAAAACAGTATGAGTATTCGTAATACCTTTAAATTCTATATTGCTGCTCATTTTACCTGAAAAAACATATTTACCTTAGCCATAATTACGCAATTATCACAAATTTATTCGCACAAATCAGTATTTATTTTTAATTCATTCAGAAAATAACACGAAAATATCGATTTATTGAACACGTCCACACAAAGCGCGTTAAAAATATGTACTGATTCAGTGAGCGAGAGAGGCAGAGCAGTTTGCTGAGGTAGAAATTCGATAAGTCAGTTCTTCTATTCTGTGACGTGTGCGACAGAAATAGAGATATCCATTCGCTTGTGAGTGAGCAGTATAGCACAAAAAACAACCCTTGCTTGACGTATTATTATACCGTATACGTCACTATAGCGCGACTGTTGAACAATGTAAGATTTTAGCTGATACATCAAACCTTGTCTAGATTCTTTAACTGGCAGGTTTATTCAAAATCATCAACGCTATCTAATTATAAACAACAGACTAATGAGTCATAATAATTTCTTACCTAATGAATCAGTCAAAACAAAACATGAATTATTTGTTTATTTTAAAAACAATCCGATTAATACTCATAATTTGTTAACAATAATTGACAATAGTGATTTTTGGAAAAGTGCAGTGATGCAGGTTTAAACCCTCTTATTTTAAGTACCTACTTGTACCTTACTTTGTTAATTACATGTTATTACATTTTTTTTGGTAACAAGTAGGGACTATCTTGAATTTAGAAGTACACTTAATTAGAGGTAAGTAAATAAATAAATAAATAAATAATGCTGGACTTTTCACACAGCATCATCTAGCCCCAAAGTAAGCAGAGCTTGTGTTATGGGTACTACATGACTGATATATTACTTATATACTTTTTGTTCGTAAATACATACATATTATACATAGAAACACCCAGACCCGAGACAAATATTTGTAGATCATACAAACACTTGTCCCAAACAATTGTAAAATAATTGCTAAAATCAAGAAATTACTAGGTACCACAGACAAAATGTATTAGTACTAGTAGGTACCTACCTACGTAGGCCTCTTACTTAATCTCTTATTCTTATTCTTATTTTACTTAAGTACCTCTAATTATGTAGTAGTTCTAAATTCAGGATTAGGAATTTCAAACATTTAGTCATTGTTTCAAAATTAATTACCTACCTGAGGTATCTACTTCTGCTCATAATTTTGTACTCTTAAATATTGTAGGTAGGTAGGTACTCTACATTCTACAATAACTATCCGACGTTATCTAAGTCATTAGAAAGTCTAACAAGTTGTAATTTTTATCTTGTGTGGATTTTGCGATGTTAGAGTAAACTATCTGAAGTCATTGTGCGCTCAATCTCACGTTTTCCTTATTTCTTTTCAACAAAGAGCTCAAACTATTGTGTATCAAGGTAACAATACAATTAATCAATGTTTATTTATTTACTTGCATTGTTTATTTTTCCACCACAAATTCAGAACCAAGGATGTTCCTACTGATGTAAAGTATTTTTTAGGCACACAACACGTGTAAAACTGTGGTTATATTTTAAACTCATAGCTCTCAGCTTATATTTTTGATAGAGGTCACCCTAAGTTCACTTATAAATCTATTAGTTACAGAGGAAATTGAAATCGATACTAGAAGCTAAATGTTATTATTTGGTAAAATATTTTTTTGAAGATAAAATCTCCTATAATTAAATTAGGTATATAATAAGTAATAATCTAGTTAGAATTTTAAATGACAATTAATTAATAAAGTGACATGTTATTTTACATAATACATCATTAATCCATGTATTTAAATTAAATATTGCACGCCATAACATGGCAGAATACAATGAACATACTGTGAAAAATAACATCTATATAACATGTATTTCTTGCAATAAATTCTACTTTACTTTACTTCACAGTATCACGGAACACTTTCAGCAGAATAATTTATTAATCGCTCAGTGATATCGAATGCAGTAAAAAATGTTATTGATTTCAAGAAATGTTTATTCAATGCTCAAGGTCTTTGGCAAATGGCGATGTTTACGATTTTTATTGTTCACTTTTTACGAAAATATTTTATACTAACAGATATGTTAATCAGACCCGGTAAACACAAAATTATATCTCAACTAGCTGCGCTCCCGCGGTGTGACCCGCGGTCTCTCGGGATTTTTTCATTTTTTCGGGATAAAAAGTAGCCTATGTCCTTCCCTGGGAAACAACCTTTAACTATGCCAAATTTCAGCTTAATCTGTTCAGCGGTTTGGGCGTGAAAGCGTAACAAACAGACAGACAGACAGACAGATAGACAGACAGACAGACAGAGTTACTTTCACATTTATAATATTAGTATGGATAACAGTGACTGTACTTCTCAGGGACTTCCCTCCAATATTGAATGGACACTAAAGCTGGAGGACAGATGAGAGATATAGCATGGGAAATAAGGTTAAGATGACTATCACAGTGTATAAATTCAAGTGTTTAAAAAATACCATAGTGTATAAAGGTACCCTGGATTAACGCGTTGGCTAGGTACTTTTTACCCCTAGGGACCGCGGGTCACACCGCAAAGCGCAGCTTAATGTAGGATCTACAGATACCTACTCACCTTGGCTTCTTGCTGAGTCTTGTGCGATAATCTCTTGTTCTTTTGTATTATAGCGGAGTAGTTGCTTTCACTCTGAAAATAAAATACAAGTGTAAGTTTCCTTTAAAAGGCAATGAAAGTAGCAACAATTTTAGACTCGGCTTGACTACTTTTAGACATTAAAAAAAAACTACTTACTAAAAAAACTAGGTGATTCTCCTTATTCTTTCTTTACTGTACCTAGGTAACTATCTATCAGGTTTGACAGCGTTGACGAACCCGTGATGAAATAAGAAAGATCAAAAAGAGGTCAAGCAACTATAATTTCCCTCTGAAAATTACATTGAAATTGAAGTAACTACCTATATTTACCGTATAAAACAAGGATTAATACTAAAGGTCTTGGTTTAAGCTTTACCTAGGTAACGTCAAAACAGAGATCAGCCAGAAATTAGGGATATAAAACAAGTTTAGCATTACTTAAGCCACAGATTTGACAATAACCTCCTTGGCTTAGTAGGTAACTAATTACTACTAAACTCCTTGGCCCTTACTAATAAACGTGGTATAAAGTTATTCCTGAGTGTAAACTGTCAAAATGTATCCTATTCCTATTTTATTCCGAGGAATAACTTTACACCACGTTTATTAGTAAGGGCCCTAATATTTATTTTTAGTAATCTCGTGTTTTAACCTGCCTTAGTCTAGAACGTCTTTATAGTCTTGATTTTATGATGAAGCAGTATTTTTGATAGAAATAATCAAATATTTAAAAAAAAAATTGCTAATGTAGGTACCTAACTGAAAGAACTGGTAGTAGGAGGTAGAAATTTCATGGTTTAGACGTCTTTTTTTTGTAATGCAAATTTAACGGCATTAACAGTAAGTAAGGCTAGAAAAAAGTCTCATCTTCAGGGTCAACTTTATCTTTTTGTGTATTGTTTTACGTGACAATACATATTTTTGTTCATTGCTCATGTCAGAACACGTGCAAAGCTAGATAGTTTAAAATGTTAGATAGTGTACCTACAATAATTATTCAAATAAAATATTAAAAACATTAGTTAGAAGGTAATAGGTATTTTAAATAGTTATTAGCAAAGATACAGTATCTAGGTATATTATATTAAATATTTATGGTTGTCAGACAGTAATAAATGGTCTAGCTAGACAATGTAAATATTGATAAAATTGATATGAATGTGTAAAGCAAAGTAATGAGCGATTAGAAATTAGTTATGACAGTCTCGCATAGGTTTTATTTTGTATCTATGTACCTAAAATAAAATGTAAGAAAAGAAATATCGATTTCATGACCATTATGTATTAATTTAATTTGATTTGACAGTTAAAATCAATCAAGAACAAAATTGCCCAATTTTAGGGACTGTTATCATATAATAGCAATATTTAGGTAAGTACTTTTTTTTTTCAAATGGCAAACGAACGCTTTTCTATTATAATTTTTTTAGAAGACTAGTGATTTTTGCTTCGATCTATGCTCTACTACATCTAATTATTTCTAAATAAATAACAAAATGTCTGTACCTACTCACCCGCCAAATTGTTTGTCTGTGTTCAAGACTTAGCAGCCGCTTCTCCATAGTACTCAATCTCCCTTTGAAATCGTCCGCGATGCAGCGACATAGGTTGAGGGATTCCCCAAATATGCGCATTTTACATTTTAATTCTTCGAAGTCGTTGCGGAATCTGAATCATATCTTTTTGTTAGTTCTCCGGGTTCTCCATTAGTTCTCTATTGAGAATTAACAAAACGAAAAGAAGAAACGAGCATATTACCCTCATAGAGATATAATATATAGATTACCCTGTTAGTACACCGACGCATGCGAATGCGAACCCACGTCTGCGTCTCACTCTAGCACATAGCTAATGAAATAGGTGCGTCCTTGTCGGATGCGATCTGTCGCATGCGAATGCGTCGGTGTACTAACGGCGTTTAAGGTTGGCTTAAAAAAAACTAGGCATGCTGATTTCTCACCTGGATATTGAAGAAGACAAAGATGTATTAGAGATGGAGGTGGATATATCCGAAGTGGATATGTGAGGTGATAGGATAGTTGTTTCCAGCGGTTGCTTATTTGTACGTGGACGAGCATGATCCTGAGGAATGTTGGTGTTGTCACAACTGTTAGAGGAAGGTTCGTCGGACGAATGATCAATTCTCATTTCAGTCTTGGAGCGACGTCCTCCACTTTTTGCTTTCTTCATGGTATTTTTTTTATATTTTTGTGTTTTTATTGGTTTCTATGACTGGTTTTTACATTTGACGGGAATTTTGACAAGTTCACCTGCGCGGGTGAAATGGCGCGAAATTTCAGAAATTCAGAAATTACCACAGAACTAGATATAGTTCTGTGGAAATTACCAAGAATGTGTAAGGAACTAAACCTACTTTAGTAAGCTTCATGCTAACGAATGAGTTTTTTTTATTATAGTCATAGAGAAAAACCTGTAGCGTCATCTATCTACCATCGCCTGAACAAGAGATGTCAATTACAGTGACCTAGCTACTTCGGAGCTGTAGCACTAGATGGCGCTGGAATCACAAATAAACGGATTCCCATGCAAATGATGCAAAAAAAGTATTAAATCCTGAATCGCGCAAACGATGTTTCTAAGCACATGTAACCTATATAGAACTATCCGACTACAACTGTCTGCCGAACAGGCCCTAAGGTAAGTGTGCCAGATGGGCAAACCTTAGTGAGGCGAGTACTCCCTCTTTGCCATAGATTGGAGGAAGACCACCTACCCCCAAAAACCTGTTGTACCGGGACAAGCATATGTACCATACTAAATGCTAAACCTATGGGGACAAGGCAGGTAGATGATGATGATGTTGATAGATTATTAGTAGATTAGACCCCAAAATAACGCCCCAAAACGTCGAAAACAATAAATTCGCTACTAGATGGCGTTTGATTCAAAATCCTTCAGCTACTCGTTGATAGATGGCGGTATAAAAAAATCTTCAGTTTAGTTCATACTATTCATAGTAGTTAACATATATATAAAAAGGTACCATGCTAAATCTATGGTAGTTAATCATTTCTGTGCTTAGATCATATATATAGGTGTACCAAAAAGGTACCATGCTAAATCTATGGCTTAGATAAGTTTCTGTGGTTTAGTTCCAAAAAGGTACCATGCTAAATCTATGGTTTAGTTAGCTTCAGTTTGACAGTCTGCTGCATTTAGATGTCATTCAATCAGTCAGTCCCATATATATAGGATGTAAAAGGTACCATGCTAAATCTATGGTCAGTCCAGTGCTCGTCAGAGTATAATTTTCTTTGGATACTTATTCTATTAATATTTAGTTATAATTCCTACCTGTATCCACTACCTCTCCTGACCCGTCCTAGTCCGCGGTATTTCATAACTTTTGTTTCCTTAATTTTTACAATGAAAAATGGCGCATGCACACTTTTTGCGAAGCCAAAAAAAAAAAAAAAAAAAAAAAAAAATTTTCTTTGGACCAGTGTGTCAGTGTCATGCATGAGGATGTCACAACATTCCAATCTGTTTGTTTTGTTTACAGTTTCAGTGAAATAAAATAAAATTGATTGAAACACTTTGTAAGCAAATCTATGTTGAGTTCAAATGAAAATGGACAAGTGCAGAGCCTGTTTGAAATCTGTTATGGATCTAGTCCCAATGGACGAGGCATTCTTACATAGTTTTAATCTTCTAACTGGTTTGAGTGTAAGACCAAACTTTCTATTAGTTTTGAAACAACTTTCTAGACTTCTAGAAAGTTGTTTCAAAACTAATAGTTATCCTATTAGTAAAATAAATAAATAACGCTGGACTTTTCACACATCATCTAGCCCCAAAGTAAGCAGAGCTTGTGTTATGGGTACTAGAATGACTGATATACTACTTTTTGTTTGTAAATACATCCATATTATACATAGAAACACCCAGACCCGGGACAAATATCTGTAGGTCATACAAGCAATTGTCCCGCGGCGGGGATCGAACCCGCAACCTTCTGCGCCACAGAGGTCGTATAAAAATGTGTGTCTATTTTATGATAGATTATTATATGATTTTATGTACTCAGGTACAGTTCGCCCAACGGATCTAGGCATTCGTGAAGTTAGCTGTTTGTCTGTCTAAGTAGAACTCAATTTTGTATGAAAAAGTTCTTACTCCGCAGACAAACAGCTAACTTCACGAATGCCTAGATCCGTTGGGTGAAGTGTACGTAGGAAATAATTTTGGATAGTCAACAACACACAGTCAATGACAAAGTTCCTGTTTCATCATGCTATATAAGTTTTACAAAAGGTACCTACCAAGTATATTGTACGTATATACGTTTTTAAATGTAGTATATAATTTTTTACTTTTTTTTGAGATGTAAAAAAAATATTTACAGAATCTAAGCTACTACTAAATGTGTCAAACTATATAATGCAAGGCAATAATATTGAAGAACATTAAAGCTAGCAACCTGGAACATCAATGGCCTAGCGCCCAACGTAAAAGAAGTGGAAACGCTTATAAACATGCACGAGTTGGATATCTTACTAATATCAGAGACCCACCTTACTGATAAACACCTCATAAAAATACGCAACTTTAATATCTACAACACTAATCACCCTGATGGCACAGGTCACGGAGGTGCGGCAGTAATTATTAAAACTTCAATCAAACACCACTATCTCTGTAAATTCCAAACAGATGAAATTCAAGCAGCTACAGTAACAGTGGAAGATAAAAATGGCAGCTTCAATATCTCCGCTATATACTGCCCTCCTAAACATAAATTCTCCGAAGGACTTTTGGATGCTTACTTTGAAACACTCCAGAGGCGATTCATATCTGGCGGTGACTGGAACGCCAAACACACCCACTGGGGCTCCAGGCTCATTACAACTAGAGGTAGAGTGCTAAAAGGCAGCATGGATGCTAAGAACCTTACCCACCTCTCCCCAACTGAACCCACCCACTGGCCGACTGAGTCATATAAACTACCAGACATCATAGATTTCTACATAACAAAAGGACTAGCTAAATACTCATTCAGCACGGAAACAAACTTGTATGGATCGTCTAACCATGTCCCAGTAATACTTAAAATGAGTACCAGTATCTTCCTAAATAAAAAAAAGGCAACTCTCTACAATAGGCATACAGATTGGGACTCATTCCGTGACATAATGGAGGAAGAGCTGAAACTGAAACGCGCACTTTTAACTCCTGCAGATGTTGATAATGCTACTATGCAACTAACAAACACAATACAGAGAGCCTGCTGGAAAAGTACTCCTCAGAAAACTGAACAAGAAGTGAGGCAAAAAAACGTGCCTTGGGAAATAAGAAATAAGATACTGGAAAAAAGGAGACTGCGTCGTGTATGGCACACCAGTAGATGTCCCACTGATAAAACAGCTTTAAATAAAGCCGCATTGGAACTAAAAATTCTAATACACAACGCTGATGAAGTTAATACACAGAATATCCTAGAATCACTAACTGCCACAAAGGTATCAAACTACTCACTATGGAAAGCGATGAAAAATAGTGCCAATAAACCGCAGAAAGTAAATGCACCAATAAAACTCCCCAATGGTCAGTGGGCCAGATCGAGTCAGGAAAGAGCTGAAGCGTTTGCAGACCATCTGAAGACAGTGTTTACGCCAAACGAGGCTGATCCCAGTATTCCGCCAGCAGACATTGTGGGTACGTTAAGCCAAGACCTCCAACTGGATCTACCAATTAAGCCAGTAACTCCGAAGGAAATAGAACTTGAGATAAAAGGCTTGGATAATAAAAAGGCACCAGGTTTTGACCTAATCACCAAAGAAGTTTTACAACATCTCCCAAAGAAAATCATTGTATACCTAACTACGCTGTTTAATGGAATACTCCGAGTGCAACACTACCCGTCTCTGTGGAAAGTATCCCAGATAATAATGATGTACAAAGAGGGCAAACCACCCAATGAAGCCAGCTCATACCGACCAATAAGCCTTTTGCCGGTGCTATCTAAGTTGTTTGAAAGAATACTACTGAAAAGAATTTCTCCAATCTTGACAGATAGAAAGGTAATTCCCGAACATCAATTTGGGTTTCGTCAAAAACATGGAACAACAGAACAAGTCCACAGAGTCTATCATACTATTCGAAGTGCTCTGGAAAACAGGGAATACTGCTCTTCTGCCTTCCTTGACATCCAGCAAGCCTTTGACAGAGTCTGGCTTGAGGGCCTCATGTACAAGATAAAGTCATTTCTGCCACACACTTTTTACACACTACTCAAATCCTACCTTCAAGACCGTATATTCCAAATAAAAGATGGGGAGGAGACATCTGGCTTCTACAATATAACTGCGGGTGTTCCACAAGGCTCAGTCCTGGGACCTGTCCTCTATACTATTTTTACAGCGGACCTACCTATAACACAGAATGTCACCATAGCCACTTATGCTGATGACACAGCAATTCTTGCAAATAGCAGTAACGCCATCGAGGCATCAAATCTACTGCAGAAGAGCCTTAATAAGGTGGATGTTTGGCTGAAAACATGGAGAATTAGAGCAAGTGCCACAAAGTCAGTCCATGTAACCTTCACACTAAAAAGAGGTGACTGTCCACCCGTCAATCTGGGAAACGACCCGCTCCCACACAGTGATTCTGTTAAATACCTAGGTATGCACCTAGATCGCCGCCTAACGTGGAAGAAACATCTTCAATCTAAAAGGGACCAACTCAGTCTAAAATACAGAGGACTCTACTGGCTACTTGGGAGAAACTCAAAGCTGTCAGTAGACAACAAGCTACTCATCTACACAACTGTACTGAAGCCAATATGGACTTATGGCATCCAACTTTGGGGTTCAGCATGCACCTCTAATGTGAACATCATTCAGCGCTTCCAAAATGGCCTCCTGAAAAATATCTCCAATGCACCCTGGTTCATAAAGAATACGGAACTGCATGACATACTTAAAGTCAACACAGTAGCTGAAGAGATCAAAACCACTGCTCAAACATATCAGGAAAAACTGAAAAGCCATCCTAATCAACTAGCACAGCAACTCACAAAACCTACTTATAGGAGACGACTTAAAAGGAAAGATGTCATGCAGCTAAATGTGTGACTAAAACAATGAAGAGTGCCTACTGGAGTGAACTCTGCCTGACATTACACCCGCAAATTTGCTCATAGTTGGAAAACTGATTGCAGATAAAACTTGTAACAAAAAAAAAAAAAAAAAAAATATTGAATATAGAATCGAGCGAAGCTCTGGAGGTACCTATGATAGTTTCTACAATTAGGTAGGTACCTAATCTACTTATAAATGTAACTTTTTCAGGTAACAATGTCACAAAAGTGCCTATACACATGTGTAACATGTTATGATGCCGTTAATTCTTTCATGGACTTTAGAAAGAGGTGTATTGAATCCGATATAAGATTTAAAACCATTTTTCCAAAAAATGACCAACCAAAAGAACTATTAAAAGGAGAAATTAAATTAGAAATCAATGAAGTTTTTGTAGATGATTGTAGTAATTATGATGAAGATGAATTTGGATTAAAATTGGACCAATTGGGTAAGTTATTTGATTTTTCTTTTATCAAAGAAATTAAATCAAAGAGGTTAATTTTGTATGAGTACCTATAAGTGCTAACTACAGTAGTACGTATCTTTAACCCTCTGAAGTGGCTGTGCATAACCAATTCTTGATAGCACATATAAGACGAAGACAGCGTTGTATAGCTGCCTCGCTCACTCGCTTATGTTTGTTGCATCGTTCTATCTCGCTTACTCTACATACGCAATCTACATGCGGTTAGCGCAATCGTTTAGTGCACCTAACTTCAGAGAGGTAAAGATACATTGTGACTACTGCACCTACTTATTGAAGTGAAAACTTCTTAAGGCGCGTTGGGCGTTTTTGGTGAGATGATAATATATTTTTGGATTCGCCTCGAAAAGGTCACGTGTGAGTCACGTGACTGCTCACCGACACCTACCAGTAGCGCCATCTAGTTCTGTACTCGGTAAACTTTACGGCAATATTACATTTCTAAAAGCTCATTTTATAACTAAACGGATTAATAAAAATGCATATTTTTTTTGTTCAATTTTTCACTTCTGTTGGCACTCCCGGGAGTGCCACAATTTTTTTATTTATCCCATCCCACTATCCCACTAATTAATATAATAAAGCTGAAAGTTTGTGAGTTTGTTTAGATGTTTGTGTTTCAATCACACCTAAACCAGTGAACCAATTTGGATGAAACTTGGAATAGGCGTAGATAGTGACCTGGAATAGCATATAGGCTATTCAACATTTTGGTACCACGCGAGCGAAGGCGCGTGCAGTAGCTAGTATAAAAATGAACTTCTGCGAAGTCAAACCTAAATCAATTGTAATTTACTATTTATTAAATTCTATTTTCAGATAGTCTAACTACAAAAAGTAAATTGCTCTTAAAAAGGAAGTTTACTGACAAACTATTGAAAAGAAAATCTGAAAGTAAAGATAAAACGAAATGTAAATTGAAAGCAAAATGTTCTAATTCTCAAATTCATTGCGGTAAGTTTAACGAAGATTTCAAAAAAATGTATTAGGTTTAAGAGATTTTCCAGTCAAGTTCAACAAAGATTTCAAAAAATTTATTGCTGCTTATTATATAAACGTTAAACCTTAGTTGAACCCCTTGTTGACACATGTCAAAACAAAACTGTTACCACATAAAAGCGTTCTATGTTCGAGTATTTAAAGATCGTTTTTCTAGGGACAGTTTTTTAGTTAGTCTTAGTATAAGCTCTGTTCATTGTCTTGTAATAAGACGGATTAAGTTTAGGGGTAACCCAGTCATGTTACAGTACGCACAACCAATCTTTAGCTCTCTGAAGTAACTGCGAACCCATTTTTGATGACGCCTAATAGACGAAGACAGCATTGTATAGCTGCCTCTCTCACTCGCTTAGTTTGTTGCATCATCCTATCTCGCCTACACGCGCAAACCGGCTCAATCGTATATTGCACCTAACTTATAGAGCTAAAGATCGGCTGTGCGTACTGTATAAGCCTATAAATGTAAATTCTTTGACAGGATTATGTGACAGCAAATTCGATGACAGAAATCAGCTGATCAAGCATTTGGAGTATCATAAATCCCTCTTTAATACCCAGGTATGTTTTTTGGCCACACTGGTTCTTCTTATCGTGTCACCAGCTCTTTCGAACCAGTGTGGTGAAAGGATTTTAAGTGCGCCTCAAAGAGGCTCCTTTCGTGCACTTGACACATGTTTTCGAACTTGTTAGGTTCTACGACATGCCGGTTTCCTCACGATGTTTTCCTTCACCGTTTGAGAGTGCTGGCATAGTGCACTAGATCTGGTTTTTTTTTTAATTAAATAGGTCAGCATTTGACCTCCCTGCCTGAAATTTACCCAGGCAAGAGTGAGGTCTACGATGGAGCGAGCCTACCCAGAAGGTGCCTATTAACTCTCTTCTTAAAAACAACAATATGTTTTGTTTTTTTTAGTCAAAATAAATAAATTCTTAAAATTCTTAATCACCAGAGTTGGTTCATACGAATTTTTAAATCAAATCATTTATTTGCCAGAAAGTATGTACAATATTGGTCTTAAAGATAATGAGGAAAGTTCAAACACTTTCTTACCTTATTGCCGGCATGCAAATTTATATTATTTAAGTACTAAGTATTTATTATGTACTTTTTTTTTATTCAGGTCTCATGTGGACTATGCACCGAACGCTTCACAAACCTACCTCACATGCTGGGCCATAGACTGGAACATGTTCCAGAAGATCAGAAATCGTGTCATATATGTATGAAGAAATTTGCAGCGACTTCATCGACATGCCTTGAGTTTCATTACATGAGGGCGCATTGTATGGCAGATAAGGTAGGATATTCATACTAATCTATATTTATATTATAAATACTAAAACTAATATTATAAATCTGAAAGTAAATCTGTCGAGCTTCCTCTAATATAATTTTAAATTTGATTTATGATACTTACTTAAACTTATATAGGTTCTTTCATTTTATACTAACTTAATTCAGGAATTGGGTTCAACAAATAAATTAAAAAAATATTTATATAATGATTATTTTTTTGTTTTCTTATAAAAATCCCGAGAAAATCGATAAAGACTATCCTTTCAATTGATTGTTGCTTCTTGTATAACTTAGTCCATTCGTGACGTAGGTGCGCTGTGGTTGGTGGAACGTCTGTTCTCCTTGAAAATCATTATGCAACATTTCTAAAAAATCAATAAATCTTTAATTTTGAAGCGTAAACTCAAATCAGGTTGGGAATCAAATTGATACGATCAAACGTCTATTTACAACCCAAAAATGAGGCCTTTTCAGTTTGTGTAGTGTACAGTCTTCAACTGTACATTTTTGCTGACGCCGCTATTGGCACGAGCGCGCGTCATTGTAATGAGGTATTTATTCATATTTCACACATTTTAATATTCAGTGTGTTGTTACTAACGAGAAAGGAATCATCAACATTGTTTACCTGTACGAACTTAGTGCAATCAATAAACTTATCTACAGTGATTGGGATCTTTTCTCTCCACACTCAACTGCAAGTGTATGAAACCATACATGTAGTTTAAAATGAAAGACCCTGTATAATACTAAATTGTGTTTAACCTCATCCTAAATTAATTACATGTCTTCTTCTTCTTCTTATTTAAGGATTTCCTCCTTTTCGGTACAACTGATAAATCCCTCTCCATGTATCTCTTTCCAGGGCTGCTTCCTTGACCTCTTTATACGACATGACAGCTACCTTCTCCTTTACTTGGCTCATGTAGCTTATCCTCAGTCTTCCTCTTCCTCTTCTTCCTTCCACTTTCCCTTCTATAATGTTCTTAATGAAACTGTCATGTCGTAAAAGATGGCCGATCATATTTCCCCTTCTGTTCTCGACAACTTGCAACAGCGATCTCTCTTCGTCGACTCTACGCAGCAATGACATCTAACAATGGTGTTATTAATATATTCTGTATTGCTTTGTTCTGATTTTTCCAGGACGCACAAATTCAGTGTAAGCAATGTAACTCTAGCTATCCGACGTCTCGGAAACTGATTCGTCATGTAAGAGATTGTCATTCGGTACCAAGATTCGAATGTCGGCTTTGTAAGAAAAGGTATGTCATCTTTCTACCACTCCCATATTATGCGAGGCTACAAAACGACCTCTGTGGCGCAGTGGGCGAAGGCCCGCCTGCGACGCAGAAGGTTGCGGTTTCGATCCCCGACTAGGAACAAATGTTTGTACGACCTACAGATATTTGTCCCGGGTCTGAGTGTTTCTATGTAATATGTATGTATTTGCAAACAAGAATAATTATTAGGTAGGTACAGTCTTATTATGTTGTACTAGTAGTAAATAACTAGAAAATAAAATTAAATGACGTAGCTAAGTAAAAAAATTTTTTGCGTTTTTTTCGCTAAATATGTTCAGAATCATGGTCTGATTGAAACCCCTCAGTTTTTGGTAGCAGTCTTTTTACACCCTGTATAAGTAGTTTCATGGTCAATAGATGTGGGTAGGATTTAGAAACTATTTGGTTGAGTTGACTTCTACTTAGATACTTTTTGTTATAACATGTCTTTAACATGCCAACGACTGGCTGCTATATTATTATGGCTAATTGTTGTTAATATTTTGTGTTTTAGTTTCAGAAACAGAACATTATTAAATGTACACACAAAAATGAAGCACACAGAAAGCGACCTCTTAAAGTGTGAGTTGTGTGATTTCTCCAGCAAATATGCGAATAGTCTTATGGTAAAAATGATATTAATTGAATCTATTATTATAAGAATCTTTGCCGAGTCATCTGGGTGTTTCTATGTATAATATGTATGCTTGCACCACCCATAGAAGTTGTTTTGAAAAAATAAAAATTATTTATACGGTCTTTATTTAATAAACTTTAATTAATTAATCTTCGATCAATTCATAATTTTAGTGGGATAGGATTATTTAAGGAATAAGATCAGGGAAATAAGTATAAGCTAAAGCACAGGCTAAAGTAAACTTGACAAAACGCAACGATAGCGCGATCTAGAAAACGGTCAAAATTAGCAGCGCCATCTAGTTGCGTTAATAATTTTAATATTAAAAATTGAAACTTCGGATGTATTGATGAGTAGATTTATAAATGATTACCTACATGCTCATCATTAATTTTAAAATCATTAAGTAGGTAAGTACTTCAAATTTTAATTTCCAAAACGCTAAATGATCTGCATTCTTGACCTCGCAACGCTACCTAGTTGTGAAAATGAAAAACATAGATGGCGTTGCTAACCAACGCCAACGCCAAGGAAAAATATTTTATTTTCTAGCTGGTTGGTACCCGCGACTTTGTCAGTAAAATAACATAAGTAGGTACTTGAAAACCTATAAAAATTATCGAAAAGTCTAAGCAAAAATCTCCAATAGCTTTCAAAACTCAAAATGATCGTATCTCGACCTCCGGTATAGTAGAAACGCCACCTAGGAGAAAAAAGTAAAAAGCAGTTTTGACCTCGGGGGATACTGATGGCGTTCTAACCAAAGCCAAGGAAAAGTATTTTAATATCAAAAAAATCTTAATTTCGGATATATTGATGAGTGGAAATATACATGTTACATGTTTATCATTAATTTAAAAATCATTTACCATGCAAAATGAGAAAAAAACAAAAAAATCTGCAATGCAAGAACATAGCAAAAAGCGGCGGTCACCCATCATCTTTTTGACCTCGCCCAGGGTCGCTGAACTTTTTTCCCCATACAAACTTGCAACCCTTATTTTCACGCCCCCTTATAAATATTTAAAAAAAAAAGTAGCCTATGTCCGTCCCTGGGGTATAATCTATATCCATGCCAAATTTCAGCTCAATCTGTTCAGCGGTTTGGGCGTGAAAGCGTAACAAACAGACAGACAGACAGACAGACAGACAGACAGAGTTACTTTCAGATTTATAATATTAGTATGGATAGTATGGATAATATTAGTATGGATATGGATTCACTAAATGAAATGAAAAAAAAAAAAAAAGCTTTACTGCAACACAATGTAGGTTAGTGCCTAAGTAATGTTAAACTCTTGAAGGTTGTTATAATAATATAACATTGGTTGCAATTGGCGGTCTTATCGCTAGATCACGATTTCTTCCAGACAACCGAAGTTTATGTAGATTGTAAGTAGAGTTAGTAGCCAATTCTTGTGACAGAGTTTTTCGGTTGCCTAAAGGCCTCATAAATAAATTGTGTTATTTCAGCTTCATACGCGTAGAAAACACACATCAAATACCTTCAGCTGTAAAGCTTGCTACCGAGTGTTTGTCGATGAGGGCTCACTTAAGCGACACGTAGCTGATGTTTGTAAACACCATACCAGAGTAGTCTGTTCGGTGTGTGGACACACTGTTAAGAAGGTTTGGGTATGTATTTTATTAGATTCTTTCTCTCGAAGATCATTAGAATAGAACAAGAAAAAAAAACAGTGGCACTCCCGGGAGTGCCGAGAGAAGTGAAAAATTGAACAAAAAATGTAATGCATTTTTATTCACCCGTTTAGTTATTAAAATGAGCTTTTAGAAATGTAAAAATATTGCCGTTAAAGTTAACCGAGTACAGAACTAGATGGCGCTACTGGTGTCGGTGAGAAGGTCACGTGCGAGTCACGTGACTGCGACTAGAGGCGAATCCAAGAATGTATTCTCATCTGAATAATGTCCAACGCGCCTAAAGAAGTTTTCACTTCGAAAATTTAATCACTCTGTTTTCAGCTTAAACATCACATGAGATCGCATAGCGACGAGTACCCGTTTAAGTGCGACAAATGCCCCGCTCAATACAAGTACCGAACCGGCTTGAAGGACCACAAGGATAAGCATGAAGGAACATTGAGTTTTCACTGCGACTTATGTTCGAAGAGCTTTTGCATAAAATCCGCTTTGCAATCGCATAGACGTTCACATGAAGGTATATCTAAGTGTAGCTTGCTAAGTCGGTATCATATCTTGGAAGATAAGCAACGTTCTAAGCGGTCAGGTGGGTGACCGCTAGTGGCTTTATCAACAGAGCGATTACGTTTTTTACTACTTTCACCCACTGCGCCACAGAGGTCAATCAAAAATGATTTAGGTACGTAAAGGGCATTAGCAACCATTGTCTAGAAATACCCCCTATTACACTCTGATCCACTTAGGGATTTGTTTCCACTCTAATCCACTACCACGGTGGATTATATTCCACTCCTACCCGTAATCTTCTGCGTCACAAGCGGGCTTTCACGTGCCACAGAGAATGTAATTTAGTTATGTATTTTCTTTTTAAAGGTGAAAAGCCGTTTGTCTGTGAAATCTGTAATGCGGGCTTCAAACGACGCTACAATCTGAAAGCACATATGAACGCTCATCCGTGGCCGTCCATTGAACAGAGCAAAGAAGACATGAATGGACAAAATCAATAAACAAATTATTTTAAATTTGATTTTTTATTTACCTATCTTTTTAGTAAAGCCTGCATAATTATTTGATTACGAACTGCCAATGATGTTAAAAAACAATATCATCGCGAACTGCTAATTAAAGATTTTCTATATAATAATGTAGCAAAGATATCAGTGCTCCCAATAATTGTCAGGATATTTTTTTTTGAAAAAGTAGCTTGTAGGGTACAATCTAAAAAAGTTGGCAACTCTTCTATCTCTCGTCTTTGGCTAAAAGTTGTTATTAGCGCCATCTAGTATCGAGTAGCAAAATGTTTTCAAGTATTGCCATACTAAACACAGTATTTTGATTGATGTCATACGGCATTTCCTTCCGTTCGTTCATTTCATTTCATTCATTCCTCCGTGAGCGGTGATTGATGTGACAAGACAATTTACTTAGACACATTTTTTAAATTTGTAAAAGTGTGTCGGTGCTATTCCTCGGTAATTCTCGAACTTTTACCTGATTGCTGCACTGTTAATGTAAATAGGTGCTTGAATTAATCTGTTTAACGTGATATAAGTGCGCTGCTTGTGTCGTGTCTCCTTGGTGCTGTACCAATCAGCTGTTAGCAGCTGAACTTACAAAATACTTGGAACTTGGTAAGCTCATCTAGAACTTTGTTGAGAAAATATCTGAAATTTACTCCTTTTCCCTATCCACCAGCTAAAGTAAACTCAAAATTTTGTTGGAGGTGTATTAGCTGTTGTGAAACATTTCGAAATACTTGGCAATCATATTTTTTATTTAGTCTGAAGAACTTCGCCAAGGATACAAACTTTAGGAATCACTGAATGAGCGAGTGATTTTCAGAACTGTCTTTCAACTTTCTATACTTATAAAGTTCATAAGTGTATGGTTGCATACCTATCTTAAGTTATACATTTATCTGGCGCCCGCTACGCACGTAGTAGGTACCTGGATAAAATGTAAAAAAAATAATTAAAAAAAAAAAAAAATTGTAAAAAAAAAAAATGGACAATGGGGAGCGTTCCATCCCTATACCTTCTTCTTTCTTTGACAATAGGTACTTGACCTACCTAAACACAATAATACATCAGAGGTAGAATATAAAATTTTACCTACATATTATTGTAGACACTTCACATCATTATATCTGATATTTATAAACAAACAGCCTTAATAATAAACATGATATATAGTTATTACTGAGTGTAAACTGTTAAAATGCTCTATTCCACTCTGATCCACTGATCACATCCACGAAGGGATTTGTTTCCATTTTTTATTCCACTTTATTCCACTATGGTTATTCCGAGGAATAACTTTATACCATGTTTATTAGTAAGGCACTTAGGATAAAATAATTCTCAAAAGAACAAAACTATGCAAGAAGTAATCTAAAGGTGTCCCCTCACATTCTGTAAAGGTTCTTAAATACAACCAATATTAAAGCTGGTGGATAATTACAAGAGTAGGTACTTTAAATTGTATATTGTAATATTATGTGGACAGGGTCTTTACTCAGGTACAGTTAGCAGCAAAAGTTGATTAACAGTTTGATTTTTTTAAACATTATTCAGAGTTTTTCCTAGCTCTATATCCATTAACTGCACAGTGGCGCCGCGGGGATATTCGTCAACTGGCGCGCAACCTCGTTGAGGTGATCTGACGGTCGCACAGTCAGTGGCGCTAAAAACGCGTATTTAGACTGTTAAAACTATGGCTACACTGCTCTAACCTATGTAAAACGCTTCAGGAAGAACAGAGACAGGTAGTGAATGTTTATATTCAAATAATGTTCCGTAGTACAATAGACTTAAGGTAAGTTTCTCAAATATTTGTAAAGTTAGATTATGATGTTATAAATTTCAGACATGTTCGGATTTTAGAAACATCAAATGCTAATCGACTTTTGATGCTGACTGTACCTACATATAATAAAAAAAACAAAACTTAGGCCTGTACATCTATATTAGATGATTTATACAGCATCAGGGGCAACCTATGCCTTGTGTGCCTTGTGCCAACCTATGTATTAACGGGACGCTGTAGTGCCTGGGACATTGTTTGAGATGGAATAGGCTTGCCCAGCACCTAAACCATCCTCTCAGCCTGGCCCACAGGAGAGAGCTGGCTAAGCTGCGGGTTTGCTCACGATGTTTTCCTTCTCCGTTAAGAGCTCGTGTTTATAGCGCATATAAATTTTACGAAACGAAAAATCCATTGATGCACGGCCGGGATTTGAACCCACGACCTTCAGATTGAAAGTCGAGGCACAACCCCATTCGACCAACATGGCTCTACATATAATACAACTTCTATTATTTAGTTAGTAAAGTTTTCCCACTGTATAATTTTTCTCATGAAAATAAAAATGCAGCAATTTAATAAAGGTCAGTGATCTCACCTACCAACATTTTCAAACTTGTTTTGGCTGTTTTGATAATGATTTAAATTAGTGATCCATACATCCATACAAATATTATAAACTAGCTGGTACCCGCGACTTCGTCAGCAAAATAATTCTCTTCTGATACTTTTAAAAATAAAAATGCAATAATAGCGCCATCTCGACCTCAGCCATAGGACAGCAACGCCATCTAGTGGCCTTCAACTGGAAGTTCACTTAAACCCTTATTTCACGCCCTTCATGATTAGTTTTGAAAAAAAAAGTAGCCTATGTCCGTCCCTGGGACATAATCTTTATCCATGTCATATTTCAGCATCATCTGTTCAGTGGTTTAGGTGTGAAAAGGTAACAAACAGACAGACAGACAGACACATTTTACTACATAATAGATGGCGCCACAGGAAAAATTAGATCGCGCTATCGTTGTGTTTTGGGGAACTTAACATATAAACTCGCTAATCCTCTACTTTTCAGCTTCATAATATTAGTATAGATGTGAATGTAACTCTGTCTGTTTGTTACCTTTTCACGCCCAAACCGCTGAACAGATTAGGCTGAATATTGGCATGGATAAAGGTTGTATCCCAGGGAAGGTCATTAGGCTACTTTTTATCCCGAAAAATGAAAAAATTCTAAGGGACCGCGGGAGCGCAGCTAGTAGTATTTAATTAACAAGCATTTAAATTTCGTAGAAAACTTAAAATATACTACATATTATCAAAATCATAAAATGAATGCGTAATGTTATAGTTCATTCAAACTTAGGTCAGATGAACAGTAGTTGAGTCAACCAATATGCATGATGAACATCTATGTGAATCGAAGATAGTTCTATCTATCCAGCCGGTAGCACCCACTGTTGGGTATAGGCCTCTTCTCTTTCACGCCACTCCTGGAGGTCTTGTGCCAGCCGGATCCACTGTTCTCCCACCGCCCCCACAATGTCGTCTGACCATCGGGCAGGTGGTCTGCCCGAGGCCGCCGCATATCTCTTGGCCACCACTCGGTAACCGCCTTGGTCCATCGGTTGTCGTCCCGTCTGGCCAAGTGCCCCGCCCATCTCCACTTAAGCCTCGCTATCCGTTTACCTACATCCTCGACCTTAGTGCGGTGTCGAATCTCGACGTTTGGTATACGGTCCACGAGGTGGATACCTAGCATGGCCCGCTCCATGGCTCTTTGAGTAGCCCTAAATATACTGAACATAGTTCAATCGTAATTAATTAGTTGAATCAAAGTAAGGCAATCAAATTGTTTTATTTAAAATTATGGGTAAATACTAAATATGTAACAGGTGTTAGTGGTACAGTAACGGTCAGCCATCATAACACAAATCATATATAGGGTCTTTCGTTTTATACTAACTTAATTCAAGAATTGGGTTAAAAAAATTAATTAAGAAATATTTATATAATGATTATTTTTTTGTTTTGTTATAAAAATCCCGAGAAAATCGATAAAGACTATCCTTTCAATTGATTGTTGCTTCTTGTATAACTTAGCCCTTTCGTGATGTAGCTGCGCTGCGATTGGTGGAACGTTTGTCGCCTTGAAAATCAATATGCAACAATTCTAAAAAATAATAAATGATAAATTTTGAAGCGAAAACTTAAATGGGCTTAGGAATTAAATTGATATGGTCAAATGTCTATTTACAACCCAATAATGAGGCCCTGTCAGTTTGTGTAGTTTAAAATGAAAGACCCTGATACTAGGCCATAATCAACGTCTTGCGCGTGCAATATGTACATTTTATATTATATTTCATTCAATTAGTATTACCATGTCAAAATAAAATAATATAAGACCGTGTAACCTTTATGCTTAACTGTTATCCTCAAGTGATGCAGGGGAATTACCCTTTAAATCCGGGGGAATTACCTAACACAAGATAATGTATAAAACATACTAAGTAGGTACCTACTGAGTAGTACCAAACCAACAATGTATTTTGACTTTGAAAAAGATTTGTCATACTTTTTGTACAGTTCGCCCAACGGATCTAGGCATTCGTTAAGTTAGCCGTTTGTCTGCGCAGAACACAATTTTGTATGAAAAAGCGTTTACAGCGCAGACAAACGGCTAACTTCACGAATGCCTAGATCCGTTGGGCGAACTGTACTTTTTATGTTTTTATTTTACAGATCTTTTTGTTGCGATATTTACATAACTTACAAAATACAATAGAATCAGTTAAGTTAACTTGAAATTTTAAAAATTCTCTATACATACTTCGTTCAATTGATCAAGGTCACTTCACTACTCAGTAGCAAAAACAAGCAAAAATATTCATTTGTAAGATGTGCTAGCAGTGGGACACAAAAGGTTGATTAAAAAAAAAACGGCCATGTGCGAGTCGGACTCGCGCACGAACGGTTCCGTACCGATATCTATAAAAACGGCAATAAAACACGTTTGTTGTATGGGAGCCCCCTAAATATTTATTTTATTCTGATTTTTAGTACTTTTTGTTATAGCAGCAACAGAAATACATCTGTGTAAATTTCAACTGTCTAACTATCACGGTTCATGAGATACAACCTGGTGACAGACAGTGAAGTCTCAGTAATAGGGTTCCCGTTTTACCCTTTGGGTACGGAACCCTAAAAAAGATGTGCTAGCTACACACAATAAGAGCATGCATTCCAACATTGATTAAAATCAATTGAACTAATAATCAAGGAAATGGTAACTTGAGCTTTACAACTACTTGTATGAGAAAGAGAAGATTGTTGGTTAGATAAAGAGAAAGATACACAGGCTGTAACATTTAGAACGGTCAGTATGGGAGAGTCTGAAAAAGAAAAACGTATGTCTTATACATACGAAGATCTGTTTTTAGGAACCATGTCATCGTTTGACTTTGACTACAAACTCACGTGCCACACTGTGTGTTCAAACATTTGAAGCAAGTCTGGTGACGGCTTTACAATCTGGCATCGTGTGTGTGCGTGTGTGTGTGTGTGTGTATTACTCGCAGTCTTTCGGGAATACTTCATTTTACCGGGATAAAATAGCCTATGTGCTAGTCCAGACATAAAAAAAATGCTGATTACTTTCGCGCGCTTCTTACATCAGCAGCATTTTTTCTATAGAAAAATACGTACGGCGCGTACGGTGCGGCTAGAGATAACCCAGTATGAATCTCTGACATGATATAACATTATTGTATGTTAGTGATAGGTGCAAAATATCAATCCAAGGTTTTGCATTGTGATAAATAAACTAAACATTATATTTAGATATTATTTATTTAATGTACCACTCAAGTGCTTCAGTAAATATTTGTCAGCTATTCAAATAGTTTTATCTTTTCGAGGTATGAATGAGCGTGTAAATATTGCGAAATGTTTCAGGATCACAATATTTTCTGTCTGGGGCTGAATGTATTTTTATGAACCTGGCTTTCCTGCCAGGCCTTTATACTATAAACTAGATGATTTATATATTGTGGAGGCAATCTATGTCAACACTTAACGGGACGCTGTAGTGCCTGGGACATTGTTTGAAATGGAATAGTCTTGCCCAGACTAACTAAACCGTCCTCTCAACTTAATCGGTCTCCGCAGGAAAGACAACGTATTGACGTTGTCTTTACTAAAAACCTTTTGGTTCGTTTGATTTAGCTTCCATGATTCGGAGGGCGGCTATTTAATTGTTAAGCCATGACGGAGGCCCTAGGACTGCCTAAGGACTCCGTCACCAGAGTTGGCTACTCACTCATACGAACATATTCACTTTTTAACAAATGTTTTCCGGATAAAGTTCAATTACACTCACATTTCAATTAAAAGCTTATGAAACATAAACCCCTCTGTCTCGCCGTTGGCTAAAATATTTACAAAACATTCCGCTAACGCTAAATCCTATGTTTATAGAAAAAGGCGATGGCATTGTCTGTTTGTCAGTAACGTAGCGTGTTTGAACATGAGTTTCCTTCACAATGGTAGAATATCTAGATAGGGAGGTACTCGTAATACCTAACTACGTTGAAGATATTGGAAAAAGTGTAGGTAAGTACCACAGTAAGTAGGTACAGTATGTTCGTATGAGTTAATAGTGGCCAACTCTGGTGACGGCGATTCGTCAAATTTTTGCATCGAATGCTGCCAATGAATAAGTAACAAAGACACTGGTTTCAGATAGAGCCCATATTACCTAGGATTTATTCCGGTGCTATATTAGAATAGAATATTTTATCTTTATTGAAAAATACCTTATAAGTATTAACAACAATAAAAAAGTAAGTAGAAACAGAATAAATACAATGTTAGGTATTACCTACAATGATAATGTTATTGATAAAAATATACCTAAACGAGAAATGAGGAAATCTGTGGGAAACTCAATGCCACTATTCTTATAATTCGCTATCTTCCGCCTGCGAAACGGTGACTGATTTCATACAATAAGGCTGCGTTTCCAGCAAAGATGTGCCATGATGCTATGTGAAGGCTAAGCTATGAAACTAACCTTTTCCACTAATGCTAAGCTTGAAGTGGAACGAGTAAGATGCGCTATGAATCCATAGCGCGCATCCATCCACATAAAACATAGCTTAGTAGAACCCTTCCACTAGATGCTATGCTATGTGCCCAATCAATATGATTCGTGGACGCAATATTAGCAATGCAGCATACCTCGAATCGAAACTCCAAACAGTTTCTGTGTTTTGCCCTAGTTCTTCACACCCGCCCCCAAAACTTACGAACACCCGCCCCCAAAACTAACGACAAAAAAGTAAATTAGACCTTCCCTTTTCAAAACTTCAACTAATTCACACAGCTCCTTATGCAATGTCTGTTAAAATATCCCTCAAGAAATTAAAAACCAAAAATAATCTCTCAATATTTTAAACCCAACTTAAAAAAATGCCTAATTAGAAACAGCTTATATTCTTTGCCAGAGTACCTACTTAAATAGGTAGGTAGGTATAAAATGATACTTATTATTTAGTGTAGTAGGTATACAATTATTAATTCTTACCAAGACATATTATTAACTTGAATTTTAAAATTGTTTTTATTTCAAGATTTTTACCTATAGAGATCTCATAATTTTAAGACTACTTTTTATAGCAAATACTAGGCATAACAACCCAGTATTTTTATTTATTTTTATTATTTGCGATGTCCTTCCAGGTCTTTGATTCAGACGTCAGCGGAATGCATTCGGGTCGGAATATGTCAGCTGTTCAACCGACCGCAACCAATCAAAGTGCAAGAAACGTCAGTTTTGTATCAATTTCTGCACTGTGATTGGTTGCTGTCAGTTGAAAAGCTGACCGATTCCGACCGGAATGCGTTCCGCTGAAGTCTGAATCACTAGGCTGGACCCGCCATGTGAAGCATTGAAAGCAAATAAACACTATTAGTACCTATTGGTCGCGAAGGAATAGGAGTAGACTCATTTTTGAGACTATAAAGTGATCCTAGTGATATAGTATACCCTATGATTTTTTAACCGTGAAGGAAAACATCGTGAGGAAACCCGCAGCTTAGTCAGCTCCACACGTATTGACGTCGTCTCTCCTGCGGGCGGCTGATTAAGCTGAGAGGATAGTTTAGGTGCTACAAGCCTCCATCTCAAACAATGTCCCAGGCACTACAGCGTCCCGTTAAGTGTAGGCATAGGTTGCCTCCTGACGCTGTATAAATCATCTAATATAGATTTTAAGGGCCAATTTTATTTTTTATGTGTTTTGATAGTGAAACCGTGAGACTCAGCTAGTCTTTAGATTAAAATGTAGGCTACCTCATTTCTGTTTTGCAATTATGTATTACGCGATAACTATTTAAATATTTAAAGAGACATTTATTTAAGTCACGTATTTTCTCGGGTTTTGTGATAATGTAACATTTATGGTACTTGATGGAAATAAAGATACTTAGTATCTTTGAAAACTATTTTTTCCTCATTTTATTCAACTGATCATTAGATCACTTCTATAAGACCTTCGTAGTGCAATAAGTCATCTTCTTGTCGTGTCACTAGTTATACTGAACCAGTGTGGTGAAAATATATTAAGAGCGCTTCAAAGTGACTCTTTTCGTACTCTTTCGTGTAGATAAAAATGATGAATGAAATGGCATTTTTGTCGCTAACTGTAATTATTTTTCAAAATCTGTGAATGCAGTTCAAAATGTCTCCAAAAGTTAGGGAAGGTCTCCTAAGAGCGTTTTCCTGTAGCTACAACGATTAAGGTACCTGCCCATCTCAAAAATCCACCCTGTATAAGTGTAGTACATATATTAGTTTAAGTTGATGTATTAACTTAACACATTCGTGTAATGTTGTTGGGTTCGATCCCCGCTGCGGGATGTTTGTATGATCTGCAAATATTTATCTCGGGGTCTGGGTGTTTCTATGTATAATATGTATATATTTACAAACAAAATGTATATAAGTAGTATAACAGTTATCTGGTTCCCATAGTACAAGCTTTGCTAAGTTTGGGGCTAGATGATGCTGTCTGAAAAATGTCCATCATTAATTATGAATTATTATTATTATATGTAATTAAATCATGAAACAAAGATATCGTAAAGATTTGATTTATATATGCAATCTGCAATTCTCTGACAGACGTAACTGTTTTCAATGAACTGTTACAAGGTCTGCAAGTTCAAATTATCTTCGGTGTACTTTCGAAATTGTTATTTAGTGTTCTCTTACTGTAAAGTTTATGCAACTAAACTTTAAATTCCACTCATATAATAAATCTGTAGCTGTGTAATGTTTGGATATTTGGATGTTTGTATGTTTGTGTAAGGATCAGGCTCAAACGACGAAACAGTTTACAATGAAATTTGGTAAGGTGAAAGGTATACTCCAGAATAGCATAAAGGCTACTTTTATCCCGAAAAACGTTCCAGAAAATAAAAAAAATATGTAAAAGGACAACGGGAATATTGCATAAAAACTTTAGCAGTACCTACTCTGTTTGACACAAAGAGCACTGCTCTAAGGTTGCCATGACAACCTATAACTTTTGACTTTCAAAATAGCGATGTCATTTTGTTCTACTATGCTTTGAACAATTTTTATTACTTAAATTATAAGGGTTTTACTAATAAACGTAGTATAAAGCTATTCCTCGGAATAAAATAGGAATAACCATGCATTTTGACAGTTTACACTCAGGAATAACTTTATACCACGTTTATTAGTAAGGGCTAAAATCTTACACCTGTCATAACTTTACACCTCGTTCATTAGTAAGGCCGACGATGCTTTCATTTTATTTTTCATTTTATTTTATTTTTAGTTTATTCCGAGGGATAACTTTACACCACGTTTATTAGCAAGCCCCTTTGTGTTTATACCTGTAATAACTTTACACCACGTTTATTAGTAAGGCCGTGTGAATACTAGCATACCGGCCATGTTAGAAAACGTAAAATATGTGTCATGTGCATGAAGTGAATCCTTTTTGACGACAAAGCATGAAAATAAAAAGATTTTACGTCGGTCCTCGTCTTTGTCTACGAAAAAGTCCATGCTCCATGATGGTTTATACCTCATATTTTGACAGAATCAAAATCTGTACTATATTTCCCGTTTACCTTGACTCATGATTTGAGGAGAAGCAAGGTCCCACAATACAAGTATCTATAGGGAAAAGTCTGAAAGTTATGAGTTTCTACTTCATCATCATCTCTCTGACCTCCACGCTAAGTGGGGTCGGCACAACATGTCTTCTTCTTCTACTCGCACTCCTATCACTTGTCAACTTTACATCCACTCCTTTTACATTCATATCATCTCTCACACAATCCAACCACTTCTTCTTCGTATTTATAAATACTCAAAGCAACAATCTCTTATTTCATCCTCATCATCTTCAAAATGAATTCAGTAAATCTGTAATAGAAGCTATCTCTAATACTTGGTTATCTGAATTGTGTGTCATTGACACACTAACACGTGCCCATCCAGTGTACCGTGGCCTATAAGTGTTTCCGATTATAGTTTGAGATTTCGCTCTAATCATAGTTGAAACAGAAGATTCTTATGTAGATGTAAATAAAGATCAAAGTTAAAAAACATTATAGTACCACTGGGATCACTTAGAATCTTCTTAGAATAGTCTTATAGCTACTACAGCCAAATTGGTCATGGAATTTTTGTAAACATTGGACTGACAGTTCTTTCAGTTGACAGCAGAAATTAAACAATGAGGAACAAGACGTCAAAATGGAAATTCCTTAGGGTTGTCATTTTTAATAAAAAGATGCAAACTCTGTGATTTTTTTTTTCGTTTTCGGTAATTTAGTGAAGTTTTGTGAATTCCGTTATTAAGAATCTTCAGCAGTGACGTAAACATTGAAAATTGTAACAAATCTGGTAGAATTTATAAGTGAAACATCATAGTTTGGTGAGCACTGAACATTACGTGAGCGACAACCCTAGACAAACTCTGCAATCAGCTGATCTCCAATGTTTACAAAAATTCCATATCGAATTTAGCTGTAGCATAGATGCTTCTACTCCTGTTCCTTTGCGACAAATACCGTCTGGGCAACAAACACGGTTTTGGGCATAGATGTCTTAGTAAAGATAAATATCAAAACTTCTTTTACCAATTATTTATTTAGAACTGACTTTTGCGATGAACATTGCTATCAATGATATATAAAAAAAAATTATTGCTCTGTAATATTCCCGGCGTTTCGTGACGACCATTTTTAACCGACTTCAAAAAAAGAAGGAGGTTCTATGTTTAAAATTTTTTTGCGACTAAATTTGACGGAAAACAACGGAGAAAATTACGTTGTTTCTGTGTGCGTAAGCTCGGGAAATCTCCATGGACGAATGAGCTTACGCACACAGAAACAAATCACACACAACAATGACCAACCCGCCTTCGTTTGATAGAACAACTGGTACCTATTTATTTTATGTTCTGTCATTGAGTAATGTAAATACCTACGTGTTCTGTTTTGTTTCTGGTTTTCCCCCATTATTCATTCATCAGTGAATTTAAGTAGCATTAGTATGGCTTTAGTAAGACTTTAGATATTATTTTTCCTGTTACTATTATCAATGAAAAATTTAAAACCATTAAAAATAAACGTTTTATATATTGGTTTAATGTTTAAACATTAAATACTCACAAAAAATATTTACCTTGTTCAAATTCTCACGAAAAATATTCTAAATAATTATTCATTAAGTTTTTGCACACTTGGCTGAAGTCAAGTGCGTACTAACACAGCTAATTCTCTTCGAAATAGATTGACTAACTTTGATCCACGACGAAACAGCCACCTGGGCTTTTTCGGCTATGCTTTGATCAAAGCCTTTTATGATAATAAAAATTCGTCAAGAAGTGTCCGAAAATCGTCAAGCTAAGTATAAGTTTACACAAACAATTTATAGTACGATACGATTTCGTATCGATTGAAATTCTTTCGTGTAAATGCCTAGCTGTTTTTGCTAAAGTTAGAAAGGTATCATAAATTCTATTTTGATTATATCACAAGGCTGGACGCGCCCTGCCGACCTTGAACCTAAATCAATGACTGTGGTCACGACATTTTGTGAACCTCACACGAACAGGGGCTGTATTCGCGTTCTTAATTTCGATCGTTTGATGAATATTCGGATGTTTCTTACTACGATTTCTGACTTCAAGGGCCAATTTTTCGGTTTGGAATATTTAGTCCTAGGTTAGGACCGTGTTTTAACGTTGATCTTATCGACTGAATACAATGTAGCTCGTAGTGAGAAGCATCCGAATAAAACGGACGCGAATAACCCCTCTGCAACTCGTCACGTATGGAAAGCTAACTTCTGCGAAAAGGCATGTGCTATTGTATTCGGACGCCTCTGACAATTATCTCAGATATCTTCATAGAATCCATCTGAAAGATCATCTACAGTGCCTTGAGGATACAATTGTGCTCCTGTTTGATTTTTGTACTACTCTAATACTCTAAAAGTGATTTAGTTAGGATTGATAGATGGATGTTTGTAACTCCTTCACGCCGAAATGGCTGAACGGATTTAGATGAAATATGTTATCATCATTTTCCTGCCCTTATCCCGCTTATGCGGGGTCGGCACAACATGTTCTCAGACATCAAGATGAAATTTGTTATAGGGGTAGCTTATGCCCTATTACTAGAGTGGGCCACTGACTCGTACGAACTTACTTTTTATGCCCTGGATAAACACATAACATAAACACACTGGGTTATCCCGGAATAGAGCCGTGTTCCCGAGGAACCATGGAACGCAGTAATAAAAAGTATTCAAACGTATTAAATCTAAACTCCATAGAAATCGAAACTGAATTGAACTCCAGACTATTTTTAGGTCATTGTCCTGTCTTGAGACAAAACAAATATTTAAATTAGTAGACAACAATTTAAATATTAGACGAGACTGGTATTCGCGTAGAAGGAAAATAAGTTTAAAATATATTTTTAGTTTCAGTCTTTCTTAAACTTTCGCGATCACTATTCATAATTAGCACTGATGGTCTAGTGGTGGCCCCGCCTTCCGATCGTAAGGTCGTGGGCTCAATCCCGGTCGTGCACCAATGAGTTTCTCTGCCAAAAAATGTGCACTATGCCAGTACTCTTAAACGGTGAAGGAAAACATCGTGAGGAAACCGGCATGTCGTAGAACCTACAAAGTTAGAGAGCATGTGTCAAGTGCACGAAAGGAGGCACTTTATAATCCTTTCACCACACTGGTTCGAAAGAACTGGTGACGCGATAAGAAGTGAAACGGGGTTTATCGCATACACCTTATTGTATTTCCCGACGTTTCGCCTTTATTTCAATAGGCGGGCGAACTAATTAATTAAAGATAATTTTCAACCGACTTCAAAAAAGGACGAGGTTCTCAATTCGTCTGTATGTTTTTTTTTTTTTTTTTGTATCTTGTTACGCGATTGTTCCGCCATTTGTTGACCGATTTGCAAAATTCTTTTCATGTTTGAAAGGGTATACTCCAGAGGTGGTCCCATATAAATTTTATTCCTGAGGGATTGATAGTTTCCCCGTAAAACTCTAAACACCTTCCCTCCTAGCCATGTCACAAATATAAATCGAATCGACAGCTTGACGCCCTGAGTCACACCGCGTTTCGAGTCAAACATTGAAGTCGGTTTTCTTTTTAGTATAATCATAATTCATAATTCATTTATTCGCTTCAATGTGGTATACAAAGATCTAAAATAATGATATCTTAGAATAGGGACACACATTCCCCATACAATTGACGACCTCTGTGGCGCAGTGGACGAAGTTCCGCCTGCGACGCAAAAAGTTGCGGGTTCGATCCCCGCCGCGGGACAAATGTTTGTATAACTTACAGATATTTGTCTCGGGTCTGGGTGTTTCTATGTATAATATGTATGTATTTACAAACACAAAGTATATAAGTAGTATATCAGTTATCTGGTTCCCATAGTACAGCATTGCTTAGTTTGGGGCTAGATGATGCTGAGTGAAAATATCCAGTATTATATAATTGGGATGCGAACATTTTATGCGATCAATCCCGTTTCAATCCATACTAATATTATAATGCTGAAAAGTAGAGGATTAGCGAGTTTATATGTTACGTTCTCCAAAACGCAACGATAGCGCGATCTAATTTTTCCTGTGGCGCCATCTATTATGTAGTAAAATGTGTCTGTCTGTCTGTCTGTTTGTTACCTTTTCACGCCTAAACTACTGAACAGATGATGCTGAAATATGACATGGATAAAGATTATGTCCCAGGGAAGGACATAGGCTACTTTTTTTTTTCAAAACTAATCATGAAGGGCGTGAAATAAGGGTTGGAATTTTGTATGGGGACTTAAAGTGAAGTTCCAGTTGAAGGCCACTAGATGGCGTTGCTGTCCTATGGCTGAGGTCGAGATGTCGCTATTATTGCTTTTTTATTTTTAAAAGTTTTAGAAGAGAATCTTCTGAACAGCAGTTTTCAGTTCTGTTTTTATTAAGTATGTATTTTGCTGACGAAGTCGCGGGTACCAGCTAGTATAACATAATTATGAATTGTTATGAACTGATTTCACTTAATATTTTTATCCTTTGTTTCAGATTTAGAATGGCCATATAACATCAGAAATAGTAACTTAGGTCACGTGGTGCCAAACTTAAACTTAAGTGTACTTAATTAGTACTTAATCTACGCAAGTACTTAATATGGATCCGGGATATTTTGATATCGAGAGAGAGCAGAACCCAAGAGAAAAGGCGAATATATTTTCAAAATTCCTTTTTTGGTAAGTTTTGTGCTATCATCATATCCCTGACCTTATCCCACGCTAAGTGGGGTCGGCACAACATGTCTTCTTCTTCCACTCACTCCTATCACTTGTCAACTGTGCATCCACTCCTTTTACATTCATATCATCTCTCACACAATCTAACCAATCTTCTTCTTCTTGCATACCCAGCCACTCATATTCATAGCTCTTTGGGTAACATGGTAAGTTTCTTGGTATGTTATTTCATGGTAAAAACTCGTAATACTTATCCCAAGTTAACATGTTGTATACCTTGGAACTTTTGAATAAAAAACAGTAACACTCCGGGAGTGCAGACAGAAGTAAAAATTTGAACGAGGTGTCGGTAAAGTTTCTAAACTTAAAAAAAAAAAAAAATGCAAAAGTATATTGCCTCTGTGGGATAAGATCCAGCCGCATGCCGCATCGTAAGCCGAGTTATGAACCAATAGGCCACCCTCGCATTTAGCGTTGAGGTCGAGATAGCTAGCAGATACTATGTAAAGGTAACTGTTACAGTGTCGCGACTTCAATGGTTTTTTTACGTAAACAGGTTCACGACTGTATCCCCAAGGTGCGGTAGACATTCTCTCAGATCTTTTTATGTTACTTATTCCAGATCCTTTGAAGATGTCTGAGGGTATGGGTATGGGTGTATATTATAAAAAAAATCCTCCAATATGATCTGGAATCCTATGAAGATGTCTAAGTCAGAGGCATGTCCAAACACATATTTGATACATGCCCACACCTTGCAGAAATTAGTATTCCATACGTGACAGGTTGCAAGCCCATAGCCGCCTATAAGAACACTAACTGGTTTCCTCACGATGTTTTCCTTCACCGTTTAGAGCACGTGTTAAAGCGCACAATCAATTCAATGGTTTTTTTTCCCATCTCAAAAACGCCCAACGTGCCTAAAGAAGTTTTCACTTAAAAAATGCTGGACATTATTACACAGCATCATCTAGCTAGCCCATAAGTAAGCAGAGCTTTGTCTTCAATTGTTCCCGAACACAGTTTCTGTTAGAATTTATTTTGCAAGTCATATGTATTAAAAAAACATATAATTTTTAGGTACACTCATGATATCTTCAACAAGGGCAGGAAAGGACAGCTGAGCATATCAGATGTATACAGGTAAACCGATATTTTGGTCTATTTTTAACCGACTTCAAAAAAGGTTCTATGTTCGGCTGTATCACCGATATCTTCGTCAATTGTGGACCGATTTTCAATGTTATTATGATTTGAGTTGTTGATTTATTGTAGAGCCATGTTGGTCGAATGGGGTTGTGCCTCGACTTTCAATCTGAGTCGTGGGTTCAAATCCCGGCCGTGCATGAATGGACTTTTCGTTTCGTAAAATGTATATGCACTATAACACGAGCTCTTAACGGTGAAGGAAAACACAGTGAGGAAACCCGCAGCTTAGTCAGCTCCACACGTATTGACGTCGTCTCTCCTGTGGGCGGCTGATGGGCAAGCCTATTCCATCTCAAACAATGTCCCAGGCACTGCAGCGTCCCGTTAAGTGTAGGCATAGGTTGCCTCCAGACGCTGTATAAATCATCTAATATAGATGTAAAGGCCTAAGTTTTTTTTATGTTTAAAAGGGTCTCGAGGTGGTCCCAAATAAATTTTATTCCTGAGGCATTGATACATTTCCCGTAAAAGACAAAAAGCCTCATCCTTTTAAATATCGAGCTGAGTATAACATTGAAGTCGGTTTTCTTTTTTGTTTTTAAAACGTAAGTATATCTGTGGTTTTTTCCAGATGTACCCCAGGACATAGGGCTGCCCCGAGAGGGGACACCTTAGGTGTCAAATGGAAAGAGGAATTACAGAAACGAGGTACTATGAGAAATCGATCATAATATACACCTCTGAACTTAATGGGGTATTTTGCACCAGGTTAGGAAACATAAACAGTAAATGTTTGTGTTATCTGATAAGTTTCGTAAAAAGTGAAATAAAGAAAAATACGTGAGTGTCGTGGAACACTCGGTTGGAACCAAGCAAAGAGTACTTTTCTATATTGGGAATTTCAACTTAATATAATAAATTAATTGTCAATTATGTATCCTAGAAACGCCCTTCCGTAATAACAATGTAACAATCTTTTTTCGCACTGTGACGATTTGACATATACATGTGTCGTGACGCAAAAATAGAACACTTTTATCGTCCAGCCCCCGTCCGATACCGTCCGAAAAGGAACTTCGTTCCATAAAGATTTGTAAATGGAAATACCTAAGTTCTACTTGTTCATTAGGATTTCAGTATAGATTCATACATCAGCCGAACACATCCGCGACGAAACCGTTCCGTGGAATTAGTTCAAAACTGGGAGGTTATTCGCGTTCGTCTTTTCGTTCGTTCGATGAATTTTCGGATGCTTCTATCAAAAACATCCATCTATCAATCCTAATTAAATCACTTTTAGAGTAGTACAAAAATCAAACAGGATCACAATTGTATCCTCAAGGCACTGTAGATGATCTTTCAGATGGATTCTATGAAGATATCTGAGATGGTTGTCAGAGGCGTCCGAATACAATGGCACATGCCTTTTCGCAGATGTTAGCTTTCCATACGTGACGAGTTGCAGAGGGGTTATTCGCGTCCGTTTTATTCGGATGCTTCTCACTACGAGCTACATTGTATTCAGTCGATAAGATCAACGTTAAAACACGGTCCTAACCTAGGACCAAATATTCCAAACCGAAAAATTGACCCTTGAAGTCGGATATCGTAGTAAGAAACATCCGAATATTCATCAAACGCACGAAAATAAGAACGGGAATACGGCCCCTGACGTTTCCTGCCGTTTTTTCGGCTGGTTTAACACCGGAACGGTTTCGTCGCAGATTTGTTTCTACTTTTACGTTCCGTTCCCTGTAAATTCTGTGTTTATTTTCACAGAGAAAGGTAAAAAGCCTTCCCTACTACGAGCCATCATCAAAATCTACGGGCCGAAGTTTATATTTGCTAATATTATATTCGCCATCATTGATGCTAGTATTCGGTAAGTACATCTAATATTTTGTAATTTCCAAAAAATAAATAAATAACGCTGGACTTTTCTCACAGCATCATCTAGCCCCAAAGTAAGCAGAGCTTGTGTTATGGGTACTAGATGACTGATATACTACTTATATACTTTTTGTTTGTAAATACATACATATTATCACCCAGACCCGGGACAAATATCTGTAGGTCATACAAACATTTGTCCCGCGACGGGGATCGAACCCGCAACCTTCTGCGTCGCAGGCGGACCTTCGTCCACTGCGCCACAGAGGTCGTCAGAGATATTAATAATAATAATAATAACGCTGGACTTGCTACGATCCTGACATACAACTTTTGCTTCATTCACTCTCATTCCATTCTTCATACATGCTCGCCGGTTGAAGGTACTTTTGACCTGGCCCTTCTCCAAAATGTCGCCAATTTGATCCAAGAAGGTTCGCCTAGGCCTTCCCTTTCCAGCTGTCCCATACACACTCGCCTCACACACTTGCTTTGTCAAACGACTGTCATCCATCCTCTCTACATGCCCGAACCATCTTAACATACCTTTCTGGATCCTCAACACTACATCTTCTTTCACTCCACACTGTTCCCTTATCACACTATTTCTCACTCTATTATAGTTTTTAAAACGTAATCATTATATTTCAGTTTGTCAATCCCTGCATGTTTGGAAGGTCTTATTAACTACTTCTCACCGGCTCACGGCGGAGTTTCAGAAACACACGCGTATTTGTATGCAGCTGGCGTTGTAGGGTAAGTTCAGAATATTTGTGCCGAAGGAATCGAACCCTTAATCTTCTGTCACAACTAAAAAAAAAATGAAAAAAAGTATATTCTCTGTGTGGGATACGATCCAGCCGCATGTCGCATCGTAAGCCGAATTATGAACCACTAGGCCACCGTAGCTTTTGGCGTTGAGGTCGAAATAGCAGATACTTATACAGGGTGTAAAAAGACTACTACAGAAAACTGAGGGGTTGCAATCAGACCATGATTCTAAACTGATTTAGCGAAAAAAAAAAACGCTAAAAAATTTTTTGACTAAGCTTAGTCATTTTATGTTATTTTCAGTTATTTACTACTATTACAACATAATAAGACCATACCTACCTAATAATTTCATTTATAAAGAAAAACAGTTAAAACTCAAAATCCAGCAATCTACGTAAAACAACGCGCCCAGTACATACGCAAACAAACTTCAAACGATGTTTTCTCCGGATATTACGGTTTTTTCTGAAAATCCTTTTGGATTTGGTTGTGTGTTGGGATGCTGTACCTACCCTTTCGGCTTCGGTAGACGTCTTTTTACATCTGCATATTAGTTGGATTGTAAAGGCTAATTTAACGTGACCTCCGAAGCACGGAAGCGCACAGTTTTGTCAAGAACGACAACAAGCTACAGAGAGTCACACTAACATATAACATTTTCAACCGACTTCAAAAAAGGAGGAGTTTTTTTGAAGTCGTGTTTTTTTTTTGTATCTTGTTACGCGATTGTTCCGCCATTTGTTGACCGATTTTCAAAATTATTTTCATGTTTGAAAGGGTATACTCCAGAGGTGGTCCCATATAAATTTTATTCCTGAGGGATTGATAGTTTCCCCGTAAAACTCTAAACACCTTCCCTCCTAGCCATGTCACAAATAGAAATCGAATCGACAGCTTGACGCCCTGAGTCACACCGCGTTTCGAGTAAAACATTGAAGTCGGTTTTCTTTTTAGTATTAAAACGTAATTATGTTATATTTGTTTTCAGATTTATGGCGATCAGTGCTAGTATAATGCACCCGATGTTACTCTGGCTTCTCAACATGGCTATGAAAATACGAGTCGGTACGGGATCTCTTATTTATAGAAAGGTATGGTATTATATATTTATTTATTAACAGAAACTAAGCTACTACATATTTACATATATTTACAAAATACAACAGGATTAGTCAAGCTATCTAAGGAACGTTAGAAACGATCTTATTGGTATATTTGTGAAGTCGCCTCGGGTGAGAATGCCCCGAGTTCGAAACCCAGTGAGATAGTAACTTTTTGCACTTTTTTTTTCTACTTTTTTTTAATTTTAAAACCGTTACCGAAACCTCGTTCAAGTTTTCACTTCTGTTGGGAGTGCCACATTTTTTTTAACTCGTTCCCGTGGTTCTTATGAATTTTGCTTATATTTTATCCCGCATAAATCCCGATCCCGCGGGAATTCCGGCTAAACCCCATTAAAATTGGTTCAGCAATATACAGAGATAACAATTAGGCATTTCATTTATGTTTTAGTAAATGACTATAATGCACTTGAGAAACAAGTATTTACAAATCACAGACGGACACTTCAATTTCATTTATATGTAAAACTTTTGTTCCAGGTGCTATCTCTAGACGTGGCCGCCGGGGGCAAAGCCTCCGAAGGCCTAGCGGGTCACGTGATCAACCTACTAACAACAGACGCGCAACGTTTCGACATGGCATGTCTGTTCTTAGTCGACCTAGTGAGAACGCCCATAGAAAGTGCTCTTATAGTGTACCTAATGTACCGACAGATTGGAGTGGCTACCTTCGCTGGGGTCGCGTTCTTGCTAGCTTTTATACCCCTGCAAGGTAGGTGTTGAAATTGGCTACAACGCCATCTAGATTTCAGTTGCTGCAACTAGGTAAATCGCGGAAAAAATCGATCTGTGTTTGTGTTTTGTCAACTTTGTCAATAGCGCCATCTAGATTCGAGTTTCTGCAAAAAAATACTATACCTAAATCCCCTGTTTTGAAAACTGTAATATATATTTTATGGCTCCCCTTAGTTTTTGTAAATATTAACTAGTATAACTCCCCAGGTTATCTCGGCAAAATTTCAAGCAAGCTCCGCAGACAGACAGCCGTACGCACCGACAATCGTATTAGACTCATGAACGAAGTGATACAGAGTATAGAGGCTATTAAAATGTACGCTTGGGAGAATGCATTCGCAAGGATTATTGGACAAGCGAGGAAGTGAGTAGCGCCATCTAGTTTTTAGTTTTGAAACTATTCTGTAAGTGAAGTTTAATGATAGCTGATAGAATACTGTATAGTACGCATAACCGATCTTTATCTCTATGAAGTTAAGTGCCTTAAACGATTGCGCAGGTTTGCGAGATAGCACGATGCAACGAATTAAGCGAGTGAGCGAGGTAGCTATACAATGCTGTCTTCATCTTGTAGGCGTCATCAAAAATGGGTGCGCAGCTACTTCAGAGAGCTAAAGATTTTTTGTACGTACTGTATTTACTTATTTTGTAAATACATATATGACATAAAAAGTACTTAAACCTGAGACAAATATTTAAAAAAATTGTCTCGCGGCGGGAATAGAACTCGCAACCTACTGCGTCTGAGACGGGCCTTCGCTCACTGCACCTCAAAGATTGTTAAATATACATACATCATAAAACCACGTGTTTTTCCCATAGGGGTAGGCACAGGCAACAGAACCTAAAGCCTATACTCAATTCCAGCCTACGATCTTCACCTACTCCAAATTTCATCCAGATCCGTTCAGCTGTTTCAGCGTGATTCAGTTAAAAACAGCCATACATCCATCCATTAACTTTTAATAAATATTTTATTTGTGAAATGAAAAGTCTTATCAAAATTTTCGATTCCAACGAAAAAAACACGAATCAGGCGACAAGGGTTCCGTGGCCGAATGGTAAGGCACTCCGGCTTTAGGAGGATTTTTGATGACTCATTTCACAATGAAACACAAGTGTGGTTTAACAGTATAAAAATTAAAAAAAATCTTTATTTATTTACAGAAAAGAAATGAATGTTATTAAGAAAATGTCATGGCTACGCGCTGTGATGATATCATGCGTTAAACTTAACACCAAAGTCGCCATTTTACTCAGCATCATTACATACATATCTGCAAATAACGATTTAACAGCCGCCAAAGTATTCGTCATATTCTCATACTACGATATTCTTAAATACACCTTAGTTGACTTTCTGCCTCTTGCTATCACATTCACACTCGAGGCTTATGTGAGTGTGACAAGGATGCAAGAGTTTTTGCTGTTGCCAGAGGTTGAAAGTCAGGGCGTAGATTTATGGACGATTGATGCTGAGAAAAATGTAGTGAAGACTAATGGAGTTTTTGAGAAAATTGGAAATGGGTAAGTGTATAGTGTTAACTTAGGCCTTTAAATCTATATAAGATTATTTATACAGCGTCAGGCAACCTATGCCTACACTCACGGGACGCTGTAGTGCCGGGACATTGTTTGAGATGGAGGCTTGTAGCACCTAAACCATCCTCTCAGCTTAATCAGCCGCCCACAGGAGAGACGACGTCAATACGTGTGGAGCTGACTAAGCTGCGGGTTTCCTCACGATGTTTTCCTTCACCGTTAAGAGCTCGTGTTAAAGCGCATATAAATTTTACGAAACGAAAAATCTGTTGATGCACGGCCGGGATTCGAATCCACGACTTTCGGATTGAAAGTCGAGTCACAACCCCATTTGACCAACACGGCTCGGTGTGTAGTGTAGTTAATGTACAAAAAAGCAAATTTTTTATTCTTAAGTATGCTATGTTTTAAAAATTTGTCAAATTTTACTAAATAAATAAATAGGCGAGATATTGAAGCTATCTAATATTTCAGTCAACAAACGTACGTGACATCGGAATCGAACCTAGAACAGCTCAAACCACAAGTTTTGATCAGCATGAAGAACTATAGTTCAAATTGGAGGAACTCTGACGAAGCGTTGGATAGCAAGGTCGCTGCTTTGACGGATATCAACCTTAATGTGAGTAGATTTTAAAATTATAAGGGCATAGGTCAGTGTCAAGGTCAGGGTCATAATGTGAATAGCTTTTGGTCCGGGAAAAATTCGGGGTCAAGGTCACGTTCATAATATGAGTAGCTTTTAATGCAGATTTTAAGATGATAAGGTCAAAGGTCAGGGTCAAGATCAGGTATAGAGTTTGACCTGCAAACTTAATTTATAGTAAACTTGACCCTGATTTGAAATTTGATTTGTAAATTATATGGGTCAAGGTCAGTGTCGAGGTTGAGGTCAATTCAAGTGTCAGGTCATGTTTGGGGTAAAAGTCTAAAGCAGACAGCAGAAGTAAGTAGCGTAAAAGTGGCTCTAGGGATAGTCAGTGGCATGTACAGTCAGCAACGAGAGTCGTTTAAATATTGATGGATGGATTGTGTGAAGGATGACATGAGTAAGAAAGGAGTGAGTGTTGAGATGACGGCTGATAGAGGAGAATGGAAGAAGAACACCATGTTGTGCCGACCCAACATAATGTGGGACAAGGGCAGGAAGATGATGATTTCACATTTAAGTGTATTTACGTAATTCGTAACTTCATGGCCAAAATTTTCACAAATTCTGAAAGATAAGGGCCCAGTCCAATATCATTTCTCAAGAAAAGTTGATTTTTTTCTTAGAAATCAAAAAAGAATGGGGTTTAAAAAGTCATGCTGTTAATCGATTTTCTAACTGTACATATTATTTGATACATGCTCACATTCTGTAGAAGTTTGTTTTCCATACGTGACAGTTTGCAAGCCAATCGCCGCTTATAAAAATATTAACGGTCTTACTACAAAAAAATTAAGCATCCGTTGAACAGCATGTTGACTTGACACAATCCGTCTTATTACAAAAAATATGTACCGAGCTTAGCGAAGCACTATCTAAAAAACTGTCTCAAAAAAAAGTTCTTTAAATACTCGTACATAGAACGCTTTTTTTTGTGGTAACAGTTTTGTTTTGACATGTGTTCAACTAAGGTTTAACTTTTTTGTAATAAGGCGAGTATTTAGAGATCAATTTTACAGAGATATTTTTTAGTCAGTGCTTCGCTAAACAAGGTTTATATTTTTTGTAGTATGACAATAACTGTTTTCCTTCACAGTTAAGAGCACGTAATACTATATGATTTCAATTATTATTTTAGATATAGCCTAGCCTAAATAGATGCCTTTATGCTCACAATGCCTACGCCGCGAAACGACTTAGTCGCAAAATAACTCACATTTAAAACACCTACAAAGCAAAATGCCTCAAATCGATATCTCTAACGTGGTTTGCCAAATTTGCAATACGCCTGCATTCTTTCTTGTCTCGGCGGCAAAACGTCTCAAAATCAAAATGACTTTAAAGGATAGTACATCACACGCCATAAGACTAAGAATCATAATTAATTGCAATCAAAAACGGCTATAAATCAAATTGCCTCAAATTAATATTATACCTCTAAATCATTATGCAAATGGCATAGAAACTCTATGTTATAGTATAGTCAAACTGTTTGGATGTTTTTTTTCTAAATTGTTATACTGACGGATCGAACTATTTGGTTAGGTTATGTTAGGATAGTGACCACTGATGCGCGAGGCGAGCGAAGCGTGCCGCGGTAGCGGCCGCCGAAGCGCCAGAACTCCCCTGCTCTCATCTACCCAAAGAGTAGTTTTAAGGTATAGGTCTAGAATCGTGGAAGCAGGAGCTCAACGCCTCAAAATGGTAAATACCATTGACTTTGGGCAGAGAGGTAGATGAGAGCAGGGGACTTCTGGCGCTTCGGCGGCCGCTACCGCGGCACGCTTCGCTCGCCTCGCGCATCAGTGGTCACTATCCTAACATAACCTAACCAAATAGTTCGATCCGTCAGTATAACAATTTAGAAAAAAAACATCCAAACAGTTCGACTATCGAACTACTGGTAGGACTGGATGGAATAAAGGATCGTTTTACCTTTTTACTACCATTCGAACGCTGACATTGGCAAAATTGTGACACACATCGTCACAAACGCCAGATTAAAAAGAAGAAGAAGAAGATAAATTAAAAATTAAGGCCTGATTTACAATCGAGTACCTTAATACATTAACCAGACCTGATGGTCGGTTTAATAACTTTGATTAACTATGCTTGTAACTCAAACTTGATTTGATTTGTTGTATTTTGGAGCATTTTGATGTTTAGGATCTAAAACTAATTAGTTGTTTTGCATTTGAGATATTTTGTGTCTCGAAGCATCTTCACATACAGGTATTTTACTACTGAGAGCTTTTACGTCAAAGTCACATTGCATTGGTAGCCATTCTGATGTTTAGAAATTTTAATATAAAGTCCGTTTGCATTAGAGGTACAGTAATAATAAGTCGTTTTGATTTGAGGCATTTTGCTTTGTAGGTGTTTTAAATGTGAGTTATTTTGCGACTAAGTCGTTTCGCGGCGTAGGCATTGTGATCATAAAGGAATAGATGTAGCCGTGTTGGCCGAATGGGGTTGTACCTCAACCTTCATTCCGAAGGTTGTGGGTTCGAATCCCGGCCGTGCATCAATGGATTTGCGTTACGTAAAATTTATATGCGCTTTAACACGTGCTCTAAATGGTGAAGGAAAACATCGTGAGGAAACCAGTTAGTGTTCTTATTGGCGGCGATGGGCTTGCAACCTGTCACGCATGGAATACTAACTTCTGCAAGATGTGGGCATGTATCAAATATGTGTTTGGACATGCCTCTGACTGCCCTTAGACATCTTCAAAGGATCTGGAATAAGTAACATAAAAAGATCTGGGAGAATGTCTACCGCACCTTGGGATACAGTCGTGAACCTGTTTACGTTTTTCTTTTAGATAAGGCCAAACACACTAACAACGGTGGTAGGCACAGTCGGTTCGGGCAAGTCCACGTTATTGCAAGCCATCTTAGGAGAGTTATCTGCAAGCGGCGGCCATTTGCAAGTTAATGGTAGAGTGGCTTATGCTGCGCAGGATCCATGGCTATTCGAGGCATCTGTAAGTACTTTAACTACGAACAAAATACGAAATATGTCTGTATGTGGTAATTTTAGACCATCTCTATATATAAAAATGAACCCCTATATCCCTTGGTCACGCCATCACGCGTGAACGGCTGGACCGATTTCACTAATATTTTTTTTGTTGTGTTTGTTATTGTCAGAAGGTTCCTAGGATAGAAAAAATTAAAAAAATTGCGCTGAAAAAATGAATCATGCGCAGACGAAGTCGTGCGGGTCAGCTAGTTTAATATAAATATAAATAAAACTGGACTTTTCACACAGCATCATCTAGCCCCAAAGTAAGCAGAGCTTGTGTTATGGGTACTACATGACTGATATACTATTTATATACTTCTTTGTCTGTAAATACATACATTATACCTACATAGAAAACACCCAGACCCGAGACAAATATTTGTAGATCATAGATCATAGTCAAAGTCAAAGTCTTTTTTCATATTTTTAAATTCACAGCTTTGTTAATAAAAATAATGTTTCCAGGTACGTCAAAACATCCTGTTTGGACAGGAGTTAGACCTTCGCAGATATAAGCAGGTCATCAAGTGTTGCCAGCTGAGGAGTGACCTGGATATACTGACGCATGGAGACAAGACTATTGTTGGCGAGAGAGGTGATTATATAGGGTCTTTCATTTTATACTAACTTAATTCAGGAATTGGGTTCAAAAAATAAATTAAAAAATATTTATGTAATTATTTTTTTGTTTTGTTATGAAAATCCTGAGAAAATCGATAAACTAGTTACTAAAATTTAGGCCTTTACATCTATATTAGATGATTTATACAGCGTCAGGAGGCAATCCATGCCTACACTTAACGGGACGCTGTAGTGCCGGGACATTGTTTGAGATGGAATAGGTTTGCCCAGCACCTAAACCATCCTCTCAGCTTAATCAGCCGCCCACAGGAGACGACGTCAATACGTGTGGAGCTGACTAAGCTGCGGGTTTCCTCGCGATGTTTTCCTTCTCCGTTAAGTGTGTCACCGTGTCATAGCAAATGTTTGTATGACCTACAGATATTTGTCTCGGGTCTGGGTGTTTCTATGTATAATATGTATGTATTTACAAACAAAAAGTATATAAGTAGTTTATCAGTTACTAGCTGCGCTCCCGCGGTGTGACCCGCGATCCCTCGGGATTTTTTCGGGATAAAAGGTAGCCTATGTCCTTCCCTGGGATACAACCTTTAACTATGCCAAATTTCAGCTTAATCTGTTCAGCGGTTTGGGCGTGAAAGCGTAACAAACAGACAGACAGACAGAGTTACTTTCACATTTATAATATTAGTATGGATTCTAGTACACATAACACAAGCTCTGCTTACTTTGGGGCTGGATGATGCTGTGTGAAAAGTCCAGCATTATTTATTTATTTATAGCGCATATAAATTTTACGAAACGAAAATTCCATTGATGCACAGCCGGGATTCGAACCCACGACCTTCAGATTGAAAGTCGAGGCACAACCCCATTCGACCAACACGGCTCTCCTAACTAATTACTAATAACTAGTTACTTCATCATCATCCTGCCGCCATTTCATCCATCCCGTAATAACATATAATATATCATCCCGTAATAACATATAATATATCCATCCATCATAATAACTAGTTACTAATAATGTTATATTTCAGGTGCCTCGTTATCCGGTGGACAACGTGCTAGGATCTCTTTAGCACGTTGTGTCTATCAAAACGCAGATGTATATTTACTTGATGATCCGTTAGCTGCTGTAGACTCTAAGGTAAATATAACAACCGGACAAGTGAGAGTCGGACTCGCCCACCGAGGGTTCCGTACAAAGGACTATGTACGTAGGTACCTATAACAGTGAAAACTTATGTACTACCTACCTACATACACAGAAGTAACACATGAGAAGAACAATTTAATTTTTCGTCATTAATCGAATACATTACATTACAGTCATTAAGCATCAGAAAAATATTTAATCTGTTCAAGCTTGTGCCAATGAAGCCTTTTCATACGACACCATGACACGGTTAACTCACTTCAAATTTGACGACCTCTGTGGCGCAGTGGGCGAAGGTCCGCCTGCGATGCAGAAGGTTGCGGGTTCGATCCCCGCCGCGGGACGAATGTTTGTATGACCTACAAGATATTTGTCTCGGGTCTGGGTGTTTCTATGTATAATATGTATGTATTTACAAACAAAAAGTATATAAGTAGTATATCAGTCATCTAGTACCCATAACACAAGCTCAAGCTTACTTTGGGGCTGGATGATGCTGTGTGAAAAGTCTAGCATTATTTATTTATTAATTTTCGCCCCAATTACTTGCATTAGGCCCTGTTATTTCTGTGATTTAACTAAAAATATACGGTTTTCAGATTTTTCCCTGTACTTGTAGTCTAAGATGATGCTACTTGCCAAATTTCATAGTTCTAGGTCAACGGGAAGTACCCTATCAATTATGATTTCCATGAGTGTCGAAATATACGTTTTTTCACAGCTTAAAGGGACCGTAGACCTGAGTATACGGTTTCAATTTCAACTCGATACCTCCACGCGTTCCCTAGATGAATAGACAGACAGACAGACGGACAACAAAGTGATCCTATAAGGGTTCCGTTTGTTCCTTTTGAGGTACGGAACCCTAAAACAGGCTGTTTCCTGTTGCGCGGTAGAAATTCTCTAATTCTTCTATTTACTTATAACATAGAGTCAACAAACATAGAGTCAACGAAGAGAGATCGCTATTGCAAGTTGTCGAGAACAGAAGGGGAAAGATGCTCGGCCATCTTATACGACATGACAGTTTCATTAAGAACATTATAGAAGGGAAAGTGGAAGGAAGAAGAGGAAGAGGAAGACTGAGGATAAGCTACATGAGCCAAGTGAAGGAGAAGGTAGCTGTCATGTCGTATAAAGAGGTCAAGGAAGCTCTGGAAAGAGATACATGGAGAAGTCATCAGTTGTGCCGACAAGGAGTAAATCCTTAAATAAGAAGAAGACATATAACATGAGTTTTATTTGTTAATAGGTGGCCCAAGCGATTTACGACGAGTGTATCCGTGGCTTCCTCCGCGACAGTGCAACGGTGCTGGTCACCCATCGAGTTCAGTACGCGAAGAACGCGCACAACGTCTGTGTTATGAAGGCTGGCAAGGTAATAAGCTGTTTTAATAGCTGACGTAAAAAATAGGTTTATATTTTAACTTGTCAAAATCCCAAGGGCGTCTGTAAATTACGTGAGGTAAATTTGGTGATTTTTCCTACCCCTTGGTGAGATGTCATGAGATTTTGCTCGACTCCCTCCCTCTCTCCCTCCTCCAATCTCACGTAAGATTTAAAATTGCATATTTTTTTTTTTTATTAAATAGGTCAGCATTTGACCTCCCCCTGCCTGATGTTAAGCAGTATATTTGTAGTATATTTGTTTCGAGATTATCTAAAAATATTTTTTTCGTCTGCCTTAGCCTTAGTTGAAGTTTTTCACAATCTCATATTTTTTTTGATGATAACACTTTTAATTTCGCCATGAAATACCTAAGTGTGGTTTAAAACTATGCTGCTTATTACAATGTTAAACCTTGGTTAACCCATGTTGACACATGTCAAAACAAAACTGTTACCACAAAAAAGCGTTCTATGTACGAGTATTTAAAGATCGTTTTTCTAGGGACAGTTTTTTAGTTAGTCTTAGTCTAAACTCGGCTCATTTTCTTGTAATAAGAAGGATTAAATTTAAAAATGATATGACCTAAGTAGTAGAATAAAAACTAACAGAAAGTGATGCAAAAATTAAGACGTCTTTGCTGGTGTTAGCCAAAAAGGAGCAGTTCTATTCTATTCTATTCTATTCTACAGATAGTAGCGCAAGGCACCTTCAACGAGCTAAAGAACGGTGTAGCAGAGTTCGAGACGCTGATAGAACAAGGAGAGAAGAGCGCAGAAGAGAAGGCGAAACAGAAGACAGCGGGATATGATGCGCAGGATACTCTGGTTAGTGATGAGTTGAAGTTCTTTATTGAAGTGAATCCTTTAGGCGCGTTGGGCATTTTTGATAGATAAAAACCATTGAACTCGCTATTCAGGTTCTGATAATAAACAAGATTTCTAGTTAATTATGTAATGTTTTTATTCGACACACACACAAAAAGTAAGTCGCACGAAGTTCTACCACAGACAGCAGACTAAAAAGAATAAACAAAACGGCGCCATCTGGCGGTACGTAACAGAAACTAAACAGGCTAAGGTTGCTATCCAAAACATAAAATTAAACCCAATACTCCCACTAAAGTAATTAAATTAATATTACACTGCAACTGTTTCCGTTACACCTTTGTATACAGGGTGTAACATTTAGATCGGTCAGTGGGAAAGTCTGAAACTATAAAACATACGAAGATCTGTTCTTAGGAGCCATGTCATCGATTTTAGTAAAAAGGAAAACTGCATTCACACATAAAAAAAAAACTTGTATTCAGCTCGGGAATCGAACCCGGACGTTTTGAAAAATGTAACTAACGCTTTTTCTATTTAGATATCGATTTTGTAGGTCTGAAGCGGTAAATGTTACTATGAAACATAATGTCTAAAATTAATAAAACCATTGTTTTAAAGACAATTTCTCTAAATGTTACACCCTGTATTGCCTACCGAAGCCGAAAGGGGTAGGTACAGCATCCCAACACACAACCAATTCGAAAAGGATTTACCAAAAAAATCATTATATCCGGAGAAAACAGCGTTTGAAGATTACTGTTTGCGTATGTACTGGGCGCGTTTTTATCCGTAGATTGCTGGATTTTGAGTTTTAATTGTTTTTTTCTTTTATAAATGAAATTATTAGGTAGGTGTGGTCTTATTATGATAAGACCACACCTACCTAATAATTTCATTACCATGATTTTGAACATATTTACGATGTAGCGAAAAACAAACGCAAAAAAAAATTGACTTAGCTACGTCATTTTATTTTATTTTCTAGTTATTTACTACTAGTACAACATATTGTACTAGTAGTAAATAAGCTAAGTCAATTTTTTTTTGCGTTTGTTTTTCGCTACATCGTAAATATGTTCAAAATCATGGTCTGATTGCAACCCCTCAGTTTTCGGTAGCAGTCTTTTTACACCCTGTATAAGTATGTGCTATTTCGATCTCAACGCCAAAAGCTACGGTGGCCTGTTGGTTCATAACTCGGCTTACGATGCGACATGCGGCTGGATCGTATCCCACACATAGGCAATATACTTTTTGCATTTTTTTTTGAAGTTGTGTCAGAAGATTAAGGGTTCGATTCCTGCGGCACAAATATTATCATCGGCAAGGCAAATATTTGTCTCTGGACTGGGTGTTTTCTAATACTTTTTTTGCATTTTTTTTAAGTTGTGACTGAAGATTAAGGGTTCGATTCCTACCGCGGGACAAATATTATGATCGGCAAATATTTGTCTTGGCTCTGGGCGTTTTCTATGTATAAATGTCAATTATTGCTTGTCCGCTAAGCACATTTTTACTTTTTAATTGTCATTTTGTTAAAGGTGTACAATGTGTCTGTGAAAACGGAAAGACCGGATGCCCGAAGAAGTGTTAGTTTACTTGCAATTATTAGTTTGGGCTTGCCTCTGGTTACACCTTTAGAATTTGTACTGCTTGTTACATAAACGTTAAACCTTAGTTGAACCCCATGTTGACACATGTCAAAACAAAACTGTTACCACAAAATAGCGTTCTATGTACGAGTATGTAAAGGTAGTTTTTCTAGGGACAGTTTTTTAGTTAGTCTTAGCCTAAACTCGGTTCATTTTCTTGTAATAAGGCAGACTATGTCTAGCCAGGTTAATATGTAATTTTGATAGCGATTTTGATATAATTTCCGCCAGTGCTGCCTCTATAGGACAATCAAATCTATTACCTACGTAGTAGGTTTCAAATTTCCTTGGTCTCACATTACCACTTTAGTTCCAGTGATTGCTACTTTATCGCAGTGGCGCTAGTTCCAACCAATGAACGAGCAATCGCAAATAAAAAAAAATGCTCAATTGATTGTAGTATACAGGGTTATTTGTAAAACACCGGTAACCTCTCAGGTCTGTATTACTATCATTATAAACAAACCTTCAAGATTTCGTTGTCCTATCTAACACATTTCAACTCTGTATTCAATTGGTCAATTCCAAGCGCCCCCGCCGCCCTAACCCCGCTCCCCTCGCGATCGTACTATCGATTTATTTTTCTTAGCATAGACTTCGTAACGTAACAGAAGACCTCTGTGGCGCAGTGGGCGAAGGTCCGCCTGCGACGCAGAAGTTTGCGGGTTCGATCCCCGCCGCGGGACAAATGTTTGTATGACCTACAGATATTTGTCTCGGGTCTGGGTGTTTCTATGTATAATATGTATGTATTTACAAACAAAAAGTATATAAATAGTATATCAGTTATCTGGTTCCCATAGTACAAGCTTTGCTTAGTTTGGGGCTAGATGACGCTGTGTGAAGTGTCCAGCATTATCTATTATTTTATTCTTTTTTTTTATTCATACATATTATAGATAGTATTTTTATTATTAAAAAATAACGATTAAATGTTTTAGGAACACAGCTACAAGCTACGTTCGCAACGATCGATGTCGGAAGCTTCACAGCTATCGTTCAATATGGATTTGGACAACAACTTAGACCCGAAATATGAAGGTATTTTTATTAATTTATTTACAGAAACTAAGCTGCTACATATTTACATATATTTACAAAATACAACAGGATTAGTCAAGCTATCTAAGGATCGTTAGAAACGATCTATAGATAGCTCAACTGATCCAGGTCACTGTCAGTCGAAACGTGCCCAAAACACTGGCGGCATTACCACGCTGGATGGCAATGCTGATCCTTTGAGACAAGAATGTGCCAGCTCTCGGATCACGCGTCGCTTCGACCAGACGCCCTGAAAGAATTTTGAAAACCCGAAGGGCTCCAGAACCCCACGGACCTAGGGTCTCAACCCCAAATGGTTCAAATATATAAACCCTATCAAGATTTATATATATTAATTTTTTTTTTTTTTTTTTATTAATTGTTTACACTTGTAATTTTTCAACTGTTTTTTCACTTCACTTTAGGCATGAGTTCGATATATCAAAACGTAACTTATATCGGATACGGGTTAGATATCATACCATATCGATATCTCCGATCAACATATCCGATAAAATCAAAACGCAAAACCTCAACCAACTGTTACCTACCATAGATATAACTAACGAAATGAAAACTTCAAAAACCAAACGCAAACGATATGAAACGAACGAAACACCAACTGATATTCGCTACCTCTCTTTCTAACTATTGATTGTTTTACGGGTAAAAGAGAGATGAAGCGAATATGATAATGGTGTGCGTAAAAATGTATCTTACGTGGCTAGCAATATGGTTTACTTTCTAAACTATTTTTCGTCCATGTTTGTTTATAACGGTTTCTTGGCTCGCTATTTACAAAATAGAACTAAATTGCAAAGTAATAAGATTGAATTTCTATTGTTACAATTTGGATTTGGTAATTTTGGTATAGAAGGATTCTAATAATAATAACTTGATGTTTGTTTAGTTTGCGTAGCTAAAAATCATGTTAACGTTTTTGCAACTCATACGACTGATATCGATATCTGAAAACCGTTTTCTATATCGATATGCAAACTATAAACCTGTTACATATCGGTTTGCCGGAAAAAACGAAAACGCCCATCTCTACTTTCCTTTCCCTGGTTTCGGCACATGTTCACTAGCCTACTGTAGGTACCATCAAAACACATTACTCACTCATATAACCAACATTTTATTGAAATCATTCGCCACAAAGGACCTTAGAATCTAAAACCAACGATAGCGCGATGTAGAAACGGCACACATTTACTAGCGACATCTAGTTTGATTCACAGGTACTAATTACAATGTATGCAGTCTGAATTTAGAATACTGACAATTTGATACTTAAAATAATTAAACATAATAAAACTTTTTACCAAAAAATTTAACCGCAGAAAGAACTGAAAAGCAAAAAATATTAGATAAACTTTTTTATTTTACCTTAATAACTAAGTTTTTTTTTATTTTAAGTTGATTTGTTATGTATCTATGTATAATCTTTTATGTGGCTTACAAACGTTTTGGCTTAGGCTATAAGATTGTAAGTAATTATTTTAATAAATAATTACGTTTTTATACTAAAAAGAAAACCGACTTCAATGTTTGACTCGAAACGCGGTGTGACTCAGGGCGTCAAGCTGTCGATTCGATTTCTATTTGTGACATGGCTAGGAGGGAAGGTGTTTAGAAATTTACGGGGAAACTATCAATCCCTCTGGAATAAAATTTATATGGGACCACCTCTGGAGTATACCCTTTCAAACATGAAAAGAATTTTGCAAATCGGTCAACAAATGGCGGAACAATCGCGTAACAAGATACAAAAAAAAAAAAAACATGCAGACGAATTGAGAACCTCCTCCTTTTTTGAAGTCGGTGTTAAAATAAAATAAAATAAAGTTCTTAAACTAATAATAAATAAATAAGAACTTTATTGAGGACACAGTGTTACATGAAGTAATTATATGCTAAGTTTCGACAGTATTGTCCTACAATCGGCGGTCTTATCGCTCAAGGCGATTTCTTCCAGACTAATGTAATGTAAATATATCGAAGTAATTTTCATTAGCTTAAGAACTTAGTTATTTTTAGAACTTTGAACTTAGTTTATGTTAAATCTTCTTCTTATCGTGTCACCAGTTCTTTCGAACCAGTGTGGTGAAAGCATTTTAAGTGCGCCTCAAAGAGGCTTTCGTGCACGTGACACATGTTTTGAAATTGAAATTGATGTTGATTTCAGGTGAAGCCCAGAACACAGGCTCGGTAGACAATAGTGTCTATATGTCGTATATAAAGAGCGGCGGCACTAAACTGTCTATGATGCTAATGTTCCTGCTATTTATACTGGCGCAGATATTCTACTCGTCTACTGATATATGGTTGAAAGATTGGTGAGTTGAGTAGACATTCTATTTATATCGACGACCTCTGTGGCGTAGAGGGTGAAAGCCCGCCTGCGAAGGTTGCGGGTTCGATCCCCGCCGCGGGATAAATGTTTGTATGATCTGCTAATTTGTCTCGGCTCTGGGTGTTTCTATGTATAATATGTATGTATTTACAAACAAAAAGTATATAAGTAGTATATCAGTTGTCTGGTTCCCATAGTACAAGCTTTGCTTAACTTGGAGCTAGATGATGCTGTGTGAAATGTCCAGCATTATTTATTATTATTATATTAAAAATATTTAATAATGTTATAATAATATATAATAATAATTAGCTGCGCTCCGCTAGTGACCCGCGGTCCCTCGGGATTTTTTCATTTTTTCGGGATAAAAAGTAGCCTATGTCTTTCCCTGGGATACAACCTTTAACTAAGCCAAATTTCAGCTTAATCTGTTCAGCGGTTTTGGCTTGAAAGCGTAACAAACAGACAGACAGACAGACAGACAGAGTTACTTTCACATTTATAATATTAGAAATTATAAAGAGGAAAGATTTGTTTGTTAGGAATTGAATAGGCTCCAAAACTACTGGACCGATTTGAAAAATTATTTTACCATTACGGAGGTCGCAGACTTATCCGCGAACTATCAATTCAATAGAAGAAATGCTGCGTCAGAATAAAGCCGCATTTTCTGACGCCATCAGCATTTTTTGTATAGAAAAATGACTGCGGCGCGTCCGGCGCAATCAAATGTGCGATCAGGTTTAGAATCCTGCATTATCCCTGATGAACATAGGCTATATTTTATCCCGGGAAAGTGAAGTTTTCCACCTAAGAGAAGATGGATGGACTGTGTGAATGCTCTTATTGCCAGGCAGTTTTTGAACTGCTTGTCAATTCTGACATTAAGAAACAAATCTGAAATTGCGGCGTTTATCATGCTCTCTCGCTTACACATTGTGACTGTACTAGTGTGCAAGCGAGAGAACATGATAAGTTGCGAAGTTTCTTTAGTGAACCGGGTTATTCGAAATTTACATTTAGTTCGAAAACTGCCAGGCAATAGGAGTTCATAGTAACCCCCCTGATATGACGGGTGATAGAGGGAAATGGAAGAGAGAAACATGTTGTGCCGACCCCACTTAAGTGGGATAAGGGAGAAGAAGTAGAAAGTGAAGTTTTCCCGAGGGAGCACGGGTAAACCTCGACGGACAGCTAGTTATAAAATTCGAATGCTTTTGTTCCAGGGTCAATTTAGAAGAAGCAAATAGTGCAATACAAAAGAATGTCACTGCCGGCGCGCCAGGTATCCTTGTTTTATTACTAATTCATATCTTTATTTATTTTACTAAACAATAAAATAAAAGCCGTGTTGGCCGAATGGGGTTGTACCTCAGCTTTCAATCTGAAGGTTGTGGGTTCGAATCTCGGCCGTGCATCAATGGATTTTGCGTTTCGTAAAATTTATACGCGTGCTCTAAACGGTGAAAGAAAACATCGTGAGGAAACCAGTTAGTGTTCTTATAGGCGGCGATGGGCTTGCAACCTGTCACGTATGGAATACTAACTTCTGCAAGATGTGGGCATGTATCAAATATGTTTGGACATGCCTCTGACTACCCTTAGACATCTTCATAGGCTCTGGAATAAGTAACATAAAAAGATCTGAGAGAATGTCTACCGCACCTTGGGGATACAGTCGTGAACCTGTTTACGTTTTTACTAAACAATTATCATAAAAATACACAAGTAGGTATGTTCAATTATGTAATTGAACTAAACTAAAGATAAAAAACTGTTCAAATCCCCGACCGCAGGCAATGTGCCCAAAAGGCTGGCGGCATTACCTCGTTGGATGGCTATACTTATCCTCTGTCCGAGGTAAGCACCAGCCCTTTGATCATTGGTCTCGTCAATCAACCTCTTGGATAATTCTCTCTCTCTCACAATTCATATATTACTAGCTGGTACCCGCGGTTTCGTCAGCGAAATAACATACTTGAAAACATCTAAATAGAACTAAAATCTGCAAGAATCAGCAACGCCATCTACACTACTCAAAAAAGTCTAGGGAACAAGGGTATTTTAGTGTATATTTTTATTTCAACTTATTTTTGTCCTAGATGTTATACATCAATAGAAGCCTAATTTATTCTTGATTTCAATTATGTAATTAAATAAAAAGCGTGCAAGTAAAAAAATTAAGATTTAATAAGAAAAACAAAAATAGTGCCTAAACCAAAAAATAAAAATTCTGTAAATAACAAAAACTGACGCGCACGTGAAAATTAAATAAAAAAATATTCTTTGAAGATGTTTAATAATCTGTCGGACCTCCCAAGGCATTAGCCACGGCCTTACATCAGCGTGGCATGCTGAGTATCATGTTATCAATTGTTGCCTGTGGAATAGCACTCTATACTCTGGATAGATGCGAAAAGAGTTCTTCTCCTGTGTTCAAATTTTGTGGAACATCACTAAAAGCTTTTCTCCCGAGCAAATCCCATGCATGCTACATCGGATTGAGATCTGCAGACTGAGCAGGCCACTCTAATAACGTGATATTGTGCGTACAGAACACATTCACCACCTGCCTGGCGGTGTGTGCGCGTGTATTGTCCTGCATGAATATGAAATCCTGGCCGAACTGCTGATGGTTAGGGATCACCATGAGTCGCACGACCTGCTTGAGGTATTTTTCTGCATTTAAATTGCCTCGTATCCAAACGAGATCAGTTCTTCTACCCAGGCAAATTCCCGCCCACACGATGATCGTTCCGCGTTGGTGAGGATGAACTTCCTGAGAATTTCGGAGTCGACTTTGGCGACTAGGGACTCGCCAAACACGCACTCTCCCAGAATCAGGATTAAATCCGAAGCGAGACTCATCGGAAAACAGAACACGGGCCCACTGATTGTCGGTCCATTGCAAATATGCGTTAGCCCACAGTAAACGAAGCCCTCGATTTCCACGGCTTAGAGCTGGAACTCTTAATGGTCTACGAGCGTGAAGATTGACTTCATGTTATCTGTTCCTGGCAGTTTGGTCACTGATAACAACTTGGTGCTGGGACTGGGGGCTTCCAATCAACTGGCGAGCTGTAATCTGGGGCTGTTTTCTTGCAGCATTTTGCAGAAATCGATCTTGCCTCTGGGTAGTTACCCTGTATCTTCCTCGGTGACGTTCGGCTACATCTCCTGTTGCTCTGTAGCGTGCCCATAATCGGCAAATTACGCTTGGCTGTGTGTTAACAGCGTCCGCAATATCGCGTTGACTGCGTCCAGTTTCCAACATTCCCACAGCCCTAGGCATCTCTTCCCGCGTTAAATGACGACGTAACATAACACTTCGAGTGTCCAAAATCTCGAAAAAGTAGGCGGTATTGGTTATTTACTAGAAAAAAAATCGATACTTGACAAAATTGGTCAACAATCTAAGCAAACAAACCTCTTACTCTGCGACTAAGTTAGGTTTTCCCTGCATAGTTTGAAAAGCTTTTGTTATTTTTTATTTTTTCTTTATTTGGAACAAATTAATTTATTCCTTATTCAGCCTACATTTATAAATTTTAGTGGTCAGTACATTTTTTTTGCGTATTTTCATATATCAATTGGAGTAGTTTGCTTGTTCCCTAGACTCTTTTGAGTAGTGTATTTCCTTTAACTGGAACTACCAACTCCCCATATAAACTTTCAACCCTTATTTCACGCCCTCCATGATTAATATACAGATTTTTTCTGTCATAAGAACCTTCTCCTGACAATAACAAACACAACAATAAAAGAAATAGTGAAATCGGTCCAGCCGTTCACGCGTGATGGCGTGACCAAGGGATGTAGGGATTCATTTTTATATATAGAGATTTTGATAGCCCTTATCTTTAAAAAAAAAATTAAGAAATATTTGTTTCTGTCATTCTCTTTGTACATGCACCCACTATCTATTTTGCACATCTCTCTAGCCTCAAAGGTTTGCTGGAAGAAAACTCTTTGTAGGTTTAAGCTCGCCTTTGTACATGTCCTTTTTTATGTTTGACGACCTCTGTGGAGCAGTGGGTGAAGGTCCGCCTGCGATACAGAAGGTTGCGGGTTCGATCCCCGCCGAGGGACAAATGTTTGTATGACCTACAGATATGTGTCTCGGGCCTGGGTGTTTCTATGTATAATATGTATGTATTTACAAACAAAAGGTATATAAGTAGTATATCAGTCATCTAGTACCTATAACACAAGCTCTGCTTACTTTGGGGCTAGATGATGCTGTGTGAAAAATCTAGCGTTAATTATTTATTTATTTATGTTAATATCCTGTGTGTGTCTATTTGTACAATTAAGAATTAAGAATATTTTAGACCGGCCTTACGCCTGTAAGTTTAACTCACGCAAGTAGCTTACCAGCTTAGTCAGCAACGTATTGACGTCGTCTCTCCTCTGGGCGGCTGATTAAGCTGAGAGGATGGTTTAGGTGCTACAAGCCTCCATCTCAAACAATGTCCCGGCACTACAGCGTTCCGTTTGTGTAAACATAGGCCTCCTGAAGCTGTATAAATCATCTAATATAGATGTAAAGACCCAAGATTTAAATTGCTTACGTTATTAACTTGCAATACATTTGCAAATGTAAACCGCCTTTAAAAAAAAGTAAAAGTAGTTTGTAAGGCCAGCCTTAAGTAAATTAAGATTTCGATATCCCTAGAATTAATTCTAGTAAGAGCCACACATTCCAACCTTGTATAATTCGTACAAATTACGCCTCGAATACTTTAAAACCGTTCCATGAACTCTCATAATGATTTTTGATGTAAATACTTCTTTAGGCGCGTTGCGCAGTTTTGAGATGAGAGAAAAATATAAAACTCAGTCATGTAACTGTTAACTGTAAAAGTGTGATGACACCAACCTCTTACTATACCTACCTTAATTTCGTCGCACATTGGTCGACGTATTAGAGTGACCGCCTTTGGTGAGACAGTAACTTTTACACATTATATTTTTTTCTACCGTTACCGAAACCTCGTTCAAGTTTTCACTTCTGTCGGCACTCCTGGAATGCCATTGTTTTTTTCTGTTTTAACTTTCCCTTTCCAAAGTAATACATGCCATTAGCGAACAATCACGAACTTAAATAACTTGTCAAATGTATAATAATTTTAAAGGACATGGAAAATAAGCAGACGTGTTCACTAGTAAACAATAATGATTGTTTCAGGTGTATCATTCGAGAACATACCAACGAACAGATTCAATCTAACTCGCGCACAATGTCTGTACTTATACGCGGCTCTTATTGCCATCTGTATATTCTTCACGTGGAACAAACTGGTCGTCTTCTACAACACTTGCATCAAAGCGTCCGTCACTCTGCATGATAATATGTTTAGGTAATAAAAAAAAACTAAAAAAAATATCATTCATTCATTCGTTCATCCTTCCATTCATTTGAAATTATACCATTCTATCATTCATAGCCATCGATCATCATACACTCTTTAGAAAGCATTGTCGCTACATTAATTCCGTTCAACCATCATCTTTCCATAAATCCATTCCGTTCAATCATCACCCTGTCATTAATTCGAGAACTTTCAGTTGCTTCATTCGTGCCATTCGACCATCATCTTTCCATTCCGTTCAATCATTCATCCATTCGCAAACATTCCGTCGCTACATGCATTTCTTTCAATCATTTATTCCATTCGTTCCATTCATTCATATCATTCATTTTTAATACCATAGTTACAATCCTTTTTGCCCACAGAGGAGTAACAAACGCCCCCATGTGGTTCTTCCACCACAATCCATCAGGTAGAATCCTGAACCGTTTTTCGAAGGATATGGGACAAGTGGATACATTACTACCAGTCGCTTTAGTCGATTGCCTTGGTGTGAGTACAATTACAATTCAATTTATTTCAATAATAAGTAATGCTGGAAACATTTATATTGGAACCGGATAACATACTTAGATCCTTTTTTTTTTCAATATGAATAACATAAATCCATACTAATATTATAAATGTGAAAGTAACTCTGTCTGTCTGTCTGTTTGTTACGCTTTCACGCCCAAACCGCTGAACAGATTAAGATGAAACTTGGCATAGTTAAAGGTTGTATCCCAGGGAAGGACATAGGACCCAGCACATAAAACAAAATTTATGTGCTTTCAGTATTGTTAAAGAGCGCGATAACGTCGTTGTTAAAGTGTGAATAAGGTAGGACCCAAAATGCTTCCCTGCGGGACTCCGACACTTCTAAACTAGACCGACCAGCAACTGACACACACTGATCTCTAGCCTTCTTCTCTAGCGTTTAATCCGAAATCTCAATTAATATTCGCATGTCTCGTATTCCTCGTATTCCTCCACCTAGTTTTAAGACGTTTCAAAGTGATCCCAGCGGTCCTACTGAATAAATGCTTTTTGACTTTGACTTTGACCTCACTTCAAAGTAAATTTTTCAGTTCGGATTTTTTGGTCCTAGGTTAGGACAGTGTTTATAGGTTGATCTTATCGACCAAATACAATGTAGCTCGTAGTAGGAAACATCCGAATATTCATCGAGAAATTTCGGATTCAATAACTGCTGGCCTAGGAGTTTTTAGGAGATACTGTATCGTCCGCAATGATTTCGTAGCGAATCTTTGCCGGTGTGCTAAACACTATAAAAATCTTTGCCGGTGTGCTTAACACTATAAAAATCTTTGCCGGTGTGCTTAACACTATAAAAATCTTTGCCGGTGTGCTAAACACTATAAAAATCAGAGGGCACGTTAAACTGTCGGTCCCGGCTATTAAGTCGTTAAGCCACGACGGAGGCTTTAGGACGGCCTAAAAACGTCGCCAGAGTTGGCCACTGACTCATTCATACTAACTTATTTACTGTGAGGTTTTTTTTTGTACGACCTCTGACCCCCGTCAGTGGGTGAGAGCCCGCTTGGGACGCAGGAGGTTGCGGGTTTGATCCCCGCCGCGGGATAAATGTTTGTATGATCTGCAAATATTTATCTCGGGTCTGGGTGTTTCTATGTATGATATGTATGTATTTACAAACAAAAAAGTATATGTAGTATATCAGTTATCTGGTTCCCATAGTACAAGCTTTGCTTAGTTTGGGGCTAGATGATGCTGTGTGAAATGTCCAGCATTATTTATTTTATTTATTTATTAAAACTATAAAAAAAATATTTATTTCTTTTGCAGTTTTTCCTGGAAGTGATCGCCATACTAGTAGTAGTATGTCTAGTGAACTGGTGGCTACTCCTGCCGACTGGGCTAGTCGCTGTGATGCTGTTTGCTCTGCGAGCGCTGTTCCTGTGGACCAGTCGGGAGCTCAAGCGGGTGGAGTCCATAGGTTGGTGGTTTTTATCATCATTTTTGGTGTTTTTCAGCACTATTCTTTGTTGCTTTAATGATAAGTAGTTTAAGTCTCTTCTAGGTCAAAGTCAGTGTTTTCATCAACATTTTTGGTGGTTTTATGATAGATTTTGGTGTTTTTCATCATCATTTTTAGAAACTTTAGCAAGATACTTGAGCTGTTACTCTTTAGACTATTTGTGATGTGAAGTGGACCTTCGGATGCCATCTGCCAGTGTTTTTCCTCATCATTTTTGGTCTTTTTCATCATCGATTTTGAATTGAATTGATGATAAATTGTGCTGTTTCTTTAGATTTGTTTGAACTCTTCTAGGACAAAGCCAGTGTTTTTCATCATCATTTTCAGAAACTTTACTTAAAATTACGTAATAATTTTCCTCTTGCAGCCAATCTGTAAAAAATAACCTGCATATATACCTTTTTAATGAGTTTGAGAAATGAATAATTTTTATTTTTTATAGTGTTAAAGTGCCAGGTATTTCATTGAGAAATGCAAAGTCTTCCGACGGGATGATTAATTTGAATGATTGATTAATTTAATGACGTCACTGTTAACATAAAAAAAATCTTTCAGCTCGAAGCCAATCCTTAAACCATATTTCGTCCACCGTCGGGGGATTAACAACGATTCGTTCGTCGCGACACCAGCGCCTGCTTGCGCAGGAGTTTGACAAACTGCAAGATTTACATAGCTCTGCTTGGACTCTACTTTTGAATACTAACAGGTATCATTATATAAGTGTGTCTATGTGTAATATAATTTTATTCATAGATTTATCTTGCAGGAATTGTCGACAATTTTCATTACATTTCATAAACGCTTGACGACCTCTGTAGCGCAGTGGCCGAAGGTCCGCCTGCGACGCAAGAGGTTGCGGGTTCGATCCCCGCGGCGGGACCAATGTTTGTGTGATCTACAAATATTTGTCTCGGGTCTGGGTGTTCTATGTATAATATGTATGTATTTACTAACAAAAAGTATATAAGTAGTATATCAGTCATCTAGTACCCATAACACAAGCTCTGCTTACTTTGGGGCTAGATGATGCTGTGTGAAAAGTCCAGCCATAAAAAAAAATAACAAAATGTTTCTTTGTGTGAACGCCAAAGCGCCTTAAAAGAGACTTCTTTCTTGAATTTGACATATTTTGAACGATGTTTTGAGGCACATTATTTGAAACTTAATGGACCACCTTAGATAAATAGAAAATAGTATATAGTACACCACATGGACATTACAAAATACAAACAATGAGTGGTCTTATCGCTGTTAGCAATTTCTTCCAGACAACCTCAAAAACCTTTATCTAACTCAGACATAAATTTCTAAGTCCCCATGCTCCTTTCGCACAATTGGTTAAAATACTAAAGTACTTATCTAATTGTTTTTTGACAGAGCTTTCGGGTTCTGGATGGACATGCTATGCTGTGCGTACCTGGCTTTGGTCACATTCAGCTTCTTCTTCTTCGCCAGTGAAGGTAATACTATTAATATGGTTACTTATTAAAATTTCAAAGAGGTTTGAATATTTTAGTACAGATTTTTTTTTTGCGTTTTGTCAACCTATATGTAACTAATTGTAGTGGCGGCCATTTTTTGAAGTGAAAACTTCTTTAGTAGTTGGGCATTTTTTGAGATGAGAATATATTCTTGGATTCGCCTCTTAAAGGTCACGTGCGAGTCACGTGACTGCTCACCGACACAAGTAGCGCCATCTAGTTCTGTAGTCTGTAAACTTTTACGGCAATATTTCATTTTATAACTTAACAGGTGAATAAAAATGCATAAATTTTTTTTGTTCAAGTTTCATTTCTCGGCACTCCCGGGTGATGTTTTTTTTTATTTTTTTTATTATATTGGGCAGTAGCCCAATACTCCCCTACCTAACTTAGACCTTACCTACATATTAACCTCTAAACTTTAAAGGATCATACATCCCGCTCCGGGACCGCCATGTTGTTATTAAATTTTTGTTAAATACCTATAATAAACCCGTGCGAAGCCGGGGCGGACAGCTAGTACTTACATAAATTTAAAATTAAATATTTTTTTTACGATTATGTGGAAGTAGAACACGACATACTTATTACAGCTTTGCGCTACAGATCGGTGGATCGTGGGTTCGAATCCCGTATGATTTTTGGGATGCATTATATATTTTGTCCACTTTTTTCACAGATACGATAGGTGGTAGTGTGGGTCTGGCTATAACTCAGGTCATTGGCCTCGTCGGTATGTGCCAATATGGTATGAGACAGACTGCTGAAGTTGAAAACCAAATGACCTCTGTAAGTACATTTTTTATGTATATATCTGTATAATTTTTTTTTTTTTTTTTATGATGAATGGGTCGGCTCTTGACCTCAAACTTACACAGGTAAGAGTGAGGTCTACGATGGAGCGAGCTTACCCAGAAGGTGCCTATTAACTCTCTTTACGACCTCTGTGGCGCAGTGGGCGAGGGCCCGCGACGCAGGTTGCGGGTTCGATCCCCGCCGCGAGATACATTTGTATGATCTGCTAATATCGGCTCTGGGTGTAATAGTTTCTATGTATAGTATGTATTTACAAACAAAAAGTATATAAGTAGTATATCAGTTATCTGGTTCCAATAGTACAAGCTTTGCTTAGTTTGGGGCTAGATTTATTTATAATTATGTTCTGTGTTAATAATGTTTTGAGCTGTTGTTTTGTCTGTCATTTTATTAAAAATCGTTCATAAATAAAAAGGGTCCATTTAAAGCTTGGTGTATCATTGCTATATTCTCACGAAAGTTTAATTAAAGACAATCCATCTTATTACAAGAAAATGAACCAAAAACCAAAAAAAAGTTTAGACTAAGACTAATTAAAAAACTGTCCCTAGAAAAACGATCTTTAAATACTCGTACATAGAACCCTTTTTTGTGGTAACAGTTTTGTTTTGACATGTGTCAACATGGGGTTCAACTAAAGCCGCGTTGACACCATCAGAGTATACTCTGACAGATTGCACTCAGACGCTCTGATTGGCCGCCGCCATGCACTCTGATGACGGCGGCCAATCAGAGGGTCGAAGTGGCCAATTTTTTTTATAATGCTGGACTTTTCACAAAGCATCATCTAGCCCCAAAGTAAGCAGAGCTTGTGTTATGGGTACTAGATGACTGATATACTACTTATATACTTTTTGTTTGTAAATACATACATATTATACATAGAACACCCAGACCCGAGACAGATATTTGTAGATCATACAAGCATTGGTCCCGCCGCGGGGATCGAACCCGCAACCTTCTGGTAGAGATCGCTTTTTAGCGATAAGACCGCCGATTGTATATCATAGTTAAGTTTTTTGTATGTTTTTGTTTTACTTTTTATGTGGTGTGCAATAAAGTATTTTCTATCTAACCTTTTGCGTCGCAGGCGGGCTTTGCCCACTGAGCTACAGAGGCATCAGAGTGCACTCTGTCAGAGTATACTCTGATGGTGTCAACGCGGCTTAAGGTTTAACTCTTTGTAATAAGCAGCATTTTGTTTTAGGTTGAAAGAATATTGGAGTACACAAATCTACCTCCAGAGCAGCCGGTGGAACCGAACGAAAAGGCTTTGAAGGCGAACCATCCAGACTTAGACTTCGATAAGTGGCCACTTAAAGGTAGAACCGATGGCAAACGGCTATTTTAGCAGTTTCATACTATATCATATACAGGGTGTAAAAAGACTACTACCGAAAACTGAGGGGTTGCAATCATACCATGATTTATGAAGAAGAAAAAACAGTTAAAACACAAAATCCAGCAATCTACGTACAACAACGCGCCCAGTACATACGCAAACAGTAATCTTCAAACGCTGTTTTCTCCGGATATAATGATTTTTTCGGAAAATCCTTTTGGATTTGGTTGTGTTGGGATGCTGTACCTACCCCTTTCGGCTTCGGTAGACGTTTTGTTACACCCTGTATATTTCGATTTAGACTTCAATGAGTTCCCGACTTAAGATAATATCGAAGATATCGTCTAAGATATCGTAGGGTGTTACCAGACCAATCGATCGATGGTGGAATCGATTAGTCGACGTCGATCGATAGTTTCTACTTTAAGAAAAAAAGTGACGTGCATAGAATTAATACTAGAAATAAGGATAAACTTTGTGTGCCTGAATTTAGATTAGAAAAAGTGAAAGGTTCTTTCATGGGAAATACCGTACTCTTTTATAATAAACTTCCAGATAATGCCACTAAATTGCCTATTCGAAGATTTAAAAGTTACATAAAAAATAATCTTATAAAGAAAGCGTACTATTCTATTGGTGATTATATTAATGATAAATTCGCGTGGCCTGATGTCGCTCTGCCCCTCGACAGCTGATGTGTGCACAATGCCTTTGCTATCTTGCTTAGCTTCTTGAATTTTACTAACTTTACTTTTAATTTTACAACTAAGTTAGTTAAGAAATTAGCCTAAGTTTAGATCTAAGATGGATCACCTAAAAAAAGCTAGGCCCCAAACCGTGTTTGTTGCCCTGATTCTTCACGGTATTGGTCGCGAAGGAACAGGAGTAGAATCACCTAGTTTTAAGACGTTTCAAAGTGATCCCAGCGGTCCTACTGAATAAATGCTATTTGACTTTTGACTTTTGACTTTACCTAACCAATCGATCGATTGTCGATCGATCGATGGTAGAATCGATTAGTCGACGTTGATCGCTACCCGCCCCTGACCTATAGCCGGGGTTAATCGATCAACGTCGACCGATTCCATCGACCGGCAATCGATCGATTGGTTAGTCGGTATCTGTCGATCAATTAAAGATAGATAGATTATAACTTTATTGTACACCATAAATAGATAGATAGATAGATAATTCTTTATTGCATACCACACGTAAAAGGCATACAAGAAAAAAAAGACACTTAACTTATAGGTAGACAACTGGCGGCCTTATCGCTGAAAGCGATCTCTTCCAGGCAACCATTTAAGTGAGAAAAGCATAAACGACTTAATGGAAGGCAGTTTGCATAATATAAATTAGGTAGGTACTACTAATAGCGATTTTGCAACATCGCGTAAACATAATTACTTAGATAATAATAATAATACACAAATAATATATAAATAGTAACAAACAGAAAATAAAAAACCTCGATAACAAAATATGTAACAAAGGGCGACCTTATCGCTAAAAGCGATCTCTTCCTGGTAACCTGGTAAAGCTACCACACTAATCGATCAACATCTACTCGATCGATATCGGTCGATTGGTGTGGTAACACCCTAAGGCCCTTACTAATAAACGTGGTGTAAAGTTATACCTCGGAATAAAATAGGAATAACCATACATTTTGACAGTTTACACTCAGGAATTACTTTATACCACGATTATTAGTAAGGCCGTAAGACGACAAGAAAAAGCTATGATTTTAGCAATCTTTTCTATTGATACTACATAAATAGATTTATAGTGTTGTGAGGAAACCAGGTAATTTTACTCAAAATCTGAGTTTTTATATAAAAAAAAGCTAGGGTATGTGACCAACACAGGATTGTGTTATCGTAGGGCTCAGTTAAAGCTGTGGATTATAATGAAAAATTGTGAGATGTGTAGTGTATAGAATTCAAAGGGTATATACAGGGTGTAAAAAGACGTCTACCGAAGCCGAAAGGGGTAGGTACAGCATCCAAACACACAACCAAATCCAAAAGGATTTTCCGAAAAAATCATTATATCCGGAGAAAACAGCGTTTGAAGATTACTGTTTGCGTATGTACTGGGCGCGTTGTTTTACGTAGATTGATGGATTTTGAGTTTTAACTGTTTTTTTCTTTTATAAATGAAATTATTAGGTAGGTATGATCTTATTATGTTGTATTAGTAGTGAATAACTAGAAAATAAAATAAAATGACGTAGCTAAGTAAAAATTTTTGTTGCGTTTTTTTTTTCGCTAAATATGGTCAGAATCAAGGTCTGATTGAAACCCTTCAGTTTTCGGTAGTAGTCTTTTTACACCCTGTATAAGTAGTATATCAGTTATCTGGTTCCCATAGTACAAGCTTTGCTTAGTTTGGGGCTAGATGATGCTGTGTGAAAAATGTCCAGCATTATTTATTTATTTATAAATATGTACCTGTCTTTCGCATTATGTGAGCTATCAATTTCATACATTTTACTTGCCCCGCCATCGTATCAGCGTCCGATATCGATATCGGATCGGATAGTGTGAAACCGCTCTAACGGTTTTGAGTAACGGTTCTTTTGAAGTAGTAGACTAGGGCCCTTACTAATAAACTTGACATAAAGTTATGTCATGCATAAACTAAAAATTTGTATGGTTATTCATAGGTTATGCATGACATAACTTTATGTCATGTTTATTAGTAAGGGCCCTAGAGACTTAGTGCCGTACTGAATAATATTCGGATCGACATTCCCAATAGTTGTGAGGCCATTATTTTCATTGGCCGGCACTTTTGAGTTTTGGGCCCAGTTTTGTATGAAGCGTGAATGGCCTTTATAGTTAGAATGCAGTTGAAATTCTATCTGTCCTGTGATTAACATAAACAAACCCCAACAGGTGAAATAATCTTCAACGACGTATCACTGGAATACGAACGGCCGCCGAAACAAACAGTAGAGAGTAGAGAGGAGCCTTCATACGCGATCCGCGGCGTCAGCTTCAGCGTGCGCCCCGCGGAGAAGGTGGCTGTGGTGGGTCGCACCGGCGCTGGCAAGAGCTCGCTGCTTAATGCACTCTTTAGGTGAGCTTTATATCTATATATATGAATCCCTATATCCCTTGGTCACGCCATCACGCGTGAACGGCTGGACCGATTTCACTATTTTTTTTTGTGTTTGTTATTGTCAGAAGGTTCTTATGACAGAAAAAATCTCTATTAATCATGGAGGGCGTGAAATAAGGGTTGAAAGTTTGTATGGGAAGTTGGAAGTTCCAGTTAAAGGCAACTAGATGGCGTTGCTAACCTATGACTGAGGTCGAGATGGCGCTATTATTGCATTTTTATAAGTTTCAGAAGATTCTTGCAGATTTCAGTTCAATTTAGATGTTTTCAAGTATGTTATTTTGCTGACGAAGTCGCGGGTACCAGCTAGTGTAGAGAAGATAAATAAATAAAAATAAAATAAAATTGACCCAGGACCCCGCACTAAGCAAAGCTTGTGTCGCGGTAGACCCGAGTAACAGTATTCATACAACTATAAGGGGCTTATTACAATAAAATTAGCAGAGTTTAGACCAAGTCTAATTAAAAAACTGTCCCTAGAAAAACGATCTTTAAATACTCGTACATAGAACGCTTTTTTGTGGTAACAGTTTTGTTTTGACATGTGTCAACATGGGGTTCAACCAAGGTTTTACGTTTATGTAATAAGCAGCTATATGTTTATTAGACGATAAAAAAAAACAGTGGCGCTCCGGGAGTGCCGACAGAAGTTAAAACTTGAACGAAGTTTCGGTAACGATTCTTAACTTAAAAAAAAACGTACAAAAAAGTATACCGTGCAAAAAGTTACAGTCCTATTGGGGAGGCGGTTTAATTGGGCACATTGGAGTTGAAATCTAGCGTAACTTTACACCACGGCCAGTGTTTTACGATTTACCTTCTTAGATCTCTCACCGCACTCATTATCCCCAGGCTGAGCAAGATATCGGGCAGTATAACAGTGGACGGTGTGACGAGCGACGAGGCCGGGCTCCGCTGCTGGCGCGGCAAGCTGTGCGCGCTCCCGCAGCGGGCCGCCATGTTCGCGGCCACGCTCCGGGACAACCTGGACCCCGCGGCCGTGCACAGCGACGCGGATATATACCGGGCGCTGGACCAGGTAGGTCACTTTACAGGGACAGTTCACACTTTTGGGGACAGGTGGTATTCCCCCAAACTATGGTAAAGAGGGAGTACTTGCCTCACTTAGGTTTGTCAATCTGGCTTACCTTAGGGCCTGTTCGGCCGACAGTTGTAGTCGGAAAGTTCCATATAGGTTACATGTGCTTAGAAACATCGTTTGCGCGATTCAGAATTTTAATACTTTTTGCATCATTTGTATGGAAATCCGTTTATCTGTGATTCCAGCGCCATCTAGTGGTACAGCTCCAAAGTAGTTAGGTCGCTGTAATTTTACATCTCTCGTAGTTCAGGCGATGGCAGATAGAGGTCGCCACACACTCATAATCACTCATTTGAAAGATATTCATAAAATATGTTACTAGATAGATGGTCTCCACTCCCGTATTCGACATAGCTACAAGAGCGTCGCCAGCCGATGGCGCAGGGGGGGGCAAGTTGACTTTACCTACTACAATTCAATTCATACTTTTCTCATTCTCTATGAATGAGAAAAGTAGGTATGAATTGTAGGTAAAGTCGATTATAACAAAAAATATGTAACAGGTGTTAGTGGTACAGTAACGGTCAGCCATAACACAAATCATAAATAGGGTCTTTCATTTTATACTAACTTAATTCAGGAATTGGGTTCAACAAATAAATTAAAAAATATTTATGTAATGTTTTTTTTGTTTTGTTATGAATATCCCGAGAAAATCAATAAAGACTGCTTTCAATTGATTGTTGCTGCTTGTATAACTTAGCCCATTCGTGATGAAGCTGCGCTGCGATTGGAGAAACGTCTGTTCTCCTTGAAAATCATTATGCAACAATTCTAAAAAATCAATAAATGATAAATGAAGTGAAAACTTAAATGGGCTTAGGAATTAAATTGATACGGTCAAACGTCTATTTACAACCCAAAAATGAGGCCCTGTCAGTTTGTGTAGTTTAAAAACCCTATATTTTGTAATTTACATTTAGAAAATGTGCCGTAACAAAATTTTGATCCCACCCACTCCATGTCATAAAATAAATACACAGATTTCGTGGATGCATTGAAACAAAGTGTGTCAAATTGCAAAGCAAAAGAAAATCACTAGGGATTTACCGACTAAAGGCTGATGTTTGTTTGAGCTAATTATAATTCTAAAACTTGTATTAATTGACCAGGAGAGCATCTAATACATATGTAATTATTACGTATCGTTTTAAATCATTTATGTATTCTATGCGTTTGACACCCGTAAAGTAGTAATGGAACTCATCATCATCTTCCTGCCCTTTTCCCACATTATGTGGGGTCGGCACAACACGTGTTCTTCTTCCATTCTCCTCTATCAGCCGTCATCTCAACACTCACTCCTTTCTAACTCATGTCATCCTTCACACAAGCCATCCATCTTTTCTTTGGCCTACCTCTACTCGTAAATCCATCAACATTCATACCAAGCACTCTCCTAGTTACATGACCTTTTAAGTATGTAATTCAAGTAGTAATGGAATTGTCAAAGGAAAATGTAGTTCTTGGAAAAATCATCGCAGGAAATTCAGGATACGTAGGCAATGACATTTTATAGTACTTATACCATTGTAAAAACTTAGGCCTTTACATCTATATTAGATGATTTATACCGCGTCAGGAGGCCTATGCCTACACTTAACGGGACGCTGTAGTGCCGGGACATTGTTTGAGATGGAGGCTTGTAGCACCTAAACCATCCTCTCAGCTTAATCAGCCGCCCACAGGAGAGACGACGGGGATTACTAAGACTTCGCTGTCTGTCTGTCAGCAGGCTGTATCTCATGAACCGTGATAGTTAGGCAGTTGAAATTTTCACAGTATTTCTTTAACTTAAAAAAAACAGAATAAAATAAATATTTAAGGGGGATTATAGATACGGAACCCTTCGTGTATGAGTCCGACTCGCACTTGGCCGGTTTTATTATTGTTTTAGTCTATTTTTCCAAGATTCAATGACTAATAGATTAATTAATGATATCGTTTTATCAATCAAGTGAATTATTTATGAAACCATCTCAAATGACTCATAAAATGTAAATAAATACCTCGGTGTTACTTATAAAGGATAACAAGTATTACAATAAAAAAAGCAAAAAACCCCGATTGCAAGATAGTCAACATTTGAGATTTTGAAATGCGTAGGTACCTAAACTAAACTATGAGTAAAACCATTGGCATGCATTCATTGAAAATGTTATATTCTAAACTAAGTTTAAACATATTCCGTCTTAAAATTAACTGAGTTTAGACTAAGACTAACTAAAAAACTGTCCCTAGAAAAACGATCTTTAAATACTCGTACATAGAACGCTTTTTTGTAGTAACAGTTTTGTTTTGACATGTGTCAACATGGAGTTAAACTAAGGTTTAACGTTTATCTAATAAGCAGCATTACGACTTGTATATTTTTTTGTAATCTCCTTTTAATTTCATTCATTTTAATACCCCACTCGATACGATTGGGTAATTTTTTTTTCTTTACGTGTTTGTCTATTTCACGCATAAGATCCGCCATTTTGTATTTTTTTTTTTCAAAAAACCTATCCTATGACACAATGTCGAAATCCAGTCGTGTAAGATACGAGGGAAATTACATACATACAAGATACGCGCGAAAAACATAACCCTTCCTTTGACAGTCGGGTAAAAAGTAACCTATGTGCCATTCCAGACTATATTGTGGCTATAAATGACTATAATATAACTTTGCCATTCACCATTTCTATTTTGGTAAATAATTACGTTCTAAAACCTAAAAAAACCGACTTTGATGTTGGATTCAGGTCGAAATTAAGCAAGGATGTAGTTTTTTGAGTTTTATGGGAAAAGTATCATTCCCTCAGGAATAAATTTTATATGGGATCACCTCGGGAGTATACCCTTTCAAACAAAAAAAGATTTTTAAATCGATCGGTCCACAGTTGGCGGAATTATCGGATAACAAGATACTTTATTTAATTATTTGTAAAAAAAACATAGTCGAATAAAGAATGTCCTTCTTTTGAAATCGGTTAAAAATATACTTTTTTTTATGATGAATGGATCGGCTACCTCGAAACTTACACAGATATGCGATAAGCTCAGCGGAAATACATTTGTTTTTTTTGATGCTAATGGCATTTTCATCTAAGCGCTTCCGTGCTTCGGAGGGCACGTTAAATTGTCGGTTCCGGCTATTTAGTCGTTAAGCCATGATGGAGGCCTTAAGGCGGCCTAAAAACTCCGTCACCAGAGTTGGCCACTGACTCATACGAACTTACTTAGCGGAAATACAGACGCTGGAAGCTCATTCAAATTTTTAACAGTGCTTATACTTTTTCCGACTTGGCTTAGTGGAAATGAAAGCTAGCTTTAGTATCGTGTAAATAACTATCTGGGGAAAACTCGGAAAAAAGCGTTCTAATTATAGGCAAAGTCTACTATATTTTTGTAACAGGATTTTATCGCGTATTACCTTTATTATTTCCCTTATTATTTATTTTTCCTTTATTATTTAAATATATCTCTAAAGATGAATTGTGATCGCGAAAGTTTAAGAAAGACTAAAGTCTACTATGTTTCAAATTTCAAAAAAAATGTACTACCTACATATTCACATAATGTGTGAAGCTTTCAAAATAAATAAGACACAGATTCATTGATGATTATATTTAAACTGGTTATATAAATCTTACAAACTAGAATAAATATGCATAATAAATTATTACCATATTCAATGGCTGACAAAAGCTTGTTAGCCAGCCCCTGCCTAGGGCGGTTATTCGCGTTCGTTTTTTATTCGTTCGATGAATATTCGGATGCTTCTTACTACGAGCTATATTGTATTCAACGATAAAACACGGTCCTAACCTAGGACCAAATATTTCAAACCGAAAATTTGGCTCCTTGAAGTCAGAAATCGTAGTAAGAAAGATCCGAATATTCATCAAACGAATGAAAATAAGAACGGGAATACGGCCCCTGTTATTTATTATATAAACACGTGAATACTAAATCAGGGTCTCGTGGTCTCGACTGTATCCTCAAGGCGCTGTAGACATTCTATCAGATTTCATATTCCGGATCCTTTGAAGATGTCTAAGGGGTGTAGTCAGAGGCATGCACACGCGAATACAAGATAAGATATTAATAATTGTAATTTCTATTGATTAAATTTTAGAGTAGGTTATATCTTTGTATGTATGAGAAATCTTTTATTTACTTTAATGTAAACTGCTACTCGGGACTACCGCGACACAAGCTTTTTATGAAATTTATGAAATAAATTATCTTATCTAAAAATTATCGTTTCAAACCGTAACTATGGCGAAAAAACTTTTTAGGATTAAGTCCGTCCTTATTTATCTTCCTAACGCCAAACACTTCGACAACTTCCTTTGGTAATTGATGATCGCGTCCACCTGCCATTGTTCCATCCACTTCGTTTTCCTCAGGCTTTGCTCCAGTGAAAAAGGTTTTTATTCTATGCCCGAAGTTAGACACACTGTTTCCAATACTTGTAAACTTATCGCGGAAGTTGTACTCGTACGCCGTCGCGGCTGCGAGGAGAACACAAAATATTAAAGCGAGCTTCATTGTTGAGGTTTTACTCGTAGCACCACTGGATATGATACTTGGAATATCGCTGGTCAATCTTATATATTCCATTGTTTCGGTATTTCCCAAACAACCTATCGGATAGGTTGTTTGTCAACCTTTGAAATCACGTGGTAGTCTTCCGATGAAATAACAAAGTTGAGTCGTAGTATTCAGTGTGAGTCAGCCGAATATAAAACTAAGCGTGAGTACGACACGTGATGAGGGCTGAAACCGCAGAAAAATGTAGCAATTGGTTTACTATACAACCGCACGCATTTGCTACTTTTTTCAGTGACTGAAAAAACGTAACTTGTTTTGTATTTCATAGTTAAAATATGGTGGCGCACGCACAGCGTTTAACCGCAGTAACTGAAATTCGCTCTTCTGGTGATATTGCCATACGAAATGTAGTGTAACTAGAGCTAGAACACATGCTACACGCTAAAAATCCATGGTGGTTCTAAAATTAAGCAAAACGCAATGCGTGTTCGCACGCGGTTTTGCGTTTTCAGCTATTCCTCGTCGTTCTTGATAGATCGTCGAAGATAGGCAACGTTCGAAACGGTCAGTAAGTGGATGGGTCTGCCAGTGGCAGTATCAACTAAGCGCTTCCGTGCTTCGGAGGGCACGTTAAATTGTCGCTCCCGGTTATTAAGTTTGGCGTTCAAAGCTCCGTCATCAGTTGGCCACTGACTTATACGAACTTACTTTTGCCTGCGCTTTGTTTGGGGCTAGATAGCGCTGTGTGATATGTCCATTATAAAAACCATTGGGTTTCCTACTTCTTTGGTTTTAAATTAAAATTGAGTCACCTACAGGTGACTTATTATGAAAAATCCCTAATTGCAGCAAAAATAACGGAGACTGTGAAGAATTTATTCAAGTTTCAATAAATTACATAGATACTGTCAGCGACAGAAGTTCATGAGCAATCGGAGATCTTAAAGCTTCATTTTCATCGTTATTTGTGAGAAAATTGTCTATTTTTTTTCTATGTTCTATATTAAATTTTCTACCTAAGTTTAACACTGCAGTCAGTTAAAATGGCAAATAAGTAATAGGAAGTTTTCCTGGCTGTGTGCCAATCAGAAAACAGACTCAGCTTTGTAAAATACTAGGAAATTACTTGTAAAAACAACGTATCGTACCTACTGGGTGTTTGTTCCATCGTTGAATATTTTATTGAGCTGCATTCCAATTGCTATTTAATTAGATTAAATTAAATGCATTATACTGTTATGTAAATATTTACCTCGGGTCTAGGTTTCTATGTTTAATGTGTATGTATTTACAAAGTGCAGTGTTGGTCGAATGGGGTTGTACCTCGACTTTCAATCCGAAGGTCGGGTTCGAATCCCGGCCGTGCATCAATGGATTTTCGTTTCGTAAAATTTATATGCCCTTTAACACGAGCTCTTAACGGTGAAGGAAAACATCGTGAGGAAACCAGTTAGTGTTCTTATAGGCGGCGATGGGCTTGCAACCTGTCACGTATGGAATACTAACTTCTTCAAGAGATCTGGAATAAGTAAAATAAATGATCTGGGAGAATGTCTACCGCACCTTGGGATACAGTCGTGAACCTGCTGTGTAGCTCGTATGAGACATACCATAAGTATTTAGGTTAGCCTTTTATGTTTTAAAATCTTTTTCAACACACTTGCTCATAAAGTGGCTCTATGGTCACCGCAATTAGGCACATAATGACACCCATAATCAAACTGTGACTTTTTCATTACTATAACTCACTAGAGAGTAATAGATTTTTTTTTTAATTTTATTGGTTGAGTTGCTTTGTTCTTTAAAAAGTTTTTATTCAGAAAAAAAGATCGTGTTCAATAGAACAAATAAATTAATGTTCCTATTGCTTGCTCATTTCATGCAACTTCTAATTTAAATAGATAATTTTAACTCGTACGTGTTTAATAAATAAAACTTTCACTCAAATATAACTTTTGTTTTCTCTGTAATAAAAGAAAACTTTAAATTCCCCATTTTGTACGTGGCAGAATAGGCCGCAAACCCTATGCGTGGCGCGGAAATAAAGTCTGTGGCCGATCGCAATGCGCGCGCATAGGAAAACTGATTCATTTTTGCCGCAATAGCGAAACATTTTTCACAACTCGTTTTCACTGTTGAAAATTAGTTTTTATTGTTGTTTTATTCACAAGTGTGTTGAAAAACGTCGTATGATACACGTGTGTATTGATGATTACCGTCCTCGGTTCTATTAAGAGCCTCGCCTAACGGCTCGGCTCTTAAAACAACTCGGCGGTAATCACCAATGTTACACACTAGTACCATAATGTACTATTAATTCACTTGCAATGTTTCTACGACAAAACAAACCGCGACGGACAGTTAGTCGGTAATAAATAAAATCCTGTTTAATTTAAACACATAAATATAGGTAAGTATATCATATTATAGGTATATTTACTTATATTATAGATTAAGTATCTTATGTTATAGGTGGAACTCCGTGACATGGTGGCATCTATGCCGGCGGGTCTTAGCACGCGTGTCGGCGACGGAGGCGGCAACCTCTCGCTTGGACAGAGGCAGCTGGTGTGCCTCGCACGCGCAGCCCTCGCGCGCTCTAACGTACTCGTGCTAGACGAGGCGACCGCGAATGTTGATACTGAGTGAGTATTGCGTTACACTTACATGTAAGAGTTTTGTGTTACATCAGGTGAGTTTTGTGTTACATTTGGTGAGTTTTGTGTTACATCAGGTGAGTTTTGTGTCACATTTGGTGAGTTTTGTGTTACATCAGGTGAGTTTTGTGTCACATTTGAGTGTTTTGTCATACCAACTGAGCATATACAGCACGTATGTGTGCGACAGAGGCAGCCAGTGTGCCTCGCGCGTACTTGTGATAGACGAGGCGACCCCTAATGTTGATGACTGAGGGAGTCATTTACTACAGCTTCTAGAAATGTATATACATAGTGTATAAACAAAACGCACTGGTGAGTATCGTGTCATACCGAGTGAGTTTTGTGTTACATCAAGTGAGTGCTATTTTACGAGTGAGTTTTATGAAATGCAGAGTCTTGGCAACCAATTTTACATGCTTATTTTTAGTTATTCTATAAATTCTATCTATGACTATTATTTATAAATCTATATTACTGTATAGTCGATCTATATCTATATACTAGTAGTAGTAGTAGATCTATATCTATATACTGAAGCCAGTCACTTGTTTAGTGTCTCAATAATTTTGTGATTGTGATGAGATTATTGTTGTTTTTTAGGTTAAGCTAATACTAATCTAGTTTATAAGAGTAAAAATACCTACTAACAAATGATACCTATGGATCAATGTAAGGTCTGAAATAAACAATTTTTATTTTATTTTATTTTTTATTTATTTATATTTCCTTTACAGAACCGACAAGCACATCCAGGAGACAATACGAAGCAAATTCGCCGACTCGACCGTCCTCACGATAGCACATCGACTGAACACCGTTATGGACTACGATAAGGTCATCGTGATGGACAAGTGAGTAACATTACCTAGAAAAGATCCGTAGGTCGCTGGTTCATATCCGGCTCGAAGGACCACCGCACGCATGTACGAAATAAAATATGCGTGGGAAACTTTAAAACTGATTTTATTAAAAGTAACAGTCAAGAGACAATCCGCCATCAAAGATTTTTCAAACAGGAAGAAGGAAAATGAATGACACAACACAAAAACCAACTACATGTTTGACAATGTTGCCATTTTAAATATAAGAAATCATTTAAATGTATTGCCAGTTAAAACATAAAAAAAAAACTACTATTTGATTAACATTTTTCCATGTTCAGATTGTTCTGAACAATATATACTCGCAATTTCTCGGGAATAGGTAAGTACAGGTCGCCCAACGGATCTAGGCATTCGTGAAGCCGTTTGTCAGCGCAGTGAACGCTTTCATACAAAATTGTGTTCTGCGCAGGCAAACGGCTAACTTCACGAATGCCTAGATCCGTTGTGCGAACTGTACTTCACTGTTCTGGAATAAAAAAAATAGTTTTTCTGCTATAAAATGTAAATATGGATTATTACCGTCTGCCCCCACAAACTGCCCCCTCGCTATGGCAGACGGTAACTTAATGTGCACTATGCCGTGAGGAAACCGACATGTCGTAGAACCTACAAAGTTCGAAAACATGTGTCAAGTGCACGAAAGGCCACGAAGCTTCTTTGAGGCGCACTTATAATCCATTCACCACACTAGTTTTTATTTATTTGTAACTGTAACATGTGTTATTTCAGGGGTAGAGTGGTAGAAATGGGGCATCCGTTCGAGCTGCTGACACAGCCGCCTTCGATTAAGAGCGACGTGGTGCCGAGAAAACCATTGTTGTCTAAGAGCCAGGTAATAAACAATCATCATTCAGCAAGATTTCATTTGCTGGGTATAGGCCTCCCTTCGATGCCATTCTTCCCGGTCCTGTGCCAGCCTGATCCACTGTCGGCCTACAACGTTAATGATATCGTCCGCCCACCTCGCTGCCGGACGTCCGACACTTCTCTTGCCAGTTCTGGGCCACCATTCTGTCATCCATTGACACCACCTGTCATCACCATGTCTTGCCAGGTGTCCCGCCCAACTCCACTTGAGTTCCATTACCCGCATACTGACATCCATGACTTTTGTTCGTCTCCGGATCTCAGTATCGTGAACTCGGTCTAAAAGCTTGATGTCCATGTCTCGGCACCGTAAATCATCGTGGGCAGAACACACTGGTTAAATAAACGGGTTTTCAGACATTGTGGAACGTTTTAAAATAACGTAATAAACAATAATAAATAAAATAATAATAATAAGTCGCAACAGCATCCTGAGGACTGTGGCAGAGAGCCTATTATCCCTCTGGAGGTGCTTTGTGCAGAGGGTAATCAATGAAGGGATCTTCTTCCTTGATTGATCATCTTCTGATTTGATAAAACTTCACCTTACATTTGATTTTTGCCTTGCACCATTACTATTATGAAAAAAAATAGGCAATTTTCCAACAAATAATGATGAAGATTTAAAATCTTCAATTGTTCATGAACTTCTGTCGCTGACTGTACCTAGTGCGCAAAAAAAGATGCACAGAGTGCGAAAAGTGGTGCACAAGGTGCGCAAAATGTTAAATGTACAAACTTCGTTCCAACCGAGTGTTGCACTAATTTTTCCTCATTCTCAAATCTCTCTGGGAGACGCTTTCCAGCTAGGGTAACGCACACTTTAATTTTACAACTAAGTTAGTTAAGAAATTAGCCTAAGTTTAGATCTAAGATGAATCACCTAAAAAAAGCTAGGCCCCAAACCGTGTTTGTTGCCCTGGTTCTTCACGGTATTGGTCGCGAAGGAACAGGAGTAGAATCACCTAGTTTTAAGACGTTTCAAAGTGATCCCAGCGGTCCTACTGAATAGATGCTTTTTGACTTTGACTTTGACACGACACTCGCGTACATTTTTTAATGGTGTATATTATTTTTGTGACAGGCACCGTTGGCTATACCTGAAAACTTCACTTTTGACACAAACACAGGAGAAAGGGTCGACGCACACAATGAAACTATGGTGCTATCTAGGGACCGTGTCCGGACTTATTCTAACAGGTACAATATATACAGGGTGTAAAAAGACAACTACCGAAATCTGAGGGGTTGCAATCAGACCATGATTCTAAAGTCATTTAGCGAAAAAATCATGCAAAATGTTATTTTTTACTTAGCTTAGTCATTTTATGTTATTTTCAGTTATTGACTACTAGTATAACATAATAAGACCATACCTACCTAATTATTTCATTTTTAAAAGAAATAAACAATTTAAACTCAAAATCCATCAATCTACGTAAAACAACGCGCCCAGTACATACGCAAACAGTAATCTTCAAACGCTGTTTTCTCCGGATATAATGATTTTTAAGGAAAATCCTTTTGGATTTGGTTGTGTCTTGGGATGATGTACCTACCCCTTTCGGCTTCGGTAGACGTCTTTTTACACCCTGTATTGTCTAGCTTATTTATCACACATTTAAATAGCCGATATGCTAGGTCACTGTTCGCGTCACACCGCCCACGTAAGACGCAGGGTTACAAAATGTTTTTAATGATTTCAAGTAATAAATAAATAACGCTGGACTTTCCACACAGCATCATCTAGCCCCAAAGTAAGCAGAGCTTGTGTTATGGGTACTAGATAACTGATGAACATATACTTTTTTTGTATGTAAATACGTACATATTATACATAGAAACACCCAGACCAGATACAAATATCTGTAGGTCACACAAACATTTGTCCCGCGGCGGGGATCGAACCCGCAACCTTCTGCTTCGCAGGCGGACCTTCGCCCACTGCGCCACAGAGGTCGTCAATACCTAAAGTAATGCACAATTAGCGAACTGTTTCTTTTAAATCTCTGTCTACCCTCTTAGACTTATAAAGATATTCAATCTGTGAGAATGTCTACCGCGCTATGTGGACACAGTTGTTATCCTGTTTGTATTTTCAGATCTGAGGCGGAGCAAGATGGCGGCATCTTCAAGGCGTTAGTTGAACAAACTGGGCCCGAGACATCCGCCATGTTGTTTAAGATGGCCGAAGAGGTATATATTTTACTAGTTTCTTCGCGCGGCACCTATATTTTGAATAGCCTATATGCTATTCCAGGTCACTATCTACGCCTATTCCAAGTTTCATCCAAATCGGTTCACTGGTTTAGGCGTAATTGAAACACAAACATCCAAACAAACTCACAAACTTTCAGCTTTATTATATGAGTCGGATAATAATATGATTTTTAACTAGTTTCTGTGTACGACTTCGCTCGTGTGGTACCTATATTTTGAATAGCCTATGTGCTATTCCAGGTCACTATCTACGCCTATTCCAAGTTTCATCAAAATCGGTTCACTGGTTTAGGTGTGATTGAAACACAAACATACTCACAAACAGCTTTATTATATTAAGTAAACTGAGTTAGTTCCACGGTGTTACCCGTTGTCCCTTGGGAATATTTCTTCCGGGATAAAGTCTAGGTTCTATTCCAGACTATAATCTATCTGTGCCAAATCTCATCCAAATCCATTCAGTTGTTTTAGCGTAGCCTCATCTGAATCAGCTCACATAAATGATTACTTATCCTATCCTACTCATACGAGTATTATAAATGCGAAAGTCAGTGTGTGTGTTCGAATGTTTGTCCTCGCGTATCTCCGTGACGATTTAACCGATTGTGATGAAAAGTGTTAAGGTTTATATAAAAAAAAATCCTTGCTCCGATCCACTCCAAACTCGGTATAAATATACTTTAAAGTAAATGATGAAACCCGTATTTTTTTTTTCAAAACAACCCCTAGGGGTGGTGCAAGGCAGTTTCAAAGTCGTAAGATTCGAAAGTATGTGTGCACTAGCAAACAGGTTCACGACTGTAAGGGGGGTAGTCAGAGGCATGTCCACTAGTAAGTAATAAAAAGATTGTTTTGAAAAATAACAAATAATCTTTTTTTTTTCAGAGTTATAAGAAAATGTTGGAGAATAAGAAGAATGCGTGAAAATCTCAACATTCCATGTGATAAGACTACATTACATTTGTCTATCGGCTAAAAGCTACTTATGTAAAAAAACAGGTTCACGACTGTATCCCCAAGGTGCGGTAGACATTCTCTCAGATCTTTGTATGTTACTTATTCCAGATCCTTTGAAGATGTCTAAGGGCAGTCAGAGGCATGTCCAAACATATTTGATACATGCCCACATCTCGCAGAAGTTAGTATTCCATACGTGACAGGTTGCAAGCCCATCGCCGCCACATACTCAGCTTGTCAATATAAAAAGCACTCCAAAAAAAACTTTTTTTTTCTTTGTTTACACCTAAAACAAGTACCTAAGTACTTATCTAAAATAGATTTTTATGCTTATCTTCAAAAAGCCGCGTTGGCCGAATGGGGTTGTACTTCGACTTTCAATCCGAAGGTTGTGGGTTCGAATCCCGGCCGTGCATCAATGGATTTTGCGTTTCGTAAAATTTATATGCGCTTTAACACGTGCTCTAAACGGTGAAGGAAAACATCGTGAGGAAACCAGTTAGTGTTCTTATAGGCGGCGATGGGCTTGCTACCTGTCACGTATGGAATACTAACTTCTGCAAGATGTGGGCATGTATCAAATATGTGTTTGGACATGCCTCTGACTACCCCCCTTAGACATCTTCAAAGGATCAGGAATAAGTAACATATAAAAAAAGATCTGAGAGAATGTCTACCGCACGTTGGGGATACAGTCGTGAACCTGTTTACGTTCTTTTACTTATCTTCAAGGTAAACAAATAGTTTATTGGTTAAAACTTGACTTGCCTTTAGGCAAATGTAAAAAATTTTGGCATTTCTCATCTATACTGGATACAGCGTCAGGTAACCTATGCCTACACTCAACGGGACGCTGTAGTGCCGGGACATTGCTTGTGGTCAAAAAAACAGTATTTGGTACTTAGTACAGTTAGGTCAATTGAACGCCTTGCCTTAAGCATTTATTTGATAAATGTATTTATCTATACCAGCTTTAAATGTAATTAATGTCAGGTATTATGTAGACGAATCTGAGCTGTTATATGCATCGTTCAGCGCGGTTGGATGGTTGACTTTGGAAAAAACTTACTCTCGAATTAAACTGAAAATATACGTGATCGTTTTTATTATATAAATGATTTTCTTAGATTTATCACATTTATATATTATATTAAAATTTTGCTAACTCATCTAAGAGAGGTTATTGAAAATACAAATTTTATTACATTTTTTTAATATCATTCGATCGTTTACAGACTTATTTTTTATAACTAATTATTATTATTATAAACATTAGTTTTCTTATAATTACTTAAATTCTTGTACTTACATTATGGTCTTTACAAAATTGTTTAGTAAAATAAAATTGTGATAATTACTTAAAAGCAATTCAAAAGGGTGATTATAAATGTATATTATTTATATTTATATTATATAAAATTATTTTATATTTTTTGTGATAAAAAACTCTAAATTGTTACCAGTATTCTACAATCACTATAAAATAATTTGATTTAACCAAAAATGGCGAATATTAAAACTAAGAAGTGATCAATATGATCAAAAGAGTATCTACACTAAAACCAATTCGGTTCTGCGTTTTCACATTATCCGATCCGATATCGGATGTCGGAGCTACCAATTTCATACATTTTACGCAGAAGGTTGCGGGTTCGATCCCCGCCGCGGGATAAATGTTTGTATGATCTGCAAATATTTGTCTCGGGTCTGGATGTTTCTATGTATAACATGTATGTATTTACAAACAAAAAGTATATAAGTAGTATATCAGTTATCTGGTTCCCATAGTACAAGCTTTGCTTAGTTTGGGGCTAGATGATGTGTGAAGTGTCCAGCATTATTAATTTTTTTTACTTGGTCCGATACCGACATCGGATCGGATAATGTGAAACCGCTCTTAGAATGGATGAAACAAATGTCTAACAGTTAAGTATTCTAAAAAGCGGCTATAACATATTGAAACGTATGAACACCTTTGGATAAAGCAAAGTATGTTTTCAAATCAATGTACAGTACGCACAACCTATCTTTAGCTCTCTTAAGTAGCTGCGCAGAACCCATCTTTGATGACGCGTAAAAGACGAAGACAGCTTTGTATAGCTGCCTTACTCGCTCGCTTAGTTAGTTGCATCCTGCTATCTCGCCTACTCGCGCAAACCTGCACAATCGGTTAGTGCACCTAACTTCATAGAGCTAAAGATCGGTTGTGCGTACTGTACCTACTTGTACAGTCGCGGAATGAAAAGGTTGACCAGTTTTCAAATAAATTCGTTTACGCGTTGCAAGCTCATGAGTGCTGTATTGAAAATTATGTTTAACTATTTGACAACAAAGTTTAAATTTTTTTTTTTTATAAACAGAAATTTATTTACAGAAACTAAGCTACTACATATTTACATATATTTACAAAATACAACAGGATTAGTCAAGCTATCTAAGGATCGTTAGAAACGATCTATAGATAGCTCAACTGATCCAGGTCACTGTCAGTCGGAGCGTGCCCAAAACACTGGCGGCATTACCACGCTGGGTGGCAATGCTGATCCTTTGAGACAAAAATGTGCCAGCTCTCGGATCACGCGTCGCTTCGACCAGACGCCCTGAAAGAATTTTGAACAAAGTTTAAATTCACTTGGACATTCATTATGACAGAATGTGTCACACTCGGTCGATAAAGCAGATAGTTATCAAATGGTTATCAAACTAATACCTACTGAGCAAGCGTTAACAGATCTTAAGGTGGTCAACCTTTTCATTCCGCGATTGTACAATGAATCTCTTACTAATGTCAATTTTGTCTCCAAATATGAGTCCTAAAGAATAGAAACAATTGCTAGTTTAAACGAAGAAGTCTGCGAATCACGCCTTATATTAGGAGTAGGCAGGAAGGACTTGCCATTTACACTGTTAAGTTAGAAAAGGTTATTTCAGTTATTTATTTAATATGTAAAATATGTTGAGCTACGTACCCTAATCGTGTTTTGTATGGGTTTTTAGATGTAATAAATAAGTTTTAAAACATAATTGGAATCTTTATAAGAAAATAATTTTGAAAATAGATACACAATTGACGGAAATATCGGTGAGCATACAAACAACTGAACATTGAACCTCCTCCTTTTTGAAAGTCTGTTAAGAACTCCGCCAAGAATTATAATTTAACATCCCATACAAAACACGCTCACGTAGCGCTGTAGCGTGCTTTTAAACTAAGCGGTGCTTAATCGAATTTTTAATTTAGTTAGGGAAATTTACATTACCAATGTCAATTGAATTAATTATGTATAGAAATATGTAATCTTGTTATTTTGCGAATAAGAAGTGTTATGCATCACTGATTGTGATCTTAATGTGATATAGAAATAAATATTTTTTATTGGATTATACACGTTTTTTATTTCTGAAATTCAGTCCGCCTGTCTAGTTAACTAGAGAAGAAAACAGTCGTTTTCACTTGCGTGTTATAACACTCGGGAGTCTCACGAAGCTCATACATACGAGCAGATAGGCCGGTGACGTGTGTCGTAGGCGAGTAGGAAGTATTTTCTGTAAATATCAACAAAAACATTAAAATACAATAACAAGTGAAAAAATCTTAAGCCTTTTGGCTTTGCAGTACCTAGACCTTGATTCAGACTTCAGTGGAACGCATTCGGGTCGGAATAGGTCAGCTGTTCAACCAATCACAGTGCAGGAATTGATGAACTGAAGTTTCTTGCTTGAAGATTGGTAGCGGTCGGTTGAACAGCTGACCTATTACGACCCGAATGCGTTCCGCTGAAGTCTGAATCAAGGGCCTAGTTCAGTAGAAGTTAGCACAAAGACGAATAAAAAATTATTGATTTAAAACATAATTAAACGGCTCATCCGTTTAAATTTTGTTTTGTCAACTGAAAATACCATAATACATTATTTTTTTAAAGAAAACAGACTTTAATGTCCAAAATTAGGCATATTTATTCATAAAATACTCTCCTTTAATATTATTTCCTTTTCTTATTCTTCTGTATTTGTTCTCTCTTCTACGGTCTTCGAGCATTTTTGTTAATCTTTCCAGTGTTATGAAGTGGGAGGGTTGAGACAGAACGAAAGATTTTAAATCCAAAAATTGACTGACACACCCATGGAATTTCAAACCACGACCATTGCCGATCCGAAATATGATAATAGCAATGATCTTTTATACTAAAGATTATCGGATAACATACTTTATTGATCACCACAAGTACAACAATCATCAATGTAACATTTTTAAAAAGATTGTAGTTGGTCACAAGTCTTTTCGATTTGTTGAATTTTTAAGTAAAATGTTGCAAATTGATTGGTCTATCTATTCTTTCCTTTCGTTTTGCCTCAGTGTGAACCCAACCTTACCATTACTTCTTCATTCTTCCTTGTTCCTTCTCATTTCTTCTTTCTTCCGCTGTAAGAACCAGGCGTAAGCCCACTTTGACTTCCGTCAAGAAACATTGAAACCTTTTATTTTGGCGGTTTTTATTTTTTTCACAAACATAAACCAATCACAAGGCATTTTTTTCTTGTGTTACAAGATCTATTTTTTTAAACAACCGCCATTTAAATGTAGGTACTGACTGTAAAAATATTTTTCTGCCACGTTAGTTTTTTCGTTGGCCATTTTCATTTATTTCAGTAATTTGTTTTTTCATATTTTTTACAATAACTATAAACTAAGTCAGTTACATTACTAGTATAACTATTCTACTGTACATTTTAAGTTCACTTGTAAATATTGCTTTCTGTGTACATATATCAAAACTTATTATATTTGTAGGTATACTATTTATTGCTTAAACAATGCACCAAACTGACCCTTACAAGCATTTTATTTGCGCTCAGATTGTGTATTTTTAAAGTAAACGTGGTTATGGACGCAATTCTCTTGGCCTTTTTAGCCACGAACGAAAACTAAGTCCTTATCTTCTATCATGACTGACGCCACCTAAATATTCAATGATGACGAAATAATAATAGTTAACAAATAAAGTACAGTGCCAACAAAAGCCTAATTTAGTTTATAAAATCTTAAGAATAAAAAAAATGTAGATTTCTTCATTCTTCAGCCTCTTCCTTGCATTTCCATCGTTGACTTAAAAACAGTTCATAATCTTTTGTGGCTGTACAAAGATAAGTTCTTAATATTAGTTTAGGTGTAGTGAGCGTACAGCCGAAGCGCAAATAAAATGCGTAACCTATACCGTGCACAAATTGAGAATCAAAGAATTAAGTTTTCACGGATAAATCTTATCAAAAACATTTTGTAATCCAAATATGATCCAGTGAGCGCCACAAGATATTTACGATGTCATAATGTTTGTAAATTCTATTGATCAAACAAACACACACCGTCTTATTAAAAAAACCATGTACCTAGTTTAGCGAAGCACTGACTAAAAAACTGTCCCTAGAAAAACGATCTTTAAATACTCGTTCATAGAACGCTTTTTAGTGGTAACAGTTTTGTTTTGACATGTGTCAACATGGGGTTCAACTAAGGTTTAACTTTTATGTAATAAGGCCAACATTGTTTTAGTGTGCGTAGACTTTCTCTGCCATTGGCTAAGTTTAAGCCTTCAATAAAATGTATAAGTACACTCAACAATTACATTTTAACACGCCACAACTGATTTGAATCGTACCTATAGATTTTGACGTTTGTTTGAAGTGTGTATGAGAAGACTGGAAAAGGAAGGCCTCAATTCAGTTACTTATCTATTAATTCTAATATTTTTATTTTTAAATTTTGAAGTGTATAATCTTATTGAAGGCAATTGTATTATAATTTATGGATACTCCGATAATAAAGGCTAGATTATATTAATGGACGGCTGAACTGACAATGATGTCATTTCATTTAATTTTAATACAAAACTCACTTTATTCAGGTCACAAGTTCCAATACATATTTATTAATATTTTATAGAAAAAACTTCGAAAAAATGTATGGATAGTCTTGGTAAACAAGACTTGTAATCACATCAAAAACAGTTCAGCATCTCTGATTCTCAATATATGCAAACCAATTAGCCAAAACTATCTTTACAAGTGAATCCCAGCGAACTTACACCAACTGAGATTAGCACTAACTCGGAGTAAGAAAATTAAGTATATTTCAACCTTAACTGTGCTTTTATTTATGAAACAAAAAATACAGTAGACATTATTACCTATCTATATTAATATATTTTTTTATGATGAATGGGTCGGCTCTTGACCTCAAACTCACACAGGCAAGAGAGGTCTATGGTGGAGCGAGCTTACCCAGAAGGTGCCTATTAACTCTCTTCTTAAAAACCACAGGGTCGTAGCTCAGCGGAAATACAGACGCTGGAAGCTGATTGGAAATTTTTGCAGTGCGCATAATAAAAGAACTTTGAAAACGCTTAGTTCTAATAGATCGATTTCAAGATTCTTTGAAGATGTCTAAGGGGGTAGTCAGGTGACCTTTTTCATGAGTGTACGACGAAACAAAACAAATAGAATATCTTTTTTAAATCCCGGACAATTTTTTGATTAAAATCTCAATATAATTTACCAATTATGTTAACCCGAGTTAAGCTAATCCCAGTTGGTGCAAGCGAACCTTAACCTATAGAAAAACAAGCAAATATTTTTATACAAAAGGAATCCAAACTGCTCACTTTAATTTTGTAGTTCCTTATTTACTAATGTAAATAGCTTATATCAAATACTCTATGTAAAATGTTACTTGATGTCCACTAACTAAATTTTTTATTTATTAATACACCTTCTTGAACCCATTTACTTTTTGTTGATTAATATGCCTTTGACAAAACAGACGATGAATTTAACATTTTAGTATTTTTTTCTGTGGCTACCATAGACCATTTTATATAGACAATTCGACAACATAGTAAATGATATTATCTATATAATGCACTACAGAAAGTTTAAGGGAGAAATTTACATCTAAACTTTCCTTTAAACAACCATACCGATTCAATCCATTCTTTTTGACATACTTTTATTAATACCACTGTTTTTAACATAAAACATAGCTCACTTGTGTAGAAATTTACAAAATATACTACAATCTAGGATAACAAATAATTTTGAATGGTGTATTCAAAATTTTGACAATTTCCATAGAAATTATGGATTATTTGACATAATTAAATTTTTTTTTACTAATTTCAATTGAAATTCGATAGCAAGCGTCCTACGTTTGTATAAATACAGTGGTTTAATCTATTTAACTAATTTTAAATAATAATAACGCTTGCAGTAAAGATTCCATCCTTAAACTATTTAATAATGACTAAACAACAAACACGTGAAACTAAAATAAAAAAAAACTATTTTAAAAATAACTTATTAAATATACAACATTGATACATAGACTCGAAAACCATATTACATTATGTACTAGGATTCAAAATCGTATGTATGAAAAATTAAAAAAAACAAGGGTTTTCATTTTTTGATTGTTGTACCCTAAGTCTCAACACGTCATTGCCTAGTACCAAAGACACTGCATAGACTATAAATCCTAGCCATTGTTAATGAGGCCAACCATCTTTTCCCCAACGCCGTCTCTATAAATTTTCTTACAAGTCCACTTAAGAAAAAATTATGCAAAAAGTTATGCCTTCGCCGTGATTTGAACCCACAGTCGTTTAGGTGATGTAGTCGCTCACTTATAATTACCAAAATCAAGCGTAAATTTGTTTTCTTTATAAAAAACAATAAGTTGAGATTGGATATTCACTGAGAAACTTTTATACAGTGTCTTTTGGTACTTGGCGATCTTTCAATTGTATAAACTATAGACCATTATTTAAATTTGACAAATCTGGCTTTATAAGTATATAGAAGTATATAGTATAAGTAAGGCCATGTTATTTGATATTAAATTTACATTAAAAATATCAAAAATTTATCTACATACACCACAGATAGGGCTAGTAGATAAAATATATAATTTTGAGGTAAATTTTCCGTCAAACTAGAATAATGTTCTATAGATATATAGTTCCAGTCAGGTCACTCCAAATACCTACGACAGCTAAATATCTAGCTTCTAAAAAGTTACCTAGATTAACTAGTGATTTTATTTGAACTTTTGAAAACGCGAATTATCAACTATTATTTTAACTATATAACTAACTTTTTAAGTTACCTCACGAACATTTAAACTGACTGTTTTGAGAGATGATCGGTTTCTATTATTGAAAGGTACTTTTAATTAGCAATAGACCTTATCTACAACAAAATAAGGTACACAATTCAGACAGTGAAATCACTTTCACGATGCCACACAACTCGGTACCTTTTATGTAATAAATAAGGCATATATAGCTATTGTATGCTTATGTGTAGATTTGTTTCTGTGTGTGCGATACTGAGCGTTCCCGTAAGCTCACAGAAACAACGTGCATGTGCATCGACACACACAATTAAGAACACTGTATTATGACAGCTAGCAAAACCTCCGTATTAAATACAGTGAAAATACAATAAAAACCGATCACTCACTCAAAACATCTCAAAAGCAAAACGACTTAACATATGTATATATAATTTGCTACAAGTTTCATAAGTATGTTGATCAAGGCCATAAGATTACAGTACGCTGCGATTAATATTGCATAAACTGTAAAATACCGTGTACTGTATAATAATGTAAAATTTCTGTTTGTATGACCCGACGCTAGCCAAAAAACCTTATTAAAACATACTCTAACAAACTCCAAGGCGCGGTAGACATTCTCTCATTATGTATTTGTTGTATTCATGAGATGTAGTCAGAGGCATGTCCAAACATATTTGATACATGCCCATTTTGCAGAACTCCATACGTGACAGGTTGCAAGCCCATTTCTCCCGGTTAAGCCTATGTCTTTCATATGATAGTTAATGCTCTGTTTGCTAAAAATTCTATTGAACGTCATATGGTGTTGTTTAATTGTTTCGTTATTGCACGAATAGGAACGGTCCTGTAATGATCCTGGACACCCACGAACGTTTGATATAAGATAGGACATTTAAAAAGTTAATATTTAAGATAAATTGTTAAAAATTCTATACTAATAAGTTATTGCGTTTATAAGTATAAATAATTAATTAATTATAAATATTTTACATCGGCTTACTTCATGTCGCTCAAATATTTTGGATAACTTCAAGTTGGTGAAGTCAAGTGATTTTTGTCGTTGCTAGTCATGTCGGGTCATAAAATTCAATTTGGTGTTCAAATCCGTTTCAAATAATTTTTGATATCATTACAGATGTATTATATCTACTCAAATGTTTAACCACCAGTTAAACATTTATCTTGTAAATAATGTGACAGATATCACTATATCGCTGACAATCATAAAGAGAAGTCTTAAAGTAAACTTATTTTGACAGTTTAAGTGAACTTTAAATATCTCGATTTCAAAATACCTTCATCGTTATGGGTCTTACGATTCTTTTAAATACACATTTTTGTGTAATAAAAGTTGATTTTGTAGCTTTTTATAATACTAAAAAAATATTATAAAACGCACACAGAAACAACCAACCCGACTTCATGAGAACAATGTGTAACAATAGGTATTTTAAGCAACGTACAATGCTCAAGAACGCTTTTCAAATTGACAAACCGATTAAGCTTGGAATACTTGGTACTCATTGGTCAAATGATATGACCAATGATTAGTTAATTTTGAAGATGATTTGCGTTCGAGAAACCGGCCGTAATAGATCATCGCGTTCGTTTTTTCGTTCGTTTGATGAATATTCGGATGCTTCTTACTACGAGCTACATTGTATTCAGTCGATAAGATCATCCAAATATTCCGAACCGAAGAATTAGTCAGATAGTAGGAAACATCCGAATATTCATCAAACGAACGAAAATAAGAACCTTGATCATGTAGTAGATGACCAATATTGAAACGTGAGATTAAAGTAATACTACAACTGTCAAATTATAATCTTGAAGGGTGTTGTCAACGTCGCCACGAACGTGACTCGTGGTCATCCTCGTCTTCCTCGTCCGACCGCAGCGGCGTGTCCGATGACTGCGGCTAAATATAATAATAAATAATAAATAAATAATTCTGGACATTTTTCACACAGCATCATCTAGCCCCAAAGTAAGCAGAGCTTGTGTTATGGGTACATGACTGATGAAATACCGCAAAAGGTCTTGGGTTCGAATCCGTGCATCACTAGATTTTTCGTTTCGAAAAATGTATATGCGCTGTAACACGATCTCATAACGGTGAAGGAAAACATCGTGAGGAAACCCGCAGCTTAGTCAGCTCCACACGTATTGACGTCGTCTCTCCTGTGGGCGGCTGATTAAGCTGAGAGGATGGTTTAGGTGCTGGGCAAGCCTATTCCATCTCAAAACAATGTCCCGGCAGTACAGCGTCCCGTTGAGTGTAGGCATAGGCCTCCTGACGCTGTATAAATCATCTAATATAGATGTAAAGGCCTAAGTTTTATTATAATGGCAGATAGATGTAAAATAAATGCAAACGTACCTCGTCTCTATGTTCCTCATTTTCTCCGTTGAATGAGCGTTTGGTTTCTACTGCGCCGGGCTTGGTATTTAACGCCCACGTTATCTGAAACAAATCACCTATTGACGACCTCTGTGGCGCAGTGGGCGAAGGTCCGCCTGCGACGCAGAAGATTGCGGGCTCGATCCCCGCCGCGGGACAAATGTTTGTATGACCTACAGATATTTGTCTCGGGTCTGGGTTCTTCTATGTATAATATGTATGTATTTACAAACAAAAAGTATATAAGTAGTTTATCAGTCATTCTAGTACCCATGACACAAGCTCTGCTTACTTTGGGGCTAGATGATGCTGTGTGAAAAGTCCAGCATTACTTATTTTTATTTATTTATTTAGTGCCAAACTGACGTTCAGTGCGCAGTAAGTTCGTATGGGTCAGTGGCCTACTCTAGTGACGGAGATTTTAGGCCGCTTTAAGGCCTCCGTCATGGCTTAACGACTTTATAGCCGGAACCGACACTTTAACGTGCCCTCCGAAGCACGGAAGCGATCATTTGATAATGTGCATTGTGTAAGACTAAGTGTGTGTGTATGTATGTATGTGTGTGTGTGTTTCTCTCTCTCACACACACACACACACACACACACACACACACACACACACACACACACACACACACACACACACAAAACATCACACAAGGTACGTAAACTCTTATAGAACTCAACTCAAACACCAACAAAACAATATTTTCTACTCGTTTTTTTCTTTTATTATGAAAACTAATTATATTTTCTAAATTATAATTATTTTTTTATTTACTTACAAAATATTTTTAGTCACAACTGTCTGTGTTGTACTAAAAAGTAATTTTATACATTAACAGAAGAGCGAGATCCTCTAATGCAGGTATTTTCTTACTTAAAGAAATGTATTTTAGTTTAAGTTAAAGAAATAAAATATTTTGTATTTTTTTTTTGTGTGTGTGTACTCACCGACAGCGTCCTATCGTTGTAGTGTTTGCCGTGCAGCATAGCTTGTTCCGCGTTGCTTCGCGCGCGGTATTGTAGAACTAATTGCGGCACGGCCAAATCAACTTCTTTACTGCTCACTTCACCGAATTGCTGCAACAAACACATGATTACACACACCGTTGTAGACCGGCTACATGTGGTTATGTTTTTTTCAACACACTTGCTCATAAAGTGGCTCTATGGTCACCGCAATTAGGCACATAATGACACCCATAATCAAACTGTGACTTTTTCATTACTATAAACTCACTAGTGAGTAATCGATTTTTTTTTTAATTTTATTGGTTGAGTTGCTTTGTTCTTAAAAAAGTTTTTATTCAGAAAAAAGATCGTGTTCAATAGAACAAATAAATTAATGTTCCTATTGCTTGCTCATTTCATGCAACTTCTTATTTAAATAGATAATTTTAACTCGTACGTGTTTAATAAATAAAACTTTCACTCAAATATAACTTTTGTTTTCTCTGTAATAAAAGAAAACTTTAAATTCCCCATTTTGTACGTGGCAGAATAGGCCGCAAACCCTATGCGTGGCGCGGAAATATAGTCTGTGGCCGATCGCAATGCGCGCGCATAGGAAAACTCATTAATTTTTCCCGCAATAGCGAAACATTTTTCACAGCTCATTTTCACTGTTGAAAATGAGTTTTTATTGTTATTTTATTCACAAGTGTGTTGAAAAACGTCGTATGATACACGTGTGTATTGATGATTACCTGCCTCGGCTCTGTTAAGAAATCTCAAATAACGCCTCGGCGGTAATCACCAATGTTACACACTAGTACCATAATGTACTATTATTCACACTTAAAGCCTTAGTAACCTTAATATTTCGAAAATCAGTCTACCATTGACGAAGATATTGGTGAGAAACGACGACCTCTGCGGCGCAGTGGGCGAGAGCCCGCCTGCGATCTACGTATAAAAACGCGCCCAGTACATACGCTCGACCAGCTGTGCGAGGTCGGTTTTCTTCGGATATAATGATTTTTTCGGAAAATCCTTTTGCATTTGGTTGTGTGTTGGGACGCTGTACCTACCCCTTTCGGCTTCGGTAGACGTCTTTTTACACCCCGTATAGGCGTCACAGAAAACCAGCACAATAGTTAGCCTTTTGCTAACTATTGCAAAAATGCTGAGTGGCGACCATTTTTGTGATGCTTATTTATCTGGTTCTTTTTTAATTTCACAATGTGTAAGTATTTGTTGCGTGTGATGCAAAATAAAGCTCTTTTTTATTTTATTTTATTTATTACTAATGTCTGCCGTATGCCAGATGAGCTGTGGGCGAAGCGACCCAGCGAGAAGGCGACGCGGCACCAAAACGGAGATGGCGGGATGAGCTCGACCAGTTTCTAACGTACTGGAGGGATGTTGCTGGGGACCGAGATGTCTGGAGGGAGTGGGGGAGGCCTTTTCCCAGCAGTGGGACTCTCATGGCTGATAATCTCTATATATAAAAATGAATCCCTATATCCCTTGGTCACGCCATCACGCGTGAACGGCTGGACCGATTTCACTATTATTTTTTTTGTTGTGTTTGTTATTGTCAGGAGAAGGTTCTTATGACAGAAAAAATCTATATATTGATCATGGAGGGCGTGAAATAAGGGTTGAAAGTTTGTATGGGGAGTTGAAAGTTCCAGTTAAAGGCAACAGATGGCGCTATTATTGCATTTTTAAAAGTTTCAGAAGATTCTTGCAGATTTCAGTTCTATTTAGATGTTTTCAAGTATGTTATTTTGCTGACGAAGTCGCAGGTACCAGCTAGTAATAGATAATAAATAATTTACTACTTACAGAGAAGTGTGTGTACAATGCATCAATCTCGTCAGTTTCGAAGCCGGAGATAAGCAGCGCTTTCGGGCGATGGTCCACCGACGTGCTGGTGGAGAACGTCTTAGCAGCGTGAGGAGCGCCGCGGGTGAAACGCATGGACGGGTTGAAACGACCGCCCCTGTTAATGTTAATTAAAATAAATAAAAAATAAATAATACTGGACTTTCCACACAGCATCATCTAGCCCCAAAGTAAACAGAGCTTGTGTTATGGGTACTACAATGACTGATAAACTACTTATATACTTTTTGTTTGTAAATACATACATATTATACATAGAAACACCCAGACCCGAGAGAAATATCTGTAGGTCATACAAACATTTACCCCGCGGCGGGGATCGAACCCGCAACCTTCTGCGTCGCAGGCGGGCTTTCACCCACTGCGCCACAGAGGTCGTCTTCAAAAAGGTGGTAAATTGGCGTTTGTTTATAACCAATTTCAATTTAACAGAATCTATTCATCTCTTATAACGTGATAATTTTGAAACAGACATACAGACATATTACAGTCCTTGTCACTTAGGAACGGTTCCGTGACAAGGCTCTTTTATGTTAATTTCTGAAATGTCAAAAAAGGAAATAGAGAAAATCATTTATTTTGAAGTTGTATCTTTTAGTATTATCACTAGATTTCATTTATTTCAAAATTGTTCATTGTTGTACGGCGTGAAACGTAAAAGTTCTATATGTCAGGGATACGTTCCTACGTGCAAAATATATATGTTTTATATCAGGGGTGGCCAACTTGATTGGACCCAAGATCACTAACGAGACCCTGTGCGATCTACCAATTACATACTTCTAGAGATCCCCGGTAGTCTCTGTGGTCAACTGTCAACTGACTGACTGAGATCCTCCCGTCCCTTCCCTCGTGTCCCACACGCTTCCCGCTTATTGGTCATCGCGCGCCGAAAACAAAAGACTATACTGCATAAAATGGAGGATAAATAGAAGGTGATTACGTTGGGCAGTCTGGTCTACGTATTTATTTTTTTGCCACGATCGACTGGACTAACAGTCGCACTACTAGATTAGATAAAGTAATGACGACCTCTGTGGCGCAGCGGGCGAAGGTCTGCCTGCGACGCAGAAGGTTGCGGGTTCAATCCCCGCCGCGGGACAAATGTTTGTATGACCTACAGGTATTTGTCTCGGGTCTGGGTGTTTCTATGTATAATATGTATGTATTTACAAACGAAAAGTATATAAGTAGTATATCAGTTATCTGGTTCCCATAGTACAAGCTTTGCTTAGTTTGGGGCTAGATGATGCTGTGTGAAAATGTCCAGCATTATCATTATATTATGAAATCATTTAAAGGGCAATGTGTACGCTTCTATAACAAAGTCCCAAGTGAATTGCAAAACTTATCAATCACTAAATTTAAAAATACAATTAAACGTCATCTTTGCAAAAAAGCCTACTATAAAATATCAGATTATTTGGATCACAAAAAAGCTTGGGACTGAATATGCTCCAACTCGTTTTAACATAATTAAGATAAAAATGTATTATAATTATATACAAATTGAAAAGTGACGATTCTAAACAATCCAAAGTGATTTCAATGAATAAACTAATTTCGAGTTTGAGTTTGAGTCGCGATTGACCTGTTGGCCACCCCTGTTTTATATCATTTATCATACATTTATTTTATCATTATATCTATCATTCATTATTACAGTATTGAACCTAAAATAACTTAAAATCTGATGATGTAATGGAAACTAAAGCAGGACCTGTAAAATATAAAATAGTAAATATGGTACAAAAAAATCTTCAGATAGAATCTCTGTTTTATGTAATAGTTATGTATTTTTTGTTGTGAGGAAACCCGCAGCTTAGTCAGCTCGACACGTGACGTCGTCTCTCCTGTGAGCGGCTGATTGAGCTGAAAGGATGGTTTAGGTGCTACAAGCCTCCATCTCAAACAATGTCCCGGCACTACAGCGTCCCGTTGAGTGTAGTATGCCTACACTTAACGGGACGCTGTAGTGCCGCTGTAGGGCCTCCTGACGCTGTATAAATCATCTAATATAGATGTAAAGGCTTTTTTTATGTATTTTTTGTCGATATGTCACAATATAATAAATATTGTATATATAAAAAAGTAGTACTCACCTCAATTTTCTTTTCACAATTTTATAGCAGCTTGAAATAATATAAATACAAATAAATTATAAAATCAAAATTTACCAAATAATACAGTGCAACGTCGGATTAAACACGAAACATAACCCTCCACTGGCAGTCGGGTAATAAAATAGTACTAAGCTGAACTAAAAAATTTTTTTTCCTGTAGTGTCACTGGTTTTGAACCAGTGTTTTGAAATGATTTTAAGTGCGCTTCGGAAAGGCTACTACGTGCTCGTGACACATTTTATTGACTTTTAACTGTTTAAGTGGTTTAATCATCCTACTGAATAAATGCTTTGAGAACGCAAATCTCAAGTTTAAGTAGTTTTTAGAGTCTTATGAAACCCAGTATTAAAAACCAACTTCCATAATCATATAGACGTTACACAGCATCTATTGGTAAAAATATAATAAAATAGAATATTAAATAAAATAATTTTTATTTACAGAAACTAAGCTACTACATATTTACAAAATACAACAGGATTAGTCAAGCTATCTAAGGATCGTTAGAAACGATCTATAGATAGCTCAACATGATCCGAGAGCTGGCACATTTTTGTCTCAAAGGATCAGCATTGCCATCCAGCGTGGTAATGCCGTGTTTTGGGCACGCTTCCGACTGACAGTGACCTGGATCCGTTGAGCTATCTATAGATTCTAACGATCCTTAGATAGCTTGACTAATCCTGTTGTATTTTGTAAAAATATATTAAATTGATATAAATTATGTTACATATTAAAAATATGTTATGTGAAGACGAGAAAATGTCTTATTAAAGCTGAGACTGGACCTTTTTGGCACCACACAAAAATAGGTAGGACATGGATAGTTTGTTTTTATTTTTGTTTATTTTTTTTATTATGTTTCTTTGTACCTACTTGTGTTGTCTAAATGTTGATGTTCTATTTTCATTGTATTGTGTTGTGTGTGTCAAATAAATATATTCTTATTCTCATAAGTAAACGTACGTTTTAGTGAGCGACAGTCACATGTTTCACGACCGGATTTTAAACATCGATAACTATGAACGTAACATTATCTGAAGTAAAATATCTTTTTTTTTTTAAATTAAATAGGTCAGCATTTGACCTCCCTCTGCCTGATGTTAAGCAGTAGTGAGGTCTAAGATGGAGCATGCTTTCCTAGAAGGAACCTATTTACTCTTGATTTAAAGACCCCTATATTGTACTTTTCGGGAAATACGGTACCCGGCAATGAGTTCCACAGTTTGGCAGTGCGTATGAAAAAAGTGGACTCAAAACGCTTTGTACGAACTCTGGGAATATCAACCATGTACAAGTGGCGTCTTTCGGGGAACCTGTCATCGTGTTTCGGGGAATCATTGAATTAATATAAAAACTTTACCTTGCAGATATTGGTCTCCTTATATTGGAGTGTACTGGGAAGTTAAGCGCCATCTGTCGTCTCAATTCGGCGACTTTCTTCATTAGGTCAGTAACATCTTGACCTTCCTATAAAAAATTGAGAAAAAAGTAAAGTTACTTTTTAAACTATCATTGGTTATTAACACTATTAACGGGATATTTACCATGATTCAATTTATTTGTAGTTTCCCGATATTTCGGCGCAGTTGCACACGCCATGATCACAGAAGAACTGGTCATTGCGAGTTTATTGGCAGACGAATCGATCTACCCTCTTTCTCAGTCATTTATTACTACGAGATGTTTGGTTAGCACCAGTTTCACTCTCCACCGGAAATCGATTGCGACAAAATACACTCACGTTGTCAGGACGAGTTGGTCTTACACTTATGTTTAGACTAGCTGCGCTCCCGCGGTGTGACACGCGGTCCCTCGGGATTTTTTCATTTTTTTCGGGATAAAAAGTAGCCTATGTCCTTCCCTGGGATACAACCTTTAACTATGCCAAATTTCAGCTTAATCTGTTCAGCGGTTTGGGCGTGAAAGCGTAACAAACAGACAGACAGACAGACAGACATACAGACAGAGTTACTTTCACATTTATAATATTAGTATGGATTTTTACACAACCTCACATCAGGATTCCAGGTTCCAGACAATTTAAAACCGTCTTAAAATCCAAATAAATTGAATCATGGTAAATATCCCGTTAATAGTGTTAATAAAGTAAAGTAAGTTCGTATAAATCAGTGGACAACTCTGATGACGGAGTTTTTAGGCCGCCTTAAGGCCTCCGTCATGGCGACTTAAATAGCTGGGACCGACATAACGTGCGCTCCGAAGCACGGAAGCGCTCAGATGAAAATGCCACTGGCGGTCACACACTTACGTGTTATTAAGAATGCTCACCTGTTGCCGGTTAAACATATCTAACTCGGCATCAAGAATTTCTTTCTGCGCTTCCTCTCTGGTCTTAGGTTTCTTAGCGTTGATCTGTTGGGAATATATTACATTAAATACATAGTAATAGCTAAATACACAGGGTTATTTGTAAAACACCGGTAACCTCTCAGGTCTGTTTTACTATCATTGTAAATAATTTATCTACGACTTTTATACATTTACCAAAAACAAACCTTCAAGATTTCGTTGTCCTATCTAACACATTTCAACTCGGAAGTTCAAGCGCCCCCGCCGCCCTAACCCCGCTCCCCTCGCTATTGTACTATCGCTTTGCAGACTTCGTAAAATTTAGAGCGTTCAATTTAAAGTATGAAAATCTGATGAACTAAAATTATGATGAATTTTAAAAGCCATAGAACAAAAATTGTTTACGATAATAGTAATACAGTCCTGAGAGGTTACCGGTGTACAAATAGCCCTGTATAGATCTGCAGTCTTATTGTCTAATTTGAAATCCATTCCCATTTGTAATCTAGAGCTCAAACAATCACATAATGACCATTGAAGTCAAGAATTCAAATGAACAGCATGTCCATTGCCAGTTAAATTACACAATAAAGCCCCGATTTCTAAGGATATTATTAAGAAAGACAGAACTATGTCTATTTCTGACGACTACAGGTAAATATGAATGAATTGACACATAATGAATTCGACAGGAGTTTTAAAGTGTATATCATTATTATTTATACAAAAAAATTGAGTTAATTCTTATTGAAGAACTAGGATTTTCTCTGGGGCGTCCCAAATGTTAAGTTAATTGCTTTTAGCAGTTGATCCTTGTCCATAAAGTTTTTATTTACACGGAAATATTATATTTATTCACATAGCGAAACTTTTTCTTAATAAATAATTTGTTAACATAAGCTAACACACAACCAAACAACATAAATTCTTTATGAAATGATTGAAGTATTTATTGATTGAAATAATAAAGTATTTCTAACTATTACTATTTCTAGTTCCCGTATATCTTAATATTTTACAAAATGATGATGAAGTTTCATGAAAAATGGTTGCTCCCGTGGATGCTTCCCTTCTAATGTACAATTTACACGGTAGAATTTCAACCGATACAATATACTATCGCGCTGCTATTTTTGACGTGTAAACGGTCATCGGCTGCTAAATCTTAGTAAGGCAGGCCCTAGACGATCAATTATATTGCACAATACTACGAATTTTACAATAATATTGACCGTTTAGAGTTAATATTAAAGATTGCGCTATGATTGAGAGTTTCATTTTTATTGCACCATATTTTTTTGTTGTAGGGTAAGTTTGCGCAATATTTTTGAGTATTCATACGAACAAGACATTAAAATGTTTTGTTAAAAACATTGCGCAATTCCTATTATTGTGCAATAAAGTGTCTTTCATTTTAAACTAGAAAAACTGACAAGGCCTCATTTTTGGGTTGTAAATAGACGTGTGACCGTATTAATTTAATTCCTAAGCCGATTTATGTTTTCACTACAATCCACCAATCGCAGCGCAGCTACATCACGAATGGACTAAGTTATACAAGAAGCAACAATTAATTGAAAGGATAGTCTCTATCGATTTACTCGGGATTTTCATAACAAAACAAAAAAAAACATTACATAAATATTTTTTAATTTATATGTTGAACCCAATTTCAGAATTAAGTTAGTTTAAAATGAAAGACCCTATATAATTGATCGTTTGGATTCAAAGCGCCTTTCAATCTTATTGTACAATGTTATTGTAGGTCTAGAGCCCGCCTAAGGGCGACACTCGCTCAACCGCCAAAAATTGCATCGTGTAAATGCTATTTCTAAAATACACACTACATAATGATTACAATACACAACCAGTCTATTAGTGAAACGATTATGATGACAAAACGAAAATGAACGATAGATTTTGTGCGCATGCGTTGTGAAAATGATTCTAAATTAAAAAATAAATGTAATCATTCTAAATACAAATAGGAAGAGATAGTTAACTCACACAAACAAATGAAAACATAACGGTAAAAGTAAATAATTTCAATTCGGATATTATATTAATCTAATATATAAAATTCTCGTGTCACAGTTTTCGTTGCCATACTCCTCCGAAACGGCTTGACCGATTTTGATGAAATTTTTTGTGCTTATCCGGTATCTATGAGAATCGGCCAACATTTATTTTTCATCCCTCTAAATGTTAGGGGTAGTCCACCCCTAAATTTATTTTTTTATTTTTTAGACAAAATTTTTAATTTCTATTTTTTTATGATACAACATACAAAAATACATACAATCCTCAATTTTCACCCTTATTTTTTAATAGCGATATAATGGAAAAACAACGTTTGCCGCGGGTCAGCTAGTTATTTATATAGAAATGGATAGCGTTGTCGTAGCAGACAATATATTTATTTACTAGTGAACACGGGCGCGACGTCGCACATAGAGGTATTTGCACGATCTACGCGGCCAAAATTATTTTTATGTTTAATAGGTATCTAAACAACGTAAATAAATAAAAAAACTTATTTTTACAACAAAATTATATATTTTCCAAAAAATACATACAAAAAAAGCAAAATTGATTCTCATATGAAAAATATGCTTCAGAAACGGCTAGAGTTTATGTTTAAAAAAAAGGAAATCAAAAACATTTTGCCTGAAACCTTGGCCATATTTGTATATTATGCTGAATCCAATTTATCAGAAGACTAAGTTTCTTGACTTTCTTCGTCGCTCTCTGATGAATTTTCTGATATATTGGATTCAGCAGATACAAACATGGCCAAGGTTTCAGGCAAAAATGTTCCTGATTTCCTTTTTTTAACAGTTCGCATGCTACTTAGCACAGGATCTGAACTAAGCAGAAGGCGGTTAAAAATATCTTGATTGCAGCTTTCCCTGGAAAATTTCCTCGCAAAATCTTGGCGGTATGATCTAAAATGCTTGTTGCGTGCCTCAGCTGCTTCCTCGGAAAGCTGTCCTATTGGTAATAATGCCTTTTCGATTATGATTGAGCCATGGACTAAAAGCTTGTGCATTGTTGGTGTCATAGGATGCCAATCATATAGGTTCACATAAACTCTAGCCGTTTCTGAAGCATATTTTTCATATCTATCAGGATCAATTTTGAACCCGCTTGAAATTGCTTCCAATATTACTTTTAGTCTGTAAATTAGCTCAAAACTGACGCCAGTTATTTCAGCAGCTAGTCTGGGGTTCTCAAAAAATCTTCTGCTGGTATTTCCATCATTTGTATTCCCGAAATTGCTTTTAGGCATATCTACAATTAAACCTGTTTCAGTGCGAAACCTTTTTTGTATCTCTCTTTTGGTTTGATCTTCTAGGTCTTTCTCCTCCTTTGATTTTCTTGCCCCGTATTTTTTCACTTGAAGTTTGTAGGCTAAATGTAGGATAAATTCAAATATTCGAATTCTGGCGTGTAACACCGATATGCCGAATTCAAGGGCTTCAAAATTCACTTCTCTTGTATAGTCCAATTTATTAAAATCTTTCGAGGTTGCTCCACATATGTAGCACCTACTTGTAGACCTTGTCCCTGTGGCTGCATTGCAGACCTTTCCGTCTACCATGGTCATTATAAATTTGTGCTTAATTAAGAACTTTTTTCCTTCTATGTCGATTTCTGTCGGGACTAAAGAGCTAATAGCGCTTTTAACGTGTCTAATTTCATCTTTAGTGACATCATTGCTTTCTTTGATAAACCGGAATCTTATTGGTCGACAAAATCGCGGCGAAGAGGGCGTTGGATTATTCCATAAAACATTTTCATTGTTCTCTCCACATACTAATTGAAGAGGCACGAAGCAGCTTTGGAATATATTTGAATCACAATCGGTATCACTTTCTAGTTTTTGCTTAAACTGTGATTTTTGGGACCCATCGCAGCCCCATTTACTAATTATAGTTAGGCATTCACGCTCTTGATCTTTTAAAGTTATCAATACCTCTTCTAGGTACTCCGATAAACGCCTAACGGTAACATCCATTAGAGGCTGTAACTGAGCTTCGGCACTGGTACTCGTTACCGTAATAGATTCTTGAGGTGGGTAACATTTCTTCTTGGCTTTTTGTAAGGCCTTATAGCACGGAAAAAAATTCTTATTGGTCTTTCTTATAATTTCGTACTGTCCTTGCGACAAATCGGCATCTATGAACATTTGCAAAGCTTGCATTGGTGTCATGGGTTGCTCTTTACTTGATTTAGTAAGATAAAATGCCCTTTTATATTTAGTTGCTCGTGTCGGCGTACTGGTGATATCTTTTAGGACATTTGATGCATCTTTTTTTCCAGATTTTCCCAGTTCTACTTTCGCAGCATGTATTATGAACTCTTTTTCAAAATTAGAACGAAGTTCTTCAGTCTTTCGCCTTTTGCTCCTCTCGCTTGAGTCTTCGAACGACTTAGATGGTCGACCTGGCCGTTTTTGTAAAGTCTCAGCAACAGGTATTTTAAAAGTACCTTGCAGCCAAGACTGGTTGTATTTTATAAAATTATCTTCTTTGTAATGAGCTTTGGTCCACCTTTGTTTGATTTCTGATTTGAAATGAGCAAAACTACGTTTCAAATCAATAATTTGGTCTTCATTATAACCTTCACATGCCAAAAGTTGATCTTTTAAATAGTTTAATTTGTCATCTAAACTAGGCAAATTTTCGTTCTTCATGCGGTCAAACAAGTATTGTCGGGTCACGATCCTTACTCCTGATGTACCCTCTGAGCCTAAAACAAACATAGACTATGTCAAAAGTTGCTAACAAATATTTCCAATTTTATACGAAATTTCACTAAATATCTTTAATCCCTCAAAACTGTATTTATCCGGACGTTTCCGGACCTTTTTTTGATAGTAGATTAAAGGAAAAAGATCAAATAATGACCTATAATAATAACCATAGCCCGATATACCCCGATACATAAACAAAAATACTAGTAAAGAAAAAATATTGAAGGAATTCACGGTACAAGAATGAGTTTTAATAAAATAAAAAAAAATGTTGTTTATTAGTTGATGACATGGCTTTATCAATGTAGTTTGTAAGTTTCTTACCTTGTCTATCAGAATCCATCACTTTCAATTAGTAAAAAGAACTTGATAACATAAAAAATCACTTTGGAAGTTTAACGTTTAGAAAAGCGCCGAGAACAGATACGTACACTAGGTGACACGGTCAAATTCCGACTGACGCTACGGGTGCGGGGTGCGCGGTAGCAGGTAGATAGAGCATGCGTATTGTTCCCTGGTTTGTACACTGTTCGTGGAAGTTGTTTTTATGAATGTTATTGTTATTTTGATTTTGGGACTTTTGGCCGCGTAGATCGTGCAAATACCTCTATGTGCGTCGTCTGCGCATTGTTTCGTCATACAAACTTTAGAGATAGAACTACCTTGTTCCAATCCAACCCATGAGAACACTGAATTCATTTTTGGATTTGCCGTCTTTAAAATTGTTCAAAGCATAGTAGAACGAAATGACATCGCTATTTTGAAAAGTCAAAAGTTATTGGTTATCATGGCAACCTTAGAGCAGCGATCTTTGTGTCAAACAAAGTACTGCTAAAGTTTTTATGCAATATACCCGTTGTCCTTTTACATATTTTTTGGTTTTCAGGAACGTTTTTCGGGATAAAAAGTAGCCTATATGCTATTCTGGAGTTATACCTTTCACCTTACCAAATTTAACTGTAAACTGTTTCGTCGTTTGGGCCTGATCCTTACACAAACATACAAACATCCAAATATCTAAACAAACTCACAAACTTTCAGCTTTATTATATGAGTGGGATACTTTTGTATAACTCACGGTCTTACTACAAAAAAGTTAAGCGTTGAACAGCATGTTGACACATGTCAAAACAAAACTGTTCGACGACCTCTGTGGCGCAGTGGGCGAAGGTCCGCCTGCGACGCAGAAGGTTGCGGGTTCGATCCCCGCCGCGGGACAAATGTTTGTATGACCTACAGATATTTGTCTCGGGTCTGGGTGTTTCTATGTATAATATGTATGTATTTACAAACAAAAAGTATATAAGTAGTATATCAGTTATCTGGTTCCCATAGTACAAGCTTTGCTTAGTTTGGGGCTAGATGATGCTGTGTGAAAATGTCCAGCATTATTTTTTTTATTTATTTTTTTTTGTTACCACAAAAAAGCGTTCTATGTACGAGTATTTAAAGATCGTTTTTCTAGGGACGGTTTTTAGCTGACTAAATATAAACCGTGTTTAGCGAAGCACTGGTGCTTCGGTTTATATTTTTTGTAGTAAGACGGTAACTTACGATGTCTATTGAAAGATATTTGACAAATACTATTTAATTTTGAGACATGTACAGTACGCACAATCAATCTTTAGCTCTCTGATGTAGCTGCGCAGAACCCATTTTTGATGACGTCTAAAAGACGAAGACAGCGTTGTATAGCTGCCTCGCTCGCTCGCTTAGTTTGTTGCATCGTGCTATCTCGCCTACTCGCACAAACCTGCGCAATCGTTTAGTGCACCTAACTTCAGACAGACAAAGATCGGTTGTTCGTACTATAATTAACGCAATAAAACCTAAATCCATGTTTCACTTTTGTACGTTAATCTCGGAACGGCTTATCAGATTTGGATGCGGTTTTTACAGTTGTATTGTGGTACATCGGGACTAACATTTATTAAAAAGATAGGTCCGTTTTAAACCTAGAGTATCACCGGATAAGGCCGCGCCAGTATATCAGATTAACGGCCGGTTTCTCGAACGCAAATCATCTTCAAAATTAACTTAATCGTTGGTCAAATCTGTCATTTGATCAATGAGGACCAAGTATTCCAAGTTTAATCAGCTTGTCAATTTGAAAAGCGTTCGAGAAACCGGCCGTTAGTATTGCTTTTTATAGGGGTTTTTTTTAATTAAAAAAAAAACTTATGCCATTACATCTATATTAGATGATTTATCGTCAGGAGGCAACCTATTTTTTAACATTTAACGGGACGCTGTAGTGCCGGGACATTGTTTGAGATGGAGGCTTGTAGCACCTAAACCATCCTCTCAGCTTAATCAGCCGCCCACAGGAGAGACGACGTCAATACGTGTGGAGCTGACTAAGCTGCGGGTTTCCTCACGATGTTTTTCTTCACCGTTAAGAGGTCGTGTTAAAGCGCATATACATTCTTCGAAACGAAAAATCCATTGATACACGGCCGACTTTCGGATTGAAAGTCGAGGCACAACCCCATTCAACCAACACGGCTCGTTTTCATTTAAGTATCTATAAAAATACTTTTTTTTTTTCTTTTTTTTTATGTTCTAAAATAGTAAGCATTCGCAGTAATAACTGCGAATGCTTATTATTTTCACTTTAAATGGTACGGGTATATATTTTACGAGCCATTTATGACAGATTCTGTGTTTATTGTTACTATTTTTGTTGTAGGTATATTTTAGGAGCCACCTAAGCTTAGTCGAGCTAAAGTATATTTGTGTTTCACCTTTGGTTGCATTATTTCACATGTTATGTTGAATTGTCGTTTTTTTGTTCGTCTATTAATGTAGGTCAGAGATTTAACTTTTAATACTGTTCACCGTTGTTTTCTCTCTTGGACATAGGTATTGTATTATTGAATAGAGTGGTTCTGACGGAAGATCAGCGTTGTGTATTGCAAACACGACATAGTGCTGAGTCAGACTCCATTGTAACATAAACTTTGTATTTACTTGTGTACTTTTAATCCTGTACTGTATATTTGTCTATGTTGCAAATAAATCATTTCATTTCATTTTCATTTTATTAGAATGGGCTTCTTGCCCCGCACCTATCTTGAATGCAGTATGTGTCAATCCCATATACTTTTTTATTAAATCTTAGTAGAGTTTATATTTAAAAGTGTACAGACAAGCTCTGCTTACATTTCAAAGTCAAAGTCAAAAAGCATTTATGCAGTAGGATCGCTGGGATCACTTTTAATTATTTTTTTGGGATTTTGGGCTAGGTGATGCTGTTTTTTTTTAAAGATGAAATATCGAGTTTAAAATAGGTATTTTGTCAGAACACAAGCGAGAGCATGCCATTGGCCTCTATTAAAAAAAATCTACGGAAGAATCGTGACTCATTCACTAGTGACTTGGAAATAGAATTACTATTTGACAATTTCGTTTTAAATTGTGAACGATCAAAAAGCGTTATAAGAGTAATTATAATTCACCCTGTATGTGGTATTTAAATGGTGTTTGAAAATGGATAAAGATTTTTAAATACACCCTAAAACCGTCCCTATATGGGACTTGTACCCGCGACCTTTCGTGGTGACAGTTTAAGGTGCATTTTAAAATGTTAAGTGAACCCTGAGGTTAACATTTTTAACATGATAATCGTTTAACATGGTGTTTGACATTATACATGGTGTTTGATATTATACATGTGTTTAGAGATTATACGTGGTGTTTAAAGAGATTATACATGGTGTTTTAATGCAAACACATGCGCACACGCATCCATCGTCCAAATACCTGCGTCAGTTGTAGCCGACAAAACCGCGATACCGTTTCTTCCTGTGATTGACATTTTCATTATTAAAGATATTTTATTACCCTACGGTTTTAGTGCCTATTTTTTATCTATTTTATTATTTAAATGTATTTCTTTATAAATAAATAATTATAACTAGCTCCAGCCCATGGTTTCGCTAGCACGGTATCCAGACAAAATTATTTTATTTATAAAAAAAAAAAAAAAAACTATTGTTTAAGGTCAAAATCAAAAATTTCTTCAGTAGGACCGCTAGGATCACTTAGAATAGTCTTAAAACTATGTGATTCTACTCCTTAACGGAAACAATATACCTATAGGTGCACACGATTAAGACCAACCGTTCGTGAGATGGAAAAACATGCCAAAGAAAATTCACTGTACAAACAAACGACGACCTCTGTGGAGCAGTGGGCGAAGGTCCGCCTGCGACGCAGAAGGTTGCGGGTTCGATCCCCGCCGCGGGACAAATGTTTGTATGACTTACAGATTTGTCTCGGGTCTGGGTGTTTCTATGTATAATATGTATGTATTTACAAACAAAAAGTATATAAGTAGTATATCAGTTATCTGGTTCCCATAGTACAAGCTTTGCTTAGTTTGGGGCTAGATGATGCTGTGTGGAAATGTCCAGCATTATTTATTTATTTATTTAAACATACCTGCATTTGTTTGAGCGTTCCATTGTACGCGACCAATTCCTTTCTTAACTTTTCAATGCCTTCCTGTGCTGAGTTAATGGCTTCCATTAACGCGGCTTTCTGCGCGCCTGTTACGTTACCTGTTAAAGAGAACAGTGAAATAAATGTGTCACCAACGCACGGTAGACCTCTCAGATCTATCTCTGTGAAGGCCCGCCTGCGACGCAGAAGGTTGCGGGTTCAATCCCCGCCGCGGGACAAACGTTTGTATGATATACGAAAATAGTATAGTTATAGTTATCTTAATGACCGCGTTGCTTAACTTTGATCCCTATACAAACTTGCAACCCTTATTTTCACGCCCCCTTATGATTATTTAAAAAAAAGTAGCCTATGTCCGTCCCTGGGGTATAATCTTTATCCATGCCAAATTTCAGCTTAATCTGTTCAGCGGTTAGGGCGTGAAAAGGTAACAAACAGACAGACAGAGTTACTTTCACATTTATAATATTAGTATGAATAAATAGAAAGTACGTGAGTGTCGTGGAGCACTCGGTTGGAACGAAGCAAAGAGTACTTTTCTATACTGGAAATTTCAACCTGTGCGTATGTTTGTGTATTTTTGTGTATATTCGTGTGTGTGTACACAACTCACCAGACTCCAGCTTCTGAATAAGCAGTATCTGCTGATGTAATTGTGTTTCCAACAATTCCTGTCCACGCTTATACATGTCCATGACACGTTTGCTCTTGTCGATAGATGGCGCTGTTTTCAATACCGCCGCGTCTTTCTTTGTATCCGTTATCCCGTTGGCGATGTCTTTCTGTTCCTGAAAAAAAAAAAGAAAATTTATAAACCAGCCCCTTGATTACGAATCTCGCGACATCCGTAATCTCGCAGTCAAGGAACCAATCCACACTATGTCGAAATGGAATTAAATTTAACTCAAACTCGACATGAGTGTGGATTGGTTCCTTAACGCATAACTACGTCCGTTTAGCACAAGTTTGACAGCGGTGACTGCGAGATTACGGATGTCGCGAGATACGTAATCAAGGGGCTGATTCTTACATACTTTCGCCTCACTCACTCAATCATTATATTAAACTAATCTAATCTTATCAGCCCGTTGAATCCCACATCTGGGCAAAGTTTCCTTGGGCATGTCAAAATGTCATGGTTTATACATGCCCACATTTTGCTGAATTTGAAATAACTGATCGAAACCTTCGCATATAAAATTTTAGTAGGATTTGAAAAGACGCGAGCAAAGCAATTTGCCATTTAATCAAACTAGCTACGCTCCCGCGGTGTGAGCAGCGATCTCTGGGTTTTTTTTTTTCATTTTTTCTATTCTGGAGTTATACCTTTCACCTTACCAAATTTCATTGTAAACTGTTTCGTCGTTTGAGCCTGATCCTTACACATACAACCAAACATCTAACTTTCAGCTTTATTATATGAGTGGGATAGTATATAGTAAAAAGACGTCTACCGAAGCAGAAAGGGGTAGGTACAGCATCCCAACACACAACCAAATCCAAAAGGATTTTCAGAAAAATCATTATATCCGGAGAAAACAGCGTTTGAAGATTACTGTTTGCGTATGTACTGGGCGCGTTGTTGTACGTAGATTGCTGGCTTTTGAGTTTTAATAGTTTTTTTCTTTTATAAATCCAATTATTAGGTAGGTACAGTCTTATTATGTTGTACTAGTAGTAAATAACTAGAAAAAAAAAAGACGTAGCTAAGTCAAAATTTTTATGCGTTTTTTTTCGCTAAATATGTTCAGAATCATGGTCTGATTGAAACCCCTCAGTTTTCGGTAGCAGTCTTTTTACACCCTGTATATTAGTAATCTTACCTTCTCGTTCTGCATTTGCTTAGTATCAGCGGTGGCCTTAATATTGTCTTTATTGATGAACACTTTGTTGTGAGACATCGGATGTTGTGAGTTCGGTCGCTCCGCCGGCTTCACGGGCTGCTGGTTAGATGGCGCCATATTCTCTTGCTTACTCTGAAAATAAATAACCTCTTGACCTCTGTGGCGCAGTGGGCGAAGGTCCGCCTGCGACGCAGAAGGTTGCGGGTTCGATCCCCGCCTCGGGACAAATGTTTGTATGACGTACAGATATTTGTATCTGGTGTTTCTATGTATAATATGTATGTATTTTCCAAACAAGAAATATATAAGTAGTATATCAGTCATGTAGTACCCATAACACAAGCTCTGCTTACTTTGGGGCTAGATGATGCTGTGTTGAAAAGTCCAGCATTATTTATTTATTAAATTTATTGTTTATGGCAATGTTTATACATTAAGGTTGGCTATCCTGAGTTTGTTTTTTTACTGTTTTACTTGCAAGGTGGTGTACTGTCTAAGTGTAAAGCTCATTTTATAACTAAACGGGTGAATAAAAATGCGTAAAAATTTAATTGTTCAAGTTTTAACTTCTCTCGGCACTCCCGGGAGTGCCACTGTTTTTTTTGCTACTGTCATATATAAGAAAAAGATATACTTACGTCTGGGTTGTGCCAGAAGACTTTGATGAATCTGTTGTTGAGGACAGCCTCTGTGCTTTTATAGGCCACGTTGGCCTCCGTTGGACTCGAGAAGGTGATCAAGGCGGCCTCGGGGTCTCCCTCGTAGCACACCTGCGAATATCATATTTTATTTAGTAAATAATTTATAACAAGAAATCCATACTAATATTATAAATGTGAAAGTAACTCTGTCTGTCTGTTTGTTACCTTTTCACGCCCAAACCACTGAACAGATTAGGGTGAAATTGTCATGGATAAAGGTTGTATCCCAGGGAATGACCTAGGCTACTTTTTATCCCGAAAAGAGCACTGGTGGTTTAGTGGTAGTGGCCCCGATTCCGATCGTAAGGTGGGTTCAATCCCGGTCGTGCACCAATGAGTTTTTCTGCCGAAAAACTTACGTACACTACGCCATTACTCTCAAACGGTGAAGGAAAACATCGTGAGGAAACCGGCATGTCGTAGAACATACAAAGTTCGAAAACATGTGCACGACAGGAGCCTCTTTGAGGCGCACTTAAAATCCTTTCACCACCAGTGGCGTAGCTAGGTAACCAAGGGCCCTGGTGCAAAATATACCAGGGCCCTAACTGAACGGTTTAGGTTTTATCAAAGACAATATGTTTTCAACCGACTTCAAAAAAAGAAGGAGATTCTCAATTCGTCTGTATGTTTTTTTTTTCTTTTTTTTTTTTGTATCTTGTTACGCGATTGTTCCGCCATTTGTTGACCGATTTGCAAAATTCTTTTTATGTTTGAAAGGGTATACTCCAGAGGTGGTCCCATATAAATTTTATTCCTGAGGGATTGATAGTTTCCCCGTAAAACTCTAAACACCTTCCCTCTGTAGTGAGCTGGATGAGGTGATGTACTTCAAAGAAACACTCCCAACACTTATCACCGTTTATTGTCTCACAACACAATATTATACAAAATACTGTTTGTATATTTAATTTGACACACAACTGCAATGGATAGTTTATAAACTAAGAAGCAAGTAAGCATAGATGTTTACGATAGATTACGCGCAAGATGAAAGTAGGTAAATATGAGGTAAGCGAGCGTGCGCCTGCCGTGGTGAGGTGTGGCAGACTGGCGGGCGCAGAGGGGCGCGCGCGGCGGTCGGCGACTAGCGGAGTGCGGGCGCATTCCAGGCCCATTGTTCTCGACGCAGCGGCCGGCCGGTAGGGTGCTTTAGCACGGTACGACACGACCGGCGTCCGCGCTACGACTTCTCCGTGACGTGACGATCTTTGTTATGAATATTATGTATGTAAGTATTTTTGTATTGTGTTTTAGAATGTATGGTGATATGAATGTGAGATGTATGAATGTTGAATAAATTAAGTGGTAGTAGTAGTTATAAGTAATGTAAATATTATAATATAGATTTATGAATATACTATGTACATAATAATATTTGTAAGATTAGTTTTTAAATAGATAAGTAAGTATAATAAGGTAATGGTGGCTACGCCACACCTCCATGTCACAAATAGAAATCGAATCGACAGCTTGACGCCCTGAGTCACACCGCGTTTCGAGTCAAACATTGAAGTCGGTTTTCTTTTTAGTATTAAAACGCAATTATATCAAGTCAAAATATGCAGGGTGTGGCAAACTGTAAACGTATTTATTTTTTTGTAAAAATTTAATATTTGATTCATCATTTTCTGGTTAACTATTTCAAAAATCTAATAATGCAGTTGTGTTTATTTTCAACATTTAGTTTCCTAAGAACAAAACCTTCCGAATTCCGGGACTCAGAGTCCGAGGGCCCCTTGAGCTTGGGGACCCCGGTGCACTGCACCGCCTAGCCATTCTGTAGCTACGCCACTGTTCACCACACTGGTTCGAAAGAACTAGTGACGCGATAAGAAGATCCCGAAGAAATGATATAATCCCGGGTCACACCGGGAGCGTTTACCTGTATATTGACGATCTTGCCAAACTTGCTGAAGTGGTTGTTCAGATGGGTGATATCGTTCATACCACGCGGTACCTTCTTCACTTCGAGGGAACAATTGATTGCGTTCGCCGGTAATGGGGGACGCATTCCTGAAACAAAATTGTTTTTACTTACAATTTTCACATCTTAAACATATTTTTATGTACTAGCTTCCGTGCGCGGCTTCGCTCGCGTGTTACCAATATTTTGAATAGCCTATAATATAGGCTATTCAAATATAGGAATTGGGTTCAAGAAATAAATTAAAAAGCCGTGTTGCACTCGAAGACTGCCGCGTTAAAGCTATTGCATAGCATTTTACTGCCGGTCGGAGTGGGGGGTGTTAGGTTATTTTCGTTACGGAATTTCTGGATTCGGTCTCCACGCTCAAGGCCCGCGATAGAAGCTATGCAATAGCTTATAGTGAGTTTATAATGGTATGTACTCACCGATCCTGTTATAATCGAAGTTCTTTTTAGCGAGGGGCGCGTGTCTCGGCGGCGGGGGCGCGTCCGGCGCGGGCGGCTCCGGGCGTACCCTGGGGGACGATACTTCATTATGATGACTGTAAAGGAGGGTCCTTAAAGCTATGTATTCACTGAGAAACATTTGTTTATAAACACGGTTCCCATGTAATGTAGGCAGGTACTTAAGATCGCCTTCACTTCACGGCTCAGTGAATCAAGGGCTATATTTTGTTATGTATGTGTGAGCCGTGTTGTTCGAATCCCGGTCGTGCATCAATGGATTTTTCGTTTCGTAAAATTTATATGCGCTTTAACACGAGCTCTTAACGGTGAAGGAAAACATCGTGAGGAAACCCGCAGCTTAGTCAGCTCCACACGTATTGACGTCGTCTCTCCTGTGGGCGGCTGATTAAGCTGAGAGGATGGTTTAGGTGCTACAAGCCTCCATCTCAAACAATGTCCCGGCACTACAGCGTCCCGTTAAGTGTAGGCATAGGCCTGATGCTGTATAAATCATCTAATATAGATGTAAAGGTCCAAGTTAGTTCACATACCTGGGTATGGGTATGAGCTCCCTGGGCGGATGCGGGTGGTGGGGGGGCGGGTAGGGGGGGAACCCGGGCGCCATCCATATGTCGGGGGCGAGAGGATTGTACTCTGTAAAACGATATTAATTGACGACCTCTGTAGCGCAGTGGGCGAAGGCCCGCTTGCGACGCAAAAGGTTGCGGGTTCGATCCCCGCGATGAGACCAATGTTTGTATGATCTACAAATATTTGTCTCGGGTCTGGGTGTTTCTATGTATAATATGTATGTATTTACAAACAAAAAGTATATAAGTAGTATATCAGTCATGTAGTACCCATAACACAAGCTCTGCTTACTTTGGGGCTAGGTGATGCTTTGTGGAAAGTGCACAATTTGTGAATTTATCAACTAAAATATGTCTTTGCTTCTCCTGTAAAGTTGTGTTTTTACAGTTATCCTTTTATTCCTCGTAGACAGCGATATGTCGTCTTTAGAGATATATTTTATTACAGGATACTTTATTATTACGGTTGTTGCAATACAGCCGAAACGTCGGGCAATAATAAAGGTAATACGCGATAAAATCCTGTAATAAAATATATCTCTAAAGATGAATTGTGATCGCGAAAGTTTAAGAAAGACTAGCGATATGTCGTGACGGTAAAATCGATCGCTTTTTTTTTTCACATTCCACACAAAGGGCGGAGCGATGACAGCTCAGTGTGTGACATTGACAGATATGTAACACACCTTGCCTTGGGTACAACTAACCTGGTACAGGATGCGGCATGGTCAGCACAGAAGACAGCGCGGCGTCTTCTAGAACGACCGGATCAGCGCCGTGATCCCATTGGCAGAGGTCCCCTCTCATGCAGTAGCCTTTTTCTAAAAAAATAAGAGGTATTTGATGATAGATAGATAATTTATTTGACACACATAACATTAGAATACAGACACAAAACGTCTAATTAATAGTGTTAGTTGTTTGTGCGTGTCAAATAAAAAACATTATATTATACTATTCTGACGACTTCTGTGGCGCAGTGGGTGAAAGCCCGCTTGGGACGCAGAAGGTTGCGGGTTCGATCCCCGCCGCGGAATAAATGTTTGTATAATCTGCAAATATTTATCTCGGGTCTGGGTGTTTCTATGTATAATTTGTATGTATTTACAAATAAAAAGTATACAAGTAGTATATCAGTTATCTGGTTCCCATAGTACAAGCTTTGCTTAGTTTGGGGCAAGATGATGCTGTGTGAAAAATGTCCAGCATTATTTACTTTTTTTTTTTCTATTATATTTAAAAACAAATTAGCAGTACATACCATCGAAATCACGACACCTCCTTTTGAAGGCATCATTGACTTCTAGTCGATTATCGCGTGGGGACACGGATCGGTCGCGCGATCTGTCGCGCGATCTGTGGACAGTTCACATTGTATTTAGCAACTAATATTTTTTTTAGTTAGCCTATACTGTCCCACTGGGCAAAGGCCTCCCCCGTCACCTTCCACACCTCGCAGTCTTCTGCTATTTCCCCTCAATCCTTCCTAAGGCGTCCAGGAGTCGCCTGCCATCCACCGGGATCCAATCAGACATGACCTGCCCACTCCCATTTTAACTTGTCAGTCTTTACGCCCACGTCAGCAATACCAGATTTCATAATGATTTTATCCCGTAATGCCCGAAATTCTAAATGTATTGATCCCAAAATGACTGAATCACACGAAGCGTTAAAATCAGCTCTAGGGTTTCTAGCGTCTTCAGTCATTTTGGGATCGACATGATTCAGTCATTTTGGGATCAATACATTTTGAATTTCGGGCATTACGGGATAAAATCATTATGAAATCTGGTATTGCTGACGTACGTACGTGTAATGAGCAAAACTATACCTTTCTCGCTCACGCGACAGGCGATCCCTGTGTTCTCTATCACGCGACATTCTGTCTCGCTCTAACTCGCGGGGCACGCGTAGTCTCTCCCTTTCTCGCTCGATGTCCCTGTCGCGCATTGCCACTGGCGATCTTGACCTGGGAAGAAAATTTGAATGTTTTAAAGTAATTTTTCTAAGTATATTAAGTATTGAATCCATACTGTCTGTATGTTACCTTTCCACGATCAAACCACTGAACAGATTAAGCTGAAAATTGTCATGATAAAGGTTGTATCCCAGGGAAGGACATGGGCTACTTTTTATCCCGAAAAATGAAATTATCCCAAGGGACCCGCGGGAGCGCAGCTAGTCAAAAATAAAAAGTTAGTATGTAATATTATTAGTGCGTTTATCTGATTTGTTTATTGATGAGATAAATAACAAAAGAGATGAAAATAGCGTTATTACTTATCTTTTTACGCGATTATGTCCCGATTTAAAAGTAAGTTCGTATGAGTCAGCGGCCAACTCTGATGACGGTTTTTAGGCCGCCTTAAGGCCTCCATCATAGCTAAACGACTAAATAGCCGGAACCGACAATTTAACGTGCCCTCCGAAGCACGGAAGCGCTCAGATGTAAATGCCACTGGTGGTCACCCATCCATTTACAGACCGTTTCGAACGCAAGCAAGACCACAAGCGCTTCTAGAATAACTGTAGTAATCCCACTAATATAATGTTTGTGTTTCAATCACGCTTAAGCCAGTGAACCGATTTGGATGAAACTTGGAATAGGCGTAGATAGTGACCTGGAATAACATATAGGCTATTCAAAATGTTGGTACAACGCGAGCGAAGCCGCGCGCAGTAGCTAAAAGTTTATATTACCTAGAGCGGCTAGGCGGTCGGTCTGTAGGCGGACTTCTGTTCCGATAGCGACGTGGCGACGGTGAACGGGAAGCGACGCGTCTATGGAATATAAATATTATGAGTGTGGATTTTTAATACATACTAATAAGATAACGTTGAAAATTAGAGGATTAGCGATTATATATGTTACGTTCCCCAAAACGCAACGACAGCGCGATCTAATTTTTCCTGTGGCGCCATCTATTATGTAGTAAAATGTCTCTGTTTGTTACCTTTTCACGCCTAAACCACTGAACAGATGATGCTGAAATATGACATGGATAAAGATTATGTCCCAGGGACGGACATAGGCTACTTTTTTTTCAAAACGAATCATGGAGGGCGTGAAATAAGGGTTGAAATTTTGTATAGGGACTTGAAGTGAAGTTCCAGTTAAAGGCAACTAGGTGGCGTTGCTAACCTATGGCTGAGGTCGAGACGGCGCTATTATTGCATTTTTATTTTAGAAGTTTCAGAAGAGAATCTTCTGAACAGCAGTTTTCAGTTCTATTTTTATTAAGTATGGATGTTATTTTGCTGACGAAGTCGCGGGTACCAGCTAGAAGATTAATAATAATGCTGGACTTTTCACACAGCATCATCTAGCCCCAAAGTAAGCAGAGCTTGTGTTATGGGTACTAGATGACTGATATACTACTTATATACTTTTTGTTTGTAAATACACACATATTATACATAGAAACACCCAGACCCGAGACAAATACCTGTAGGTCATACAAACATTTGTCCCGCGGCGGGGATCGAACCCGCTACCTTCTGCGTCGCAGGCGGACCTTCGCCCACTGCGCCACAGAGGTCGTCAAATATTATACCCATGCCCAGTCTGATAATAATAATTATTTGCAAAATAACAGTATTTAAACATTACTCACAAGTTAGCAAACAACTCCATAATTTTGAAAATATTACTACTTATTTAATAACACACTTTTAACATGTTACATTTAACAGTGTTCTACTGATACTAAATTAAAACTGATTATTAGTAAATTAGTAGTTATATTAATAAATATGTTAGTCATTAACTCATTATATTATTCATTATAACTGAATGTAATGGCGGCATTAAATAAAATATGAAGACTGCGGAATATTGTGTTTGTGTTAGCTCCCCCCATCCTATACACTCATGGACATAATAAGAGGAACAGAACAAAGGACATCATCCATGCTTCATACATTTTTGGTCCAAAATCCAAAAGCGCCGGTTCAACAAAAAAGTGCTGTATTCTGATAGGCACCAAAGCTGTAGCACCACTGTGCTTCGTAGTATTTGAGTTCTCTAAAAGTCAGTCTTTTTATACATTTTCGAAAATATTATGGTACTTTATTGTTTTGGTTAATTCATTTGATCAAAAAATATATAAAATGTCAGATAAAAAGGTATTTATGTTGAAGAAATGTGACATTAAAATGAAAACACCAAAGCTTATAGCACCACTAATACTGGTGTTACAGCTTTGGTGGCATATTAACAAATGCTAAGGACGGCGTGTTCTATCAGAATACAGCGCTTTTTTGTTTGGCCGGCACTGTTGTATTTTGGACATAAATGGATGATGTTCTTTTAGAAATTTCTTAATAGTAAGTAAGATTTGTAATAAAAGCCTTCTAGATCATATTATTCCACAAAATCTACGTAAAAATAAGTATGAATGAAGTTAGTAGTGCTAAAACGTGCGTTTTGACGACCTCTGTGGCGCAGTGGGTGAAAGACCGCTTGGAACGTAGAAGGTTGCGGGTTTGAGGTTCGATCCTCGCTACGGGATAAATGTTTGTATGATCTGCAAATATTTGTCTCGGGTCTGGTTGTTTCTTTGTATAATATGTATGTATTTACAAACAAAAAGTATTTAAGTAGTATATCAGTTATCTGGTTCCCATAGTACAAGCTTTGCTTAGTTTGGGGCTAGGCTAGATGACGCTGTGTGAAAATTCCAGCATTATTTACTTATACATAGAAACAGAATTAACAATATACATAGAATAGCATTAATAGTTTTTTAAAAGCTTTATGAAACAGTTAGTACCTCGCCTCATACCTCCGTTCGTGATCAAACTCCCGCGCATGCCTCGGGTCCCGCCTCGGGCGCACTCGGCGCTCGCCCGAGCGAGACCGACGTCGGCGACGGTCGTCCTTGTCTCGCAACTGTCAAATACAGGCCATTACATCTATATGACTAGGTTCATTAGAGAAACTAATCTAAAATGGTGGCCATCATTTTCTCTCACTCGCACACTAATAAAGGCAGTGGTGTGAAAGCGAGAGAGCATGATTTTCGCAGCTATTTTAGGTTCGCTTTCTTTCATAAACCGGGTTAGGTTTTGAGTCAGGAAAAAAACTTTAAAATAATGAATTTTCTGTAAGTTATAATGACTACCAACGATGTAATTAATCATTGTGGTAGTCATAGTAGTGATGTAGTAATAACATACAAAATCAAGACTAAGCACTCTTAACTTGTTTTGAAAAACACCGTAAATTTTGACAAGAAATAAGAATTATCAAATTCAGTCCAACAATTTAAGGTGAACATTCAAAAATTTTGCTCTCTGAAGTAGCTGCGCAGAGCCCATTTTTGATGACTTGTATAGCTGCCTCGCTCACTCGCTTAGTTTGTTGCATCGCGCTATCTCGCTTACTCTACCTGCAACTAACTTCAGAGAGCTAAAGATCGGTTGTGGGTACTGTAATGAAGTTCGATTATAATAACTCACCGAGTCATTCCTCCGATCTCTTCGTCTTGGAGGCTGATCTACTGGTTCTTCCAAAAGCTCCGTCAGAGGTAGTACCTATTACAAAATAAAATATTACCAAGTTACACCTGTTAACTTAGTTACATCTTTGGTAACAAAATCAACCATATGAGGCAACAAATAAAGAACTCGCATTATTGCCTGCTTCGTTTACATAATCACATTTTAAAAACTAAAAAGAAAACCGACTTCAATGTTTGACTCAGGACGCGGCGTGACTCAGGGCGTCAAGTGAGAGTAACACGGTTAGATATGATAAGGAATGAGTATATCAGAGGAAGTTTGAAAATGGCACCTATTTCTGAAAAGGTGAGGAGTGCTAGGCTATCTTGGTATGGACACGTTATGAGGAGGGATGAAAACTGTTACCCAAAGAGTTATGAATATGAGTGTGGTGGGTATAAAAGAAGAGGAAGGCCGAAGAAGTGGTTGGATTGTGAGAGATGATATGAATGTAAAAGGAGTGGATGCACAATTGACGAGTGATAGGAGTGAGTGGAAGAAGAAGACATGTTGTGCCGACTCCACTTAGCGTGGGATAAGGTCAGGGAGATGATGAATGATGATGAGAAGAATGTTACCTTAACTAGCGTCTGCTCCTGTGTCGGCGCGGTGCGCTTGAGCGGCGGCGCGCGCGTCACGACCACGCGGCGCGCCGGGGCGGGGCGGGGGGCGGCGGGCCGGGGGGATACCGTGCCGTTACTCACTGTCAACAAGGTAACAATACTCTTTATTTGACACACAACACGAACTTACAAACAGAATAGAACAGAAAACATTCGTACTCAAACTTCGGTTCGCCTAGTATTTTGGTCACAGTAGGATTGTTTGGGAACAAAAAAATTCGAGTTCATTCATCGATTCTCCATACAATATGTATAGGAAAAGTTTTTGACGATTTCAGTCGTTTCTAGTAATCGTACCTTAAATGGTCCTCAAAAGTCTTTTAATACATGAAACAGAATCGAAACAAATTTCGGACTAACATTTTTTCCAAAATCTATGAATACAGTTCAGAATATCTCAAAAAGTTAGGGAAGTTTCCTAAGAACGTTTTCCTGTAGCAACAATGGTTAAGGTTAAGTTAGTAGAAAGTAGAATAGGATTGTTATCTAGGGCTTACCTGGCGGCTCGGGCTCCGGTTCCTTTTCGGGCTGAGGCTCGGGCGGCGGCGTCGGCGGCTTCTTGTCCACCGGAGCAGCGCCAGGCTTCAAATATTCATTACTCTCTAACGATGTGAACAGCATTTCTACAAATGGTTTCGTCTCTGTGGAAGAAAGTTTATACCAATTTTAAAGCCAAGCGAAGTGAAGCAAAGATTCGAGCGGGCCAGTAACAGATTGGTGACCGCTGTGGCAATATCAACTGAGCGCTTCCGTGCTTCGGAGAGCAGTAGCCTTATTGTCTAACTTAACTGGGAATGGACATGGACTTCATTTTGACTATTGAAAACCATTCTGGTCTTCAATTGTCATTTTCCTATTATATGATTGGCTGAGCTCTATTGAGATGACAACTGGGAATGGATTTCAAGTTAGACAATAAATAACTACTAACAAATGATACCTATGGATCAATGTAAGGTCTGAAATAAACATACATATATTTTTTTTTTTTTTTAAAAGGCTGCAGGTTAAATTGTTGGTCCCGGCCAGAACTCAAACCGTGTTTATTGCCGTTTTACGGTATTAGTTGCCAAGGAAACGAAGTAGAAACACCTTGCTTTTGGTAGCGGCCCTATCTAGGCCTAGCTGAGGACGTGGGTTCGAATCCGTTCGTGCAAAAATTAGATTTTCTGTCCATAAATGTAAGTGCATAAGCTGGCCTTCGAAGCGAACTTTTCTATGTATAATAAGTATCTATTTACAAACAAAAAGTATATAAGTAGTATAAGTTATCTGGTTCCCATAGTACAAGCTTTGCTTAGTTTGGGGCTAGATGATGCTGTGTGGAAAATGTCCAGCATTATTTATTTATTTATTTATATTTCTCCTAGAAGGTTATTTCTCAAGCTTTGCGATTGGTCAGCTCAGATGCGCGTGATCACGTGACATCGTCTCGCGTATCATCCTATATTTTACAAACTGTCACACGAAAGCCTACCTTGTTGTAAGAAGACATCTAATTGGTCCACCATCACATCACGAAGCTCCGATATCGGTTTCTCCTTCTTAACCAGGGCGTACACGTACTTGGCCAGGGCAGCGGGGTCCGCATCGCAACTGTAAGGAAATATATAAATACATAATAAATAAATAATGCTGGACTTTTCTCACGGCATCATCTAGCCCCAAAGTAAGCTAAGCTTGTGTTATGGGTACTAGATGACTGATAAACTACTGTAAATACAATACATATTATACATAGAAACACCCAGACCCGAGACAAATATCTGTAGGTCATACAAACATTTGTCCCGCGGCGGGGATCGAACCCGCAACCTTCTGCGTCGCAGGCGGACCTTCGCCCACTGCGCCACAGAGGTCGTCAATATAATTATAAATGTGATACACAATTTATATTTATACTTTTAGATAGATTTATAATACTTTATTAACCGACTTCAAAAAAACGAGGTCCTAAGTCGTCAAAATATTTTTTTTTTACTTTTAATATGTCAAATGGCTAAGCGGATTCGGGAGGAATTCGTTATGAAGGTAGCTCATTCATACCCTGACCTAGATTAACATACTTTTTTGAAAGCCTATCCGCGGGTAACACCGCGGAGCGCAGCTAGTTTAATATAAAACTACATAACATTAATTACAAAACCTAAGCTTATCTTTGTTTATTTAATTTAGTTATCTTGGCACGTTTTAAAGTTATCTAAAACTTATCGACCAGCGAATAAAATATCATAACGCCCTTCGATAATTTAACTCACAGTTTTAGACAAGCTGAGAGAATGGTTTAGTACAAGCCTATTCCTAAACGATGTCCTAGGCACTACAGCGTCCCTTTGAGTGTAGGCTGTATAAACTCATCTAGTAAAGATGTAACATAGGGTAAGGTACAATCTTGACAGTGAATGAAACCTTGATAGTTTTCGTCTCGTAATAGAATAGAATAGAATAAAGTTTTCTTTTCTCCACATCATATACAACAGTTACAATAGGTACTTAAATCTACATAATTTTATGTGGGTGAAAATACGGCTACCCCTCAGCATTTGCTCCAACAGCTCGAGTGTTGGAGCGCTGGTTTTCAGTGGCGCCATACACGTTGTGGCGCAGCACTTGTAATGTGTGGACAAAAATAAGTTCGTCTGAGTCAGTGACCAACTCTGGTGAGTTTTTGACCGCCTTAATTCCTCCAGTATGGCTTATCGACTTAGCCAAGACCGACAATTACCATGCCCTCCGAAGCACGGATGCGCTAAATCGATAATGCCACTAGCGGTCACCAACCCACGTAGGACCGCTCAGAACGTTGCTAAACATCGACGATCTATCAAGAACGACTGAGCCAGCTACACCACGTATGTAGATAGAAGCATAAGGGCATGTCGCCATGCAAATTATCATTCATTTTGTAATCAACAATTATTATTATATTACTTACGCCATTTCAAGTAGCAGCGTTATCGCTTATTATGAACTAATTTATTACAATAAAATAAATGTACTTTGTGTGTAAAAAAAATAATCAGATAGAATAAAGTTTTATTTTCTCCACATCATATACAACAGTTACAATAGGTACTTAAATCTACATAATTTTATGTGGGTGAAAATACGGCTACCCCTCAGCATTTGCTCCAACAGCTCGAGTGTTGGAGCGCTGGTTTTCAGTGGCGCCATACCCGTTGTGGTGCAGCACAGGCTGCGTCACGCGTCTTGTCGCATAATTATCTTATTAGTTAATAAACAATTTAAAAAGACATCAAGGAATCATAGGATAGGTACTTACTAGAAGTTTTTTTTATTATATTAATTTAGCGCTTCCTTGCTTCGGAGGGCACGTCGTTCCCGGCTATTAAGTCGTTAAGCCATGACGGAGGCCTTAAGGCGGCCTAAAAACTCCGTCACCTGGCCACTGAACTAACTTACTTAGCATTGGTCAGTTAATTTAAAAGCTAACACTGTGACACACAATCAGTTTATTATTAGACAACCCGTGGGACAGTTAGCCGCGCGGTGAATATAAATAGCAATGACCTACGCGGGTTCGATTCCCGCGTTGCGACTGATTAAGATAGGTAACTCCAGTGGGTTTATTTATGTACTAGATGTCCGCCCCGGCTTCGCACGGGTTTATTATAGGTATTTAACAAAAATTTTATAACAACATGGCGATCCCGGAGCGGGATGTATGATCCTTTAAAGTTTAGAGGTTAATATATAGGTAAGGTCTAAGGTAGGTAAGGGAGTATTGGGCAGTAAGGCAGGTTTGGACACCACCGGCAAATCCCCGTCTTATGCCGGCAATACACCATCATGCCAATCCACCATTAGTCATGCCAATCCACCCCCATACATGGTCAATTCTAACTGATAAAATTCCGATTTGACGATAGGCATGATGGTTTATGGCCGACATGACACGGGGGTGTCCAAACCTCTCTACTGCCCAATGCTCCCCTACCTCCCATATATATTTCACTAGCTGTCCGCCCCGGCTTCGCACGGGTTTATTATAGGTATTTAACAAAAATTTATAACAACATGGCGGTCCCGGAGCGGGATGTATGATCCTTTAAAGTTTAGAGGTTAATATGTAGGTAAGGTCTAAGGTAGGTAGGGGAGTATTGGGCAGTAAGGCAGGTTTGGACACCACCGGAAAATCCCCGTGTTATGCCGGCCATACACCATCATGCCAATCCACCATTAGTCATGCCAATCCACCCCCATACATAGTCAATTCTAACTGATCAAATTCCGATTTGACGATAGGCATGATGGTTTATGGCCGACATGACACGGGGGTGTCCAAACCTCCCTACTGCCCAATGCTCCCCTACCTCCCATATATATTTCATTGATATATTACCACTCCCCTCTCCCATTCCATAGTTCCCAGACACTTTTTAAACTATCATGGTTTTCAACATTTTTAACACAGTTAACGGGATATTTACCATGATTTAATGTTTTTTTAGTTTCCCGATATTTCGGCGCAGTTGCATACGCCATCATCAATAGTATCAATGGTATTAATCATGGTTAATATCCCGTTACCTGTGTTAAAAATCCCAGACACTTGTCCTACCGTACTAACTGATATTTATACTGTGGTCGCGATGTATCTTACATTTTTAAACTCATGATAACTTTTGAATAAAATGTCCGATTTCAATCATTCAAAAAGTAATCGACGGGTACTGAAACAGCCTTTACTACAAAGGAATTTATTTGGATAAGAATAAATACCAAAATAAGAATAACGTGGTCTGCTTTTGGTCGGCATTTTTATTCACTTCTTAAATTATAAAAGTTGTTATTCTGACACAACCACAATAGTTGGACAAATGCTATTGCTGACTTTTTTGTAGATATTGATACGTTCTTTAATATTGTAGAACATTTTTTTGTTCTAGCATCAATAGTTTTCGCAGCGCACGCGATATGAAGAATTTTATGTTCAAAATGTTTACACTTTTGGTTACATTATTGCAATTTTCATAAGGATCTCTAATTTTTTTTTAATAATTTATAGCCTATGTTCATCAGAGATAATGTAGGATTCTAATGGTGAAAGAATTTTTCAAATCGGTCCAGTAGTTTCGGAGCCTATTCAATTCAAACAAACAAACAAATGTTTCCTCTTTATAATATTAGTGTAGATTGATATATTACCACTCCCTTCCATTCATTCCATAGTTCCCAGACACTTTTTAAACTATCATGGTTTTCAACATTTTTAACACAGTTAACGGGATATTTACCATGATTTAATGTTTTTTGAGTTTCCCGATATTTCGGCGCAGTTGCATACGCCATGATCAATAGTATCTATGGTATTAATCATGGTTAATATCCCGTTACCTGTGTTAAAAATCCCAGACACTTGTCCTACCATACTAACTGATATTTATTCTGTGGTCGCGATGTATCTTACATTTTTAAACTCATGATAACTTTTGAATAAAATGTCCAATTTCAATCATTCAAAAAGTAATCGACGGGTACTGAAACAGCCTTTACTACAAAGGAATTTATTTGGATAAGAATAAATACCAAAATAAGAATAACGTGGTCTGCTTTTGGTCGTCATTTTTATTCACTTTTTAAATTATAAAAGTTGTTATTCTGACACAACCACAATAGTTGGACATATGCTATCGCTGACTTTTTTGTAGATATTGATACGTTCTTTAATATTGTAGAACATTTTTTTGTTCTATCATCAATAGTTTTCGCAGCGCACGCGATATGAAGAATTTTATGTTCAAAATTTTTACACCTTTGGTTACATTATTGCAATTTTCATAAGGATCTCTAATTTTTTTGAAAATAATTTATAGCCTATGTTCATCACAGATAATGTAGAATTCTAATGGTGAAAGAATTTTTCAAATCGATCCAGTAGTTTCGGAGCCTATTCAATTCAAACAAACAAACAAACAAACAAACAAATGTTTCCTCTTTATAATATTAGTGTAGAAGTGTAGATAAATAAACTGTTATCCCACCAAAACTATAGCATGTAAAATTGGTTGCCAAGTCTCTACTTTCACTGAAAAAAAAGTATTGAGATCTCTACTAATTGAGCCAAGCGCCTAGATGAGCTCCGGATTGTGCTGCGTGTCTATTCGCTAACAGCAAAGTCGGGGCGGCGTCGGGGCGCGGGCGAAATTGACGTGTGCTAAGCGTCGAGGCGGGCGGCGGCGTGTATGTCTTGTTTCATTCATTCAACATGTCATCTTCAAAAGATGAGTAGAGACAGGTGATTAGGAGTCGCGGTAGGGGCGCGCGCCTCGCCCGCGCCTCGACTCTTTGACTTTTGCTTGTTTTTTACTTTTTTCAACGAGATTCGCGCCTCGACTATCGTTTCTGTTAGCGACACGCCTTAAGACAGATTAAGATAGGGAAAGTTCGCTCAACGGATCTAGGCATTCGTGAAGTTAGCCGTTTGTCTGCGCAGAACACAATTTCGTATGAAAAAGTGGTCACTGCGCAGACAAACGGCTAACTTCACGAATGCCTAAATCCGTTGGGCGAACTGTAACTTCAGTGGGTTTATTAGGTATCAATAAATTAATATTATAATTACACACACCGCGGTTTGTAAGAAATATTTTACTTTTCGGTATAAGTCTAATGCGTTAATCTAGTTTATAAGCCTCTAACAAATTCTATCCAACTCTGTTCAGCCGATTTAGTGTTAAGGAGAAACAATCATCCAAATTTACTCTTTTATATTAGTACTAGCTGCGCTCCCGCGGTGTTACCCGCGGTCCCTCGGAAAAACTTCACTTTCCCGGGATAAAATATAGCCTATGTTCATCAGGGATACTGAAGGATTCTAAGGGTGAAATAATTTTTCAAATCGGTCCAGTACTTTCGGAGCCTATTCAATTCAAACAAACAAACAAACCTTTTCATCTTTATATTATTAGTGTAGAAGTGTAGATAATATTTATCCTACACTGATGACATAACTGGAGCTATTTTAAAAACGAATGTGTTTACATTTCGTATTTTTGGAAATATCTCCTGCCAACATCTTAAAATAATACAATGATACTGTATTGGTCTTTAGTTCTGTATTGTGAATGTTAGTCATGCGCAACAAAAAGACAAAATGTTAATCCATATGTCCATACTTATAAAAAAATACTATCCATACAATTATAATATTGAAACGAAGTTCCTTTTCGGACGGTATCAGATGGGGGCTAGACGAAAAAAAGTGTTAGATTTTTACGTCACGACACATGTATATGGTAAAAACAATGTATTAATTTAAAGTTTGGGGAAATTATTTTGTTAAGTTCCTGCATCCGGGCATGTTAGTATGATCTACAGAAACATGTCTCAGGTCTAGGTATTTTCTACGCATAATATGAATACAAGTAGTCAGTTGTATAACAGTCATTAGGTGCCCATAACACAGGCTCTGCTTAATGTGTGAAATGTCCTGAATTATTTACTTATTCAATAATTTGTGGATTGATTTAATAAACAGAGGAAACTTTCGGGTATAGGTCTAGAATCGTGGAAGCAAGAGCTCAACGCCTCAAAATGATAAATACCATTGACTTTGGGCAGGGAGGTGGATGAGAGCAGGGGATTTCTAGCGCTTCGGCGGCCGCTACCGCGGCACGCTTCGCTCGCCTCGCGCATTAGTGGTCACTATCCCAACATACTGACCTAACCAACTGATTTAAAAAAACCATTGACGTTGATCAGGGAGTTGGATGAGAGCAGGGGATTTTTCTGGCGCTTCGGCGGCCACTACCGCGGCACGTTTAAAAAACGCATTTGAAAAAATAACTCGAAAACTATGCTTCACTACATTATAATGTGATAGAAATAGTAGATAAATAATGGGGAAGCAAACCCTTACCAGTTTTATTCATTTTTAACCCTCAATTCCAGCCACCATTAGTTACCTTAAGAGGCTAAAAAGACCACACATCATGGAACTGGATTTGTCATGACATGAATATGTGATGAAAAACAACAGGAATATCTCTCTGGAGCTCTTCACCACATACACCACACCTGCTTATAGCCATGGGACTGATCACAGATCATCATCTCCCTGACCTTATCCCACGCTAAGTGGGGTCGGCACAACATTTCTTCTTCTTCCACTCACTCCTATCACTTGTCAACTGTGCATCCACTTCTTTTACATTCATATCATCTCTCACACAATCCAACCACTTTTTCGGCCTTCCTCTCGCATACCCAGCCGCACTCATATTCATAACTCGCTGATAAAAACAGAAAAAAATAAAATCCTGCTTCAACAATTCTAGACCCAAGCCAACTTTCGCTTTTAATCTGATAAGTTTGTCTTAAATCCTGCTTACCTAATCCTAAAGCAGCAATAAGTTGTCAAGTCATGCTAATCATCAAAATAAACTTGTCAAACTTCATAAATACAAGCATAATTTAGGAAAGAATAGTGGCTACTACTACTGGCTCAAATTAGAGGTGAATGGCACAAGCGAAGAATGGCCTATTCTCAGCAGCGGGATGAAAAGGGCTGATGATGATGAGCTGTGATATAACAGGTTGTTGTTGCTTACTCACAAAAATTCGTGTATTCATTGATCTAAAATTATTGTGATCATTTTGATATGTGTATCATACATTTTATGATGATGAAGGAGATGGTCACGTGACTTCGTATTTTTGCGATATTTGATCTTTGGAGGGGACGCCAAAGTTTTGAACTAACTTTCAAAGTCTTACGCCCAAAGTTTTAAATTTTCAAGTAAGCAGGAATGTTCTTTACAAAGTGAAGCCCTACTAAGCATAACAGAATCCTTCTATTACACGGGGGAAATATGAAAATAAGGCAAATTATAACCATGTGTGCTAGCCATATTTTCCCCAAAAAGGATTGTTTCGAAAACGTAACATGATACATTTCGTCTTACATACACATATAAGACCACGTTTCTGTGAATATAAGTGATAACTCTGCATTTTTAGCAATAGTTAGGTTATATTTGGCGAGTTCTAGAAATCGTAAGTAAATAACAAATTAAAATGGCAGCGGATGTACTCACAGAGGTTCCAATATGGAAGTCAACCAAGTTTTAAAAACGTCCGGGTTTTCTATAATCATCTTGTACAAACTAAAAATATGTATCACAAACTACGGTACATTAATAAAGCACTTGATTTATCACTGAGTTTACTATATTTAGTCACGGGAAAGTTTGTAAATTTCTCTTTGAAATTTCACGTCCTTCACGTTTCACGATTCTTTTTTTTCTAATTTTTATTTGACACTTGACTTAAGGTCAGCAAGCTTGTCTTGTTGACGTAGCTGACATTCCTGACATGAAAGCGGATGAAATGTCAGTGTCATATCAACATAGATGCTGCCAGCTTAAAATAAAAAAAATTACTATACCTATTCCATTTAGACAGTCCTTTTGATTGTCATCATTTAGTTAGTTTAGTTGTCTTCACTTTTTGATACCTTTGTTTGAGGCATGTTGATATGAACATATCTCTATGAGGTGAGCTTTGAGGGAAACTATGGGTAACTTAGGCTCAGTCATCACATTTTCAATATTCATGACTGCATTACTGCTAGAATCTGGCAAATGAAAGTAGACCCTGAAAAATCGCGGCAAGTTCAAAAAATATACCTAATCGTGGCAACCCATTAATTATAAGTATTAATAAAATATAAATAATACATCAATTAATAATACATTTGCCATTGTCCTTTTTTTTTTTTTTTTTATTAATGGATTTATAATTAATGGGTTGCCACGCTTATATTTTTGAATTTGCCGCGATTTTTCAGGGTGGTATAGGTCTAGAATTCAGTAAGCAGGAAATAAGGGGGGAGGGGAGGGGGTACCTTCCCCCTCCTGGTACCTCTTTTAGAGTGCGGAGATGCACCGTTCTTTAGAAAAATGACTTAATAAAACCTAACCTCAAACAAACAAAATGGTGTAAAAATCATACTCGGAAAGTACCTACCTATGTAATAAAGCTAAGGAGCAAGTCGGTTCTGGCACTCGCCGGCCGCTTCCGCGGCACGCTTCGCTCGGCTCGTGCGTGGTTTTTCACTACACACCTAACCACTCGTCGCTTCGCTCCTCGCAAGGTCTGTTAGCCTACTAGTAGGTAATACAAGAAACATGATGTGAAGTTAAAATTTTTTTGTTTTTCTCGAAAATTATGCTACTCCGCGCAATAAAAATGGTAGATAAATAATCGGAAAACAAACCCTTACCAATTTCATTCATTTTTAACCCTTAATTCCGGCTTACTCAATTCTAGACCCAAGCCAATTCAAGCCATGTTAATTATTTATTTTTTTAATTTTCCGCGATTTTTTAGTCTCTACTTTCATTTGACAGACTCTAGAGGTCATGGATAGGGATGGGCTGTAGGAACCTCTCACTCAGTTCGTTATTTTAAACCTATTATCAATCAGATTATGCGTCCCATAAGATCCTCTTAGTAGAGGCTGATGCTGATTTCGATACACTCATTCATGCTCTCTGCATAATTTAAGGTAAGTATTAAATTACCTACTAGACATCATTTTAGATGACAGGGTAGTACCTAATAAAAACAATAAAATGAAATAATGCTAAAACTAGTCTTTGGATAAATAAATAGCTAATATAGCAGGTAATTTACCTACGTTAGGTATGTTTGTACCTACTTCGTATAAAATTAACTCACTTCAACTTGAGGATTTTTATATGTTAATGTACCTACCTATGCCTCGTAGCTCGTAGACGTATGAACCGACTTTGATAACGTATTGATAATGCTTACTTAATATAATTGTAGCTATGTATGTAGATACCCTTCTTTTCATACTTACTTATTGTTAAGGTAGGTACCTAGTACCTACCGACATTAACTACGTTGTTCTGGGTGTCGGTCGATAGTTCATGCCACTCGAACATCATTACAGAACAAAATATAATACTCCTGTCGGAGAACATCATTCTTCAGAGTGACAAAACCTAAATTTATTCGTGATTTTTATCAGCGTTCAATGGGATCACATGTGGATCGTACGATAGCACAAGCGTACCACTAAGCTGAAACAGCGCTTTGCACAACACAAGCGTCCGTCTCGTAAAAATAAGCATCCAATGTGTAGCAAGGTCGACCGCTGGATTCCTTAATCATTTTTTCGACAGTCTTCCCGTGAGCGCACCTTCTCACGTGCACTCCAATCGCAAAATTAAACAAGCACGCAGATTTGTTTTGCGTAAACTATCTGTTAATTAGTTATTGACGTTTATGTAATGTGAATTACAGTGGTAGCTCCACTTCATAACACTCGCCGGTCACGCGAATGTCAGTCGTATGTCAAAAAGTTGGCGGGATTTTTTTTTGTTTTTTTCTTTAAATTGCCGCGGCATGGCTTCCGCTTGTGGTTTAGTGTTGTGAAAAGTTTATTTATGTTAACAATAGGGTTCTTCATTGGAGTTGTACTTGTTTTTTATATTGTGAAACTCCTATTCAAGGAGGACACTGAAGAAAAAGTTGAAAGTAAGTAAGCGTGTTTTTTTTTCATAAGTTAAAAAAAAAACAATAAATCCATATATTTTTTTAACCTTTTGTGTCCCACAGCCCACTACTGAATAGTGATAGCTTAAAAAAATACCATTAGGAGTACTTATATATGCCTACTCTTACGTTAAAAACCACGCTATAAAGTAGGTTGGTACGTAAAGGTACGTTATTTGAGCGTACCTATACCTACCTAGTTTTAAGACCTATCATCAACTACAAAAATGTACCTACATTATAAGTAGGTAGGTACTTAACTATTTTGTCCTTTTCTACAAATTAAGATACATTAATGAGTAAAAATACTTACCTACCTGCTTAGCGATATCACTGAATACAGGGCATATCAAATACCCTGTTGGTAGATAAAGTTCTATAACTTGATTTGCCTTAGCAAAACTAGTTTTTTTGGCGTTATAATTTATTACATTTACGTAGAGCCAATAAGTATACCTACTTATGCCTACCTATTTTCAAAACTGGTATGACGCAGTTGATTTGACGAATGTATCTGGTTTCATGGCGTTGATTAGACTCGAGACTTAGTTGATCACTACATCACGCCTGATAAGTACCAACCTCTCTGAAGATGTTCTACGTTTGTAAATAGGTAAGTACCTTAACTTCATAGACCCTTCATCTGACAGATGTTTACTAGATAGGTCTAACCAGTAAGATAAACATATAGGAAAAGTTTTTAAATTGAAAACTTGAATTTGCTTAGAGCTAGGTTCTTTTTGCCTCTACGGATCAGTACCTAATGTTACACAGTGCAGTAATGCCGGCCTCAGTTGAGCCAGTTTAAGATCTTTAGATGACTCTACTGATCCAGGTCACTGCGAGTAAGAAGCCCAAATCGCTGGCAGCATTAACACGCTGAACGGCCGATGATCCGTTGAGCCAAATATGCACCACGCTTTTGGATCACAAGTGCATGATGATCCATTGAGGCAAGTTAAGGTCTAACTTTAAGATCACGCGTCCTTTCTATCTACCAGACAGACGACCTTAAAATATCAAATCTGTAGGTACTTATTCAATCAAAATCCTTCAAATAATTCAATAATTTGAGACTAAAACACCGGTCAAAGTATTTGTTTGTAATGTAACGTACGATGTGACTTCGTGAACCCAACGACGATGACACTCATTTAAATATAATAGTATTCAATATTCATTACTCGGTCTGCTTAGTAATTTATTTGAGTAAATACGTACGATACGTTTTAGAACACTATATTAATCACGTAGGTATAGGTAGGTAGGTTGGTAGGTAACTAGGTACTACGGGGTTCATAATTTTGTATCGAGTAAAAAAGTAGTAGATTATAGATACCCATTATTCAGGTACTTAGTACCTAAATTTTAGGCTGTATATAAAAATAAGTACTTAAGAACTTTAAAATTTTTATTTAGTAGAACAGCAAAACGGAAGAACAGTTCAAAATATAGCACAATACAAAATCCATTTAAGCAATTTACACACTGTTGAATAGTAATTGATCAATTGACCAATCAAAAGATACAAATTTGGCGACAACCCTACGGGCTTTGTATTGAATGCCTACGCTTCCGCGTTGTTGAAATAAATAAATAAATTCGTTATTGAAAGTCCTGCAGTTACTAATAACTGCCAGATTATAAAACATAAAGTTATGTGGAGGATTAAAAATGACATTAAGCAGTTTGACGAATTTTCTTTAATTTTAACTACGATCTCCGACGATGTCCAGCATGTCAGGCTATTATTTGAACTGCGGATGATGATGATGATAGCTAACGTCATTTTCGATTTATTAATTAGTTGACGCCTGATCCGAGAGCTTTCAAATATTTGTCTCAAGTAGTCTCAACGGATCAGCATTACCTACCATTCAGAGTTGTTTCTACCAGCGTGTAGTAACCCTATCCTGGTGTGACCTGGATCTTTATCACTCATACCTTTAGAATTAACTGTTTCTAGTGTATTTTGTTATGAAAATGGTTAAAAATATTATGTCCGAATTAACGTTGTCCTTCATTTAACTTCTTCCGTTGCGATATGGATGTCCTATTTCACCTTCAAGTGCATGTCTATAGGCGTGACATCTCGTATGTGACATTTGACCCACGATAATATAACCAACGGTTAGATAACTTGCACGCAGTGAATCTTTTTATCGACCTCTCTCGCTACAACACTATTTTTATCCAATTTCAAAACAAGTATACTTAGTGCATTTGAAAATTAAAAAAGACGAACTAAGTAGCTATAGTCACAGTGAGAGGAATAAGATATTATTTATTTATTAATATAGCACACTGAAGCTTCTGAATAGATTTGGATCAAAATGTAAAAAAAATGCGGACCGCTTTTTGAAATGTCTCTACCTGCTAATAGCAGTGATCTATTTCACCCTGTATGAAAATATTCAACTACTCAATAAGCGGGAAAATTGCATTCTCGCCACGGGATGGAATTCCTTGATGAGAATCGATCGCATCGCATTCCTTTTAAGGTCTAAGGCTGTCTCTACATTGGCGTCAATAACGCTTAGAATCTTTATTAGATACCTAAGGATCATAGTTATTACCATAGACATCAGAAGTACCAAAGCTACGTTCCTTCATCCGTGTTTATTACAGATTTTTAACACTCTAATCAATAAGGATTATATTTTTATAGTGTTAACCGCACACTTAGGAATATTTAAAGATTTTTAAATGTATCCCAAAAATTAGCACCCATGCGGGATTTGAACCCACGACCTTGCCGATCCGTGGCATTGCTCTAACCAACTGAGCTAACGGGCAACCGACGCATGAGTTGAAATTTATTGGGAGTACATACTATACAGCATACTCTAATCAATGAATCTTTGCTTGAGCGTCTTAAGAATTGATCTTAGAACCGTTTTCAATCAAATTAAACTCGGCTGACATATATTATAAAATGAAAATTATTTATTGCATTAAAATAAAAGAAAAACCAAATAAAAATGTACAATGGGCGTAATTGTAGGTAACATTCTCAAGCTTGTTCTAGACCTTTCTTAGACCTCGTGTCGTATTATGACCTACAATTCAGTTTGGGTGCTATCCTGGGCTTTGATTCATAATACAGCGGAATGCATTCGGTTCCGTACCGACCGACAGCAACCAATCACAGTGCAGGAATTGATCCGAATTTGACGTTTCTTGCACTGTGATTGGTTGCTGTCGGTCGATTCCGAACCGAATGCATTCCGCTGTATTATGCATCAAGGCCCAGGTTCCTAATCTGAATCGCAAAGTTTTCGAACCGTGACAACGTGACGTTTTAAGCAGAAAATTGTTATACTTGTATTATTGACGTGACTACGTCTTATAATTCGATAGAGCCGGCTGCACGCACGAAAAAACATGACGTCAAGAGGCGTTACCTCGCTCTGAGGCGTTCCATGTAAGGCTTGAAGTGCAAGCGAGAGCGCGGAACGAGCGACAAAGAAGCACAATCGGCCTTTGCGTTCGGCAGCGTTCGACATCTGTCTCTCTCATACTTGAGTGAGCGATGCGTAGACGTTGTCACGTCCAACTATCGTCAGTAAACCGACTGTAGGGCTCGTACACAAAACTGCGATGCGATGCGTTGCGATGTAATGATGTGATGTAGATGTACGAGGGAGCTCGCAGATTTTTGCGATGCGACGTCGCATCGCAGTTTTGTGTACGAGCCCTTACAGACAACCAATTTTTTTAAGTATTATATTGCAAAACGATTCAGTTTTTACGACAAGTCTAGCCAATTTTATTATTAGAACTTTTCTTGTCATCGTGGTACGTTATAAATAGCGAAGCAGTTCAATTAAAGACCTAAACTAGATTGCTATAAGAGCTCATAGCAGGGCCCCAGATTAGACTGTCCAAAAATTTATTATTAGTTATGATTAAGTTTTATAATAAACTGAAATAGTTTTGATTACCTAGGTACCTACTTATTGAATTTTATACTTTGAGTATTTGATCAAAGATTTTATACGACCTACTCGAGCAAAATTTCGAAATAAAACCCATATTGCGTAGCAAACTGTGTAGGTAAGGTAGGTGCTTATACGGAACAAACCGAAAATGGATTACGACTGTTTCCCCAAGGCACATAAAGACATTCTCTCAGATAAAAGATGGTTGTTGCTAAGCTTATTAATAATTTTACATAAAAACTTTCTAGAAATATAATATTGTCCTTAACATTTAGAAGATACTACTCACGTGTGTTACCCGCGGTTCCTCAGCAATCAGCTTTACTTTTTCCGGGATCAAAAGTAGCCTAGTGCTGCTACTATTCCAGACTATAAACTCTCTGTGTCAAATTTCATCCAAATTCATTCGGTAACCTAGGTCAAGTTTAGAATTTTACGATAAAAAATCGATTACGCTACCTAGCGGCTTCATTTGCTACTCGAGCGGACTTTGCACCTGATCAAACAATAATAGCAAAAGGTTGTAGATATTGCATTATTTTCTAAGGCGCTTCTCACTATTTTCAGCAGATGTTTTCACGATTGATGATTTATGTACCTATCTAGGTACTTAAAAATCTTCAGTTTCGCATGATTTAGGGTAGTTATATTAGATATGTAGGTAATGTGAGATTTAAATGAGGATATGGAGTGATCTGCCTTTTGAATAACAAATTCATTTTTTTCAGAACTCGAAATGGCAGATCAGGATCAAACGGATCAAACTCGCTGTTCTTCCAGCGAGAGTGATAATTTTGAAAAAATAGATTCTGAAGAAGCTAAGGATGAAAATGTGAGTACCTAGACTTACCACACTTACTTACCCACAGTGCTAGTATTGCTTTGCCATCGGGGGTCCTCGTCGTGACGTCGTCCCGCGTTCTCTATGACGTGCGTGCTTCATGGTCACGTGACCTTTTCAAAACTGTAGTACCTATAAAAGCAAGAAAAGATCTGAAATGAGGTCAGTTGATCCATTCGAATCACAATCTCGTCTTTCATTCATTGCCAATCTCATAAGAATAAAGAAGCTGCATACTACGCATAACACGAGTGTACGGTGTACTTAAATGCGTGTTTTTAATGACTACAAGTTAATTATGCAAACAAATAAAAAATTAAAAAGGAATAAACCAAAGAAATACTTTTTTCTTTTTATCAAAAAAAACCCCAACACTAACTAGCGAGCCATTCCTTAGATAAGTACGAAAATGTGTGAAAAACATGTATTTTTCAAACAAACATATTATCGATAAAATTTTCACCTATCGTGTTTTTAAAAAGAATAAATGGAAGATAAAAGTTTGAAGTATCATTTCTAAAAATATGAAGGTGGTAGCTTTCACATGTTCCGAGTTCTAGGGTGTTAAAATACCATAAAGTTGCCTAGCACGGCCTCTTAAGTTTATTTTGATTGTTGTGACGAAGGCCAGTAAGGTGACGGTATGCAATCCTATCTATAGCATAGATATTCTATATTTACTTCTCAGTTTATTTATTTTTAATTAATATTATTTAAGCGGTCAGTAAGTGGATAAAGCTAGTGGTATTATCAGCACCGTGCTTTGGAGGGCACGATAAATTTTGTCGGTCTCGGCTATTTAATTAAGTCGTCGAGCAATGACGGAGGCCTTAAGGTGGCCCTGAAAACTCCATAACCAGGGTTGGCCTCTGACTCATGAGAAGTTACTTTTTACAGTCAGGTAACCCGAACTTCACGGTGGGAGACGATTCTGACCCAACGGAGGACGAGCCGGCTCATGAAGGGCGGGATTCGTTCCCCAACGCACCCCCGCCCAACGTGCAAAGGCAACATCTGACTAAGGCGCAGCAGTTGGCGCTAGCTGAGAAACGCTCCAAGCTCAGGTAATATGGGCAACACCCCAGCAACACTAACATTATCTTGTCGTCTCTAGGTTTTAACCAGTTTGGTAAAAGGATTATAAAGTGCGCCTCACAACACTCAGGGCATCGGTCTAGTGGTAACAGCCACGCCTTTCCATCTTACGGTCATGTGTTCGAATCCAGAGCACCAATGTTTTTTTGCTCAAAAAATTATGTCCACTAAGTCCGTACCAACTTACTTAAAAAAAAACACATATAATTTCCAACAGCGGTCACCCATCCATTTCGTGCCTGCGCAGTGCAAGTTCTACGATCTCTCAAAAACGACCAAGAAAGCTACACTTCTAGCGCTTCTTGGCAATCATTATTACGTACCACACAGTGACATAACTATATTTCGGGTACCGCACGTAGGTGTCTAGTTTATGGAGGGGTGCTACTCGGTGATCATACCATACATCAGACAAACTAGCAATAAACACGCGTTAATCTAATCTTTAGGTTTTTATCCTTATCAAAATGTGATTATCAAATACCTAATTAATTATGATGCACCCTCTGTTTTTGTAGGTAGGTTACCTATCTAATCAATAATTTAAAATGCGATATGATGGTCGAGTATTTAAATGCTTCACTCTCAATTCGAAGTTCGGGGGTTCAAAATCTGATTAATAATTTAGTAAATTTTGCTCAATCCCAAATGGAACATTAAAGTTTCGTTTACATCACTATGTGAATGAAAAAAAAAAAACAATAATTATGAATTGCTCATTCGATATAACGTCGTTATCAACGAACAATAAAAAAAACTGTTTTTGATCGTAATCGTTATTACGGTACCCATCACTATTAGACCCCCAATGCAACGCCCCCAACATAAGTAGCCAATCATAATAACAACTTTTACTTTATATTTCTCTTGGATTGCGAATGCAAAAAGAAAGAATTATTCCAAAAATCGTAGTATTTAATAAGTAATCCATTGCTTTAATCTCAGTCATTGAGAATCATTACCGATCTGACGTCATCGAACGAAGAGAAGCCTCTAGTTTGAATCGAACCTCCGTCGTTCATACCCGTGTAGTTTTACAATCGGAAAATTCGCGGGAATTATAGTTGAAAATTTGTGGTTCGAAGTTCTATGGTGCGGTGTTTTTTATACATAAAATTTAATCTGTGACCGTGTGTAGAATGCATTTTTTTCGAAGTCTCGTGGTTGTATTGCCAATAAATGTTGTATGGCAATATGTTTTTGGAAACATAGTGCTGCAAAGTGCAAATATTTTTTATCGATATATTTTCATTATTTAATTTATCTATAAAAAATTAGGTGAAGCTGAAATACCTTGTAAACATAAATTACAGTGGTTTTATCAGTTTGAGGTGTGACAAAAATTGTTCTCTGGTTCTTAAAACAATTTATATAATCACAGATGAAATCAACGTTAATCATAAATAAAAATATTGTCAATAGGTAGTTACAATAATAATTCCTGATTCCGTTTTTATTTCATAGGTTCTTATTCTGCATTTGTCAATACAAATTATAAACAAAATCTCATCGAGGTGACGCATAATGAATTCAAATGATAGGGTAATAGGTACCTACTTTATTTACTTTGAGTCAATGACAAGAGGTTATATCCTTGTTAAACTACAAACATTAAAAGATTCACGTAATACACACTGCAAACAAAATATATCCATGTACCTACTTATAGTGTTAGATTTTTTGCTTGAATATGTTAGTTCCGTAAAGCGTACGTAAAAACATCTGAAAAACAATTCGTCATTACACAAAGAATGCCACAAGCATATTATGTATAATTTAACGATCATCATCATCCAAGGTCTGACATTTCTCCATGCGTGGTTGAACTTCGATCTTATTAAATTGACTTCATAATTGTGAGGTTTTCCTAATACGTCAGATTTGATAATATTGACTTTAATACGATTTCCATCTACAACAATTAATTTATGTAGCATAGGTGCCTTACCTTCTAATGATTTCGGAGAAGTCAAGTCAAACAGGTGCTTAGTAATGACATAATTTAGAACCTAACGATCCATTTAAATTATGGAATGTCGTTTCATTAATAGGTCATATCCCAATACCTTCCTCAAATTATTGGTTTACACTCTATAGGGTCTTTCATTTTATACTAACTTAATTCAGGAATTGGGTTCAAAAATATATTAAAAAATATATTTATAAATATATTTATATTATAATGTTTTTTTTTGTTTTGTTATAAAAATCCCGAGAAAATCGATAAAGACTATACTTTCAAATTGATTGTTGCTTCTTGTATAACTTAGCCCATTCGTGATGTAGCTGCGCTGCGATTGGTGGAACGTCTGTTCTCCTTGAAAATCACTATGCAACTATTCTAAAAAATCAATAAATGATAAATTTTAAAGTAAAAACTTAAATGGGCTTAGGAATTAAATTGATACGGTCAAACGTCTATTTACAACCCAATAATGAGGCCCTGTCAGTTTGTGTAGTTTAAAATGAAAGACCCTATATTTTATAGGCTATGAAATACGCTAGGTACGGTCAGCGTCACCAACTGGTAACCCCCCCCTGTCGTACATACTGCCTTGTTAGGGGGTTGTCGATTGCTGACGCTGACTGTACCTACAGATATTAATACGTTAATACCTAATTTATTACTAAACAGAATTTGCGCTTGATCTATTAAACTCGCACTATCAATCCACTTGGAACACAATTAGTAACCTTTCCACTGCCTCTGAAACGTCAAGCTATTGCTGGGTTACTAAATTTCTTGGTCTTTCTTTATTATCAAGAACACAAGAGCATTCATTCACAAATAAAAGATTAATTCACTCGTCTCTTAATTTAATTTCTGAAACAGCTTGGAGGATATTGCGCTGATGTTAGGATTTCAAATTATGAATTTATATGGAAGCACTTTTTAAATGTTAAGCAAGCGCTTATCCTCCAAGCTGTTTCAGAAATTAGAGCGAGAAGAAGACTTCTTCTTAACTTTAACAACATTATCTCAGCTTCTCCACTTATCAATGTCTATAGGTAAGGTACCTACTTATCGAGAAAACATTGATACGATACGATTCGGGAAGTTATCTTGCGAGCTCTACTTGAACTAATCTACTTTGAAATTCATCATCATCTCCCTGACCTTATCCCACGTTAAGTGGGGTCGGCACAACATGTCTTCTTCTTCCACTCACTCCTATCACTTGTCAACTGTGAATCCACTCCTTTTACATTCATATCATCTCTCACACAATCCAACCACTTCTTCTTTGGCCTTTCTCTTCTGGCATACCCACCACACTCATATTCTATTCATAGCTCTTTGGATAACATGGTTTTCATCCCTCCTCATAACGTGTCCATACCAAGATAGCCTAGCAGTCCTCACCTTTTCAGAAATAGGTGCCACTTTCAAACTTCCTCTGATATACTCATTCCTTATCTTATCGAACCGTGTTACCCCACACATCCATCTTAACATTCGCATTTCTATTACATGCACTTTCCGTTGATTCAAATACCTACCTTAGCAAAGTTATGCTCACGCACCCACAGATTTGGAGCCATCAAAGTATTAAAATCTTAAACTAAGATAAGATAAAAAAGAAATAAAACTGTTCATAATCTTTAGTTAGGTACTTAGTTTATCTTTAGTTAAAAAAAGTAATGATAAACCTGATGCGAATTTTGTTTGTTCCCTATTATAAAGTCACTTTGCGATGTCATAATATTTTGTTTGACTAGATTGCAAAAAAATATTCAATAATATTATATTATTCGAGTAATATTATTCATTTAATTTTAAGCACACAATAATGGATGATGTGTGGAATGGCACGTAAGTGTAAGGGTCTAGCAAAATACGAAGGCTAGATTATTGTTAGTTTGTTTTCCATCTTAAGTACCTATATGCTAATATTAATGCTGCCCTCATTACAATAGTGTTGTGCAAGCCAATTTTAAAATCACATAATGAACGGAAAGCCAGTTCTATAACATTCTAAAACGAAAATATCTAAGGTCCTGTTGCAAATATTTGTGTAAAATAATACATTGTTCATTCTTTGAGTTTCATTTAGTGAATTCATTTACCTGTGAACTGTTTTTAATATTACCTCGGTTTTTCGTAGTTGACATTAACATTAAAATAACCTCTAGGCACCTGACCCTTACAATTTTGACGTGACAACGTCTTATAATTCGATAGAGCCGGCTGCACGCACGAAAAAACATGACGTCATGCGGCGTTACCTCGCTCTGAGGCGTTCCATGTAAGGCTTGAAGTGCAAGCGAGAGCGCGGAACGAGCGACAAAGAAGCACAATCGGTCTTTGCGTTCGGCAGCGTTCGACATCCGTCTCTCTCCTACTTGAGTGAGCGATGCGTAGACGTTGTCACGTTCAACTATCGTCAGTAAACCGACTTTACCGATTTTTTTTTTGGATAACTACAATTTGCAATTTAGACAAAATTTAAAAAATCTGGGTCTCGACAAGCAAGAGTGCCACCAACGGGGTCCATTGCTGAGTCCACCTAGCTAAAAACATCCACATGACTCTATAAAAGGACGTAGGTATAATCAAAATCAAGCAATATAAAAACGGACACCGGAATTGTATACATAGCATTAAATATATTTTATTATAACGACACAAACATTATCTAGTGATTTTATTTTTTACTATTCAAGGTAAATTTATTATTATAACAAGTTGCTTTAAATAATTCATTATGCGTTCGTTGTTTTTCTAGTCTTCTTCCGTAGTTAATAAAAATGATTGGTCACTAATTTTATTTGCTTTTCTTAACCTTGAGTTGTTAAGTGCTGATGAAGCGATATAATTATACCAGATGATGATTGTTTCATAATTATTACCACAATCATTGAAGTCATTGAAGGTTCTATTTATAGTTACTTTTATTCTAAATTATACAAGGCAAGCACGTATATACTTCTTAATATTGTATTGTACCTAGGACTACATAATACATATAAATGTTTTTGTTCTCATCTCAATCAAAAACTTGTGTAGGTAAGTAGGTTCATGATTTTGGTTGACTAAGGTCCCTACCTATTTCTATGTTTTAAGGTCACGATTATTATTTTACTTTAATGATACCTATCCTTTTAAACAAGTTGACTTTGAATAGGTAAACATTGTATAGGCAATGTTTACCGTTACAACAATGAGACTTCGAATTAATAATGCGACCATACATAAAAATCATTAATACCTAATATAATCGGTTAATTAAATGGGAATACCTACATCGCGTACCTAAGCCACGCCTGTTCTAATAAAGATAAAATGTCGGGTAACAAAATAAGATAATTTACGCGATGAATTCCTGTAAATAATAATGCACAGTGATCGCAATTTGCAGTTTAAGAATTCAAATAAAAAAAATACTGTTATTTTTGTGTATAGAAATGGCGCATAAAAAAAATGATTGTGTGAATACATGAGTGCATCGTCTGTTAAAAATACAGTTTATCAAACATTGAGTTTTATGTGGAATTGGTTCAAAATGAAACGACGTACATCGAAGCATTTTGTTCTGGGGGAGAGCACTGATGTGCAGAACTTTGACGAGGAACCAGTGGAGGTGATACCAGCCAGTCTGGTGCAGAAGTTCCAAATGACAGTACAGATACAGACGGATGCAGAGGAAAAGGGAGATAAAGAAGAAAAGGTTGATCACGATGGAAAACTGTTGAGCCCACCTAAAGCAACATTGCAGTAAGTTTTGTCATATCAAAAAAATCTTATTATGTAAATTAAATCAAAATACAATAAAATTATTGTGCAAATTATTAAATACCTACTTATCTAGCCTACCTATGGTACGTAGAGCTAGATGATTTTAATTTTATTATCTACCTAATGACAATGTATCTAAATAATTAGGTGTTTTTCGTTACGGAATTTCTGGATTCGGTCGCCACTCTTGAGGCCCGCGATAGAAGCTATGCAATAGCTTAATATAAAAATATCAAGAGGTTTCTTCTGATATTAAAGTTTACCTTGATCCTACATTATCGACTGAAACATGGAAAATGTAGTGCTGATGATAATTACAAAGTTAAGCAACTTTTAAAACACTAGTTAATGTGACCAGTTATAATACCCTTGACACAGAAGGTTAAGTCACTTTACTGGTTTTAAATTGCATCTGCCTACAAAAGTGCCTTACTGTCTTTTTCGTTTTAAGAAAACGCCTACCTGAGACGTTCGGTATAACCTACCTACTCTGTTAAAATGTCGAATCTACTTACTAATAAAAGGTAAGAGGTTGTCAACCTGTCTTTAGGATACCTAAAAATTTTAATCTTCATAAATGGTTGATCTAGAAGCTTTGTCTTTGGGAGGTCAAGGTCCCGCAGCATTTAGGTGTTCGTCTTTCTACTCTCCACTTGGCCAGTTTTTGAGACGTGAGTCATTGTGTAGGTAGATTAATACCTATTTTGCCTCACTTAGGCCTTTACATCTATTTAGATGATTTATACAGCGTCAGGAGGCAACCAATGCCTACACTTAACGGGACGCTGTAGTGCCTGGGACATTATTATTATTATCTATTTTGCCAGTAGGTACATAAAAAAGAAAAAATACAATAGAGAATGCTACGAAGGAATTAGTATCCATGACATAATTATTATCATAAAATTATAGCCTACTTTTGTAAACTAAGGTAGGTACTACCTGTCCCAGCTAGGTAGGTTAAGTCTCTACCTACTGACTTTTTTTTTATCATCACATCACATTCGTATTCCATTCAGGTCTGTACTTTTGGATTGTGATGAAATTGAAAGGTATGTCTAAATTTTAATGTTGCTCTATGTCTTGTATTTCTATTAATTAAGGCACCTATTTTCCGTTTTATGTACCTCAGGCTTAGATGAATGACTCGTCCGATCTCCATAAGGTATCATAATTAGACGTTATTGACTCTATTTAGCCATAACTACCAGTTCATAATCCTTAGTTGGTGTTTTATAAGTAGTAGCACTACTCCTACTACGTCTTTGTGATTGTCTATTCGCCAACTAGCGTAACTTCCTTCCAATATATCTATGCTTCCTTCCTACTTAGTTACAATATGGGTATATGCATACCTGTACTTAGTAGGTAGGTACCTACGTGATTTTATTCGACCGATGTACTTGAACAATATTTGGGTTATTAGGTATGTGGTAGAAAAAAAAAATCCTTCTTCCTACCTTATAAAAAAGTTTGTGAGTAGATAGATGTTTGTGTTTAATTAAACCACGCCCTAATAAGTTTACCAGTTTGGATGAAACTTAAAAATGGATGTTGTAATTTAGGATGCCTGGAATAGCATAGGAAGCTAGTGCTTAGGTACCTACCAGACTTCAGATTTCTTAGTATAAATAACATTAATTGTTATTTAAATTATTTTGTTGACTATTTGAGGTTTGCAATTATGTGCTATGATTAGATTACATTTAAAAGTAAGTAACTTACTTTATGATTATATTGAACTAATGATCTAAGGCAATATTTTACAATTGAGTATAAATTGTTTTAGTTATATTAATACCTATTCAATCCTCAAATACCTAGATTTCATAAACAAACAACTTTTATCGATAATCTTGAACTTTCCCAACCCTATAACTGTAACTTGTAAACAAAATTACGCAAAACCTTGCAATTTCCTTCGTATGGCAACTTAGTCTTTAGTTTTCCATCTCGCTCTCACACAGGATAATCAACGCGTCTAAGCGGGATGCAGCCATCGTATGATCTGTCATCCGTCATTCAACGAACTTCATTGGATGAGTTCACGTCCGTCAAGCAAAATAGTAGGAAAACAAAACTACTTGGCGCAAGAAAATGATGATTTTCAATTGAAATACAGCAATTGTTGTTGAAAAACTTGATAAACATTGTTCTTTGATGTGGATAGGTTGTGTTTGTGCTGTAAAATGTATCCTGGAATGAACGGACTTTACTCAGAAGGGCCTTACAGGTTAGAACTGAGTACTTTGGTTTCGAATTAAATTTCCTTAAAATTTTATTAGACAACTACTCTGAAATTGCACTGAAACTAAGCTACATTTATTTATCTAGTGGTTTTTTGTACGTATCACTTAAAAAAAATCATTTAAAGTATAACTATGTCAAGATTAGAATGCCACTGATTTCACTTAGATTTCACTTTTTATTTTGAATATTTTACGTGCATCAACTCAAAATAAAGTAATTATTGCTTCTCACACAATCTCTTTAAATTATTTTTATTCCTTTTTAATATGAATTTAATTTCGCCTTGTTTATCATAAATTCTTATATATTTTTTTAAAAAAATCCATCAAATGACTGCTGATAATATACAATATAATAAATAAGTAATTTATATTAATTTCTCATCTGTTTCCCGAAGGGCTAGGTAGGGCACATTATTTTTGTTATCCATTTTCTGAATCTAAACAATATTTAAATACTAATTTTTTTATCAATCACATATTTTGCCTCTGTTATTTATTCTGTCAAATTATGTGTGTAACGCACCTTTGGGATACTCCTAGATTGCTTTAAGATATAGACGGCTGTACAGTACGCACAACCAATCTTTATCTCTCTGAAGTACCAGAACCCATTTTTGATGACGCCTAAAAGACGAAGACAGCTTTGTATAGCTGCCTTGCTCACTCTCTTAGTTTGTTGCATCATCCTATCTTGCTTACTCTACATTTGCAAGTTACTTCATACCTAAATATAAAATAACCTGTACCATAATTGGTACCAAATTACTTTACTTTTCTTCTTTAGTTAAAAATTAACATTTCTTAATTAATTTCAGGCCGTCGATGTCCCAAGGTACTGTGATACACAGTGCCCGCTTTCAAGAGAAGGATTTCACTGTTGCTACACCTGAAGAGTTTGTTAGGAGGTTCCAGGGTACCAGGTCTATTAATAAGGTACTTTATAATTTTTTTCAAGCTTTTTAAGTATCATCATCTTCTGGCCCTTTTCCCACATTATGTTTGGTATGTTAAGTATAAGCTAAGTATATTTGTCTGAAGTAGCCATCACACTATGGGGCTTATTACAAGAAAATGAGCCGAGTTTAAACCAAGTCTAACTAAAAAACCGTCCCTAGAAAAATGATCTTTAAATACTCGTACATAGAACGCTTTTGTGGTAACAGTTTTGTTTTGACATGTGTCAACATGGGGTTCAACTAAGGTTTAACGTTTATGTAATAAGCAGCTACGGGTCTAGAATCACCATAGAGGATACTCCATTATGAGTAACTTAGGCCTTTACATCTTTAATAGATGATTTATACAGTGTCAGGAGGCAACCTATGTCTACACTTAACGGGACGCTGCAGTGCCTGGGACATTTTGAGATGGAATAGACTTGCCCAGCACCTAAACCATCCTCTCAGCTTAATCAGCCTGACCCACAGGAAAGACAACGTCAATACGTGTGGAAACCCGCAGCTTAGTCAGCTCCACACGTATTATGAGTAAATAATAAACATACAGACGCGACACTTAGCAGCTAATTTGAAGGCGCCCTTACTGTTTTCAGGTCCTGATAGCCAACAATGGTATAGGTGCTGTGAAATGCATGAGATCCATTCGAAGATGGTCTTACGAGATGTTCAAGAACGAACGCGCCGTTCGCTTCGTTGTTATGGTAACACTACTTACTTATTTATACTTAAGAAGAGCCGTGTTGGCCGAATGGGGTTGTACCTCGACTTTCAATCTGAAGGTTGTAGGTTCAAATGGATTTGCGTTTCGTAAAATTTATATGTGCTTTAACACGTGCTCTAAACGGTGAAGGAAAACATCGTGAGGAAACCAGTTAGTGTTCTTATAGGCGACGATGGGCTTGCAACCTGTCACGTAAGGAATACTAACTTCTGCAAGATGTGGGCATGTATCAAATATGTGTTTGGACATGCCTCTCACTACCCCCCTTAGACATCTTCAAAGGATCTGGAATAAGTAAGATCTGAGAGAATGTCTACCGCACCTTGGGGATACAGTCGTGAACCTGTTTACGTTTACGAAGAAGAAGAATAAAGTCTCTCTCGCCAATGGTGAAGTGATACCGTCATCTAGTGATGATAGATAGGTAGGTAAATTCTCTCCGGCAACAGCCGAGGTTCGTACCTATTAGAGGTGCCCTTGCGCATGTGTCGTAGCTTCTCTCTAGGCGTCTCGGCACCTTCAGTGCCCGCCATAGTCCGGTAACTTGTCGTAGCTTCTCTCTAGGCGTCTCGGCACCTTCAGTGCCCGCCATTGTCCGGTAACACTAAAACGGCCTCATAGGCCATTAGTATTAGGCCCTCAGAAAAAAAAAGAGTAAAGTTATATTTTCTCCACACCAACAACAATGACAATAGGTACTCAAATCTACACAATTTTATGTGGGCGACAATACGGCTACCCCTCAGCATTTGCTCCAACAGCTCGAGTGTTGGAGCGCTGGTTTTCAATCTTCAGTTCTTACATACTCGAAGCGCTCGTGGTCGTGCTTGCTTAGTCGTTCTTGATAGATCGTCGAAGTTAAGCGACTTCGAAACGGTCTGTAAGTGGATGGGTGACCGCCAGTGGCATTTTCATCTGAGCGCTTCCGTGCTTCGGAGGGCACGTTAAATTGTCGGTCCCGGCTTTAAGTTAAAAAAAGTAATTTTATACTAAAAAGAAAACCGACTTCAATGTTTGACTCGAAACGCGGTGTGACTCAGGGCGTCAAGCTGTCGATTCGATTTCTATTTGTGACATGGCTAGGAGGGAAGGTGTTTAGAGTTTTACGGGGAAACTATCAATCCCTCAGGAATAAAATTTATATGGGACCACCTCTGGAGTATACCCTTTCAAACATGAAAAGAATTTTGCAAATCGGTCAACAAATGGCGGAGCAATAGCGTAACAAGATACAAAAAAAAAAAAAAACATGCAAACGAATTGAGAACCTCCTCCTTTTTTGAAGTCGGTTGAAAAGTAAGTTTTAATTATGAGTATGTTTGCGTTTCAATCACGCCTAAACTAGCGAACCAATTTGGATGAAACTTGGAATAGGGGTAGATAGTTACCTGTAGCATATAGGTAGGCTATTCTCATAATATAGGCACCACGCAAGCAAAGCCGCGCGCCAGTATGTAAGTAAGTAAGTAAGTTCGTATGAGTCAGCGGCCAGCTCTGGTGACGGAGATTTTAGGCCGCCTTAAGGCCTACGTCATGGCTTAACCACTTAAATAGCCGAGACCGACAATTTAATGTGCCCTTAAATACGTGCTTAAATATGCTACTAGCGGTCACCCATCCATTATGGACCGTCCGAGGATCTATCGAGAACGACTGAACAATGAACAAGCTAAAATAGATTATCTATTATGTATGAAGAATGTAATGAGATCACAACTTTTGAATGAATGAGGCAAAAGTTGTGTGTCAGGATCGTAGCAAGTGGAGAACTGTGGTCTCTGCCTACCCCATAGGGAAAGAGGCGTGATTTTATGTATGTATGTATGTATGTATCTATTATGTTCATTTGTAGGTGACTCCAGAAGACTTGAAAGCGAATGCAGAGTATATCAAAATGGCCGACCACTATGTGCCAGTGCCCGGCGGGTCTAATAACAATAACTATGCTAATGTGGAGCTGATTGTTGATATCGCTGTGAGGACCCAAGTGCAGGTGAGTTTCAAAACTTCTCTGGCGCAGTGGGCGAAGGACCGCCTGCGACGCAGAAGGTTGCGGGTTCGATCCCCGCCGCGGGACAAATTTTTGTATGACCTACAGATATTTGTCCCGGGTCATGGTGTTTCTATGTATAATATGTATGTATTTACAAACAAAATGTATGTAAGTAGTTTATCAGTCATTCTTAGTACCCATAACACAAGCTCTGCTTACTTTGGGGCTAGATGATGTTGTGAGAAAAGATCAGAATTATTTATTAATCACTAGTGGACCCGGGCGCGTCTTGGTCTGCGCATTGTTTCGTCATACAAACTTTAGAGATAGAACTACCTTGTTCCATCCAACCCATGAAAACACTTGAATTCATTTTTGCATTTGCTGAAAGCGGAAAGCATAGTAGAACGAAATGACATCGCCATTTTGTAAAGTCAAAAGTTGATTGTCATGGCAACCTTAGAGCAGTGCTCTTTGTGTCAAACAGACTGCTAAAGTTTTTATGCAATATTCCCGTTGTCCTTTTACATATTTTTTGATTTTCAGGAACGTTTTTCGGGATAAAAAGTAGCCTATATGCTATTCTGGAGTTATACCTTTCACCTTACCAAATTTCATTGTAAACTGTTTCGTCGTTTGAGCCTGATCCCTACACAAACATACAAACATCCAAATATCCAAACATCTAAACAAATTAACAAACTTTCAGCTTTATTATATGGGATTCGTAAGTCACTTTTTTTTGTTTTAAAAACGTTATTATATATTTCCAGGCTGTTTGGGCAGGTTGGGGTCATGCCTCCGAGAACCCCAAGCTACCAGAATTGCTCCATCGAGCTGGTGTTGTCTTCATTGGTCCTCCTGAGAAAGCAATGTGGGCGTTGGGTGATAAAATTGCTTCATCTATTGTAGCTCAAACTGCTGATATACCTACCTTGCCTTGGAGTGGGAGTGGTGAGTCTTATTGCTGTGTAATAAGGTTGAGAATTACATGGCAAATTGTGAGGTCACTTTGAGTGGAAGTGGTAGGACTCGATTCTTATATAGGGTCTTTCATTTTAAACTAACTTGATTCAGGAATTGGGTTCAACAAATAAATAAAAAAAAAAAATATGATTGTAATTATTATTTTTTGTTTTGTTATGAAAATCCCGAGAAAATCCCTAAAGACTAACCTCTCAATTGATTGTTGCTTCTTGTATTACTTAGTCCATTCGTGATGTAGCTGCGCTACTATTGGTGAAACGTCTGTTCTCCTTGAACATCATTATGCAACAATTCAAAAAAATCAATAACTGATAAATTTTGAAGTGAAAACTCAAATTGGATTAGGAATTAAATTGATACGCTCAAACGTCTATTTACAACCCAAAAATGAGGCCCTGTCAGTTTGTGTAGTTTAAAATGAAAGACCCTGCAGAGATAAGGTTGAAAATAACTAAATACATGACCCTTGCAAGTGAAACTATGTGATTGTGGAAACAAACTTGAAAATATCTTGCAGTAGTAAGACTTTGTTTGTATGGGGTTAAGGTTGTAAATAGCCTCATGTGTTATGTGTGTAAACAGTGGCGTAGCTAGGTAGCCAAGGGCCCTGGTGCATAAAAAACTGGGGCCTTATGTGAACGGTTTAGGTTTTATCAAGTCAAAATATGCAGGGTGTAGCAAAATGTAAACGTATTTTGTTTTTTTTTTGTAAAACCTACCATTTGATTTGGCATACTACTTTGGAAAAAGTGTTCCTGATTTTGACAAATGTAATTTTCAGGACTGACGTTTTTTCAAATTTTGTGTTTGGACATGCTTCTGACTACCCTCCTTAGACATGTTCGAAAGATCTGGAATAAGTAACATAAATAGATCTGAGAAAATTTCGTAAACCTGTTTTTTTTACATTTTAAAAAGAAACTAAAAATGCAGTATTTTTCAAAAAAATCATACCTATTGTTTCCTAAGAACAATACCTTCCGGGCCCTCGGGCTCTGACACAGAGTCCGAGGCCCCTTGAGCTTGGGGGCCCCGCCTAGCCCTCCGGTAGCTACGCCACTGTGTGTAAACTTAAAAACTCTCAGGGTAAGATAACAATGTTTTAAAACATCAAAAATTATGTTTTTGAACGTGACACAGACCATACATTTTCGAAGGTTTTTAGGGTTCCGTACCCAAAGGGTAAAACGGGACACTATTACTCAGACTCCGCTGCCTGTCTGTCACCAGGCTGTATCTCATGAACCGTGATAGTTAGACAGTTGAAATTTACACAGATGATGTATTTCTGTTGCCGCTATAAGAACAAATACTAAAAAACAGAATATTTAAGGCGAGTTCGACTCGCACTTTACCGGTTTTTTTTTATAAATTGTATAAAGTATTTTAATTTCTTTTCAGAGCTAAAAGCCGAATACAATACGAAAAAGATAAAAATATCTTCGGAGCTGTTCGGGAAAGGCTGTGTCACGACACCCGAGCAAGGCTTGCAGTCGGCTTATAAGATCGGTAAGTAGAAAGAGATGGAGATAGGAAAGAGATAAAAGATGCAACGCCAACCTTCAAAAAAGGAGATTCTCAATTCAGTTTTTTTTTGGTATCTTGTTACGCGATTTGCAAATTTTTTTGAAGTGAAAACTTCTATCTCTAGCCGCGTTTGGCATTTTTCAGATGGAGAAAAAATATCAAACTCAGTCACGTGACTGTTACCGTGTTACTACTAATACATTATTATCTGGGCTATTATATACCTTAATTTCGTCATATCTTCAAAATGGTATATTTTTGAGAGTGGCCGCCTCGGGTGAGACTGCCCCGAGTTCGAATCCCAGCGGGATAGTAACTCATTTTTTTTGTACTTTTTTTTACTTTTAGAACCGTTACCGAAACCTCGTGCAAGTTTTCACTTCTGTTGGCACTCCCAGAGTGCCACAATTTTATTTTTGAAAGGGTATACTCCCGAAGTCCCATATACATTTTATTCCTGAGGGATTTATAGTTTCCCTATTAAACTCTAACGGCACGTCATATGTGGGCGATCCGGACGCGGACGCGAAGCGCCGCGGAAATAACAAACAGTCGATTTACTATTGAAGTGTCCTACGTCACCGGTGCAGCGATTTGAAGCGAACGCGATCAGAATGTTTGCATATTTTGACACTTTGTATGATTTGACGTAAACTATGTACAACGATTATGTGGACACTCACAGTACGGCTAGTCCACCAGTTTAAAGTCGCTCAGCGAGCTATGGAACGAGTTCGGAGTTTCTCTGAAGGATAGAATCCGCAACGAGACTATCCGACATAGAACCAAAGTTGTCGACATAGCTCAGAGAAACAGCAAGCTGAAGTGGCAGTGGGCTGGCCATATCTGCCGAAGAACCGATAACCTGAGTAAACGAGTTCTTTAATGGAGACCGCGACTCGGCAAACGTAGTGTAGGACGCCCTCCGCCAGGTGGAGTGACGATCTGCGAAAGGCTGCCGGCAGAAGCTGGATGCGTCGAGCTGAGGACACGGCGCAATGGCGCACTAGGGGAGGCCTATGTCCAGCAGTGGACTGCCAAACTGATGATGATGTAGGACGATTCGCGCGCACGTCGACGCGCCGCATCGCAAACGCGTTCGCGTGAAGCCGCCCACGTAAGACGCAGGGTTATAATTATTATATTTTGCTAGGTTTCCCCGTCATGATAAAGGCTTCGGAGGGCGGCGGCGGCAAGGGTATCAGGAAAGTGGAAAACGCTGACGACTTTGCAAACATGTTCAGACAGGTAAATTACTTAGGCCTTTACATCTATATTAGATGATTGATACAGCGTCAGGAGGCAATCCATGCCTACACTTAACGGGACGCTGTAGTGCCTGAGACATTGTTTGAGATGGAGGCTTGTAGCACCTAAGCCATCTTCTCAGCTTAATCAGTCGCCCACAGGAGAGACAACGGGGGGTTGTGCCTCGACTTTCAATTTGAAGGTCGTGGGTTCCAATCCCGGCCGTGCATCAATGGATTTTTCGTTTCGTAAAATGTATATACGCTTTAACACGAGCTCTTAACGGTGAAGGAAAACATCGTGAGGAAACCCGCAGCTTAGTCAGCTCCACACGTATTGACGTCGTCTCTCCTGTGGGCGGCTGATTAAGCTGAGAGGATGGTTTAGGTGCTACAAGCCTCCATCTCAAACAATGTCTCAGGCACTACAGCGTCCCGTTAAGTGTAGGCATGGATTGCCTCCTGACGCTGTATAAATCATCTAATATAGATTGAGAAAGGCCTAGATCAAAGGTTAGGTTATCTTAGGATAGTGAAAAACTACGCGGCTGCCGATGCGCCAGAAATCTCTTAAATCCTTCTAAACTAAAATTCCATAATAGATGAATAGCCTAGACATCTAGCCAGCCAGTTCATTAAATGATTTTAATTAACCAGACGGCTGAACCAGGCCGCTAGTTGGACGGCGCCGTTTCATCAAATGGCTAGACGCTTAATTGAACGGCGGATTTAACCAGTTAGCTGCGACATATAGACTATTACTACATATAGATCAAATTGGCGACATTTTGGAGAAGTCAAAAGTACCCTAAACTGTCGAGCATGTATGAAGAATGTAATGAGAGTGAATGAGGCAAAAGTTGTGTGTCAGGATCGTAGCAAGTGGAGATCCGTGGTCTCTGCCTACCCCATAGGGAAAGAGGCGTGATTTTATGTATGTACTAGCTGGTACCCGCGACTTCGTCAGCAAAATAACATACTTAATAAAAATAGAACTGAAAACTGCTGTTCAGAAGATTGTCTTCTGAAACTTTTAAAATAAATCGATCTCGATCTCAGCTATAGGACAGCAACGCCATCTAGCTGCCTTCAACTGGAACTTCCCTTTAAATCCCCGTACAAAATTTCAACCCTTATTTCACGCCCTCCATGATTAGTTTGAAAAAAAAAGTAGCCTATGTCCGTCCCTGGGACATAATCTTTATCCATGTCATATTTCAGCATAATCTGTTCAATGGTTTAGGCGTGAAAAGGTAACAAACAGACAGACAGACAGAGACATTTTACTACATAATAGATGGCGCCACAGGAAAAATTAGATCGCGCTATCGTTGCGTTTTGAGGAACGTAACATATAAACTCGCTAATCTTCTAATTTACAGCATTATAATATTAGTATGGATGTATATAGACAATAGATAATTATTATTAAGATTATTATTATTATCTAGGTACAAGCCGAAGTTCCTGGCTCACCGATATTTGTGATGAAGCTGGCGAAATCCGCCCGCCATTTGGAAGTACAACTATTAGCTGATCAGTATGGTATGTATTACAAAATAATAATAATAATAATAAATAATAATAAAAAACTTTATTGGAAAAAAACTTATAGAACTAATTAAAATACATTCCATGTACACACCTTGGGTAAAGCAAAGGTATCTGCGAGGTAAATACCTAACCTATTTATCGGTAATCCCGAAACTTGGCTCATACAAACATGTTAGTTTAGTTAAAATGATCTTTGTTTATGGCTTTTTCGTATACTCTAAAGGTTTGCTGGTAGAAAACTCTTTTAGGGTTATGCTCGCCTTTGTACATGTACTTTATAGGGTCTTTCATTTTAAACTAACAACAAATAAATTAAAAAATATTTATGTAATATTTTTTTGTTTTGTTATGAAAATTCCGAGATAATCGGTTAAGACTATCCTTTCAATTGATTGTTGCTTCTTGTATAACTTAGTCCATTCGTGATGTAGCTGCGCTGTGATTGATTGGAGCGTCTGCTCGTTTTAAAAATCATTATGCAACATTTCTAAAAATAAATAAATTATAAATTTTGAAATGAAAACTTAAATGGGCTTAGGAATTAAATTGATACGGTCAAACGTCTATTTACAACCCAAAAATGAGGCCCTGTCAGTTTGTGTAGTTTAAAATGAAAGACCCTGTATGTATAACATCTTTTCGTTATGTTTTCTATTGTGTACAATAAAGAATTACAGAATAATCTTTCACTCTGAAACATTTCAGTAAAAAAATTTTTCAATCAATTATAACCGAATATATTATAATCTCTAGAACAAAAAAAGTTAATCGATAAAAGACATTGAACCTTAGTGCCCGGGCATTTGACTTATATTACTTTGTCGCAGCTTAGTCCACACGTATTGACGTCGTCTCTCCTGTGGGCGGCTGATTAAGCTGAGAGGATGGTTTTGGTGCTACAAGCCTCCATCTCAAACAATGTCCCGGCACTACAGCGTCCCGTCAAGTGTAGGCATAGGCCTCCTGACGCTATTTAAATTATCTAGTCTAGTATACAGGATGTAACAAGACTGCTACCGAAAACTGAGGGGTTGTTGGTCAGAACATCTTTAGCGAAAAAAAAAAAAACGCAAAAATTTTTTTGACTTACCTACGTCATTTTATTTTCTTTTCTAGTTATTTACTACTAGTACAACATAAAGAGCATACATACCCAATAATTTCATTTATAAAAAAAAACAACAATTAAAACTCAAAATCCAGCAATCTACGGATAAAAACAAAGTCGGTTTTCTCCGGTTTGTTTTTTTCGGAAAATCCTTTTGGATTTAGTTGTGTGTTGGGGGTGCTGCTACCCTTTTCGGCTTCGGTAGACTTTTTTTTACACCCTGTATGTCAAGGCATCCATCCTCGTATTTTAAAGTAGTATAATAATAAATAATATATAATAAATAATATAATAATAAATAAATATAAGCTGTGTGGTGCCGGCGGCGAATAGTACCAACCCATTTCATCCCGTGGGTGTCGTAAAAGGCGACTAAGGGAATAAAGGAACACAGAAGACGGGCAGCAGCGTCTCTGAACCGTTTGACATCTTACTGCGATCGCCAACCCGCCTGCCAAGCGTGGCGATTATGGCAATTCCTCCCAAATGTTTGGGAGAGGCCCTTGCCCAGCAGTGGGATCCCTACGGGCTACTAAAAAAAAAAAAAAAAAAATACTATTTAGAGAATAATATTAATTTTATTAGGTAACGCAATATCACTGTTTGGTCGCGACTGTTCCATACAACGTCGTCATCAGAAGATAATTGAGGAGGCACCGGCAGCCATCGCCAAGCCTGATGTCTTCATCGAGATGGAGAAGGTGAGTAGACCAGCAGACCAGGACTAGACGAGTAGATCTGTAGACTGGGAGTAGACCAAAAGACCGGGGAGCATACTAGAAGATGGGGAGTAGACCAGGAGTAGATCAGTAGACTGGATAGACCAGTAGACCGGGAGTAGACTGGTAGTAGACGATTAGACCAGTAGACTGGATAGACCAGTAGACCGGGAGTAGACTGGTAGTAGACGAGTAGACCAGTAGACTGGATTGACCAGTAGACTAGTAGACTGGATTGACCAGTAGACCGGGAGTAGACTTGTAGGCCAGTAGCCCGGAAGTAGATGAGTATATCGGGAGTAGACCAGTAAATTGGGAGTAGATCAGTAGACTAGGAATAAGTAGACCGAAACTAAACCAGTAGACTGGGAGTAAATTAGTAGAACGGATGGATAAACTTATAAACTGGAGTAGGCTAAAATAATGTGTGTAAGCTAGTGGTTATAAGTTCGAAAGTTCTTTTATTATGCGCACTGCAAAAATTTGGAATCAGCTTCCAGCGTCTGTATTTCCGCTGAGCTACGACCCTATTGTTTTTAAGAAGAGAGTTAATAGGCACTTTCTGGGTAAGCTCGCTCCATCGTAGACCTCACTCTTGCCTGTGTAAGTCTGAGGTCAAGAGCCGACCCATTCATCATAAAAAAAAAAAAAAAGACAGAGTAGACCAGTATACCGGGAGTAGACCAATAGTCCAAGTCTAGACTGGGAATAAACCAGTGGACTGGAATTAGATGAATAGTTAGTATACCAGGAGTAAACCGTTTTCATCGACTATGTATGTGTCTGATCAATATTTAACCGATAAATATGAGCTTATCAAAGATTTCGATTGCGATGTCAGGGATTCCGTGGCCGAGCAGTAAGGCACTCCGGCTTTAGGATCTTCTGATCGTCGCGGGTTCGGATCCCTTCGGAAATTTTGATAAGACTTTTCATTTCTCAATGACAAATTATTATTATCTCATTTATTTCAGATTAAAATCCATATTTATTTATTTATTTTATTTTTCACAAGGTACAAAGTAATACATAGGTTGGTTAGTAGTGCTTAAAAACTTAGAATAAGTTTGCCTAAGCACTAGGTTCTCGCACTTATTGTAACACAAAAATTATAACTAAAATTATAAAAAACACATAAAAAAATTCACACAGTCAATTAAAAATACCTATCAAATACAATAAAAAATTTACATAGTCATTCATACGAGTACAATCAAATTAATAAATTAAAAACAGATTAAATTATACAATACAATTTTTTTTGTTAATAATTCAATAATGGTTGTTATTTATTTAAATTATTTCATTTTATATTTCAGGCCGCAGTCCGACTAGCCAAAATGGTCGGCTACGTAAGTGCAGGAACAGTAGAGTACCTATACGAACCTGCGACCGGACAGTACTATTTCCTGGAATTGAACCCGCGACTGCAAGTGGAACATCCTTGTACGGAGATGGTGGCTGATGTTAACTTACCTGCTGCGCAATTGCAGGTATGTAAAAAAAAGGGTTTTTAATACAGTGGCTCAAAGTATATCAGAGGATTAAATTGCTTCATTTTTTCGCAACTGTATTAAAAATAGTCGTTCTGTACACGTGCGGAACCTAATTACCTATTTACTCATATGTTGCAAAATAAAAATATTTTCTTTCTTTCTTTCTTTATTATATGAGTGGGATAACACTGTGCTTAAGGTTTATAATGTCTTGTTATTAAAACTGATCGTCGCCTCGCTGCCAATTCAATATGGATTGAGCCTAAGGCCTATACTAATAAACGTGGTATAAAGTTATTCCTGAGTGTAAACTGTCAAAATGTATCGTTATTTTTAGTTTATTCCGAGGTATACCTAACCTAACCACCTAAAAAAACGAGGAAACAATAAAACAGTTAAAATGACTAAATACTTTTTCAACAAAGAACATCAAAAAGTTTTAGAAGAATAAAACCTCTTTGAATAAAACAGATTGTCAAATACAAATTGTCTATCTCTGTCATTCATTATTAATGAATGACAGAGATAGACAATATTTTGAATGATAATATAATTCGTTCATTCACTCTTTTTCTACTAATCCCGATGTAAGAAATGTTTTACTCATTCGAGACTACTACCAGTTTATTAATAACATCAAAATATTCAAGTTGCTCCTTCGTTACTAAAGAAGTAACAAGTCGGAGAGTAGTCTCGTATTAAGCTAGAATTAGGGTAATCTAATTAATAAGGCCGTAAAAGTTTAACTTTTTTGATCATATACCTCATTCTTTTGTAAGTGACAAGATCAACTATATTATTATTTTAAAATGCCATTTCTTTGGGTTAAACTATAAATTTTTACTTTAAAGTTGCTTCACTCTTAACGGTGAAGGAAAACATCGTGAGAAAACCCGCAGCTTAGTCAGCTCCACACGTATTGACGTCGTCTCTCCTGTGGGCGGCTGATTAAGCTGAGAGGATGGTTTAGGTGCTACAAGCCTCCATCTCAAACAATGTCCCGGCACTACAGCGTCCCGTTTAGTGTAGGCATAGGCCTGATGCTGTATAAATCATCTAATATATTTTTATATCAAAAAAAGATTTTTGATAATTTCGTGACTGAAACATTCATAAAATCTATTTCAGATCGCAATGGGTCTTCCCCTTTACCACATAAAAGACATTCGTCTTCTTTACGGGGAATCCCCATGGGGTTTAACCCATATTGAGTTCGATGAGCCGAAGCAAAGACCGTCTCCATGGGGGCACGTCATCGCAGCCAGGATCACGTCTGAGAACCCTGATGAGGGTGAGTAGACCGTCAGTAGACCTGAGACAGTAGACCGGGAGTTGGCCAGTAGATGTTGCCCTGGGCTACTGGTCTACTCCTGAAAACCAGTAGACTGGGAGTAGAAGAGTAGACCGTCAGTAGACTAGAACGTCAGGGGCCGTATTCCCGTTCTTATTTTCGTTGGGTGGTTGAATATTCGGATGTTTCTTACTACGATTTCTGACTTCAAGGGCCAATTTTTTGGTTTGGAATATTTGGTCCTAGGTTAGGACCGTGTTTTAACGTTGATCTTATCGACTGAATACAATGTAGCTCGTAGTGAAAAGCATCCGAATATCCATCAAACGAACGAAAAAATGAACGCGAATAACCCCCCTGTATTCCAGTAGACGGAGTCTCCATGAGGCCTCATGCACATCTCGGAAACAGTTGCAAACCACTAAAAGACCAGGGACCGTATTCCCGTTCTTTTTTTCGTTCGTTTGATGAATATTCAGACTTCCTACTACGATTTCTGACTTCAAGGGTCAATTTTTCGGTTACGGTTCTAGGTTAGGACCGTGTTTTAACGTTTGAAAAATTGGCCCTTGAAATCAGGAATCGTAGTAAGAAACATCCGAATATTCATCAAACGAACGATAAAACGAACGGGTTAACCCCCCAGCAATAGACTATTTTAAAACTAAAATTTCGTTCGTTTCTCAATATTATCAATTTATATCTTCCCCAGGTTTCAAGCCATCATCTGGCACAGTCCAGGAACTGAACTTCCGATCCTCCAAGAACGTGTGGGGCTACTTCAGCGTAGCGGCTTCGGGAGGTTTGCACGAATTCGCGGATTCGCAGTTCGGACATTGCTTTTCTTGGGGCGAAACCAGGGAACAGGCTAGGGAGTAAGTACTTTCTGTCTGTCTGTCTGTTTGTTACCTTTTCACGCGCGAACCACTAGAGATTTAGATTTTTGCGTCACGACACTTGTATATGTTAAAACGTCACAGTGCGAAGTGCGCAGTCGCGAAACAGTCCATAGACAACCGGTGCTATAACCGATACAATATGAGCTTATCAAAAAATTTCGATTGTGACAACATGGATTCTGTGGCCGAATGGTAAGGCACTTTGGCTTTAGGAGGATCGTCTGATCGTTGCGAGTTCGAATCCCGTCGGAATCGAAAATTTTGATAAGACTTTTCATTTCTCAGTCCATAGACATTGTTAGTACGGAAGAGCATAATTTATTATTAATTAAATAATTTATTTGACAAATGCAAAATGTCGACGTTGAAACTTCGTTCCAACCGAGTGTTCCACGACACTTACAGTGCCACAAACTTATCTCAACAGGCGGCCAAAACAGGAACTAATGAATTTTACTTGTAAAATGTACCCGAGAGCTGGCACATTTTTGTCTCAAAGGATCAGCATTGCCATCCAGCGTGGTAATGCCGTGTTTTGGGCACGCTTCCGACTGACAGTGACCTGGATCACTTGAGCTATCTATAGATCGTTTCTAACGATCCTTAGACAGCTTGACTAATCCTGTTGTATTTTGTAAATATATGTAAATATGTAGTAGCTTAGTTTCTGTAAATAAACTATTTGTTATTTATATTATTTTATTTATATTCAATTTCCCCCAGGAACCTGGTGATAGCTCTTAAAGAGCTGAGCATCCGTGGAGACTTCAGAACAACAGTGGAATATCTCATCACATTGTTGGAGACGGCTGCCTTCCAGAACAACGATATTGATACCAGCTGGCTGGACGCGCTTATTGCTGAGCGGGTGAGTAGACCAGTAGATCATTAGACCTTCAGTAGACCATTAGACCTTCAGTAAACCAGTAGACCGTCAGCCCGTCAGTAGACCAGTAGACTGTCAGTCCGTCAGTAGACCAGTAGACCGTCAGTTCGCCAGTAGACCAGTAGACCGTCAGTCCGTCAGTAGACCAGTAGACCTTCAGTAGACCAGTAGACCTTCAGTAGACCAGTATTATCTTATTGCTGAGAGGGTGAGTAGACCATTAGTAGACCAGTAGGGTGAGTAGACACAGTAGATCAGCAGACCATCGCTAGAAGCCATTAACAAGAACTGAAGTGACCTTTAGTAGACCAGTATCCCTTTAGTAAACTCGAAGAACAGTAGATATTCAGTAGACCATGAAAACCTTCAGTAGACTAGATGTTCAGTAGACTAATAGACCGGCATTAAAAAGAACATTTTTTTACCAACCATATGATTAATTTAGTATAATTTACTATTTAAATAATGGATATCTGGAATAAGTAACATAAAAAGATCTGAGAGAATGTCTACCGCACCTTGGGGATACAGTCGTGAAACTGTTTTTTTTTATATTTGGAAACTGATAATTTATTATTGTAGCGAATGTCATATTATTTAACCAAACTATGTACAGTGCCACAAACTTATCTGGACCGGTGGTCAAAAGAGGAACTAACGAATTTTACAGTAAAATATTTTTTTAGTTATAAATAATAATATTTTTATTTGGAGTTACTATACCTATACTGTACCCTTTTTACCTTCTTCTTTTTCTAAACGGTGAAGGAAAACATCGTGAGGAAACCAGTTAACTCATTCAGTGCCGAGCCCGCCCATGGGCGGGCAAAAGTTCTTGATCCTCATGCCGAGCCCGCCCATGGGCGGGACATGTACCAATGTATGGCGGCATGGGGGGGAGATGGTTACTTTCTAGGAAGGTGTTCAATGGGTTAAGTGTTCTTATAGGCGGCGATGGGCTTGCAACCTGTCACGTATGGAATACTAACTTCTGCAAGATGTGGGCATGTATCAAATATGTGTTTGGACATGCCTCTGACTACCCCCTTAGACATCTTCATAGGATCTGGAATAAGTAACATAAAAAGATCTGAGGGAATGTCTACCGCACCTTGGGGATACAGTCGTGAACCTGCTTACGTTTTTACTTAAGTTTTTTTTCTTAGGTTCAGTCAAAAAATCCTGATGTGATGCTAGGAGTGATGTGTGGCTCTATCTTAATAGCTGACAACATTATCACTGCACACTTCCAAGACTTCAAGAACTGTTTGGAAAAGTAAGTTAATTATTATAATTAGTATCTTTGTATGTTATATTCAATTCCATGCTATAACTTAGTTAGTATACAGGGTGTAAAAAGACTGCTACCGAAAACTGAGGGATTGCAATCAGACCATGATTCTGAACATATTTATCGAAAAAAAACTCAATTTTTTTTTAACTTAGCTACGTCATTTTATTTTATTTTCTAGTTTTTTGCTACTAGTACAACATAATAAGACCATACCTACCTAATCATTTCATTTATAAAAAAAAAAAAAAATTAAAACTCAAAATCCAGCAATCTACGTATAAAAACGCGCCCAGTACATACGCAAACAGTGATCTTCAAACGCTGTTTTCTCCGGATATAATGATTTTTTCGGAAAATCCTTTTGGATTTGGTTGTGTTTTGGGATGCTGTACCTACCCCTTTCAGCTTCGGTAGACGTCTTTTACCACCCTGTATATATTATGTATATATTTTTTTTATGTCTATGTATGTTTATTATATTTTTACGTATGTTTAAATAATATTTGTTTCTTTCATTCTCTTTGTACATGTACCCACTATCTATATTGAACATCTCTCTAGCCTCAAAGGTTTGCTGGAAGAAAACTCTTCGTAGGGTTAAGCTCGCCTTTGTACATGTCCTTTCTTATGTTATTATCCTGTGTGTGTCTATTTGTACAATAAATAATTAAGAATTAATAACATCATATACAGGGTTATCTGAAACAATGTCCCAGGCACTACAGCGTCCCGATAAGTGTAGGCATGGATCCTGACGCTGTATAAATCATCCTATCCTATCCCATCCTGCTTCCTACTACTCGTAATATTATAAATGCGAAATTCTGTGTGTGCGAATGTTTGTCTTCGCGTATCTCTAGCAGATTGTAATGAAATTTGGACTTAAGATAGTTTAAGTTGTTTAAAAATTAACCCATATGTAACATCCATACAGGGTGTTAAAGTTTTTTGATTCCTTGGTCTGATTCACTTCAAACACAGTGTAAATAAACTTTAAGTAACACTCCTGCACTTGAATCCTAATAATGCGCAGACGAAGTCGCGCGGGTCAGCTAGTCTAATATAAGTAGATGTAAAGGCCTAAGTTTTTTATACAGGGTGAGTTTTCTCGAGCGCCCTCTGAGTGGACAATCTAAACGACTATTTATGAGTTATTGAAAAATGGCAAAAAAGGCTCGAGTTTCCAAAAATCCAAGAAAAATAAAAACGTTTTTGAATTTTTTTAAATGCAGTTCTAAATTTTATCAAAATCGAACCCGTGACTATCGTCGAGAGAACGACTTGTTGTTTATGCGCCGCTTTTTAGGCTTTCTGATGTTTTCGACTTTAATTAAATATATTTTAAATTATTAGGTACCTAAGCCTAGTTAATCTATTTTAAGACATATATGTACGTTTCTTTACTTTGTATCTGCTCTCGGAAACAAATAAATTGTTACTTATTTAAAAATGCATTTAAATAACGTAAAACAATGTTACTTTTGCAAACAAAAAACAATTAGAAAAGAATAAAACTGTCTCCTACTTAAAGATCTAGTAGAACATACTTTTGTATAATTTTTGACGTGACAACGTCTTATAATTCGATAGAGCCGGCTGCACGCACGAAAAAACATGACGTCATGCGGCGTTACCTCGCTCTGAGGCGTTCCATGTAAGGCTTGAAGTGCAAGCGAGAGCGCGGAACGAGCGACAATGAAGCACAAACAAAGAAGCAAAGAAGCACAATCACAAACCTTTGCGTTCGGCAGCGTTCGACATCCGTCCGTTGTCACGTTCAACTATCGTCAGTAAACCGACTTTACAGACAACCAATTTTTTTTATTAATTTTGTTCTAATTTTAATAATTATAAAGTCGTCCAAGTTTCTAATTAAAAAAAAAACAATAATAATAATTAAATTCCTTTATCCAGGGGTCAAATCCAAGCGTCATCTCAGCTCTCAAACACGGTAGATGTGGAATTAATCCACTCTGGTCAGAAGTACCGCGTGTCGGCCACCAAGTACGGACCCACCTCGTACTTCCTCGTCATGAATGGCAGCTTCAAGGAGCTTGAGGTCCATAAACTGACCGATGGAGGTAAGTTAAATGTTTGTGGCGACCTCTATCTACCATCGCCTAAACTACAAGCTGAACTATAAGCTGAACTTCAAGAGATGTCAATTACAGCGACGTACTTCGGAGCTGTACCACTAGATGGCGCTAGAAACATGCAAAAAGTATAGCTATATCTATATCTATAGAAAATTCTGAATCGCGCTGACGAAGTTTACTGGACACTTCAACCTATATAGAACTATCCGACTATAACTGTCGAAAGGCCCTAAGGTAAGTGTGCCAGTGCCAGGCGAGTACTCCCTCTTTACCATAAATTGGGGGAATACCATTCTACCCCCAAAGTGGTGACCCCGACGTGATTTCATTCACTCAGTCCTTAATTTTTCATCATCATCTTAGCCTGGTAACACCCACTGCTGGGTAATGGCCTCCCTTCTTTTAAGACAGTCTCCTCTAGACCTTCACTATGTCGTCGACCCTACGTGCTCTCGGACGACATCGACTCCGGTGGTCCGATCTTGGCCACCACTCGGTCAAAGATTTACTCCACCGACCATCACCACGTCTAGCTAGCCAACTCCACTTGAGATTTGTCGCTCTTTCGCCGACGTCATAGATAAATAAATAAATAAATAATGCTGGACATTTCACACAGCGTCATCTAGCCCCAAACTAAGCAAAGCTTGTACTATGGGAACCAGATAACTGATATATTACTTATATACTTTTTGTTTTGTAAATACATACATACATAGAAACACCCAGACCCGAAATAAATATTTGCAGATCATACAATTTATCCCGCGGCGGGGATCGAACCGAAATCGATAGATCTTGGTACGACGGCGGATCTCAGTATTTCGGACTCTTAAGAGAGTTATGCCGAGCATGGCTCGCTCCATGGCCGTTGTGCACCCACCTACACATACATACATTACATACATGTACATTATACATTCAAATGGGCCAAAAAAAAACATGAAAGTAAAGAAAATTGAGTTTCATTATCCGGTGCACAGTCTCCTTGGTGTCCATGTCTCGGCACCGTTAGTCAAAACTGGGAGGACACTGGTTATACAGACGAACTTAACTCGTAAACGTAAAAACGTAAACAGGTTCACGACTGTATCCCCAAGGTGCGGTAGACATTCTCTCAGATCTTTTTTTTTATGTTACTTATTCAAGATCCTTTGAAGATGTCTAAGGGGGGTAGTCAGAGGCATGTCCAAACACATATTTGATACATGCCCACATCTTGCAGAAGTTAGTATTCCATACGTGACAGGTTGCAAGCCCATCGCCGCCTATAAGAACACTAATGTTTCTTCCTCTTCCTCACGATGTTTTCCTTCACCGTTTAGAGCACGTGTTAAAGCGCATATAAATTTTACGAAACGAAAAATCCATTGATAGACGGCCGAGATTTGAATCCACAACCTTCGGATTGAAAGTCGAGGCACAACCCCATTCGGCCAACACGGCTGTTGAACTTAACTCATACGAGCTTAATTTATATCACTTTTGAAAAATCTCTTTCCCAGGCACTCTCCTATCGATCGACGGCTCTTCCTTCACCACCTACCTCAAAGACGAAGTCGACAAATACCGTATCGTCATTGGCAACCAAACAGTTGTCTTCGATAAGGAGAAGGATCCATCGAAGTTAAGAGCGCCATCTGCTGGGAAACTAGTGAATATTTTAGTGGATGATGGCGGCCATGTTGATAAGGGACAGCCGTACGCTGAGATTGAGGTTAGTAGACTAGGAGGCCTATGCCTACACTCAACGGGACGCTGTAGTGCCGGGACATTGTTTGAGATGGAGGCTTGTAGCACCTAAACCATCCTCTCAGCTTAATCAGCCGCCCACAGGAGAGACGTCGATACGTGTGGAGCTGACTAAGCTGCCGGTTTCCTCACGATGTTTTCCTTCACCGTTTGAGAGTACTGGCATAGTGCACATACTTTTTCGGCAGAAAACTCATTAGTGCACGATTTGGATTGAACCTACGACCCCACGACGGAAGGCGGAGTAGACCACTAGTAGACCAGTAGGCCGACAGAAGACCGGTATTACGTTCCTATGGTATCTGTAAACCATCAGACTTTTTGACTTTTCTTTGCATTTTCTGATGATATTTTCCACGAACAGGTGATGAAAATGGTGATGACCCTCTCATCACCAGAAGCTGGTAAAATCACTTGGAATCTACGACCTGGTGCTGTGCTGGATCAGGGCTCACTTATAGGCACCCTGGGTAAGTAGACCTTATCTTACGTCGGCGTTTAAAATCGTTAATACCAGCCCCCTTATCATGGCGATTGTCTAGGAATGAATGATTGAATGAATGAATGATTGAATGAATGAATGAATGAATGAAAGAACACTTTATTGTACACCAATTAATAACAAAACAACACATAAATAAAACAAGTTCAAAATGAGTACAATGGGCGGCCTTATCGCTGAAAGCGATTTCTTCCAGGCAACCTTTGGATGGAAAATAAACCTCTAGGTACCGGAGAATAGATAAAATTACAGTAATGACATTAGAGTCCACACTCAAAAGCATAGCGTCCACTAGGCGAGGAAAAAACCGGAAAGTGAACGAAAAACTACTAATGTCAATAAGGATTATATTTTTATAGTGTTAAACGCACACTTAGGGATATGTATAGGGGGTGCTAATTTTTGGGATACATTTAAAAATCTTTAAAACTACTAATGTCGTTGGTGCAACAATATTCTGAACTTTTATAACTTTTATTATATAGATAAGCTACCGTTAAAAATTAGGCTCTTGAAGTGTGACAATTCCTATTATAATTCTACTAGCTGACCCGCGGCAAACGTTGTTTTTCCATTATATCGCTATTAAAAAATAAGGGTTGATCGTAGAAGGGTGAAAATTGAGGATTGTATGTATTTTTGTATGTTGTATCATAAAAAAATATAAATTAAAAATGTTGTCTAAAAAATAAAAAATAAAATTTAGGGGTGGACTACCCCTAACATTTAGGGGAATGAAAAATAGATGTTGGCCGATTCTCATAGATACCGGATAAGCACAAAAAATTTGATCAAAATCGGTCAAGCCGTTTCGGAGGAGTATGGCAACGAAAACTGTGACACGAGAATTTTATATATTAGATAAAAAATTTACTTCTGGATAAGACAATATACAATGTCAGTGAATATCTAGATAATGATTATAAAAAGTTTAATGTATAAAAACTAACAGAAGCGCCAACCTCCCTTGTTTGTGGTGGCGTAATCGAATATATTTTTGTTTTTGTATATATAAATAATAATAATAAATAAAAAAGTATTTATTCACAAAAAAGGTTTACAAAGTGGTTTTGTTTAACTATAAAAGTATCTTAGCTTACAAAAGTAAACATACTTGTATTAAACCTTACAAAGTAATAGTGACTCCTCGCTCTAACTAAGTTTTCACTTGTGTTTAGACACGAGGGCTCAAAAACCTTCGGCTTAAATATGAGTAGGTACTTTATGCTATAGCCTTAATCTTACTTTTATTAACCGAGTCAAATCCAACCAAAGAAAAAAAGAGTATAAAATAAAAACACAAGAGTAGCTACTAGGTAGAGTTGGTAGTAGCTCTAGTATGTAACGTAGTCTAGTATGTAACGCCTGTGACGCCTATACAGCGCACATCTGGTTATTATAACTCTAATTTTGTTTCTGCTCATCTATGAAATTAGACGAGAAACTGATGTCTCAGTTAACAATATTATTATTCTTAATAATGCTTTTGTTAATTTGTGTTCTTCAGGTTCAATAAATACATTTCATTTCATTTCTTTATGATAGGTACTGGAGATAGAAAATATCACGATGATTTGAAAAATTCTTTCACAATTAGAATCCTACATTATCCCTGATGAACATAGGCTATATTTTATCACGGGAAAGTGAAGTTTTCCCGAGGGAGCGCGGGTAACACCGCGACGGACAGCTAGTCATATAATATAGATGTAAAGGTCTAAGTTTTTAATATATTTCTTTCAGAATTAGACGATCCATCGTTAGTGACCACAGCTCAGCCGTACAAGGGACAATTTCCCCTTGAGGAACACCCGCAGTTATCTGACAAGCTGAATCATATGCACAACAAATATAGGCTGATACTGGAGAACTCGCTTGCTGGTGAGCACTTTTAAAATGACCCCAAGGCGCGGTAGACATTTTCTTAGGTATGGTCTTATTATGTTGTCCTAGTAGTAAATAACCGAAAATAACATAAAATGACGTAGCTAAGTCAAATTTTTTGCGTTTTTTTTTTCGCTAAATATGTTTAGAATCATGGTCTGATTGCAACCCCTCAGTTTTCGGCTTTTTACACCTTATATTAAAATAGAATAAAGTTTTATTTTCTCCACATATACACAGTTACAAAATAGGTACTTAAATCTACACAGTTTTATGTGGGTGAAAATACGGCTACCCCTCAGCATTTGCTCGAACAGCTCGAGAGTGCTGGAGCGCTGGTTTTCAGTGGCGCAATTATAATATTAGTGGGATAACAATGTAGACAGAATCTCCTAGTATAGTATACAATATTTGTTTACAGGTTATTGTCTACCCGAGCCGTATAACACGCCTCGCTTGAGGGAAGTGGTTGAGAAGTTCATGTCAAGTCTTAGAGACCCATCGCTGCCTCTGTTGGAGCTACAAGAAGTGAGTAAAGCAAGAATTCTTTTTTTTTGTATTTTTTTTAAGCTTGCATAGCTTCTATAACGTGGAGACCGAATCCAGAAATTCCGTAACGAAAATAACCTAACACCCCCCACTCCGACCGGCACAGCGGTGATACTTTTTAGTTTCGCCATCTATCGATGAATAGCAGAAGTTTTAATGACTTTTTGAAATATCACGCTTGCTACGCTATGCAATAGCTTTACCGCGGCAGTCTCCGAGTGCCACACGTCTTTTTTTTTTTATTAAATAGGTCAGCATTTGACCTCCCTCAGCCTGATGTTAAGCAGTAGTGAGGTCTAAGATGGAGCATGCAAAAAAACGACCTCTGTGGCGCAGAAGGTTGCGGGTTCGATCCCCGCCGCGGAATATTAATCATGAAAGTTTGTATGGGGCGTTGGAAGTTCCAGTTAAAGTCAACTAGATGGCGTTGCTAACCTATGGCTGAGGTCAAGATGGCGCTATTATTGCATTTTTAAAAGTTTCAGAAGATTCTTGCAGTTTCCTGACCTGTTTAGAGGTCTTCAAGTACAGTACGCACAACCAATCTTTAACTCTCTGAAGTAGCTGCGCAGAACCCATTTTCGATAACGCATAAAAGACTAAGACAACGTGGTATAGCTGCCTCGCTCACTCGCTTAGTTTGTGGTGTCCTATCTCGCCTACTCGTACAAACCTGCGCAATCCTTTAGTGCACCTAACTTCAGAGAGCGAAAGATCGGTTGTGCGTACTGTATGTTATTTTGCTGACGAAGTCGCTACCAGCTAGTATTGAAATTTAACTTATCAATGTTTTATAAAATAAATTATCTTATCTTATTTATTTAAAAGAGCCATGTTGATCGAATGGGATTGTGCCTCGACTTTCAATCTGAAGGTCGTGGGTTCAAATCCCGGCCGTGCATCAATGGATTTTTCGTTTCGTATTTATATGCGCTATAACACGAGCTCTTAACGGTGAAGGAAAACATCGTGAGGAAACCAACAGCTTAGTCAGCTCCAAATTGACGTCGTCTCTCCTGTGGGCGGCTGATTAAGCTGAGAGGATGGTTTAGGTGCTACAAGCCTCCATCTCAAACAATGTCCCGGCACTAGCGTCCCGTTAAGTGTAGGCATAGGCCTGATGCTGTATAAATCGTCTAATATAGATGTAAATGCCTAAGTTTTCTTTTCTTATCTTATTTCCAGGTGCTATCGTCAACCTCTGGCCGTATCCCGATAGCCGTGGAGAAGAAAGTCAGGAAGCTGATGGCACTTTACGAGAGGAATATAACGAGTGTGCTAGCTCAATTCCCGAGCCAACAGATCGCTAGTGTTATCGACCAGTGAGTTATTCTATCCATACTAATATTATAAATGTGAAAGTAACTCTGTCTGTTTGTTACCTTTTCACGCCCGAACAACTGAACAGATTAAGCTGAAGATTGAATGAATGAATGAAATGAATGAATGAAAAACGCTTTATTGTACACAATAACTTATGTATGAACTAGTATAATGTTGCAACATAGTGTTAAAATCCATATATTTGTAATTATTATTTTATTTGTGTTGTAATGTGTTTTGTGTGTCAAATAAATAAAATAAAAAAAATAAAAATAAAATCATCAAGGGCGTGAAATAAGGGTTGAAATTTTGTATGGGGACTGAAAGTGAAGTTCCAGTTGAAGGCCACTAGATGGCGTTGCTGTCCTATGGCTGAGGTCGAGATGGCGCTATTATTGCATTTTTATTTTTAAAAGTATCAGAAGAGAATCTTCTGAACAGCAGTTTTCAGTTCTGTTTTCATTAAGTATGTTATTTTGCTGACGAAGTCGCGGGTACCAGCTAGTTTAATTATACAATTCAAAATTAATAAGTATTTATTTTCAGTCATGCAGCATCTTTACCAAAACGCGCTGACAGAGATGTATTTTTCATGAGCACTCAAGCTTTAGTGGTATTGGTGCAAAGATACAGGTAAATATAATTGAAGTACTAAAAAATAAAATAAATAAACTTTCTTGGGCAAAACATTGTTACAAGCCGTGTTGGCCGAATGGGGTTGTACCTCGACTTTCAATCCGAAGGTCGTGGGTTCGAATCAGGGCCGTGCATCAATGGATTTTGCGTTTCTTAAAATTTATATGCGCTTTAACACGTGCTCTAAACGGTGAAGGAAAACATCGTGAGGAAACCAGTTAGTGTTCTTATAGGCGGCGATGGGCTTGCAACCTGTCACGTATGGAATACTAACTTCTGCAAGATGTTGGCATGTATCAAATATGTGTTTGGACATGCCTCTGACTACCCTTAGACATCTTCAAAGGGTCTGGAATAAGTAACATAAAAAGATCTGAGAGAATGTCTACCGCACCTTGGGGATACAGTCGTGAACCTGTTTTTTTACATTGTTACAGAAGTATACTGACTTACTTTACTACCTAAAATCTAAGACTTATTTTAACATTCTGTTGGCACAACTTACCTAATAATAACTACAAAAAAATAACTTTGAGAACAATATGTAATGGTTGAGCCCCAGTAAAAAGTTCGTATGAGTCAGTGGCCAACTCTGATGACGGAGTTTTTAAGCCGCCTTAAGGCCTCCGTCATGGCTTAACAACTTAGCCGGGACCGACGTAACGTGCCCTCCGAAGAACGGAAGCGTTCAATTGATTGCCATTGGTTTTTCCAAAATAGTGGAGTAACGTCAGGCTCTATAAAAATCTTGTTTAGTTGTTCTCCAAGAAATATTTTTATTTTTCAGTAATGTTAGAACCTCTTTTGAAGTGAACAGAGAATTTCAGAATCGTTACCGACACCTTGTTCAAGTTTTCACTTCTGTCGGCACTCCCGGAGTACCACTGCTTTTGTTTAGCTGACTTCTTAAAGTATTTTCCAAATTTTTTTGTTTAGAAACGGAATTCGTGGTAGAATGAAGGCTGCGGTTCACGATCTGCTCAAAATGTACTATCAAGTAGAGAGCAATTTCCAATTGGGTATGTATTTATAACATTACTAGTGATCTAGTTATCTAGTAATCTAGTAAGCCGTGTTGGTCGAATGGGGTTGTGCCTCGACTTTCAATCCGAAGGTCGTGGGTTCGAATCCCGACCGTGCCTCAATGGATTTTTCGTTTCGTAAAATTCATATGCGCTTTAACACGAGCTCTTAACGGTGAAGGAAAACATCGTGAGGAAACCCGCAGCTTAGTCAGCTCCACACGTATTGACGATTAAGCTGAGAGGATGGTTTAGGTGCTACAAGCCTCCATCTCAAACAATGTCCCGGCACTACAGCGTCCCGTTAAGTGTAGGCATAGGCCTCCTGACGCTGTATAAATCATCTATTAAAGATGTGAAGGCCTAAGTTTATTTTACTAGTGTCTCACTCTTAATTCGAAATGTTCATCCTAAATGTATTACTCGTCAATTAAAGTGCATTAGCTACGCCCCATGTTGTTCAAGAATCAAACCTGCGATACCTCAAAAATTAGAAAAATTAAAAAACTTAACGAACATATTAACTTTTTTAATGTAACCTTTTTTTCTAATGTAACCTTTTTTGTAATGTAACCTTATGGAGTTTATAACTGTCAGTTAAGATAAGACAACGTCTTTGGGTCAGCTAGTAAAGTACTAAAAGCTTATTAAAAATCAATACATCAATACATATAAATAAAATTGAAGTGTCCGTCTGTGATTTCAAAATGTGTTTTTTAGATTTTTTTTATTATTTGTCTGTCTGTCTGTCTGTTTATCCGGGCTTATCTCCGGAACAGCTGAAATAATAATTATAAGATTGTTTTAAAAGATATCTACAAATACTTTCTTAGGTTCATTGTTGTTCTTAACGGGACGAGATCGCGTAACGAGATCGATTATTATCTAAAACCATTACGCGATCTCGTCCCGTTAAAAACAACAATGAGTTTAAATCGCGTGAGTTTAAAAAGTGATTTCTTAGGTTCGTACGACAAATGCGTTGTGGCTTTAAGAGAGCAGCATAAGGAAGATATGCAGCCGGTCGCTAACATGATATTTTCGCACAACCAAGTGCCTAAGAAGAATATGTTGGTAAGAATTTAAATAAATAAATAATGCTGGACATTTTCACACAGCATCATCTAGCCCCAAACTAAGCAAAGCTTGTACTATAGGAACCAGATAACTGATATACTACTTATATACTTTTTGTTTGTAAATACATACATATTATACATAGAAACACCCAGACCCGAGACAAATATCTGTAGGTCATACAATCATTTGTCCCGCGGCGGGGATCGAACCCGCAACCTTCTGCGTCGCAGGCGGACCTTCGCCCACTGCGCCACAGAGGTCGTCGACGTCTGAAGCTGAAATGTTTGTATGTTTGTGTTGCAATAAACCAGTGAACCGATTTGGATCATACCTGTAGTAGGCGTAGATAATGACGTGGAATAGCATATAGGCTATTCAAAATGTTGGTACCTAGTAAACTTATATTTACAGAAGCTATGTTACTATGATAGCCGTGTTGGCCGAATGGGGTTGTGCCTCGACTTTCGCGGGTTCGAATCCCGTCCGTGCATCAATGGATTTTTTCGTTTCGTAAAATATATACGCGTTTAGAACTCTAACGGTGAAGGAAAACATCGTGAGGAACCCGCAGCTTAGTCAGCTCCACACGTATCGACGTCGTCTCTCCTGTGGGCGGCTGATTAAGCTGAGAGGATGGTTTAGGCTACAAGCCTCCATCTCTAACAATGTCCCGGCACTAGCGTCCCGTTAAGTGTAGGCATAGGCCTGACGCTGTATAAATCATCTAATATAGATGTAAAGGCATAGGTTTTATTTTAACAGGTAACCCTCTTAATCGACCATTTATGGTCCAACGAGCCGGGTTTAACCGATGAGTTGGCGGCGACTTTAAACGAGCTGACTTCGTTACACAGGGCCGAACATAGCCGAGTAGCTTTAAGGGCTAGACAGGTAACTATAAATAAATAATAAATAAATAATGCTGGACTTTTCACATAGCATCATCTAGCCCCAAAGTAAGCAGAGCTTGTGTTATGGGTACTAGATGACTGATATACTACTTATATACTTTTTGTTTGTAAATACATACATATTATACATAAAAACACCCAGACCCGAGACAAATATTTGTAGATCATACAAACATTGGTCCCGCCGCGGGGATCGAACCCGCAACCTTTTGCGTCGCAGGCGGGCCTTCGCCCACCGCGCTACAGAGGTCGTCAACTATCACACGGTAGTCATCTTAACTTCGCTATGTTAATTAAATCTCTGTATATAAATATGAATCCCTATTTCCCTTGGTCACGGCATCACGCGTGAACGGCTGGACCGTTTTCATAAAATTTTTTTTGTTGTGTTTGTTATTGTCAGGAGGATTCTTATGACAGAAAAAAATCTATATTAATCTTGGAGGGCGTGAAATAAGGGTTGAAAGTTTGTATGGGGAGTTGGTAGTTCCAGTTAAATGCAATAGATGGCGTTGCTAATAAGTATGTTATTTCGCTGACGAAGTCGCGGGTACCTGCTAGTAAATAATAAAAAATGCTGGATTTTCCACACAGCATCATCCAGCCCCAAAGTAAGCAGAGCTTGTGTTATGGGTACTAGATGACTGATATACTACTTATAATTTTTGTATAACCATTTTGTTTGTAAATACATACATATTATACATAGAAACACCCAGACCCGAGACAAATATCTGTAGGTCATAAAAACATTTGTCCCGCGGCGGGGATCGAACCCGATTAAATTGTGTGTAGATTTTACTGTGATAAGCGAAACTGAGCGCTCATTTGTCGACGATAGTCTCATATACTCATAGTCTATGCTATGACAAAATGTAACTTTTTAAATGTATGTTTTGTAGCTTGGTGTGAACGGGAATAGGGGGTGTAGGAATTTTCCAACGCGTCGTGTGACATCACTAGTTTAAAAGTTCCGATAAAAATTGACACCCAATTTTACCCCTTTTCATCAGTTTGAAGAATTCAAATGTGTTATACAATCATACAAACTTAAGCCGTGTTGGCCGAATGGGGTTGTACCTCGACTTTCAATCCGAAGGTCGTGGGTTCGAATCCCGGCCGTGCATCAATGGATTTTGCGTTTCGTAAAATTTATATGCGCTTTAACACGTGCTCTAAACGGTGAAGGAAAACATCGTGAGGAAACCAGTTAGTTCTCTTGCAACCTGTCACGTATGGAATACTAACTTCTGCAAGATGTGGGCATGTGTCAAATATGTATTTGGACATGCCTCTGACTACCCCCCTTAGACATCTAATGATCTGTGGAATACATAAAAAGGTCTGAAAGAAGGTCTACCGCGCCTTGGGGATACAGTCGTTAGATTTTTTTTACAAACTAACAGTATTATCAACCAATAATTTTAATATCCACAGGTTTTAATAGCAGCCCACCAACCAGCCTACGAGCTCCGTCACAACCAAATGGAGTCCATCTTCCTATCAGCAGTGGATATGTACGGACACGACTTCCATCCTGAAAACCTGCAGAAGCTGATCCTCTCGGAGACTTCCATCTTCGATATCCTGCACGACTTCTTCTACCACACTAATGCTGCGGTAAGTGTAGAATAAGGGGGTGAAATGGGTCTAAAGGGGTAAAATTAAAGGGATGGAAGGGGTCTTAAGTGGGTAAAATAAAGTTAAAGGGGTAAAATGAGACTTTAAGAGGGTAAATTAGGGTGATAAGGGGGTGAAATTAGTGAAACCAATCTGCTACAACCAGATGGGTTTTATCGACCATTTTGAGCGATCTTGCGTTAAGATAGGAGGTATGAAAGGGGACGAAATAGGAAGCGATGGGTATATTAAAAAAGATTACAGTAAAGATATTTTAATATTAAACTGTGTAATTAATTTAAAAACATTGTGCTTATATCGTTGCGTATAAAGTTGATGACTTAAGACCTCAAAAGTGTGAACATGGAATACGATGATTGCATTATCTGTAACAAGTTAGTTCGTAAGTATTTATTTTAGTAGGTATTTATATATTATAAATAAATAATGCTGGACATTTTCACACAGCGTCATCTAGCCCCAAACTAAGCAAAGCTTGTACTATGGGAACCAGATAACTGATATACTACTTATATACTTTTTGTTTGTAAATACATATATATCATACATAGAAACACCCAGACCGGAGATAAATATTTGCAGATCATACAAACATTTATCCCGCGGCGGGATCGAACCCGTCGCAGGCAAACCTTCGCCCACTGCGCCACAGAAGTCGTATTATCTATATATTAGTATATTGTATTTATATTATTAATAATGACATGTATTAGGATTATTTAAAAACTTTTTCCAGCTTTGTTTCCCTCTAAATTAAACTTCTGTGTGTTTTTATACAAAAAGGACGGTAGCTTCTTATTTTTAATTTCCATCCAAAGGTTGCCTGGAAGAAATTTTTAACTTTTCTACCTTCGCTTTCGACAATCGATTACATTGCCTAGAGACTCTGGCGTAACTTTACACATTTATTAATAAGGGCCTTAGTAATTAAACTAAATTTACTAACTAAACTCAACTAACTTTCGACGACCTCTGTGGCGCAGTGGGCGAAGGTCCGCCTGCGACGCAGAAGGTAGCGGGTTCGATCCCCGCCGCGGGACGAATGTTTGTATGATCTACAAATATTTGTCTCGGGTCTGGGTGTTTCTATGTATAATATGTATGTATTTACAAACAAAAAGTATATCAGTCATCCCATAACACAAGCTCTGATTACTTTGGGGCTAGATGATGTGTGAAAAAGTCCAGCGTTATTTATTTATTAAAGCTTAGTCGACACTCACTGAAACAAATAGCTCCATATCAAAAGCCAGCATATTGAACGCCGTTATCTCAATCGGCGTCTGTCCTCTCGCAACCATAAACATAATCATTTTTCTAACGCTCTGATCGTTCACGTTCTCCCAACCGCAACAGTATATCTTTGTCGACGTTTCTACTGACTGGAAGGAATAAAAAAAGTACATGAGTGTCGTGGAACACTCTGTTGGAACGAAGTTTCAACTTTGATTTGGCATTTGTGTGTTTTCACTTCAAAATTTATAAATTATAGATTTTTTAGAATTGTTGCATAATGATTTTTAAGGAGAACAGACGTTCCACCAATCGCATCGCAGCTACATCACGAATGGGCTAAGTTATACAAGAAGCAACAATCAATTGAAAGGATAGTCTTTATCGATTTTCTCGGGATTTTCATAACAAAACAAAAAAAAACATTACATAAATATTTTTAATTTATTTTTTGTACCCAAATTCCTGAATTAAGTTAGTTTATAATGAAAGACCCTATAGATAAAAGCCTAAGTTGAGAGGAGAGAGTATTACATACCATAGCTTTTAGTTTCGCTGCGTACCGACAAGGTAGGTAGATGTGTATAACAGCTCCGGTTACAAATATCATGTATCTCAGATCGAAGCCGTATCCCTGGTTAAAAAATATTACTATTCATCTCGTAGGGTAAATAAATTTTGCCAAAAAAGACGTGTGGCACTCGGAGACTGCCGCGGTTAAGCTATTGCATAGCGTGGCGAGCGTGATATTTCAAAAAGTCATTAAAAGTTCTGCTATTCATCGATAGATGGCGAAACTAAAAAGTATAACCGCTGTGCCGGTCGGAGTGGGGGGTGTTAGGTTATTTTCGTTACGGAATGTCTGGATTCGGTCTCCACGCTCAAGGCCCGCGATAGAAGCTATGCAATAGATTAAAAACAATGTTAATAAAACAACTATGAACTAACAATATGAGAGTGAAAGAGGCAAAAGTTGTGTGTCAGGAATCTAGCAAGTGGAAATCAGTGGTCACTGCCTACCCCTTCGGGAAAGAGGCGTGATTTTATGTATCCATACTATACTATATACTATAATATACTATATACATATACTATCCATCCATATCCATATCCAAAGTAACTCTGTCTGTCTGTCTGTTTGTAACGCTTTCACGCCCAAACCGGTGAACAGATTAAGCTGAAATTTGGCATAGTTAAAGGTTGTATCCCAGGGAAGGACATAGGCTACCTTTTATCCCGAAAAAATGAAAAAATCCCGAGGGACCGCGGGTCACACCGCGGGAGCGCAGCTAGTCTACACTAATATTATAAAGAGGAAACATTTGTTTGTTTGTTTGTTTGTTTGTTTGTTTGTTTGTTTGTTTGTTTGTTTGTTTGTTTGAATTGAATAGGCTCCGAAACTACTGGACCGATTTGAAAAATTCTTTCACCATTAGAATCCTACATTATCTGTGATGAACATAGGCTATAAATTATTTTCAAAAAAATTAGAGATCCTTATGAAAATTGCAATAATGTAACCAAAGGTGTAAAAATTTTGAACTTAAAATTCTTCATATCGCGTGCGCTGCGAAAACTATTGATGATAGGACAAAAAAATGTTCTACAATAATAAAGAACGTATCAATATCTACAAAAAAGTCAGCGATAGCATATGTCCAACTATTGTGGTTGTGTCAGAATAACAACATTTATAATTTAAAAGAGAATAAAAATGCGGACCAAAAGCAGACCACGTTATTCTTATTTTGGTATTTATTCTTATCCAAAAAAAAATCTTCGTAGTAAAGGCTGTTTCAGTACCCGTCGATTACTTTTTGAATCATTGAAATCGGACATTTTATTCAAAAGTTATCATGAGTTTAAAAATGTAAGATACATCGCGACCACAGAATAAATATCAGTTAGTACGGTAGGACAAGTGTCTGGGATTTTTAACACAGGTAACGGGATATTAACCATGATTAATACCATAGATACTATTGATCATGGCGTATGCAACTGCGCCGAAATATCGGGAAACTCAAAATACATTAAATAATGGTAAATATCCCGTTAACTGTGTTATGGGCATGTCATGAGGAGGGATGAGAGTCATATAACACGACGAGTATTGAGTATGAATGTGGATGGATATACCGGTAGGGGTAGGCCTAAGAAAAGATGGACTGTGTGAATGCGGATATGTTTGTGAAAGGAGTGAGTTCTGATATGACGGGTGATAGAGGGAAATGGAAGAGAGAAACATGTTGTGCCGACCCCACTTAAGTGGGATAAGGGCAGGAAGAAGAAGAAGATCCCGTTAACTGTGTTAAAAATGTTGAAAACCATGATAGTTTAAAAAGTGTCTGGGAACTATGGAATGAGAGAGGGGAGTGGTAATATATCAATGAAATATATATGGGAGGTAGGGGAGCATTGGGCAGTAGGGAGGTTTGGACACCCCCGTGTCATGTCGGCCAGAAACCATCATGCCTATCGTCAAATCGGAATTTGATCAGTTAGAATTGACCATTTTTGGGGGTGGATTGACATGATGGTGTATGGCCGGCATAACACGGGAGTTTGCCGGTGGTGTCCAAACCTGCCTTACTGCCCAATACTCCCCTACCTACCTTAGACCTTACCTACATATTAACCTCTAAACTTTAAAGTATCATACATCCCGCTCCGGGACCGCCATGTTATTATTAAATATTTGTTAAATCCATACTTCCATACTAATATTATAAATCTGAAAGTAACTCTGTCTGTCTGTCTGTCTGTTTGTTACGCTTTCACGCCCAAACCGCTAAACAGATTAAGCTGAAATTTGGCATGGATAAAGATTATACCCCAGGGACGGACATAGGCTACTTTTTTCTTTAAATATTTATAAGGGGGCGTGAAAATAAGGGTTGCAAGTTTGTATGGGGAAAAAAGTTGAGCGACGCTGGGCGAGGTCATAAAGATGATGGGTGACCGCCACTTTTTGCTCTGTTTTTACATTGCAGATTTTTTTGTTTTTTTTCTCATTTTGCATGATAAATGATTTTTAAATTAATTAAAAACATGTAACATGTATATTTCCACTCATCAATACATACGAAATTAAGATTTTTTTGGTATATTAAAATACTTTTTCTTAGGCTTTGGTTCGAACGCCATCTATATCGCCGAGGTCAAAACTGCTTTTTACTTTTTTTCTCCTAGGTGGCGTTTCTACTATAGCGGAGGTCGAGATACGATCATTTTGAGTTTTGAAAGCTATTGGAGATTTTTGCTTAGACTTTTCGATAATTTTTATAGGTTTTTAACTTATGTTATTTTACTGACGAAATCGCGGGTACCAGCTAGAAAATAAAATATTTTTCCTTGGCGTTGATTAGCAACGCTAGCAACGCCATCTATATTTTTCATTTTCACAACTAGGTAGCGTTGCGAGATCAAGAATACAGATCATTTAGCGTTTTGGAAATTAAAATAGGCAGTTTCATAGACGTGACGACTTAACCGATTGTAATGAAATTTGGAACGTAGATGCTTTAGCTTTTTGACTTGAATATATGCTTATCTAATTAAAAAAAATCAACCCATATGGATGTTTTACAGGGTGTTAAAGTTAGTATGGAAAATTTGATTCCTTTTTATTCACTTCAAACACAGTGTAAATAAACTTTAGGTAACACTCCTGCACTTGAATCCTAATAATGCGCAGACGAAGTTGCGCGGGTCAGCTAGTGTATTTATAAAATAACTGTAGTGTTTCAAGCGCGCGCATTGATGGAAGACTCGAAAATGTCCCAATTGGGTAATTTTTAGGGTTCCGTACCTCAAAAGGAAAAAACGATGGGCGGGTCCGACTCGCCCTTGTCCGGTTTTTTCATCAGTTATATAATTTTGGGATGTATGTATATTTACAACAATTTTATCAGGAGCTTAGACGAGAAGTAACAGTTACTTTCACATTTTTTTTAAAGTAACCAACACGTACCTCAGTGATGTGGTATAGGCAGGTGCATATTTGAATCATAGTTGCCAGGAATATTATGCCGAGCCAAATATTGAACGTATCTTGTATTAGGTCGACGAATCTGTAAATATATTAATCTTTTAATCGATTGGAAAGGCAAGAAAGGTTTACGTTTTCGATAGTACTTCTGTACATAATAGCTAACATATTTTGGGAATAGAATTTCATACTTACAAATCTTGCATAACTCGACAAGTACAGCAACGAAAGTCTTTTAATATTTTATGTTTCATAAATCAGAATTTTGGTAGTAATTTTTTACCAACATTTTTACTAATATTTGAAGGTTAGGTTTAGAAAACAAAAGCCTTTTTAAAAAGTCCAACTGTTAATCGACTTTCGTTGTTGACTGTACCTAGTTTCTTAAATGTCAAATGTTTTTTTTAAAGCAAGGTATATTCTTTATTGATATGAACCTGGGCACGTTCTAAACGGTCAGTAAGTGGATGGGTCACCAGTGGCATTATCTACTGCGGGCACGTTAAATTGTCGGTCCCAGCTATTAAGTCGTTAAGCCATGACGGAGGCCTTAAGGCGATCTAAAATCTCCGTCACCAGAGTTGGCCACTAACTCGTAGGGGCTTATTACAAGAAAATGAGCCGAGTTTAGACCAAGTCTAACTAAAAAACTGTCCCTAGAAAAACGATCTTTAAATACTCGTACATAGAACGCTTTTTTGTGGTAACAGTTTTGTTTTGACATGTGTCAACATGGGGTTCAACCAAGGTTTTACGTTTTTATACTTAATAAGCAGCATACGGTCTTATCTGGGATAGCTTACTCAAACATCCGACACTGCTCCTGTATCACTCTCACGATACCACTATGCACATCCTCACTTCGTACAGCGTCTTCCAGCGCTTTGCAATACAGATCCATTTTCATACAAGCGTGGTTGATGCACAGACCGAAGAAACCATCGTAGCCAATGAAGTTTATGACATAGAGTATTGAGCAGTAGAACATATATGCGAACATTATCTCGAATTGAGGGGATGCGAATCTGATTTCTGGAAATAGGTTTAAGATTTCATCAGCTAGATGTTAGCACTGGTCTAGTGCTAGCGGCCCAGCCTTCCGATCTTAAGGTTGCGGGTTCGAATCTAATTGTGACTAATGGATGGGTGAAAATTTTATTATTTACATGTGCACTATGCCAGTTCTCTCAGTGAAGGAAACCGGCATGTTGTAGAACCTACATAGTTGGATGTGTCAAGGGCACAAAAAGAGCACTTACAATCCTTGCACCACACTGGTTCGCAAGAAGATCAGACAAATTAGTGCAGGGAATTGCCCAGTTTAATCCTATTCTTCAATGAAGTGGTTTTTTTTTACCTGTATCGTATTTAGGAGTAGTTGCTAATACTAGCTGCGCTTTGCGGGTAGGTTAGGTTAGTATACTGGTATAAAAGTATAAAATCCAGTATAAAAGTAGCAAGCTTAATTTGAGATATAAACTACCTCCAACATCTATCCTTTCGCATATATACAACAAAGTTTGAGACTAACCTGGATCGCAGAAGGGTATCTTTAGATCGTGTATCATATACTTGACAGGCTCCGATTTAAAGGTGAAGTTGTAAATGTTTTGAATAATAGCCATCAGAGGAAACGTCATTACACATGTGATCACTACTATGACCCAGCATCTTTCGCTGAAAAATACATTGTTAAGAACGTGCCTAAGGCAGCCATTTTGTAAGCGAGACAGCGAGTGTGGTTTGTTTGGTGTGTGAGAAGTACAGAGCGATGCGAAGCATTATTTACAGTGCCAAAACACTTGTTATCAAATTACAAGTTATTTAAACAACCAATCGATTTTGGCGACATCTGTAGCGCAGTGGGCGAAGATCCACTTACGACGTAGAAGTTTACGTGTTCGATTACTACTGCGGGACAAATGTTTGTATGATCTGTCATCATGTTTTCTATACCTATAACACTCTTACTTATGGCCAGATGATGCTGTGTGAGATGTCTAGCATTATTACATACATACATAGAATCACGCATCTTTCCCGAAGGGGTAGGCAGAGACCACGGATCTCCACTTGCTACGATCCTGACACACAACTTTTGCCTAATTCATTCACACTATTTTTATTTATTACACACCGCTATTTTATGACTACCAAAAAAAATTAAGGACGTTTGCAGTAGATGCAGAAAATGATAACGAAAACAAAATTTTATGAAAATTGTAGGCAAATTAGTAGGTATTACAGACAACAATCGCTTACGGATTCTCATTTAAACTATGCTCTCGTATCATCCCCAGTCAGTAAAACCGCAGTAGCTATCATATTCACGTTTGACTCGTATCGTCTCCTTTTAAGGTTATAATTTTTTTTTCCCTTTTTTTTAGTTTTAACTACATAAAATGTGATGAGTAACAGACACCGAGACTATGTTTAAAATTTTTTTGGTAATCTAAAAATAGGGGTGTATTATAAGCATCATAAATTATGCTATACCTATAAATCAGACTGTTCTTAACTCCTTTAGACGTCAGCTCCTTATAGTCCTCAGTCATGTGATTGTAAGATTCATAGTCGCGATCAATCTCATCCAGGATCATTTTAGCTTCCTTACGCTTGTAGAACATTAGGAGCATCTGTGTAAAAACATTTTACGGTACATCTCACGAAGGCGGGTTTGGTCAGTGTGTGTTGCAACAAGCACGTTGTTTCTTTGTAAGGAACGCTCTATGGACCGATGATCGCTCAGTATCGCTTACACAGAAACAAATCTACTCACACATAAGACCATCAACCTGCTTTCGTGAGTTAGATCGACTAGAAACCAGCAGCGTCTATATTATAATTATTTGGCCATAAGAAAAGGCAAAACAATTTGATGGTAAAAATATGAATAGTGTTCTAACTTATACAGGGTTATTTGTAAAACACCGGTAACCTCTCAGGACTGTATTATCATCATAAACAACAACTTTTTGTTCTATGACTTTTTACAAAACATAAATAAACAAACCTTCAAGATTTCGTTGTCCTATCTAACACATTTCAACTCGGAAGTTCCAGCGCCCCCGCCGCCCTAAGCCCGCTCCCCTCGCTATTGTACTATCGCTTTCTTTATGCGAAGCAAAAGACTTCGTAACATTTAGAGCGTTCAATTGAATTATTTTTATTTTTGTATGAAAATCTGATATGAGAACAAAAGTTGTTGTTTATGATGATAGTAATACAGTTCTGAGAGGTTACCGGTGTTTTACAAATAACCCTGTATAAGTGGCGTAGTGCCAGGTTTACTCTTAATAAAATAACATTTTCTTCAAGTAAAAATCTTACCTTGAAAAATCCACCAAGGAAAGGCCCAACGACGGTACTATGTCGAATAATATTGACGATATCACGACTTAACCAACAGTAGTACATATCTATAAGCATCATCACAGCTAGCGGTGAGATTGTCACTATAAGAGAGGCTGAAAATGCAAAAAGAACTTAAGTTAGTATACACCCCTATTTTTTTATTACAAAAAAAAAATTGAAACATGGTCTCGGTGTCTGTTACTGATCACATTTATGTAGTTAAAACTAAAAAAAAGAAAAAAAATATAACCTAAAAAGGAGACGAGACGAGTTAAACATGGATGTATGATAGCTGCGGTTTTACTGACTGGAGATGTACGAGAGCATAGTTTGAATGAAAGTCCGTCAATTGTTGTCTGTAGTACATATTTGTACAGTTTTCATAAAATTTTGTTCGGTTTTGGTTAACTACAATCCTCGATAACTTTGTGATAGTTAAATTTTAAAAAAATTTACCCTTATCATTTTCTGCATCTGCTGCAAGTGACCTTAAATTTTTTTTGGTGTTTAAAAAATAGCGGTGTATTGGATATTATTAGATATACTGAATATTATTAATTATTCTAAAACCCACCTACACTACACCTACCTGGACATCAATCCTCACACAGGTGTTTTAATGACCTTAAGAAAGAGGGGACTGTTCTAACACAAGTTAACTTAACTTAAATGAATAGTTACACAGAAGGAGTTTTACGTAGGTCACTTGATATCGCAAAGTGTCAGTTCGGCTATGACCGGTGTGCTTGTATGGCAATTTATAGGGCACCTCATTCAGTCGTCTTCCTCAGCCGTCATTCGGATGTAAAATAAAATGTATGGGAAATAGTACTGTTTTTCTAGCAAAAATGGTATAAGCTAACCGTCCATGAACGTGTTAACTAACATAGTCCGGTTTTACTTACGTATCGCCAGAATTCGGAATATATCTGTTTTCGGATTGGGGTATATCATACCAACGCTCAAGGCGAAGGTTATTAACTTGTAAGTATTCCGAAATGGTTTGAACTGTTTGTTTTCTATGTCCATCTCTCTTCTATGGAGAACACACAGATACAATGACGCAGAACACGATACAAAACGAATTGAACAGAAGTTTTATTAAAGTCGATGAAAAGTAGCTACTTTGATTTATATCAGTGTTAAAGTATAGTCAGCGAGAGAAGTACGGAAAAAATACGTTTTTTGACCTTGTCCCTGAATCAAAGTCAAAGTCAAAAAGCATTTATTCAGTAGGACCGCTGGGATTACTTTGAAACGTCTTCAAACTAGGTAATTCTACTCCTGTTCCTTCGCGACCAATACCGTGAAGAACCAGGGCAACAAACACGGTTTGGGGCCTTTTTTAGGTGATCCATCTTAGATCTAAACTTAGGCTAATGACAAATTCTTCTATATAATGGAATGAATGGAGGAAAAATGCACGTTGTGCCGACCCCACTTAGGAGGGATTAGGTCAGGAGAATGATGAATGCTTCCTTCACAATATTTTCTTTCAAAATCTGTTTAGCCGTTTCAATGAAGGAGAACAAACAAACCAAGAAACTATCGCATTTATATTAATAGTGCGATTTTCGACTTGTAGCTATTGAAATCTAAATGCTGCTTATTATAAAAACGTAAAACCTTGGTTGAACCCCATGTTGACACATGTCAAAACAAAACTGTTACCACAAAAAAGAATTCTATGAATGATTATTTAAAGATGGTTTTTCTAGGGACAGTTTTTTAGTTAGACTTTGTCTAAACTCGGTTCAATTTCTTGTAATAAGGCCCCATAAGGTCTAATAAATAGGAGTATTTTGTGAACATGAATTCTCAATAGCTATGTATAAAATTATCATCTATTTTAGCAGGTGACTGTACAGCCTAAGGCGCAAGCATTTCCTTTCATCATACACTTGAAATATTCAAATCGACATAATTTGCAAGGGCTTTTCATAAATTCTGTTTTTGATTTCTAATACGATAATTTGATGAAATCGCAAAACTAATTAATGGGTCAGGTTAAATGGATAATTTCTTGATAATTTGGATAATTATTTTAATAGGATCGTCAATGTTAAAATATTATACCTGCCTTTTTAAAATGCATACAATTTCATCCTTCTGAAAATTTTAAAATTCGACTTCTGTGTAGCAGCTGGTGAAAGCCCGCAAATATTGTATCTGCAAATATTTATCTCAGGTTTTTATGTATAACTAGCTGCGTTCCCGCGGTGTGACACGCGGTCCCTCGGGATTTTTTCATTTTTTCGGGATAAAAAGTAGCCTATGTCCTTCCCTGGGATACAACCTTTACTATGCCAAATTTTAGCTTAATCTGTTCAGCGGTTTGGGCGTGAAAGCGTAACAAACAGACAGACAGACAGATAGACAGACAGAGTTATTTTCACATTTATAATATTAGTATGGAGTATGGATATGTAAAAAAAAACCCTTATTATTCTATCGTTATCTGGTTCATAGTACAAGCTTTGCTTAGTTTGGGGCCAGATGATGCATTATTTATTCACTAGCTACTGCGCGCGGCTTTGCCCGCGTGGTACCAACATTTTGAATAGCCTATATGCTATTCCAGGTCACTACGCCTATTCCAAGTTTCATCCAAATCGGTTCACTGGTTTAGGCGTGATTGAAACACAAACATACAAACATCTAAACAAACTCACAAACTTTGAGCATTATTGTTGTTAGCACTATATCGAACTATATCAGACAGGTTCACCTCTCCGATCTGGAATTTTTTTTTTGGATCTGGTATTTCCGCTGAGCTGCGACCCTATTGTTTTTAAGAAGAGAGTTAATAGGCACCTTCTGGGTAAGCTCGATCCATCGTAGACCTCACTCTTACCTGTGTAAGTTTGAGGTCAAGAGCCGACCTATTCATCATAAAAAAAAAAAAGTTTTGTGCGGAGTGTGGTTTAGTTTAAACCCAAAAAAATCGCCGTTCATACCTATGTTTTTTCTTTAGTTTTAAGTTTAGTGTTTTAAGATTTTATTTTTGTAATTTATTTATTTATTTATAGTGATTATTTGTTCTGTAAATTGTAATGGATTTTAAATTATCTGAAATAAAATGAATTTGAATTTGAATTATTATATTAGTGGGATTATGTTTTTTTTTTTCACCAGGTTTGCAACGCAGCGTTGGAGGTATACGTTCGTCGCGCGTATACATCATACGACATCACTTGTCTCCAGCATTTGGATCTTTCTGGGGAGCTGGGTGTGGTGCATTTCCAGTTCATTCTACCCACTGGACATCCTAATAGGTGAGAGGTTCAATTCTGATCCTGTGGGACGATAAAAACGAATTATTACCGTCTGTCCCCACCAACTGCCCCAACGCGGTGGCAGACGGTAATAGACGGCTATCCACCCCCACGTAGCCTTTAAGTTGCATTCTGTATCTTTCGAGATTAGCCAAAAATGCTTTTATCGTGTCCATCAGTCTGTTCTCACCTACAGGTCGCATTTTTCAACCGATTTTGTCGAAAATTGGTACACAGGTTCCTTGTTTTATTAAAAATAAAATGTCGATCGCACTTTTTGATTGAGGGGGGGGGGGAATAGGGGGAAGTTTGCTGTTATATTTTATTATATGCTGTTATATATATATTTTATTTATATATATCGATATTGATGTATTGCGTCATGATTATTTCTACAGAATACCGCTCAGTCAGTCGGAAATAGAACTAGCATCAGCTGAGGACCAAGAAGGAACGCCGGCGGAACTCTGCACAGCGGCTATGAGGAAATGTCATCACAGGTATATTCTTGTCACTAGTTCTTTTGAACCAGTGTGGTGAAAGGAGGCCTCAAAGAGGCTTCTTTAGTGCACTCAATAAGCTTAAGAGCTTTGCTCTTGTCGGCGAATTATGACTTTTTGATATATTTTTGAGAAAAACGCTAAAGTTTTTAATTTTTCAAATGTATAATTTCAGAACGGGAGCATTAGCGGCGTTCGATTCGTTCGAACAGTTCCAACAATTTGCAGACGAAATGTTCGATCTTGTGTACGATTTTGCGAGCGACGCTGCTGTTAGACGCGAGGTAACTGAATGAACGAATGAATGAATGATTTAATGAACCTTAGGCCCAATTTAGTAAAAACTTAATATTATCCTGTATATTAAAAATGAGTTTAATAGGGTGCCTGTATTTATTTTATTCACCATCGGTATAGACGCAGTAAACGTGAGGTAAATTTGGCGATTTTTCGACCCCCTCTCCCCCTTAGTGATATGTCGTGAGATTTTGCTCAACCCTCACTCACTATTGCCTGTGTAAGTTTCGAGGTCAAGAGCCGACCCATCCATATCCATATCCATACTAATATTATAAATGTGAAAGTAACTCTGTCTGTCTGTCTGTCTGTTTGTTTGTTACGCTTTCACGCCCAAACCGCTGAACAGATTAAGCTGAAATTTGGCATAGTTAAAGGTTGTAAAATATCCCGAGGGGCCGCGGGTAACACCGCGGGAGCGCAGCTAGTTCATGATAATATAAAAAAAAGTCCTTAGGATAGTAAGGCCGCTTCTAGACCAGTGTTCAAGTTGTTGATGATAATGATGATTTACAGGATCTAGCAGCATTGCAAGAAGGTAGTGAGAATAGAAATAGTACAAGTATCAATGTGGGCGCTGATTATAAACCACTCAACGATATCGATGAAGTTGTAAGTAGAGTGTATTTAAACTTGGTTAAATGAAGATAAATAAATAAAATAAATAAATAATGCTGGACATTTTCACTCAGCATCATCTAGCCCCAAACTAAGCAAAGCTTTTACTATGGGAACCAGATAACTGATATACATATATACTTTTCGTTTGTAAATACATACATATTATACATAGAAATACCCAGACCCGAGACAAATATCTGTAGGTCATACAAACATTTGTCCCGCGGCGGGGATCGAACCCGCAACCTTCTGCGTCGCAGGCGGACCTTCGCCCGCTGCGGCACAGAGGTCGTCCTTTTTTTTGCATGCAATACATGCAATATGTATGTATTTACAAACGAAAAGTATATTAGTAGTATATCAGTTATCTGGTTCCCATAGTACAAGCTTAGCTTAGTTTGGGGCTAGATGATGCTGTGTGAAAATGTCCAGCTTTAATATAGTTTTTACTTGACTAATCTACGGATTTTAGTAATTTCTGTGTTTGATATATATTTTTTGATAGCCTCTAGAACCGATCCACATACTAATGATAGGAGTCCGCGACACCGGCGAGACGGACGACAGTGCGGTGTCGCGTCGCTTCGGCAACTTCTGTCGCGCGCATCGACCCACGCTGCATCAGAAGAGAATTAGAAGGATCACTTTTATGCTGCTTATCAAGTAAGTTTTTTTTTTTAAATTAAATAGGTCAGCATTTGACCTCCCTCTGCTTGATGTTAAGCAGTAGTGAGGTCTAAGATGGAACATGCTTTCCTAGAAGGAACCTATTTAAACCTATTTAAACTTTTTAACCTACTTCAAAAAAAGAAGGTTATACAGGGTGTAAAAAGATGTCTACCGAAGCCGAAAGAGGTAGGTAGGTACAGCATCCCAACATACAACTAAATCCAGAAGGATTTTCCGTAAAAATCATTATATCCGGAGAAAACAGCGTTCGAAGATTACTGTTTGCGTATGTACTGGGTGCGTTGTTTTATGTAGATTGCTGGATTTTGAGTTTTAATTGGTTTTTTTTTTCTTCTATTAATGAAATTATCAGGTAGGTATGATCTTATTATGTTGTCCTAGTAGTAAATAACCGAAAATAACATAAAATGAAGTAGCTAAATCAATTTTTTTTTTGCGTTTTTTTTTCGCTGAATATGTTTAGAATCATGGTCTGATTGCAACCCCTCAGTTTTCGGTAGTAGTCTTTTACACCCTGTATGTATGCTCTTTTTTTATGTATGTTCACCGATATCTCCGTCAGTTATTTTAGGAGTGGATGCACAGTTGACAAGTGATAGGAGTGGAAGAAGACATGTTGTGCCGACCCCACTTAGCGTGGGATAAGAGCAGGGAGATGAGAGACTCTAGCATCAGTTGGCGGTACTCATTAGTTTTCCCAGATTTTTCCGTATTTCCGTTCTTATTTTCGATCGTTTGACTAATATTCGGATGTTATTACTACGCACAACCCCATTCGACCAACACGGCTCAATCTGAAGGTCGTGGGTTCGAATCCCGGCCGTGCATCAATGGATTTTTCGTTTCGTAAAATTTATATGCACTATAACACGAGCTCGTAACGGTGAAGGAAAACATCGTGAGGAAACCCGCAGCTTAGTCAGCTCCACACGTATTGACTTTGTCTTTCCTGTGGGCGGCTGATTAAGCTGAGAGGATGGTTTAGGTGCTGGGCAAGCCTATTCCATCTCAAACAATGTCCCAGGCACTACAGCGTGCCGTTAAGTGAAGGCATGGATTGCCTCCTGACGCTGTATAAATCATCTATTATAGATGTAAAGGCCAAAGTTTTTTTCTTACTACGATTTCCGACTTCAAGGGCCAATTTTTCGGTTTGGAATATTTAGTCCTAGGTTAGGGCCGTGTTTTAACGTTGATCTTATGGACTTAATACATTGTAGCTCGTAGTGAGAAGCATCCGAATATTCATCGAACGAATGAAAAAATGAACGCGAATCCCCTGCTCTATCATAGTCACTTCAATTTTATTAAATAACTAGCTGGTACCCTCGACTTCGTCAGCGAAATAACATACTTATTAGCAACGCCATCTATTGAATTTAACTGGAACTACCAACTCCCCATACAAACTTTCAACCCTTATTTCACGCCCTCCATGATTAATATATAGATTTTCTTCTGTCATAAGAACCTTCTCCTGACAATAATAAACACAACAAAAAAAAATTTAGTGAAATCGGTCCAGCCGTTCACGCGTGATGTCGTGACCAAGGGATTTAGGGATTCATTTTTATATATAGAGATATTGATGATTGCGACTGATTGATCCCCTCAGGCGTCAATTCCCAAAGTTCTTCACATACCGCGCCCGCAACGACTTCGCCGAAGACACAATCTACCGTCATCTGGAGCCAGCATCAGCCTTCCAGCTGGAGCTGTACCGCATGAGGAGTTACGAGCTGGAGGCACTGCCCACCAGCAACCAGAAGATGCATCTCTACCTCGGCAAGGCCAAGGTCAGTCTGAGCGTTATTCATTCAATAATCAAGCATCAGTCATCAATCTAACGTCAGTCATCAAGCAACATTCATTAATCAAGCATCAACCATCAATTTTGCATTAATCTAACGTTAGTCATCAAGCATCAGTTATCAATCAAGCATCAGTAATCAATTTTGCATCAGTTAGTAAGCGTCAATCATCAAGCATCATCAGCAACCACCATCTCTATTTCGGCAAGGCCAAGGTCAGTCTGAGCGTCAGTCATAAAACGTCAGTCATCAATCTAACGTCGATCATCAAGCATCATTCATTAATCAAGCATCAGTCATTAAGCGTCAATCATCAAGCATTATTAGCAACCAGCATCTCCACTTCGGCTAGGCCAAGGCTAAGCGTCAGTTATCAATCTAACGTCAGACATTAAGCATCAGTTATCAATCAAGCATCAGTAATCCCCTTCCCTCCTGGCTCCCCCTTCCCTCCTGGCTGCCGTACTCCCCCTTCCCTCCTGGCTGCCGTACTGATCGGACGTGTTTGTTGCCTTCCGTTGTTTGAGGTTTGAATTTGAAATATCATATTGATTTGTTGTCTGGGGCTCCGGTGCGGTGTCTTCGATTTTGACTGCGGACCTGTCGGCGCTTCGCCCCCTGATGCGCGCGGTGGCGTGAGTGATACTCGACTTTTTGCGCTCCATTCGGATTCGAGCTCCAGTCGTCGGATTGTCGGCCGAGCGCTCCCCCACCGCGCCAGAGATTGGTAAGCGGCCGCGGCGAAATTATAGTACACTTGAAGTACCATTGCTTGCATTGAGAATAATTTTACTTAATCTCTGGAACATGCCGTTAAATCGCACACCACCAACCGTATCTACATCGCCTACGGACTTAGTCCCCATCTTGAACGTTCCGCTACTAATACACAGCACGTCGGAACCGAGCCTCACTGCAGATTTTACTCCCGAATTTGGAACTCCCAGAGGTAGTACGCCAACCCAAACTTTTAGAAGCTTTAAGCGCAAACGCGACGACCCCGAGGATGTGTCTCTCTCTGCCTTTATGAGTGATATTAAAAAAATGATGGCAGACTTTCAGGAGCAGCAAAACTCAAAGTATGAAAAGCTTTTTTCTGTAGTGGAAGACTTCCAAAAAGCTGTGGATTTTCTTGCTCAAAAGAATGAGTCGCTGCAGACACAAGTTAATAAGCTCGAGACTGAAAGGGCTGCCAACCTGGAATACATTTCTACTCTAGAAGCTAAAGTGGAAAATTTTGAACGCAGTGCAAGGTCTACTTGCCTAGAAATAAGAAATGTGCCCTCATCCAACACTGAGGGCAAACCTTCCCTTGTCAGTAGTATCGTCCAAATAGCTAAGGTGCTGGAAGTACCAATGCATTCGAGCGAGGTCAAAGATATCTTTCGGATAAAAACAAAAGATCCAGCGAATAAAACGATTATCGTTGACTTCACCAGTGTTCTGCTGAAGGAGAGATTTATCGCTGGTTACAAGAAGTGTAATAGGGAGAACAACCGACTCACCACTGAAAAACTGAGAATACCAGGACCTCCCAAGCCTATCTTTATCTCCGAGAACCTATCAGCGAAGCTTAAGAAGTTATTCTATTTGGCCCGTGAATATGCCAAATCAAATGACTACAAGTTTTGCTGGGTCTCTGGTGGCAAAATCTTCCTGCGCAAGCGAGAGGGCGGGCCCCTTGTAAGGGTTGGAAACGAAGCGGACCTCGCCACTTTGGCCGGCAACAAGTGACTAGTAGTCTTTTATAGTCTACACATCCTTGTAACTAATTTATGCATGTTTAATTTTTCTCTTTTAACATTTTATTGTATTTTTTTGTCATCATGTGAGAAACTTAAGACTCTACTACACACTACACACTCACGCTCTCCCACCATCACACACTCAATACCTAATACTCTCTTATGTAACTCATTACTTCTATACTGTTTTTCTCCAATCCAATTACATAACACAAACAAAATTCTGCTTTCTGTTAGGGACCAATCAAAACAAGCTCTCTCTGCTCTTTGCCCACCTGCTAGTTTTTACGTTTCATTATGGATGAAGTCGCTTCAATAACCTCCGAGTTAGAAAGTCTTTCTGTAACAGACTCTTATATCTGCACCCCTGAAAATGTCAACCAGTACCTGCCAGCTTGCAATACTGCACTGAAAATACTACATCTGAACATAAGGAGCATAAATTGCAACTTTGATAGCTTCACTGTTCTTTTACATAGAATTAAATCTGATATAGATATTATAATTCTATCAGAATGCTGGCTGAAAAAGTGCCCCTGTCTTCCTGTCTTATCCGGGTTTGTCTCTTATTCTTCCGACTTTAAAACGCAGAACGAAGGTGTGGTTGCTTACATCCGAGGCGGCCTGGCTTGCAGTGTTAAAAAACTAGAATTTACAGATGCAAATTGTCTGTTAATAACATATAAAAAAAGTTTGGCTATTGTGGCGCTTTACCGCTCTCCTTCGGTACAGAAAATTGAACCCTTTCTTTGCAGCCTTGACTGTACATTAAACACATTAAAAGAATATACCACGATTGCTGTAGTCGGTGATTTGAATATAAATATTGCACCGAACTGCAATGATCCTGATTCAGATGATTACCTGAATCTATTAGCTGCTCATGCTATGCTTCCCACTTATAACTGCCCAACCCATCTGAATAGCTGCCTAGATCACATCATTTTAAAGTCACCACACTCAGTTGTATCCTTAATCCTAGACACAGTTATAACCGACCACTCCGCCTCTCTTTGTTCCATAAATATGAAAACTAAAATTAAACAACCAAAACCTCACACAAAAATAGACATGCCCGCTATTATTACAGAAATTGAAAATACTGACTTTTCAAATATTCTCTTGTCTGACAATCCAAATTCTGCGGCTCAAAGTCTAGTTGACACTCTCTCTAAAATTGTTAAAACACACTCTAAAATTTTGTCTCTTCCTAGCAGAAAGCGTGTCATCAAGCCTTGGATTACCCCTGGCCTTCTGAAGTGCATTCGTCACAGAGATAAACTCTATAAGAAATACAAAAAGAATATTCATAACGAAACTCTGAAAACCATCTTCACTCGTTACCGCAACTTCTGCAATAACCTCTTGAAGAAAATAAAACGAGAATACGAACGAAATGAGTTTCGGAAGGCCAGTAAAAATCCAAAATCTACCTGGCAGCTAGTCAAAAAAGTAGCCAATCTTAATCGTACTCGCTCATCTTCTGATGAACTATTAAAAATTGCTGCTTCTCCCAAAGTTTCTGTAAACATGGTAAATGAGTTTTTTGCCAACGTTGGAAAAACTTTAGCTTCCCAAATCAACCCTCCTCCCATCTCATCTAATTCCCTCCCTATGCTTCCTAACACATCGCCCCTTGATTCCATGGCACTCCTCCCTACTGACCCAACAGAAATTGAAAATATTATCCTAAATCTTAAGGACAAGTGCGCTGTGGGCTGGGATGGCATTCCCACCACAGTCATTAAAGGTGCCAGAAATGCCTTAATCCCTATTTTAGATCACATATTTAATCTCTGTCTCATAACTGGTACTTTTCCTTCCACTTTCAAAAAGGCTCTTGTCCACCCAATTCACAAAGGAGGGGACAAGAAGAATATAAGTAACTTTAGACCAATTTCAGTTCTAAGTGTCTTGTCTAAAATATTTGAAAAAATTATTAACCGCAGACTACTTAGTTTTTTGAATGCAAACCATATCCTCTCTGATAACCAATTTGGGTTTCGTAAAAGCAAATCCACAGAGGACGCGGTAATTGAACTGACATCCACAATTGCCAAGAACTTCAACAGTAAAGTTAAAACGGTTGGAGTTTTTCTTGACCTCTCCAAGGCGTTTGACACCGTCTCTATCCCCTTGCTGCTGGTAAAGCTTGAAAAGATTGGTGTCAGAGGCTCCGTCAACAACTTATTTAGAAGCTACCTCACTGATCGCTCACAAGAGGTCGTCATAGATGGTGTTCATAGTGATGAGGAACAGATACTTTATGGCGTTCCTCAAGGAAGTGTTCTTGGCCCTTCGCTCTACATCAACGATCTGTGTAAACTCTCTATACCAAACTGCAAAATATTTACCTACGCAGATGACACAGCACTGATCGTTGGTGGGCATAGCTGGAGGGAGGTTAAACAACGTACTGAGGCGGCCTTGAGAATCGTCTTAGACTGGATGTCTTCCAATCTCCTAACCCTGAATGTCACAAAATCGAATTTCATTACCTTCTCCCCCACCATTCGCACCCAACCACTCTCCTTTACTCTTCGCGCTCATACCTGTCCAGACACTTCTTGTCCTTGCTCTTGTCAAACTCTGCATCACGTCACCTCGACCAAGTATCTTGGCGTCCACATCGATAGTTCTCTCTCCTGGACCCCTCACATTGAGAATACTATTACTAGAGTTCGCAAACTCATATTTGTCTTTAAGACCTTGAGAAGTGTTGCCGATTCCCAGTGTTTGAAAACAGTCTACTTTGCACTCGCACAATCTGTCTTGAACTACTGCATTACTGCATGGGGAGGCTGCATTAAAACCCAGATGCTTAGAGTGGAACGTGCACAGAGGGCTGTCCTAAAAGTTATGTCCTCTAAACCCAGGAGATTCCCCACTAACCTTCTCTTACAACAATGTCAAGTTCTTTCTGTTCGACAACTATTTGTCTTAGCTACTGTATTACGTCAGCACCGTCACTTGTTCTTTGACTCTAATACACTTAAAAATAAACGTCGTTCAGACATTGTGTGCAAAACTTTAATGAGCAGAACGGAAATAGCTGGACGCCACTTTCACTATCTTAGCCCTCCTCTGTATAACAGGGTCAATAAAGATCTAGATATTTACCCCCTCTCTCAACACAAATGTAAAACTAAATGTATAAATTGGCTTCAATCTCTTTCATATGAACAAACTGAAAGTCTTATCATTCGTCTCTATAAATCATAAGCGCATGTTACATAAGATGTACATCCATTATACTCACTACACTCACACACATACACTAACACATACACAGACACACATACACACACACACACACACACACACACACACATACACAAAAACTCATAAACTCACCTTGACTCACACACACTTTCATTTTGCTCTCACCTCTCACATTGCATAACTCTTCCGTCATATTTTATTGTATAGTTTAAGTTCTCTATATTTAAAAAATAAAAATAAATTATACATGTAGTTCTCCATCAGAACCTACTCAACAGTTCTGGAGGTGGGCGTTGAGACTGCTTCACAGTTTTTCAACTTTTGCAGTCTCATCGTTTTATTTGTAATTTTTGCTCAAGTGTAATTCGTTCTGAATAAACATATTTTTACTTTTTTTACTTTTTTAATCAATTGAGCATCACTCAGTAAGCGTCAGTCATCAATTTAGCATCAGTCAGTAAGCGTCAGTCATCAATCATCAAGCATCACCAGCAACCTGGAGATACATATCTGCTGGTAAGGCCATGGTCAATATGTTTTGGTATTTTTTCGTTGTGTTCAAATCAGTAAGCATCAACATGTTAATGTAAAATAACTCTTATTTCCAGGTAAAGAAGGGTCAGGAGGTGACGGACTACAGATTCTTCATCCGTTCCATCATCAGGCACCAGGATCTCATCACCAAAGAGGCCAGTTTTGAATATCTCCAAAATGAAGGAGAAAGGTCAGTTAGGAGATCCTAAAGCCGAATGTTTGTGAGTATGTTTGTTTCAATCACGCCTAAACCAGTGAACCGATTTGGATGAAACTTGGAATAGATGCAGATTGTGACCTGGAATAGCATATAGGCTATTCAAAATTACTTTAGTATCACGCGAGCGAAGCCGCGCGCGCTAGCTAGTATTCATCACTTTCAACTTCACTTTCTTTTCTTTTGAAGCGGAAAATCCTTTTGGATTTGGTTGTTTTGGGATGCTGTACCTACCCCTTTCGGCTTCGGTAGACGTCTTTTTACACCCTGTATAATTTTCTATTCTACAGGGTGTTGCTTGAAGCTATGGACGAGTTAGAAGTGGCGTTTTCCCATCCGTTAGCAAAGAGGACAGATTGCAATCACATCTTCTTAAACTTCGGACCTACAGTCATTATGGACCCTAACAAGGTAAGTAATTTAGGGGTAGGTGATATTTACCCCAATTTATATTTTTTATAGTGTAAACCATACTTAGGTATTTGAGAAAATTAAAAGTATTATCAAAGTTTTCGATACCGACGGGATTCGAACCCGCGACGATCAAACGATCCCTCCTCAAGCCGGAGTGCCTTAAACCGCTCGGCCACAGAATCAGTAACGTCGCATAATTCTTGAGAAGCTCATATTTTTTTTTAATTAAATAGGTCAGCATTTGACCTCCCTCTGCCTGACGTTAAGCAGTAGTGAGGTCTAAGATGGAGCATGCTTTCCTAGAAGGAACCTATTTACTCTTGATTTAAAGACCCCTATATTGTACTTTTCGGGAAATACGGTACCCGGCAATGAGTTCCACAATTTGGCAGTGCGTATGAAAAAACATATTCGGTTTTAAAGCTACCGATCTACATGTCCCACTAAGTGAACTCGTGCGCATTGTCCCCCAATTTACTCCAAAGAGAGCTCCCTTTGTTGGAGCACCTCAAGGTCGACCCATCTGGGGCTGTATTCGCGTTCTTTCTTTCGTTCGTTTGATGAATATTTGAATGTTATTTACTACCAAATTGACTTCAAGGGCCAATTTTTGGGTTTGAAATATTTGGCCCTTGAAGTCAGAAATCGTATTTAGAAACATCCGAATATTCATCAAACGATCTAAAAAACTAACGGGAATAACCCCCAGGCCCTTGATTCATTACAGCGGAATGCATTCGGTTCGGAATCGACCGACAGCAACCAATCACAGTGCAGGGAACGTCAAATTCGGATCAATTCCTGCACTTTGATTGGTCGCTGTCGGTCATCAAAAATGGCTTCTGCGCAGCTACTTCAGAGAGCTAAACTATTGTGTGTATTATACTGTGTGTTTGTTTATGTTGCAAATGAATCGTTTCATTTCATTAAATCATAATGATTTGTTTTAGATTGAGGAATCTGTATTAGGCATGGTGATGAGGTACGGACCTCGTCTTTGGAAGCTGCGAGTTCTTCAAGCAGAGATCAGATTCACACTGAGGATTGGTAAGTTATGAATGTTATTATACTATACTAATATTATAAATGTGAAAGTAACTCTGTCTGTCTGTCTGTTTGTTACGCTTTCACACCCAAACCGCTGAACAGATTAAGCTGAAATTTGGCATAGTTAAAGGTTGTATCCCAGGGAAGGGCATAGGCTAGGTACCTTTTATCCCGAAAAAATAAAAAAATCCCGAGGGACCGCAAGTTACACCGCGGGAGCGCAGCTTTTAATATATAATAATAATATTATTATTTAGTATCCAACCGGGCAAAGTATGCTTACATAATATTCTAGTTGTATCCAATTTAGAATTTTGACTGTTTTTAGGGTTCCGTACCCAAAGAGTGAACCAGGGAACCCTATTACTAAGACTCCGCTGTCTGTCTGTCCCCAGGCTGTATCTCATGAACCATGATAGTTAGACAGTTGAAATTTTCACAGATGATGTATTTCTGTTGCTGCTATAACAACAAATACTAAAAAACAGAATAAAATTAATATTGAAGGGGGCTCCCATACAACAGACGTGATTCTTTTGCCGTTTTTATAGCCCCAAACTAAGCAAAGCTTGTACTATGGGAACCAGATAACTGATATACTACTTATATACTTGTTTGTAAATACACATATACAATATACTTTTTTTTCCACATTTGTAAATACATACATATTATACATAGAAACACCGAGACCCGAGACAAATATTAGCAGATTATACAAACATTTATCCCGCGGCGGGGATCGAACCCGCAACCTTCTGCGTGCCAAGCGGGACCCACTGCGCCACAGAGGTCGTATTGTAACGGCAGCCTAATTTACGTGCTCGAACGTGTCCTTATTAATATACTCTGATCGCTCCCTCTGCCATGTTTCCGAACGCTGCTTGATCTTTCATCAAGCTGTGACTGTCAGTTTTTTTCAACTTCCCGCTACCTGTCGCGAAGACGCGCTGAGAGATTTTGATTTGTTTTCGGATTTTATGTTTTTACCATTTATTGTTACCTGTTTGCCATTTCCGTGTGTTCCTTTACTTATTATATTGACTTTTATAATAAATAATAAATAATAATAATAAATAATGCTGGACTTTCCACACAGCATATTTACAGTAAATCTTGACCTAAAACGCCAAATCCGAAAAGAAAGACCCAAAGCCTCCTATAACTACACTTATAATTCACAGGGACAACTCTTCTGCATTTCTTGCGACAGAGTCTTTAAGACAAAGTTCGGCCTAGCGAGTCACATCAGGGCTCACGCTAGAAAATAAACAACTTTATTGTAAATAAGAACATTACCTTTAGATGTAAATAGCTTAGCATATTAAAAAAAAAAAAAAAAAAAAAAATACTTATAAAGTCAAGGTCGCCGTCGTCGAAATCGATGAGGAGGACTATATATATATATATATATTTACAGTATTAATTTTTTTATATTTAAACAGGGCCCGGTGCTCCGACAAAGAACGTCCGTCTTTGTCTATCAAACGGCTCGGGGTATTCTCTTGATGTTTATACCTATGAAGAGATTTCTGACCCCAGACTTGGCGTGGTAAGTTCCTTTTTTTATTCAAACTATCGTCCCACTGCTGGGAAAAGGTCTCCCAAACTCTTCCAATCACTTAAACCATTAAAATAAATATTGCTAGACATTTTTTTGATTGGACTTTTCACGCAGAATCATCTGGTAAAGCAAGCAGAGCTTGTGTTATGGGAACTAAACCAAATAACTGTTATACATTTTTACCTTTTTTTTTATAAATACAAACATTATTATTCTCGTACAAACAAACAACATGCAGTCTTATTGTCTAACGTGAAATCCATTCCCAGTTGTCATCCTAATAGAGCTCAACCAATCACATAATAGGAAAATGACAATTGAAGTCAAGCTTTCAAAAGTCAAAATGAAGCCCATGTCCATTCCCAGTTGAGTTAGTTAATAAGGCTACAGACCCGAGATAAATAATTGCATCTTTTTTGGAACGAAGTTCCTTTTCGGACGGTATCGAAGAAAAAAAAGACTGAGGCTTGACAAAAAAAATTGTTCCATTTTACCGTCACGACATATGTCAAATCGTCACAGTGCGAAATGCGCAGTCGCGACACAGTCCATAGATTTTTACATTGTTAGTACGGATTAATTTTCAAGTTGAAATTCCCAGTATAGAAAAGTACTCTTGGCTGCGTTCCAACCCAGTGTTCCACGGCACTCATGTACATTTTTTTGTTATAGATAATGTTCCAGTCATTCGGAGCCAAGCAAGGCCCTATGCATGGTTTGCCGATATCAACACCTTACGTCACCAAGGATTATCTACAACAGAAGAGATTTTTGGTATGTTGATATGAAATGAATTTATTTGTCAGAAGAATGGTTACATAAGAAACATCTGAATCCATACTCCATACTAATATTATAAAGCTGAAAATTAGAGGATCAGCGAGTTTATATGTTACGTTCCCCAAAACGCAACGATAGCGCGATCTAATTTTTCCTGTGGCGCCATCTATTATGTAGTAAAATGTCTCTGTCTGTTTGTTACCATTTCACGCCTAAACCACTGAACAGATTATGCTGAAATATGACATGGATAAAGATTATGTCCCAGGGACGGACATAGGCTACTTTTTTTTTTCAAAAATAAGCATGGAGCGCTTGAAATAAAGGTTGAAAATTTGTATGGGGAGTATGAAGTTCCAGTTAAAGACAACTAGATGGCGTTGCTAACCTATGGCTGAGGTCGAGATGGCGCTATTATTGCATTTTTAAAAGTTTCAGAAGATTCTTGCAGTTCTAAGTTCTATTTAGAGGTTTTCAAGTATGTTATTTTGCTGAAGAAGTCGCGGGTACCAGCTAGTATTCAACATACGAACGAAAAAACGAACGGGAATAACCTCCCTGGTACTGTATGTAAAGAACAGGTTCACGACTGTATCCCCAAGGTGCGGTAGACATTCTCTCAGATCTTTTTATGTTACTTATTCCAGATCCTTTGAAGATGTCTGAGGGCATGGGTATGGGTGTATATTATAAAAAAAAATCCTCCAAGCTTTAACTAGTTTTTCCAGCAAAATTATCGAAATTCAAAACTCAGGGGAGAGGTGGTTCTCGGCAAATAAACGATTTTTTTTCCTCAAGAAATCTGTTTCTTGAAAACTGTGTAAAAACTTGGTTATATTTTTTTTTATAATGAATGGGTCGGCTCTTGACCTCAGACTTACACAGGCAAGAGTGAGGTCTACGATGGAGCGAGCATACCCAGAAGGTGCCTATTAACTCTCTTCTTAAAAACAATAGGGTCGTAGCTCAGCGGAAATACAGACAGGAATTAAAAAAAAAATTCCACTAAAACATGACTACACCGATTATAGCCGCCACCGGTTACTCAATTGAACGAAAATAAGAACTGGAATACGGCCCCTGATCGGATCTTGAAACGGATAATGTTAGATGCAAAAAAAACATGAAAAAACTAAGTTTTTTTTTGGTTTTTACAGGCGACATCACAAGGCACTACATACGTATACGATATGCCGGATATGTTCAGACAAGTCGTAGAACGTAGATGGCGAGAATGTATCGAAGAAGGTAGCGTTGATGGTAAGTTACATATGTTAAAGTAAGTTCGAGGGGAGCGGGGTTAGGGCGGCGGGGGCGCTTGAAATTGACCTATTTAATGCAGAGTTGAAATGTGTTAGATAGGACAACGAAATCTTGAAGGTTTGTTTTTGGTAAATGTATTATGTTTTGTAAAAAGTCATAGAACAAAAGTTGTTGTTTAAACATGTCTAAGGGGGGTAGTCAGAGGCATGTCCAAACACATATTTGATACATGCCCACATCTTGCAGAAGTTAGTATTCCATACGTGACAGGTTGCAAGCCCATCGCCGCCTATAAGAACACTAACTGGTTTCCTCACGATGTTTTCCTTCACCGTTTAGCAGTTAAAGCGCATATAAATTTTACGAAACTCCTATAGTTGTGACGATATCGGATAGAGGTCGCTACTAACTAATAAATGAAAGTTTGGATGGTTGTAACTTAATTTTTGTGATGCTTTAACTTCTTTTTGTTTCTATCCAGGTCCAGTCCCGGATAACGTGATGTCAGCAGTCGAGCTGGTGGTGGAACCTGATGGCGAGAGGCAGGTGGTGGAAGTCACCAGGTTACCCGGACAGAACAATGTGAGTCTAAAAAAATAAAATAACGCTGGACTTTTCACACAGCATCATCTAGCCCCAAAGTAAGCAGAGCTTGTGTTATGGGTACTACATGACTGATATACTACTTATATACTTTTTGTTTGTAAATACATACATATCTCTATCTCTATATGTAAAAATGAATCCCTATATCCCTTGGTCACGTCATCACGCGTGAACGGCTGGACCGATTTCACTAATTTTTTTTGTTGTTTTGTTATTGTAAGGAGAAGGTTCTTATGACAGAAAAAATCTCTATATTAATCATGAAGGGTGTGAAATAGGGGTTGAAAGTTTGTATGGGGAGTTGGAAGTTCCAGTTAAAGGCAACAGATGACGCTATTATTGCATTTTTTAAAGTTTCAGAAGATTCTTGCAGATTTCAGTTCTATTTAGATGTTTTCAAGTATTTTGCTGACGAACTCGCGGGTACCAGCTAGTTATACATAAAAACACCCAGACCCGAGACAAATAAATAAATAAATAACGCTGGACTTTCCACACAGCATCATCTAGCCCCAAAGTAAACAGAGCTTGTGTTATGGGTACTACATGACTGATATACTACTTATATACTTTTTTGTTTGTAAATACATACATAGAAACACCCAGACCCGAGACAAATATTTGTAGATTATACAAACATTGGTCCCGCCGCGGGGATCGAACCCGCAACCTTTTGCGTCGCAGGCGGGCCTTCGCCCACTGCGCCACAGAGGTCGTCATATGATCTACATCTACAAATATTTGTAGATCAACCTTCACCGTTGAGTGAAATATATTTTTTTCTGCTCAGGTCGGTATGGTAGCGTGGCGTTTGACCCTCCTAACGCCGGAGTGCCCGGAAGGCCGCGATATTATTCTCATCGCAAATGACCTTAGCTACTACATGGGGTCGTTTGGACCCCAAGAAGATTGGGTGTTCTTTAAGGCCTCGGCTTATGCAAGAGAACTGAAGATTCCTAGGGTAAGTTCTAGGCAAAAGTAACTAATATGTATGTATGAATGGATGACCTTAGCTTCTACATGGGGTTGTTTGGACCCCAAGAAGATTGGGTGTTCTTTAAGGCCTCGGCTTATGCAAGAGAACTGAAGATTCCTAGGGTAAGTTCTAGGCAAAAGTAACTAATATGTATGTATGAATGGATGACCTTAGCTTCTACATGGGGTCGTTTGGATCCCAAGAAGATTGGTTCAGCTGAACCGATCTGTCTGTTTTCTTGTCTTCTTTGGAAAATCTTGGGAAAAGCTGTTCCAAAGATTAGCCCGCACAAACAAACAAACAGACAAAAAAATCAGTTTGTGTTACAATAACTAAAAGCATTTGTGAAAACACAGTTAATTTGAAATCACAGATAGATACTTCAATTTTATAAAAAAAAATACTTGGATCAGTTGCTTGATCTATGGATCGTTTTTAACGATCCTTAGATAGCTTGACTGATTCAATTGTATTTTGTAAAATGTAAACGTAGCTGTTTAGTTTCTGTAAATTAATGTAATTGTTTCTAACGGACTGGAGGGATGTTGCTGGGGACCGAGATGTCTGGAGGGAGTGGGAGGAGGCCTTTGCCCAGCAGTGGGACACAAATGGCTGATATAATAATATAAAATAATAAATGTAATTGTATTTATTCCATTTATTTGTATTTATTCCATATAATTGTATTTATTTTATATATTTCTTACATTTATTTAAAGATTTATTTATTTCAATTGTTATAAAGAGGGTAGTAACAAAAAGCTTACAAAAGTGTTTCAAAGAACATGTACAATATTACACAGTAAATTAGGTACTTATAATTAGTTTTTATATATTTGTATTTATTTTATGTATTTCTTCCACAGCTCTACATAAGCGTGAACTCGGGCGCGCGGATAGGCGTCGCAGAAGAAGTTAAATCAGAGTTTAATGTGGCGTGGGTGGACTCGGAACGACCAGACCGTGGGTTCAAATACCTGTATCTATCACCTGAGTCGTTCTCTAAACTTGGACCTTTGGGGTCAGTTAAGACACAGCTTATCGAAGACGAGGGAGAATCCAGATATAGGATCACTGATATTATTGGTAAGTTAATACAAACTTATTAGTTTTGTTACATTTGTCATAGTTAAAGGTTATATCCCAGAGAAGGACATAGGCTACTTTTTATCCCGAAAAAATGAAAAAATCCCGAGAGACCGCGGGTCACACCGCGGGAGCGCAGCTAGTAAATAAATAAATAAATAAATAATGCTGGATATTTCACACAACATCATCTAGCCCCAAACTAAACAAAGCTTGTACTATGGGACCCAGATAACTAATATACTACATATTGTATACTTTTTGTTTGTAAATAAATACATATTATACATAGAAACACTCAGACCCGAGACAAATATCTGTATGTCATACAAACATTTGTCCCGGGGCGGGGATCGAACCCGCAACCTTCTGCGTCGCAGGCGGACCTTCGCCCACTGCACCACAGAGGTCGTCAAGAAGCAACAATCAATTGAAACGATAGTCTTTATTAAAACAAAAAAAAACATTACATAAATATTTTTTAATTTATTTTTTGAACCCAATTCCTGAATTAAGTTAGTATACAATGAAAGACCCTATATATCTACATAACATTTATATTATATATAACAGGTAAAGAAGATGGCCTTGGCGTGGAATGTTTACGCGAAGCGGGGCTTATAGCGGGGGAAACAGCACAGGCGTATGAAGATATTGTCACCATATCTGTGGTCACCTGCCGAGCTATCGGCATCGGATCTTACGTAGTACGGTACGGTACAGTTCACTGACACATTGTCTATACAGGTGTAAAAAGAAGTCTACCGAAGCCGAAAAGGTACAGCATCCCAACACACAACTAAATCCAAAAGGATTTTCCGAAAAAATCATTATATCAGTGTTTGAAGATTACTGTTTGCGTATGTACTGGGTGCGTTGTTTTACGTAGATTGCTGGATTTTGAGTTTTAACTGTTTTTTTTTCTTTTCTAAATGAAATTATTAGGTAGGTATGGTCTTATTATGTTGTCCTTAAAATGACGTAGCTGACCGCTAAATATGTTTAGAATCATGGTCTGATTGTTTTCGGTAGCAGTCTTTTTACACCCTGTATGAAACCAATTGGTTTCATCTAGCTTAAACCAGGCATTAACTTTAAAGCTTAAACCAGATTTAAGAAAAAATTACAAATCAATAACATGCTTAGCGCAAAACCATGACGACCTCTGTGGCGCAGTGGGCGAAGGTCCGCCTGCGACGCAGAAGGTTGCGGGATCGATCCCCGCCGCGGGACAAATGTTTGTATGAATTACAGATATTTGTCTCGGGTCTGGGTGTTTCTATGTATAATATGTATGTATATACAAACAAAAAGTATATAAGTAGTATATCAGTTACCTGGTTCCCATAGTACAAGCTTTGCTTAGTTTGGGGCTAGATGATGCTGTGTGAAATGTCCAGCATTATTATTATTATATGGACCATCTTAATTTATTTAAGCGCTCGTGGTCGTGCTTGCTCAGTCGTTGATAGATCGTCGAAGTTAAGCAACGTTCGAAACGGTCTGTAAGTGGATAAGCGACCGCTAGTGGTATTGTCAATTGAATAGAATAAAGTTTTATTTTCTCCACATCATATACAACAGTTACAATAGGTACTTAAATTGAGCGCTTCCGTGCTTCGGAGCGCACGTTAAATTGTAAGTCCCGGCTATTAAGTCGTTAAGCCATGACGGAGGCCTTAAGGCGGCCTAAAAACTCCGTCACCAGTTGGCCACTGAATCATACGCACTTACTTTTACCGGTCAGTTTTCGGTAGTAGTCTTTTTACACCATGTATTTATAAATGATAATAAATAATAAATATTTATCTTATACACATATATTTCCACAGTCTCGGCCACCGTGTTATCCAAGTAGAATCTTCGTATATCATACTAACTGGATACGCAGCGCTCAACAAAGTATTGGGCCGTCCAGTCTACGCGAGCAACAATCAACTGGGGGGCGTTCAGATAATGCACAACAATGGCGTATCACACGCGGTTGCTTCAACTGATCTCGATGCCATTTGGACCGCTGTGAAATGGCTCTCTTATGTGCCTAAGGTATGTAAAAAATAATGTATTTTTAGGACAAAGAATTGCACATTTAGACATTCATCATTATCAAATTTAAGAGCTTGTGGTGACCTCTATCTACCATCGCCAGAACTACAAGCTGAACTTCAAGAGATGTTCAGACCGATACGACTTAGGCACCTTCAAGAAAAGAGCCTATTCCTACCTCAAAGGCCGGCAACGCATCTGCAGTGCTTCTTGATGCTGCAGTTGTCTGTGGGCGGTGGTAATCACTTACCATCAGGTGTGCCACTGGCTCGTTTGCCCCCTCTTCCATAAAAAAAAAAAAAATGTCAATTACAGCGACGTACTTCGAAGCTGTACCACTAGATGGCGCTGGGAAACGCAAAAAGTATAGAAAAATTCTGAATCGCGCTTACGAAGTTATCTGGCCGCTTTAACATATATAGAACTATACGACTATAACTGTCGAAAGGCCCTAAGGTAAGTGTGCCAGTTGGGCAAACCTTAGCGAGGCGAGTACTCCCTCTTTACCATAACTTGGGGGAATACCATCTACCCCCAAAAGCTCAGCTCTTGTCGGTGCAATGATGCAACTTCCTCCACCTCTCCCTTTCCAATGCGGTCTCCTTTACTTCTTTACACGACATGACAGCGATCTTCTCTTTTATCTGACTCATGAAATTTATTCTAGGCCTTCCTCTTCCTCGTCTTCCTTCCACTTTTCCTTCTATGATGTTCTTGATAAATCTGTCATGTCGTATAAGATGTCCAATCATTTTTCCTCTTCGATTTTGAATGGTGTTCATCAAAACCCCTTTCTCCTCAACTCTTCTTCACATTTATCATATATTGTCAAAAATATAGGTTTTAAATTCAAAAATTTAGTTTTCCTAATAAAAGATGTAGATGCTATTTGGACCGCTGTGAAATGGCTCTCTTATGTGCCTAAGATATGTCATTTTAGGACAAGCTTTTAAGATCAGAAATGTAGCTTTCTTAAGAGAAAATAACATACATATTTTGTGTCTAAGGTAAGTTGTTTTGGATAAAGGTCTTATTGCCAAAAAAATTAGTTTTCTTACTAAAAAGGAAGAAGGTTTCATATGTCTTTAGGTAAGTTTGATTTGTAGCAGATATTTCAATCTTTTACGTGAATTGGTTGTCTTCGCCTTAGGTCATTTGTAGATAGGAACAGATAGGTTGTTTTAGCATCTCAAAAATTGCACAAGCAGGATTTGAACCCACGTTTTTCTGTTATTACATTTCCTGTCCATCCAAAGGTTGTTTGGAAGAGATCGCTTTTGGCGGTAAGGCCGCCCAATTGTACCTACTTGTTATTTTGTGTTTGGTCATTTGTAGATAGGAACAGTATAAACCTAGTTTTAGCATCTCAAAAATTGCACAAGCAGGATTTGAACCCACGTTTTTCTGTTATTACATTTCCTGTCCATCCAAAGGTTGTTTGGAAGAGATCGCTTTTGGCGGTAAGGCCGCCCAATTGTACCTACTTGTTCTTTTGTGTACAATAAACTGTTTTTCAATTCTGTTCTAAGTGTGCGGCTTACACTAAAAGTGGTAAACTATAATTTCAACCCGAATAACATAATTTTAGAACAAAATTGAGTTTCCTAAAACCATTTTTCGAATGGCACCCAGATTAATCCTAATTTGACCCTACAGGACAAGCTAAGTCTGGTGCCAATAATGCGTACCGGGGACCCTATAACCCGTCCGGTGGAGTGGGTCCCCCCTCGGGGCCCCCACGACCCGCGCCTCATGCTGACCGGCGAGCCGGGCAAGCCGGGCTTCTTCGACGCGGGCTCCTTCGACGAGATCATGAAGAACTGGGCTCAGACTGTTATCACTGGTAAGTCGCCCTTTCACCACACTAGTTCGAAATAACTAGTAACAACAAAAACGTAAAAACGTAAAGAGGTTCACGACTGTATCCCCAAGGTGCGGTAGACATTCTCTCAGATCTTTTTTTTTATGTTACTTATTCCAGATCTTTTGAAGGTGTCTAAGGGGGGTAGTCAGAGGCATGTTGGACATGCCTCTGACTACCCCCCTTAGACATAATATTTGATACATGCCCACATCTTGCAGAAGTTAGTATTCCATACGTGACAGGTTGCAAGCCCATCGCCGCCTATAAGAACACTAACTGGTTTCCTCACGATATTTTCCTTCACCGTTTAGAGCATGTGTTAAAGCGCATATGAATTTTACGAAACACAAAACCTACAACCTTCGGATTGAGAGTTGAGGTACAACCCCATTCGGCCAACACGGCTTTTGCTTTTTTTACACAACAAAAAGTGTGAAGTCCTTTCAACACACTGGTTTGAAAAAACGAGTGATACAGAAGAAGAAATGTGGAGTCATATTAGTGTGATTATGGAAATTAAAGAATGTTATGAGAGTTAATGAGGCGAAAGATCATTAGGCTAAGCATTTTACTAATACGAGTATAATATGGTGGGCTTATGAAACCGAAATAAATGAATTTAATTTGAATTTGAGAAAATGGGTTCTGCGCAGCTACTTCAGAGAAACAATATTTTATCAATTATGTATATATACTTATATACCTACTAGTGAAACTTAAGTTTTTGTTTAGATTTACCTACCTTAAATTCAAGTGCTCCCCAAGACCAAAGAAAAGAGGGGACTCTTCTAACACAGGTTATTTAACTTAAAAGAAGAGATCCCAACCCATTTAATTGTACCACTTGGTTTTATCATGGACGAAGAATCGTCCATGGTTTTATTGAATAAAAGATTTTTGATTTGATTTTGATTGATTTGACAAAGATTGGTAGTGCGTACTGTACTTTGTGTGTTTTTTGTTGAACTCATTTACAGAAACTAAGCTACAACATATTTACATATATTTACTAAATACAACAGGATTAGGAAAAGCTATCTAAGGATCGTCAGAAACGATATATAGATAGCTCAACTGATCCAGGTCACTGTCAGTCGGAAGCGTGCCCAAAACACTGGCGGCATTACCACGCTGGATGGCAATGCTGATCCTTTGAGACAAACATGTGCCAGCTCTCGGATCACACGTCGCTTCGACTAGTGGGCCTATGATGAGCACCGTGACTGAAGTCTCTCGTCTCGTTTTCTCGTTAAAAATCGTCATAACTGTGTCTGTCGTCATGCGCAGCCCGTTATTTCATATCGTTACTAGCTGCGCTCCCGCGGTGTGACCCGCGGTCCCGCGGGATTTTTTCATTTTTTCTTGATAAAAAGTAGCCTATGTCCTTCCCTGGGATACAACCTTTAACTATGCCAAATTTCAGCTTATTCTGTTCAGCGGTTTGGGCGTGAAAGCGTAACAGACAGACAGACAGACAGAGTTACTTTCACATTTATAATATTAGTATGGATGTCAAATTGAAAGTATTGTAAGTGACCTGATTCCTTGATGTCTTTTTTAATTGTTTATTAACTAATAAGATAATTATGCAATAAGACGCGTGTCCACAACGGGTATGGCGCCACTGAGAACCAGCGCTCCAACACTCTCGAGCTGTTGGAGCAAATGCTGAGGGGTAGCCGTATTGTCACCCACATACAATTGTGTAGATTTGAGTACCTATTGTAACTTGTATATGATGTGGAGAAAATAAAACTTTATTCTATTCTATTCTATTCTAAATTGTGAGACAGTGTGACATAGTCTCTGTTTTAAGAAATAATTTATTCACAGGACGCGCCCGCTTAGGAGGTATCCCAGTTGGTGTCATAGCGGTGGAGACCAGAACAGTGGAGTTCACTCTACCAGCTGACCCGGCCAACTTGGACTCAGAGTCGAAGACATTGCAGCAAGCTGGACAGGTAAGACGACTGGTCGGCCAACTGGTCAACGTACTAGTTCATATAGGTTTGCTAATGAGAAAACATACCTTGTTTTAGGTGTGGTTCCCTGATTCGTCTTATAAAACAGCTCAAGCTATCAACGACTTTTCTAGAGAAAATCTACCTATCATAATATTCGCGAACTGGCGTGGTTTCAGCGGTGGGCAGAAAGGTATGTTATCTATTTTTACAAAACCCTTAAAATATATTCATTGTCTTATGGCAAATGTAAAATATGTGTCAGAAAATGGCTGTCTTCTCTTGCCTATAATGAAGTTGAAGCACTTATCTAAATTACAAGTTTTTTTTTTTTTTTTTTTTTTATTAAATAGGTCAGCATTTGACCTCCCTCTGCCTGATGTTAGGCAGTAGTGAGGTCTAAGATGGAGCATGCTTTCCTAGAAGGAACCTATTTACTCTTGATTTAAAGACCCCTATATTGTACTTTTCGGGAAATACGGTACCCGGCAATGAGTTCCACAGTTTGGCAGTGCGTATGAAAAAAGTGGACTCAAAACGCTTTGTACGAACTCTGGGAATATCAACCGGGGATGGCGGAACTAAATTATGGAGCTCTTGTAATATGGTTTCATTTCTAAATTAAACACCTGTGCAATCCACCATAAAAACACACACACACACACACACACACACACACACACACACACACACACACACACACACACACACACACACACACACAAACACACATATTCGCAACAAATTAATACATCATCTAAGCCAACATTATTTCGACGATAATGTGGGAGACTTGTTTCCATTCCGTTCTATTTTAGATAAAATTAAGTTACGTTAACTAATATATTACCTAAGTTACTACCATTATTAGTATTTATATAAACTCCTTTCTACTAGAAACGATTTGTGTCCTCTTGTCCTAAGGTCGGCCGCTGAAAAATGCGACACAGTTTTTACTACTGCAATTTCTCAGCGTTCATTAGTAATGAGTACAAAATTGTCAAACTATTTCACAAATAAATAAATTACAAATTACAAATTAGGGTTCCGTAACCAAAGGGTAAAACGGGAGCCTATTACTAAGGCTCCGCTGTCCGTCTGTCACCAGGCTGTATCTTATGAACCGTGATAGTTAGAAAGTTGAAATAGACGGTTTTTTCAAAATGCAATTCAATTCAATTTAATCATTAACAATTTCACAATTGTGTCTGAAAGTTTTACAAAATGAAATATTATTTATTTATTTATTTTATTTTTATATACAGGGTGTAAAAAGACTGCTACCGAAAACTGAGGGGTTTCAATCAGACCATGATTCAGAACATATTTAGCGATAAAAAACGCAAAAATTTTTTTGACTTAGCTACGTCATTTTTTTTTATTTTCTAGTTATTTACTACTAGTACAACATAATAAGACCATATCTACCTAATAATTGCATTTATAAAAGAAAAAAACTATTAAAACTCAAAATCCAGCAATCTACGTATAAAAACGCGCCCAGTACATACGCAAACAGTAATCTTCAAACGCTGTTTTCTCCGGATATAATAATTTTTTCGGAAAATCCTTTTGGAGTTGGTTGTGTGTTGGGATGCTGTACCTATCCCTTTCGGCTTCGGTAGACGTCTTTTTACACCCTGTATAAAATGAAATAAATAGTATAAAATAAAATATGTAAAAGCACTTAACCTAAGTCTAATATGATAAAATTCCTTCTTAAAAAAAACATAAAAACAGACAAAAGGTGGGAATTTCAGGATAAATAATATAATGAAATAGCATTTGCCCTACAACCTCTATCTTCCAGTGAAAGTCCCATTTAAATCGGTTCAGTCGTATAGAAATTAGCCCGAACAAACATAAAGTTATACAAACAGACCATGTAAATATGCACTTGAGAAAACATCGTGTTTTTGCAATAAACGACAGACTTCAACTTTATTTATTGCAGTACTAGCTACTGCGCGCGGCTTTGTGCGCGTGGTACCTACATTTTGAATAGCTTATATGCTGCGCTCCCGCGGTGTGACCCGCGGTCCCTCTGGATTTTTTCATTTTTTCGGGATAAAAGGTAGCCTATGTCCATCCCTGGGATACAACCTTTAACTATGCCAAATTTCAGCTTAATCTGTTCAGCGGTTTGGGCGTGAATGCGTAACAAACAGACAGACAGACAGAGTTACTTTCACATTTATAATATTAGTATGGATAGTATGGATTCCAGGTCATTATCTACACCTATTCCAAGTTTCATTCAAATCGGTTCACTGGTTTAGGTGTGATTGAAACACAAACATACTCACAAAGTGGGGAAAGCTTATTCGGGATTACGACGCCTATTATACACCCTTATTTTTTAATTACCAGAAAATTTAAGGGCAGTTTCAGCAGAGGCTACTTATGATTTTGGCGTCGTCAGATTTTTTTTTAATCTAACTATCACAAAGTTATTGAGGTTTCTTTTTAGCGAAAATCCTGCATAATTTTATGGACACAGTACTGGAAAATACTACGATACTACTTATTGTACGCACTCCATTCATTTCTCTTTCCATTCTATCTGTCCTACCCCCATCCTGGACATCTTTTTGTCTCACTCGCTCGTCGTGCTCTCGCTCATAATCTAAGAAGGCATTTAGGTCGGTAGGTCTAGGTAGGTATCGTAAAAAAAGCCATTAGTTTTGGTTTGAAATACTTTTCCACCATTTAATTTTGTTGTTGAAAAAATTACGGAAAATAGCAGACGTGGAAAATTCTTTTGGCGTATTTAAAAAGTTGCAATCAGCTATTTACAACAATTAAATTATTTACAGTTTTAACTTACCTACATCTACGCACGTATTTACACTTTCACTAACCTACAAGTACTTTAAAAGTTGTTCAAAATGCCCACTCTCATTGTCAATGCAAAGACGCGCACGTTTGAGTAGATTGTTTTTCAGCGAAATCAAAACGTTGTCTTTTTAAAACAAGTGTTGCCAACAACTAAACTTTTATTTTGTTAAAAATAGTATCTAAATAACATCCTCACCTAACAAAATAATCTAACTCCTATAGAGTAGTAAGTACAGCCATATGTAAATCTTTATAACAAAAAAATATTTCAACCCTATATTACAGTAACAATATAACTAAACTTCAGACATGCCTATCAATTTCAAAAACTTGTAATGTTTATTTGCACATAAACTCTTAGTAAAAATGTCAGCAGGCATTTCTGAGGTTGACACATATTTAATTTCTATTTTCCTTTCTGAAACACATTCTCTTACAAAATGATGTCTTATATCAATGTGTTTTGTGCGTTTATTATGAAACAATGGATTAGTTGCTAATTTAATAGAACTCTGGTTGTCGCTATACAAACACATTGTTATACTTTCATCTAACACAACTAGTTCACCTAACACATTTCTCAGATATATTGCTTCCTTACAAGATTCGGATAGGGCCATATACTCCGCTTCGGTACTGGAAAGTGCTACTGTTTTCTGTTTTTTAGCTTCAAAAGAAATTACTGAGCCTGACATTAAAAAACAAAACCCAGTATATGACCGCCTATCTAGTGTACATGATGCCCAATCAGCATCTACAAAACCACACAGATTACATCCAGTCTTCCTATATACTAAACCATAACTTTTAGTCTTCTTTAGGTACTTCAACAGACGTTTCAGATGTTTCCAATGTGTTTCATTAAAGCAATTGTTATACTGGCTCAGAAAACTTACACTAAAGGAAATATCTGGCCTGGTGAGTACAGACAAGTACATCAGACTCCCAATTAATTCCTGATAGGGGTATTTACTAACATTGTTTACATCCTTTTCTAACTTTAAATTTATTTCCATTGGTGTATCAGAATGAGAACAATCTAACATATTAAATCTCTTTAGAATAGTCTCTATAAATTGCTTTTGGTCAACAGTAATACTGTCTTTACAAACATTTACATGCATTCCTAGACACTGTTTAATCTGACCTAAATCTTTAATTTTAAATTCCGCCACCAACTCACTTACCAATTCATTATAAGTACTCTGACAATCATTATAGAAAACAAAAAAATCGTCTACAAATAATGCTACATAAATCTTAACATTTTTATCATTCTTTATGAAGAGACATGGTTCATAATTTGACCTTTTAAACTTTAACTTTAACAAACAATCCTCAACACGAGTGTACCAAGCTCTAGCTGACTGCTTAAGGCCATAGACAGCTTTCTTTAATTTTAAAACTTTATTGTTACAATCTTCAATATCTGAACATTCTGGTATTTCCATATACACTGTTTCATGAAGAATTCCATTAAGAAATGCAGTGGGTACATCTAGGTGATTAATCTTTAGACCTAGTTCAACACTCAAAGCTAGCAATAATCTAAGAGTAGAAAATCGCAAAACTGGTGAAAAAGTTTCATTGAAATCTATACCTTTTATCTGGGTGAAGCCCTTTGCAACTAGTCTAGCCCTAAAACGTACATCACCTTCACTGTTGTACTTCTTTTTAAATACCCACTTATTTTTAACTACGGTACCTTCTTTTGGCCTGTCCACAAGCTCCCATGAGTCATTGTCATGAAAAGACTTTAGTTCTTCTTTTATAGCACACAACCACTGATCTTTTTCAGATCCACTTATCGCATCACTAAGAGTAATCTGTTCATCTGACATTTCCACACACATGTTTGCACTCTGATAGAAATCTGGTTTGCGCCTAACACGTTTTTCTGGTAGATTGTCACACTGCCTAGAGATGAGGTTCTTTGCTTCTGGTGATAGAGACAAAGTGTCAAGAAAGTCATCCGAGTCACTTGATGAGTTATCTGGGACATATGTCTTATCATTCAGGTTTTCTTCATCTGAAGTGCTCACTGGAACTACATCGGTTGACTGATCAGGCTGCTTGTTTTCTTCGATCACAATAGACGTTGTTGAACTGTCATCTGATTTCTCCATCACTACGACGTCTCTGGCTACAATAACATCCCGTGATATAGGATCATATAAGCGATAGCCCTTGACATTCTCAGAATATCCAACTAGGAACGTTTTCTTCGCTTTCTTATCCCATTTTCTTCGCTTTTCCTTCGGAATGTGAACCATTACTGGACTGCCGAATATCCGTAGATGACTCAGATTCGGCTTTCTGCCTGTCCACATTTCGTACGGGGTGGTATTCTGATCTAAGCTTGCTGCTGGTGATCGATTCTTGATATATACAGCGGTGTTCACTGCTTCTGCCCAAAGAAATTTTTCGAATTCTGCATCATACAGGAGACAGCGCGCCTTCTCAACTATGGATCTATTGTTTCTCTCGCATAGTCCATTCTGTTCTGGTGTATAACTGTTTGTTTTCTGATGAACTATACCACATTGTTTTAGATAGTTTGTCATTTCTGCTGAACAAAATTCTCCTCCGTTGTCTGATCTTAGAATCTTTATTTTCTTTGACTGCTGGTTCTCGACAAGTTCTTTGTACTGTTTGAAATACATTAATGTTTCAGTCTTAGATCTCAGAAAATAAACAGTGCACATTTTGCTGAAGTCGTCCACGAATAACAGGTAGTATCGTGCTTTACCAAGAGATAGATTCTCCATTGGCCCACATAAATCTGTGTGAACCAATTCTAGGACCTCCTGACTTCTGCTTGTGCTTGTAGGGAACGGTAATCTTGTTTGTTTGCCCTCGCAGCAAACTATACAGCTTGACTTGCCCGTTTCATTCTTGTCATCAAAACTAACACCTTCTGCTGCTCCATGCTTCAATTTATTTAAATCGCTGGCATTGATATGGCCTAACCTCCTGTGCCAAATACTTGAGGTTAATACTGTCGCTGCTAAGGGTTGCCTCTGGCCTTGCTCCATCTTCACAACATTCAATCTGTACACACCATTTTCTAAGTGCGCCTGGCCGATACAATCATTCTGTGAGTTGCGAATCACACATCCATGTTCACTGAACATCACTCTGTTGCCGCTCGCAATTATTCTACTCACTGATAGTAAGTTTGTTGTGAGGTTAGGTACACACAAGACATTGTTTACATCAATTGTAAAGTTTTTATTTCCAACTTGTGTCTTGATCTGCATGTCTCCGGAGCATAAAACTGGCACGACGGTTTGATTTGCAACAATTATCTCCTTAGTCTTGGGTTGATAACAAACATTTGTCAATAAGTTCTTGTTCGAAACTAAGTGTGTGCTTGCGCCGGAATCTAAGTGCCAGTCTGTCTGACTGAATTCTTTGGTAAGAAATACTGCACTAAATGCATTTGTCTTCGTTTTTACTACTGCATCCGGACACTGATTCTTGAAGTGCCCAATCTGTTTACATTTGTAACAACGAATATTTTTTTTGGACGCCATATTTTTTTCACTCATGTTGACAGGTGACGCTGACGTTCCGTTCTTTCCGGCAGTGCTGCCAACATATCGCCGGTGAAAATTTTTAGCGGTAAATGCACCTTCCGACTTAACCTCAAAATCTGCACTCATGTCTAACAACTTTGATTTTATAGCATCAGCACTGATGTTTATGCCCGAATGTTCAATGGCCATGATCATTGGTCCAAACTTTTCAGGAAGCCCGGCTAACATGAGCGACCCAATCCACTGATCGTTGATCTCGAAGCCGGTACCAATTAATTTTTGAGCAGTTTCGATGATCTGGCTGACGTAGCTAGTCATAGACTCGCAGTTCTCTAGGCGAATATTGATGAGGTTTCTCAGCAAACTGATTTTCCGCGCGTATCCTGAATCGTCGAACATATTCTTCAACGTCTTCCACAAGTCGTATGTTGTTGTCGCTTGTTTGATATGCACGTAGAGAGAAGCATCGATCGTCAAAATCAACTTTGCTTTTGCCTTCATATCATCTGCTTTCTGAGTCGTTGTAGCTGACGACGGCAAAGGTCCCGTAATGGCATCCGCCATTCCCTCCAACACGAGAACATTTTGCGCTGCGAAACACCAGTCGTCGTAATTCTCGCGACCTTTCAGCTTCGGAACATTCGTTAGGTAATTTGTAGTCATTTTTTCGAACACAACTGAACTTATTACTATTTAATTAATTTATTTTTTATAGGCGGGACTGGGCCCATAACCTTTTAAAACAAGTGTTGCCAACAACTAAACTTTTATTTTGTTAAAAATAGTATCTAAATAACATGTCTTGCCGTTGCACTTTATCGAAAGCGTCTCTCATGCGCTGTTTCAGGTCCTGCACATTGGACGGCTCACTCACATACACTAGTCTTTTTATTTCACTCCATAGATCAGACGTGCTCCTCCTAGGATCTTCTTCGAAGAAATCTAGTACGTTGTCATACAAGTCCTGGGAGTATGCAGCCCTTCCTCGTCCATTCGCATGCGATGGCACGTAAAAAGATCCATTGTCTAATAATCTCTGATAGACGCTGGACATCGTGGAGTGATGCGGCTGTCGCTCGTTAGGGTACAGATTTTGATACATCCGTAATGCTGCACTCACATTTTCCCCACACAAAAAATACGTGCGTAACATGAGCGCGTATTCTCTGTTGGAAAACTGATACGCCATTTTTGCAACCACACAAGAAATTGTTTTAACTTGATTGCGCGGATTGAAAAATGAAATGAACAGACCGGCTGGCGCCAACTGACCTGTGCCGGCCGGCGCCGACACGCTGGCGCCAGTGCGGTGTTCGGGGCGCGGGCGGGGAGGTATGTTGCCGTGAGCGAAGTGGGCATTGTAGGTAATTCGATTTATGAATGGACCTAGGTAGGCGTAAGAATAGGAGTCGGTCAGTAACCCCACGTGTATTGACGAATGATTAACCAAATATTAGCCTTTTTGAGGGACATTCTATTTTTACTTTTTTTTTTGTTTTTTTTTTCACATATGTGATCAGTTACAGAGACTGAGCGTACCAATTTTTTTTTTTTGGTAATTACAAAATAAGGGTGTATTTAGTAAGACAGTAGGATTGATGTATATGTATTAATTGATGATGTATATTACAGACATGTACGAACAAATCCTAAAATTCGGAGCGGAAATAGTCCGAGCGTTACGAGGGGCGACCGCCCCCGTTTTAGTGTACCTGCCCCCTGGGGCGGAGCTGAGAGGGGGGGCGTGGGCGGTGGTCGACCCTAGCGTCAACTCGCAGCGGATGGAGATGTATGCTGATCCTGAGGCTAGGTGAGTTCGAGGGGGGGGGTAGGATAGATTGAGGGGGAACATTATGCTGCTTATTATAAAAACGTAAAACCTTGATTGAACCCCATTGTTGACACAACAAAAGTGTTACCACAAAAATGCGTTCTATGTACGAGTATTCAAAGATCGTTTTTCTAGGTACAGTTTTTTAGTTAGACTTGGTCTAAACTCTGCTCATTTTCTTGTAATAAGCCCCTATGAGTCAAGGGTTTTGGGAAAACTGAGGTTGTTTTGTTGGTTGTGAGGTGAAGGGGGTAAGATAGATTGAAGGGGTCAGCTAGGTGGGAGGAATGAGGGTAGGTGAAATTGAAGCTGGAACATAATATGGGTCAGAGTGGTTACAAATAAGTTTTATTTGGTAAATAATCGATTTTCTTTGTCAAATAAAAGGTGTGTAAAAACAAAACATTGTAAGTGCCAACATGAAGTAGTATGAAATAGACGGTTGGAAGGAGAGGAGTAAGGGACTGAGGGGGGTTAGTGAGCTTGGAGGGGGGTAGATGGGAATAAGGGGGTAAGTGTAATTGAGGGGGGTAAGTGGGAACGAGGGGGGGGGGGGTAAGTGAAGATTAAGGGGGGTAAATTGGAATAAGGGGGTAGGTGTGATTGAGGGGAATACGTGGGAATGAGGGGGGGTTATTAAGGATTGAGGGGGTAGATGAGAATAAGGGGGTAGGTGTTATTGAGGGGTTTAGGTGGTATAATCTATTCTGCCGTCCCAGCGTCAGGAAGCAATAAAAATCCAAACTTTCGCATCGCAAGAAAGTACTTAACACATTTAATTTTGAACTTATGTATGATCTGAATGAAAAGCCGTGTTGGCCGAATGGGGTTGTACATCGACTTTCAATCCGAAGGTCGTGGGTTTGAATCCCGGCCGTGCATCAATGGATTTTGCGTTTCGTAAAATTTATATGCGCTTTTTAACACGTGCTCTAAACGGCGAAGGAAAACATCGTGAGGAAGCCAGTTAGTGTTTTTATAGGCGGCGATGGGCTTGCAACCTGTCACGTATCGAATACTTAAACAAAGGACCTGGAATAAGTAAGATCTGAGAGAATGTCTACCGCACCTTGGGGATACAGTCGTGAACCTGTTTTACGTTTGTTTTTGTATGATTTTTTTACAGAGGCGGAGTTCTAGAAGCGGAAGGAATAGTTGAAGTGAAATTCAAACAGCGAGACATTTTGAAAACTATGCACAGAATCGATCCTGTACTTATGAGGCATGGCGCTAGGGCAGCAGGTAATGGTCACCCATCCACCCATCCCACTATCCCACCAATAAAAAAAGCTGATAGTTTGTTTAGATGTTTGTATGTTTGTGTTTGAGATTTGTTTGTAAAGTAAAAGTACATACATGTTATACATAGAACACACCAAGACCCGAGACAAATACTTGTAGATCATACAAACATTTGTCCCGGCGCGGGGATCGAACCCGCAACCTTCTTCTTGCAGGCGGGCCTTCGCCCACTGCGCCACAGAGGAACCTACTTTTAACTTTGATGGTAAAATAATCTAAAAAACTATTGTTTTTCAGAACTAAAGGAACAGATTAAAGAAATCTCTAAGAATCTAGACCGGCGAGGTTCGATCGACGATGTCCTTATCAAAACGGAGTCTGGGAAACAAGGTAAGTTATACAGGGTGTCCCATATTATGGTGAGATTTACAGGGTGTCCCAGAATATACAGGGCGTCTTAAACGTATACAGGACGTCCCAAATATGTATACAGGTCGTCCTATTCAGAGGCAAAGTCAAATTGTGTTGAGATATACAGGGTGTCCCAGAATATACAGGGCGTCCTTCACGTATACAGGACGTCCCAAATATGTATACAGGTCGTCCCAAATATATATACAGGTCGTCCTTTACATGTTATGGTGAGATAAGATATACAAGGATTTTTGAGACGGGACATAAAGGGTAGTAAAATTCAGAGCTTAAGTGTAACATAGATATTGTTTACAGCGGAGAGTAGAATACGTGAATTGGAAACAGAATTAATGGCCGCCGAGAAAACAATGAAAGGAAGGGAGAAGGAACTTAGCCCCATTTACCACGAGGTAACTAAATATATACATGCTTTAAATAAATTAATACTACTTATATACTTTTTGTTTGTAAATACATACATATCTCTATATATAAAAATGAATCCCTATATCCCTTGGTCACGCCATCACGCGTGAACGGCTGGACCGATTTCACTATTTTTTTTGTTGTGTTTGTTATTGTCAGGAGAAGGTTCTTATGACAGAAAAAATCTCTATATTAATCATGGAGGGCGTGAAATAAGGGTTGCAAGTGGGAACGTTGGAAGTTCCAGTTGAAGGCAACTAGATGGCGTTGCTAACCTATGGCTGAGGTCGAGATGGCGCTATTATTGCATTTTTAAAAGTTTTCAAGTATGTTATTTTGCTGACGAAGTCGCGGGTACCAGCTAGTTATACATAGAAACACCCAGAGCCGAGAAAAATATTTGCAAATCATACAAACATTTATCCCGCGGCGGGGATCAAACCCGCAACCTTCTGCGTCCCAAGCGGGCTTCCACCCACTGGGCCACAGAGGTCGATTTTTCTTAATTTTGTATATTTTTTACAGATTGCTGTTCAATTTGCCGAGTTACATGATACAGCGGAGCGTATGTTGGAGAAAGGCTGTATATTCGTAAGTTTATTCACCCTGTATATTATTAATACAAATAGTTAACCACCCTGTATTATTATTATTTATGATTCATAATTCATTAATTGCTTGTGAACCTAGGTTACAGAGTAGATGGTATTGTTAAAACTAAGAATCTCTAGATCTAATCTGGTTAGCATACAAACATAATTTTACAAAGTCAATATTAGATAAAGAAATAAATGTCAGATTAAAAAAAAATGATGTCAAAAGAAAAAAATAATTAAATTAAATTAGCATAAAATGTAATATAAATTAGTATTAGCATCATTAGTATTAAAATTAAATCTACTATGAGTACCTACTCTACACAATCAGTAATATTACGGTCGTTTATGTTCCAAATTTTAATACACTATTTCGCAGAACACAGCTATTAAAGATATTTAAGTAGTTAAGCCATGACGGAGGCCTTAAGGCGGCCTAAAAACTCCGTCACCAGAGTTGGCCGCTGACTCATACGAACTTACTTTTAATATCAGCCAATATATCTAAGGATCGTTAGAACAATCTAAGATAGTTCAACTCCCAATCACTGTCTATATTTTTATAAATAAAATAGATATAGGAATAGTAACAGCATCTGTGTTTGATTTTGTGTCTGTTTGTGTTTGTACGCAGTTATGTTCTAACACACAAACAGTTGTAATCATATCCCACACTATCGGTCTTACTACAAAAAATATAAACCGTGTTTAGCGAAGCACTGACTAATTGGAATGACAAAAATGCTATAAGACATAATTACGTTTTTATACTAATAAGAAAACAGACTTCAATGTTTCACTCAAAACGCGGTGTGACTCAGGGCGTCAAGCTGTCGATTCCATTTCTATTTGTGACATGGCTTGGAGGGAAGGTGTTTAGAGTCTTTCGGGGAAACTATCAATCCCTCAGGAATAAAATTTATATGGGACCACCTCTGGAGTATACCCAATCATAAAAAGAATTTCAAACATAAAAAGAATTTTGCAAATCGGTCAACAAATGGCGGAACAATCGCGTAACAAGATACAAAAAAAAAAACATACAGACGAATTGAGAACCACCTCCTTTTTTGAAGTCGGTTGAAAAAACTAATTTTTGATGCTAGTCGATTCAGTTTCATTTCAGGGATCAAAAGACTCAATGGAATCATTTAAGGATTGAGTACTAGAAAAGTCAGAAATCGATAAAAACTTGGCCCATACATTTTGTACTAAAATGAATGAACTAATTTTCTTGCCAAACGATCCTATTTCTTAACTTTTTTTTTAGTAAGACCTTTTTTTTGTTTTTTTAATCAACCTATTGTGTCCCACTGCTGGGCAAGGGTCTCCACCAAGTAAGGGCAGTAAGACCTTAATTGTTTTATATATTATTATGTATTGCAATTAGACCATGATTCTAAACATATTTAGCGGGAAAAAAACACAAAAAAGTTTGACTTAGCTTAGTCATTTTATGTTATTTTTATTTCCGGTTATTTACTTCTAGGACAACATAATAAGACCATACCTACCTGATAATTTCATTTATAAAAGAAAACAAAAATTAAAACTCAAAATCCAGCAATCTACGTAAAACAACGCGCCCAGTACATACGCAAAGTTATCTTCAAACGCTGTTTTCTCCGGATATAATGATTTTTTCGGAAAATCCTTTTGAATTTGGTTGTGTGTTGGGATGCTGTACCTACCCCTTTTGGCTTCGGTAGACGTCTTTTTACACTCTGTATAAATAAATAAATAAATATTGCTGGACTTTTAAATAAATATTGCTGGACTTTTCACACAGCATTATCTAGCCCCAAAGTAAGCTTGAGCTTGTGTTATGGGTACTAGATGACTGATAAACTACTTATATACTTTTTGTTTGTAAATACATACTTATTATACATAGAAACACCCAGACCCGAGACAGATATCTGTAGGTCATACAAACATTTGTCCCGCGGCGGGGATCGAACCCAACCTCCTGCATCGCAGGCGGACCTTCGCCCACTGCGCCACAGAGGTCGTCAATATAGATGTGAAGATACTTTAATAAAAAATATTCTAAGAAGAATGTTTTCAAACAGGATATAATACCATGGCGCGACTCCCGTCGTTTCCTCTTTTGGCGTTTGAAGCGACTTCTTCGGCAGAACGAGCAGGAGAGGAGGGTCCAACAAGCAGTGTCGCCATCCGACAGTATGGACCAAGGGGCCGCCGCTGCGACCTTGAGGAGGTGGTTCACGGAGGACCGCGGGGAGACGCAGGTTTGACCTTTAACCTTTGACCCTGAGCTTGACCTTACAGACCAAGAAACAGCAGCTGCCTTGAGATTGTTTACTGAAAACCGCGGGGAGACTCAGGTTAGACCTTTGAACTTGACCTTGACTCAGACCTTGACCGAAAAATGTTCATAGCCTCGGAATCATCTACTTTGAGGATATGGTTTGACCTTTGACCTTGACTTTGACCTAGGATATGAAGGGTTTAAAACAGGTTCATGGAGGACCGCGAGGAGATGCAGGTTTGACCTTTAACCTTTGACCCTGACCTTGCCCAAGGCTATGAACATCTTCAATATCATCTTCTTTGAAGAGATGGTGACCAAGCATTAGCTACCTTGAGATGGTTCTCTATAGACCGTGCGAGACGCATGATTGACCTTTGACCTTGACCGTATGGATCAAGAAGAAGCAGCTATCCTGTGATGGTTTTTTTGAAGACCGCCGGGAGTCGCAGGTTTAACCTTGATCCTGACATTCACTCTGACTTTGACCTTGAATAAGAATAAGAATTGACTTAATGGACCAAGGAGCGGCTGTAGTTATTCTGGAGAGGTGGTTTTCTGAGGACTTGGAGGAGACACAGGTTTGACCTTTGACCCTGACCTTGAACTGATATGAACCCCGTGAAAATAATCGCTAAATGGTCTTATTTTGATCCTGGTTCCGGACCTGGTTATGAAGATTTTATTGACCTTGACATGGGTTATGAAACCTGTGGAATTATTCGCAAGATACTCTGAATTTGATCCTGATATTGACCTCGACCTTTGACCCTGACTTTGTTGATTGCGGAATTCATATCTCTGTTTACAATTACCTTTTTTATTGCAGTCCCACCAGTGGGAACACGACAACGAAGCCGTTTGCAAATGGTTGGAGGCACAAGCGGTTGAAGAAAGCTCAGTACTTGAACGTAATCTACGTGCCATTAAACAAGACGCCACTCTTCAAGCTGTCAATAATCTTGTTATGGTATGTAACTAAAAAAAACTAGCCAAGTGCGAGTTGGACTCGCGCACGATTGGTTCCGTACCATCATCTATAAAAACGACTTAAATACTTATTTTATTGTTTTTTTACATCATCTGTATGTGCATCTTATATACTTTTTGTTTGTAAATACATATACACTAGCTTCTGCGCGCGGCTTCGCCCGCGTGGTACCAACATTTTGAATAGCTTATATGCTATTCCAGGTCACTATCTATGCCTATTCCAAGTTTCATCCAAATCGGTTCACTGGTTTTAGCGTGATTAAAACACAAACATACAAACTCACAAACTTTCAGCTTTATTAAAAGTGGGATAGAAATACCCAGACCAGAATCAAGTGTAGATCGTACCCGTGATCATACAAACATTGGTCCCGCCGCGAGGATCGAACCCGCAACCCTTCGCCCACTGCGCCGGTCGTCAACAATAACTAAATATGAACCAAAACTTATTCCGTTTTTTCTTTTTTCAGGAGTTAACACCATCGCAACGCGCTGAATTCATTCGAAAACTCTCTGCATTGACTCTTGAACAATAGTTTAATATTATGTAATCTCGCTGCAAATTAAACAGGGTGTAAAAAGACTACTACCGAAAACTGAGGGGTTGCAATCAGACCATGATTCTAAACATATTTAGCGAAAAAAATGTTGACTTAGCTACGTCATTTTATGTTATTTCCGGTTATTTACTACTAGGACAACATAATAAGACTATACATACCAGATAATTTCATTTATAAAAGAAAAAACAGTTAAAACTCGAAATCCAGCAATCTACGTAAAACAACGCGCCCAGTACATACGCAAACAGTAATATTCAAACGCTGTTTTCTCCGCATATAATGTTTTTTTTTTTTTGGTAAATCTTTTTGGATTTGGCTGTGTTGGGATGCTGTACCTTCGGTAGACGTCTTTTTACACCCTGTATTTTAACCGACCTCATAAAAAGAGGTTCTATGTTCTCCAACAATCTGGTATCTAAGTTGTGTTTGTCTTACAACGATATCTCCGTCGATTGTCAGAACAAAATTCTCTTTTATATCTTGCTTCTAAAAATCAAAATATGAGCCAAAATTTAAGTGCGTATGAGTCAGCGGCGAACTCTGATGATGGAGTTTTTAGGCCGCCTTAAGGCCGCCGTTATGTCTTGAAGACTTAACAGGGACCGACATTTAACATGCCCTCCGAAGCACGGAAGCGCTCAGATGAAAATGTCACTAGCGGTCACCCATCCTTAGAGTTTTTAGTTTAGAACGTTCCTTAACTTCGACGATCTATCAAGAACGACTAAGCCAGCATTTCGGAGGACACGTTATGTATCACGGCTAGTTATCGTTAAGCCATGACGGAGGCCTTAAGGCGGCCTAAAAACTCCGTCGCCAGAGTTGGCCGCTGACTCATACGAACTCAGTGTGAGCGAGAATCTCAGCGAGAAAATGTTTAATTTATTTAAATATAATTACTATCAGAACAAATTGGGGGCTATTTTTGCTGTGTTTGTAAAGAGTGCTTGTTGAATTGTTTTAGATAAATGTAATAATTACGTATTATTGAAACCTTATTATTAGCAAATACACCGCTCGTTTGTAACGCTTTAGGACACATCCGCCAGATTCCACATTCGTCAGATTATTTATTTATTCCACATTCGTCAGATTTTTTTACCTCTGACGAAACGATGATTCCTCTTTCGTCAGATTCCATTATTCTACATTTCTGGCTAACCTAACCAAATGGGTCGTTGGTTAGGTTATGTTAGGATAGTGAAAAAACCATGCGCAAGGCGAGCGAGCGAAGCGAGTGTGCCGCGGCAGCGGCCGCCGAAGCGCCAGAAATAAATAAATCTGACGAAAGGGTCATTAGAAGTTATCCACATCCGTCATTCATGACGAAACTGAACTGATATTATACAAAAAACTACTTCTGACGAAAGTGGAATCTGACGGATGTGTTCTAAATCTTTGTAACTACCAAAAAAAAAAAGAAAATGATAATTGCATGGTCAGATTTTTTTATTTAACTATCACACGTATTAAGTGGAGATGGGCAGGACACTTGGCTAGAAGAGATGACGGCCGGTGGACAAAGTGACAGAATGGTGGCCAAGAGACGCATCGACCACGGGGCAGACCACCAGCCCGTTGGTCAGACGACATAGTCAGCGTGGTTGGACGACAATGGATGAGGATAGCACGGAGCCGAGAGGAGTGGCGGGTTAGAGAGGAGGTCTACGCCCAGCAGTGGGTATTAATAGGTTATTGATGATGATGAACTATCACAAAGTTATCGAGGATTGTAGTCAAACAAAACCGAACAAAATTTTATGAAAACTGTACAAATAGGTACTACAGACAACAATTGACAGACTCTCATTCAAACTATGCTCTCGTACATCTCCAGTCAGTAAAACCGCAGTAGCTATCATACATCCATGTCTGACTCGTCACGTCTCCTATTTAGGTTATAATTTTTTTTTCTCTTATTTTCAGTTTTAACTACATAAAAATGTGATCAGAAACAGACACCGAGAACATGTTTAAATTTTTTTTGTAATTAGAAATAGGGGTGTATAAATGATTGTCTCATCAAAGCTGCGGGTTAAAATTAAACTTGTTAAGTGTTATGTACATAAATACATTGTTATATTTGTGTACATAGATCCATATCCATACTAATCTTCTATAATATAAAAATGAATCGCAAAATGTGTTGGTAAGCGCATAACTCAACAACGCCTGGACCGATTTCATTAAATTTTTTTTTGTTGTGTTCGTTATTGTCAGGAGAAGGTTCTTATGACAGAAAAAATCTATATATTAATCATGGAGGGCGTGAAATAAGGGTTGAAAGTTTGTATGGGGAGTTGGTAGTTCCAGTTAAATGCAATAGATGGCGTTGCTTATAAGTATGTTATTTCGCTGACGAAGTCGCGGGTACCAGCTATAATATTATAAATGTGAAAGTAACTCTGTCTGTCTGTTTGTTACGCTTTCACGCCCAAACCGCTGAACAGATTAAGCTGAAATTTGGCATAGTTAAAGGTTGTATCCCAGGGAAGGACATAGGCTACCTTTTATCTCGAAAAAATGAAAAAATCTCGAGGGACCGCGGGTCACACCGCGGGAGCGCAGCTAGTACTAAATACATTCCTGCTTTAGTTATTTGAGTGTGACAATGTCCTTGTCATGTTGTATGAAAACGAATTAGAAAGAGATTAAATTACCGTTTCGAGTAAACCGGGCTTAACTAATGTTTGATAACTTGCAATTAGTATAGAAGTTAGCTCAGGAACTAAAGATTCGATTTGGAAAACATTTAGGTAAATACATTTTTGTATAGAAATTAGTTTTTTTTTATTGAACACTGAACAAAATATGTACACTATGGGCCGCACTCAGAGGCGACGGTTTCTTAAATCGATCCTTTGTAAAGATTTTCCATATAAAACCGTTACTAAGCAACGGTTTAAGTTGACGTTTGTGAATCTGAGTAACGACGTAATAAAAGTTGCACCCAAGGCAAGGTCGTGGGTTCAAGTCCCGGTGCAATTTTACGGATAAAAATCTTAAAAATAATATCAAGGGATTTCACTCAATCTCTCTTAGATACCAAAAAGTGATAAGTAGATTAAACCCGCTTGTTGTTATATAATAGGTTTTAATTTATTTATTTAGCTATAATGGGGCTTTTTTTTATGTATGGGCAAGGGCTGTTTTGTATATAATAAAATAAAATATATATCTCTTTTTAAAACTGTGTTCATATTTATTCATATTTTAAAAAGTGTGATCAAACACCGTTATTAGAGGTACCTAGTACCTATGTCCCTACCTATATACAGTCAGCTGCTCACTGCTGACTGTACATAGACTAAACCCAAAGCACATAATAATAAATAATAAAGCCCATTTATTTCCAATCCCTTAAAATGAAATATTTACACAATGCATTTGATCGTGTGTACACAAAAGTTTTTTTTTAATTTCTCTCGTTTTCTCGGCTAGGAACCCATCTTTGGGTGTAGTAGGCCTCCTCCAGCTTATTCCAATTAGTTCTCTCTTTTGATTTGCTGAACGGTGAAGGAAAACATCGTGAGCAAAGCCGCAGCTCAGTCAGCTCCACACGTATTGACAGCTTCTTCCTCGTGCTCCTACTAAATTCTCCTACTAGTAGGAGCACCGGGACAGCCATGTCCTGATGCTCCTACTGAATATAAAAACTGTAACTAACAGACCTATAGCATAGGTTGCGAGGAGCGAAGCGACGAGTGGTTAGGTGTATAGTGAAAAACCACGCACGAGCCGAGCGAAGCGTGCCGGCGAGTGCCAGATCCCCGTGGTTTTTATGTTCAGTAGGAGCATCAGGATGGGTGTCCCGGTGCTCCTACCAGTAGGAGAATTTAGTAGCAGCACGAGGAAGAAGCGGTATTGACGTCGTCTCTCCTGTGGGCGGCTGATTAAGCTGAGAGGATGGTTTAGGTGCTACAAGCCTCCATCTCAAACAATGTCCCGGCACTACAGCGTCCCGTCAAGTGTAGGCATAGTCAAGGACTCCCCATTGTAGTACTCATACATATATTCGTGTCTGATGGTTGGCGCTAGGGTCAAACCATTTACTGTCAATATCGGTTCATCTGTAAACAAAACAAATAAGTTAGTTTGAAAATTAGCTGTGAGTTAGTGAGCCGTATTGGCCGAATGGGGTTGTGAATCGACTTTCATTTCGAAGGTTCGAAATGTTCGAATCCCGGCCGTGCACAATGGATTTTTCGTTTCGTGAAAATGTATATGCGCTTTAACACGAGCTCTTAACGGTGAAGGAAAACATCATGATGAAACCCGCAGCTTCGTCAGCTCCACACGTATTGACGTCGTCTCTCCTGTGGGCGGCTGATTAAGCTGAGAGGATGGTTTAGGTGCTACAAGCCTCCATCTCAAACAATGTCCTGGCACTACAGCGACCCGTCAAGTGTAGGCATAGGTTGCCTCCTGACGCTGTATAAATCATCTAATATATCTACCTATCGGCCTTTACATCTGTAAAGGCCTAAGTTTTGCTTTTCCAATCCATTCGTTCCCCACCATCGCTTTGATATCGTAGCTCCACCTTTTCTTCGGCCGACCCTTTCGCCTTTTTCCGCAACTTCCGCAAGAGCCGCTCCACTTGGTTACTTCAATTATTGTCATTGTATCGCGCTAGGTAAAGCACCTAATAAAAAAAACTTAAGCCTTTACATCTATATTAGATGATTTATACAGCGTCTGGAGGCAACCTATGCCTACACTAAACGAAACGCTGCAGTGCCTAGGACATTGTTTGAGATGGAATAGGCTTGCCCAGCACCTAAACCATTCTCTCAGCTTACTCAGCCGCCCACAGGAAAGACGACATCAATACGTGTGGAGCTGACTAAGCTGAGGGTAAAGCACCTAATTATTATTATTAATAGCCCGTGATGTTCCACTGCACCTATTATGTGCAAATCACCTAATATAGGGAAAGGAAAAATATTCAGAAATGATAGGAGCGTGCATGCAATTTAAGGAAATTAATTCTATAGAAAACTATAGTTACCTACCTACGTAGAGGTAAGTTTGTACCTAAATTAAATTCAAGCTAATATAAATGTTATAAAAAAAACCTGACTTTAAAAGAAACTGATTCTTGATTCTTCGGATCTTTTTGTATTTTAGCGATTCATACCTTAGCGGAACGCTCTGTGACGAAACCGTTCCGTGGAATTCGTCCAAAACAGACGTTTCCTGAGATTGGTTGCGGTCGGTTGAACAGCGGCAAGGTTTCGTTGCGGATGCGTTGAGCTGGAGGAAGCAGATATCTGTGGGGGAAGACAGAGAGGCATAATTAAATACCTACATCCCCCCAATTCTCGCTGTGCAAATCAATAACGTGTTTGATTAATTAGTTTTATATTTTTCATTTATTCTTTCCTTGTAAACGGTTAAAAATAGAAAATATTCCGACCGCTGCGCAATTATTAAATTTCAGAATTTGAATAAAATGACTAATTTGACAAAATAATTTATATTGAGTGCTAAACTGTTGTGGAGCACTGTAGTTTATGAGCATTGTGTTCATTAGAAGGTACCTAACCAGTGGTAGGTACCTGGTGCTCTTCAATTTAAAGATTTTGCGCCATTATGTTGGGTTTTGTGTTTTTGATTATAATTATATTACCACAATGTTTTGGTAAGAACTTTTCACTATTTATTTTCTTGCTTATGTACGGTGCAAAATTCTTTTGAATTATAAGTAGGTACTTAGGTACCTAAGTAGGATTTCGTTACGGACACATTCGCCCGTTTCCACATTCGACTTAAATAAAAAAAAAATCATTTTAGTTCGCTTTCGTCACATTTTCCATGTGAGTGCACAACAGTTGGTTCTATTCCACTCTCTTCTATCACTTGTCATCTCCGTCTTCACTCCTTTTCTCCCTTATCGTCTCTCACACAACCCATCGCAACGCTAGACTCGTAGAAAATGAAGAAAAATGGTGTCTGAATCGGTTTGCCGCGACCTCTGATTCTTACCTAATAAAATTGAAGCGTGCTTGCTTAGTCGTTCTTGATGGGTGACCGCCAGTAGCGGAGATCCTTTGAACGAAATGTAGGTATAAATCCGCCCATCATGCAATGAAATCATATTTTGTGCAACCCCCGCGAGAATCGAGCTTCTTTTGAGTCTCAGCCGAGTACCACACTTAATAGTTTTAATAGGTAGGTATTAGGTTTAAATATACAGGGTGTAAAAAGACGTCGATCGAAGCCGAAAGGGGTAGGTACAGCGTCCCAAAACACCACCAAATCCAAAAGGATTTTCCGAAAAAATCATTATATCCGGAGAAAACAACGTTTGAAGATCACTGTTTGCGTATGTACTGGGCGCGTTTTTATACGTAGATTGCTGGATTTTGAGTTTTAATTGTTTTTTTCTTTTATAAATGAAATGATTAGGTAGGTATGGTCTGATTATGTTGTACCTACTAGTAGCAAAAAACTAGAAAATAAAATAAAATGACGTCTAACGCTAATTCAAAAATTTTTTTGAGTTTTTTTTCGATAAATATGTTCAGAATCATGGTCTGATTGCAATCCCTCAGTTTTCGGTAGCAGTCTTTTTATACCCTGTATTTAGCCATGATTCAATGTTTTTGGAGGTTCCCGTATTCCCTGTGTATTATATATTTAATTTCCCGTTAATTATTGTTGATAACCATGATAGTTTATAAAAAAAACGTGAACTAAGTAATGTTTTATTCTTTCCGCAGCAACAATACAAGAAATAACTGTACAATTTTACAAAAATGTTCGTTTTGAACATAAGTACAACGTTGAGGTACCTTCAACTTTAAAACTGGGCACACCGTTCAGATTCAAGATCGAAAATCTTGATGATTATGATCATTTTTATACGAGAATTATGTAAGCCTTTTCATGATTGTACATAATACTTACCTACATCTACCAAGACTTATAGAGAACATTTTTTATTTATCGCATCTGAATAAATTCCTTCACCGTTTAAAACCGTACTGGAATAGTGCCGAGTGCTGTGGGTTAAATAATCCCGCCGGTTATTTAATAGATTTCATTTCGAAAAATTTACGCTTGAGGAAATGAAACATGGGTGGACAAAAGAAACATGTTGAGGGTTGAGAGAAACAACTATAATAGGGTCTTTCATTTTGAACTAACTTGATTCAGGAATTGGGTTCAACAAATAAATTTAAAAAATGTTTATATAATGTTTTTTTTTGTTATGAAAATCCCGAGAAATTCGATAAAGACTATCCTTTCAATTGATTGTTGCTTTTTGTATAACTTAGTCCATTCGTAATGTAGCTGCGCTGCGATTGGTGGAACGTCTGTTCTCCTTGAAAATCAGTATGCAACATTTCAAAAAAATCAATAGATGATTAATTTTGAAGTGAAAACTCAAATCGGGTTAGGAATTAAATTGATACCTACGCTCAAACGTCTATTTACAAACCAAAAATGAGGCCTTGTCAGTTTGTGTAGGTAGTTTATAATGAAAGACCCTGTATAGAAACATCGATGCAGATTCGGCTGATTGGCCATCACACTGTTACTCGATGGGGGAAAAAATTCCCACGAGTCTCTGTGTTACACGATTTGGTGGAACCCATCATTTCATCAATCATTAATGATACATCGAACCGTCGGATATTTTTCAACCGCGAAAGAAAATCTTGTAAGCTCCCTTACTTTAAAACTTAAAAAAATTTAAGAGTCTATTTAATTTATGTTAGCTTAAGATAGTTAAGCGCTTTGGATTCTTCTGTAAGCTTTCTATTTACTTTTAATAAATCATTTCATTTAGACTGGAAAAGCGGCCCGCCACGCGGCTAGCCGCCCCGCGGTTCATCCGCTAGTCCGTAAGAGGGCTAGTAGGCAGCGAAGGGCTTTCAGCCTAATTATGAAAAGCTTAATTTAGACAAATATAAATAAAAATATAAATGTAATAAACTGACTTTGGACATACCCTGACTACCTTAGACTATGTTCAAAGTAGAGAAAATAATCGTGATCTGTTATGTTATTTTTGTTTAATACTGATAACCTTTATATTACAGATGTAATTATTATTCAAATATAAACCATGTTTACATAAACTCTATGTTACAAAGAGTCAATAACCATTTTTTATCTCAGGTAAAAATAAATCACTTATTTTTGCTACTAAATTGTTGAACTTCCAAGTTGCTGTGTAGATGCTGTTTTGACACCTGTAGCAGTGGTCTTGCCGATCAATGGATTATTAGTTTTGTAATAAGTGGGTATCTAGGTAAGGTACAGTACGCAAAATCGGTCTCTAGCTCTCTGAAGTTAGGTGCACTAAACGATTGCGCAGGTTTGGTAGAGTAAGCGAGATAGCGCGATGCAACAAACTAAGCGAGTGAGCGAGGCAGCTGTAGAAGTCTTCAAAAATGGGTTCTGCTCAGCTACTTCAAAGAGCTAAAGCTTCTTCGTACTGTAGGTACCTACTTAAAAGCCAATCAACTTCAAGCATGAAAAAAACATCGTGAGAAAACCATAAACATCGATGTAATCTGGGTTGATCTCTAATTTCGATGTAATTTTTCAAACATCGATCGATGTTTGCTTCCCCAGTCTATTGTTTTTTTTTATTTAAGTGGACCCGAGCGCGACTTCGTCTGCGCATTGTTTCGTCATACAAACTTTAGAGATAGAACCAACTTGTTCCAATACAACCTATGAAAACACTGAATTCATTTTTGGATTTGCTGTCTTTCATAAATATAAATAAGTACCTACCCATCTAAGGGGTTGGGTAGTTTAAAAAAATAATAAATACGTGTTTCGCTATTTATTAAAAAACTTATTTAGACATCACAACCCCACAAATAGTCTTTTAATTTAAGTAATACAAATTGTTCAAAGCATAGTAGAAGGAAATGACATAGCCATTTTGAAAAGTCTAAAGTTATTGGGTGTCATGGCAAACAGAGTCCTGCTAAAGTTTGTATGCAATATTCCCGTTATCCTTTTACATATTTTTTGGTTTTCAGCAACGTTTTTCGATATAAAAAGTAGCCTATATGCTATTCTGGAGTTATACCTTTCACCTTACCAAATTTCATTGTAAACTGTTTCGTCGTTTGAGCCTGATCCTTACACAAACATACAACCATCTAAACAAACTCACAAACATTCAGCTTTATTATTATTATATGAGTGGGATTATTTTATTCAAAAGTATAGTCTATCCGACATCATGCTATTAATTACAATCATTATTACTTATGTGTGCCCAACTTTCTTGAAGCGCAATCAATCTTTGTGTATCTGAATTCTGAAGTTCAACTCAATGAATGGCTTTTATCATTGTATAATTATGTTCTGTGTTGCCTGAAATAAATGGTTAAGTACTTATTTATTTATAGGACAATAAAAATATCACCCCAGACATGGTTACAAAATGGCAATGTCACGTGTATGATGAATATAATATGGAAGAAATTATACACTTCAATGTTACCATACAAAAAACAGGTACGTACACGTACAGTCAACACCATTGCCTATTTAACGTAAAACTCAAACATCCCTGGTGACAGCCAAAGATTTGAACTGTTTTAGCACGTAAGTAGGTATACGCAACTAGCGTACACGGTTTTACAAAATATTTAAACAATTAAAACTAAACACTTTTTAAAATAAAAAACCAACAAAAAAACGTAGTACACTAGTTTAAAGTTAATAGAATAATTAGTTTGTATTGCTTTTCTTTTCTTGTTGTTTGTTACCCTGATTCTTCACGGTATTTATGGGTCGCAAAGGAACAGGAGTCAAATTCAAAGTGTTTCCAGCGGTCCTACTGAATCTTCGATTATATATAGGGTCTTTCATTTTAAACTACACAAACTGACAGGGCCTCATTTTTGGGTTGTATAGACGTTTGACCGTATCAATTTAATTCCTAAGCCCATTTAAGTTTTCACTTCAAAATTTATAATTTACTGATTTTTTCGTTGCACCAATCGCAGCGCAGCTACATCACGAATGGGCTAAGTTATACAAGAAGCAACAATCAATTGAAAACAAAAAAAAACATTAAGTACATAAATATTTTTAAAAATTATTTTTTGAACCCAATTCCTGAATTAAGTTAGTATAAAATGAAAGACCCTATATTTTTGCTTTTTCCAAAGGTTTCTGTAAAAAATGCTTTGCTTTGGTCACAAATAGTATCTGAGATTGTTTTAGACGGGAACTACATCAGCTTATTTGTGAACGATGGGAGAATGAACATAATATATTTAGAAATCGATGAGAAAAAAGAAATGAACTTCAATGCTAAAGCTGAATATAATTACAACGAGGGCGAGCTTGTGAAGATCAAATGCCTGAAAATGAAGGGACAAGTAATAAGAAAGGAATTATCTTTTTACAATGGTAAGTACCTATTCGGAACGAATGGATTATTACCGTTTGCCCCCACCAACTGCCCCCACGCGGTGGCAGACGGTAACACTTATGGCTATCCGGCCCCGCTATATTTTTGACAAGAAGTTTATTGTTTTCGTGCAATTCGATTTCGTGTTCAATGTCATTTATTTTCATTATAATTTTTGTCTGAGTATTCAATTCAATTCAATACATTTATTTCAGATACCATGATCCATATCACACACACATTTTAAATGAATAGCTCACGTATTAGATAATTTTATTTAATAAAACGAGCTAAAGCTAAAATTGCAAATTAAATTTAAAATAACTTAAAATTTTCCGGGGTGGTTAGTAATATGTTTAATTTTAAAATTTATCCATCCCTGCGGGGGTGGTTGTTAGCCTATAATAATTCCTGTCTGTCATTGCGTCTAAAGCGCTCGTGGTCGTGCTTGTTTAGTCGTTCTTGATAGATCGTCAAAGTTAAGCAACGTTCGAAATGGTCTGTAAGTGGATGGGTGACCGCCAGTGGAATTTTCATCGGAGGGCACGTTAAATTGTCGGTCCCGGCTATTTAAGTCGCTAAGCCATGACGGAGGCCTAAAAACTCCGTCACCAGAGTTGGCCACTGACTCATACGAACTTACTTACTTACTGCGTCTAGAGACGCGGTGGCAGACGGGGGTGGTTAGCCATAAGTGTTACCGTCTGCCACCGCGTGGGGGCAGTTGGTGGGGCAGACGGTAATAATACGAATAATTAAGTAATTTTATATTTTGCTAGCTGCGCTCCGCGGTGTTACCCGCGGTCCCAACAGTGTGCAACAGTGCTTCCAAGCAGTGACACAGTATTAGGCTATTAAAAAAAAAGTAATAAAGGGCTTGTATAAACGGAACAAAAAAATAGCTAATTGTCACAGCTCAAAGTAGGTACAGTCAGCAACGAAAGTCGATTAACATTTGCTGTTTCATAGTCCTGAATGTTTCTGGAATACGTTACGTAATGACTAAAATGATCACGAATATTTGAAGAGTAGGTAAATCTCAGTACATAATAATATATATAATAATAGCATTATCTGATGGAAGCTGGACGAAAAAAGTGTAACTGTACCTCTAGCCTGAGTTAATTAGTTTGATTTATAGCTTTTTTTATTTTTTCAGGGTCTAAGATATTTCAGACACGCTATCAAAGCACCAAAGCCAATGAAACAATGTATATAAAACTAACACAACAGCACAACGCCTCATTCATTGACTGTACAGTAAAAGACTATTACGAAGAATATATGGAGTATACACTTCGACTGTTGTTTTTCATCCACCGTTCGTCTCTAAGTTTTGGTAAGCTTAAACGGCCACTCAACACATTTGCCGAAATATTTGTTGAACTGTTATAATCGTTTCAGAGTTGGCCACTCAGGCCTTTACATCTATACTAGATGATTCCTACAGCGTCAAGAGGCAACCTATGCCTGCACTCTAACAACCGCAGTGCCTGGGACATTGTTTGAGATGGAATAGGCTTGCCCAGCACCTAAACCATCCTCTCAGTTTAATCAGCCGCCCACAGGAGAGACGACGTCAATACGTGTGGAGCTGACGAAGCTGCGGATTTCATCACGATGTTTTCCTTCACCGTTAAGAGCTCGTGTTAAAGCGCATATACATTTTTACGAAACGAAAAATCCATTGTGCACGGCCGGGATTCGAACATTTCGAACCTACGACTTTCGAAATGAAAGTCGATTCACAACCTTCCTCTTTGCTTTCGGCTGTTGTACCGGACGGACGTGTGTCGAGAGTGTCTGTGCTTTTTTGGGAGTCTTCGAGGCTACCGCCCCGGGCCTTCGACTTGTTGAGGCTGTTCTGGTGCTGCGCCCCTGTCTTGAGAGCCGGTTCCTGCGAGCTGCGGGTCGGGTGAGGACTTGAAGCTTTTTGCTCTTTTGCTGGATTTGAACCGGCGGTCGTCTGATTGGTGGCTCGGTGTCGCCCGTCCAAGCAGTGGCGTGAAGCCCCGCGACGAAATTTCCTCACGCATCAATAAACCGGTCCGAGCAAGTACGCCACGAGCCAGCGCCTTAATTTTTACTGAGAGCAGTGTATGCTAACGCTTTGCTATAATTCTACGCCCCATACCTACCTACTTCTGTTTATCCGACCTCTATTTTGCTCTCGCACGGATTATTAAGTACCTAATTAATATATACCATGTCGAGGATGCAACATTCTCCACCAATATCTGGAGCAAGCCATACAGAAACGGAACCAGAGTCGGACAATAATGCTACTTATGCACGGTATAAAAGGAAAGCTTTGCGCAGTCCAGAGCTCATAAACTCATTTAAGCTTGAAAGCACGCTTAATGCCTTTGAATCGCGTATTACTGAACATATGACACAGCTGTTCATGACCTTCCAGCAGAACCAGGATACTAAGTTGTCTGCTCTCATGACGGATATCACCGATATAAAGCAAGAAGTAATAGAAATCAAAAATCATAATAAAGATGTTGATAAAAGGATAGATTTGCTTACATCGCAATATGAACAAGTCTCTCTGAAAACTTCAAAAATTGAGAGTGATTGGGAAGCCAATAATTCGAAAATTAGACAACTTGAGTATAAACTTGAAGAGCTGAATCGCCAATCTTGTGCATACAAAATTGAAATGAGGAATATCCCGTCTGATGTTCAAGAATCTACAAAAGATCTGCAATCGGTAATTGAAAACTTATTCAATGTATTGAAGCTCTTCCTTCTGAGGTACGCAGTATAAGACGGCTCCCGGGCAAACCTGACGCCCCAAGGCCTATAGTGATGGAGGTTAGCACAAGTGGCTTCAAAAATAAAATTATTCAAGAGGTGAAAAACTTCAATAAGACAAACTCTACTGCGAAACTTAATACATCGCATCTGTCCATCACTGGCACCTCTAGACCGGGGTATATCAGCGAACTGCTAACTTATAAAACAAAAGGCATCTTTCACAAGGCCCGTGAATATGCTAAACTTAAGAATTACGCTTTTTGTTGGACCGCAAACGGTCAAGTGTATTTGCGGAATGAAGAAGGATCTAAGAGCATCATCATCAAGAACGAGGAGCAATTGCAAAGCTTGGAAGAGGAAGCATGACTACAGGATAGTTCGCATCTAGACTTCCACGCCGATATTCTTAGTGTCTTAACTTTAGTAAATATTAGATTAGTCCCACTTAGTTTAGTTCTCGTTCATCAGTTTTCTTTTTTTCTTGTAAAAATGTAAAAGTCAGCCATTTCTCTCTTACATACTCGATCTACACACAGCTATTAAAACGCATATTGAGCTCTACTTTTATATGCACTATCTTAACGCACACGTACTACACTAAAAACATACACAACATAAAAAACACATCACCCCACTCAGCCTGCTATCTCCTTAAACTCACGCCCTACGCTGTTCTATGTAAAAGCATAATTTTACTCTCAACATGTTATCTCATACACTGCATGATTTTTCGCAGTGTTTTTGAAAAAATATTTTTTTACCTAACATGAATAAACATATTACCTAACATGAATATTTTTTTTTCCTTTTCTTATTAGTTTAAATATTCACTTCAATCTCGCAAAAATTTGTTCTCTTGCGCATTGTAACAGCCGAAGCAAAGATCCCTCATGTCTATATTACAAGTAGATAATATTTAGTTAGAGTGAGGAGTCCACGTCAAGACTTTACATATTAAGGTGACAAATCTTTCCTAAAAAATGTACTACTTAACCTTTTTGGTATAAGTTACATATTAAGGTCATGTTTGTAAAGACTTTGTTTGGAAATAAATATATTTTATTATTATTTTATTATAACCCCATTCGGCCAATACGGCTCACTAACTCACAGCTAATTTTCAAACTAACTTATTTGTTTTGATTACAGATGAACCGATATTGACAATAAATGGTTTGACCCTAGCGCCAACCATCAGTCACGAATATATGTATGAGTACTACAATGGGGAGTCCTTGACTATTTTGGGTCATACAGCAAATACAGATAGCAAGTGGTATTGCTTAACTGGAAAAGACGAGAAACTAGAACGTAAGTGAAATAAAATAAGATGAGTAGACGACATTTTTCACGTCGCGGGCCGTCTATGAGTCAGATAAGCGCAGTATTGTTGTGGATGGTACAATCTTCGGGAGGCCTATACCCAGCAGTGGGTGATGATGATGATGATGATAATGAAGTGAAATAAATAAATAAATATTGGAGGACATGTCTCACAGCGTCATCTAGCCCCAAACAAAGCAAAACTGAATACTTACTTAAAAACTTTTTGACCCAATTCAAAAAAATTAGGAGGATCTATCTTCGGCTGTATGTATGTTTGACGACCTCATTGTCGCAGTAGGTGAAGGTCCACCTGCGACGCAGAAGGTTGCGGGTTTGATCCCCGCCGGGGGACAAATGTTTGTATGACCTACAGATATTTGTCTCGGGTCTGAGCGGTCCTATGTATAATATGTATGTATTTAAAAACTAAAAGTATAAGTAGTTTATCAGTCATCTAGTACCCATAACTTAAGCTCTGCTTACTTTGGAGCTAGATGATGCTGTGTGAAAAGTCCAGCGTTATTTACTTATTTATATATTTATGTTTGCTTATTATTATAAATTCTAATAATATGTATACTAGTACGGCTGCTTTGACTGTCCCATTTCCTTGACTCATGCACTGGAAGACCCTCACTCCTTTGTAGTCCTTCATCCGGTTTATGTTCCCCACATAAGGTTCCTGTGTATAATATCTTAAATAAGAAAATTCCCAAAACCCGATACAAAAATTTGAAAAACATTTTGTCTCATAGTTTGCAGTCTACACACAAGTACTTCTGCGTCAGCTATGAAGCTAAACTAACATAGCTTAGTAGCTCAGCCTTAGCTCTTGGTCTGCAACTTGGCATTAAGCAACTTAGAATGTCTTGCTGAATAAACTTATTTTTTATTTAGGATCAGGAGGTTTTGGAAGCTAAATGTTCTCGACCGTAATATGTTATGCGATGAGACGCGTGTCGCAGCAAGTGCTGCGACACAACGGGTATGGCGCCACTGAAAACCAGGGCTCCGACACTCGGACTCGACACTTTATTGTTATAAGCGCTTATAGCCCACCATTCGCTGCATTTAATATTTTTGAAAAAGTTATGGAAGAGATTTTGTTTAAAATAACCAAATGTAAGAAACAAATCATAGTATGTGGCGATTTTAATGTAAATCTGTTAGAAAAAAACTCATATAATACCCGATTAACTAGTTTATTTAAGTCATTTAACCTTGAACCTTCATTTATGGAACCTACAAGAATTACAGCTACTACTGGCACATGTATAGATAATATTTTTACTAATGTTAAATTAATTGATAAAAGCATTGTTAGTAAGTTTAAATCCGATCTCGGCCAATTAATTAAAATTCAAATAAAGCAAAATGTAAGGAGAAAAATTACTTATGTACCAATGACCATTAATCGATTGGAAAAATTTAAATCAAAATTAGCAACCAGACTAGAAAACTTATTCTATGACCATGATGACCCAAATTATTTGTATAATACATTCTTTCAATAATTTACCTACCAGTTTAACTCAATATATACATCCAAATCGATTATGGTTTCTGAAGGTTCAAACTTTTGTAAGTGGGCAACAGCGGGGATCTATAAAAGCAGACAAAAATTGTATGAACTTTATAGCGAAAAACAATATAATTTTAGTGAGGAGTTCAAAGAAAGAGTTAAAATAGGTATTTTTTTTTGTATTTATTTATTTATCATTACACTATCATTACAAGGTATTCAAAATGTATTCAAAAGTTTTCAAAAATGTGTGTCGCACGGCTAAATCACTGCATATAGGCAATAAAATTAAAAATTGTCAAAATAAAATTAAAGCTACTTGGAAGGTTATTAATAGTGAGACTGGAAATATCAAGGTTCATAATAATACTTACAAACTTAAAATTGATGATACCATTGTAAACCAAGATGATGACGTAGTCAAGGCATTCGAAACTTTTTTTACTGACATTCCAGTCTCTACTACAAAATCTTTGAACTCTTCCCACATAATCGCAGAGTCATTTCTAAAAGATAACATACCTGAATGTAACATCAAATTCTCCTTCGATTATGTGGATCATAAAGACATCATCAAAGCATTTAATCTCATTAATGTTAAAAAAACCGCAGACCTCTGGGGGATTTCCGTTAGCGTCGTAAAACCATTGATTAACATCATTGCACCCCAACCAGCTCTCATATTTAACCAATGTATTGATAGTGGTGTTTCCTGATTTAATGAAATATAATAAAATTTCGCCTCTTTTTAAATCTGGCAGTCACTCTGACCTTAGCAATTTCCGACCAATATCAGTTTTACCAACTTTTAGTAAAATCTTTGAAAAACTTATACTCATTCATTTACAAAGACATTTTCATATAAACAATTTACTTGACAGCAAACAATTTGGATTTACAAGGGGTCGATCAACAACTGATGCCGCTGTTGATTTAATATCTCATATTTTTAATTCTTGGGAAGACTATCATGATGCGCTTGGTATTTTTTGTGATTTATCTAAAGCATTTGATTGTGTACATCATGAAACATTAATTAGGAAACTCCACCACTATGGTGTTAGGGGTGTTGATCTTAACCTCTTCACTTCCTACCTAAGTGACAGAATACAAAGAGTTGATGTTAATGGGAAGCGTTCTCAGGGGTCAGTGGTGACAATGGGTTTACCACAAGGATCAATATTAGGTCCATTCCTCTTTTTAATTTACATCAATCGACGACCTCTGTGGTGCAGTGGGCGAAGGTCCGCCTGCGATGCAGAAGGTTGCGGGTTCGATCCCCGCCGCGGGACAAATGTTTGTATGACCTACAGATATTTGTCTTGGGTCTGGGTGTTTCTATGTATAATATGTATGTATTTACAAACAAAAAGTATATAAGTAGTTTATCAGTCATCTAGTACAATAACACAAGCTCAAGCTTACTTTGGGGCTAGATGATGCTGTGTGGAAAGTCCAGCATTATTTATTTATTATTTATCAATGACCTACCAAAACTTGTAAAAGACAACCACGAGATTGTGCTGTTTGCAGATGACACTTCACTCTTATTTAAGTTGAAACGTAAACAGGTTAACTTTGACGAAGTGAACAATGCAATCTCTAAGGTTGTAAATGAAAATGAAATGAAATGAAATGTATTTATTGAACCTGAAGAACACAAATTAACAAAAGCATTATTAAGAATAATAATATTGTTAACTGAGACATCAGTTTCTCGTCTAATTTCATAGATGAGCAGAAACAAAATTAGAGTTATAATAACCAGATGTGCAAATTGGTTCAATGTTAATAATTTACTATTAAACGAAAATAAAACTAAATGTATCCGCTTCATACTACCAAATGTAAAACCAATAAAAACCAATGTTATAATAAAAAATTAACAGATAGATCTTGTGGACGCCACTTCATTTTTAGGTATAACCTTAGATAGTAAGCTACAATGGGGCCCACACATAGATGGATTGTCGAAGAGACTTGCTTCTGCAGCATTCGCAGTTAAAAAGATACGTCATTACACGGACGTAGATACTGCCAGATTAGTCTACTTCAGCTACTTTCACAGCATCATGTCTTACGGCATTTTGTTGTGGGGGACTGCTGCAGACATTAACACCGTGTTTGTGTTGCAGAAGAGGGCTGTCCGAGCAATTTATAATAATGGGTCCCAGAGATTTGCTTAGAAATAAATTTAAAGAAATATTCATAATGACAGTACCCTGTCAGTACATATATGAAAATCTGATGTATGTTCGTAAAAATATTAAATCATTTAAGAAAAAAAGCGATACTCATGATGTAAACACTAGAAATAGGGATAAACTCGCTGTTCCCACTACTAGATTAGATAAAGTAATGAAATCATTTAAAGGGCAATGTGTACGCTTCTATAACAAAGTCCCAAGTGAATTGCAAAACTTATCAATCACTAAATTTAAAAATACAATTAAACGTCATCTCTGCAAAAAAGCCTACTATATAAAAATTAAAAAAAAAAAAATTGAACCGACTTCACAGAACACAAACAGAAGAACCTTCTACACACTAAAAAGAGAAAAATAAGAATATAATTTGAAGTCGGTGCCAACTATTCATTTACATCTAAGAAATTCAAAAGAACTTGGGTGCAAAATTGTATCCTGGTACGCTATCGCTCGATTTCTTTTTTTTATAGGTACCTAATCTTATTCACTTAGCACCGACTTCAAATTATATTCTTATTTTTCTCTTTTTAGTGTGTAGAAAGAAGGTTCTTCTGTTTGTGTTCTGTGAAGTCGGTTCAATTATTTTTTTCAAAAATTCTTATTTTTCACTTTTTAGTGTAAGTAAATAAATACTGTGTAAATAAAAGTGTATGTGTAAATAATATAGTAAGCTACGAGTACATTAAGACTTTGCTTATCGTAGCTTAAGTAGGAAAGGATAAGAGAAGTCATGGGCAGACCTACTAAAGGACACACCGGAGTTCAGCAAGGGGGAAAACTATCAATCCATAAGGAAAAGAAAATATTTTGGACTACCTCGGGTGTAATACCCTTTCAAACTATTTAATGTTTGACTCAGATTGTGAGTCAGGGTGTGTTGTGTAGTGAGAATGAGGTTTTTTGAATGTTACGGGAAAACTGTCAATCCCTCAGGAAAAAAAAATATATGGCGCCACCTTGAGAGTATACCTCTTTCTAACAAAAAAAAATTTTGGAAATCGGTCCACAATTTTCTTAAAGTTCAGTGATTGTTTTAGTTTTACGGGAAAACTATTAATCCCTCAGGAAAAAAAATATATGGCGCCACCTTGAGAGTATACCTCTTTCTAACAAAAAAAAAATTTTGGAAATCGGGCCACAATTTTCTTAAAGTTCAATGATTATTTTAGTTTTACGGGAAAACTATTGATCCCTCAGGAATAAAATTTATATGGGACCACCTTGAGAGTATACCCTTTCAAACAAAAAAAAAAATTTTGTCGGTTTTATTAAGTCGGTTAAAAATATCAGATTATTTGGATCACAAAAAAGCTTGGGACTGAATATGCTTCAACTCGTTTTAACATTATTAAGATAAAAATGTATTATAATTATATACAAATTGAAAAGTGACGATTCTAAACAATCCAAAGTGATTTCAATGAATAAACTAATTTTGAGTTTGAGTCTCGAGCTGTTGGAGTAAATGCTGAGGGGTAGCCGTATTTTCACCCACATAAAATTATGTAGATTTAAGTACCTATTGTACCTGTTGTATACAGGGCGTAAAAAGACTTATACCGAAAACTGTGGGGTTTCAATCAGACCATGATTCTGAACATATTTAGCGAAAAAAAAACAACAAATTTTTTGACTTTGCTACGTCATTTTATTTTATTTTCTAGTTATTTACTACTAGTAAAACATAATAAGATCATACCTACCTAATAATTTCATTTATAAAAGAAAAGAACGATTAAAACTCAAAATCCAGCAATCTACGTATAAAAACGCGCCCAAAACATACGCAAATAGTAATCTTCAAACGCTGTTTTCTCCGGATATAATGATTTTTTCGGAAAATCCTTTTGGATTTGGTTGTGTGTTGGGATGCTGTACCTACCCCTTTCGGCTTCGGTAGACGTCTTTTTACACCTACAGGGTGGATGATGTGGAGAAAATAAAACTTTATTCTATTCTATTGTAATACTAGCTGACCCGCGCGACTTCGTCTGCGCATGATTCAGTTTTTCAGCGCAATTTTTTAATTTTTTTCTGTCATAAGAACCTTCTCCTAACAATAACAAACACAACAAAAAAAAAGTAGTGAAATCGGTCCAGCCATTCACGCGTGATGCCGTGACCAAGGGATATAGGGATTTATTTTTATATATAGAGATAAAATGCTCTGACAGTAAAACGTTCTTGACTTTGAGAATTTTGTTTCAGCTATCAAAAATCAAAATGAACGTATAAATTTGACCGTCACCTTGGACTATACCAAGTGGATGAAGTCAAAAGTGGACTGCATGACAGGAAAGAGCACAGTTAACCTCAAATTAAACCCTATTAAAATGTTTGGTAAGAAGGTTCAAACCTATACCTATACCTACGCACACGGATTAACAACCTCGTAGTGTGAAAATATAGCGCATCAGTTTTGCTGCCTTTTGTCAGCAAATTCTCATTGAGCCTCAGATATCTCAGGCACTACAGCGTCCCGATGAGTGTAGGCATAGGTTGCCTCCTGACGCTATATAGGGTCTTTCATTTCAGGAAATTAAGTTTTTTTAATTAATTTTTAATTCCGCCGCGGGACAAATGTTTGTTTGACCTACAGATATTTGTCTCGGGTCTGGGTGTTCTATGAATAATATGTATGTATTTACAAACAAAAAGTATATAAGTCCAGCATTATTTATTTTATTTTTTTATTTAAATTGGGTTCAACTTACAAAATATTTATTTAATGTGTTGTTTTGTTATGAAAATCCCGAGAAAATCGATAAAGACGATTATTTCAATTGATTGTTTCTTCTTGTATAACTTATTCCATTTGTGATGTAGCTGCGCTGCGATTGGTGGAACGTCTGTACTCCTTGAAAATAATTATGCAACATTTCTAAAAAATCAATAAATAGTCTTTCTTAAACTTTCGCGATCACAATTCATCTTTAGAGATATATTTTATTACAAGATTTTATCGCGTATTACCTTTATTATTTCTCGACGTTTCGGCTGTATTGCAACAACCGTGGTCGGCGAACTGGAGGTAGGTCAGCGGAGCCGACGAAAAGTGGCGGTAGTTATATAGAACTACCCTCCACTAATCTTCAGAAATAAGATCGGCCGCACGTCCACCACGGCACACTACACTAACAGTATCTTCACACCGAAAAGTCACATTACGACGCGCCTTGCACCTACTAATCACGGGATTCCACGCAGTTGGGAGCTTGAAACCATCCTCACAATTGAAATTTGGGTACTTCTTGATTTCAATTGCCTCACGAATCATTCGCTTGTAATATTGTCTTTCGTTGGCAAGAATCTTCGGATCATGAAGCTCAATCCAGTGATTAGGCCCTGAATCCACTACGTGCTCAGCTATCGCCGATTTATTAACCTGGCGGTTCTTAACTGCTGCTATGTGTTCCTTTATGCGTTCAGCTATTGTACGCTTCGTTTGCCCAATATAGGAACGGCTACAACTACAGTCTATCTTATACACGCCAGGTACTTGAAAAGGTATGACATCTTTCGGTGATCTTAACAGCTTTGCTACTTTAGTAAAAGGTGTAAAAATGGTCTTGATAGAAAATTTCTTTAAAACATTGCCAATTTCGTCCGTCACTCCTTTTACATAAGGCAAGTATGTGGGCTGTCTGCTAACATCCGGTAATTCCCGTGATGGTGATACTACGATGCAAAACTTGTTTTACTTTATACTTAATTTTAAATACTTAATTAAAAATCTCTGAACTTTGATGTGTTGTTTATTAGACGACCGAATGAATGTGAACAAATAGAATGGTAGGCTAGTATTGAACGAATCACAGATTATAGCAAGGAACGTACTGATATTTTAACAGATACAAAATTAAACATTACTTTAGAATTAAGCTCAAACATACCGCCCACCAAAAGGACTCTAGATCCTTTTACTTAAAAAATGTTCATTGCACTTCACTTATAATGTTCATTACACTTCACTTTATATAACATTTTACATATTTTAAATTTAACACTTTAATAAATTTTAGTAAGAATATCCTCATGCTGAATTAAGTTCTTTGTTAAGCTTAGTTAATGTCTATTGGCAATTCACATAATTTTGTGATTGGTCTTCTTGTTATAGAATTGCCACTTTTTACACTGTACACTCTTGTGTAACCATCTGAACCTTCGTGTTTATCCATCACACGTCCTAGAGACCATTTTCCAGGAGGTAATCCATCTGTTTTTATCAAAACGATCTCTCCCTTTTGAAGTTCCTTTTTAGTCTTCAGCCATTTAGGACGCTGCTGGAGTCTAGATAGATATTCGTCTTGCCATCGGTGCCAAAAATCGCTTAAAAGCTTCTGGGTGTGCTGCCAGCGTGACAAGGTTGATATCTTTGTTTCTTTCATGTCTGGTGATGGAACAGTTATTGGTGCTTCTCCAATTAAAAAATGTCCAGGTGTAAGTATAGTTATGCTGTCAGGGTCAGAGTCATCTACTGGACATAAGGGTCGTGAATTCAGACAAGCTTCTATTTCACATAAAACTGTTGTCATTTCTTCGAATGTCAGGTGAGTGGTCAGGATTCTCTTCAGATGATATTTCATGGACTTCACACCTGCTTCCCATAAACCACCATGATGCGGACTGTATGCAGGAATAAAGTGCCACTGTGTGCCATCGGTTGCAAGGGTTTGTGCTACCTTTCCAGTGAATTGTAGGTTTGCTGCTTTCCATGCATCTACCAGTTCTTTGTTGGCACCTACAAAATTTCTGCCTTGATCACTCCACATGTGAGAGCATTTGCCTCTTCTGGCAACAAAGCGTCTGAAAGAGCCAATAAATGCTTCTGATGTAAGATCGCCTACTAATTCCATATGAATTGCCTTGGTAGACATGCAGACAAATATTGCAACATAGGTCTTCACTGTTTTGTTTCCTCTGCCTTTGGACATCAAGGTTTGGAATGGGCCTGCAAAATCTACTCCGCTATATAGAAATGGTCTCGATGGCGTTACTCTTTGTTCTGGTAAGTCTCCCATGATTTGAACCTTTGTAGTAGCTTTTATTTTAGCACATATGAGGCATTTATGCACGTGTTTCTTCACCATTGATTTAGCCTTCAGGATCCAGTACTTGGAACGTAAATGGCATAGCATTAGTTGAATGCCTCCATGGAGTGTCTTAATATGCGCATCGGCAATGATCAAAGGTGTCAGTGAGTTTTCATTACCTAAAATAATTGGATTCTTCTTATCAGTTGGTAAGTTCGCATGTCGAAGACGACCGCCCACCCTAAGGATATTATCCTGATCAAGATATGGGGTAAGTGACTGTATTAAACTCTTGTTCTTTACTTGTTTCTTTGACTTCAATGTCTCTATTTCTTCTGCGAATTCTTTTTCTTGAACTTTTCTTATGCATATCTTGAGTGAATCTTCTAATTCTTGTGTTGTTAAATCACTTTGCTTGTTTTCTGAATTTCTGTACTTTAAAAATCTTCTACTGTAAGCTATAACCTTTATCAATTCTGTTAGACTGTCAAATGTTTCAAATTGTGATGTTAATGATTTTTCAGCTTCTTCTGCTATCAGGTAAGTATTAATTTTAGTTGTTTTCATTTCCATTTCAGTTGGTACAACTTCTTGTTTACTAATCTTGATCTCCTTTTCAGATAACCACTTCGGACCCTTCCACCACAAGTCACTGTCCTTCAGGGCTGAGAGCATTATTCCTCTAGAGGCTAAGTCAGCTGGATTTTCAAGTGACTGAACGTGGTTCCAGTGTTTGTTGTTGAGATTCTCGACGATTTCAACGACGCGATTTGCAACAAATGATTTCCATCTGTTAGGTTCTCCGCAGAGCCATGCTATGACAATAGAAGAGTCTGTCCAAGCACTCATTCTAGATGTTGGTATCCTCATAGCTTGTCCAACACGTTTCATAAGCTTGGATAAGAGTAGTGCACCACATAGCTCTAAACGTGGTAATGAAATTGTTTTTAGTGGAGCCACCCTTGTTCTTGCAGCTATAAGTTGTGTTTCTATATTACCATCCGAGTTTTCAATTCTAATGTAAACTGCAGCTGCGTATGCACGCATTGATGCGTCGGAAAATCCGTGAATTTGCGCCTTGTCAATGTTAGCGTCAATTGTTCCAATCCATCTATCTATTTCTATATCTTTCACGTTTTCAAAGTCTGATCTTATCTGTCTCCATTCATTTTCTAGGGCTTCGCTAACAGGTTCATCCCAATTAACCTTTTCGAGCCACAATTTTTGAATCAACATTTTGGCCATGACTGTACTTGGTGCCAACCAGCCGAGTGGATCAAAAAGTTTTTGTATGTCAGATAAGATATTGCGTTTTGTTATAGTCTTCGTAGGCGACGCTAGATTCCATTTGTATTCAAATATGTCTTTGTTTAGATTCCAGTTGATACCTAGTGCTTTGATTGTTCCATCTAGATTCATATTGATTTGTAAGTTAGAAGATCTTTTGCTTTCTTCAATGGACTGTATAAATTGGATATTGTTTGATGACCATTTTGTAAGTTGGAAACCGCCTCTTTGTAGAATGTTTGTGATTTCTTGTGATACTTCTATGGCGTCTTCAGTTGAATCTGCGCCTGAGAGGAGATCGTCCATGTAAAAGTCTTCTTTTATTGCTTGTGCTGCCAGCGCCATCATCTGATGTTTTCTCTCATTGCTGTCCAGATTAAAAGGTAGATCTGGTCCTTCATCATCAGCTACTCGTTGGAGAGTTTTCACACTTAGATATGGTGCAGGAGCTGTGCCGAAAGTTACTCGGAGCAGACGATACTCTTGTAAAATATCAGATTCATCAGTTCTCCATAGAATTCGTTGGTAGTCTGCGTCGTTCTTGTTTACAAGGATCTGTCGATACATTTTTTGTATATCTGCTACATAGCAGACCCTTTTCATCCTCCATCTCATCAGAATATTTCTTAAATCTTCTTGCAGTTGTGGACCAATTAGTAACTCTTCATTTAATGAGATGTCATTTGTACCTTTACAGGATGCATCAAAAACGACTCTTGTTTTTGTGGTTTCCTTGTCGTCTCGTATCACTGCATGGTGTGGGAGGTACACTGATTGTTTTGTTTCTCTTTCTGCCTCAGGTACCTTTTCCATATGACCTTGTTTCAAATAATCTTCAATAACATCTATGTAATCTCTTTTTAGGTCAGGTGATTTTTTAAATCTTTTTTCTAGTTGTAAAAATCTTTTTGTAGCTATTTCTTTTGAATTTCCCTCAGGTGATTTTGGATTTTGTGTTTTAAATGGTAATTTTACTATGTATCTTCCTTCTTCGTTTCTCGTTGTTGTTTGGTCATATATTTCTTCACAGAGCTTTTCTTCTTTTGTTAAGTGTCTTTCATGGTCTTCATCTATTTCCCAAATGCTTTTCAACATGTCTTCTACTTGAACTTGATGGTGCATTACCACATATTATGTTTCTTCTTGTGGTTTAGAACAAATGTCACCAAAGAGTATCCAACCTAGGCTGGTTTTCTGGGCGCATGGTGAGCCTGCTGGACCCCGGACATAGTCATTTTGTAGTATTTGGGCAACTTCTTTTACCCCTAAGAGCAGATCTATAGACCCTGGCTTGAAGTATGTTGGATCAGCCAGGTTGAGGTTCTTAAGGTGTGGCCATGTTTGTGTTGTAATTGTTTTGGCAGGTATCTTAGTGGTCAGTTGTTTGGACATCACATAGGCTTTGATTGGTAGACTATAGTTTGAATTCCATTGTGATCTGATTTGTAGCTGAACCACATGCTTGATCTCTGTTCTAGATGATCCTACCCCGATCACATTTCCTTTCATTGGTTGTTTTTCGAGCTTAAGTAGTTGAGTCGCCTTCTCGCTGATGAATGTTGCTTGGGAACCCTGATCTATTAGCGCCCGTAGTCGAATGATGTGTCCTTGCTCGCTTGTTGCTTCGACGATTGCAGTTGCTAATAGTGCTACTCCCTGTCTAGTTGGTTGTGACGTCATCATTGTGTTTACTTGTACTTCTTCTATTTCTTCTACTACATGTTGTGAAGCCAGCGGTTGTGTTTGAGATGTGCTTGAGGAAGCCGCTGGTTCCTGTTTCTTGTTTACATGCAGTAATGAATGATGACGACGTTGACATATTCTACAGGATACAGGCAGTCTACAATTGTGTGCAGAGTGGCCTGGAACTAGACAGTTGAAACACAGTCGTTTGTTTGTTACATACTCGCTTCTTTCAGTGGGTTCCATCTTCGTAAATTCCTTGCAGTGGCTTAGAGTGTGGTTATCATTGCATTTAATGCAGGTTCTTGTGGTAGGTGTGGCAACATGGTAAGATCGTTGGTTGATAGTTTTAACTTCCTTTGTTGTGCTTGTCGAGATCAATTCTAAAGTACGGAACTTTGATTCCAAGAATTTCTTGAATTCGGACCATGTAGGCAAAGTTTCAGATTCATCTTTGTATGATTGTTCTTCCCAGTCCTTGTGAGTCTCTGAGTCCAACTTCTGAACTAGCAGATGTATGATAAACGGATCCCAAGAGTCTGTTTTTATCTCTAAATTATTCAAGTTATTCAGGCATTCCGTTGTTGTATCTAGTAGACCTTTTAACTGAACCGCTGATTGGGAAGCTAACTTCTTTTGATTAAACAACCTCTTCATGGTGTTATTTAGAATTAATCGTTTGTTGCCATACCTTTGTTTTAGTATATCCCATGCATTTTTGTAGTTGTCGGATGTGATTTGTATATGTCTCAGGAGTGATTCTGCTTCGGCGGTAACACTTGTTTTTAGATAATGTAGTTTTTGTACATCACTGAGGCCTGTGTTGTTGTGCACCAACGAAGTAAACAAGTCGCAAAATGTTGGCCATGCTTCATAAGTACCGCTGAATGTAGGAAGTACAATTTTTGGTAAATGCACTTTTGTTGCAGCAAAATGGCCGCCATTCACACTCGTGTCCATCGAACATGAACTTGCAGACTGCGCAACACTTTCTGCATGTAAGAGCATGTCTTTCAAATCCCCTTGTAGAACGTTGTACAAGTCTTCATATAAAAAATATTCTTCATTGAGAAAATATGGCAAAGATCCTTTGAGTTCTTTTGGCGTGATTTTTACAAGTTCTTGATGATAACCTTTGAAAGTTTTCCAATGTTCATCTATTATCTTCATACGGGCTTCAATGTACCCCCTGGTCAGCCGCACCTTTGGGCATTTCTTCAGATTATTTTGAATCTTTTTGAAGGTACAAGCACTATCCTCCAGAACCATGAGCAGTTGTTGTTGTTCTTGCGTAGCAGCCATAATTTTCACGTTGTAGAATAAAGTTCACGTACAGTTTATTTAATTTTATCACTCCGTAATAATTGTTCCGTTTTTTATGATAATCACTAAACTGCATACAATGTTTTGTAATCATTCACAATGTTCACCAAAGTTGTTTACAAGTTTTTTGCACCGGCACGCCACTTTATTTTGTTACAATGACGCCATAGTTTTTCTTGTTGTAATGCCGCAAAATAGGTTATGTTGAGTACAGAATGCGTTTTTCTCGCGTACTGTGCGCTGCACTGTTTAATCTAATCCGGCTCGATTGCGACCAAATTATGATGGTGATACTACGATGCAAAACTTGTTTTACTTTATACTTAATTTTAAATACTTAATTAAAAATCTCTGAACTTTGATGTGTTGTTTATTAGACGACCGAATGAATGTGAACAAATAGAATGGTAGGCTAGTATTGAACGAATCACAGATTATAGCAAGGAACGTACTGATATTTTAACAGATACAAAATTAAACATTACTTTAGAATTAAGCTCAAACATCCCGTAATTCAAACCTTTATAGCCATTTCGTTTGAGAACTTCCTGAACATGCGCCAGTTTTCCCTCCAAATGTTCAGGGTCACAAAGATCATATGCTCTGCTAGATAATGAGGACACTACAGACTGTAGTTGACGAGGATGGTGGTGTGATGCAGCATTTAAATACCTGTCTGTGTGTGTTGGCTTTCGATATACAAAGTGCGCTAAGGAACCATCAGTTCTCACCATTATTCTTACATCAAGAAAAGCCAATGTTCTTTCTTCCTCCGTTTCATGAGTAAACTTAATTTTAGGGTGGATTGAGTTCAAGTAGGTATTCAATTTCTCAATATCGTGTACCCCACCCTTCAATATACAGAATACGTCATCAACATATCGCTTCCACATTTTTACACCAGCCATTCAGATCTAAAAGACTTTCAAAATGCTCCATCCAGATATTTGCCAACACCGGCGCCACTGGGCTGCCCATGGCTACCCCGTCAATCTGGAGGTAATACTGTCCTTGGTATAAGAAAAACTGCCATCTAAACAGTTCCGATAATAAAGGTAATACGCGATAAAATCCTGTAATAAAATATATCTCTAAAAATCAATAAATGATACATTTTTAAGTGAAAACTTAAATCGGCTTAGGAATTAAATTGATACGGTCAAACATCTTTTTACTAAGCCTAAGTTTATTCATTGATGCCCATTTTCTTATCATCCTAATTTCAGATCCTTTCATACACGGTCTATCATTGTCACAAACTCTGCTAGCATACGCGGAAAACGAAACGAATTACATAATGATATACAACTATACGGGAGACGCAAATTTGAATGTTACTTGTGTGTCATATGAATCAGGGTGCAAATGGGATTTTAACAGTAAGTAAACGAAAACGTAAAAACGTAAACAGGTTCACGACTGTATCCCCAAGGTGCGGTAGACACTCTCAGATCATTTTATGTTACTTATTCCAGATCCTTTGAAGATGTCTAAGGGGGGTAGTCAGATGCATGTCCAAACACATATTTGATACATGCCCACATCTGGCAGAAGTTAGTATTCCATACGTGACAGGTTGCAAGCCCATCGCCGCCTATAAGAACACTAACTGGTTTTCTCACGATGTTTTCCTTCACCGTTTAGAGCACGTGTTAAAGCGCATATAAATTTTACGAAACGCAAAATCCATTGATGCACGGCCGGGATTCGAACCCACAACCATCGGATTGAAAGTTGAGGTACAACCCCATTCGGCCAACACGGCTTTTTTACAACAGTAAGTAACGCTTCCAATTAGACAGACATTCAAGGTTGAACGATATGGAGGGTGTAAGTTAGGCAGATCGTGAAATGGCGTCGTTAAACGATATGCCTAGGCATATCATGAAAAAGATCATTCATCGCCGCCGACATATTATATAAATCTTTTTTTTTAGGTTCTCAATTCATTGCTCAAGACGACAGTCCCTTTTATTCTACGGATTTAAAAAAAATTAGCGATCAATTGTTGTTGAAACCGATAAAAAATTACGATGAGAGTGCTATCATCAAATGTATTTGCCCTAATAAACATACATTCTCCGTTGTAATAAATCAGCCGAGAGAAGTAGTGTCGACGACTAATGCAGGTAAGTGTTCTACTTATAATTGGAGAATAATTGAAAAGTAAGTTCGTATGAGGTGATGCCCTCTGAGTTTTTAGGCCGCCTCAAGGCCTCGACTACCTGGGACCGACAATTTAACGTGCCCTCCGAAGCACGGAAGCGCTCAGATGAAAATGCCACTCGCGGTCACCCATCCACTTATATATCGTTTCGAAGGTTGCTTAACTTCGACGATCTATCAAGAACGACTGAGCAAGCACGACCACGAGCGCTTACTTACAATGATCTTTTATAAAAGATCATACTTTAAATAAACTTACTTTTATTTATAACTTACACCTTATAATAACACTACACCTGTTTACTTACATTAAGTACGAGTACCTACATTTTTGGGTACACAAAGGCAGAACAACCCCAATCCGGATGGTCCCCGTGGGGTTGTCAGACCACTACCCCCTATAAAATCACCCAAACCAACAAAGAACAAAATATACATTGCAACATTAAACGTCAGAACATTAATGACAGATACGAGACTAAAAGAATTGGAAGAAGCTGTTAGATCAATAAAATGGGATATCATTGGTCTTTGTGAAGTAAGACGAGAAGGAGAAGAGATACGAGAATATAACGAATACATTTTCTACTTTTATGGTGAAAACCAAGGTACATATGGAACGGGTTTCTTAATCAAAAAATACCTGAGAGAAAATATAATCAGTTTCGAAGGAATATCAGAAAGAATTGCAGTCCTTAATATACAATTGCCTGACTCAAAACAACCATCGTCAATCATTCAAGTCTATGCACCCACAGAACAACATAAGAAGATAGAGAAAGATAAATTCTACAAAGACCTGACAGACGTAATGCAAAAGGCGAATAAAAACATAATCCTTATGGGAGACCTAAATGCTAAGACAGGCAGCAAATCAAATAAAGATGAATTTGTTATGGGAGATCACAGCAGCGGAGAAAGAAACGACAATGGACAGCGACTTATTGAGTTTTCGTTTGCAAATAACCTCAAAATAATGAATAGCTTCTTTAAAAAACGAATAACAAGAAAGTGGACGTGGGCATCACCAAACGGAAGAGACAGGAATGAAATCGATTTTATTCTGGCAAAAGAAAAGGGAATGTTTAGCGACGTTGATGTAGTCAATAAGCTGAATTTTGATACAGATCACAGAATGGTTCGAGGAGTCATACAATGTAAAAATACTAAGTCGAGAAAACATATTACAGCCTCAACTAAAACTACGATGACAAGATCGTTCATACCACAAAATGTGCTAAACGAATTAGAAGATACATTACAACAAATCGAAACACAAAAAACAATGCAAGAACAATATGATTTTATGGAAAAGACACTAACAAACGCAAAAAAACAAATGATCAAAACAGAAAGGAAAAATAAATTGGGAGAAGAAGCGATTAAATTAATGAACGAGAGGAATATAATGTTAGAGAACCGTAAAGATAACCGCCAAAGCATCGCGAAAATCAGCAAGGAAATCCAAACATCAATACGAAAGCACAGGAAAGCAGAGAGACTGGAGATATTAAGAGAACAAATATAAAAAACTGGTGGAATCAAAAAAGGTCTAAAGCAACTAAAAGAATACTCACAATGGATACCTAATTTGAAAACTAAAAATAAGAAAGAAAACGAAAAATTAACTAGAAAAAGATCATCAATAGCACAAGTAGCGACAGAATTTTATAAGAAACTATACATAGAGACAGACCCATCCATACCTACAGAAACAGAAACAAAAACAGATAGAAAAGAAGTGCCCTGCATACTAGAAACTGAAGTTGTACATGCTATTAAAACGCAAAAAAGTGGCAAAGCACCTGGAGACGACAAAATTTCCAACGAGTTATTGAAAGACACTATAACCATTATAACAAAGCCAATAACTGATCTGTTCAACAAAATACTAGCTACTGAACAAATTCCAACTCAATGGACAAAGTCCACTATTGTCCTCTTACATAAAAAGGGAGACAAAAATGAAATAAATAACTACAGGCCTATATGTCTGATGTCCAACCTATACAAAGTATTCTCAAAAATAATACTTGGCCGAATATCAAAACGCCTAGAATAATATCAACCAAGAGAACAAGCGGGCTTTCGCGCCGATTACTCCACCATCGATCATATTCACGTAGTAAAGCAGATCATCGAAAAACTAAATGAATACGGCCAACACTACTACATGGCATTCGTTGATTATAATAAGGCTTTCGACTCTCTGAGCCATAACTATATCTGGAAGACATTAGAAAACCAAGGAGTAGAAAACAAGTACATCAAAATTATAAAAGAAATCTACAAAAAATCCACAGCCAAGGTCCAACTAGAACAACAAGGAGAAGAATTCAGTATCCAGAGAGGAGTAAGGCAAGGGGATCCGCTTTCCCCAAAAATATTTACAGCAGTGCTAGAAAACATATTCCAAAACTTAAACTGGGATGATTCCGGAATAAATATAAATGGAACAAAACTAAACCATCTTAGATTCGCGGATGACCTCGTGCTATTCGCAGAAAGACCAGACATTCTACAAACAATGTTACAGCAGTTAGACAATGAAAGCAGGAAATCAGGGCTCTCAATGAATCCAACAAATACGAAAGTAATGACAAACTCTACAAAGGAAAACATACAAATAGGACAGGAGGTTATTGAATATGTCGATGAATATATATATTTGGGACAGCTAATATCAATAAAAGATCAGTTATCAAAAGAAATTGATAGAAGAATAAGCAACACTTGGAAACTTTACTGGTCGTTAAAAGAAATAGTTAAAAATAAGAAAGTACCAATGGCGGTGAAGAGCAAACTATATAACACGTGTATTCTCCCTTGTCTTACATACGGGTGCCAAACTTGGCCTTCCACCAGCAAAAACAGCCAAAAACATAGAGTTTGTCAACGTAGTATGGAACGAAGCATGCTCAACATAAGGCTATGTGATAGGTGGGCATCCTCAAAAATAAGAAAAAGAACAAATGTAAATGATGTGATTTTAAAAATAAAAAAACTCAAATGGAATTGGACAGGTCACATTATGAGAACAGACAAGAAAAAATGGACAAAAGAAGTAATGGAATGGTACCCTAGACACGGAAAAATACAAAAAGGAAGACAAATCAAGAGATGGGAAGATGATCTACCAAAAGGGTGGAGAAGATCAGCTCGAAACAGAGAGGAGTGGAAAAAATTAGGGGAGGCCTATGTCGAAAGACAACCTGACCAAAAAACCGGTTGCTGAAGATAGGGATTTATTTTATAAACTAGATTAACATTAGATTAAGTTACATTATGCAAGATAGTCAGTGAATAAAGGCTTTTTTACTTTACTTTTACTTACCTACATTTTTGGGTAAGAAGAACTTCGGTCAAAGCCTCCATTTCTTTTCATATTCACTAAGCGAAGAGGAAAAAATGAAGTGTTCTCAACAAGGATCAAGTTCCGTTTCATTTCTCTAGCTTGGACACAAGAACAATGATATTTTATTAAGTAAAGATCATTGCCTACTTATAAATCAAACGTCTCATACGTTTGATTTATTTATTTAAAAGAGACGAATACAGTCGTTATTCGTATTTTTTTTAATAAACAAAACACATATATCTTCAGGTGACGTGGCTGAACCGGCCGCGGCATCGCCGGAACAGATAGTGCCAGCTTCAGGTTTGTCACAACTTCATGCTTCTTGCGTAAGTCCGGCCGCCTGATTATGTAAAAATTGCGATCGATTGCTGATCGCTCATTGGTACGTTGTCATTGGAACTTGCGCTGATGCGTTGAAGTAGCAATCACTGGACCTAAAGTGGTAATGTGATACCAAGGAAACAAACTTAGAGTAGAACTGGTATATTCAATCAAAATCGATAAAATTTTTTTGCTATCGCTGATACACAAGCCTGTGTAATAAGCTCCTGTGTAATTCCGATTTTTCGGGTAAATATTCAGACGTTTCCTACTACGAGCTACATTGTATTTGATCGAAAAAATTAACTTAATATGAACTCGGTCGGAACTTAGGCCCAAGTACCTATTCTGAACTGGAAAATTGGACCTTGACATTGAGCTACCTAATACCTATGATCGACCATACAATTTTTGGAGTTTAAACCTGGCGTAACTTTACACCACGTTTATTAATAAGAGCCTAGAGGTATTGTATTTAGTAAGTATTTGTGTTTTGGGCACGCTTCCGACTGACAGTGACCTGGATCAGTTGAGCTATCTATAGATCGTTTCTAAAGATCCTTAGATAGCTTGACTAATCCTGTTGTATTTTGTAAATATATGTAAATATGTAGTAGCTTAGTTTCTGTAAATAAAGTTATTTATATTTTAGTCTTTATAAATAATGATAATAAACAGAAAAAAAAATTTGGTGAATACGTTTCCTCATTATTTAGGTAGGTAATACCTAACTCAAATCCGCCCATTGTACTAATTTTGAACTTGTTTTATTTGTGTTGTTTTGTTATTAATTGGTGTACAATAAAGTGTTCATTCATTCATTCAATTCCGGCACTGACTACCATGATATTGCGGTGTTTCATAGAAAGTCAAAATGTCTTAATTACTGAATTCAAGACTTATGTCGACCCTTTAGTCCATTTTAAATGACATTCATGAGCGCTGACAGATTGGCTATTTTAAGTTTCTAGAGCTGTATGACTAAAATAATTAAATTCTAATGACTAAAATATCGATCACAATAAGTAAGTTCATAATCCAACTAAGTTTTACTTTAAAATAATAGTTTCTCAAACGAATAAAATAGGTGAAATGAAACAGTGTAACTATCAGCGCTCATGCTATTTAAAATCAACTATAGCTTGTTATTAAATACATCGTAGGAATTTAAAATAATGTGTTGACAAATAAAATTTACGAAATTTTATTTTCAGATACAGCAAGCATTGAACCAAGTATGAATAATGGAGGTAAGTTCATATAGTTCATAATAATTTTACCCCTTTTGCATAGATAGATACCTTCAAATATTTGTCTCGGGTTGTAGCTACAATGTATGTAGGTGCCGCTATTTAGCGAAATGCTGTAGGTATACAGGGTGGATTTTTGAGACGGGACAGTAATGGCGTACCTTAACCGTTGTAGCTACATAAAAACGTAGGCCCATACTAATAAACGTGGCATAAAGTTATTCCTGAGTGTAAACTGTCAAAATGTATGGTTATTTTTAGTTTATTCCGAGGAATAACTTTACACCACGTTTATTAGTAAGGCCCTTAGAGTACAACTACATTAATAAGCGCTTCGGTTGGTTTCGTATTTCTCTCTTTTCCCGAATACATCAAGAACTTCAAGGTGGTAATTATCTAAAAAATACTGTACTAGGATAGGTAAAGGGATATAATTATTACGTTGAAGTCGATCGGATGTATTCTGAAATAGAGAGAAATACGAAACCAACCGAAGCGTGTACTTAGTTGAACTAGTAAGAAATAGGATCGTTTGGCAACTATTGGAAATTAGTATTACGGGAAAACGAAAATGCAGAGTTACGTTATAAAATACGTTGATACGTATATTGAAATTAAGTATGACCAATACGAGGAAGGTAAGTATTATAGCTAGGTTCTTACTCCAAGGCAGGCAGCAGTGAAAAGATAAGAATTCTGAGGCGTTCAGGCTTTTATGCTGAAGCATAAGTTCAAAGTATAATCTACCAATGAATACAAAACAAATGTTACCATATTAATTTTTGCAACTATACATTAAAATGCCAACAGCAACAAAAAAATTTTCGAGTTCATTCATCGATTTGTTCGCGAGAGGACTAAGCGAGCAGTAAGAACTGAAATGAACTCAGTGAGTTCATTTAGTGCATTGTTCTAAATAAAAAAATATGGATTTAAAAAACAAAACTCTTTGTTGGTAGAAATCAATAGCTTTTTTTATAGAAAAGTTCTGCCATTCTAGTTCTAGCCATTTCTCGATGAACCCTTTCGCGGTGTAAGCCGGGCTACCACAGAATTTAGAGGCTTAACAAAAGCACAAAAAAGCTTTGCTTTTATTGGGACTTAGAGACCAGATAATGCTGTGTGAAATGTTCTTCAATATTTATTATAATTGGGCTTGCTACCAGTCACAAAATAGGAAGTGATAGGTTTATAATCGGAAGCGTTTGACTAATCTTCAAGAGATCTTAAAGTATTAGGTTCCAGTCCTATGAAGGTATCCTAATGAGTTTTTACAAAATGTACAACAAAATTTATTGCGCTTTAACACGAGCTCTTAACGGTGACGGAAAACATCGTGAGGAAACCCGCAGCTTAGTCAGCTCCACACGTATTGACGTCGTCTCTCCTGTGGGCCAGGCTGATGGTTTAGGTGCTGGGCAAGCCTATTCCATCTCAAACAATGTCCCAGGCACTATCCTGACAATGTTTAAATCATCTATTATGGTCTTTCATTTTAAACTACACAAACTGACCTCATTTTTGGGTTGTAAATAGACGTTTGACCGTATCAATTTAATTCCTAAGCCCATTTAAGTTTTCACTTCAAAATCTATCATTTATTGATTTTTTTTAATTGTTGCATAATGATTTTCAAGGAGAACAGACATTCCACCAATCGCAGCGCAGCTACATCACGAATGGGCTAAGTTATACAAGAAGCAACAATCAATTGAAAGGATAGTCTCTATCAATTTTCTCGGGATTTTCATAACAAAACAAAAAAAATCATTACATAAATATTTTTTAATTTATTTTGTGAACCCAATTCCTGAATTAAGTTAGTATAAAATGAAAGACCCTATAGATGTAAAGGCCTAGTAATGCCTTTATATTTTTAGGTGGATCACCGGCTTTAAATTATAAAATTCTCATCGGGATCGTTCTAGGAACAATAGCGATTGTCATTTTAGTGGTTTGGATCATTGTTGGTCTGCACGAACGGAAACGAAAACTAGAAGAGGTAAATATCGTCTCTTAAATTATTTTGTGGTAAGCTGACATAAGCCTCGTATCCCATCTTTACAAAACCGTTATAAAAGTAATTGAAAACAGAATTTCTGGCAAACTAGATCTAAGCCAACCTCCTGAACAGGCAGGATTTCGCCGTGGCCTCTCAACCACCGTCCATCTTCATACCATAAATCAAATTTTAGAAAAATTTATAGAATATAAACTACCACTTTACTTGCGTTCATAGATTATTCAAAAGCTTTTGTTCCATATTTACCGCATTACAAAATCAAAACATCGATACTACATACATTCAACTTTTAAGAAATATATATAACAACAGTACTGCAGCCATAAAAATCCAATCCATTGGACCAACCTTTCCAATCCATAAAGGAGTCAAACAAGGAGACCCATTGTCGAATAGATAATCTACGTAGTAAATATAAATATAATATTCAAATTCCACAAATTAACAACACAATATTCTATAACAGCACATATTACACAACTATTAAAACATTTAATAATTTACCTACAGATATAAAACAATGAAATGGAAAATTATTTAAGATAAAATTAAGAAAATGGCTTATTCAAAAAGTTTTTTATAATATGAATGAATATTTTGAGGACACATTTTGTTAAAAATACACAAGAAATTGAATAGTTTTGAATATGTTCATAAATTATTTTAATAATTTATTTAAAGAAACTAAGCTACTACATATTTACATATATTTACAAAATACAACAGGATTAGTCAAACTATCTAAGGATCGTTAGAAACGATCTATAGATAGCTCAACTGATCCAAGTCACTGTCAGTCGGAAGCGTGCCCAAAACACTGGCGGCATTACCACGCTGGATGGCAATGCTGATCCTTTGAGCCAAAAATGTGCCAGCTCTCGGATCACGCGTCGCTTCGACCAGACGCCCTGAAAGAATTTTGAAAACCCGAAGGGCTCCAGAACCCCACGGACCTAGGGTCTCAACCCCAAATGGTTCAAATATATAAACCCTATCAAGATTTATATATTTGCGCCTTTTGAGATCCTCAGCCGAATCTGCCGCCGCGCCAAGCCTAACGGATGTCCCCGGTAGATGTGAAAGCGCAAGGGTGTCTACGCAAGTAGCGTCCCACACCAAAGGCCTTCCCCTCTCCCAAGGGACAAGAGTCATGCCGTCGGGGCGCTTGCCATCTTCACGCATCAGACCGCTCGGTTCGAGAACGGCTGGAACATTGGCGCTGACAAGCGCTCGACGGATGATGTCATTAAGACTGGCGTGGCGGATGAACCGACCTGCGGCCCTAGTGCACGATAATCCGTGGTGAAAAAGCTGGTCGACCCACCTACCACACTGACATAAGTGAGGGGCGCAACACCGCGCACCCAACCGTATATAGGCACACTGCAATACGGAAACTAGCGGGATCCATCAAAGTTCCTAAATTTTGTGATGGAAGTTCCTAAATTGTGCAAATAAATAAACTTTATTTTGCAGAATTTAAAAATATTACATAGATTACATACAATTCTTATAATAAATAGTCAAGTAAGTACTGACTGATAGTTTAAGGCTATAAGTAAACATTTTGTTTAGGCAAATGTAACTTTTACCTAGTTTTACTTTGCCATAACTTTCTATGAAGGTAGGTATCTAATACCTACCTTCATACGTATATTATTTTACGCCCAGGATGGGTAAACTGTTGATACCTAATTAGATAAATACCATCTTTGTAACACAGTTTGGAAGCCGGGAACTCCGGGAAATGGGTCAAATTTTAAGATCCGGACAAACACATACAAACATTGCATGTTAACAATATGCTCTTAAAAAAGGTATCCGTCCTGGACCGGGATGAAGGTGACTTGCAAGAAACCGAGAGAGTCGAGACGCGCGGCATCAGTATTTTTTGTCAAGCTGTCTCGCTCACTCGCTTAGTTTGTTGCATCGTGCTATCTCGCTTACTCTACACACGCAACGTACTACATGCGAAAACCTGCGCAATCGTTTAGTGCACCTAACTTTAGAGAGCTAAAGATCGGTTGTGTGTACTGTACCTACTTAGTTTTATTCCGTTTATATCCATTTCACCCGATAAAGGGTGAAATGGAATATAAGAAAGCCTATGAAGAACCTGAGGAGTCAGGTTTGTAAAGTCACATTGTGGTATGATAAAGTTAATTACCTAAGTATAAATTAGCAGACCCGCGCGCGCCTTCGTCTGCGCATTGTTTCATCATACATTCTTTGGAACCGCCTTGCACCACCCCTAGGGATAGTTTTGCAAAAATAAAAAAATCTCATCGGTATTTTTATCGTCTTTCATGAATTTATTATGAAGTTTATTTATACCGAGTTTTGAGTGAATCGAACCAGAATGAAAAATATTCCCATACAAACTTTGGAACTGCCTTGCACCACACCTAGGGGTAGTTTAGAAAAATAAAAAATACGTGTCTCATTATTTATCTACTTTATTGAAAAATTCAAGCATCTTAAATTAAATAGGTACCTACTTACGGATATTTAGGTGTTTCTAAGTAAAAACGTAAAAATTTACTTATAGGTACCTATCACATAAAATGGAAAGCAACTGACTCCTGACACTGGCTTTACCGGACTTAAATTTATGCTCCTGCACTATTTACTTTCAGATAGTTCAATTATTGAGACGTGGATCATCAGCTGCTCAGTAGGTGTGCTTCTGATAATTACTGCAGTGATCGGTAAGCCGGTGATCTTAAAGAACTCGGTTTGATTCCTGTCGCGGAACAAATGTTTTTCTTGGGCAATGTTTTTATGTTGCAGTGTGGAAGACAGTGCGGGTTTGTAAGGCACGAAGGAACGTCAATGCAGGCGAGAACACATATGAAACTGTTGACTACGCATCGTATTCGCCATCAGGCAAGTTTGGTATTAACTCTGTTGACTGCCTCTACAAACATTCTACACCAACTGCTACATGTTACCCACTTCACCTTATGGCTTAGCACTGCGATTAAACGCTTGCAAGTCTGAGAAAAATGTACTTAGCAATATGCTTATCATACAACCAGACGCATTAGTGAATTTTTTCAGTGACTGATAAAAAAAACGCACCTTGCTACGTTTTTACCGTGGTTTGTAACCGCGCGTTTTTTTGATGGTGGCGCACGCACAGCGTTTAACCGAAAGAAAAGTGACTGAAAGTCGCTCTTCAGATGATATTGCCATACGAAATGTAGCTATTCTTAAACTGCTTGCGTTTAATCGCAATGCGTGCTAAGCCTATGTGCTAGGTATTCGAGACTATATTAGCGGCCTTCACACGCACAATCTTTCGCGAGTGATTGAGCGTACAGGATTGCGGGCGGGAAAGCCTGTACACGCAATCGCGAGTGATAATTTTGATGGTACGCGTTCTTTCGCGCTCGATTACTCGTTAGTTCTTGTCAATACTCAATCGTGCGGGAAAGCCTGTACGCGCAATCGCGAGTGATAATTTTTTTGAAACTTGAAGCTACGCGTTCTATCACGCGCGATTGGCTGTATCCCTCGCGATAGACTGTGCGTATAAAGGCTGCTATTATGTCTGTGCCAATTTTCATTAAAATCCATTCATTCAGCTATCAACTATTTTCTTGCACAAAAATAAAGAACAAAAGATTTGACTCGTATGTCAAAAAATAAGAGACAAATTTAAGTAAATATAGGTACATTGCCGGGCGTTCACACCGCCCCCCGCGGCAAGCACTCGCTTGACATTGTTCTTAGGAACACTGACAACTGAGCGAGTGGCGAGTAATCGCCCGCCGTACTCACTTGCTTTATAGTCCAGCGAGTGGCCAAGTCGTTTCTATAGTTCTACTCGCCATTCGCAGTCGGACAAGTCCCTAAGTAAGTTTGTGTTTTCCAGGGGCTTCTGAGCCTGTGATCGCAATCCGGCCTGCCTGCCCGCTGCCTAAGGGAGTAGGTACGTACCGTGCGTTGTCGAGTCATTGCGTGGAGTCAGAGAGGCGAGCGCAGCGAGCCGACTATGCCGCTTGGCTCTAGCAAATAGAGTTAGAGAGGTGTGAACGACTACGTTGGTATTTTTTTAGTGTTAACCTCCCTTGTCGTCCGTTCGCGGCTCTCCTTCCTTCTACTTTATTAAGATGTCTTTAATGAAACTGTCATGTTGTATCTATAAGATGCGAGATCATATTTCCTATTAACCTCACACTTTTACACTCAACGCCAATCTGGTATACCATTCTTGCCCCTTGCTTTCTCAAACGCAGCTTTCTCAACAGAGCTAATATTCAATAGCATTATGCCAGGTTGGCATCATGTCAACGGTGTCTTAGGGATCACTACTTTTTTTAAATGCATTCCAAAATATAATCACGATATTGTATTTTAAAGCTCGCGTTGTTACAGGGATAGAAGAGAATGTGTACGACATAGTGTACGAGTCACGCGTGCGGGCCTTGTGGGAGTCGCGGCGGATCGCGTTCGAGCGCAGCGAGCGCAGGAAGCAACTTGATCAGCTCGCAGCGAGCGTGCAGCGCCTGCGCTTATAGTTCGCCAGAACTTCAGCCACCCGATTATGTAAAATTAGCAATCGATTGCTGATCGTTGGATTTTGAACTAGCGGTTGCTCATTCAAACTGGTTGAGATTCTATGGGGTGATTTAAACAAAAAAATAATTAGGTAGGTACTTTATAATATTAGTATATAGTAGATATTTTGAATATTTTTTTACTATATCACAATAGTTTAGGTATTCAGACTTATATTTTAATACGATTATGTAAATGTAAAATAATTTATATTTCACACACATCTATAACGATACTATTTGTGGTTAAATTAATAAAACTTAGCACCTAAGTATTAATTTTATTTAATACCTCTCCTCACTGTAACTTTCGAAAGAGACACCTTCAAAGGATATGGAATAAGTACATAAAAGGTCTGAGAGAATGTCTACTGCGCCTTGGAGATAGTCGTGACCCTGTTTGTTATTTCCATTGAACATGCAACGTCCCATTGCACTAGGTATGCCAGTGGGTACTCTCAAACGGTGAAGGAAAACATCGTGAGGAAACCGGCATATCGTAGAACCTAAAAAGTTCGAAAACACGTATCAAGTGCATGAAACGAGCCTCTTTGAGGCGCACTTAAAATTCTTTCACCACACTGGTTCGAAAGAACTGGTGACACGATAAGAAGAGTTCATACGAACTAACTTTTTACTTTTAATGCCATTGAAATAAACAATGGCAGAACAACAAATACACAGATGCTACGATTAGATTCCCTATCATGATAGGGAAGCCGATTTTCAAGAATTCTAGGAAGGTGAAGCGATATCCATGTTGCTCCGCCACTCCTGCGCAGACCACATTTGCGCTTGCGCCGATCAACGTGCCATTACCTGAATGAAACAAACGCAAGATTAGTAGTTAAAATGATAATAAAATGTGAATCCACGTTATCTACATTTGTGTTGCTGGAGCAAATGCTGAGGTAGTCTCATTTTTATTATAAGTACCTACTTGTTTTTAAAGTAGATGTCCGATCTTGTTTCTGGTGGCGAAATAAAATTTTAATCTAAATATTCTTTTCAGACAGCTATTGGTCTTGGAGTACCTAAATAGCACTGATACAATTTTAAAAAAGTTTGTTTCATTTTATTATATTATTATTATATCAGCCCTCAATGTCTCACTGCTGGGCAAAGGCCTCCCCCACTCCCTCCATTCATCCCTCTCCTGTGCTAATAATGTCCAGTCGGCACGGAATTTGGCGAGCTCGCCCCTCCATCTTGTTCGCGGTCTGCCGTGTATTAAACAATTTAAACATCAGCCACAAGCAAGTGGTAAGTGTCACCTCCAAGACAAGCTCCGAAGCTGAGGGCCCACGCGAGTGGCGCCAGAGGCAGCTCCAAGCCGCCCGGCGCTGATAGTGCCACGATCACTCGCACCATCATCGTCGACAGCGGGATATTATCAACGAACGCTGAGGCTAGGCCCGATACCTGAATGTTACGTCAATTAAACAAGCAGCGTGTAAGAAATAAGAAATGTCCAGCATTATTTATTTATTAGATATCTACCTTCATAGAAAGTTATGGCAAAGTAAAACTAGGTCAAAGTCAAAGTCAAAGTCAAAAAGCATTTATTCAGTAGGACCGCTGGGATCACTTTGAAACTTCTTTAAACTAGGTGATTCTACTCCTGTTCCTTCGCGACCAATTACCAAAGGTAAAAGTTACATTTGCCTAAACAAAATATTTAATTAGTTTAAGCCTTAAACTATCAGTCAGCACTTACTTGACTACTTAAAATGTATAAAGTCGTCTACCAAAAACAGCATTTGAAAATTTTAATTTATTTCGTCAGCGAGCAATGTGCGCATTCCGGCCGCGTGCGATGACCTCGACCAACTGATCGCGCGTACGGGCGGGCGGTTTTGAATGCGTACATTGCTAGTTCTTTGCTTTCATAAATTCAATAATTAGGCGAGTGTGCAGGACGATGTCATAGGGATGTCCATCGACCACAGATAATAAGTATTCACCTACATAAGTAGTTTATCATTTCTCTGGAGAGTTCTTTCGCCATTTTTGAAGGAGCTAGTGGCATTTCTCTGGAGAGTTCTTTCGCCATTTTTGAAGGAGCTAGTGGCTCTGCTATTTTATTTACTTTTCTCGTGTTTTACTAGACGTGAATTTTAATAGAAGTAAAATCTAATTGACGTGACATAATACATACTTATTTGAGAAGTGAAGATACTTGACATTGGCAGAATAATACTGTACAGTTTACAGTTAGTTGCCATTCATAAAAAGAAGAAGAAGAAGGAATACAAAGAAGAAAAAGGAATAAAAAGAAGAAGAAACCAAGAAGTGAAGTGAGAGAGAAGAAGAAGAGGACTAAGCTAAGATGTTACTGATTGGGCGGTAAGCAAGCGATTCAGCCTCTAATAGCAAGTATGCAAGCTACACAACGAGCGATTCAGTCCTTCATTTTTCAGGGTCAGAGGTTCTTCGTAGAAAAAAAATAATAATAATGCTGGACATTTCTCTCATCTCATCTAGCCCCAAACTAAGCAAAGCTTGTAGATAACTGTTATACTAATTATATACTTTTTGTTTGTAAATACATACATATTATACATAGAAACACCCAGACCCGAGACAAATATCTGTAGGTCATACAAACATTTGTCCCGCGGCGGGGATCGGACCCGCAACCTTCTGCGTCGCAGAATGATCTATATGCGCTTCTTATAAATTTAAACTTACTTATAAAAAAACTTACCCATAACACTAACATAAGGGCGACAGCGAGGCGTGACTCTTCACTAACTTGCAGAATAAGGGACTCCGTTAAATTTCCTATCCATTGGATAAGTCCCAGTTTCGACAGGGTCTGAAAAGGCAACATGGATTAGTGTTGTGTATTTATTTCTTGTTTAAGTTTGCCGATTCTTTCTACAAAACTTTACATATTTTAGTCCTGTACCCGCAGCTTAGTCAGCTCCACACGTATTGACGTAAATAGGTCATAAATAGGTCTTTCTTGTGGGCCAGGCCGATTAAGCTGAGAGGATGGTTTAGGTGCTGGGCAAGACAATGTCCCAGGCACTACAGCGTCCCGTTAAGTGTAGGCATGGATTGCCACCTGACGCTTTATAAATCATCTAATATAGATGTAAAGGCCCGTAATGAGTGGATAATCCTTTAGCTACGGGTAGGGGGCATCATAGGGAACCAGAAAAGCAAAACTTGTGTCCAGTAAAAGTCTCACGGTTTTCAAGTTATGGGACATTTAAGAAATTTTCATTTTTTTTTTACCCTTGTTCATTATTATCGATGCCAAGATCACAAATGAAGGAATTTTCTCAATCTGTTTTCTTTATAGCATTGTTGGATAATTGTGCTATCTAATGATAATTGCCATTTGCATGCCAAAGGAACAGTTTTTAAATTAGACCCATTCAAAGTAAGCAAAATCAGTTTGGCCAATTTTTCACAAAAGTTTGGACTCCTGTGGTGTAAAAAAAATGTATGGTCGCGTGCGTGCTCTGATTAATAACTTGCCCACTTTATTGAGATTCTAAAATGGTATTTCCAACTTTCGATGCAGAGATATTTCCTGTTAAGTTGGGTAAGAGTCATTTTTTCAAATTACAATTTGGACTGAAATTCACATATTGACTTGAAATTTTGCAAAGAATCATAATTTGTTGTCAAGGCATAACAGACATTAAAACATCATTTTATTGCATTATAATTCAATTAAGTGCATCAAATCGCATCGCTTCGCTTCGCAATCGCGTTCGCGTCAAGTCGCCCACGTAAGACGCAGGGTTAGTGTAGGTATCACGTGTGTCAAACTTGCCTCCATCATCACAAACAGCGCCGCGAAGAATAGAAGCGTGGACCACTCCACCCTGGCCAGGATCGGCTCCAGGTCCTCCCGCTCCGCAAGCAACAGCAGCAGTAAGGCGCCCAGGAGAGCTGTCCAGCCCAGCGATAGACTCTCTAATTGCAACACATCAATCAATCAATACATATAAAAAAGTACCTACATATGTGATTGTCGTGGAACACTCGGTTGGAACGAAGTTTGTACATTTGAGTCTGCGCATTTTTTTTGCGCACTACTATGCGCACTATTTTGAATAATTTGTGAAATTATCAACGAAAACATGTTTTCGCTTCTCCTGTAAAGTTGTTTTTGCAGTTATCCTTTTATCTCCGGAGACAGCGATAAGTCGTGACGGTAAAATCGAACGCTTTTCTTCTTCTAGCCCCCATCCTCGGTACCGTCCGAAAAGGAACTTCGTTCCAATAAAATTGGTGTCTGTCTGTCAGTGGCGGCGTAAGGGAGTGGGGCGGGGGAGCGCTTAGAGCATACATACACTTGCAAACAAAAGATTTACAGGCAGGAGGCTTATGTCTACCACTCGGACGCTGTAGTGTCGTTCATTGTAATAAAAAAATATATATTAAGTAATAGATGTAACGCATTGGTAACCAACTGTACGTATGTAATGTTACTCTTAAATATGTACTTACACGTGGAGCTGACTAATAAGCTGCGGGTTTCCTCACGATATTTGCTTTGTTGTATAAAATCATCTAGTAAAAGTATACTAAGCAAAACGGATCTTTAGCTCTCTAAAGTTAGGTGCAATAGACGATTGCGCAGTTTTGGTAGAGTAAGCGAGATCGCACGATTTTAGGCGTCATCAAAAATGGGTTCTGCGCAGCTACTTCAGAGAGCTAAAGAATGATTGTGCGTATTTTACTTACGTAGTTGAGGAATGGCATGTAGGAAGAAAACGACTACCACAAAGGTGACGCATACAGCTGACTTGATCAGAAGCTGTTTATCTCGTATACGATACTGTAGATAGAAAGTTTCAATATAAGATTGTGAACAAAAAAATTTAAATGGTAAGGTGATTGCAAATACAAATACAAATAATTTATTGGTAACTCCCTAGTTACAGGTCATATCAACACCTAATTGTTAGGTACATGGTAAATTATAGAATTCATCTATATTATAAAAAAATATTATTGAGCAACCACTTTTTTAAACGCGATTTGAACGCACCGGTGGTAGGTGCATCCCGTATACTGCTTGGTAATCTGTTGTATACAGATGGTCCCATGGCATAGACGGACCTCTCTGTTTTACTTATAGGGGGTTACAAGCTGGTCTTTATATTTATTGCTGCGCATGGCTCGGTTGGGGTTCACACCTCTTTTCTAGAAAGCAGACTGGTGTAAGTGGGTAAAGACGGCAATTTGGAGTATGAGCTCGCACGCTAATGGAAGGATTTTTAGTTTTTTAAATAGGTCCCGGCTTGAGACATCACGGGGTACCCCCATTATAGCTCGAATAGCGCGCTTTTGCTAGTACGAGTCCAGTCCATTGGCCTCTTCCATCTAATATAAATAAAATAATAAATAAATAAATAATGCTGGACATTTCACACAGCATCATCTAACCCCAAACAAATAGAATCACCCAGACCCGAGATAAATATTTGCAGATCATACAAACACATCAACATTTATTTCGCGGCGGGGATTGAACCCGCAACCTCCTGCATCCCAAGCGGGCTCTCACCTACTGCGCCACAGAGGTCGTCAATTATAGAATGATGTATGTGCTGTTTACACGTAGGAAAGCTGGTATACCAGTTCAAGAACGTGCAATAATGGAACGTGCTGTTCAGAACAATTGCATGCTAGAGGCAAGAATGGTATGCAAGAAGGGTATCGTCTAAATGGGGCGTTAAGTGGCGTCAGGTAAAACACATGTGGAGTTTGAAAATTTTCGTTCATGGCTGAAAAGGTCTACAGGAGTGGCAGCCACGACCACAATTTGTGCAAATGAATGATCCCGGGGATGTTGTATAGTAGGTACTAGGTAAAGGTACGAGTACCTAGAAAGGTAGGCTCTTCACGGTATTGGTCGCGAAGGAACAGGAGTAGAATCACCTAGTTTTAAGACTATGCAGCGGTCCTACTAAAAAAATACGGTGATGCTTGGCTAGGATTCGAACCCGAACGAGGTTCGAATCCTAGCCAAGCATCAAGGATTTTTTATTATCATAGCACACCGTATTTTTTTAGTAGGACCGCTGCATAGTCTTAAAACTAGGTGATTCTACTCCTGTTCCTTCGCGACCTTCGGACCTTCGGATTGAAATTTGAGGCACAACCAACACGGCTCGGCCTCCCTTCTTAAGATGCCAATTACCAGTCTCCTCTATCTTCTACTGGAGTAGGTATTATTTTTTATCTGTGCCTATATTTAATTTCGGGGCAGACCAGCAGCCAGGTGGGTGGATGATATAGAGGCAATTGAGGGAAAGACATGGATGAGATCAGCTAAGGACTGATTAGAGTGGCGTTTGAGGGAGGAGGCTTATGTCCAGCAGTGGGCTATTATTTGAGCTGCCAATGATGATGTGCCTATATTTCTACCTAAATAATCTTGCTTACTTACCTTTTGCTTCATATTAGCCAAAGTTGAGCAGAAACGAGGATCTGATTTGGAAGGGCCACCTTTGGCCTCCCTCCTAGCTAAGGCCGCGTTCAACTTGTCCACCTGAAAATATTTTTTTATTGGTTATTTATGTTTAACTTGACAAAAAAAAAGTGAGTTTGTTTCAATCGTGAGTCGACTCTATTTTTCATCAGGAAAACTTGTCTAAAAAGTAAGTAAGTAAGTTCGTATGAGTCAGTGACCAACTCCGGTGACGGAGTTTTCAGGCCGCCATAAGGCCTCCGTCGTGGCTTAACGACCTAAATAGCCGGGACCGACATTTGACGTGCCCTCCAAAGCATGGAAGTTCTCAGATGAAAATGCCACTGGCGGTCACCCATCAACTTACAGACCGTTTCGAACGTTACTTTACTTCGTGTCATAAAGTAAAGATTTTAAAATCAAAATCTATAGATTTCTATGAGATGTGAACAATTTTAAAACCTGAAAGCTGAAGCCCCCTGTATTTTAAGTTTGACGCCTTTTAAGAACTTGTCTATCCCTACTAGAGACGCTTCGAATGACACTTATTTCAAATCTGCCTCTCTAGCCATGTTTCGAAATGTAATAGAAATCGAATCGACAGATAAAACGCTCCACATGTGTCTAATGGCATTAAAAACTGCACATTAATTCATGTCAGCGGCAGGTGAGTTCCTGGCATTATATTGTAATCTGACGATTTACTTAGCCAGGAGTTCATCTGCCAAGTTATTTGACTTGCAGTCATTACAGCACATCTATGACGCCACTGAAAACCAGCGCTCCAACAGACTTCAACTGTTGGAGCAAATGCCGAGGGGTAGCCATATTTTCACCCACTTAAAAATTGATAGATTTAAGTACCTACTTACTTTGTAAAACTCGTGTATTGTGGAGAAAATATAATGTTATTCTATTCTATTCTACATTTTATTTGGCAATTAATGCCATTAAGCTGTGTGGTGCCGGCGGCGAATAGTACCAACCCATTTCATCCCGTGGGTGTCGTAAAAGGCGACTAAGGGAATAAAGGAACACAGAAGACGGGCAGCAGCGTCTCTGAACCGTTTGACATTTTACTGCGATCGCCAACCCGCCTGCCAAGCGTGGCGATTATGGCAATTCCTCCCAAATGTTTGGGAGAGGCCCTTGCCCAGCAGTGGGATCCCTACGGGCTACTAAAAAAAAAAAAAAAAAATGCCATTAGACGCAAGTGGAGTCTTCTGTCGATTCGAATTCTATTATATTTCAATTTGTAGCACTACAGTTGCAAGATGGCGTTTCTTCTCATGGTCTTCTATACGCCTTTTACTGTTTATTTATTTACCTACTAGCTAATACGCGCTGCTTCTTGGTAACTACGCCTATTCCAAGTTTCATCCAAATCGGTTCTCTGGTTTAGGCGTGATTGAAACACAAACATCTAAACAAACTCACAAACTTTCAGCTTTATTATATTAGTGGGATTTAAGAAAAGGACACCCAACACGGGCCACACTAAGACTTCATTCAAAAACAAAGTGTCTTAACCCTAGTGTTCCCATAATTACAGGGTATCACAACATGCGTAGAACAACATTACACTATACCATTCTGGCATACCATTAATGCCTCTTGCTCAAACGGAACAAGAGCTAATATTCTGTGGCAAGAGACATGAATATGCTTGAATGGTATTGATTGTACGCATTGGCCCTTGGGCGGTTTACATTGGTCACATGACAAAATGTAAGCCGGCCATATTGTATCTGTCAGACAGTTAGGTCACTTGGTTCAACTGGCTCGTTGAAACCTTTTTTTCGAGAGCTCTTCTCACGATGTCCTCGTCTCTGGAGTAGTTGGACAAGGAGGCTGCAGCGCGACGCCACACCGCTATCTCCTGACGCATCTCTGGAAGAAACGTTTGAAATTGTTAAGCTTCAACCAAACCTTCAACCCAACCGACCTGCCTGACTATTGGTCAGTCAGGACGAGTGGCTAGGTGTATAGTGAACAACCACGCACGAGCCGAGCGAAGCGTGCCGCGGTAGCGGCCGGCGAGTGCCAGATCCCCGTAATTTTTATGTTCAGTAGTAAAGTAGTTCGCTCGGCTCGTGCGTGGTTGTTCACTATACACCAACCAACTCGTCGCTTCGCCCCTCGCAACCTATGCTATATACAGGGTGTAAAAAGACTGCTACCGAAAACTGAGTTCAATCAGACCATGATTCTGAACATATTTATCGAAAAAAAAGGCAAAAAAATTTTTTACTTAGCTACGTCATTTTATTTTATTTTCTAGTTATTTACCACTAGTACAACATAATAAGACCATACCTACCTAATAATTGCATTTATAAAAGAAAATAACTATTAAAACTCAAAATCCAGCAATCTACTTATAAAAACGCGCCCAGTACATACGCAAACAGTAATTGTTTTATCCGGATATAATGATTTTTTCGGAAAATCCTTTTGGATTTGGTTGTGTGTTGGGATGCTGTACCTACCCCTTTCGGCTTCGGTAGACGTCTTTTTACACCCTGTATAGGTCTGTTAGTTGTATTCCCCTTCCAATACTCTCACACACAGACCCACTGTTAATTACGATGAACTTTTTCGTAAAAAAAGTATGTGAGTGTCGAAAGTATGCGAAGTATGTGTACACTCGGTGCGAACGAAGTTTCAACTTTGACATTTGGCATTTGACAAATAAATTATTGTCATATACTTTTCCTAGAACCGCTCTTCCGTACTAACAATGTAACAATCTATGGACTGTTTTGCGACTGCGCACTTCGCACTGTGACGATTTGACAATATACCTTGGATATCCCTAGGGACGCTGTGCCGTAGTTTGTTAATATCTCGGTACATGTACCGAAGTTGGAAGTAGGTCTGTACCGCCACCATCAGGATCCCCACTCCCATATGCAGCGTGAAGTTTGTGAAGTTTATATTCTGAGGAATAAGGTGTTTCTATCAAAGTCATCAATAATCTTAAAAAAAAAAAAAAAAAAAAAGTCTTAAAACTAGGTGACTCTACTCCTGTTCCTTCGCGAGCAATACTAGCACCAGGGCAACATACACGGTTTGGTATCCAGCTGGCTGCGGCAACTATTTTTACTGGCGCAGCCTTCAGGGTCCAATTAATTTAAAACTAAATAAAAAGTTTTGGAAAATTAATTTAGATGAAATATTGGTCTATGTGTTTCAATCATTTCTGTACCTTCTGAAAGAGCCACGTCACGTCACCATGCAGTCAAAGTGTTAAACACTATTTACACGATACCATTCTAGCGTTTGCCACAGCGTTCTTGCTTCGTGGAGTTTTAGAAAGCAAGAGAGAAGGGTATGCGAGAATGGTATCGTGTGAATAGCGTTTTACTTACTGCTTCCAAGATAGTAGGATGAGTGGCAATGATCACGTTAGGCGGGTCGCCCACTGGAGTAGCGGCGCCACCAACGTTACTGAATATTACCATAGACATCAAAACTGGTACCGGGTTCAGTTCCATCACCTCGCACAATCTGTGAATACCAAAATTCATCTTTAGAGCACACATTTTGTGAACGTCGCAGCGGCCTGCGGCGCGCCTGCCGCAGACGTGACGGCTGCGCTGCGCTCGCTGGCGGGCGCGCGATCTGCTGCAGACCGCTCGCTCAGGCTTAAACATTTCACCCCTCTAGAGGTTTTCAAAATTATATCGAGCGGAGTAGCGCATAAGCCTACTAAAGATATTTATGAAATATCAGTGTCCTTAGTTCACGCCGCCGCTTCACCGCTTAGCTACATCCTGTCAGTTCTATTTAACCAATGCATGGACGAGGGACAATATCCCCAAGTGTTTAAAAATATCAGAGTGTAACCCCTGTACAAGGGTAAAGGTAAAAAAGAAGACCTGAACAGCTACCGACCAGTCTCAATAATACCTGCAATAGCAAAAATTTTCGAGTATGGCCTGAGCGCAAGGCTCACAGAATATCTGGCAATCACTCAATCCCTGTCCGACAGACAATTCGCCTATAGAGCGGGAAGGTCTACGACAGACGTTGCCCGAGAGCTGGTGAGTCGTGTGCTGCGGGCTCGCGAGGAGCGAGTTCATGTGGCGGTGATTCTATGCGATCTTTCAAAGGCCTTTGATGTCGCCGATCATAGCGTTATCGTAGCGAAGCTGGAACACTACGGCATTAATGGTCCCGCACTGGCTCTCTTGGGCGATTTTATGAAAAACAGGTCGCAGGTCGTGACATGTAGCGGGAACGTCAGATCGGAGCCTCTCAGCATGTCTATAGGTGTGGCCCAAGGATCATCGCTGTCCAATATCATGTTCTCCCTCCTCCTCAACGACCTGCCTGACTGCATAGGTGACGCACATGTACTTATGTATGCAGACGATGTTGCTGCTGTAGTCATAGCACCCACTGTGGATGTCTTGGAGAGAAGGTTGAACATGGTAGCAGAAAAGCTGCATATGTGGTTCCATCATAACGGTTTCCTTTTGAACGTAACCAAAACCAACTTCATGCACTTCAGCCTAGCAGGCCGTACCTATAGACCCTTAAATGTATCCCTCGGGGGTACCGCAATCACGCAAGTCAAGCATACCCTTTTTTGGGATTTGTGATAGATGAGGGCTTAAAGTGGGATTTGCATATTGATAGACTGTGCGAGAGGGTAGGCAGATCCTGCTTCGCTTTATGGCGTCTCTCGGCGACTCTGCTACTTCGCATCCGTTCACTCGCTCCTTCAATACGGCGTGGAGCTGTGGGGTGGAGCTGCCGATTGGGAGCGAGCTTTCAGGATGCAGAAGAGGGCTATTCGAGCTATTAAGAGGGCATCCCGAGACACATCTGCTCGCCCCTTCTTCAAAGAACTCAATATAATGACAGTACCCGCCCTTGTCATCTTTAACGCAGCTGTGTATGCTCGCCTGCACTTGACCGAGTTTGCAAGGCTCGGTGACATCCATAGATACCCGACCCGGCACGCCCAAAGACTACGTGTTGAACGGCAGCGGCTCGTTAAATCGACTAAGCTTGTTCACGTGATGGGCCCGGCCGTTTACAACCGCCTTCCGGTATGTGTTACAGCTACAAAATCAACGCAAGCCTTTAAATTAAAGCTAAAAAAATGGCTTATCGAGCGGGCCTTTTATAGAGTGGACGAATTTTTCAACAGTTGTGTCTGTACAATATAAATTTGTAGAATATTTAATTAATATATTTATATAATTGTTAAATTAAATAGATTATTATCTTTTACTATGTATTTAGGTATACATTTTTGCAATTTAATTTATGACATGTAACTATAACGTTATCAATAAAATATCTGAATCTGAATCTGAATCTGGTGATCTAGTGGTAGCAGCAACGTCTTAAGGTCGTGGTTTTGAATCCAGTAGTGCTCCATTGAGTTTTCTGACCCAAAAATTATGTGCACTATACTCTAAAACGGTGAAGGAAAACATCGTAAGGAAACCGTAGAACATGTGTCAAGTGCTCAAAAGCAGCGCACTGAAAGGCTTTTCACCACACTGGTTCGAAAGGACTAGTGACACAAAAAGAAGAATTACCTGATGGTAACTGGTGTCATCAAGAGCACTGTGGTGACATTGTCCAAGAAAGTGGAGAAGACCGCCGTGAAGAGGCAGAGGCAGTTGATGAGAGGCCAGGTCCTGCCACCCGTCACCTTAAAGTTGGCGTTTTTGAGGTTACGTTCCAGAGCCATCACACAAATGAACAAGACTGATGTTGCTACATTACATTTTGGAAGAGAATAAACAGGGAAAGAAGTGTCTATCGACACGAGATAGCTTATATCTAGAAATTCTTCTCAATCGTTGTGTGCATATGAATGAGGCCATTATGACAAAATTTCTCATTTTACACGTAAAAATCGGACTCGCATCAATCCGCGTTCAAAACTAAAAAAATCTGTGCGGTTATGAACGTGGATAAAATTGTCGTGCTAATAATTAGGTACAGTTCAGAATGCGGGCTATGGCGTGTGCTATTTCCCACAGTCCGATTACGTCTTAAGAACCATGTGGGTCAAGAGTAAGAGTCTTCACCTCAAAAGCCAGTACAGCCAGGTAATCAAACAGCCCCGTTTCAGCCAGGATAGCCACCAGCAACATCATACTGAAAAGCAGGAGTAGCGTCTCCACATCCAGCCAGGAGACCAGCTCCGGGAGCGAGGGTCGGGCACCGCTTAACGCGAGCACCGCTATGCCAAGAGAGGATGAAAGAAGAGCTGCTAGTGTTCTGTTCACTATCTAAAATAATGAACAAATAAAATGAAAATAAAAACCGGCCAAGTGAGAGTCTCGCACACGAAGGGACGCACACATTATCTATAAAAACGGCAAAAAAATCACGTTTGTTGTGTCTGTGAAAATTTCAACTGTCCAACTATCACGGTTCATGAGATACATATGCCTGATGACAGTCGGACAGACGGATGGACAGCGGAGTCTTAGTATAGGGTCCCTTTACCCTTTGGGAACGGAACCCTTAAAAATGCCTGGAACATCTTAAGATGGAGGTTGTAGTTGCACCTAAACCACTCAGCTTAATCTGCTGGCACTTAGCAGATAGTGTACGAAAAGAGCCTCTTAGAGACGCACGTATCCTTTCACCACACTTCTCTTGTTCGAAAAACCAGAGACAAAACAAAAAGAAGAAGTAGAAATAGTGATAAGCTGATGGTCTAGTGGTAGTGGCTCCGCCTTCCGGTCGTGGGTTCAATTCCAGTCGTTCACCAATAAGTTTTTCTGCCGAAGCACTATGCCAGTACTCTCAAACGGTGAATGAAAACATCATGAGAAAACCGGCATGCCGTAGAACCTAATACAAAGTTCGAAAACATGGTGTCAAGTTCACGAAAGGAGCTTCTTTGAGGGGCACTTAAAATCCATTCACCACACTGGTTCTAAAGAGCTGGTGACACGATAAGATAAGTAGAAGGGATAAGTTTTTTTTTTTTTAAATTAAATAGGCCCTTTGACCTCCGTCTGCCTGATTAGTGAGGTCTAAGATGGATCATGCTTTCCTAGAAGGAACCTATTTACTCTTGATTTGAAGACCCCTGCCTATATTGTACTTTTTTTTATTTATTTTACTTTTATTAAGTACATGAAGAAGGTGTTACAATTTTTGATTTGAAGACCCCTATATTGTACTTTTTTTAGATTTATTTAACTTTTATGTACATGAAGGTGTTAAAATACCTCAAAAATGATGAGCAAATAAAGGGTGAAGAGGAGTCCAGCTGCGTATATCAAGCCGTCTTCATAGTCCAACGGATCCAGTTGGTAGGACACCGTGAGTGGGACTGTGGTTGAACTAGTTGTGTTCATGCGAAGATATACTTTTGTACCTATAAACAAAAGGTCTTTTACTGTTATAAGAGGCCATGTTCAAGTCCTGCATCGGTGCTTTTGGGAAACGCAAAAACCTTTGTGTCTTGTCACTATCATAGCACATAACATTTCAACACAGACACAAAAACAACGACAAGTACTTAACAAGTAGGTAGGTGCATAAGTAAAAAAGAAATTAGAAAAAAATAATGAACAAAATTGTTACAGTGCGTAACTAATACCACCTAACACGAGCAGTCGAGCACCTACATAGGTGGGTGCAGCAGTGGTATGTGTGCTGTTGTGAGCCAAAAAGGTCCAGTCTCAGCTTATTGTTACTCCATGCCCGAAGGCACAGAGTAACGCTGATTTTCAGACTGGACCTGAGAAAAAGTGATATCACGAACAGAAAGTAGCACATAGCACTGGTGGAAACGGATTCTTCCCAGCTGTGTTTTTATATGAATGGATGCGTGCGTGATGACAGTTATCAAGAATTGCCAAAATATTTAACTGATCCATTAAAATACGATTCAAGGATTGAGAAAAATGCATTTATTGTCCTGATAATGTCGAGATTATTAAAGTAATTTAATAAAATTGATCTATAAAATACCACAATCCGCCATGATAGCTGTACACCAATCAGAGCGCGTGACGTCATGACTCAGTATAATAGACCGATATTCAATTATTTTGTTTCATAGTTTAAGGTGTACAATAAAGAATTCTCATTCATTCATTCATTCATTTACCTACCATTCTCCAATTGACCCCAATCAGTAATACTCTGGTTGTTTTCGTTTAATTGAGAATAGCGCCCTCTATTTTCAAGTGTCAGCAACTTTGAGTCTGTAGCACTGGGCGAGAAGTCAATCACATCGTCTGCGGGTAGACGTACAATCCATGCTTGTGAATCCTGAAACAGGGTTTACATGAAAATACAAAGCAAAGGCGATAGTTATCTGAAAAATACGAACGTGCCAAGTATGTATTTGGACGTGCCTCTGACTATCTCCTTAAGGTAACCATTCACGAGACGTCCATTTGGCAGACGTCTTTTTGAACTGGACGCATGGATTTTAGTTTGGAAATCCAGAGCTTCAAGACGTTGTTTTTACCATTCACGGAACGGTTTCGGAACGACCACTCCATTTGGATTGGTGGACGTATTGTGAATGGGTACCTTTAGACATCCATAATGATGGACTTCTACATGTTTTCGATTGTTGGACTCTGGGGCCTTATTGTCTAACTTGAAATCCATTCCCAGTTGTCATTCCAATAGAACTCAACCAATCACACAATACAAAAATAACAATTGAAGTCCAGGCCAGGTTTCAAATGTCAAAATGAAGTCGATCTCCATTGCCAGTTGAGTTACACAATAAGGCCCATGGTCGGAATTTAAAAAACTCATCCTCAATGAGGTTTCTTGGGTTTTACAACCTTCAAACAAAAAAAATAATTTCGAAAATCGGTTCACAATAATTACGTAAACATAAACAGGTTCACGACTGTATCCCCAAAGTGCGGTAGACATTCTCTCAGATCTTTTTATGTTACTTATTCCAGATCCTTTGAAGATGTCTAAGGGGGGGTAGTCAGAGGCATGTCCAAACACATATTTGATACATGCCCACATCTGCAGAAGTTAGTATTCCATACGTGACAGGTTGCAAGGCAATCGCCGCCTATAAGAACACTAACTGGTTTCCTCACGATGTTTTCCTTCACCGTTTAGAGCACGTGTTAAAGCGCATATAAATTTTACGAAACGCAAAATCCATTGATGCACGGCAGGGATTCGAAAACACAACCTTCGGATTGAAAGTTGAGGTACAACGCCATTCGGCCAACACGGCTTTTTAATATTATTGTCGCAGATATCGGGGAACATGCATCAAAAACTTACATACAGTCGAACATTAAACACAGTTTTATTATCTCAACTAGCACAAAATCTTGTAAATATTTATTTAATCCGAACAAACAGTGCTTTCCGCTTTTATGTTTACGATACAACCATAACATTATCTACGTCAAGCTGGTGTCCAAGGCTATTCATGAGGGTGTGGAATAAAACAGACCACGTTGATGCACAGATCACGGGTTCAAACCCCGTCTAGGTAATGTTTTTGGGATGTATTTTTCATTTAACTTTTATCACTTTAAAATAAAATAAAATAAAGTTCTGTGAGAAAATGACGACCTCTGTGGCGCAGTGGGCGAAGGTCCGCCTGCGACGCAAAAGGTTGCGGGTTCGATCCCCGCCGCGGGACAAATGTTTGTATGACCTACAGATATTTGTCTCGGGTCTGGGTGTTTCTATGTATAATTTGTATGTATTTACAAACAAAAAGTATATAAGTAGTAGGTATATCAGTTATCTGGTTCCCATAGTACAAGCTTTGCTTAGTTTGGGGCTAGATAATGCTGTGTGAAAATGTCCAGCATTATTTATTTAAAATATCATTGGATAACTGTGTGTGTTCCCACGTTTTTCAGACTACATTAGAAAAAGCTACGCGATAATCAAAATGATTGTCAATTTAGTTTTATTCATTGATGATTTTGTAATGGACACGAATTTTATCAAAGTCGGTTTTATACCTACTTAATTATTACCTGTTGAAAATCGCCATCTTCTACCACGCGATGCAACCACACATACAGCACGTTGTAGCTTGTATTAGCGGTCTGCTGGAACGGTCCAGTAAGTTTGATGAAGACCTTCACTCCCTCGTTGCTGGGAGGTAGCTCGTATTCTGAAATGTTATATTAATGTCACTAGCTCCCTCGTTACGCTCGGTTAGTTACTATCCTAATACTGAGGCTATACACAAACTCTCAGCCTTAATAAAATGACGGTCTGCCGGTAGCTCTTCATTCCTATACTAATATCAGAAATGTTAAAGGATGGATGTCAGTCAATTGAACGGCTGAACGAATCGGGATGAAGTTTAAAATAGATGTAGATCGTAGCCGGGAATAGCAAAGTTGAAAATGGTGGTACTAGCGATGCTGGTGGAAGCTATTATTAAGTATTACTAGTTATTTTCTGCGACTTCGGCTATCTTGTTTCCCAGTGTACCAGGTATCCATCCTTTTAGATTTCCCTCGCCTTCATGGTGCTTCCGTACTTCGGAGTGAAGGTTCAATGGTCAGTCCCAAAGTCTTTAGCCATGACGAAGGCCAGAGTTGGCTCATACAAACTTATTTTACTCACCTTTGACCTGACCTCTCCCTACCGCCGTGTGGAGAACCGTATCATCTTTCTCTCTGTTCAGAAGTAGTGATACTGTTAGTAACACCCACCCTGCCACCAACGCTGTCAGTTTCACTACGCGCAGGATTCTAGCAATCTGTGGGCATAGAACTTGTTATCAAAATTACGGTGTGGATGAGGATCACCAGGTGCTTAACCACCGTCCACCTCGCTGAGACCTGGGTGAAAATAGTTGGTTAGGTTATGTTAGGCTGGTGAAAAAACCAAGCGCGAGGCGAGCGAGCGTAGTGAGTGTGCCGCGGTAACGGCCGCCGAAGCGCCAGATCTCAGCGGTCCTACTGAATAAATGCTTTTTGATTTTGACTGACTTACATTCCTTCTTCTAGCAGACTTGATTTTCTCATCATCTATTGGTATTGCTTGCATTAATCTGGAAAAAAAAAGTACATGAATGTCGTGGAACACTCGGTTGGAACGAAGTTTCAACATTGACATTTGGCATTTGTCAAATAAATTATTGTTATGCTAATCCTAGAAACGCTCTTCCGTACTAACAAACATTGTTACAATCTATGGATTGTTATGCGACTGCGCACTTCGCACTGTGACATTTGTCGTTACGTAAAAATCGAACACTTTTTCGTCTAGCCCCAATCCGATACCGTCCGAAAAGGAACTTCGTTTGAAAAACAAAATGGCCTAAGTAATGACTTTATAGCCGGGACCGATCATTTGACGTGCCCTCCGAAGCGCTTAATTGATAATGCCCATCCACTTTGTAACCGCACAGAATGCTGCTATAATCGACGATTTATTAAGAACGACTGAAAGCTATACCACAAGCAGGAGCGGTCGCAGCTAGAAATTTTGGGGGGTCACAATTTATTTTCTTTACACTTTTTAGTCGATTTTGGGGGAGTCATGTCCCCTGTGACCGCGCCTAACCCAGAGCGCTTTATAGGTTTGAAGTATTAAGGGATGAAATAACATACCTGATGACTCCCTCATGATGTGAGTCCACTCCATTTTCAATCTGCTTCTCTTCTCGGTTAAATATAGTTCTATCTCCCTCATATTCTTCTTGTGATTCAGGTTTACCTGAAACATTTCAGAACTTTAGTAATTGTAACCCGACTGGGGAATACTTTACTTCACTGGGATAAAAAGTAGTTTATGTGCTAATCGTGACTAGTACAATTAAGATAGTTAAGAAATTAGCCTAAGTTTAGATCTAAGATGGATCACCTAAAAAAAGTTAGGCCCCAAACCGTGTTTGTTGCCCTGGTTCTTAACGGTATTGGTCGCGAAGGAACAGGAGTAGAATCACCTAGTCTTAAGACGTTTCAAAGTGATCCCAGCGGTCCTACTGAATAAATGCTTTTTGACTTTGACTTTGAGTAGGAGCTGACTCAGCTGGTTTCCTCATGACGTTGTAGATAGACAACTTTATTCGGTACAGATGCACAATAATACACATACACAAAATAAGGTGGAATAAGGTCTGCGATTTAACTGGCCAAAAGGGACCAGTCTCCGATTTTTTTTAAGATGGATGTGTGGGGTCACACGGTTAGATAAGATACGGAATGAGTATATTAGGGGAAGTTTGAAAGTTGCGCCTATTTCTGAAAAGGTGATGAGTGCTAGGTTGGCTTGGTATGGACACGTTATGAGGACGGATGAAAACCATGTTACCCAGAGAGTGATGAATATGAGTGTGGCTGGAGATTATGGAAGAAGAGGAAGGCCAAAAAAGAAGTGGTTGGATTGTGTGAGAGATGATATGAATGCGGAAGGAGTGGATACATATTTGACGAGTGATAGGAGTGATTGGAGGAAAAATACATGTTGTGCCGACCCCACTTAGCGTGGGATAAGGACAAGGGAATGATGATGATGTGTACCCATATACCTAAAAAAATTTTCACTATAAGTTTATCGTAAGATGCAGAGGAGCTGGTTCTCAGACTGGTTATCTAAATTAGAAACGTAAAGTAGGTACATTCCAAAAGCCTTGTACGGACTAGGCGTTCCAATGAACGCGTAGTCGGTTACGCGTATATAGGAACGCCTAGTACCCGTAGCAACTGACATAACTGGCAGGTACGGACTAACGTTCTTGTGTACGCGTAACCGACTACGCGTACATTGGATCGCGTAGTCTAACGACAGTAAACCCGTTATAAATATTATACTGAAACTTACCATGCTGTTCTTCATATCGATGCTTGAATGGCGCCAGGAGGGGATCATATTTGATTTCATCAGGAAGGTCGAGCCATACATCCAAACTTCCAGGTGTGAGGTCACTGTATGAAACCATAGAGTACACACTATTTCTATTCTTCTTCATTCTGACACAGGCGTTCGCCATTTTGAATCACATTTGAATTTGGAACGGTTATTTTTTCACTGGGTTTTATTCACTTTTCAAAGACTTTCTTTTATTTTTATACTTGGCCCTTAGTAATAAAGGTAGTGTAAAGTTACGCCAGGTTTAAACTCCAAAAATTGTATGGATACTCCTAAGTTACACCCGGTGTAATTTTACACCAGTTTATAGGTAAGGCCATTCAGTTTTAGTCTGGTTGAACCAACCTACTGTATTGCGTTCGATATATCAACGGGATAATTATCATGAATTCTGTGTTATCACGAAAAATCATGGCAATTATCCCAGCAATGAGAATCAGCATTCAAATTCTCCTCTCAAAATCATCAATGAATGTTATCTACACCTAGCACCTATATTGTCTGTCTACTCTACATACCTATCTCTATATAAAAAAAATCTCTATATAAAAATGAATCCCTATATCCCTTGGTTACGCCATCACGCGTGAACGGCTGGACTGATTTCACATTTTTTTTTGTTGTGTTTGTTATTGTCAGGAGAAGGTTCTTATGACAGAAAAAAATAAAAAAATTGCGCGGAAAAAAATAATCCCTATATCCCTTGGTCACGCCATCACGCGTGAACGGCTGGACCGAATAATGCGCAGACGTAGTCGCGCGGGTCAGCTAGTCAGTTCATAAAATAAAATTTAAGTGTATGTCTGTGATTTCAAAATAACTGTGTAATATTTCGTTGCTGCAGGCGACACGTAGCCTGCAACGCGTAGCCCGTACGCAGTTTTAGATTTTAAAAAAATAATCATAATTATTTTATTCATAATTCCAGGTATACCTCTGTGGCGCAGTGGGCGAAGGTCCGCCTGCGACGCAGAAGGTTGCGGGTTCGATCCCCGCCGCGGGACAAATGTTTAAATGCCCTAGCAGATATTTGTCTCGGGTCTAGGTGTTTCTATGTATAATATGTATGTATTTACAAACAAAAAGTATATAAGTAGTTTATCAGTCATTCTAGTACCCATAACACAAGCTCTGCTTACTTTGGGGCTAGATGATGCTGTGTGAAAAGTCCAGCAATATTTATTTCGTTATACATAGATAGATAAAAGATCTTAAAACTATTTTCTCAGGGAACCTGCCCTTACAGGCGTATGAATGAGTTACACAGGTACATAAGGATATTAAGTAAGTAAATAAATAACACCTTAGTGTCGAACTTATTCCACTTTACAAACCCATTTTTATATTGTTTGCCCAAAATATCTAGAAAATACACTTTCAATTTTTCCACCTAATACGAAGTAACATAGCAGGTATTATGTACCTACAATGTAACCGATAGATTTACAACTGCCAAGCTATGAAACGATCAAGACTAGCAGCCTGACGGAGCCACAAAACTAGAGGTTAGAGGAGATTTTATGTAAATCAAAACGCTTTCGACTGACAGTGACCTGGATCAGTTATCTATTGATCGTTTTTAACGATCCTTAGATAGCTTGACTAATCCTGTTGTATTTTGTGAATAATGTAAATATGTAGTAGCTTAGTTTCTGTAACTAAACAAAATAATTACGATTTATATTTTTATAGTGATCACCTAGGTATCATTAAAGATTTTAACACACAAAACGGATCGCTGAAGGTCGTGGGTTCAAGTCCTGCATGCTGTGGTCCCATTTTCATGATACTTTTCCCGTTAAACTCAAAAAATGCTGTGATTTTTGACTATATTTTTAATTTTTTAAAACGTAGGTAATAGATAGATAGTTAGATAGATAAACGCTTTATTGTACACAAGAACCTTATACAGAGATTATATAAAAACTAGCTGCGCTCCCGCGGTGTGACCCGCGATCCCTCGGGATTTTTTTATTTTTTCGGGATAAAAGGTAACCTATGTCCTTCCCTGGGATACAACCTTTAACTATGCCAAATTTCAGCTTAATCTGTTCAGCGGTTTGGGCGTGAAAGCGTAACAAACAGACAGACAGAGTTACTTTCAGATTTATAATATTAGTATGGATAAACAAGTTGTGCAATGGGCGGCCATATCGCTAAGAGCGATTTCTTCCTGGCAACCATTTGTATGGACTGATTCATATTTTTTTTAAAAGGATGAAATTTGGCATAGAGATAGACTATTATTATAAGTAGTCTGGAATTAGCACGTAGGCTATACGAGTATGTACCTAATCCCGGAAAAGTAAATTATTCATTTTTTTTTAATTTTTAAATCGCGGTTTAGTGGCTTAATTCTTGTTGAATGTTTACATACAGTTCTACACTGCAGTTCACAGTAGGTACCTACCTATGTAAACTAACTGTGATACCTAATGTAACAGTTATAACCGTTCATCCGTTTGTGAATTTCAGTAATCAGTGGTTTCCGTAAGCATGTATAATTTTTAAATTCAGCGAATGAAATGTTAATTAGAACCCACAACTGAAATAGGCACACAACTTTAATAAATCAATGGCGATGATTCTGTTATCACAGACTTAACCTTAATTATACTAATACTTGAACGTTCTTATTTTGTTCCTAATAAAGACGAAAAAGACATTACAAAAATTATAATCAAAATGGCGTCTCTGAGCTTTTGTAACAGCTGATAGACACAGTAAGCAAAATGGTATTGCCTAATTTTACCCACAAATACTTGATTTTGACTAAAGTAATTTTAGAAATGTCACTGTAGGTAATGGTCATTCTATTATTGACCATATCGTAAACAAAATAAATACAAAGCATTTGAGTTTAGTTATCTTTAGTCAGTGCAAAACAGAATCGACGCCAATAAGTAGTTAAACAAAAAAAAAACGTTTCACGACTGTGTCACTAAGCGTGGTAGACATTCTCTTAGATGTTTTATGTATTCCAGATGCTTTGAAGATTACTAAGGGGGTAGTCAGAGGCATGTGCAAGTGCAAATGCCTACATATTTGATACACCCTTTCGCAGAAGGTAACATTCCAGCGGCCCATCACCGTTCAATTTTTTGTTTTTTTTAATAATGCTGGACTTTTCACACAGCATCATCTAGTCCCAAAGTAAGCTTGTGTTATGGGTAGGTACTACTAGATGACTGATATACTACTCATATACTTTTGTTTTGTAAATACATACAATACAATGATACATAGAAACACCCGGACCTGATACAAATATTTGTAGATCATACAAACATTGGTCCCGCCGCAGGGATCGAACCCGCAACCTTCTGCGTCACCCACTGCGCTACAGAGGTCGAAAAATTACTCACTAACTGATAATCTGATAAACATGAATATGAATCTCTTATCAGTTAGTTCGTTACCAGTTGGTCAAACAGACTTGAAAATAACACTGTGCTTACAATATTTGCATAGGTAGGTAGGTTAGGTATATTATTCTGACACAGAGTGGCGCAGTGGGCGAAGGTCCGCCTGCGACGCAGAAGGTTGCGGGTTCGATCACCGCCGCGGGACAAATGTTTGTATGACCTACAGATATTCACACTTAGTGAACTTTTTTGACCTATTAAATACATTGTTGATAGGTAGTACACTAACTACAAAATAGACGCTTAAATATTTTGTAACGTTACATTAAGAACATTTTTTTTTGTTACTGATATCGTACCTACACAAAAATCACTAAAAATAACACACTTATCACATTACAGAACTATATAAAATACAAAATTCGCCGGCGAATTTAAATTATTTTTAGGTTATAAACCCCAAAACTGGACTGAACTGGCATGTGCCGCTGCAAACCGGTTACTGAGCTTACGTCATTCTTAGCCGCCATTTTGTTTCAATTGATAATTCCACCATTTTTGCGAACTGCCTACTTATGAAGCGCTTGTGGTGTTTCTTGATCTGACCTGTCAGTAAGTGGATGGGTGACCGCTAGTGGCATTATCAACTAAGCGCTTCCATGCTTCAGAGAGCACATTATATTGTCAGGCAAGGACGTGCCTGTGACTACACCTTGCATCTTCAAAGGATCATGAGTGACTAATTTCTTCTTCATGTCGTGTCACTAGTTCTTTGAAACCGGTGTGGTGAAAGGAGTTTTTTTTTCTTTCTCGCACTTGACACATGTTGTCGAACTACCTACTTACTTTTGTAATGATAAATTGATAATTAAATTATATGACAACTTATTAGGAAGACTACGCATACAGTCGCTGCTGGTCATGCGACCTTGAATGAACGCATCCATTTTATTACGTTCATTCATTCAGTTTTTATTGCTGTATGACAATGAAACCTCTTGTAAATAGATTGTGCCACAGGAAAACTCACTTAACTATAATTGTTTTTACAATAATCGGAAATAAGGCGACCTTCAATTGATGAGGTGACAAACATCTGCACACGTTTTTAAATGTATAGGGCTTGTGTACTGTAAACTTAGGCCTGTACATCCATACTATCCATACTAATATTATAAATGTGAAAGTAACTCTGTCTGTCTGTCTGTTTGTTACGCTTTCACGCCCAGACCGCTGAACAGATTAAGCTGAAATTTGGCATAGTTAAAGGTTGTATCCCAGGGAAGGACATAGGCTACTTTTTTTCCCGAAAAAAATGAAAAAATCCCGAGGGAACGCGGGTCACACCGCGGGAGCGCAGCTAGTCTTTAATAGATGATTTATACAGCGTCAGGAGGCAACCTATGCCTACACTTAACGGGACGCTGCCGTGCCTGGGACATTGTTTGATATGGTATTCCATAGCCTATTGGCTTGCCCAGCACCTAAACCATCCTCTCAGCTTAATCAGCCTGGCCCACAGGAAAGACGACGTCAATACGTGTGGAGCTGACTAAGCTGTGGGTTTCCTCACGATGTTTTCCTTCACCTAAGAGCTGTGTTGGTCGAATGGGGTTGAACCTCGACTTTCAATCCGAAGGACGTGGGTTTGAATCCCAGCCGTGCATCAATGGATTTTTCGTTTCGTAAAATTTATATGCGCTTTAACACGAGCTCTTAACGGTGTGTACTGTTCAGTGTATAATAGTGTGAGGTATTTTAAGCTTTCACAATTTCTTATTTTTGTATTCAGACTAGCTGTGCCTGCGTGGGTTCGTTTTGACAGCGTAAATCCCTAACTGGCAAGAATTCCGGAATAAAATGATGCTTAAGTATATGCTGCACTAGAACCTTCCAGTGAAAGTACCATTAAAATCGATTCAGCAGTTCCAGAGATTAGCCGAGTTTTCCCAGGTTTTGTAGCGTAATTCCAGATCCCGTGGAAATTCGGGATAAATAGCCGTACAATCTTTCATCTTTCAGTTTCAGTCGCTCCGAGATAAGCTCGGACAAACAGACAAAATAAGTAAAAAAGTGAACAAGTCTAGGTACTTTTGATCAACAATAACTAAAAAAATTGGTTGTCTGTAAAGTCGGTTTACTGACGATAGTTGAACGTGACAACGAGAGACGTAACGCCGCATGAAGGTAACGCCGCATGACGTCATGTTTTTTCGTGCGTGCAGCCGGCTCTATCGAATTATAAGACGTTGTCACGTCAAAAAAAATATTCATGTGAGTACAAGTACATAAAAACTGAAGACAAAAGTCTTGAGTTTTCACGTACTTATAGCATACAAGAAGAGGAAGGCCGAAGAAGTGGTTGGATTGTGTGAGAGATGATATGAATGTATAAGGAGTGGATACACAATTGACGAGTGATAGGAGTGAGTGGAAGAAGAAGACATGTTGTGCCGACCCCACTTAGCGTGGGATAAGGTCAGGGAGATGATATGATGATGATAACATATCTTTTTTCTTATAATTTTTTGCTTTTATTATTAGCCTTTTTTGACGTGACTGACTACGTCTTATAATTCGATAGAGCCGGCTGCACGCACGAAAAAACATGACGTCATGAGGCGTTACCTCGCTCTGAGGCGTTCCATGTAAGGCTTGAAGTGCAAGCGAGAGCGCGGAACGAGCGACAAAGAAGCACAATCGGCCTTTGCGTTCGGCAGCGTTCGACATCCGTCTCTCTCCTACTTGAGTGAGCGATGCGTAGACGTTGTCACGTTCAACTATCGTCAGTAAACCGACTTCACAGACAACCAATTTTTTAAGTCAAAGTCAAAGTCAAAGTCGATTTGATAATATTTTTTTAAGCAACTTAATGATGTATCTATCTATGTCTACCAAGCTTAATGTGCAATCAAAGTGATCATTGTAATAATGCATTCTTAGCAACAGATAATAAATTATCTTTAAACTCGGTAAATCTTACTGTAACCGGTACAGTCGGGAATCGATAGATAATATCCATCTTATCAGATAATAAAGATTTTATCTAATCAACTGGAACTTGTGCTACACTACATTACAAACATCGTGAGGAAACCAGTTAGTGTTCTTATAGGCGGCGATGGGTTTGCAACCTGTCACGTATGGAATACTAACTTTGCAAGATGTGGGCATGTATCAAATATGTGTTTGGACGAAAAAGCGCCTAATTTACCTCACATAATTTATGGAAATTTACTAGCCTAATTTACTTACATTATTATAGTGAAATCCTTTCACCACGGCTTTGAGAGAGTAAAGTAAATTGTAATGTAGCGTAAGTAGTGTAAGTAATGATTACACTACACTACGGTAAGGATTTAGACATTCGTGCTGTTAACGTTACGTTGCGCAGTAGACGATTTTAAAATAGCGTCCCTACTGCGCATTGAAACGGTTAACTTTACAAATTACTCTTGTCAGTTTTAAACTGCATTGCAATTTTTCATTTATTTTGCCTTAGGCCTTTACATCTATATTAGATAATTTTATGCAGCGTCAGGAGGCAACCTATGCCTACAGTTAACGGGACGCTGTGCCTGGGACATTATTTGAGATGGAATAGGCTTGCCCAGCACCTAAACCATCCTCTCAGCTTAATCAGCCGCCCACAGGATAGACGACGTCAATACGTGTGGAGCTGCGGGTTTCCTCATGATGTTTTCCTTCACCGTAAAGAGCTCGTGTTATAGCGCATATAAATTTTACGAAACGAAAAATCCATTGATGAACGGCCGGGATTTGAACCCACGACCTCCAGATTGAAAGTCGAGGCACAACCCCATTTGACCCACATGGCCTGGGTTATTAGGCCTAGGTACCTAATAATGTACCTACTTAACAACTTTGAAGTCATTTTTCATATTATGAGTAAAAAAATATGTATTCAAACCAATTTACTAGGCAGGTACTAATTTGCAAGTTATCACTTAACAATTCATTACAATTTACTAATCACATGAATTAGCACTATCAAAACACAATTTTCCAAGATGGCGGTCGATTTTCGCGCCAAAACGTCAATACGGCGCGCTTGCTTTAATAACACTGACTGTTTAGTTTTGTTGGAAGGCCTAGCTCCAGTTCGTATACATATTTATGGTGAGTATGGAATTGTAATATAAATAAATTAAATTAAGTACCTATTTATTCTTAATTTTTTATCTGTAAACTATAAATAAATAAATAATGCTGGACTTAATAAACTCAGTGAATTTGGATTGTGTGAGAGATGATATGAATGTAAAAGAAGTGGATGCACAGTTGATAAGTGATAGGAGTGAGTGGAAGATGAAGACAGGTTGTGCCGACCCCACTTAGCGTGGGATAAGGTCAGGGAGATGATGATGATTATTCTAAAGTAGGTAATTATTTAGAAAAAATATTAATCTATATCGACAGTTGACGAGTGATAGGAATGAATGAAGGAAAAATATATGTTGTGCCGAACCCACTTAACGAGGGATAAGGGTAAACGAATGATGATGATTTATTAAATTCGCTAGAAAGTAGAAACATTCTTTATTATAGTATTCTTAAGAAAATAGGAGAAAAATCATGTCACATCATTAATGAATTTCTTATTCAGAAAAATGCTCTTCCCATTGAAATGAAATGAAATGAAATGAATTTTATTGTCAGAAGAATGGTTACATAAAGATTTTTAATATAAAGTAAGTGTCACATTCTCCACTGTATTAACACGGTATACAAATCCTTAGTTTTACATAAATGGAATCAGAAATAAAATCGTCAAATTAATAATTCCATTGAAGGCAACATTTGGAAACAAATGTGAGATCTGGGATGATCTAGATAAATCTGTATAAGCCGCTAACTACTCCTTGGAAATTAAATAATCTTGCATTGCGAGATGAAACTTTGACGACCGTCTGTGGCGCAGTGGGTGAAAGCACGCTTGAGATCAGTGCGAAAAGTGTGCAGTTTTGCGCAAAGTGCGCAAAGTGATGCGCAAATTGGTGGGATATCAAATGAAACTTCGTTCCAACCGAGTGTTCCACGACACTTAAAATTTTTTTGTTTGTAGATTGATTTTCACGAAACTTTGAATAAGTAGGAATATTTTAATGTTGGTGCCATGCGAGCGAAATTGCGGACGAAAACGAGAAAATACGTGAGCACTGAAAGACTTTACATAACTCGGACTAGGCACAGTGTCCATAACATACAACATACCTGATAGTTCAATGTAGTTAGAAACCTAGATTGTTTCCTTCACAATACCTAGGAAACCTGAACTTTAATAATTGCGTGTAGGTGTGTAGATTGTTTCTGTGTAGGTAAGCGATACTGGGTGCAGGCGCTGAAATCGGTCAAATGCGAGTCGGAACATGAACTCGGTCATGATCCAGTGACCTATAGTGAAATCCTACAAATGAGATGAAATTATCAAATAGATGACGCCCTGACCAAGATTTTGTACAGTGTATACTCGTACTCGTAGTTTCACGTGGGCAAAACCGTAGGGTGAACACTAGTAGGTAAACATTTTGATTTAATCAGTTGAAAAATGCGACATAGTAGGCGAGAACAGACAGACAGACAAAAGCATATTTGCCCAATCTCGAAACTGAGACGCTTCGCTCGCTCGCTCGGTCAATTAAGGTTGTGGGCATGCCCATAGTGCCCACTTTGGGTCCGCGCCTGGCTGAGCGCTCATTCCATGGAGCGTTCCCGTACGCACACGCACGTGCATGTGCATCTACACACAATTAAAACAAATTAACACCTTCGTAAAATAAAACAACTGTAACTACTTAGAGTACTTTTAAAACCAGAAATAATGAGGTGCCATGACTAGTGCCAAGTATGAAACTTTTAACCAGTTTTGGTTCCGTATGTCAAAATTTAAGAAATGTATCTACATACCTACTTTCCCCACGATCACAACGAAAAAAGTACGTGAGTGTCGAGGAACCATACAATACAATACAATACAATACATACAATACAATACAATACCATTCAATACAATACGATATAATATAGCTTTATTGAAAATACCCTCACAAATCACACTCTGAACACTCGGTTGGAACGAAGTTGATTTATTAAAATCCTAGAACGCTCTTCCGTACTAACAATATAACAATCTATGGACTGCTTTGCGACTGCGCACTTCGCGTTTTAGTATCGTGTAAACAACGTAAATACCTACGTTCGATGACCTACAGATGTTTTCATCGGTACGATTCGTATCCCAACTTGCTCTCTAGGTACAAACTATGTACCCTTGAATCTAGGCGCAAATACCTGGAAGCCATTACGCTGTACAACATTGTGCATAATAAATTTGATTGCATAGATCTTGTCGCAAGACTATGCTACGTTGTCCCGAGAACCTGCACTCCGCGAGCAAGTCGCGCTCGCACGCTCTTTGCGCTCACTCCCTGCCGCACAAACTCTGGTCTTCGTGTCCCGATTCGTCGTATGGTTGAGTCCTATAATCTCTTCTTTATAGAAATAGATATATTTTACCACGGTATCTATAAATTTAAAAACCTAGTTAACGCTATTATTTTTAATACCGACTCCCTGAGTCAAGCTTTACTTAAGTAGTTACTTAGTTTTCTTTTAGTTACGTTTTTTTTTTCTCTTTTTCTTTATTTTGCTTCATTAAGCTTCACTTTCGACTTCCTTACTTTCTGTTTACGACATATTTAAGTTTACCTGTGGATAACGCCGTGGGCTACATTATTAATAAGTTATTATAAGATCTACATTCCCGAAATGTATACCTCCATAAGTTCTTTAGTTAAGCTTTATAATGTAGCTGTTTGTTATTCCGTTATAAATAAAAAAAAAAAAAAAAAAAAAAACTAAACACTTGAGAAAACGCAGTTATTTTGAAATCACAGACACATTAATTTTATTTATATCTACTACTTCTACCTACTAGCTACTGCGCTTCACCCGCGTTGTACCAACATTTTGAATAGCCTATAAGCTATTCCAGGGGCCCTACTATGAGCTCTTATAGCGATCCAGTTTAGGTCTTACACTAAACTGCTTCGCTATAACGTTCCAAGACCTATGATAAGAAAAGTTACTAATAATAAAATTTAATAGACTTGTCGTAAAAACTGAACCGTCTTGCAATATTATACTTAAATAATACAAGTAAAACAATTTTCTGCTTAAAACGTCACGTTGTCACGGTTCGAAAACTTTACGATTCAGATTAGGAACCTAAACTGGATAGACTCCAAACTAAATTGTAGGTTATATTAAACGGTTCACTGGTTTTTAGGCGTGATTGAAACACAAACATACAAACATCTAAGCCACTCACAAACTTTCAGCTTTATTATATTAGTGGGATGTATTGATGTAAACCGATTTTAAAACGATTACACTTTTTCTTACACAAAAGACATAAACGCGCATCGTGCTACGAAACTAACTGGTGTTAATAATGTTACCCTGCCAAGTACCAAGTAATTAAAGTTTTTTTTATAAATTACTAGCTGCGCTCCCGCGGTGTGACCCGCGGACCCTCGGGATTTTTTTTATTTTTTCGGGATAAAAAGTAGCCTATGTCCTTCCCTGGGATACATCCTTTAACTATGATAAATTTCAGCTTAATCTGTTCAGCGGTTTGGGCGTGAAAGCGTAACAAACAGACAGACAGAGTTACTTTCACATTTATAATATTTAGTATGGATTAAGTTTTGGATTTTTTTATTTTTTCGGGATAAAAAGTAGCCTACGTCCTTCCCTGGGATACATCCTTTAACTATGAAATTTCAGCTTCAGATTTTTAATCTGTTCAGCGGTTTGGGCGTGAGAGCGTAACAAACAAACAGACAGACAGACAGACAGAGTTACTTTCAGATTTATAATATTAGTATGGAGTATGGATATGTATGGATTAATAGTTTTATGTTTCGTTTTAAATTACCTTTCTTAGCCACTAGCTGTGCCCGCGACTTAGTGCGCGTAAGCGTAGTTTTCCCGGTTTTTCCCACATAAATCCTGTGGGAGGTTAGGGAAATGTAGTGTACGGAAGTCCGAGAAAAGTAGTGCTGTTAGATAACTGTCTCTCTTTTCCAGGTAAAATCAGATTCAAATCGGTTCAGCCGTTCCAGAGATTAGCCCGGACAAACAGACAGACAAAAAATTAAAAAAAAGTTAGATTGTATATATGCACTGGAAAAATACAGTTATTTTGAAATCACAGACAGACAGACACTTCAATTTTAATTCAGTCATTAGATAAAAGAGGAAACGACCACGCGGCAGACCCCGGCGACGGTGGAGAGACGAACTTGACTCTCACTCTCCTGATTGGACCACATTAGCTCACAATAGAGAGGAGTGGAAGAAACGAAGGGTTTGCCCTGCAGTGAGACATCACGGGCTATTATTAATAATAATAACAATTTCACAATTTCAGAAAAACTTTCAAAGTACATAGACTTAAAAAACGAAATTTCACGGATGTGGAGACTAGAAAAGGTCTCCATCATACCAGTAGTCTTATCCTCAACAGGCGTTATCCCTAATCAACTCTTCCAGTCACTTGCTCTGCTCGATCTACCTAAGCACACTTTTGCATTACTTCAAAAAGCAGTCGTTCTGAACACGTGTAGGATTGTACGCAAATTTTTGCAAAGCGACCTCTCCGGTGATGTGCAGACATCGAACCCCGGAATCCGTCATCAGTTAGGTGAATCAAATGCTGTGCACTTGGCTTAGGCCCGTGCTCATCATTAAATTACCGACTCCATTGAGTCGAGTAGATGAAAATCTAAAAACGATTATTAGATAAAAGAGCCGATATGAATTTCAGGCATTTTGACTTTCAGATGATATGGTATGTTGCTATTTTAACATAAAGTCGTAAGTGCAGGTCGGTAATTTGACTTAAAGACCTATGTCCCCGGACCTTATTTAATGTATTAATGATTATAGTGTCGTTTTTCTATCGATTCACGGAACTCAACAGTCATTATTTAGCGCTAATTTCCTTAGAACAATGATTTGTAATTAAGTATCCTCGTTTTAATTAAATAACATGACTTATGTATCGGTAGCAATTAGGTACAGAGTAGTAATGTCAGTTAGGTACATAAATATAATAACTATTCTAATTACTACAGGAAGTACTTAATTATTGTATAAAATCATATGGTAATAATATTTTTAAACAATATTTTTTGTGAATTATTACCATCTGCCCCACAAACTGACAGACGGTAATATAATGGTTTCCTCACTGGCCAAGAATAAAACCTCCCCTGTAGGTATTGGGTAGATTATTACACCTTAGTACCGTGAGCAAAGCCACAGGTAAAACGAGTCAACAAACGCCCTATTCCACTCTGATCCACTAATCAAATCCATAGGAACTGGCCACGACTACGAACGCTTAGTTAGAAGTATATGTATAGGAGCTGGGTATGATCGAATAAAAAAATAAAAAAAATGCTGGATATTTTTCACACAGCATCATCTAGCCCCAAACTAAGCAAAGCTTGTACTATGAGAACCAGATAACTGATATACTACTTATATACTTTTTGTTTGTAAATACATACATATTATACATAAACACCCAGACCTGAGACAAATATCTGTAGGTCATACAAACATTTGAACCGCGGCGGGGATCGAACCCGCAACCTTCTGCGTCGCAGGCGGGCCTTCGCCCACTGCGCCACAGAGGTCGTCAAATTATAGCTACGTTCGTACTTGAGGCTATTGTTTTAAAAATTACTCTGTTTCTAATGACAGATCATTTTGTACCTGTCAAGAAAACTTCCTTAAGAGTCATCATCATTAAAATTATTTGTATACTGACTGTGTTATGAAGGTAGTTTTACAGTAGATAGGCTTAGGTACATAACTAATAAATAAATATAATTAATAACGCTGGAGTTTTTCACACAGCATCATCTAGCCCCAAAGTAAGCAGAGCTTGTGTTATGGGTACTAGATGACTGGTAAACTACTTATATACTTTTGTTTGTAAATACATACATATTATACATAGAAACACCCAGGCCAGAGACAAATATCTGTAGGTCATACAAACATTTGTCCCGCGGCGGGGATCGAACCCGCAACCTGCTATTTTTAGCAATTTTTAAGTCTAATTCTTACCGTTCATATTCTGATGATACATCAGCGTCTCCACTGGAGCTGTTCTTTGCTGTTCTGACTCTCTTCTCGATGCTCTGAGTGGAGTCCACGATGGAGACAGTTGAGGCTGAGGAGTAGTCTTTTTCTCTCACCGGTGTCTCCATTTTAACTGAAATTGAGAGCAGGTGATCCGATCGTAAGGTTGTGGGTTTGAATCGAGTTGTGCACCATTTAGAGAGCACTGGTACCGATATGCATATCATTGACAGCTGGATAATCTAAGGTACATACATCATGACGAGTCAAGTAATGAGTACATAAGAGGAAGTGTGAAAGTTTCGCCAGTGAATGAAAAGATGAGGAGCAACAGGCTAGCATGGTATGGGCATGTAATGAGAAGAGAAGAAGGTCATGTAACTAGGAGAGTGCTTGGTATGAATGTTGATGGATTCAGGAGTAGAGGTAGGCCAAAGAAAAGATGGATGGATTGTGTGAAGGATGACATGAGTAAGAAAGGAGTGAGTGTTGAGATGACAGCTGATAGAGGAGAATGGAAGAAGAACACATGTTGTGCCGACCCCACATAATGTGGGACAAGGGCAGGAAGATGATGATACATCATGATGACTGGTGGCCTCAAGACGTTGTCGGCTGGTTTCTCCAACGCAAAACATCTTCAAAATTAACAAATCATTGGTCAAAATTAACAATCTGTCATTCGACTTCTCAATTTGAAAAGCATTTGAGAATTGTGCACTAGGCCAGTACTCAAACGGTGAAGGAAAACATCGTAAGGAAACCGTTACGTCGTAGATCCAAAATAGTTTGAACACATGTGTCAAGTGCACGAAAGGAGCCTATTTGAGGCGCACTTAAGTCCTTCACCACACTGGTTCGAAAGAACACGACAAGAAATACAAGACTGAAACTAATAGGTATAGCTGGAATTTCACATCATCTAGCCCAGAGTAAAGAGCTTGTGTAGAGACCTTCTTTTGTCTCTTGAAGTGAATCAAACCTGCACCCTTATGAGACTCAGGAGTGTATTCCCATAAAATATGACCATGTCTTTCACTGGTAGTGTACCTACAATGTTTTTGGTGTAGGAATAGGCAATAGTTTCATAATTACAAACAAGGTTAATAACATAATAACAAACAAACAAATAGGAAAAAACAAACACCAAAACACTTACCATTTAATTTAAAACTATATTTGAATCCCATACATTTCACTTTGTCTAATTATTATGAAAAATACTTAATCTAAAAACTCACTAAAATTATTTTGAATACCCGCGCACGAAAAGAATTGGCGGTAGCGTCGTGCGGAATTTTTAAGAACTATTATCAGAGGGTATGAAAAATAGATAATATAAAAATGGATTATCTAGTGGCGAGTTAAAATGATTTGAAAAATATATATTTTAGTTGGAATTGTTGTAATTATAATTTGGGTAGTAGCTGGTTTCAATGCCAGTTGAAATAATACTGTTCAAAGGTTTGTTTGGAAGCCATAGGTAGGTACTTATTGCAATCTGGATTAGTTGATTGATTTTATTCAGTACTAGTGGACCCGAGCGCGTCTTCGTCTGCGCATTGTTTCGTCATACAAACTTTAGAGATAGAACTACCTTGTTCCAATTAAACCTATGAAAACACAGAATTCTTTTTTGGATTTGCTGTTTTTGATAAATATAAATAAGTAGGGTATAAGTAGGTACTTTACAACCTACCTATACCTACTCGCTCCATCGTAGACCTCACTCTTACCTGTGTAAGTTTGAGTCAAGAGCCGACCCATTCATCATAAAAAAAAAAACCTATCTAAGGGGTTGGGTAGTTTTGAAAAAATAATAAATACGTGTTTTGCTATTTATTAAAAAAACATTTTTACTTTTAGGCATCACAATAGTCATAAATTTGAAATAATCGCCACAAAAATCGCCATTTTGAAAAGCCAAAAGTTATTGGTTGTCATGGCAACCTTAGAGCAGTGCTCTTTGTGTCAAACAGAGAGAGAAGTTTTTTTTGCAATATTCCCGTTGTTCTTTTACATATTTTTAGTTTTCAGGAACGTTTTTCTTGATAAAAAATAGCCTTTATGCTATTCTGGAGTTATACCTTTCACCTTACCAAATTTCATTGTAAGTTTCGTCGTTTGAGCCTGATCCTTACACAAACTCACAAACTTTCAGCTTTATTATATGAGTGGGATGATGGTTGTTTTATGTGTTTTAACAATGTTTTCACGCTAATTTTAATATGAAATTCATTGAAATTACCTTGAAATTAGCTTTTATTCATAATCATTAAACGCATACTAGGTAAACATAAATAATAAAATTAATATTAACATTATTTTCCTTTCCAAGTAGAAAAAAACTCGCTGTACGAGTTTTTTGTGTCCTCTACTCCATCTTTTGATAGAGTATGGAACTAAATTAGAAAATGTTAGGGCTAATTAGTTCATTCACTAATCCCTAGATGGCGCTGAAAATAATATCTGACGCATAGTGTCTGTAAAGGAAAACTTAACCATTTGAGGAAAACCTCTTTTCTGTTTGTTCTCGTTCCGTCTCATTCTAAACAACGAGCTAGAAAGAGACATCTTAGTCTATAATTTGTTTAGCGTTTCGTTCTTTCCCATACTATCCGTCAGTGCAATGTTTTCCTACGCGACCTGGGTTGTGTCCAAATTGTTTTGATTTGTTAAAACAATGATTGATTGTGAAATCGTTATTTAGCAGTAAATGCGTGAATAATAATGCTGTCTTATAAAATATATGAAAAATGCACATAAGATAATGTAGATAAGTGTTTTCTCGTGGAAAATATCGATTTTTTACATTGTGGTGTTGTTATGTGGTCTTGTTTTCCTATGTGGTGCATTATACATAATGAGTCACAAAAAATAAACACTGTTGATTTTTAAGTACCTATCTCATAAAATAGTGTTTTTACGGTGTTACCTACTAAAAAAAATACATAATGTAAGTTACCTACTTTATGACACCTACCTACCCTATTAATCTGTTGGTAGCTGTAATCTTACCTAGTAGTGAAAAGTGATATACCTACTAATACTACTTTATACCTAATACTATATATATCTCCTCCATATCTTTCAATTTCTTTTATTTTTTATACAGGGTGTAAAAATACGTCTACTGAAGCCGAAAGGGGTAGGTACAGCATCCCAACACACAACCAAATCCAAAAGGAATTTCCGAAAAATCATTATATCCGGAGAAAACAGCGTTTGAAGATTACTGTTTGCGTATGTACTGGGCGCGTTGTTGTACGTAGATTGTTGGATTTTGAGTTTTAATTGTTTTATTTCTTTTATTAAGCAAATTATTAGGTAGGTATGGTCTTATTATGTTGTACTAGTAGTAAATAACCGAAAATAACATAAAATGACGTAGCTAAGTCAAATTTTTCGTTGTTTTCGCTAAATATGTTTAGAATCATGGTCTGATTGCATTTGCAACCCCTCAGTTTTCAGTAGTAGTCTTATTACACCCTGTATTTTTTGTTTGTAGATACATAGAAAATACCCAGACCCGAGACAAATATCTGCAGGTCATACAAACATAATCCCGCGGCGGGGATCGAACCCGCTTTTGCGTCGCAGGCGGACCTTCGCCCACTGCACCACAGAGGTCACCAAATACAATATATTTATTTATTTCCAGTTAATAATGAAAACTAAATTGACATCGGTAACGTACCTCGGCTATACAGCCATGGACCGACGATTTTCCACATCCATGCTGCCGTGGCTGCTACGGGAAATTAGAGCCAATAAAATCAGAGATAAGGTACGTTTTTGAATGACAAGACTTTTGTATGAGTGGGTGGCCGGTTTTGGTAATGTACTTTTGAACGCCCCCCAAATAAATGCCTTTACAACTATACTTTTCGGAAGTAGCTGAACACTTAGATTCTTCTCTTTCAATTCTTCCTCTTAGTCCTACGCATCATTTTCCTAACTGTCAACCCTCTCTTATTGATTTAATACTTGTTTCTTCTCCTGCTCATGTCGCCAAACACGGTCAGTGTTCAGCGGACGATTTTTCATATCACGATTTACTATACCTTTCCTATAAAATTAGACCGCCTAAGGCTAAGCCAACTATTCTTCTTCAGCGCAATTTTGGTGGCATGGATCTGGAGTCTTTGCGTGCTGATGCTCGCAATGCAAATTGGACTGATGTTTTGAATGCGGTTACTATAGATGATAAGATCAATAGTTTCAATAGTATCTTGACTAATTTATATGATGTGCACGCTCCTATACGAGCGGTTAAGATTAAGCATCTTCCTGCACCTTGGATTACTGATCTGATTCGAGCCGAAATGCACAAGAAGCTCGTTGCCAAGGTCAGATTTAAACATAAACCTACTGAAGCTAACAGGGATAAATACAATCATGCTAGAAATCACTGCAATAGGGTGTGTAGGGATGCACAACGCCGACACATTCATGAATCTGTAGAAAATAATGATCCTGCTAAAGTGTGGAAATTTCTTCGATCCCTTGGAGTTGGTAAGTCACAACAAGACACTACTTCCTTTAATTTAGATTTAAACTCCTTAAACACTTACTTCTCATCTGCTTCTGTCTTTGGTGGACCAGCTAAAGCTCAAACTTTAAACTATCTTTCTTTGCTACCAACTCCAAATTTTGCCCCATTTACGTTTCGTCAATTTACTGAATGTGATGTAAAAAAGAGCATAACTTCCATCACATCCAATGCAGTCGGCAGTGACTGCATTAGTAAAAAAATGATAACTCCCTTATTAGACGATATTATACATGTCATTACTTACCTGCTTAATTTTTCTGTTGAAACTGGAACTTTTCCTAGTTTATGGAAAGAAGCACAAGTTACCCCTCTCCCCAAAAAATGCAATCCCTCCTCTTTTTCCGAATACCGCCCTATATCCATTCTCTCCTTCCTTTCCAAAGTCCTTGAGCGACTTGTGCATCAACAGCTAAGTCTCTTCCTAAACACAAATAACCTCCTAAACCCTTTCCAGTCCGGTTTTCGCCCAGGCCATAGTACTGTCTCTGCTCTCGTCAAGATTACTGATGATATAAGGCTTGGTATGGAGGACGGTCTGGTTACGGTTCTTTCCTTGCTTGATTTCAGTAATGCATTCAATAATGTGGATTATGATATTCTTTTAGCTCTTCTTCGCTCTCTTAACATATCTCCAACAGTAGTTGACTGGTTTCAGAGTTACCTGTGTGGTCGACGGCAGCGAATCCGGATTGATGATTCGTATTCTTCTTGGTGTCACCTAAGTGCCGGCGTACCCCAGGGCGGCGTTTTATCCCCTCTTCTATTTGCTATCTTTATAAACTCTATTTCTAAACAACTCTCTTCTTCCTACCACCTTTATGCAGATGATTTGCAAATATATACCCAAGCACCTGTCGAGTGGTTAAGTGAAGCCATCACGTGTACAAATAATGATTTGGACAACATTCTGGAGTGGAGTAAATCATATGGTCTTACAGTGAATCCTATAAAAACGCAAGTACTTGTAGTGGGTAGCTCTAGAATGATGTCTCTTATTGATTGGTCTAAGCTGCCTCAAGTTATATTTGACGGTACTATAATTCAAATAAGTGATGAAGTAAAAAACTTGGGTGTGCTTATGGATAAACATTTATCTTGGGGTCCACAACTAGCCTCAGTTAGCCGCAAGACGTTTGCTGCTTCTGCTTCTCTTAGACGCTTGCGAAACTTCCTTCCAACCGCTACCAAAATTGCGCTAGTGCAATCACTTTTGCTTCCCATTCTTGATTACGCTGATGCCTGTTACCTTGATTTAACCGAAGACCAGCTCGACAAACTTGAGCGTCTTCAAAATGTTTCCATTAGATTTATATTTGGTTTGCGTAAATACGACCATGTGTCTGTATATCGCAAAAAGCTTAAGTGGTTGCCTATACGCCTTCGTAGAAATTTGCACATCCTTTCTCTTCTTTATAACATCCTTTTCCTTCCCTCTACTCCTCATTACCTGAAAGAACGCTTTGAGTTCCTTCATCTTTCTAATCCCCGGTCTTTACGTTCTTCTGAAAGTCGTCAATTAAAGACTCCTGCCCATACCTCTGATTTTTATGGTAAGTCTTTTACACTGCAAGCAGTGAAGCTGTGGAATGCATTACCTATTTCTATCAGATTTTCAAAGTCACTACAATCATTTAAGATCTTAGTTCATAATCATTACTTGTCAACTTACCTATCATAATCGTAACAATTATTTCTTTATTTGTTGTAAGTAGGTGTAGTGTATTTATTTATAGGTATAGTGTAATATTCTATTTATATATAATTTTTTATGTATTTAATTGTAGTATATTTAAATATATATATATATATATATATATATATATTTATATTATTATTTATATAGTTTTTCATTTTTCATTTAAAAACAATTATTATTCAGTTCTCTTAAATTTTTTTTGTACGCCGACGTCCATTTTCTATTAATTTCTGTCCTATCCATACATAGGTTACCAGGAAGAGATCGCTTTTAGCGATAAGGTCACCCATTGTTACACATTTTGTTATCAAGGTTTTTTTATTGTTCTTTTTGTTACTTTTTTTTTTTTTTTTTTTGGTGTACAATAAAGTTATAATCTATCTATCTATCTATCTAATCTATCTATCACTTAGATGCATTATTAACACTATTAACGGGATATTTACCATTAAAATAAATAAATTTCAAATAAATTGAATCATGGTAAATATCCCGTTAATAGTATTAATAGTGTTGATAACCATGATAGTTTAAAAAGTTTTAACTTAGATGCATTGTCTGTACTGTACTGTTATATGTGACAATAACCACTGCCAACGGCTTCGCGCACGAACTTGGATAAAACCCTCTTAAAACGTAGCCTAAACGTACATTAGAATGTAACTTCTAACTGTGAAATAATTTTCAGAATTGCAAAACTAGTTCCAGTGATAACAATCTTAAACTTAATAAGATACCTAATTAACAGGAAAATTTGTTTCTACGTGAGCAAAGCCGCGGCAGTGGTTAGTGTCAAATATAGCAGTACAAACAAAGCAGTTAAGTGTTCAGCTGTTTCCGAAAGGTATAGTTGTGAAAGAATTTATTTAGGGGGCGTTATACATAACCTATAATAGGTACCTAATGTACCTCTAGATAGTGAACAGCATGGTTGAATTTGATTTTTAATCAGGAAAACAGTCCTAATTTGACATTTGAATGAATGGTTTAGTTTGACTTTTTGTCGCTGAATTTACGTCATAAGACCTTCAAAAGTTGCTGAACAACTTTATAAAATGAAGCTTATTGCCTGTGTAGGTCAAAATACTATGGTCTTTATAGAAACCAGTTAGGATTAGGTAAGTGTGATAGTTAAAATTTAAAAAATGCCGATAGGCTTGCTACCTTTTATGGTACCATCAGCGACAATATAATATCCATGATTGCGAGATTAAAAAATGATGTTTAGAGACTTTCGTTGCTGACCAGTGCATGTCGATTGAACATAAGAGCAGTTATAATGCTAATATGCATAATGATTCTATAATGAAAATAAATAAAGGTTAAGTAGGTAAAGGTATTACGTCGGCATCACCGTAACCGTAAAAAATCACTTTACATATACAAAATATGATCATGTTTTCAACGTGTCCTTAATTTTTCCTGTTCCACATTAAAAGCTTTAAATGTCTTAAGTCAACCTTGTCTATCGAGCTTGGGATAGGTCGTCTTTATTTGTGGAGTACCTGTTAATTATGTTGTTTGTATGTGAGATCCCGAGATCCGCATTACCAAGTTTTTTTTACTTATATTTTTTCCTGTCCAACACTTAATAATAGGCCTTGATTTACACATTGGTGTTGATTTTTTTGTTTACTTACTAAAATAATGCGAATTGTTCACGCTTAAAACTAACATAGGTAATCGCCCTAGTACCTATACTATGTCTAACGCTATTTACGATTTTGTACTCTGCAGTGATATCCTTGTCCTTCATCATCATCATTTCCTTGCCCTTATACGCTAAGTGGGGTCGGCACAACATGTATTTTTCTTCCATTCACTCCTATCACTGGTCAAATGTGTATCCGCTCCTTTCGCATTCATATCATCTCTCACACAATCCAACCACTTCTTTTTCGCCTTCCTCTACTTGCATAATCTCCAGCCACACTCATATTCATCACTCTCTGGGTAACATGGTTTTCATCCCTCCTCATAACGTGTCCATACCTAGCCAACCTTGACCTTGATTTCCTTGTCCTTATTCTCTAATATGGAGCGCTCTTTAGTATATTATGACCTTCATGTGTCGCTACCGTGCTTTAGTAAAATTGAGCAGTGTTGATTTAATAAGATATAGGTACTCTTGGCTCTAACATTTGCATCGGTAAATGTATATTGAGAAACCAGTTCCGTTCATCCTAATTATGCAGAGATAGGTTTGCGAAACCGTAAAAAGTTTATGGAAAAGTCAATAAAGTTGTTAGCTAAGACAAAACTCCGCTACTCACAAGCGATGGATATTACCTACTGCTTAGTGCAAAATTATTGAAAGAATGTGAGATGAATTAAACAATCATTTATTCAGTAGGACTGCTGGGATTACTTAGAATAGTCTTAAAACTAGGTGATTCTACTCCTGTTCCTTCGCGACCAAACACGGTTTGGGGCCTAGCGCACTTTTAGGTGATCCATATTGAAACTAATGTTTAGAGTCAGCCTGCTTATTATGACCACCATTATGTATACGGCATAATAGGGAATAGTTTTGACAGAGACGTTTGAGTTAAGACGACTTTAAGCTTTTATCTGACTGTCTAAAGGAAGGGTTATGTTTCTAGACATTGTAAAATTATTATTTGTTGCAGCTCAGTGTGACTATAGAAGATGGATATCTAAAGGCTTTTAACGGAAACTTCGAGCCTATCATCGTCCATAGATTGGTTGATATTATCCGGTGAGTGCATCTTTTTTGATTAAAAGTATGGAAATGTGTCTACGGTGAGTGATAGAAGTCAAAATCAATCAGAGCCGGAGAGTGAACGAGACTACTGGTGGTCTAGTTTTTACTAACAAGCCAAATCGAAACGCTTCTAAATCTTGTGTCTGCAGCTCGACTACAAAACGTCACTAGACAATTTCAAAGTTCATAAAGATCAACACGCGTTATTATTGTTCAAAGTGATTTACAATCACAAATCTCAATTCTATTCTACCTACTCGTTGATTGAAGTAAGTAGGCAGAAATAAATGATGTTCTTTGCGTAAACTAACGACTATCGAGATTCGAAGTCATTGAATATTTTTTTCAGTTGCATGAACTTTTTGGTGTACCTACCTAACTTTGAGATACGTTTATGATTTCGTTCAATTCTCAAAACGAACACCCAGAAATGGAATAATTTATTGGCTGCGGATGATGATGATGATGAAATTAATGAAGATTTACTTTCAGAGCCAGTCAAGTACCAGGACGGCCTGAGGAGCTCTTCTACATACTCTTCAATGAGAAGGAGGGTTTACTCAACTGCTTCCTCTTCAGAGCTGCCACCGTGCTGGAGGTGAGTTTTATAATAACGCATAGAAATAGTGAGGCATTTTCATATTTTATCAAATCGTAACAAAAAAATATATTAAAGCAGCCGATGGTTTGATTTTATCAAAAATATCCATACACAGACAAGGGTTTGAATGTGCAGATATTTATGAATAGCTGAGTTGTTCAGCTACTTGTGACGTACGATATTTCAGTTCATGAAAATAGTAGGTAGTAATCACGTAATTACAAATTGTTCAGATGAAATGAAATTTTACACAATTGAAGGCTACTTCTTTTGTACGTAGTCAGAAAAATTTGAAATTACCTACTTGCTTAAACATTAGGGGCTTATTACAAGAAAATGAGCCGAGTTTAGACCAAGTCTAACTAAAAAACTGTCCCTAAAAAAAACGATCTTTAAATACTCGTACATAGAACGCTTTTTCAACCGACTTCAAAAAAGGAGGAGGTTCTCAATTCGTCTGTATGTTTTTTTTTTTGTATCTTGTTACGCGATTGCTCCGCCATTTGTTGACCGATTTGCAAAATTATTTTCATGTTTGAAAGGGTATACTCCAGAGGTGGTCCCATATAAATTTTATTCCTGAGGGATTGATAGTTTCCCCGTAAAACTCTAAACACCTTCCCTCCTAGCCATGTCACAAATAGAAATCGAATCGACAGCTTGACGCCCTGAGTCACACCGCGTTTCGAGTCAAACATTGAAGTCGGTTTTCTTTTTAGTATAAAAACGTAATTATTGTGGTAACAGTTTTGTTTTGACATGTGTCAACATGGGGTCCAAGGTTTTACGTTTTTATAATAAGCAGCAGTATTATTTTGAAGAACGAAACCGTATTTTCGGATTTCCCACCTGCATCCAAATAGTTCTCTTTTGACCTCAAAAGTCAATAATATGTAAGCTCATTTGACTTCCGTTAAGGTACCCATTCACGAGACGTCCATTTGGCAGACGTCTTTTTGAACTGGACGCATGGATTTCAATTTGTTTGAGAATCCGTTTGGAATGGACGTTGTTTTTACCATTCACGGAACGATCTTGGAAGACGACCACTCCATTTGGATTGGTGGACGTATCGTGAATGGGTGCCTTTATAGGCAATAAATAATTCCAAGGCGGGAATTAGAACAAAGATTCACGATTCATAAACCTTGAACGAATTTAAAAATAGAATCATTTTCAATAGCAATGTTTCAGTTTTATATATGCCAGTACGAATCGGGCATCGGTCTATAAATCAATTATTATATATTATAAAATAATATATATTTTATATTTTCCTATCTGTTCTCTTTAATAATGTAATTGGTTCTACCGTGTTAGTTAAAGTAAAGATAAAAAAAATTGCTATGGCAAAAAAAAAATTAGGATAAAAAAATTGAGGGATAGTGTATTTCAGTTATAAGTATTCTTCAATTATAGTGACTTTAGATATGAACGTGGATATTATCAAAGTTAACGGTTGTTGGTTGATTTGTAGGCTTTTTTTACTAAGTAATTTCATAATTTGTGTTAAAATTTGGAAGTATAATTTAAGAATTGTATTGTTATGTGCAACTTATATTTAAAAAAAAGAAATAATTTATTTGAACTCTTCTTTGCACAAAGACGTTTAGTGTTTTTTTTTATTTTAATTTTGTTTTTTTTAGGTAGGTTAATAAATAGTAATGAATATTGTGTTAATATATAACTATTTAATATATATAATATATAACTAATAACTATATAACTTTAAAAAAAATCTTCTTTATTACTTCAAACAAGTGTGGTGAAAGGATTTTAAGTGCCTTTAAAACAACAATTCAACATTTACTAGGAAACTGACATTGAAAGAAAAATCAAAATCAATCACCAAAATTGAATCAGTGCCAAACAATACAAACTAATCTGTGTACCATCATGTCGTTAGTATGGACGCCGCTCGCGCGTCAGACTGTCGCATTTCACGCAACGACATCAGACGCAGAATTCTGGTTCGGTATCATCTTGATACTATTCGCGTGTGAAATGGACCTTATATACTTCCACGTTCTAAATAACTTGAACATCGACCTCTTTAGTCTTCTGTAGACTTCGGAATTCGTGTTTGGAACCTTCGAGTATTTGAATTTGGAACGAGAACGCGGGACGTGCCAAGTTCGGATGGAAATAGATGTAAACAAATAGTGTTGTGTTGTGGAAATAGTGGGCCAATCGATCGTTACAAAAGGTGCGAGTATAACTTACTAGATATACTTATATATAAGTTTGACGACCTCTGTGGCGCAGTGGGTGAAAGCCCGCTTGGCACGCAGAAGGTTGCGGGTTCGATCTCCGCCGCGGGATAAATGTTTGTCAGCAAATATTTATCCCAGGTTTAGGTGTTTATATGTATAATATGTATGTTACAGGTGAGTTTTGTCGAGGGGCCACTGAGGGGAAAATCTAAACGGCTATATAACTATAGCCGTTGGAAAAATGTTGTTAGGAGTCACGGGCTCGATTTTATTATAATTAAGAACTGCAATAATATTTTTTTTTTATGTTTAACGGTTTTTCCCGCATGAATCAATATCCTGTGGGGTTTTCGGGATAAGAATTAGTATAATGTTGTCCGGAACGAGATTTACCAGGACAAACAGACAGACAGACAGACAAAAATTTTTAAAAAAGCTTGTTTGTGTTTGAGTATCGTGTAAGCACTTGAGAAAACACAGTTATATTCAAATAACAGACAGACACTTCAATTTAATTTTTCTTCTTTTTATCGTGTCACCAGTTCTTTCAAACCAGTGCGGTGAAAGGATTTTAAGTGCGCCTCAAAGAGGCTCCTTTCGTGCACTTGACACATGTTTTCGAATTTTTTAGGTTCTACGACCATTTTATTGAAATGAAAATGAAAAATGAAAAAAAAAAGAAATCTAAAGGTCTTAGATAAATATAGGTATCACATAGGTCACCAAATAACATTGACATGCAAAATTTTAAATCATGAATTACAAAAAAATAATTATAAATTATTTTAATTAAAAAAAATACTTAATACAACTACAAAATAATGTAAAAATATAAATGTTAATATAAAATAATAATATAAATGTTGATTAATATCTCCTTAGTACCTACTTAATGTTTTTGACTTTATCGTGTCTACGTACAACGCAGACGTACAAGCACTCGGCCGAGATCACTGTCTCGTCCATCCACTCTGTACGTGTAAACCGTCATAATTTAATGCCTAGATTCGTTTAAACACTAACGGCCTTATTAATTAGATTACCCTAATTCTAGCTTAATACGAGACTACTCTCAGACTTGTTACTTCTTTAGTAACGAAGGAGCAACTTGAATATTTTGATGTTATTAATAAACTGGTAGTAGCCTCGAATGAGTAATACATTCCTTACATCGGGATTAGTAGAAAAAGAGTGAATGAACGAATGATATTATCATTCAAAATATTGTCTATCTCTGTCATTAATTATATGAATAAACAATAATTTGTATTTGACAATCTGTTTTATTCAAAGAGGTTTTATTCTTCTAAAACTTTTTGGTGTTACGTCTGCCTACTCCATCTCTATACTAGGTGGCGCCTAGGAGTAACTCTTGCTCCGAGAGTAGAGTCGAATTAGCTTAGTTCTTCCTTGGTCTTTGTTTATTAATACAGAATTGACCTACTACAGCCTTATGCTTTGGATTAGCGCTAATACCACCCTAGGTCGTGTTTATTAATGACAGCCTAACAGCATCGCAAAACACTTCACTCACAGAATAGCTTAGAATTTAAGATAGATATAAATATACATAGGTAGGTACTCGTATGAATTTGATGACGTAGTTTGCAGTTCAGAAGTCAGAAACTTAGACATTTATTGTTGACTAGCTGGTACCCGCGACGTCGTCAGCAAAATAAAATACTTGAAAACATCTAAATAGAACTGAAATCTGCAAGAATCTTCAGAAACTTTTAAAAGTTCAATAATAGCGCCATCTGTTGCCTTTAACTGGAACTTTCAACTCCCCATACAAACTTTCAACCCTTATTTCACGCCCTCCATGATTAATATATAGATTGTTTCTGTCATAAGAACCTTCTTCTGACAATAACAAGCACAACAAAAAAATTTTTTTGTGAAATCGGTCCAGCCGTTCACGCGTGATGGCGTGACCAAGGGATATAGGGATTCATTTTTATATATAGAGACAAGCTAAAGCCTGTGTCTTTGATCACGTATTGCTACATCAAAATACTAAAGCAAATACCTAGGTACATAGTCCTTTCATTATGGATCGTATGAGCTGGTACACTAGGCGTTTTTAAGCGCGCGTTAGACGCACGTTGCCTCTTAAGAAGGCTCAAGGTCGCCCAACGAGCTATGGAAAGGGCTATGCTTGGTGTCTCTCTACGAGATCGAATCAGAAATGAAGAGATCCGTATACGCACTAAAGTCACCGACATAGCCCATAGGATTGGCAAGTTGAAGTGGCAGTGGGCGGGGCACATAGCTCGTAGAACTGACGGCCGTTGGGGCAGAAAGCTTCTCGAGTGGAGGCCACGCACCGGAAACCGTAGTAGAGGACGGCCCCCACTAGATGAAAAGACAATCTGGTAAAGGTTGCTGGGAGCCGTTGGGTGCAGGCTGCACAAGATCGATCGCTGTGGAAATCGATGGGGGAGGCCTATGTTCAGCAGTGGACACAAGATGGCTGACATGATGATGATGAGACGCACGTTGTAAGATTTTTGTTACTAAATGCGCGCGTTTCGTCATCCGCGTAATGTGTAGTACGGGTTTTGGACCACATAGTTTTTTAAGCGCGCGTCACCAACGCTCGCGCTTCGAAACGCCTAATGTGCACAGACCTACTAGGGGTATGTTTACCTAAACTAAGAGAGCTCTTTACCAAGTAAATAACAACCTAAATTATTGTTTCCGAGAACTGTTGGACGACATCCAACGAATATAAATAGTTATAAACATCTTAGATTCTCTTGTTTCCTTATTACGAGTAAAAATGACGCATTACAATTTAAGAGCCGTTTTGGTCGAATGGGGTTTTGACTTTCAATCCGAAGGTTCGAATCCCGGCCGTGCATCAATAGATTTTTCGTTTCGTTAAATTTATATGCGCTTTAATACGAGCTTATAACGGTGAAGGAAAACATCGTGAGGAAACCCGCAGCTTAGTCAGCTCCACAAATATTGACGTCGTCTTCCCTGTGGGCGGCTGATTATGCTGAGAGGTTGGTTTAGGTGCTGGGCAAGCCTATTCCATCTCAAAAACAATGTCCCAGGCACTACAGCGTCCCGTTAAGTGTAGGCATAGGTTGCCTCCTGACGCTGTATAAATCGTAAAGACCTAAGTTTTACAAAATAAGTTTTAGTTGAAAAAATATTTTTTAATGCAAACTGATTCAAATGTGTCTAAATATTTTTTTTATTTTTTATTGAGTTCCATTGAACAGCTCCTGATTGAAGACAGACAGATCACTGTCATTATTAGTGCACTGTCATCGAATCATCAGTATGCCAAAATTTAGCTCAATCGGACACCGGAAAGAGGGTATATAATACCTAATGCTGGACATTTCTCACGCAGCATCATCTAGCCCCATACTAAGCAAAGCTTGTACTATGGGAACCAGATAACTGATAAACTACTTATAATACTTTTGTTTGTAAATACATACATATTATACATAGAAACACCCAGACCCGAGACAAATATCATACATCATACAAACATTTGTCCCGCGGCGGGGATCGAACCCGCAACCTTCTGCGTCGCAGGCGGACCTTCGCCCACTGCGCCACAGAGGTATAAAAAACATGTTAAAATATTGAACGTATGTAGAGCCGTGTTGGTCGAATGGGGTTGTTCCTCGACTTTCAATCCGAAGGTCGTGGGTTCGAATCCCGGCCGTGCATCACTGGATTTTTCGTTTCGAAAAATGTACATGCGCTTTAACTCGAGCTCAAAACGGTGAAGGAAAACATCGTGAGGAAACCCGCAGCTTAGTCAGCTCCACACGTATTGACGTCGTCTTTCCTGTGGGCCAGGGTGAATAGGCTGAGAGGATGGTTTAGGTGCTGGGCAAGCCTATTCCATCTCAAACAATGTCCCAGGCACTACAGCGTCCCGTTAAGGGTAGGCATAGGTTGCCTCCTGACGCTGTATAAATCATCTAATATAGATGTAAAGGCCTAAGTTTTTTTTTTATGTAGCAAGATACTTACCTACATCTAGGTAAGTATCTTGCAACAAAACCTGAAATGAGACAGTGTGACAATATTATTAAGTATGGAGTGTACTTATAACATACTGATGCAGGTTACCTGGAAGAGATCGCTTTTAGCGATAAGGTCGCCCATCGTACTATATTTTTGCATGTTTGTATTTTTTTTATTTGTGTTATTTTTATGTGTACAATAAAGTTGTATTCTATTCTATTCTATTCTATTCTGATGCAGGCTAACTGTACGGTGTACACACCTTAGTTTTGTTATTATCAACGCGGAAGTTCAGAAAAAATGTTAGTATAACAAATATATTTTGTACAATTCAATCTTGACCTCATTAAACTACCTAGTTTTATTAAGTAGGCACCTAATGGCGGAAATAATTAAAACCGGTGGTTTTCTTGATTAATAGTACATTATGGTACTAGTGTGTAATATTGGTGATTACCGCCGAGGCAAATTGAGACCCGAGCCATCGGCGAGGGTCTTAACGGAGCCGAGGCAGGTAATCATCAATACACACGTGTATCATACGACGTTTTTCAACACACTTGTGAATAAAATAACAATAAAAACTCATTTTCAACAGTGAAAATGAGTTGTGAAAAATGTTTCGCTATTGCGGGAAAAATTAATCAGTTTTCCTATGCGCGCGCATTGCGATCGGCCACAGACTATATTTCCGCGCCGCGCATAGGGTTCGCGGCCTATTCTGCCACGTACAAAATGGGGAATTTAAAGTTTTCTTTTATTACAGAGAAAACAAAAGTTATATTTGAGTGAAAGTTTTATTTATATATATAAACACGTACGAGTTAAAATTATCTATTTAAATAAGAAGTTGCATGAAATGAGCAAGCAATAGGAACATTAATTTATTTGTTCTATTGAACACGATCTTTTTTCTGAATAAAAACTTTTTTAAGAACAAAGCAACTCAACCAATAAAATTAAAAAAAAAATCCATTACTCACTAGTGAGTTATAGTAATGAAAAAGTCACAGTTTGATTATGGGTGTCATTATGTGCCTAATTGCGGTGACCATAGAGCCACTTTATGAGCAAGTGTGTTGAAAATTTGTTATTATAGGGTCTTTCATTTTATACTAACTTAATTCAGGAATTGAATTAAAAAAATAAATTAAAAAATATTTATGTAATATATTTTTTGGTTTTGTTATGAAAATCCAGAGAAAATCGATAAAGACTACTTTCAATTTGATTGTTGCTTCTTGTATAACTTAGCCCATATGGATGTAGCTGCGCTGCGATTGGTGGAACGTCTGTTCTCCTTCAAAATCATTATGCAACATTTCTAAAAAATCAATAAATTATTAATTTTGAAGCGAAAACTTAAATGGGCTTAGGGATTAAATTGATACGGTCAAACGTCTATTTACAACCCAAAAATGAGGCCAGCTGTCAGTTTGTGTAGTTTAAAATGAAAGACCCTGTATATTTGATTAGATGTAAACCAACAGCAATGGCTGCACTTCGACAAAATAAATTATAGAAAAGGGCAGGCTCACGCAAAACACGTTTCCAAGTGTTACTGAGTAACGTCCATTAGTACAATAACCACAGAAGAAAAGTTATAGATTGTTGCTTAGTGTTTCCGTCTTCCATCAAGAATGAATGAATGAATGAACACTTTATTGTACGCCAATTAATAACAAAACACAACATAAATAAAAAACGTTCAAAATTAGTACAATGGGCGGCCTTATCACTGAAAGCGATTTCTTCCAAGCAACCTTTGGATGGAAAATAAACCAAAGAAGCATACAAAAAACGTCTCGATGAATTAACAACTCAGGGCCGTTAATTTGTTTAGCATTTGAGGTTTTTTTGTGATGAATGATGATGAATGAAAGTCCAGCATTATTTATTTATTTATTTAATGATCGTAAGTCTATGATAATGTTTTGAGGATTTGTGACTTTATTTGATTTGGGACCAATGTTTGTATGATCTACAAATATTTGTCTCAGGTCTGGGTGTTCCTATGTATAATATGTATGTATTTACAAATATAGATATAAATATAAATAGTCTTGTAGTACCCATAACACAAGCTTACTTTGGGCCTAAATGATGCTGTGGAAGTCCAGCATTATTTATTTATTTATTATTATTATTATTTATTACTGTGTGGTGCCGGCGGCGAATAGTACCAACCCATTTCATCCCGTGGGTGTCGTAAAAGGCGACTAAGGGAATAAAGGAACACAGAAGACGGGCAGCAGCGTCTCTGAACCGTTTGACATCTTACTGCGATCGCCAACCCGCCTGCCAAGCGTGGCGATTATGGCAATTCCTCCCAAATGTTTGGGAGAGGCCCTTGCCCAGCAGTGGGATCCCTACGGGCTACTAAAAAAAATAAAAAAAAATTACTAAGTACAATGAGTGTAATTCGGTTTAAATTAAAACTTTTTTGTTACGGGGACTGAATTTAGCTTTGATTTTCTACGTCACGCTATATCTATACTATCCTTGATGAAGTTACCGAGTTGCGCAATGTTCCTCAACAAAAAGTAACTGCGGTCTGGATGTACCTTACGTATGTAATCTTACTAAGTACGATATGCAATTGGCGAACTTATCGCTAAACAGCGATCTCTACTTGTGATATTTTACCTTTAAAGATAACAGACGGTTTCCTTTAAAATAAAGATTGCAAAGTGTGAAAAACAAACGTACCTACCATCGCATTTATACGATGCGATTTCAACCCATACGATATCGTGTCGCACGGCAATCTTTCACGTGTAAACGCTCATCGTATGCGATTTGGCACGTTCAATGGGCGCTTAGCAAATCGTACGAAAAATAGCATCGTGTAAATGCACCTTAAAACAGGTAGGTAATTTATTATGAAACGTGCACTGATAAAAATGATGAATTATTTATTTGTTTGTTTAGTCGCCATGTTTTAATATGAGGAAACAACCTTGATAACGAATTTGTTATTAGGGCTAAACTGAATTATATTAGCTGATGAGTTACTCTATCAAAAGAGACGGAACTTCCATAGCCTCGACTCTAAATACGATCATGGGTTCGATGCCCCCATGTCCGTTTCGGATTTATAATAATATGCACCAAAAAAAACAAAGTCAAACTCTAAACAGCGAAGGAAAACATCAAAGGGGTCCCCCATCCCCGGTTGTACGGGATAATATTTCCCTTACGCCCCAAAGGGTACAACAAAAACAGGTTCACGACTGTATCCCCAAAGTGCGGTAGAGATTCCCTCAGATCTTTTTTTTTATGTTATTTATTCCAGAACCTTTGAAGAGGTCTAAGGGGGGTAGTCAAAGAGAGAGAGGGTACAAAAAGGTACTAGAATTAGGTACTTTCAAGGAATATTTTGATTTCTATGGAATTAATAAGTTAATTAATTTCAAAAAAAATTAAAAAATAATAATAATAATGCTGGACATTTTCACACAGCATCATCTAGCCCCAAACTAAGCAAAGCTTGTACTATGGGAACCATCATCAATGGCCTCATACATCTACGAGAGATGGTTTAAGCAGCGTTCGTTTGGGAGGTCCGGCACTTACGTAGATGGCTAGTAAGGCCGATACGGGAGCGACAGCTACGACCGCAAAGTTGACAAAAGTGTGTTGAAGTTGAAGGTGAAGGAAGAGCGGCGCGCTGATGGCGTTGGTCGCGCTTGTGAGCCAGGGAGGCAAACCAGGTGTTGTCGTGAACGACAACTCCATCTGCAATGATTTTCCTCCAGCTATCTCTATCTTCTGACTTGCTTTCCCAGTTTTTAGGGTCAATATTGAATGTTTGCATATCCCGTTTTGCGGTGTCCTTAAATCGTAGCATGGGACGTCCGACTGGCCGCTTAGCATGTGCAACTTCTCCGAGGAGAGTCTGTCTCGGTAAACGCGAAGGCTCCATCCGATGCACGTGCCCCAGCCATTGCATGTATGGGAACCAGATAACTGATATACTACATATATACTTTTTTTTTTTTTAAATAAGTAAGTAATTACATATAATAGGTCTGTACTTTTCCTGTAAAACTTAAAAATCTCATCTTTGCCCTAATTTTCTACGTAGGCCAACATTGAAGGCAATTTTCTTTTTGTTTTTTTTAACGTAATTATTTATTAGTTCCTAAAGCTGTTGTCCTATCTCAAGAAGGAATAGTTTAACTAGTGAATGCTCGTGATGTATATTATGCACGTGCAAGTTGTTTCTGTGTGCGTAAACTTAGGAACGCTCAATGGACGAATGAGCGCTCAGTATCGCTTAAACTTAGGCCTTTACATCTATATTAGATGATTTATACAGCGTCAAAAGGCAATCATGCCTACACTTAACGGAACGCTGTAGTGCCTGGGAGGCTTGCCCAGCACCTAAACCATCCTCTCAGCTTAATCAGCCGCCCACAGAAAAGGCGACGTCAATACGTGTGGAACTGACTAAGCTGCGGGTTTCCTCACGATGTTTTCCTTCACCGGTAAGAGCTCGTGTTAAAGTGCATATAAATTTTACGGAACGAAAAATCCATTGATGCACGACCGGGGTTTGAGCCCACGACCTTCGGATTAAAAGTCGAGGCACAACCCCATTCGACCAACACGGCTCTTACACACAAACAAATCTACACACACAATCATAACCAACCCGACACTGTGAGATAGAACAACTTGTACAATACGCACATCCAATCTTTATCTCTCCGAAGTAGCTGCGCAGAACCCATTTTTGATGGCGCCTAAAAAACGAAGACAGCGTTGTATAGCCTCGCTCACTCGCTTAGTTTATTGCATCGTGCTATCTCGCTTACTTTACCAAACCTGCGCAATCGTTTTGCACCTAACTTCAGAGAGACAAAGATCGGTTGTGCGTAATATACCTACCTACCTAATAGAAGACGTAGGTAAATTATGTAATTTTCAACTTTAGGTATAATTATGTTCTTAAAAAAACGTGTATCAAACCAAAGTCCGGTTTGGACGAATGTTAATTAATGTTAATATCGTTAAATGAATATTACAAAATCATGATAATATATTTTTCATAACAGGTGCCGTACCATGACTTACTATTGAGTTTGGGTGCTATCCAGTTTAGGTTCCTAATAGACATAGACATTTATTTATTTGCCACTCAAGCACTAATCTGTATCGCAAAGTTTTTGCACCGTGACAACGTGACGTTTAAGCAGAAAATTGTTTTATTACTTAAGTATATTGCAAAACGATTCAGTTTATGCAACAAGTCTAGTAAATTTTATTGTAAGTAACTTTTATAATCATACGTCATGGTACGTTATGGCGAAGCAGTTCAATTTAGGACCCAAACTGGATCGCTATAAGAGCTCATAGTAGGGCCCCAGGTTTAAAAGTGTGGATTGCTTTGTCGGTCTTGATTGAGTTAAGCGACGTTCGTTAAGGGATAAGTGACCGATAGTGGACTATGCGTTTGTGCTTTGGAAGGCAAGTTAAATTGTCGGTCCCAGCTATAAAGTCGAGAAAAATAAAATATCTAGTAGGTAGATACTACTGTCTTTTAATTTATGTTTTAAAATGGAAAATACTTAGGCACAGCACTAAAAAAATAGTTTTTTGTGTCGTGTTTTTTTTCGTCTAATCTCCGTAACGGCCTGACTGATTTTGATAATGAAATGAAATGAAATGATTATTTGTCAGAAGAATGGTTATATAAGGATTTTAGATATAAAGTAAGTGTCACATTCTCCACCGCATTAACACGGTATACAAATTCTTAGTCTTACATACTAAATAAATCTTCAAATTTAATCATGTCACAATTTAAATTCAACATGCAATACTAAATAAAAAATAATAAAAAATTAAAAGATTGATGTCAAGTATTAAATTAACTAATAATTGAATTATGTATATATAATATTATAAAAATCTTTATCAATTATTTAAAAAATCTGAAACAGTGTAATATTGCCTGTCATATAACCACAATTTTAGCTTTATTACAAATTGTCTAAGAGGTAGTTCCTTGAAACTATCGGGGACCTTATTGAAGATGCGTCCACACATAGCATAAGATAAAGGTAGAGCTCCGTTTTAGGGACTCTTGAGAGAACAATCCTGTCCGGATTCCGCTGAATGTCCTGATTGATGGTAGGTACAAAGTTAAAATCCCATGAAATTATTACCTAATGGGCACGAAGCCACAGTCTTTAATAAACTTTGAAGTAATAGGTAGTCATAGGCACGATCTTACATCACTTATGGCTTATGATCTTGGGACGCGTCTGTCAATTGTTTTCCGAATGACGTAACATTGTAATGACGTGTGCGCAATTATGCTCGCGTCACTTGGCATGGTTCTCCTGTCGAATACACGTGAGCAAAAACAATATTAACATAAACACTGTAAAATATAATCCACGGTTGTTACATGTTTCATAGAAAGCATAATTATTTTGAATTGCAATATATAAAACACAGTCTTCTTCTTATCGTGTCACTAGTTTTTTCGAACCAGTGTGGTGAAACGATTGTAAGTGTGCCTTAAAGAGGCTCCTTTCGTGCACTTGATACAATGTTTCCAAACTTTATAGGTTCTATGAGATGCCGGTTTCCTCACGATGTTTTCATTCACCGTTTGAGAGTACTGGAATAGTGAAAAACTCATTGATGCACGACCGGGATTGAACCCACGACCTTACTGTTGGAAGGCAGGGCCACTAACACTAGACCACCAGTGCTAACAAAACACTGTACCTAATTATAATGTTGAACAAGACCGTCCGTGGTCTAGATTGGCTGGTTTTAATAGATCTTCGAAGGAAAAGTATACCTACCTACAGATAAAACTGAGTCCACACTTCGAACACCCAGGTGAAGCCTGCCCATAGTGCCCATCCATCACAATCTCGCTCTCTGTGGGCCAGGCGCGGATCGACCGCTATGGGCACGGTGGGCTGGGCTGGGCATGCCCACAACCTTTTGACCGAAGTTTCGAGATTGGCCAAAATATGTGTTTGTCTGTCGGTCAGTCTGATCTGAATGCTCTCGCACACAGGTCGCATTTTTAACAAATAGTCAGGTCTAAAACTCAAGGTAAAGTTGACGATTGTCAATCACATTAACGTGTTGTTATGTTGATAATAGTTTACGACCATGTCAAAGTGAAAGTCACGTTTTCTTAAGAAACGTGGCAACACCATTTACGATATTAAAGTAAGTGTTTGTTGGTTAAATTGTAAAGCTTGTTTTGCGGTAATGGGATTCCAACTTAACTTCTATGAAATACAAATATGAAAGATTTAACCTCTTAGAGGTTAACGAATTGATTTCAGAGATTATCCACTTTGGGATGCAATATTTTTTAATCTTTCCACATTTTAGGGGTATTGGTGAACATGCAGTCTTACGTTTTGAACGTGGTTTAATTATGTAAACAAATTAAGAGTGTGCAGGAGCGATTTAAGCAATTTTGTAGTTATTTATCTCAAAATCTGTGAAAGCTAAAACCTTCATATTTAGGGAAATTATACTTCGAGCTTTTATCTTTAATTACGTGTTTTAAAAACACGATTGGTGAAAGTTTTTTTGATATATTTTTTGAAAAATACATGTTTTCCATTAGCATTTAGCTATTTATCTCAAGAACAGCACACTTTTTTTGGTGGGTTTTTGTTTTGTCAAAGTCAAAGTCAAAGTCAAAAAGCATTTATTCAGTAGGACCGCTGGGATCACTTTGAAACGTCTTAAAACTAGGTGATTCTACTCCTGTTCCTTCGCGACCAATGTCATGAAACCTACATGTATTTCTTTAGTTGTGTCTTTTTATTTTCCGATTAGTTGTTTAATTAACTTGTAATTAGGTAAAAAGTGTTTTGTCGCTGTAAATGACGTTGCGTATATCGCTCTGTACTTCTCACACACCGAACAAATCACACTCGCTGTCCCGCTTACAAAATGGCGGCTCCTGCACACTCTCAATTAATTTTTTTTATGTAAATTGATGTACGATCAGCGTCACCAACTGATAACCCCCCTGCAGAACGAACCGCCTTACTAAGGGGGTTACCAATTGATGACGCTGACTGTACCTAAGTAATTACTTAATTAAGAAAATTTAATATGCAAGGTAAAATAATTATAAAATTTTCTTAATCACATTCTTGATTTATTGTAATTTTGTTTTAATTTTCCAAAATTAAAGAAACTCTGGGTTTGTTAAAAACATCTTTAATTTGTTATTGTTTCTTGCAAACAAAACTAAAATTAATTTATATTTAAAAACAAACAAGGTAGGTACAAAAAGAAAATATCAACTGTTTAGATTTATTTTGTCATTCACACATAATTACCTATACCTATTTCTTATCTATGTACCTGTAAGTATTCTGATAATTCAATCTAAGCTCGCTAGTTTAGTAAACTGGGGCCGTATTCCCGTTCTTATTTTCGTTCGTTTGATGAATATTCGGATGCTTCTTACTACGATTTCTGACTTCAAGGGCCAATTTTTCGGTTTAAAATGTTTGGTTCTAGGTTAGGACCGTGTTTTAACGTTGATCTTATCGACTGAATACATAGTAGCTTAAGCGTTAAGCGATCTGCGAAAGGCTGCCGGCAGAAGCTGGATGCGTCGAGCTGAGGACAGGGCGCAATGGCGCACTAGGGGAGGTCTATGTCCAGCAGTGGACTGCCATAGGCTGATCATAATGATGACATAGTAGCTCGTTGTTAGTGGTACCTTTGAATATTGACTTTGCCCTTCTACAAATGCATATTTAATTATTTTATCTTTAACAGATACCATGAATCCGAACAGACAGCTGTTCAGCTCTCATTCCGATACATCGACAATCAATATTAAACACATGGTAAGGTCGCGTGACCCCATTTATCTCATGAAGGCGGGTAGGTTTTAATTGTGTGTAGATTTGTTTCTGTGTAAGCGAAACTGAGCGCTCCCGACGCACACAGAAACAACGTGTAAAGTATTCTACACACTAATAAGACCAATCCGCGTTCGGGATAGAACAACCTAACAATGTTATGTCGTTTGATTTTCAATTTTATGATGTTTATAATACAATCATTTTCTTATGTTTGATTATAATTTTGAAATGAAATGAACTAAAAATTGCTGAAAACGTGATCAGATGATGTTGTCATAATATCTCCTAAAATAATCATGTTCAATCAATATTTAGTTTAACAATATTTAACAGTCATACGCAAATTATGTAGTATCAATAATAAATATCACATACTTACAATAACTGAGTCGAGAATTTTGAATTAATAAAATTGAGTGTTATAACAATGAATGTGTGTTTGGATCTACTTACATAGTTTTTTATATATACAGGGTGTAAAAAGACGTCTACCGAAGCCGAAAGGGGTAGGTACAGCATCCCAAAACACAACCAAATCAGAAAGGATTTTCCGAAAAAATCATTATATCCGGAGAAAACAGCGTTTGAAGATCACTGTTTGCGTATGTACTGGGCGCGTTTTTATACGTAGATTGCTGGATTTTCAGTTTTAATTGTTTTTTTCTTTTATAAATGAAATGATTAGGTAGGTATGGTCTTATTATGTTGTACTAGTAGTAAATAACCGAAAATAACATAAAATGACTAAGCTAAGTCAAAAAAAATTTTGAGTTTTTTTTCGATAAATATGTTCAGAATCATGGTCTGATTGCAATCCCTCAGTTTTCGGTAGCAGTCTTTTTACACCCTGTATGTGTTATCTACTAGCTGCACTCCACGGTGTTAACCGCAATTCCTTGGGAATACTTAAAAATAGCATACCAAAGTGTCCAGGATAATTATGATTTTCTTCAAAAGAAATTTCATCCAAATCGCTTCAGCCATTTCAGTGTGAAGGATCAACAAACGATTTAAGCGTTTATAATCGTTGTAATAGCCATGCAGAAATATTGTATCATGCATATAGCTTAAAAAAAAAAACAAAGATCATAAGTAGGTAAGTATTATCTCAAGAAGACGGGTTAGTTTTCATGGTGTGTGTAGTTGTTTCTATGTGTGTACTCTGTGTACTGAGCTTAGATCATACAGACGGAATGCCCCTTTACCTTGTATTTCCCCTCTGCCAAAATATACACGATTCCGAATCATGTGCGTCTTGTAGTATGTATTACGTAGGTCATACGCGAAATTTACAAGAGTGCGTACAAATGAGGGTGTATTGTCATTTTCTATGCATAAGTGTGTGTAAAATGCGTTCGTGTGCTACCTCGTCTCCCGTAAAAACCGGCAGAAAATGTTGAAAGAGGAATTCTGTCAATAACTCGTCCATTCTAGTTTGTCTGAGGTACTGAGCGTTAATTCGTTCATGGAGCGTTCCGACGCTTACGCACATACTCGTAGAAACAACGTGTAACACACATAATTATGACCAACCTGACTTCGTGAGACGGAAGTGCTAAAGGTAAGTATTACAATGAAAACTAACAAACAACTCCATCTATTGTCCGTTGTAGACAATTCATGGTTTGAGTCAAGGTCGAAATCGGTAAACAATCTTTTTAATATTAATAGAACAACTTTACTCTTGTTGAGCCACAGCAGTATTTGTACAGTTAGCAAAATAAACATATTAAAAATAAAAAAAACTTCGCTACAGACTCAATAAGAAGACGTGGCCCAAAAAGTGACGTCAAAACAAAAAAATAGCATATAACATCACAAAATCGATTGATGCATCGCCAGGATTTGAACTCGCAACCTTCTGATTAAAAGTCGACTAGGCACATTACCAGGCCAAGACTGAACTGTGTTGAATAGAAAACAAATCAATTAATGCTGTTGCGTGACACTTTTCAAGTACCTAGTTCGAGTTGTTTTGCATTAATAGGAATACAAGGTTTTAATGATCACAAGACGACCGTGGCGCAGTGGGTGAAAGCCCGCTTGAGACGCAGAAAGTTGCGGGTTCGATCCCCGCCGCGGGATAAATGTTAGTATGATCAGCAAATATTTAGGGTCTGGGTGTTTCTTTCTATATATTATGATAATGTATAATATATGTATTTACAAGCATAAAAGTATATAAGTACCTATGTATATCAGTTATCTGGTTCCCATAGTACAAGCTATGTTTAGTTTGGGGGCTAGGTGAAGCTGTGTGAAATTTCCAGCATTATTTATTTATTTATTATTTTGTATTACTTACTTTTTAACTTATGTCTATAACTACTTACGATTCTGTATGTAAAACGCCCCTAAATGAAAGTTCGTATGAGCTAGTGACGGAGTTTTTAGGCCAATTTAAGGTCTACGTCATGGCTTAACGACATAATAGCCGGGACAGACAAACGTGCCCTCCGAAGCATGGAAGCGCTCAGTTGATAATGCCACTAGCGGTCACCTTCTCACTTGAGGACATGTGTCAATGTGAAATTCAACTCTTCCAGGTGACAGATCTCTTCAGCCAGATGCGGGAGCCTTCCCCCGGGGCCAGCCCCAGGGGCTCCAGCGGCTCGCTGCACAATTCGGTGACAAAAAACATCGGGTTCCTCAACCAGAACAGCTCTGAGCATCTGCCTTGGAGTAGCCCCGCTATTTCCTTACCTGGGAATTGTAATTCCAACTTGTAAGTCAAAATAATTGGGTTTCGGTGTTCTATCATCATCATTTCAGCCTGGTATCACCAACAGAAATCGATTGCAAAATTATCGCTCTTACATATTCGACCTCTGTGGCGCAGTGGGCAAAAGCCCGCTTGGGACACAGAAGGTTGTGAGCTCGATCCCCGTCGCGGGATTAATGTTTGTATGATCTGCAAATATTTATCTCGGTGGATGTTTCTATGTATTGTATGTATTTACAAACAAAAAGTATATAAGTAGTATATCAGTTATTTGGTTCCCATAGTACCTACAAGCTTTGCTTAGTTTGAGGCTAGATAATGCTATGTGAAATCCAGCATTATTTATTTATGTGGGTTGCACCGACCGTGGTCACAAGAAGACTGGAATGTCGGCGTCTTCATTTGTGAAGGAAACTCGAACTACCCTCACTTAAAGAAACCCTGTTTGTTTCCAGAGTAAGTGAGCAGGGTTTGGTGAGGAGTACCAGCAATGCTTCAGCTCTCACGTCACTGTCTGCGGATCTCTCGCCATCGGAGTCACACTTCTTTGAGGTACCTACCTAGCTGCCTGTTCTAGATCCATACTAATATTATAAAGCTGAAAAGTAAAGGATTAGCGAGTTTATATGTTACGTTCCCCAAAACGCAACGATAGCGCGATAAAATTTTTCCTGTGGCGCCATCTATTATGTAGTAAAATGTGTCTGTCTGTCTGTCTGTTTGTTACCTTTTCACGCTTAAACCACTGAACAGATGATGCTGAAATATGACATGGATAAAGATTATGTCCCAGGGACGGGCACTACTTTTTTTTTCAAAAATAAAAGGCGTGAAATCAGGGTTGGAATTTTGTATGGGGACTTAAAGTGAAGTTCCAGTTGAAGGCCACTAGATGGCGTTGCTGTCCTATGGCTGAGGTCGAGATGGCGTTATTATTGCATTTTCATTTTTAAAAGTAGGTATTAGAAGAGAATCTTCTGAACAGCAGTTTTCAGTTCTGTTTTTATTAAGTATGTTATTTTGCTGACGAAGTCGCGGGTACCAGCTAGTGTAAATATACCTACGACAGCCAGGTAAAAGTCGTGAGCAAACCCGTAGTCAGCTCCACATAATATATTGACGATACATATCTATCTACCTGTTTCTGATGTAGCCTACGGTGGGCCCACACAGTCAGGAAAACTTCGTGACGAAACCCGCAGCTTAGTCAGCCCCACATAATAATGACGTTGTCCTTCAAACTATACCTACTCATATAACAAAGTATTACGAGACTGTATGAACGTGCGTGTGATTCTCACTGTCATTGAATGTAAAGGGATCAAATATGGCAGGGCGCAAATGATCCAACCGGCCCCACATAAAAATATAGCACTTCAATTTGTTCACAGGAATTATTTGTTTTCCTACATAATCGAATTTACCTTGATAATGTTTCATCATCACATTGATAATTTTGTAAATCCAGGTGTTGTACATCGGGAAGGTGCGTATATCCCAGAGGAAGGTACCAGAGACATTGATAGATGATGCTCTGCAGAAGTTTGCGCAGCATGAGGCGGAGAAGGCTCTTAGGAGACGACATAGCTTATTGTCTTCCACAGGAGTAAGTCACATTTTATATTCTTCTTTCTTTGTCGTGTCACTAGTTGTGTAGAACCAGTGTGGTGACTGGATAATAAGGTTTAATAACTTGATTTCGATGCTTTTCACAGAAGTAAGCAATTCTAAATGAAAATCAGATTTATTGAGAATACTGGGCATAGCCCTACTGCTAGGCGTCTTTCCCATATCTATCCAACCATAAAAATATACACCAAATTTATTTTTTTGGATTAAATTAACACGTAAAAAAACGTAAACAGGTTCACGACTGTATCCCCAAGGTGCGGTAGACATTCTCTCAGATCTTTTCATGTTACTTATTCCAGATCCTTTGAAGATGTCTAAGGGGAGTAGTCAGAGGCATGTCCAAACACATAATATTTGATACATGCCTACATCTTGCAGAAGTTAGTATTCCATACGTGACAGGTTGCAAGCCCATCGCCGCTTATAAGAACACTAACTGGTTTCCTCACGATGTTTTCCTTCACCATTTAAAGCACGTGTTAAAGCGCATAAATTAACACATTGCTGCTTATTACAAAAACGTTAAACCTTAGTTGAACCCCATGTTGACACATGTCAAAACAAAACTGTTACCACAAAAAAGCGTTCTATGAACGAGTATATAAGATCTTTTTTCTAGAGAATGTTTTTTAGTTAGTCTTAGTCTAAACTCGGTTAATTTTCTTGTAATAAGACGGATTATGTTTTGTACTTTCATTACCTAGATCCACACAGTTTCTTTAGTTAAAAAATGGTTTGTTTTTTTTCAGACTTCTCTCTACAGCAATGACTCTAAAGAAAATCTAGCAGATGATAAAAAGACTGAAGTTGCTGACACCAAAACTGTCACTATGACCCCTAGCACAACCCCTCTAGAGCCCACTAAAGGTGTTTGGAAGAGTGTAGAAACTCTAACACCAAAAGAGACCAAAACAGTCGAAGATGAATTCGACATGTTTACTAAAGAAAGAGTCGAAAAGAAACCTAACACACTCAAAAGACCTAACTCTATACCTCTAGAACCTTCCATTCTAGTACTAAACGTTCCTAAAACAAATCTCAAAAACCTAGGAACAGTTGCAGAAGACGAAGAGAAAGATGTTAAAGCTGGTATAACAGAAACAGCGAGTGATATCAACAAATTCTGTAAAGAAAGAATAGATTTTAGTCAAAATGAAGTCGGTCTCCCCAAAGATAAAGTAGTCGATAAAATAGATGTAATTAATGTTAAGGAGAATAAAGAAATTAACTTTGAAGAGATTGAAAGAAGGAATGATGATAGTAACAGAAGAATGCCGATAAACAAACCATTTCTTAGAGACAGATCAGCTTCAATTGGAACTATTAATCATAAAACTCCTATCGCTCAACTTATTGGTGAACAAAATAGGACTATGTTGTTTCAAGTAAGCAAAACAAGCTAATTTTTAAAATTTTAAAAATTTTTAAATGCATCCCAAGTGCATCACTAGGGGATTTGAATCTACGACCTTCACCGAACCGTGGTGATAATAATTTTAGATAAAATTTTGGGCATCTGAAAATTGCATACTTATACATACAGACTCAGACATGCATGTGAACGACTTAGCCAATCTGCAGTGACGCTCTAACCAACTGAGCTAATGGGCAAACCGCGCAATTTAGCGGTGGTTGTTTGTGTCTGCAAATTGCTTACCTTACCTACGTGCCTGTGAACGACTTTCGTCGTATGTGGCAACGCTCTAACTAACTGAGCCATTGGGCAAAGAACGCAATTTGGCGATAGTTTAAATTTTTTGCATCTGAAAATTGCATACCTATACATACAGACATGCATGTGAACGACTTAGCCTATCTGCAGTGACGCTCTAACCAACTGTGCTAATGGGCAAGCGGCGCAATTTAGCGGTGGTTGTTTGTGCATCTGCAAATTGCTTACCTTACCTACATGCCTGTGAACGACTTTCGTCGTATGTGGCAACGCTCTAACTAACTGAGCCATTGAGCAAACAACGCAATTTGGCGATAGTTTCAATTTTTTGCATCTGAAAATTGCAACCATGCATGTGAACGACTTTGCCGATCTATGGCAACGCTCACCAACTGAGCCAATGGGCAAACTTTTAGCGATGTTCTAACTTTTTTTTCAGGTAGGTCGTTCAGAGCTTCGTCTGATAAGTCCAGACAGAAAACAAATATTACTCCATAGGGAATTCAAGGATGTAGCAAGTTGTGTCTTAGGTCGTTGCAATAAGGACCATTTTGGCTTCGTCTGCAGAGAAACGAATGATACCTATGCCTGCTATGTATTCAAATGTGAGAGCGATTCTGTCGCTACAGAAGTTGTTAACGGTAAGATTAGAAAATAAACAATTATGTTTTAAAAACTAAATAAACCACCTTCAACGTGACTCACGACGTCACTCAGGGTGTCAAAGTGAGGATGTTTTATTTTGAGTTTTACGGGAAAACTATCAATCCCTCAGGTTTAAAATTTATATGGGACCACCAGTAAGTCTACTTACTCTTAAAAAAAAATTACAAATTGGTCCAGGTGTCTTCATAAAATTGTCAAAATTACCTCACGTTAATGAATGCCCCTTTTCGTTGGCACTGGGCCTGGTTTTTAGCCGTTTTTATTGATGGTACGAGTCCAACTCGCACTTGGCCAGTTTTTATTTCTCTATTGCCTATATTTTTTTATTTTTTACAGCAATAAAACAAGCATTCGTCTCACACGCGGACTTCATTAAGAAAAGCAGAGACAAATCTCCTAACATGACGTGTGAACACTGCCCTATGCTATGGTTCCATAGACTCTGTCATGATATTGAAGGTAGGTACGAAAGAAGACTGTTTCCCTAAGGTACGGTAGACATTAAAGGCCTTCACACGCACAATCTTTCGCAAGTGATGGAGCGTACAGGATTGCTCGCGGGAAAACCTTTACACGCAATCGCGAGTGATAATTATTATGATGCTACGTGTTCTTTCGCGCGCGATTATTCGTTACTTCTTGTCAAAATGCAGTCGTGCGGGAAAGCCTGTAGGTACGCGCAATCGCGAGTGATATTTTTCTTGAAGCTACGCGTTCTTTCGCTCGCGATTGTCTGTATCACTCGCGATAGATTGTGCGTGTGAACGCTGCTATTATCCCAGATCAGAGACGATCTCTGTGATGCTGGTTTGTAATTTTTACCCTGTTAGTAAACCGACGCATTCGCATCGACAGATCGCATCCGACAAGGACGCACCTATGTCATTAGCTATGTGCTAGAGTGAGATGTGGGTTCGCATCGTTTCGCATTCGCATGCGAACGCGTCGGTGTACTAACGCCGTTAGGGTTCCCTATGTACCCAAAGGGTAAAACGGGAACCTTATTACTAAGACTTCGCTCTGTCTGTCCGTCTGACCGTGATAGTTAGACAGTTGAAATGATCACAGATCTATTTCTGTTGCCGCTATAACAACAAATACTAAAAAACAGAATAAAATAAATATTTAAGGGGGCTCCCATACAACAGACGTGATTTTTTTTGTCCGACTCGCACTTGGTCGGTTTTTTATCTTTAATCCTCTCATCTAAGTTAAACCGGACAGATAGTCAAACGCCATTTACACGATACCTCTAGCATACCACTCTTGTCTCGTGCTTTCGCAAACTCACCGGAGCAAGAGCTAATATTCTGTGGCAAGAGGCAAAAATGGTATTCCAGAATGGTATCGTGTAAATTGCGTCTGTTATATTATTTAGCTCGTGACCCGTGTACCCACTGGCTTGACCCACTGGTGGGTCGAGGGGTAATTCCGGAATTACAACTAACAGACCTATAGCATAGGTTGCGAGTAGCGAAGCGACGAATGGTTAGGTGTATAGTGAACAACCACGCACGAGCCGAGCGAAGCGTGCCGCGGTAGCGGCCGGCGAGTGCCAGATCCTAATTACCCCTAGACCCACCGGTGGGTCAAGCCAGTGGGTACACAGGTCATCTCCCTATTATTTTTAGGCATAAATCAAAATTATTGTAGATGTTAGCATTCTTTACGTGACAGATTGCAAGTCCATTGCCAAATTTAAAAATACTAGCTGGTACCTATAAGTTTTTGTTTTGTCATTTCCAGGCTTGAATGACAAGAAAACCCATGCTTTTATACTTCGTCGAATCGAGCAGTTGCCTGAAGAAGAGCAGGACGCGATCATAACCAAGTACCAGGGAGGAACTAACCATATCTACGAAGTGAGTGCCGTCATGGCGTAATGTCTGTTCAAGCTGGGAAAATATGTTATAAGCATAGAATAAGAGAGAGATGCACAGGAGTATATTATAGCTGTTTTTGTTAAGTTTTGTCGTCATGGCTTAAAGTCTGTCCATGCTGGGAAAGTCCCAAATAAGCACAGGATATGAATAAGATGCTCATGCGTAATTGATGACTATTTTTAAAGGTTTTTCGTCATGGCTTAACGCCTTTTGTAGCTAGAAATAACGCTACGAGTATTAACAGTTACGAAGGTATGATTTTAATTTAAATAAATGAATCTTAGCTTCAGTGAAAATTCTTGTCATCACTGCTTTATAGCATTATAGATCGTCATAGCTTAAGAATACAAGCCATGACGAAGGCCTTTCTGAAACTAAAACATGAGAGCTTAAACGATTAATGTGGTTTCAGACAGGTGAGCACAATGCGTTCCTGATGATGCTTTTACGAGCCCATTGTGAGGGTAAGCAGCAGAGGCACGTCCACGACACCGCTGAAAATAGGTAAATACCACAGAACTATTCATCAGTATTTCACGATTTTGAATGAATGAATAAATGAATGAACACTTTATTGTACACCAATTATTAACAAAACACCACATAAATAAAACACGTTCAAAATTAGTTCATTTGTAGTATTATTCTTCTTCTTGTCGTGTCACCAGTTCTTAACCAGTGCGGTGAAAGGATTATAAGTGCGCCTCAAAGAGGCTCCTTAAGTGCACTTGACACATGTTTTCGAACTTTGTAGTATTGTGTCGTGTCCACGGATGAAGGAAATGAGGTCATATATCAGAAAGGGTATTTCGCCCAACGGATCTAGGCATTCGTGAAGTTAGCCGTTTGTCTGCGCAGAACACAATTTTGTAGTTCTGTGGTAAAATAAATACCTAAATATAGTATTACAGTGTGGATCTTTGAGACGGGGCGTTTTTGACGTTAACGTTACAGGAAAACGTTTTTGGGGGTAGGTGGTATTTCCCCAAATTATGGTATAATTTGCCCAATTGGCACACTTACCTTAGGGCCTGTTCGGCCAACAGTTGTAGTCGGATAGTTCTATATAGGTTACATGTGCTCGGAAACATCGCTTGCGCGATTCAGGATTTCAATACTTTTTGCATCATTTGTATGGGAATCCGCTTATCTGTGATTCCAGCGCCATCTAGTGGTACAGCTCCGTAGTACGTCGCTGTAATTGACATTTCTTGAAGTTCAGCTTGTAGTTCAGTTTGTAGTTCAGGCGATGGTAGATAGAGGTCGCCACACGTTCGTACGAGACTATAGCTTTTTGAAATATTCTGAACTGCATTTACAGATTTTGAAAAAATGTGCAGTCACTAAAAAATGCTAAAATAACAAAAAAATAAAAATTTTTGATTTCAAATGATTCGGTTTCATGTAGGGATCAAAAGACTATGTGACCATTTATGAATATATAATACCTACTAGAAATGACAGAAATCGTTTCAAACTTTCCCTAAAAGTGCATTTACAAGATGCGATTTCCACTCATACGAGATCGTATTGCACGGCAATTTTTCACGTGTAAACGCTCACTCATCGTATGCGAATTGTTAGCGCGACGCTCAGCATGATCCATGGGCGGGGCTTTACAAATCGTACGTAAAATCGCATCGTGTAAATGCACATTAAGTATGCATTTTGTACTAAACAATCGATGAATGAACTCGAAATATTGTTTGTTGCCAAACGATCTTATTTCTTTCTGTGATCAAAATACTCTTTCGAGGCCAACTGAAGTTTGGGTACAAAAATTACGGTAGGTAAGTCTCAAGACCGGGTTTACACGCAGGCACCTCCAGCGGGTGTGTAAACCCGGTCTTGTGACATTACTTAAATTAAGTAATTTATATTTTTTTGTCTATAGATCAGAATTTTTGAATCAATTTCTCGGCGGTGGCGCCATCTTGGTAAAGAAACTTGCGAAGCGTTCCTTCTCAACGGGATTCGACCATCTCCTCAAACGACGGGCGAGTCGGGATGACTTGATCCACGACTTTAAGAAGGTAATACCTACATGTTTTACACATGTTTTATACATGGTTAGTCAGCTCCACACGTATTGACGTCTCTCCTGTGGGCGGCTGATTAAGCTGAGAGGATGGTTTAGGTGCTACCAAGCCTCCATCTCAAACAATGTCCCAGGCACTATAGCGTCCCGTTAAGTGTAGGCATAGGTTGCCTCCTGACGTTGTATAAATCATCTAATATAGGTGTAAGTATACATGGTTAATATGGGTTCCTATGTGTATACATGTTTTATAATTGTTTTTTCATATTTTTTGTTTTGACATATTTTATACTTGTGTATATGTTTGATGATCTGTGTAGCGCAGTGGGTGAAGGCTGCGACGCAGGGGTTGCGGGTTCGATCCCCGCCGCGGGACAGATGTTTGTATGATCTGCAAATATTGTCAAGGGTCTTGGTGTTTTCTATGTATGAATGTATATATTTGCAAAAAAAGTAGGTACCTAAGTACCTTACCTATATCAGTCATGTAGTGCTCATAACATAAGCTCTACTTAATTTGGAGCTAGATGATGCTGTGTGTAAAGCCCAGCATTATAAGGCAAAAATATATAAAAAGTAGCCTATATGCTATTCTGGAGTTATACCTCTCACCTTACCAAATTTCATTGTAAACTGTTTCATCGTTTGAGCCTGAACCTTACACAAACATACAAACATCCAAATATCCAAACATCTAAACTATATATCTAAAAAACAAACTCATAAAATTTCAGCTTTAATATATGAGTGGGATGACATTGTTATAAAAGAGAAATGACAATAGAATAAAGGTTTTTTTTAACTTTATTGCTCATAGTTATTTCTTTATTTTGTTCTAGGAAGTCTCACCCCTGCCAACCCCAGCGACCCCTGAAGCGGAGACCTCTTCAGAGCTTCTACCCCCTGATATTAGATGCAAGTCCCTCTCACCAGCTGTAATAAGCATTGATGGTAAGTTCAAATTCAAATTCTTTATTGCATTACTAATGTAACATTACAAGACTACCAAAATCGTTAAATTAGTGATAATTAGACTATAAAAAGATATTAATCAATTACAAAAGATAAATTACAAAACTATTTTTTTCCTAACCTATGTCGTCCCACTGCTGGGCAAAGGTCTCCCCCATTATTTTAAGCCAGCTTCGTCCCACCAGTCAGCCCGGGATGCATCGAGATCGTCACGCCATCGCCAAATTTAATTAACAGCATTTAATTCTTTGCTAAAAATGATTTTAAATAAGACAGGATCACAACTCAAAATAAAAAACATTTAGTAAGAATGCTGGGATCTTAAAACTATGTGATTCTACTTCGGACCAATTTCGTACTTTTTTTTTTATTTGGGTTTTTTTTTAATGATGAATGGGTCGGCTCTTGACCTCAAACTTACACAGGCAAGAGCAAGAGTGAGGTCTACGATGGAGCGAGCCTACCCAGAAGGTGCTTATTAACTCTCTTCTTAAAAACAACAGGGTCGCAGCTCAGCGGAAATACAGACGCTGGAAGCTTCACTTTCACTGGCAAATAGCTGATGTTAAGAGTTTTATTTTAAAAATAGAATTCTACGAAAAATAATCTGAATTTGTGAATAAAGATGGTCGCGAAAATAAAATACAGGGTGTAAAAAGACGTCTACCGAAGCCGAAAGGGGTAGGTACAGCATCCCAAAACATAGCCAAATCCAATAGGATTTTCCAAAAAAATCATTATATCCGGAGAAAACCGACCTCGCACAGCTGGTCGAGTGTATGTACTGGGCGCGTTTTTATACTTAGATTGCTGGATTTTGAGTTTTAATTGTTTTTTTCTCTTATAAATGAAATGATAAGGTAGGTATGGTCTTATTATTATGTTGTACTAGTAGCAAAAAACTAGAAAATAAAATAAAATGACGTAGCTAAGTCAAAAATTTTTATGCGTTTTTTTTTCGATAAATATGTTCAGAATCATGGTCTGATTGCAATCCCTCAGTTTTCGGTAGCAGTCTTTTTACACCCTATATATGTATATTTTTCCCAAATATAAAAACACAAACTCCATAAGCTAATAGTCTGTAGGACCACTCACTTAGAATATTAAAATTTTTGAAAAAAAATTGAACCGACTTCACAGAACACAAACAGAAGAACCTTTTACACACTAAAAAGAGAAAAATAAGAATATAATTTGAAGTCGGTGCCAACTATTCATTTACATCTAAGAAATTCAAAAGAACTTGGGTGCAAAATTGTATCCTGGTACGCTATCGCTCGATTTCTTTTTTTGATAGGTACCTAATCGTATTCACTTGGCACCGACTTCAAATTATATTCTTATTTTTCTCTTTTTAGTGTGTAAAAGGTTCTTCTGTTTGTGTTCTGTGAAGTCGGTTCAATTTTTTTTCAAAAATTTTCATTTTTCACTTTTTAGTGTAAGTAAATAAATACTGTGTAAATAAAAGTGTATGTGTAAATAATATAGTAAGCTACGAGTTCATTAAGACTTTGCTTATCGTAGCTTAAGTAGGAAAGGATAAGAGAAGTCATGGGCAGACCTACTAAAGGACACACCGGAGTTCAGCAAGGGGGAAAACTATCAATCCATAAGGAAAAGAAAATATTTTGGACTACCTCGGGTGTAATACCCTTTCAAACTATTTAATGTTTGACTCAGATTGTGAGTCAGGGTGTGTTGTGTAGTGAGAATGAGGTTTTTTGAATGTTACGGGAAAACTGTCAATCCCTCAGGAAAAAAAAATATATGGTGTCACCTTGAGAGTGTGTCCTTGACACTTTCTAACAAAAAAAAATTTTGGAAATCGGTCCACAATTTTCTTAAAGTTCAGTGATTGTTTTAGTTTTACGGGAAAACTATTAATCCCTCAGGAAAACAAAATATATGGCACCACCTTGAGAGTATTCCTCTTTCTAACAAAAAAAAATTTTGGAAATCGGGCCACAATTTTCTTAAAGTTCAGTGATTGTTTTAGTTTTACGGGAAAACTATGAATCCCTCAGGAATAAAATTTATATGGGACCACAATGAGAGTATACCCTTTCAAACAAAAAAACAATTTTGGAAATCGGTCCACAACTGACGGAAATATCGGTGAACATACATAAAAAAAAAAAAAAAAAACATACATACAGCCGAACATAAAACCTCCTCCTTTTTTGAAGTCGGTTAAAAACTAGTGATTCTACTCCTGTTCCTTCCCGACTAACGTGAACCAGCAACACACGGTTTGGGGGCTAGCACACTTTTAGATCCATCTTAAAACCTTCAGCTTACTTTCGTTTGACTAGCTTCAGTGGGGAGCTAGTCAAACGAAAGTAAGATTAGACTAGTGAAGTAAAAGTAAGTAAGTTCGTATGAGTTAGTAGCCAACTCTGGTAAAGGAGTTTTTAGGCCGCCTTAAGGCCTCCGTCATGGCTTAACGACTTAAATATCCGGGACCGACAATGTGCCCTCCGAAGCATGGAAGCGCTTAGATGAAAATGCAACTGGCGGTCACCCATCCACTTACAGACTTTGACGTTTTTTGATTTTTTTGCAAAAACTTGCGATTTGATTTGGCAAGTTACTTTGGGAATGGTGTTCCTGATAGGAAATAGCGTCGATTAAGACCAACTTGTTTTTTTTTACAAATGTCATTTTCCGAGTTGTCTGTATTAAAAAAAATATTCAAAAATGCAGTTATTTTTATTTTCAAAATAAACCTAAAGTTTCCAAAGAACAGCAGCATTGTCTAACTTTCATTCCTAATTGTCATTCCAATAGAGCTCAACCAATCACATAATACGAAAATGACAATTGAAGTCCAAAATGGGTTTCAAATGTCAAAATGAAGCCCATGTCCATTGCCAGTTGACTAACACAAGAGGGCCCCAGAACCTTCTAACTACAAAAGAAAAGGTGGCCCTCAATTTCGTAAAATTCCACACTTTCTGAAATGAGCCTAAGTTTTTCTTTTTTTTTTTACAGAATCAGTATCTCCAAAACACACCATGACTCCTACATTGGAGGAAGAAGAAGAAGAAGCCAACCCTCCCGTCAACTCACCCATGATGGATATGTAAGAGATTGTTTTTAACAAGAGAAAGATCACTGGTGGTCTAGTGGTAGTGGCCCCGCCTTCCGATCATAAGGTCGTGGCTTCAATCCCGGTCGTGCACCAATGAGTTTTTCTGCCTAAAAATGTATGTGCACTACGCCAGTACTCTCAAAACATCGTGAGGAAACCGGCATGTCGTAGAACCTACAAAGTTCGAAAACATGTGTCAAGTGCACGAAAGGACTTCCTTGAGGCGCATTTATAATCCTTTCACCGCATTGGTTCGAAAGAACTGGTGACACGACAAGAAATAAATAAATAAATAAATAAATAATGCTGGACTTTTCACACAGCATCATCTAGCCCCAAAGTAAGCAGAGCTTGTGTTATGGGTACTAGATGACTGATATACTACTTATATACTTTTTGTTTGTAAATACATACATATTATACATAGAAACACCCAGACCCGAGACAAATATTTGTAGATCATACAAACATTGGTCCCGCCGCGGGGATCGAACCCGCAACCTTTTGCGTCGCAGGCGGGCCTTCGCCCACCGCGCTACAGAGGTCGTCAGAAGAAGATTATTAATGGATTTTGTTTCGCATTAACACAAGCTCTTATCGGTGATGGAAAACATTGTGATGAAACCCACAGCTTAGTCAGCTCCACACGTATAAATGTCTCTCCTGTGGTTATTGTCGAACCCGGCTATTAGGTCGTTAAGCCATGACGGAGACCAGCGGCCTAAAAATTTCGTCACCAGTAGGTAGGCCACTGACTCATACGAACTTAGGTACCTTACTTTTGAGGCTTTTTTGGCAATTTTGTGGACTCTTTTTCTTCTTCTTATTTAAGGATTTACTCCTTGTCGGCACAACTGATGAATAAGAATAAGAATAAGAATAAGAATAAGAATACATTTATTTGACACACACAACACAATATAATGAAAATAGAACATCAAACATTTATAAAACACGAGTGGGTACAAAGAAACATAATGAAACAATAAACTAAAATAAAAAATAAAAACAAACTATCCATCATAAAAAAAACTATTTTTGTGGTGCCAAAAAGGTCCAGTCTCAGCTTTAGTGAATCCCTCTCCATGTATCTCTTTCCAGGGCTGTTTCCTTGACCTCTTTATACGACATGAGATCTACCTTCTCCTTTATTAGCTTATCCTCGGTCTTCCTCTTCCTCTTCTTCCTTCCACTTTCCCTTCTATAATGTTCTTAATGAAACTGTCATGTCGTCTAAGATGGCCGACCATCTTTCCCCTTATGTTCTCGACAACTTGCAATAGCTCTTTTTCTATTTTTTTTTAAATAATTAGGTCAGCATTTGACCTCACTCTGCGTAATGTAAAGCAATAGTGAGGTCTAAGATGAAGCATGCCTTCCTAGAAAGTTCGAAGAATTTACTCCTATTTACTCTTGACTTTAAGACCCCTATTATATATGAATGAGTATATTAGGGGAAGTTTGAAAGTGGCGCCTATTTCTGAAAAGGTAAGGAGTGCAAGCTTGGTATGGACGATGTTATGAGGAGGGATGAAAACCATGTTACCCAGAGAGTGATGAATATGAGTGTGGCTGGAGATTATGCAAGTAGAGGAAGGCCGAAAAAGAAGTGGTTGGATTGTGTGAGAGATGATATGAATGCGAAAGGAGTGGATACACATTTGACGAGTGATAGAAGTGAATGGAAGAAGAATTCATGTTTTGCCGACCCCACTTAGCGTGGGATAAGGGCAAGGGAATGATGATGATGATGTGTAACCCCTGTACTTTTTGGGAAATACAAAGCCCGGCAATGAGTTCCACAATTTGGCAGTGCGTATTTTGGGGGTAGAATGGAATTCCCCCAAGATATGACAAAGAGGGAGTACTCGCCTCACTAAGGTTTGCCCAACTGGCACACTTACCTTAGGGCCTTTCGGCCGACAGTTATAGTCGGATAGTTCTATATAGGTTATAAGTTCCAGTAAACTTCGTCAGCGCGATCTAGGATTTTCTATAGATATAGATATAGCTGTACTTTTTGCGTGTTCCTAGCGCCATCTAGTTGTACAGCTCCGAAGTACGTCGCTGTAATTGACATCTCTTGAAGTTCAGCTTATGGTTCAGCTTGTAGTTCAGGCGATGGTAGATAGAGGTCGCCACATCACTCCCTTTCCAGACCGAAGGTCGATATAGGTATTTGATGCCAGCCAGCATGGTGGGGGTTGTCCATCTTAGCTCGTCGTGGTCTTCGGTGAGTCGAGACTGGTGCGATGAGCAGGTTGAGGACAGGAGAGCGCTTGTCGTCTGCGGTGAGTCGAGACGGTCCACGGTGAGTCGGGACGAAGCGCGGTGCGGTGCTCCAGGTGAGGCTACGGTGAGTCGAGCCTGTATGCCCGGATGATGCCGCGGTGCGGTGCTCCAGGTGAGTCTACGGTGAGTCGAGACTGTATGCCCGGATGAATGCCGCTAAGGAAACTCCACGAAGCGTTATCGAGGAGGGGAGAAGCCTGCAGAACCAGGAAGTCGTCAGGGCGGCTGCGGTGGAACTGCGGAGGCCGTAGGAAGATATGCTGGTGATGCTGGTATGCTGGTCCGGAAGTAAGCTTGAAGGAGAGAGGGAAGAGAAGAAACGAAGATAGCAGTCTGCTGATGATGATGATGATGATGATGGCGGGAAGTGCTGCGCTGCGTTGTTGAAGAATGCGTGTTCAGGAATCCAGTCGTCGGGTTTCGGCAGGAATCGTCCGAGGTAGTCGACGGCTGGCACGTCGGAAGGTCACCACTTTGGGGGTAGGTGATATTCCCCCAAGTTATGGTAAAGAGGGAGTACTCGCCTCGCTAAGGTTTGCCCAGTTCAGGCAATAGTAGATAGAGGTCGCCACATCACACGTCGTATGAAAAATGTAGACTCAAAACGCATTGTTTTTCATAGCTTTCTACAAGTGAGCGACAGTCGTCCCGCGCCGTCAGATGGCGGTGCGGAGCCCGACGCGACCTGGCGACACGCCATCTATCGGAAAGTTGTGCAACCTACTGATGTACTTGAAGGTAAAAGATTCATACGTTTGGTTCTTTTGTTCATTCATTCTTTCATTCGTTCAATACGTTCATTCATTAGTTCTTTTATTCCATCAAACGTTCATCCATACTTCCATACTATCCATATCCATACTATCCATACTAATAGTATAAATCTGAAAGTAACTCTGTCTGTCTGTCTTTCTGTCTGTCTGTTTGTTACGCTTTCACGCCCAAACCGCTGAACAGATTAAACAGAAATTCAGCATAGTTAAAGGTTGTATCCCAGGGAAGGACATAGGCTACCTTTTATCTCGAAATAAATAAAAAATTGTTCATAAATTACCTACTAAAGTTTGACAAGGTTGCTTTGAATGTGGTAAAATGTTGCCACACTCAGTATTATCATTATCAGTTATTATAACTTAGAAATTGTGGTTTAATAAGTGTATTTGTTGCCAGAGTTGACACCGAGTCTGCGGAAGCCCCCCGTCCAAGGGAAACGGAATAGAGAAGAGCTGAGGCAGCTGTGGAAGATGGCCATTGATCAGACTATACTCCTGGTTAGGATGGAGAAGGAGAACGCCAGGTTGAAAGGTTAGTTGCACGACTATATGACGTACGACTATAGTGTGACTCTTATGTTTTGTTAAGTGACTTTTTGGAACGAAGTTCCTTTTTGGACGGTATCGGATGGGGGTAGACGAAAAAAAGTGTTCGGTTTCTGCGTCACGACACATGTCATTGTATACGTCAAAACGTCACAGTGAGAAGTGCGCAGTCGCGAAGCAGTTCATAGTAACATTGTTAGTACGGAAGAGCGTTTCTAGGATTAATAAATTTGACAAATGTCTATGTTGAAACTTCGTTCCAACCGAGTGTTCCACGACACTCACGTACTTTTTATGACTTATGTGACTCTTATGCAACTCAAATGTGTTTCTTATGTGACTCTCATTGGGCTCTTAATATTATGTAATTCTTATGTGTGTCATAAAGTAATAAGTGACTGCTATGTTTTACTTATTTGGCTTTTATGTGAAGTTTATGTGACTGTGTGTATTATAAATACATTATAACTCTAAATGGCTTATTTATATGTAAATCTTATATGTGACTCTAATTATGACTCTTAATGATTTATGTGGCTCTTTATGTGACTAATCTCTGACTCTTATATACTGTTATTAGGTAATCTACTAACTTATTTAACTCTTATAAGAGCTATATATAAGCTCTTATAAGAATTTATATGACTCATCTGTGACTTACAGACTCTTCTTCTTCTTATCGTGTCACTAGTTCTTTCGAACCAGTGTGGTGAAAGGATTTTAAGTGCGCCTTTTTTCGATATAGACTCTAATAGTATATTTCACTGTTATAAGAGCTTTCGTCAAAAATAGAATAGAATAAAGTTTTATTTTCTCCACATCATATACAACAGTTACAATAGGTACTTACTTAAATCTACATAATTTTATGTGGGTGAAAATACGGCTACCCCTCAGCATTTAAATGTAAAATTAAAATCTAATTTCAATGTATTATCCACAGAAAGCGAAGAATCATCAGCTGTCCGTAGAATTAAACTGGAGTACACAGAGCTAGGAGGCAATGATACGAGCACTACTTTAATGTGGGACTCGTTGTTGCATCGAGACCCATCACAACCCACTGCTAAGGTCGACCGGCATATGCTTACACAAGCTGTTAAACAAGGTAAGAGATTCAACTAATACATCAGGGTGTAAAAAGACAACTACCGAAAACTGAGGGATTGCTATCAGACCATGATTCTAAACTCATTTAGCGAAAAAATTATGCAAAAATATTTTTTGACTTAGCTTAGTCATTTTATGTTATTTTCAGTTATTGACTACTAGTATAACATAATTAGACCATACCTACCTAATTATTTCATTTTTAAAAGAAATAAACAATTTAAACTCAAAATCCAGCAATCTACGTAAAACAACGCGCCAAGTACATACGCAAACAATAATCTTCAAACGCTGTTTTCTCCGGATATAATGATTTTTAAGGAAAATCATTTTGGATTTGGTTGTGTGTTGGGATGCTGTACCTACCCCTTTCGGCTTCGGTAGACGTCTTTTTACACCCTGTATACCTTACCATATATTATGTGATATTAATTTAAGATCTTACTACAAAAAATATAAACCTTGTTTAAATTGAAATGAAATTTCTTTGCCATGGTCATCATCAATAGTAAGTTTAGCGAAGCACTGACTAAAAAACGATCTCTAGAGAAATGATCTCTAAATACTCGTTCATAGAACGCTTTTTTGTGGTAACAGTTTTGTTTTGACATGTGTCAACATGCAGTTAAACGGACTTTTTTTTAGTAAAACCGTTATATTTATTATTCGTCAAAGGAAAGTAGATAATTTTATGTATAAATAAGTTTTTTATTTTTTATTTTGCTGGACATTTTCACACAGCATCATCTAGCCCCAAACTAAGCAAAGCTTGTACAAAGGAACCAGATAACTGATAGAATACTCATATAATTTTTGTTTGTAAATACATACATATTAATTTGATATTATACATAGAAACACCCAGACCCGAGACAAATATTTGTAGGTCATACAAACATTTGTCCCGCGGCGGGGATCGAACCCGCAACCTTCTGCGTCGCAGGCGGACCTTCGCCCACTGCGCCACAGAGGTCGTCAAATATATGAAATATATATCAAAATGAATATGAAAACATGTTTCCAATTAAATTAGTTATGAAAGTAAGAATTTCATCTTAACAGGTGTGCCCCGAGTAACCCGTGGCGCCGTTTGGTACTTCCTAGCGAAACAAGCTACCTTACGTGCACCCCCGCCCGACACAACCCTCTATCCAAACTACCACACGCCTTACAGAACGCTGCTCGCTTCGCTCACCAAGCACCACCACGCGATACTCATAGATCTTGGTAAGTGAAGTACAATGTTAAAAAAAATATATATACGGAATGATTGAAAAGAATGAACGGAATCATGGAGTGAACAAGTGAAATGAGCAAGATTATGTGAATGAATGAAATGAACCAAAATAAAGACTGCTGCTCGCTCACCAAGCACCATCACACGATACTTATAGATCTTGGTAAGTGAAGGTGAATGAATGGAAATAATGAAAAATATCCTTGGTTCATTAATCTTAGTAAATGACGGTGAACGAATAAACGTATGAACGAGTGAAAGAATGGAAAGGAGCCAATGAACGAATGAACGAATAAACGAATGAACGAATGAACGAATGAACTTCTATCATTCCTTTTTGGTTATAAAATGAACTTCATTCGTCCCACAGGTCGAACGTTTCCCAAACACTCGTACTTCGCAAGCGCTCTCGGACCGGGACAACTAGCCCTCTACAATATACTGAAGGCATATTCACTGCTAGATCCTGACGTAGGATATTGTCAAGGGCTAAGTTTTGTTGCTGGAGTGTTGCTATTGCACGTAAGTATTATTAGAATAGAATCAATAGTAAAATTCATGGTTCCCATAACACAAGCTCTGCTTCAATAGTAAAATTCATGGTTCCCATAACACAAGCTCTGCTTCACTAGTAAAGTTCATGGTTCCCATAACACAAGCTCTGCTTCGATAGTAAAATTCATGGTTCCTATAACACAAGCTCTCATTCAATAGTAAAATTCATGGTTCCCATAACACAAGCTCTACTTCAATAGTAAATTCATGGTTCCCATAACACAAGCTCTGCTTCAATAGTAAATTCATGGTTCCCATAACACAAGCTCTGCTTCAATAGTAAATTCATGGTTCCCATAACACAAGCTCTGCTTCAATAGTAAATTCATGGTTCCCATAACACAAGCTCTGCTTCAATAGTAAATTCATGGTTCCCATAACACAAGCTCTGCTTCAATAGTAAATTCATGGTTCCCATAACACAAGCTCTGCTTCAATAGTAAATTCATGGTTCCCATAACACAAGCTCTGCTTCAATAGTAAATTCATGGTTCCCATAACACAAGCTCTGCTTCAATAGTAAATTCATGGTTCCCATAACACAAGCTCTGCTTCAATAGTAAATTCATGGTTCCCATAACACAAGCTCTGCTTCAATAGTAAATTCATGGTTCCCATACCACAATACACATCACAGTATTTTACACATAATATCATAATATATATTTTATTTTTTATCAGCGTGGTAATGCCGCCATTGTTTTGGGCACGCTTCCGACTGACAGTGACCTGGATCAGTTGAGATAGATAGATAGATAGATAGATAGATAGATAGATAGATAGATTAACTCTATTTATATATATTATTGAGCTATCTATAGATCGTTTCTATCGATCCTTAGATAGCTTGACTAATCCTGTTGTATTTTGTAAATATATGTAAATATGTAGTAGCTTAGTTTCTGTAAATAAATTTTATACATATCATAGTATTTTAGAGATAAAACATTATCTTGCTGACCTGGTCTCCATATCCTCAGATGGAGGAGGCGGAAGCCTTCAAACTGCTCCGTCATCTCATGTTCCGACGAGGTCTGAGAAAGCAGTACCTACCTGATATGGCTGCTTTGCAAGTACAGGTAAGTCTTAGTAATCTTCATCTAATATAATAGATCTGAAAGTTAGCGATTATGTTTAGATGTTTGTATGTTTGTGTTTCAATCACACCTAAACCAGTGAACCGATTTGGATGAAACTTTGAATAGGTGTAGATAGTGACCTAGAATAGCATATAGGCTATTCAAAATGTTGGTACCACGCGAGCGCAGCCGCGCGCAGAAGCTAGTATCTTTTAAATTGGAAACAACAGCTGATATTTAAAAGTCAGTTGGATGACATTAAAAGACTTGCATAGCGATTCAGCAGTTCTGAATCGGCCTTTACATATAGTACTAGATGGTATAAACAGTGTCTGGAGGCACCATATGCCTACACTTAACGGGACGCTGTAGTGCCGGGACATTGTTTGAGATGGAGGCTTGTAGCACCTAAACCATCCTCTCAGCTTAATCAGCCGCCCACAGGAGAGACGACGTCAATACGTGTGGAGCTGACTAAGCTGCGGGTTTCCTCACGATGTTTTCCGTCACCATTAAGAGCTTGTGTTATAGCGCAAATTTTACCAAACACAAAATTTATGCACGGCCAGGATTCGAAATCGCTACTAAAGTCAAGGCAACCCCACACGACCCACACGACTCTAACTAATTTCCATTCTAATAAACGATTCCCAGCTATACCAACTATCCCGACTTCTCCGGGATCACGAGCCGGAGTTGCACGCAAAACTGGAGTCCCTGGACATATCCCCGGCGTTGTACGCAGCGCCCTGGATGCTGACACTCTTCACCAGCCAGTTCCCTTTGGGCTTCGTCGTCAGGGTCTTCGGTAAGTCTCCATAAGTAGGTTTGGGCAGAGAACTACGACACACTTGTATGATTTTTTTCTAGGTTTTTTTTTATTTACAAAAAAAGAAAAGGGCTTTGTCGCTGAGCGACTATACCGCCCAATCAGTAACATCTTAGCTTAGTCTCCTTCTTCTTCTTGGTTTCACTTCACTTCTTGGTTTCTTCTTCTTCTTCTTTTTAATAATGGCAACTGTTTCACTTCACTTCAAATATGTATGGTGTCACGTCAATTTGATTTTGAAAAAATATGGCGGCTTGTCTCCAACTCCAACGGAAATCTTTCGTCAAATGAGAAATCTTCTTGAATACTCCACCATTCCATTTGCCAAATCTCCTGTTACGTATCCAAGACTGTACTTATTATTAAAATGCCACCGAAATAACATAATAAAACCTAGTAAAACACGAGAAAACTAAATAAAATTGCAGAGCCACTAGCTCCTTCAAAAGTGGCGAAAGAAGTCCCTTTTCTAGGATTATGTTTCGGAAACTCTCGCCACGAATAGCTCTTTTGTTTCAAGGGAATATAGCCTATGGACATTAAACATGAGTTAGATGCGTGAAGTTAGCCGTGGCATGGAAAATGCAAATATTCAGTGCCTCCAGTCAAAGTGTTTCATAAAATATTTGTTTCTTTCATTCTCTTTGTACATTACAGTACACATTATCTATTTTGTACATCTCTCGAGCTTCAAAGGTTTGCTGGAAAAAAGCTCTTCGTAGGGTTAAGCTTGCCTGTGTACCTATATCATTTCTTTATGCTATTATTCTGTGTTTTATTTGTACAATAAAGAATTAAGAATAAGAAATACATTTTGTCTTCAAGAATCGTATTCCTCACCACACGAGTATTTCTTCATTTCCAGACCTGATCTTCCTGGATTCCCTGGACGTGGTGTTCAGCATATCTCTGGCTATCCTCTCCTGCCATCGCGAGAGTCTGATGATGTGCGAGTCCTGCGAAGAAGCTGCTGAGTATCTTAAGCATAAGCTGCCAGAGATGACGCATCATCATACTGTCATCAGTAAGGTAAGACTGATTAAAAACCTTTGCACGACTAATGTCTATTTATGAAAAATGACATCATCATCATCATCAAATTTAACAGCTCAGCTCTTGTCGGTGCAATGATGCAACTTCCTCCACCTCTCCCTTTCCAATGCGGTCTCCTTTACTTCTTTATACGACATGACAGCGATCTTCTCCTTTATCTGACTCATGAAATTTATTCTAGGCCTTCCTCTTCCTCGTCTTCCTTCCACTTTTCCTTCTATGATGTTCTTGATAAAGCTGTCATGTCGTATAAGATGTCCAATCATTTTTCCTCTTCGATTTTGAATGGTGTTCATCAAAACCCTTTTCTCCTCAACTCTTCTCAGCACTTCCTCGTTGGTAACATTCTCCGTCCAGCAGAAAAATGACAAACGATCTAAAAATGTCCATTCATAATATTGTTCAATCATAATAATGTCCAATCATAATAATGTCCAATCATAAATATGTCTAATCATATTAATGTCCAATCATAACAATGTCCAATCATAATAATGTCCAATCATAAATATGTCTAATCATATTAATGTCCAATCATAACAATGTCCAATCATAATAATGTCCAATCAATACTAAAGTAAGTTCGTGTGAGTCAGTGGCTTATTCTGATGACGGAGTTTTTAGGCCGCCTTAAGGCCTCCGTCATAGCTTATCACTGGGACTGACAGATTAAACGCTCAGATGGTAGATAGATAAATGATTTATTTGACACACAACATTACAACACAGACACAAAAGCAAAAATAAATAAAACGTAGGAAGGTGCAGTGATTCCTCGTTCGTCAGATTCCATTATTCTACATTTCTGGCTAACCTAACCAAATAGGTTGGTTATGTTAGGATAGTGAAAAACCACGCGCGAGGCGAGCGAGTGAAGCGAGCGTGCCGCGACAGCGGCCGCTGAAGCGCCAGAAATGTAATACCTACTAATACAATCTGAAAATCAAAATGTAATCTGACGGACGAGGAATCATCGTTTTGTCAGAGGCAAAAAAAATCTGACGAATGTGGAATAAATAAATTATGTGTGTCATCTTTTGTGTCGCCATATAGTTTAATAATGGTAAGATTATTTTACAGGTGAACACATTGGACATATCGCGTCAGCTAGCGGACTACGCTGTAGAATACGCGGTGTTACGTGAGGAAATGCCACGTGTCGCTGCGCTGACGGAGCAGAACCGAATGCTGACAGCCGAAACTGTCCGAATGACTGACGAACTGGATGTAAGCACAAATGTATTTACTAGTCCTTAGAAGTTTCTAAATATTAGGTTTCTCGCAGGTTATTGAGAGAAATGCTTTAGTTACTACGCTGACGGAGCAGAACAGCTTATGACAGAGACAGAACTTGAGTAAAAAAAACTATTGTTTCTAATAATATTTTGTTATTTTCAGTCGGCAATGGACGCGATAAACAACTACCAAAAGAACCAAGTCCGCTTAGAAGCAATCAATAAATCAACAGAACAACAGCTCACATTGCTCAGCCGCTTCATAACAAACCACAAACTAGATATGCCATTAGACTTAAAGAAAATCGTACAATCGCATAGCAAAAGAGCATCTTTTAGCTCAAAACTCTTCTCAACAAAATTCGCAACAACAGACGAAGATAAAATTCACAAATCAGGTGCCAGCACACCAAACTTATTCGCGAAAATAAACAAAGAAGAATTCGCGAGGGTTAATAAAGAAGAAATAGAGAGGATCAAAGAAGAGAAGAAAGTTAAAGAGACAGAATCGCCGGAGAAAGAGAGGAAGCACTTTATAATGAAGAAGTCGCTATCTGTTCATTCGGGATTGATAGCTACGAATATAAAACCGCTGAAGGTTTTGGAAGAGAAGAACGAAGTACAAGAGAATTTGAATGAGTTAAAGAAGAAACCGTTCTTCGCGAACACACACGAACAAATACGACAAGAAAGACTCTTCGAGAAGCAATTGAAACACGATTTTGATGAAAATCTTAAGAAGTTTGATATGAAACTGTCACCAATGTCTCATATGGACGATTTGAATATATTTCAAAGTAGAAAATCAATGTCTTTGAACATAGGTTCGGAGAAAATCGACAGTGGTTTTGTAACACCGTTGACGCCAGAACAAAAAACTGATTCTTGTTCAACTATAAGTCATCCACTCAGTGATGTTGATGTTGATATTAAATTTGATGGACAATCTACTAAGTTAAAACAAATTAGGTCTACTAAGTGCGTCGAATCTAAAACCTAACCTAAGTAATATTAATTTTAAACTAGAAGAATTATATCAAAGATTAGTGTATCAATTTGATACTTAAATTCGCTAATAAGTTAATATTAGTATGAAATAAAGTTATGCAAGTAGAATTGGCTAATGTCTAATTTCTTTATTCCAATATTGGTTTTCTTACTGTGGTTAGATATAATTATTTCAATTACTTTTAATCTTAAGGATGATTTAAGCGTCAATACCTACACCCAACGCTGTAGTGCCTGGGATATTGTTTAAGATGGAGGCTTGTAGCAGCTAAACCATCCTCTCAGCTTAATCAACCTTATCCTTAAAGACAAGGTCAATACGTGTGGAACTAAAAGCTGCGGGTTGCTTATCTTTCATTTTATACTAACATAATTCAGGAATTGGGTTCTTTTTTGTTTTGTTATGAAAATGCCGAGAAAATCGATAAAGACTATCCTTTAAATTGATTGTTGCTTCTTGCATAACTTAGCCCATTCGTGATGTAGCTGCGCTGCGATTGGTGGAACGTCTGCTCTCCTTGAAAATCATTATGCAACAATTCTAAAAAATAAATAAACTTAAATTTTGAAGTGAAAACTTAAATGGGCTTAGGAATGAAATTGATACGGTCAAACGTCTATTTACAACTCAAAAATGAGTCCTTGTCTGTTTTTGTAGTTTAAAATGAAAGACCCTATACTATATATATATACTTAAGGTTGTAATAGCTATCCATAGTAAGCAAAATCACATAGAATATAGAAATTCAGAAATATTACCAACACGTTTTAGGACTTGTAAATTGAAAAGGAAAGCACGCAAAATTGTTTTAACAAAGAACTAGCATTTTTGGCTTTCAAAAGTTTTACTACCCTCGGACCTCCTTCGTTCCATCAGATGGGGGGCTATATGGCCTGTATTGATGACACCCTCCCCTCATCTAGGATAGTCGGCTTCATATGAATATACAGGGTGGATATTTGAGATGGGCCACAGAGGGCAGGTGCCTTAACCGTTGTAGCTACAGAAAAACGCTCTTAGTAGACCTTCCCTAACTTTTTGAGATATTTTGAACTACATTGCGACCTCTGTGGCGCAGTGGGCGAAGGTTTGCCTGCGACGCAGAAGGTTGCGGGTTCGATCCCGCCGCGGGACAAATGTTTGTATGACCTACAGATATTTGTCTCGGGTCTGGGTGTTTCTATGTATAATATGTATGTATTTTCAAACAAAAAGTATATAAGTAGTTTATCAGTCATTCTAGTACCCATAACACAAGCTCTGCTTACTTTAGGGCTAGATGATGCTGTGTGAAAAGTCCAGCGTTATTTATTTATTTATTACATTCACAGATTTTGAAAAAAAAATTACAGTCAGCGACAAAAATGCCAAAAGTAAAAAAAAAAAATTTGATGCCAATCGATTCAGTTGCATGTAGGGATCAAAAGACTATGGGACCATTTGAGGTTTGAGTTCTAGAAAAGTCAGAAATCGTCAAAAAAAACATACATTTTGTAAAGAAATGTTTTTAGTGCCTTTCTGTCTTTTCTAAAATATTTTTAAAAGTTAGGTAAGGTCTTATATGGGCGTATTTCTGTAGCTACAATGGTTAAGGTACCTGCCTTCCATGGCCCATCTCAAAAATCGACCCTGTATAATATATGTTTAGCCTAATACAAAAAAAAATATTGTAAGTAATTATATTTTTAGAAATGAAAATGCAAAATAATTGTTAATTATTTATTAGTTAGGTCAATTAATTTAAGTTCAAAATTATGTTACCATGAATATTTGTGCTCAAATTTTCAGATAAATTTTGATTGGTATGGCTTATGATAAAATAAATAAGTTGAAATAAATTACTTTCATTGTTTTAAATTAATCTGTCCTTACAATAATCTTATAATTAAATTCCTACAATCCTCATTTCTCAAAGGAATTGATAACGTTTCAAGGAGATTACATACAATTCAAATTCAGAATTAGAAAATGAAGATCGACAAATCATTTTAAATTAACCCTGTTAGTACACCGACGCATTCGCGAATGCGAAACGATAAGAACCAACGAAAAATCTGTCAGGCAGTATGGCAGAGTTTCAAACACGCTGTCTCACTCTAGCACATAGCTAATGAAATAGGTGCGTCCTTGTCGGTACTGTTTCGCCTGGAATTGCGAAATTTGTCGTTACACCGACCGACGTTTCGTGATTGGTGAGTGCGACAGATCGCATTGTTTCGCATTGCGATGCGAAACAATGTCTGTCGCATGTGAATACGTCGGTGTACTAACGGCGTAAGATTCCGATAATTCAAAATATTAAGAATCTAGGTAATTTCAAATTTAAAATGCCCATTTGAAGAAAAATGGCCATTCCCCTTACCTATGAGCTTTTCTTTTCCGCGTTTTTCTTTGCCATTTTTCTGTATACCACCTCTCTGTAAACATTAATAACTTCAAATTCTTCTCTTTCTGCTTTCAACGGTGAGTTTTGTATGTAGAAGTCCATGTATTCCTTATAATCCTGAAATGAATAAGTACATAAATAATGTAATAAGTACATGAATAAGTACGTGAATGATTCATAGATAAAGGTGTGTATTTTTGAGTAGGTATTTTATTTATAGTAGGTATTTTTTGCTCTCTTTGTAGGCAGCTCTACACCGTTATTAAAAAAAAAAGCAACAGACTGATGCAGAAAATGATAATGGCATGGTCAGTTTTTTTTTTATCTAACTATCTGAAAATTATCGAGGATTGTATTGTAGTCGACCGAAACCGAACAAAATTTATGGGTCAGTAAAACCGCAGTAGTTATCATAAATCCATGTTTGTCTCGTCTCCTTTTTAGGTTATTTATTTTTATATTTTTTTGAGTTTTAACTACATAGATTTGATCAGTAGCAGACACCGCAACCATAAATTAAAATTTTTTTTGGTAATTAAAAAAATAGGGGTGTTTATTTTCTTCATTGTTTTCTAATGAAATTGTTGTAATAAAGATATCGTGCGTGTATTGCGCTGTCCCTTTTTCACAATAGCAAAACCTAATTCACCATCTCACTCTCTATACTCACTTCCATAGTAACAGGCTCCAAGCCCCTGTCTATTAGCGGTTCTAAGAACTCTCTAGGCGACAGTGGAGTTTCATTCAATCTGAAGCAAGAAGACGAAAAGACTGTTATGAAGAACACACTGAACACACTTGTCAAAAGTCTACCTCACCTACTGTTAGGTGAATTACCTGACTATCCTCTCTGGAGTCATGATGTCACGGAACAGCTCGACCACGACCCCAGAGCCGTACCCCTGCAGCAGCTGCGCCAACGCCTGCACGCAGTAGTCTCGTGGCATACTCCGAATACTGGAAATACCATGTCTTCACAGTGGATGTAAGGGATTTTCATAGCTCATTAAACTCTCGTTGTGTTCTCAAGCTAGAGCTTAGTTTGTTGTTCTTGATGAATCGGCGAAGTTAAGCAACTTTCAAAACGGTCTGTAAGTGGATGGGTGACCGCCAGTGGCATTTTCATCTAAGGGCTTCCGTGCAGAGGGCAAGTTAAATTTTCGGTCCCGGCTATGTCGAGTTCGTAACTAACTCATACGAACTTACCTAATGGTTTGAAAGAACTAGGCCAGATTTGGTGATTGAAGGTGGTGTAGACTCCGAATGGCAGGCTCTGGCCGAGTGACAGGCACCCAAGGGAAAGCATTACGAGCTGGGGCATACCAGCAGTCAGATGGGTTGTGACATCTATATCATTATGGATGAGATCAGCACTGGCCGATTGGAGTGGCATTTGAAGGAAGTTTATGTCCAGCAAGGGGGCTACACAAGAAGACCTACCGTTGAAGTTGATGGTATAAGAACAGCTGTAGTGTTCCATAGTCCGTTCTGGGCACAAGAATCATTTCGTTGAATGTGGACACCATCGGTTTGGCCTGCGCGGTCTTAGGATATGATGAGGTAGCTGAAAAAGGTTTGGAAACATTCCTTATTTATCTTTATGAACCTTCCTCGCCAGCTCACTAGTTTGACAACAAGTCAAAGTGTAAATGAGAACCTAGGTAGATACACTTTAACTGTTTAGAATGGTCATAAACGTATGTAGATAATCGTATTATTTTAGGCCGAATTGGACCTTGGACCTTACACCTTAAATAATTTAGGACTGTAGGTATACCTAATAAATGAGAGACGACCTCGACTCCTTCGATAGTGGGTGGTGGAACCTATCAAAGGAGAAAGATGGTTGGAAATAATTGGGGGAGACCTTTGCCCAGCAGTAGGACAGTATAGGTTAAATAAAAAAAAAAGGTATACATAAAGTATACCTACAGTGCTAGGAATCAAATTATGCCTATTCTGAACGGGATTATGTCAGTAGTGCCTGGGACATAGTTGAAACAGACTTGCTCAGCACCTAAGTCATCCTGTCAGCTTAGTCGGCCCAATATTTTTACTAACCAATAAATATAATTTTATCATCGACTGACATCTGCTTCAAGCACTTCAAAAGTGGTGCCTTAATAGTTTTAGCTTTTAAATACTTATCTTGAGGTGGAACCTGTAAGTAGAGTGATTACATTTTACAACACATCATCATCAGTTATCATTTTAAACCTGTCACGTATGGAATACTAACTTCTGCAAGATGTGGGCATGTATAAAATATGTGTTTGGATATGCCTCTGACTACCCCCCTTAGACATCTTCATAGGATCTGGAATAAGTAACATAAAAAGATCTGAGAGAATGTCTACCGCACCTTGAGGATACAGTCGTGAACCTGTTTACGTTTTTACATTTTACAATTTCACCAGTTCATCGAGTGCCTATCGACAAAATTCAACAAGGGACCAAATGAAAAACAGGCGACATATTTAATTGATTTGCTTGTTGGGCGCCGACTCAAAATTACTTAGATAGGTATACTTACATTAGTTTAAGAACTTAGTTTAAAAAAGGTTTACCTATTATTTTTTGCGTTTCAGTTCTTTCGGCGGTTCAATTTTTTGTTTTTATTTTTTTATTTAAAGTTTTTTAGACTGAAACTTCTACCTTCTTAGCAAAAACCCGTTCTATATCCCTACAGTAGATGACAGCTGGCTGATACACCTTCGCAGCAATGAACACTAGGGTCAGTAGTTTGGCTGGGCGGTCCACCACGGCGCTAAAGACTTCGGGCGATATGTCTATCTTCACAGCATCTGGAACAACTCTGTCATAAGTTAAATGCATTTATTCAGTAGAACCACTGCCTGGGATCACTTAAAACTAGGTGATTCTACTCATGCCATCTTGCTAGGGCTCGATTGAATCCAACATTCGCATGGTCTCACTCATCTCTCCAGCGACACAATCCGCCAGGAACGACTTTCCATTCCTCGGTGGCCCCACCAGCAGCACAGCCTTGTTCCTAGTGGCTCCTGGAGCCACTCCTGAGCCCAAGATGCAAGACATCATCAGACGGCGTCTGATGTCTCCGTATCCTGGTGGAGGGAATCTGAAAGAAAGGATGATGACTACTTAGACCAACCCTTATAATTCAGTTATATTAGACCAGGGCCTCTACTCCGAAATGACACATCTAAGTGTTCGGGGCCGACAAAAACACGAGGAAAGTTGGTGCACGCCCAACGAACCCACGAGTTTAAGATCAGAAGGCAGGCAGCGCGTCAGAATATTTATAGCTAGCTGCGCTCCCGCGGTGTAACCCGCGGTCCTTCGGGGTTTTTTTTCGGGATAAAAAGTAGCCTATATCCTTCCCTGCCTGGTATGGATATACAACCTTTATCCATGTCAAATTTCAGCTTAATCTGTTCAGCGGTTTGGGTGTGAAAAGGTAACAAACAGACAGACAGAGTTACATTTATAATATTAGTGTGGATTACTTGGCATCAGGGTCCTGTAAATTCAGTTCATAAGCTGCATAGTTCAAGTCTCCGAAGATATCCTTCAGCTTCGACGTCGGCTTTGAAATTATGCTTAAATCAAACACCTCCTGAAAAACAATTTATTTCGCTCAAAACTTCACCAGCGCCGTGAATGAATTGGAGACTAAAGTATCATTATCATCATGGCAAAAAAAAAAAAATGGTTTAAAATCTCCGACACCAGAGTTGGCCACTCTCATACGAACTTACTTTATGGCAAAAAACGCTCGTGGTGTAGCCAGCTTTATCGTTCTTGATAGATCGTCGCTAAGCAAAGCTCTGAACGGTCAGAAGTGGATGGGTGACCGCTAGTGGCATATCAAATAAGCGCTTCCGTGCTTTGGAGGCCACTTTAGATTGTCGTTAAGCCATGACAGAAGCCTTAAAACGGCCTAAAAACTCCGTCACTGATGATGAACTCTGAAGTTAGTCCACCTCATACGAGCTATCCTACTAGTCTGAAGATGACTGACCTTCTCTTCGAAAGTCTTAAAAAATGAGACATACCTCCAAACTTTTAAAAAGAGCGGCGTCTATGTTCAGTAGTTTGGGTGGAGGAGGCGATTTAGGCTTCTTCCTAGGTCTCTGCTTAGGGAACTTCCAGCCAACGTTCTTGTACATGACTTGATGCATTTTGATTAGCAGTTTCAGGTCCAATCTGTTTCGATAAAAAAAAGATCGGAGTGGATGTCTACCGCGCCTGTACATCATAGTGATCTTGATTTTTTTTTTAACTATACCTACACTAGAATTACAGTAGGGCCAAAATAATAGGTCACATTTGACGTTTCATCAAAATTCAACAACGTGACCTTGTAACGGCGGGCATAAAATAAGAACTGCACAATTGCTTAACTTTTTTCAATTACGTTTACATATTTATTGTAATAATGACCGATACGAGTAATTTTACGATTTGCTTTCACTAATAAACCATTCTAAACATAATAAACAATTTCTGATCTAAAGAACTGAACGTCGTTACAATGTTGCGTCAGTCAACCCTTTTTCTTTTTAAACACTAGGGATGTTACTCTAAAAATCGAAAGCTGATAGGATTGTAAGTTGAATCGAATGCAATGATTACTTGTGAAGAAAAATCACCATAAATTTATAACCACGTTGTGATTATAGTAAAACCTAATTATACATATTTATTATTCTTTTAACTAACCATAAAAATACAAAAAAATAACTAAATAGAAAGGTCATTGATGTTGGGTGTCCGACAAGCGACAAGCGGAAAATCCTGCTAGAACGCTACGATATTATTTTGAAGAGAATAACATTCTTACGTGAGGTAAATAAAATTACGGATTGGGACAATGTCGTGTTTATTGACGAAACATGGTTGAATGCGAACCATACGGTTGCGCGGACATGGACCGATGATACAGCGGCCTCCACCTCAAAAGTTCCATCGGGAAAAGGAGCCCGACTTATTATATGTCACGCGGGATCAGCTTCTCAAGGTTTTATTCCAGACTGCCTCCTCGCATTCGCCTCTAAAACTACAACAGATTACCATGAGGAAATGAACTTTGATGTTTTTAAAGAGTGGTTTGAGAAGCTGCTAGTCAGCTTAGAAAACCCATCGAAAATTATAATGGACAATGCTCCGTATCATTCTGTACAAGTTGATAAACCACCAACTCAAGCAAATAAAAAGCAAGAAATTGTCTCGTGGCTGGTAAGAAATGGTGTGGAGGCAAGTCCAACTTTATTAAAAGTTGAGTTGTTAAATCTGGTAAAAGCAACTAAGCCGTCCAAGCTCCGCTATGTAATCGATGAACTAGCCCTAGAGCATGGACACGAAGTTATTCGATTGCCTCCCTACCATTGCCAGTATAACGCCATCGAGCTTATTTGGGCACAAATAAAGGGTCATGCAGCGCGGAACAATACCGAACCACCCTTCAGTACTGCTAAAATGATGACTCTGCTACAAACTACATGTGCAGAAGTCACTACAGAAGACTGGCGAAAAGTCGTGGAGAAGACAAAGAAAATAATTTTACAAGATTTTGAACGAGATGTGAGAATAGACAATATTATTGAAAATGAATTAATAATATCTCTGAGTGCTGACAGCAGTGATGAAGATAGCAGTTCCGATAGTTCAAGTGAATAAAAGCATTTTTTTTGTTAAATTACGTAGGTACTTGTCTTATTTTGCTCCTTTAATTTATGAAAGAAAAAATAATAATGGGACAGGGATTCGCATGATCATTTTTAAAATTCACATATGTTTCAAGTCTGTATCGATTCATTCGATTCATTCATTTAATCGATGTTTTTAAGCAGGTCACCTCACTATGAATATAAAACTGACATCTGTCAAAAGTGACCTGTTATCTTGGCCCTACTATAGTTGACTAATTTATGAATCGTAAGATCGTTTCTTTGGTTCACTTCGTTCATCTCGTTCTTTTGGTTCATTTCATTTTTATTATGTTCATTTCATTCACATTTCTGATTTCGTTCAGGTTCGTTCTGGTCAAGATTAAAAAGAAGATCATGTTACCTCATTAACTCGTCCACATATTTCCGACAGTCCTTGTGTAATTGACACATCAGTTCTTCGGTCAGCATCGGCTGCATATACCTGAGGATATACATAAAAGCAAAATCACTACTGTATCCCCAATAGAATGAATGAACAAACGAACAAATGAATGAAATAAAAGTTATAATACTATAAGTCTCATAACATACCCATAAATTACTTCCGCGCAAGTTTCGGCGGGAAATCTGTCGTATATGGACCACGCGGTGCGATATTTTTCTAACGCCTGAAAATTATTTACGTAGGTATTTAAATAATAATATCATAAGTTACGACAAAAATAAAGGACTTGTGGGGAAGAATGTTCTACTCATAATTTCAAAAATCTTACCAAGGCGTTAATTGATAATTGATTGATGATTGATTGCCATCTAGCGGCTTACTGCTTCGCTATTTATAACAGCGCCATCTTACGGTGTTCGGTAACAACTTAAGTACTAACAGCGGCCACGTCACCCATGACTTCGGAGCGCTGCACACGGTAACCGGGATCGGAGAACGGATTGCATCTCAATTTGAAGGCTGCTTCTGCTTCTTTCTTCTTTGCTTCTCTCTCAACCTCCGCCCGAAGCGCTGCGTCAGCTTTTGCTTGCGCTTTCTCTTGTTTCAACTGTTGAGAATTCGAAGGGGATAGTAGAAGCCATTTTGTTTTTTAACTCGCATGGTCTTTTTTTTTTGCCTATCCTAAATGTCATCATACCTACCTAACCTAGGTTTTAAAAAGGCCTCTAAATCATGAAGGAAAACATCGTGAGGAAACCATTTTGGTACCTACATAGGTAGAATCAGTGCGATGAGCATTGAGCATGCAACTACGTTTGGAAATCTAAATTCTGAAAAATGTTGGCATGTGCCAAAAAGCATGGCATCCTCCTTGGATATCTTCAAAGGATCTTGAACTTATAGTGCCTTGGAAATACTGGTGTGATTCTGTTTCGTTTTCTCCTTTCGCTTATAAACATTCTGGTTTTTAATCCAGACTCCTATGCCAGTTCAAAAGGATTAAGAATCTGGACTAGCCTGGTCCTTAGTCTTCCCTTTAGTAGAAGCCAGGAGCTTTTCATCTTCCTCCTTCTTCTCTTCAATGGTGGGGTAAGCTCCCGTGATAACCATCATGGTACCACCTTCAATGTCATAAGGGTATTCGGGGAAAAAACCATAACCATAAAACCTGGAAATAATAATTGCTGTATATCTAAGCTCATGGCTACTAGGAGCTTCATATCTAGTGGGATCATCTATCGTGGGTTCGAATCGCGTGCAATAGATTTGCCGTTTTGGTTCCTATCACGCATTAGCACGAGTTCAAAAAATGAAGGAAAATACCGTGAGGAAACCCTTACCTATTTAGTCAGCTCCACATGTTTTTCCTGTGGAAAAGGTCGATTAAGCTGAAAAGTTTAGGTGCTGGGCTAACCTATTCCATCTTAAACAAAATGTCTCAAGCACTAAGTCCCGTTGATTGTAGCAGAAAGGGTCTTGCTATTTACCTTGAGAATCTCTGGTCGATAGTAAAATGACATTTGTGTTTATGCAAAAGTATCTTTACTACAATCGCGATAAAACACAAAATTGCGTATTAGGTTGCAATTTGTCTGACGCTGTATAAATCTAGTAAAGATACAGCTACAGGAGTTTGGCTAACTCACCATTCCCGAAACCATTCCCGTACATGCACTGTTATATCTTCGATCTGGGTGTCTTTTTTGTAGACTATAAGCCTCGTATTTTCTCTTTCCATCTCCCTTTTATACGAGGCTTCGATCTTCTTTCTCGCTTTGCGTCTTCTGTCATACATCTGTGAATAGTCAAAATCTTATTCAAAGTCAAAAAGCATTTATTCAGTAGGACCGCTGGGCCGCAAACCGTTGTTGCTCGGTTCTTCACGGTATTAATACGACGAAGAAAAAGGAGTAGTTTATTCTATTCTATTCTGTTAAATCAGTAATGTCTGTTTGTTAAAATGTTAATTATATTCTATTCTATTCTATATATTTGTTTTTAGGACGATTTATGTGATCAAACTGGTCATACTGAATAATAGTTTATGAATTTCCCCAGTAAGTGATACCATACCTAAGTTATGAATGAGCATGATGACAAAAGCCTTGAATAGGTAGGTACCTTTATGTTCTCTTCCTCGAAGTCCAACCTCTCTTTGTAAGGATCGGGAATGAGGCCCAACAGCACATCCCTTCTAGCCACCACCAATCTCTCCCTCTTTATCTTCATAAACAGTCTGCAACAAAAAACTGCCTTCTTTCTTCTTGTCGTGTCACTCTTTCGAACCAGTAGTATCATAAAAGTATTTAAGTGCACCTTAAAAAGGCTCCATTCGTGCACTTGACACAATGTTTTCACAAACTTTTTAGGTTCTACGACAGGCTGGCTTAAAACGTTGACCATAAATTATCATTGGTGTCCGTGAACAAATTTGGATAATCTTGGAATAAGTTTAAATGACTTGAATGGCTACCTATTTAAAATGTTGGTAGGTATGTACTACGCGAGATAAGCTGCGAGCAGGAGCTAGGAATAATGCTGATTTCACTAACCATGATCTATCAGAAGTAAGCAGAGCTTGTATCTCAGCGAAAAGCTTTAAAAAAAAACTACCTACACCAAAAAAATATCAGCCATCGCGTTGCTTGCCCATCTCAGATGGAGGCGTCACCACAGTCGCGGGTTCAAGTCCGCATGGGTGCGATTTTTGGGATGCATTTTAATCTTCAACGGTACCTGTACATCTTCTGGATTTGTATAGCCGCTTTGATCTTCATGTCCATTGGAGGTTCAACGACCTTCTCTGCGAAGTACATCCTTCTTCTTCTACATTTAGCTCGGTAGTCTTCTATGAAGAATTGCCTGTAAGCAGTTTGTTTTCTAGCTAAAACTTCTTCCGTCTCCAAGGCAGAATAGACATTCGCTCAGATCAAACACTCAAAATACTTTAAGATGTCTAAGGATACACGTTCAAATACATATTTGGCGCATGCCTAGTTCGTAGCAGTTAATATACCAAACGTGACAAGTTGCAAGCCTATCAACGCTAATCAGAATACTAACTGGTTTGCTCGCGATGTTTTCCTTACCGCAGAGCTCAAGACAAGTGTTAATGCGCATATCAATTTTCTGAAACGAATTTTGATGCATGACTCGAACGTAGTTAAAAAGCAAAAACAAAATTATAATCAAGCGGCTCACCTAAATCTTTCCTGTTTTTGTATGATGCAAGCCTGTATGTACTCTTCTGGTATGATTGTATGGACACTTTCCTCTGAAATTGATGGAACATTATTTGAGTCATGCAAAACGACCTTTGTGGTGCAAGATCCGCAAGAATCGAACCTGCAACTCTTACGACTGAGCTAGGCTTTTTAGATTTTTAGATGATTTATAGTGGAAGGCAACCTATGCCTACCCTCAACGCTATGAAGCGTGGGACATTGTGATGAAATAGGCTTGCCGAGCAAATTAACCATCCTCTCAACATAATCTGCCTTATCCACAGAAAAGACAACCCCAATACGTAAAGCTTCGTCGCGATGTTTTCCTTCACCACAAAGAAAGTGGGGCTGCCTGAACTTACCAGGAGTTACTTCTTCAGTTGATGGCTCTCTGTGAATAGGTTCTTCGGGAATTTCATCCTCACTGCCCAGCCGGACCACCGCTGACTTTACCTGAAAATCATCGCCAAATGAAGAAGTGTGAGTCATTCGTCTACTCCAAGTGATTCTTCCGCGAAGAACCAGGGCCAAAAATACGGTTTATGGCTAAGCTTTCTTTTAGGTAATCCATCTAAAACCTAAATAGTCAAGCTCCAGTGGGGAGCTAATCGAACAAAAATGAGGCGTCAAAGTATGAAGTTTTTAGCATGAAAAAACTTTCAGCCATAATAAAATTAAGAAGGTCCAGATTATCGCAAGTTCTTGCCATTTGTACGCTTGGTAAAACTCAGTGCAAAGATAGAGATGAACTAATTAAGTTCTGATGTGTGCGACAAGGATAGGAGGCACTGTTTGGCAAGCGATTAAACGTATACGAGTAAAAGACTTACAACTACGGGTGGAGAATTTTTCCGCTTAACTGCCTCCAGCCACATGGTCTGCAGCATCTGTTCCATGGAGTCAGTTCTACTCTCCAACGGGATGTGGTATGGAACAATTATCTGAAAATACAAAACATTTTTTGTCCTTCTCACACATTGAAGGTAAGCTTTCTGTCATTGTCCCTCATGGAACGTACCTAAGCATTCTGTGCTTCTCCAACATCGAAGGTCTACGTCTCTGATCGAGGGTAGTGCTGAGAGTAGGGCTACATCTCTGATCGAAAATAAAAGAATAATCTACTGCTTTTTTGCCTGAGTAGAGGACTAGCTGTTGCCCGCGACTTACACCGCAATTAATGTTGATATCAAGTTTTTCTACTTCCACCTGCATTTAAGAGGAAAGGAGATCTCGAAGTATAGTTAGGGTTGAAAAAATCTTTGCCCAGCAGTGGGATGAAATAATAAAAAAAACACCTGAATATCGTAAGGAGTTCTCATAGTCTGTGACAAAGCTGCATCAACGTATATGTAATCGTTGGTAATCAGGTGAACCAGTTCGTTTCTTAGTTCATACAATCTGTAACAAATGTACGATTAAACTCGCAATCTATGAAGTAAATTCGAGAGTACTCTACCTACCCACTAGGTATTTTAAAATGGATCACCTAAAAGTGCGATAGGTTAAGTAATCGCAGCGGTACTACTGAATACTTAAATGATTTTTGACTAGATGATCCATCTTAAATCGAAATAGTCAAGCTCCAGTGGGGAGCCAGTCGAACAAAAGCGAGCCTCGTCGATTAGGTCCCCTACCTTCTTCGAATTTAAGGATTTACTTCTTTTCGGCTAATGAATCTCTCTCCATTTAGCTATTTCCAGGGCTGCTTCCTTGACCTCTTTATACGACATGACAGCTACCTTCTCCTTCACTTGGCTCATGTAACTTACCCACGGTCTTCTTCTTCTTCTTCCATCCACTTTCCCTTCTATAATAAGTAAGTAGTAGTCTACTAACTTACCGTTTCATAAAAACGCTGATTAACTCAAGCATATACGGCAATCTCTGCATATGCACGCTGTTCAGATATGCATCATACATCTTGTTGATCAGCTCACAGTACTGGGCATAGTTCCTGCCCAGCACCTCAGGGGGTAGAGCACGTTCCTTCAAACGCAGAAACTTTGCCGCTTTCTCCTAAAAAGTAAGCTAGCATGAATCATTGGCCAACTCTGGTGACGGAGTTTTGCCGCATTAAGGCCTCCGTCATGGCTTAACGCGTTAATGCCTTAACGCCGTCTTAGTGCTGGAACCGATAAACGTGCCCTCCGAAGCACGGAAGTGCTCAGTTGATAATACCACTAGTGGTCACCCATTCTTTACTAACCCTTAAGAACATTGCTTAACTTCGACGAACTATCAAAATATGTGTCTCCTGGGCTTTGATAGATTTACAAAAAACAGATAAGATGGTTTAGAAAGTTGCAAATCCTGCAAAAATGAAATAAACAGAATCAGGATCGTGTATAAGACATGGTAGCCCTCCACTTTGATTCATGGAATTCAAGATCATTTAGGGATTTCTAGGGCACATACAAAATGAAAGGTTCTATCGGCGTACGTAATTAAAAACTCTGGTGGAACGGAAATAAATGAATCACCTGTTGACGAACAGTCCAATGACGAATTGGTCTTGTTGCAGAATCTCCAAATACAAACAACAGCAATACTCATACCATCCACATCATGTGGCAGTCCACAACTGTGCGGTTTTCACGCCAATTCCTGCCTCGCACAACAGACTTATGGAATCAGCTGTCGCCAGCGGTATTTCCAGACCGATACGACTTAGGCACCTTCAAGAAAAGAGCCTATTCCTACCTCAAAGGCCGGCAACGCATCTGCAGTGCTTCTTGATGCTGCAGTTGCCTGTGGGCGGTGGTAATCACTTACCATCAGGTGTGCCACATGCTCGTTTGCCCCCTCTTCCATAAAAAAAAAAAAAAAAACACATTTGGTATCTATAATCTATAAGCCATGGTAACTTAAACTCCTAAGGGTATTTCAACTGTCAGAAAAGTCCGTCAGATTTGTAACGATGTCGGAAAATACCCGCAAAATTTAAATACCTGTAGATCCAGATCCTCCAGGATCAACTCCTGCGCTTGCTTCACAATCTCCAGCCACTTGGTGTGGGCTTCTACTGATGTGCTGATGCTGGGCGGTATCTTGAGGAATGGCATTGTGATCTGCAACAAATACACTAGAAGTTATATTTTTTTCATATGTCAATATAGAAAAAGATTGTCGACGATTTGATTTGGCATGTTACCTCTTTGAGAAATTTGTTCCTGGTTGGAAACAGTGACGATTAAGACCAACTTGTTTTTTTACTTATATAATTTTCTAAGCTGACTGTTCATTTTTGCTGTGGATACTTTAGGGTCGGTTCATCGCGTTTTATCGGTCGCGTCTCGCCAGAACAGACAATTATAATGAGAAAACATTAAGCCTTAACCGCTGATACGCGATGATGTTTTTGAAGACCGCTAAATACGCTCGACGCATCTTCCGTCAGATGTGAACCGACCCTTACTCTAGAAGATTTACCTATACAGGCAGCGTTAGGGGAGCAACCTATGCCTACACTCAATGGGACGCTGTAGTGCCCGGAACATTGCTTGAGATGGAATAGGCTTGGAGCAGCTAAATCATGCTTTTGTAAATTGTGTAGATTTAAGTACCTATTGTGTAACTGTTGTATATGATGTGGAGAAAATAAAACTTTATTCTATTCTATTCTTTCTAAATCAGCATTATCTACAGGAAAGATAACGTCAGTACGTGTGGAACTGACTAAGCGGCGGGTTTCTACCCGGTGTTAGTAGTAGTGTAGTATGTCTTACCAAAACAATATAAACTTTTGTTTTTGAATATTTTCTTAAAACTCCATGCACAAACTGAAATTTTGAATCTCCTACGAAAAAAACTGAAAATTTTGAATTACAAAATTTTGCCCCGCCGAACCATTACGGAAATTTTGACATTATGAGAACCGCTGATATTTTGATTGGCATCTCTGAAATAAATGTCAAAAATCTTCTGTAAAGGGGGTTCTCCATTAGCTGTAAAACCACTGGTATGCTAGCGAGGCAACCCATGACTTGACGTGAATACATATTAAAACTTGACACTGGCAGAATTATACTGTTCATACAGTTAGTTGCCATTAATAAAAAAAAGAAGAAGAGGCAACCCATTGACCAAATTCAGTGCTAGACAAAACTTTATTTTCCATGCGCTCCAAAGCCACTGTTTGCCAGCCTGGCTTGAATTCATCCAGATCATCTTGCCACTTTTTCGAACCCTGTTTAATACAGGATAGATTCTTCAAAGCGGAGATAGCTTAAGAGTCGTGTAGGAAACGGTGAAGAGTGACACTAACCAAGTCACGTGTAGAACCACAATTATCAAAAGCATGCGTTTGCAATGATAACCCTCACCAAAGGTCAGATTACCGACGGACGTAATAAATTTGGAGTCAGTTAAATGTTGAATGCCAGAGCTTCCCAAGTATTTTTTTTCCTTAGTTTTGTTATTAGCAAAAAACTGGCCAAGTGCGAGTCGGACTCGCACACGAAGGGTTTCGTACCATTATTTACTGAAACGGCAAAAATGCCCCCCTAAAATAAATTATTTATTTATTATATTCTGTTTTTTTTGTGTTTGTTGTTATAGCGGCAACAGAAATACATTAGGATCCTGTGAAAATTTCAACTTTAACTATCACGGTTCATGAGATACAGCCTGGTGGCAGACGGACAGACAGACAGCGAAGTCTTAGTAATAGGGTTCCCGTTTTACCCTTTGGGTATGAAACCCTAAACAGGTGTTATAGGTTAGGCCTTGGATTGGCAGACTTTTAATAATATGTAGGAACATCGTCCGTTGTGTTCCTCACTCTATCATTCAGAGTAGGTAATAATAACATACATTTTGTTATAATTTTGCGCCAGCTATGTCAATTACCCATTCATTTAGATATTAAATAACAAAACATAGAATTACAATTATAATTTATGTACCTATAGGTACCTACTGGGTGAAAAAGACTATAATTAGATAGGATTTCCTACATATAATTCAGCCTATTCTGTTCCACTGGGCAAAGGCCTTCCTCTCTTTTTTCAGTTTTTAAATACTTGGCTGTTGTGGCTAAATAAATATTTATGCATTAGTCCGTTTTCAAGAGTATTTTTACACCCTGTTGTGAGCACTAAACAAAGGTCGTGAGTTAGTCCGAAGGTGCTCAAATTAGCTGGTGTCGGTAATTACGATGATAAAATACAAATATAGTGATTATCTGACCCTACAACCACTTCTAGAAAATGCAAAACATCAAAGAAATGCATTCAAAATCAAATAAAAATCAAAAAGCATTTATTCAGTAGGACCGATAGGATCACAGTAGTCTTGAGTTAGGTCCTGCTAGGTGATTTGACTCCTGTTCTTTGGGATGCCTCTACAATTTACTATAGGAGAAAACCCATAGCTTAGTCAGCTCCTCGCTTATTGACGTCGTATAGTTTAGGTGCTGGGCAAGTCTATTCCATGTCAATGTCCCAGGCACTACAGCGTCCCGTTGAGTGTAGGCATAGGCTGCCTCTTGACGCTGTGTAAATCCATACTATTAATATAAATTTGAAAGTATCTCTGTCTGTCTATCTGTCTATTTGTTACCTTTTCACGCCCAAACCACTAAACAGAAAAAGTTGGCATGGATAAAGGTTGTATCCCAGGGAAGGACATAGGCTACTTTTTATCCTGAAAAATGAAAAAATCCTGATGGACCGTGGGTCACACCGCGGGAGTGCAGCTAGTAAATAAATAAATAATGCTGGACTTTTCACACAGCATCATCTAGCCCCAAAGTCGAGCTTGTGTAATGGGCACTACATGACTTATAATACTACTTTTATACTTTTTGTTTTTTAAATACATACATTATCATCTGGTAAAGATGTAAAGGTCTAAGTTTCATGGACTTATCTCACCGACAGTACAAAGACTCCTAAATAGCAAAATTTACTGACTTGTTAAGTTCGGAGGCCATGATGATAATGTTATCAAAACATAATAGGCAAAGATGAGTTTATATTGAATAGAAGTGTCAAAAGTTGAGACATTTGCGTTCCTGGTTCTTCACGGTGTTATTCGGGAAGGAACAGGGGGATTATTCGCGTTCGTTTTATCGTTCGTTTGATAAATATTCGGATGCCTCTCACTACGAGCTACATTTTATTCAGTCGATAAGATCAACGTTAACACACGGTCTAACCTAGGACCAAATATTCCAAACCGAAAAATTTGCCCTTGAAGTCAGAAATCGTAGTAAGAAACATCCGAATAATCATTAAACGAACAAAAATAAGAACGGGAATACGGCCTCTGGAGTAGAATCACCTAGTTTTACGACGTTTCAAAGTGATCCCAGCGGCCCTACTGAACAAATGCTTTTTGACTTTGACTAGAGGTAATGATAGATAGATAGAAGATAGAAAATACTACACCACATGGATATTACAGAAAAAACAAACAAAGGTACACGAGAATATTTAAATCGAAGTACAATTGACGGTCTTATCGCTCTGAGAAATTTCTTCCAGACAACCTTAGGATGAACTGAGACACTTTTTTGGTCTGCACAATGAGTCATATTAATGAATCTGCAAACCTAAGCACCTTGTAATAGTCTGTTACCACTTACACAAACCTTAGTTTAACACTTTTAGAAAACGTAAAGCAAGCACTATCTAACTGGATTAGAGGAAGGCATTAAGGGTGCCTCTGACTACCTAATTAGACATCTTCAGAGGCAAGACACCTTCCTTGAGATTAATCTGAGAGAATGTCTCGTGCCTTCGTGATTCTTCTTAACCGACTTCAAAAAAGCAGGAGGTTCTATGTTCGGCTATTAATGTTTTATTTATGTTTATCGAAATTCCTTTTTTGATTGAAAGGGTATATTGTCGAGGTGATCCCATATAAATAAATAAATAATGCTGGACTTTTCACACAGCATCAACTAGTCCCAAAGTAAGCAGAGCTTGTGTTATATATGGGTACCTACTAGATGACTGATATACTGTTTGATTATAAATACATACATTAATTTTTTTTTTTTTTTTTTTTTTTTTATTTATTTGGCACACAAAACACATTACAACACAAATAAAATAATAATTACAAATATATGGATTTTAACACTATGTTGCAACATAAACATATGTGCGCACAGCTATATTGTATACGAGTATATACAAATAAGTTGAGCTGAGCAAACGAAAATTTTAAAAAAGGTAACAACAGCAAAAACAATAACAAAAACAAAAACAAAAACAATTAGGTTGGTAAATAACCAAACACGTAGGTACTAATTACTAAAGTAACAACACTACTATTTTGTTACAATGTTGCAGAAATGTCTTATCTGTTTGTGCTAATTCTTTGACGATCACATCGTTATCATTTGCAAAACCACTAAAGCTAAATAGTTTAATTTTGACCACAGAAACACTAACGCGTGAATTGGAACTGTTGAAATATTGATTAAAAAAAATGAGCAGTGACTTCAATTTTAAGGAATCTAACTTTGAAGTGTAAGTTCATTATTATTTTTAACCGACTTCACACGGCAGTATGTCCCAGAATAAGTGAATCTGAATCTGAACCATACTTCAGCGGAACGCATTCGCGACGAAACCGTTCCGTGGAATTCCTCCAAAACTGGGGCGTTATTTTTTTCGTTCGTTTGATGTATATTCGGATGCTTCCTACCACTATTTCTGACTTCAAGGGCTAATTTTTCAAACGTTAAAACACGGTCCTAAAATCCCAAACCGAAAAATTGGCCCTTGAAGTTAGAAATAGTGGTGTAAAGCATCCGAATATTCATCAAACGAACGAAAAAAGGAACGCGAATAAGGCCTCTGACGTTTCCTGCGATTGGTTGCGGTCGGTTGAGTCGCGGATGCGTTTAACTGAGTATATGTTATGAATCGCTATGCAGAACGGATTCGGGATTTTTTTTTGTATAAAAGGATTGTTCTTTATAGGTACCTAAGGGAAAAACTGCGTACATTTTATGTCAAGTATCGCGGCATGTGAGTTCCTGACTCTGTAATAATTTCTCTCTGCAATCGTCAGTTTGACTTAGTGCCAGCAACTCATGTGTCGGTGTCGCGATTCTAAACATAAAATGATGCAGTTTTGGAAATAAATGCCATTCTGTCGCGAGAGCTTCATTCTATCAAGCGTTTCTATATCTTGTAACATTGATCATAAGGTTTATAATGTCTTGTTATTAAAACTGATCGTCTCGTCACGTCGCGTCGCTACCAATTCAGTGTGCATTGAGCCTAACCGTACAACTCATACGAACTTAAGCTTGGGGCTTCCTCACGATGTTTTCCTTCTCCGTTTAGAGCTCTTAAAATAAAAAAACTAAGGCCTTTAGGTACATCTAAGTATATAAGCTTAGCTTAGCTACGTCATTTTATGTTATTTCCGGTTATTTACTACTAGTACAACATAATAAGACCATACCTACTTAATAAAAGAAAAAAAACAGTTAAAACTCAAAATTCAGCAATCTACGTAAAACAACGCGCCCAGTACATACGCAAACAGTAATCTTCAAACGCTGTTTTCTCCGGATATAATGATTTTTTCGGAAAATCCTTTTGGATTTAGTTGTGTGTTGGGATGCCTAGCCCTTTCGGCTTCGGTAGACGTCTTTTTACACCCTGTATAGCGTATTTTGTATAATATACATAAGCAAAACATACCTATTTAATGAACTTGAATATAGTCACGTATCTGTTGACTCTGACCCGAATATTATTATGATAATTACATTTTAATAAAAAATATTGGGGCATTGTGTAAGATTTGTCCTTCAAATAATAGGACTATCAGAGGGTACTCCAGTTTTTTCCTTTTCATAATTATATACTCGGCTGCCGTTCAGGCCTTATATAAATAAAATAAAATAAATAAATAATGCTGGACTTTTCACACATCATCTAGCCCAAAGTAAGCAGAGCTTGTATTATGGGTACTAGATGACTGATATACTATACTACTTACACACTTTTTGTTTGTAAATAGAATAGAAGTTTATTGCCAAAAAGAGAGAACACTAGGTAACAATATAGATAAACAGTGCATAAAGTGATTAACAAAAATAATGTTACAGTTAACGGCGAGGCCTAAACTAGACTTGGAGGTCTGTATCTTAGGTCTCAGGAGCACGAATTACCCTAAGATAGATTAGAACTTAAACAAACTAATTTACTTTATTATCAGTGTTTGGCACTAAGAATGTATAATAGGCACTTAAAAAATACAAAAAAGAAAGGTGCATAATATCTTGGCTGGAGGGTGTGTGTGGGTATATGTGTGTGTATTTGTGTGTGTGTGTGTGTGTGTGTGTGTGTGTGTGTGTGTGTGTGTGTGTGTGTGTGTGTGTGTGTGTGTGTGCTTATTGCGCAGGGGATATAATCAATTAACTAAGTCTTCTACATCACTGTATGAAAGAGAAAGAAGCCATTCCTTAACTGTTTTTTTACAGATATAGGTAGTACAGTCTTTAATGTCACACTATTTACAAACCTTGTTATAAGTGTTCAGAAGTGAAAAACTGGGACTACGCCTGGCTATTTCGGATTGAGTTTTCGGGATAGGGATCCTGTAAGAACGTCTATCCATTATGTCTTGATAATCAGTTCGTTTACTTATATTTTTATGAGTCTTAACAGTTGCTCTAAGTACAAACAGATGGCGGACACGTAATACTTGAAATTCCTCATAAAGAGTGTCGGTGGGGAAACGGAATGGTTTGTTAAGCATTACTTTAATCAGGGCTCTCTGAGCTCTCTCCACTTGTATTAAATAGCTTTTCCCTGCACTACCCCAGACGGAAATACAGTACTGGATAATCGATTGACAGAGAGCGGTATAAACCAATTTTAGGATGTCAGTAGGCGTACAATTTCTAAGCTTTTTCATTATGAAAATGAGTCTCCTAACCCGCCCAGCAAGATCTGAAAGGTGTTTTTTGTAATTTAGGTTTTCATCTAATGTTATACCTAGGTATTTAAGAGTTTCTGTTCGTTCAATATAGCTACAAGTAACGTTGCTTGAGCAGGTAGGGTCCCCTGAGCAGGTGAGAATCTTAAGAGTCAGATCTCTGGGAGCACTTGAGACTATAGTTTTACATAAATATTATACATAGAAACACCCAGACCCGAGACAAATATTTGTAGATCATACAAACATTGGTCCCGCCGCGGGGATCGAACCCGCAACCTTTTCAAATTCAAATTCAAATTCAAATTCATTTATTTCAGATACTTAAAATCCGTAATAATTTACAAAAACAAATAAATAAATAAATCTCAAAATTAGAATCTTAAAACACTAAACTTAAAACTAAAGAAAAAACATAGGTATGAACGGCAGTATTTTAGGCTCAAACCACTCTCCGCACAAAACTTTCCTAGATCGGAGAGGTGAATCTATCCGATATAGTTCTCTGTCCCGCACTCTGCGAATCAGGGATGCAGTTTTCTTACGCAGAATGGCTTCGAAAGCATCTTTTGCGTCGCAGGCGGGCCTTCGCCCACTGCGCTACAGAGGTCGTCCTTATCCAGCTTACCTACACTCATAGTATATTATCCTACTTAAATATTTTTTCATTTCAGGTATACCATCAGTGCAGTGATATATGAAAACAAGACATTTAAAATAAACATTTTTAAAGTGACATAAATAAAATTCGATGAATAATGTGCTTGATTTAATATATTGGCACATTTTAATCAATTATAATTACTTTGTTTCTTAGTTAAAAACATATATTTTATATTATAACTAGTTTTTACAGTTCTAAATAATTATAACAAATATTTAAATTTATTTTATTGGGTTAAATAGTAAATTTCTACCTATAATGTTTAAATTTATAATAAATATGAAAAATAGTATTCTAAGGATTTTCAAGATATCCGAAGAAAGAAGAATGGTTTCCTTCAATCGTGAGTACCTATTATTTATTTATTTCCTTCAAGGTTTTAAAATAATTCAATAAGTTCAATTCAATTATTATTTATTTTATCTCACAAACAAAATTTACAATAAATAATCTAAAAAATAAATACATTAAAAATAAAAAAAATGCTACTATAATTGAGCTACCAGCGGGCAACCGAATACATAAGTACCTATTATATTTTTGGAAACGAAAAATCTATTGATGCCTGGATCTATTAATTTAACTCTACTTAGTAGATTTTTGACTGACGGCTCATAGAATCCTGCTCAAGCATAAGAAAAACAATGTGTGAGAATATAAGGTACTTTATTTTTACTTAATAATCAAAACATACAACCAATTAATTTTATTCTTAGCATTTACATCAAAAGCAAAAGGATAAACATTAAACAAAGATTAAAAAAAAAGATTATTTCAGAGTGAAAACACGGTTGCAGTAAAAACCTCATGTTATCATTTAAGACTATGGACGGTTGTTTTTCTGTGGATAGGGCCGATGACGCTGAGAGGATGGTTTTAGGAACTAAACATAGGTGATAAATAAATAAATAAATAAATAATGCTGGACTTTCCACACAGCATCATCTAGCCCCAAAGTAAGCAGAGCTTGTGTTATGGGTACTAGATAACTGATATACTACTTATATACTTTTTGTTTGTAAATACATACTTAATATACATAGAAACACCCAGACCCGAGACAAATATTTGTAGATCATACAAACATTGGTCCCGCCGCGGGGATCGAGCCCGCAACCTTTTGCGTCGCAGGCGGGCCTTCGCCCACTGCGCTACAGAGGTCGTCATAAAGATAGGCAAGCTTTTTCCGTATCAAACAATGTCCCAGGCACTACAGCGTCCCGTTGAGTGTCAGCATAGGTTTCATCTTGATACATAATTAATTATAATGCTGTAATTACCTATAAATCATCAATTAAAGCTTCGATAGATTTAGGGTCAGCGAAGCAAACCGTCTCGGTAAATAACAGCTCAGGGCCTTGATTCGTAAGACAGCGGAATGCATTCGGTTCGGAATAGCGAGACAGCAACCAATCACAGTGCAGGAATTGATCCGAATTTGACGTTAATCCGAATTTGAACCGAATGCATTCCGCTGTATAATGAATCAAGGGCCAGGCCGCGTTTAGCATTTTGACGTTTTTCGTGATTAATGATCGTAAGTTTAGAATAATGTTTTGAGGATCTGTGACTTTATTACTAGATGCAAAGGTTGTAATTTGGATAAACTAAATTTTTTTTTGTTATGCGGACAGAATTTAGCTTTGATTTTTTACTTGATCGAAGTAGTAAATATGCCTATGTAACGAGGGCTATATGTATTATATTGCCTAGAAAACAAATACCTATTAAAATTTTAAGCGCCTACAAAATTGCCATAGCAACCATTTTATGCATCAAAATGGATAAATTTTCTGAATTATTCACGTTGTTGATAACCTGGGGTTATCTTGTTATAAAAACAAAACATTGAAAAACAGGGAACCTAAGAGTACTTAAATAAATACAGGGTGTAAAAAGACAACTACTTACCGAAAACTGGGAGGTTACAATTTGACTTAGCTACGTCATTTTATGTTATTTTCGGTTATTTATTACTAGGACAACATAATAAGACCATACCTTCCTGATAATTTCATTATTAAAAGAAAAAAACAATTAAAACTCAAAATCCAGCAATCTACGTAAAACAACGCGCCCAGTAGGTACATACGCAAACAGTAATCTTCAAACGCTGGATATAATGATTTTTTCGAAAAATTCTTTTAGATTTAGTTGTGTGTTGGGATGCTGTACCTACCCCTTTCGGCTTCGGTAGACGTCTTTTTTTTCGTTTAGTCCCCGGGGAGTCCCACATACCCCTCTCGCCCCCCGGCGGAGGGGATGCGTAACGCATTTTTCTCAGCGAGAAAAAAAAATGTATTTTCATTGATGGCCACTGACTCAATACGAACTTACTAAAAATAAAATTTCCAAGTTAATGTTAAGCAATCAAAGCTGTTGTTGGATTTCCACTTGTAACTAATTATGATTATGCATCTGACCAGTCATGTCCGTCGTAATTTTCCACGATTCTATTAGAAACTATAAAATTATGTATCGCGTAGAGATGACTACGTGATTCGTGACGTATTGAAGTTGGGGCTAACGGGACATTGCCCCCGTGCATGTGAATAGGCATTTATCTATATACAAAAAGTAATTAATTTAAGTTAATTTATTTACAGAAACGAAGTTAATTTTTAGTTTCTTAGTACTAACATACTATTAATGTTAATATTGTACGTCCGAAAAGGGCAAACTGTTTGTACATTTTATTTGTTAACAAACCTACCATCTTTGTTAAATTCAACAGTTTACAATAAAAACTTATTATTTACATATATTTACAAAATACAACAGGATTAGTCAAGCTATCTAAGGATCGTTAGAAACTATCTATAAATAGCTCAACTGATCCGAACTGTCAGTCGGAAGCGTGCCCAAAACACTGACGGCATTACCACGACCTTGGATCACGCGTCGCATTATCTATATTAATAAATATATTTTAAAGTGAAATCTACACTTACTTAATATTTAATTATAATGCCAGTACCCACTACCTCTCCTAATCCCGTCCTAGTTTAAGGTTATTTTTTTATTAGTACCTACGTAGTTTTCTTAATTTTTATTTATTTTAAAAGCAATAAAAAAATGGCGCATGCACAAATAGTGCGAAGCCAGAAAAAAAGTGATAAATTATCTCCGGCATTTTGTGTATTTTAGATCCTTTGAAGTTGATTAGGTTAGTCAGAGGCATGTCCGAATGCAGATTTGGTACATACCCACAAAACAGGACTCCATACGTGACAGGTTGCAAGCCCATCGGCGCCTATTAGAATTCTAACTGATTTCCTCGCGATGTTTTCCTTCAACATCGTCCGGATAACTTATCTATGTAGGTATGTTAAAAATATAGAACATAATTTTTTTGATGTTCTTTAAAAACTAGTCGAACACCAAGGTCATGTTTTTCGTCATATTTTTGGGATTTCGACCTTTCGACTTTGAACTACAAATATTATTTTAGACTTTGACTTCAGCTTTCGTTTGCTATGACTATAAATACAAATATTAAATTATTAATTTAAAACTACTTAATCATTTGAGCTAATATTAAATTACTTGAAAGTAAATGTTTGGGAGAGGCCCTTGCCCAGCAGTGGGATCCCTACGGGCTACTAAAAAAAAAAAAAAAAAAAAAAATGTGCAAAATGTGTGCAAAATCATGCATTTTTCAAAAATATATATTATCTAGAAAACTTTCACCAATCGTGTTTTTAAAACACGTAGGTAATCCAAGGTAAAAGTTCGAAGTATCATTCCCCTAAATATGAAGGTTATAGCTTTCACAGATTTTGAGATAAATAACTAATACCAGTGTTTCCAAGGCAAGGCGATGCCTAGAATTGAATTTCTTTAATCAGTAAATTTAGTTATATTTAAAATTAAGTAGGTATATATACAGGGTGTAAAAAGACGTCTACCGAAGCTGAAAGGGGTAGGTACAGCATCCCAAGACACAACCAAATCCAAAAGGATTTTCCTTAAAAATCATTATATCCGGAGAAAACAGCGTTTGAAGATTACTGTTTGCGTATGTAATGGGCACGTTTTTTTACGTAGATTGCTAGATTTTGAGTTTAAATTGTTTATTTCTTTGAAAAATGAAATAATTAGGTAGGTATGATCTTATTATGTTATACTAGTAGTCAATAACTGAAAATAACATAGCTAAGTCAAAATTTTTTTTGCATTATTTTTTCGCTAAATGAGTTTAGAATCATGGTCTGATTGCAACCCCTCAGTTTTCGGTAGTTGTCTTTTTACACCCTGTATATTTCTATTCTAAGTATCTTTATTGTGTATTGGTATAGGTAAAGTGCATTCAAGTGTTCACATTTTTATAGCTATTGTGTCACTATTAGCGAAGACCTATAATTGGTTCACTGTTTCTATAGTAATTATTAAGGACACCATGTAATAGCTGTTGGTTTTCCAATAAATAAATAATAATAATATAATAATAACTACAAAATAGCTTAAATTGTTCATGATCTTCTGTGAATGTGGGCCAGGATTAAGCTGAGAGGATGGTTTAGGTGCTGGGCAAGCCTATTCCATCTCAAACAATGTCCCAGGCACTACAGCGTCCCGTTAAGTGTAGGCATGGATTGCCTCCTGACGCTGTATAAATCATCTATATAGATGTAAAGGCCTTCTGTGACTGTGCGTGATTCACAACTTAAAAATACGATCGCTAAACTTAGAACAAACTTAGGCGATTGAACATGGTGAGTCATAGATTAACATAATTCTGAATTATATTACTTTTCTATGTAAGCTATTAGGAATGGCGTCGTTGAGCCTTTTTAAAAATGCAAAATATCCTGTTTTATGAATTTATGATGTTATTGAGTATCCTTAATGATATTATAAATCTGTTTTATTAATGGTGAAGTGTATGTATGTACCTAGGTACTTATAAATAAATAAAGGAATAATGCTGGACTTTTCACACTGCATCATCTAGCCCCAAAGTAAGCAGAGCTTGTGTTAAGGGTACTAGATGACTGATATACCTACTACTTATATACTTTTTGTTTGTAAATACATACATATTATACATAGAAACACCCAGTCCCGAGACAAATATCTGTAGATCATACAAACATTTGTCCCGCGGCGGGGATCGAACCCGCAACCTTCTGCGTTGCAGGTGGACCTTCGCCCACTGCGCTACAGAGGTCGTCCAAATATATAACCAGGTATATTAACCAAAAAAAGAGAAGAAGGTTCTATGTTTTGTTATACTTATAAAATGTACTAGGTAGGTATGTTTTGGATCGAAGTTCCTTTTCGGACGGTATCGAAGAAAAAAAGACTGAGGCTGTAAAATAATGTATATTATGACAAATTGTCATAGTGCAAAATGCGCAGCCGCGACAGTGTCCATAGATTGTTACATTGTTAGTACGGAAGAGCGTTTCTAGGATACCTATTGACAATTAATTTATTATATTCCCAGTATAGAAAAGTACTCTTTGCTTCGTTCCAACCGAGTGTTCCACGACACTCACGTACTTTTTTTATACAGAAACAGGAGTAGAATCACAATTGTGGACCGATTTTCAACTATTTTTTTATTTGAATGGGTAGGTATACTCTTGAACTGGTCCTATATTTTTACCTAATTCCGAGGGATTGATAATATTCCCGTAAAAGTAAAAAAACACATCCGTGACGCCCTGAGTAAAACATTGAAGACGGTTTTCATTTTAGTTTTCAAAAGGTATTTATCAAAATGGTTTACATGGATATATTATTAATTTATTATTACTTCACCTTTCACAAAATACTGAATGGATTTGGATGACATTAGAGATAGATTAGGATAAGGATTCGATAGTTGAGTCACCAACCTAGATGCCTATATGGTCAAAATGGCTTCCTAGTCTAGTATCATTATAATATAATTTAAATAATGTTAATATAATATAAGTTAAGTTATGATGTTGTCCCAGACATTTGCCCTTTTAAGATCTTTATTAGCTTAGTACCTTGTAAGTATGATTTAAATTATAACGATACATTATTGCATTGTTTTTCGAAATAAAAAAAAAAATTTATGACAATTATTGACCGAGTGAAACGTCTCCTTTTCGAGATTGGCCCCTATTTTTAAAGTTTACATAGGCATCGGTAAGTCAGACTTGGAAAATACAAAGCACCTGAAATTCAATATTTGAAGTGAAAACTTCTTTAGGCGCGTTGGGTATTTTTGATGAGATGAGAATAAATTCTTGGATTCGCCTCGAAAAGGTCACGTGACTGCTCACCGACACCTACCAGTAGCGCCATTTAGTTCTGTTCTCTGTAAACTTTTACGGCAGTATTTTTACATTTCTAAAAGCTCATTTTATGACTAAACGAGGAGTAAACGGGTGAATAAAACTGCATAATTTTCTATTTGTTCAAGTTTTCACTTCTTCTGCACTTCCGGGAGTGCCACGGTTTTTTTTGCAAGGTCTACAGTTACTGTTCTCACAGAATTGCTAGTTAATTTGATACCTACTTATTTTTATAGGTACCTACCATAATTTGATACCTTATCTTTATAGGTACCTACCACTCTCCATAGGCTCAATCTTTCGGGAATACTACTTACTACTACTACTTACTAAGTAGGATAAAAATAGCCTTAGAATCCGGGGCTAGCGTATCTATCTAGCTATCGTTCAGCCATTTCAGCGTGCAGGTGCCACTAACACCGTTTTTGGTGTGTGCGGTACTGTGCACCATATCGTCGTTGCAAATTTAATACCTCACATGTGCAAAAAGTAACTTTCCGAGAAAATCAATAAAAACTACCTCCTGAAAAATTTTCAAAGACAACTTATGCTTTTCTGTCGTAATTATGTTGCTAAAAAATAAATAAAAACGTATAGTAAATAAATTATTTTAATTACTTTATCGGTTTTTAAGTTATAAGGCATTTTTTACTTTTTTCTACACATAAGATATTTTACTTGCAAATATTTTTTCCACATAAGAGTTATTGATGGGATTTGGAGGAGAAACAGGTACTATTACGAGTATTGTTACCATTTATCTACGTAGTTAAATGGTTCATACAAATAAGTAAATTTATCATTAGGTCTGTCGTATTTTATTAGAATGCTGAGCAAAACGAAGATGCGACGTAGATAAGGATGTTGAGATGGGTTTGTGGTGAATATAATGAGAATGAATAAGATAGAGAATGAGTACCACATCAGGGGATGTTAAGCTACGGATAAACTGAGGAGCACAAGGGCATGGGCAGGAGGAATGAGAGTCATGCATGTTACACGACGAGAAGCGAGTGTGAATGTGGATGGATAGGGTAAGCCTAAAGAAAGAAGAATGGGATTTTGTTAACGCAAGTGCTTGCGTAATAAGTAAGCTCTGAGATAACGGGTGGTAGAGGATAATAAACGAGAGATACAATATGCCAACCCCATCCAGTTGGATAGGGGCAAAAAGATAACGATTGGTATGTCACTTCAAGATAACAGTATAGTTCAATCAAAGAAACACAAAGGCTACAAACAGGTAATCATCCAAAAATGCCAACCTTCAATTCAATCACAAAACGAATGGTAGTCCTTATCAATGACAACATCCAACTCAGGTAGGTATTTAAACTGTCTCTGGTCTTCGGGGTGCAAAAATAAGAGCTAGGGCACCAATCCGCCACCAAGAGCAGCTCTTCGCTGTGGTAGATCAAGCCTACCTGTTTATCTTATTGCACCTACAGCATGCAAACGTTCCATTCCAGCCCTCCAATTACTACCACGACCGAATGTCTAATAGACTTTACATCATCAGGATTTCCTGGGCAAGCCTCTTATTTTAACTGTCTTTGTGTGAAATCTTGTGTATTGTCTGCAGTACCTACAGGGTGAAGTGCACTACTTAGGATGCACCTCCCATTTACGTGTAAAGTATTTTGTGACTATTTATTCCGAATGCAGCAGGCTTGTTCAAGAAATCTTGATGATGTGACCCCATACACTATGAATGATGTTTTATTAGTTCCTAATTGTTTATGATCCAGCAAGAATAAATGAGACTCAGTGATGGCAGTTATTTGCCAGATGGTTCAGTGCTGTTGCAACTCAACGATGCATGGCCAATCCTACCACAGCAAAGTGCTACTCTTGGTAGAAAATTGCTGCGCTGCGACAGCACCCTCGAAAATCACAGACAGTAACTTCAAATACCTCCAAGAAGTTAAAAGTCTGACAAGGACAATCATCCGTTCTATCCGTTCGTGTAGAGATTTCATGTAATTCTGGCACCCTTCGTCATCTCAGAACTCATTCACATCGTACACAGATTCGTACTTACCACATCCCATTCATTTATTTGCAGAACCACTTCGACATGTACCCATACCCATCCACATTCATACTCATCACCCGCCATGCAACGACTCTCATCTCTCCTCATAACTTGCAATCCCTCCATCCATCTGAAACTTTCATAGGTACTTCTAATGACCATGCCTATTCATAACCTATCATAACCATGTCCTACTCCTTCGGTCCATCATCTTCAGGATTATCTACCTCAATAATCAACGAACATTGGCTCCCTTTAGTAGACTTTTCATCAACCTTTTATCTGGCAATATTTCCCTTCTAATAAAGAAAAAATTTAAACATAAATAATTATATTATTCACATCTCACTCCTACTTTCTCTTTGATCTTTTAAAGAAAGTTGCACTTTTTCTAATCAAAATAGGTGCAGAATAGCCCAAAAACTAGGGGATATTTCGCACATAAGAGTATTTGTTTACAAATTACTTTTAACAATGCCGTTACCAAAACCTCCCATGTGTTTACCAGGCACATGGGAGATTTTGATTTACAGTCAAATGTAAGCCGTCACATGAGATTAATTAAATTGATGGAACAACTCACTCAAATAATAAGATATTCACTTGAGAGTCTTTACAAACGATGGCTTTTGAATAGGGCTATCCAAAAATGTGAAAAAGTCATTTTGGCAAAAAATGTCACATAGGAGCTTTTGCTTTTGCAACGACGATATGCCACTCTCAAACGGTGAAAAACACACTTTGAAGATCCTAAAAAGTTCGAAAACATTTTGGCAAATGTCGCTTAAAACCCTTTCATCACACTGGTTCGAATGAACTTTATGATACGACAAAGAGAACTATTTTTACGAGTTAAAATCCGTGATGTATTGACATCACCAGAAATTAAATTCGTCACGTATTAAGTACAAATGGCTATTATCACGTTTCAACAATTAATATAATTATTGTTTGGACGTAGGGAATTAAAATTCTATTAGTAAATTGATGTTGATAGATTTTTAACCTAATTATTATTCATTTTGATTATGATATGATAGATCCGTGTATAAATATTTACCTATTCTTAAAAACAAATCCATTTAAATTAAAGTTTAGTTCACAGAACTAGTGGCACGATAAGAAGAAAAAAAAAGATTAGCGAGATCAGTTTATTTTCTCTTTTTTAAGATCCTTCCCCTGACAATAACGATCAGAACAAAAAGAATTACCGAAATCAAGTCCAGCCGTTCACGCGTGATGCCGCGACCAAGGGAAATAGGGGTTATTTTTTTTATAAGTTATACGAGGTTTTTGGATCAAAAAACTGAATGATTTTTTAGTAGGTATGTATAAAAAAAAAAGAAGCTAGTACTCGTAGTAGGTACCTAGTATAAGAACATAAAATAATAAATATATATGTGAACGAAACCGCAAGCATAATAGTAAAAATAAAAGTTGTTAAATATAAGTTTGAATGTTTCCTTGTGCAGTTAGGTATTTAAATATTTAGGTATCACTTAGGTATCCTAGATAGAGTGACCTAGGTTGTCCTGCTGTTGATCTAGGTGCATTGTAAGTATTTATTAAGACATTAGCCACCAACGTACGTCTTGTGCAACACTCACTAAGTGTTCACACACACCACTTCTAAAATTAGTTTACAAATATGTGTTTAACCAACTTAAGTGCAACAAATAAGCATCTTTGAAGCGGACTATAAAGCCTATCACCACACTGATTTGAAACTAAACACGGCAAGAAGATGAATACAGATCTCCAGTTTAAATTATGCTTTTTTTTGCAACTTTTCATATGAAATGCTTCTGCAACATGTACTTAGACTAGGCATCCAAAAATAAGTATTTGAAACTGCTCTTGACTAACCCCTTAAATCTTTGAAGTATCCTGCATATCTATACCTATAACCAAATTAAAAAAAAAAGAGCATGTTGCACACCTGATAGTTAGTGATTATCACCGCCCACAGACAACCGCAGCATCAAGAAGCACTGCAAATGCGTTGCCGGCCTTTGAGGTAGAAATAGGCTCTTTTCTTGAAAATGCCTAAGTCGTATCTGTCTGGAAATACCTCTACTGAGTCTCAAATAACGCTGGTACTTAGCCGAGGAGGAATGTTTAATGCCCTGGGGGAAACACAGTCAACAGTGCTGTTTTGTATTTTTACATTTCATGTTTGCGGGGTGTACGTTCCAATGTACATCTTCGGTACCCAAGCCAACCTCACCTGCACGTGGTGCACCTATAGGTAGCTGCCTACAGCGGCGCAGCTAAATTCTCCGACCACCGACGTGAGGTCGTCGGCGGTGCGAGAAGTTGTGTCCTGCGATCCCAAACCCCCTTGCCCAGCATGGGGATTATGGGCATAAACCCCCTAAATGGCGCGGTGGACTGCCATAGGCTGATAATGATGATGACGTTTGCTACAGTTAGGTTTCTTACCAGAATATTTTGCTACAATTTGATGGAATAACCACTAACGTCACTAAGTTTTTAAAAATTAAGTAGGTACCTACTTTTTCCGGAAAGTATGACGTCATAAGAAACCGGAATAAAGAGTAGCCGTGCTGGTCGAGTTCAAAAATTCCTTGACTTTCGATGAAGGCTAAAAATTATTCAAATTAGGGCTTAACTCAAACTTTTGGAACGAAGTTCCTTTTTGGACGGTAGGTATCTAAGAAAAACAGGCTGGGGCTGGAAGAAAAATTTCGTTCCATTTTACCGTCACGATCGACACGTCACGAAATCGTCACAGTGCGAAGTGCGCAGCCGCGAACAGTCCATGGATTGATACATTGTTAGTACGGAAGAGCGTTTGATTTAAATTTGAGATTCCCAGTACTGAAAAGTACTCTTGCTCTACTGCTTCGTTCCAACCGAGTGTTCCACGACACGTACTTTTTAAATAAAATTAGTTATAACGAGTGACTGCCTTGTGTTCACTTATGTCAAGTTCACAAAAGGAGCTCTTTGAGGCGCACTTTAGGTCCTTTCACCACACTGGTTCGAAAGAACTGGTGACACGACAAGAATAATAAGTTCAATCAGCCTCATACTATTGATTTTCTGTGGGTTCATAAGTTACAGTACAAACCAAATCAAAACTATTGTATCTAGGCGCAATAAATTAATAAATAATGTTGGATATTTCACTCAGCATCATCTAGCCCCAAACTAAGCAAAGTACACCATTGGTTCTTTATTCTTTTGACTGCTAAAGAATGCGGTTCATATCAAGTTAAATCCATACTAATATTATAAATGTGAAAGTAACTCTGTCTGTCTGTCTGTCTGTTTGTTACGCTTTCACGCCCAAACCGCTGAACAGATTAAGCTGAAATTTGGCATAGTTAAAGGTTGTATCCCAGGGAAGGACATAGGCTACTTTTTATCCCGAAAAAAATAAAAAATACCGACGGACCGCGGGTCACACCGCGGGAGCGCAGCTAGTCCTGTATATTTTTCATCTTTTATGGCTGACCAGAAATTATTATAAAGTACTGTAAAAGCCGTGTTGGCCGAATGGGGTTGTACCCCGACTTTCAATCCGAAGATTGTGTGTTCGAATCCTGGCCGTGCATCAATGGATTTTGCGTTTCGTAAAATTTATATGTGCTTTAACACGTGCTCTAAACGGTGAAGGAAAACATCGTGAGGAAACCAGTTAGTGTTCTTATAGGCGGCGATGGGCTTGCAACCTGTCACGTATGGAATACTAACTTCTGCAAGATGTGGGCATGTATCAAATATGTGTTTTGACATGCCTCTAACTACCCCCCTTAGACATCTTCAAAGGATCTGGAATAAGTAACATAAGAAAATCTGAGAGAATGTCTACCGCACCTTGGGGATACAGTCGTGAACCTGTTTTTTTTTTTATTATGGCAGACCAGAAATTATTATAAAGTACTGTAGTAGTTTCTTAAAATTCAAAATAGTAATTGCCAACCGCAAATAGTTGCTGTTCAACTAAATTCATTATTTTGTATTGAAAACTAAAATTTAGGATTTTTAGGTGTTCCATCCAGCAACATTAGGCCCATCGTTATTTTTAAGTAGTTGTTTGTTATCAGACAGAGAATTCAAATATGCTTCTTCTTCTTCTTCTTATTTAAGGATTTACTCCTTGTCGGTACAACTGATGAATCCCTCTCCATGTATCTCTTTCCAGGGCTGCTTCCTTGACCTCTTTATACGACATGACAGCTACCTTCTCCTTCACTTGGCTCATGTAGCTTATCCTCGGTCTTCCCCTTCCTCTTCTTCCTTCCACTTTCCCTTCTATAATGTTCTTAATGAAACTGTCATGTCGTATAAGATGGCCGAGCATCTTTCCCCTTCTGTTCTCGACAAAAATATGCAATAAGTAATAAAAAGTAAATAGCCCTAAGTGTGCGGTTAACACTATAAAAATATAATCCTTATTAAAAAAAAGTAAGTATATAATAATAAAGTAATGCAATAATATGTATGTATTTACAAACAAAAAGTATATAAGTAGTAAATCAGTTATCTGGTTCCCATAGTACAAGCTTTGGTTAGTTTGGGTTGATGATGTGTGAATATGTCCAGCATTATTTATTATTATTTTTATTTATTTGAACTTTTAAAGAATAAACGCCCTTGTAAAGAATCTGGGTCAATGTATTTGTAGGTACCTTTGTTTTTTTTTTTTTAATTGTAGGTACCTATGTACCTATATCACCTACATACAGGATGGGGCTAAATTTTACCTCATTGAGAGCAGCGATCTTTTTTTTATTAAAAAAGGTTTTGTTCTTAAAAAAACTATTGTTTATTTTTCAAAATCTTACGATCTAATGGTAAGTTACCTACTTTGTTTTGGGAAAGTGTTACTGGGCCTTGATTCATAATACAGCGGAATGCATTCGGTTCGGAATCGCAACCAATCACAGTGCAAGAAACGTCAAATTCGGATCAATTCCTGCACTGTGATTGGTCGCTGTCAGTCGATTCCGAACCGAATGCATTCCGGTGTATTATGAATCAAGGGCTTGGTGGGAAGTCGATTGGGATCAAGTTTTTTCAAAACATACAAGAAAAGGTAGCTGGCTCAATGCGTTAAAATTAGCCCCAACCTGTATTTTTGATGAACTTTAAAACTAAAATTATTACGCATTTATCTTCAATATATAAAAATGAATCCCTATATCCCTTGGTCATGCCATCACGCATGAACGGCTGGACCGATTTCACTAATTTTTTTGTTGTGTTTGTTATTGTCAGGAGTTCTTATGACAGAAAAATGGTATATAGGATGGTCAAGTTTATATGGATAATTTTATTAATCCGATTCAATCTAAACTCGGTATAAATTGAAAAACTCCCCTTAGAGGTTGTGCAAGGTAGTTCCAAAGATCGTTGACGAAACAATGCGCAGCCGAATGCGCGCGCGGGTCAGCTAGTCTGTTATAAAATTTCGTAGTGGATTTGACCAAAATGACGTCAAGTGGAATATAACCAAACCGCAAATAAAGTGCATTTTATTTTTAGGTACGATAATAATTGGGATAGGTAGTTTTTTAACAGAAAGTTGGCTATTTTTAACTCTGAATGGTTTTTGTAACAAACATGTTTGAATGATCACGGCTGTATCCTCAAAGCGCAGTAGACATTTCCTCAAAGATTCTTATGCTTAAGGCACTTCTAAGCACTTTAAGATATCTAAAATTTGACAGGAGCATCGACCTCTGTTGTACATGCAGTGGGCGAAAGCCCACCTGTGACGCAGAAGGTTGCGGGTTCGATGCCCGCCATGGGACAAATGTTTGTATGATCTAAATTTATTTGTTTGTATGATCTAAAAATATTAAAATTTGTCTCGGGTTTGGGTGTTTTCTATGTATAAGTATGTAGGTATTTACTAAAAAAAGTATCCATCAATCAGTAATCTGGTTCCCATAGTACCTACGCTTTCTTAGTTTGGGGCGAGATGGCGCTGTGTGAAATGTCCAGCATTATTTATTTAGGGTGAGGTTTTTCAGTTTTACATGATTTGTGGTTTAACGGATATTCCGGTAACACTAAAACGGCCTCATAATCCATTAGTATTAGGCCCTACGAAAAAAAAAAAATTTACTGAAAAATTACTTATCATCTGAAAGTGAGACTGCTACACAGTTTATTAAACTTTTGCAGTTCTCATCGTTCTTTTGTAATCAGTTTTTCTGTGTACATTGTTCTGAATAAATAATTTTGAATTAAAAAAAAAAAAAAAAAAAAAAAAAGTATACCTATCTACCATTTCAAACAAACGGTCCACAATTTGACGGTGAAACCTACTTAAGTACTTAACAGCCGAATATATGACGACCTCTGTGGCGCAGTGGGCGAAGGTCCGCCTGCGACGCAGAAAGTTGCGGGTTCGATCCCCGCCGCGGGACAAATGTTTGTATGACCTACAGATATTTGTCTCGGGTCTGGTGTTTCTATGTGTAATATGTATGTATTTACAAACAAAAAGTATATAAGTAGTATATCAGTTATCTGGTTCCCATAGTACAAGCTTTGCTTAGTTTGGGGCTAGATGATGCTGAGTGAAAATGTCCAGCATTATTTTATTTTATAGGACCTCCTTATTTTGAAGTCGGTTAATAATTAACGAAAATGGGGGTAAGGTCGTACGGTGATTTAACATTTTTTAAAAGATGATGTCATTCCTTCTTTTCGATAATTGTATAGATTGTTATCAAAGGTTATTTGTAGGTGTTTACGGAAAGTGTTCTGTGGTTTATCCTACCACATCCCACTAACATGTTAGGTATATGCGAAAGTTTGTTGCTGCATATTAAGCTGGATATTTAAATAAGTAATAAATAATGCTGGAAATTTTACACAGCGTCATCTAGCCCCAAACTAAGCAAATCTTGTACTATGGGAACCAGATAACTGATATACTACTTATATACTTTTTTGTTTGTAAATACATATTATACACAGAAACATCCCCCGAGATAAATATTTGCAGATCATACAAACATTTAACCCGCAGCGGGGATCGAACTCGCAACCTTCTGCGTCCCAAGCGGGCTTTCACCCACTGCGCCAGAGGTCGTCGAAGGTATTAGGTAGATATATAATAAAATAAATAAATAATGCTGGACTTTTCACACAGCATCTTCTAGCCCCAAAGCAAGCAGAGCTTGTGTTATGGGTATTTGACTGATATACTACATAAATACTTACTTTTTTTGTTTGTATATTCACATACAAATTATACATAAAAAAACTGGCAACCCTTTGTATCGCAGGCGGGCCTTCGCCCACTGAGCTACAGAGGTCGTATGGATGCTTTTTACTCGTTCACGCAAATGCATTGGCTCCTTAACTCTTATCATAATTGACACTAAAGAACTTCTAATATTTGATACATATGTATATAGTCCATTATTACCACAGACCATTCCGAAATCCGTGATTATTACCATACACACAAGCAAGTGGAGATCCGTGGTCTCTGCCTACCTCTTCGGGAAAGAGCCGTGATTTTATGTACGTATGTATGTAAACACATACACACACATTTATACAGGGTGTAAACAGAGTACTACCAAAAAACCAGACCATGGTCTGATTGCACAGAGGGTATACAATTTTTGTTAAGAGTCACTCTGAACATTATTTAGCGAAATAAAAAAAAACTTGTTAACTTATCTACGTCCTTTTTTAACAGACTTTAAAAACGGAGGAGGGCTGTATGTATTTTTAATATAATTTTCACCGATATCTTCGTCAATTGCGGAACGATTTTCAAAATGATTTTTTGGTTCAAAGAGTATACTCCCGAGGTGGTCCCATAATATTATACTATTTTTTTCTTGAGGTATAGATACCTCAAAAAACCTCATCATTGCTTGTAATTTCGACTTGAGCCCAACATTGAAGTCGGTTTTCTTTTTTTTTTTTTTTTTAAACGTTCTAGTAACATACACATACAACTTAATAAGACCATCTATACATAATAATATGCACACATACATTATTTAAACCCTCGACCTTTGGGTCGAAAGACGAGGCACTAAACCACTCAGCCAACAGGACTTTAAAAACTATTTTTTGTTTTATATGATATTGCCAGTAGAAAGTGATAATGTATTTTTTGTCATTGCATTTTGTGGGAGTTTATTTTTTGGGGTTCTTTAGTAGGTACCTACAATAATAATTACGATTAAAAAAAACAAAACAGGTCGTACATGGGTCAGACTGGCGCAGAAGGAAGTGAAAGGCGTGCCCAGCAGTGGGATAAAAAACGCAGCGAATGATGATGATGATGAAATCTATCTATATATCTATTCAGCCCGGTTACACCCACTGCTGAGTATAGACCTCTCTATTACGCCACTCTTCTCGGTCCTGTGCAGTCCTTTGCCACGCTTTCCCAGCTACATTTACGATGTCATCCGACCATCGGGCGGGTGGTCTGATGATGAAATACAAAAAGGAATATTACGATGCTGTAGGTACCTACGTAGTAAATATTCTAATTGGCGGCAATTGGCTTGCACCCTCTCACGTATGGAATGCTAACTTCTGCAAAAGGAAAAGGGCTTTGTCGATGAGTGACTATACCGCCCAATCAGTAGCATCTTAGCTTAGTCTTCTTCTTCTTCTTGATTTCTTCTTATTATCTTTTTATTTCTTCTTCTTCTTTTTAATAATTGCAACTGTTTCACTTCACTTCAAATATGTATTCATGTCACGTCAATTTGATTTTGAAAAAACATGGCGGCTTGTCATTTCAAAACTCCAACGGAAATCTTTCGTCAAATGAGAAATCTTCTTGAATACTCCCCTATTCCATTTGCCAAATCTCCTGTTACGTATCCAAGGCTTCATTAGTAAAATGCCACCGAAATTACATAATAAAACCTAGTAAAACACGAGAAAACTTAAGGTGCTTGACACGATGCGATTTCAACCCATACGATATCGTATCGCACGGCAATTTTCCACGTGTAAACGCTCATCGTATGCGATTTGTCATAGATAGCGCGACGCTCGTCGGCACGTTCAATGGGCGGGGCTTGACAAATCGTACGAAAAATTGCATCGTGTAAATGCACCTTAGCAGAGCCACTAGCTCCTTCAAAAATGGCGAAAATAAAGTTGTGGTCCTGCTTAGATAAAAAAGTAAAAAATAGTGTAGGACCGACAGAACCTTCATTCGAATTTTGTTTTTCACTTGACCATTGATTTTACTTTTTATCATAATAACGTAGATTGTTTATGTACTACTAGACTATAATTTTTGCGATTTTAAAATATGTCATATCCGATAGTGTAGAAACGTTATATTTTTATTTTTTTAAGACAGCTTGCAAATGAATTTTTAATACATTTTTCTCCGGCTTTATTTATTATTAAAGCAGGGGGTATTAAAGCGATGAAGAAATTTAGCCTTGGGGGTTCATAGGCCTTCTTAAAGTCCCATTTAGTATATCTTACCCTTATATGACGACCTCTGTGGCGCAGTGGGCGAAGGTCCGCCTGTGATGCGGAAGGTTGCGGGTTCGATCCCCGCCGCGGGACAAATGTTTTGTATGACCTACAGATATTTGTCTCGGGTCTGGTGTTTCTATAAATATAATATATATGCATTTACAAACAAAAAGTATATAAGTAGTCTAATAAACCATGATTGGATTTAATTTTTTAAAAAGAAATACCAAGCTAACCTAGAAACATCACTTTTAATTATAATTCACAAAACAACAATCGACATAACTTAACTGAACTTAACCAACGAATTTAACCAACACCCTATCTAACTATCTGAACTAAGGCACTATAGTTCCTAGTATACGACCGTCGCACCCGAGCGCTCAAGAACAACTGGCGCAAGGCAGCGCGCGCGCCGGTGACGCGGAACTATCCCCACCAGCTGCGTCATTCGATAGCTCCGCCCCTTTGGCCTGATAAGTCCTCTAAGACGGCCGTTCCTGATGGCTGAACGACCTCGTCAGCTTGATTTGCTTCCGACTCCTCAGTCACATCATCTGAAGCGTTATCTGAAACATTTTCAACAACGTTACCAACAGAAACGTTTAACTACCTGTTACTAAGTAAGCGCAATCGTATTATCGAGTAATCGCATTAAAATACGCTGCAGATTACAAGTTGTTTTACCAATGATAGAGTTCCGGACCTCAATCATTACCAAAACAACAGCAACTTCGTCTGATTAGTCGAAATAGGTAAGTAGCGATAAATGTCGAGGCTACACAAAGCATAATTGAAATAGGTAAGTAGCGATAAATGTCGAGGCTACACAAAGCATAATCGAAATAGGTAAGTAGCCATAAATGTTGAGGCTAAACAAAGCACTGCCATGCCACAATGTCGGGGCAAAAGATAACGGGTTGCCACATGTCAGGGCAAACGATAACCACAATGTCGAGGTTTCAAGCAACGGGTTGCCACAATGGTGGACTTGTGATTAATATGCTGCCACAATGTCGGGGCTGCTCGTATAACTCACCACTACTGAAAAACACTTCACACGTCTCTGGGGTCCACTCGCCTCGCCACTGAACCATATGCTCTGCGGCGGTCTGCGTTTTCTTTCCATACGAGCCAGCCAACAGCTCGAGCTCGTATCGGTGATGTGGTAACACTCGCATGACCTTGTAGGGGCCACGCATCCCGGAGTCTAGTTTTCCTGTGCTCTGAGAATTTTTACTGACAAACACAAAACTGCCAACGTCAAACGTGCGTGGCTGTCGGCGACGCTCATTGACGTATGCGTCCTGACTCCTCTGATTTTCAGCAAGTAGCTCGGATGCTCGCTGTCTTCTCAGCGTAAGAAGAGCTTCACGGTTAGGGTGAGAGCTACTTAAAGCGACGTCACGAACAAGGGACCTAAGGACTGGAGTCGCGCCTTCAATACCAGTCAGTAGCTGCAGGGGTGAAGTCCGGGTAGTTGCCTGTTTTGTCATATTCAAAGTTAGCTGAACTTTCCATAAGGCGTCTGACCACTGAGTTCCCTTAGCGTTAACTTCAATTCGTAGCATATTAAGAACGGTCCGGCAATAGCGTTCAACCTGGCCGTTTTCACGGTGCATTTCAGGCGTGATAAAATGTAGGGCGCAGCCTAGCTCTGTAACCCATTCCTGAAATGACGCACTTTCAAACATTCTACCGCGGTCGCAAACTATTGTCGATGGCGTACCAAACAGTGAGATGGTATTGGCAAGTACGCGCTTTGATTCGGTAGCATCTTGTCTGTATAGAGCGTATAACAAGCAGTACTTAGAAAAGGAGTCTACTACGAGGAGTATGTAACGGAAGCCGTTTGACTCGGTAAGCGGTCCGAGGACATCTATATGAACCATAGAGAAGGGCATGTCGGGCTTCGTCCAAGATTCTATAGGCTGGCTGGGAGCTCGCGGCACCTTCTTGTGTGACAAACATACAATACAATGACCGATATATTTCCTAATGAAAGGTCTTAGCCCGGGGAACCAAAAGTGACGCAATACAAGCTCTGTGGTCTTATCTATTCCTATGTGGTCGTGATCATCGTGGAATACCCTTAACAAGCTAAGCCTATGGCCTTTGGGAATAAAGCAGAGCATACGTGAGTCTTCGCCGGTTGTCGAGTACTTGTAATACAGCAAGTCATTCTTAATAAAAAACCGTGTAGAATCTAACTGACCATCTCTCAGTTTTTCCATTAAAATTTGAGTTTCCGTATCGGCCGTCTGAGCAATTTTTGCCCAATTTCGCGGATTTTGTATTTGAAGGACAGTAGCGGGCTGTCGGCTTAAAAAGTCGGCGTGTTGCATAAGGCAACCCTTACGATACTCTAACGTGAACTCGAAATCCTGCATATATATCCACCAGCGCGCCACGCGAGGTAACAAGTCCCGTTTACGCTCAGTTAACTTTAACGAATTACAATCAGTTACAATTTTGAACTTTATGCCTATTAAATAATGCCGAAAATGTTGTAATGCGCGAATGATTGCTAATGTCTCGAGTTCATAGCTGTGATAACGGGACTCGGCACCCTGCGTGGACTTACTGTAATAGCCGACAACTCGCTTCCGTCTACCCTCATGTTCCTGCATAAGAATGGCACCGAACCCAATTGCACTTGCGTCTGTATGAAGCTCAGTGGGCAAGTTGGGATCGAAAATTGCTAAAACGGGTTCTTCAGTCAGACTCTTAATAACATAGTTGCGCGCAGAATCCTGTTCCGTACCCCATATGAAAGGTTCGCCCCTCCTGAGTAATCTGGCAATACAAGCAGTTTTTGAAGCATAGCCTGCAATGTACCTACGAAAATAGCCCGCCAAACCCAAGAATTGACGAACCTCTCTCACATTAGATGGTTTCGGAGACTTAACTAAAGCTTCAGTCTTACTCGGGCTCGGCCGTACCTGACCATGTCCAATAAGTCGGCCCAGATACTCTAACTCAGTGTCTAGAAACGTACATTTTTTTAAGTTCACTGAGAAGCCTGCGTCAGTGAGTGTTTTTAGAACTTCTCGTAAAGTTTCTAGACCATCTTGGACAGTATTGGACATGATCAATACGTCGTCTATATAAATCAATACTTTGCCAGCATCAATCAGGTGCTTCAGAGTTTTGGTGATGATTCTCTGGTAGACAATGGGCGCATTAGCGAGGCCATATGGCATCTTAACATATTCGTAATGCCCTTCACATGTGACAAAGCCTGTCTTACTTATAGAATCATCACCCTTCATCGGAACCTGATGGAAACCGGTTGCCATATCGAGACTAGTAAAATACTTAAAGCTACCTAGTCTGTCTATGTGGTCATCAATCAATGGTAGTGGAAACCGTTCCTTAACAGTGACAGCATTTAAAGCCCTATAATCTACGCACATCCTGTCAGCCCCATCCTTTTTCTTGACGAGGATGACAGGACTTGCGTACTCTGACTGTGACTCACGGATCACACCTTTACTTAACAAGTCGTTAATAATATCACGAACGCGTCGTTTCTCATCTGCAGAGAGTTTGTAAGGTCGATAGTTAATTGGTATGTCACTGTTAAGTTTGATCTCCATACTACCGGTATTTACTGTAGAAGTCGCTGTTCCCGTTGTGAATGTGTTTGAAAATTCGTTAATCAAAGCCATTAATAAATCTTTTTCACTATCTACTAATGGTGTTTTTACTTTAGAGAAGTCTAAACTTGCGACATTATTTACATGCGAAGCCCTAATTAAACGTTGAGAATCATTTTTACGAATATAAGTAACTCCACTCCGATTTAGTACATCAGTGCCTATTAAGATCGGAGCATGCATGCAATCCGAAGGGACAACATATAGATCCACCTCGACAGATAGTTCAGGGAATTCAATTACGGCGCTCACATACGAAGTGGATTCTATATTTTGGCTACCAATACCTCTCATACAACGATATGTTGGAATCCTATTTAAATCAAAATGTCTTAAAACAGAGTCTGATATCAATGAAATATCAGAGCCCGAATCTATTAAAGCATCGACTGGCACATTCCGAATAACGGCTGGCATTACGTTGTTTTGTCGGGAGGCGTCTCTGAGCAAAAATTTACATTGTTTGCAGTATTTTTATCATTAGACTTTGATTCTACGCGTTCTTTAGTGAAACAAGTCTCAACGGAATGCCCAACTTTTTTACAGAACGTGCAAGTCTTAGCAGGCTTTGAATTTAACTTTTTTGGGTTCGAATTATTAGAACTCGAACTGTAACTCGTTTGTGTTCGAGGGTTCACGGGATTCGATTCAGTTTTTATTAGCTTTTTCGGGCAATTTATCTGTTTATGACCTATGTTTCCACATGTGAAACAAGTCAACCGATCATACTGCATAGGTGCTTTGCGTTTTCGCGAATCAGGAAGGTAGTTTGAGTTTGACGGGCGAACAGGATTGCTGGTAGCATTTCTAGGTTTTATGTACACTGACAAAAATTCGACAAGATCCTTTGACCCGAGTTTGGCGTTGGCAGTGGCGGCTTTCACTTGAGGATCGGAAATGCCACGGATCACTATTGCGGTTTTCAGTTCATCTGAAAGCCCCTTAACGATGTTTAAGCGCAACAGGGACCTTCGTGCGTATTCTGCGTACGTCGTGAATTTATTAGAACTTATGCTCATGACGTCATATAGAACGGTGGCCATATCAACTTCTCGTGGACAAAGAGATCGGAATTCTACTTTAAAATTAGTCCACGATCGATCATTGGTCACCCAATCATTGAGCCAAGTCTTTGCATCACCACGTAAGCAGCCACCAATACGCCCCAGGCATTCCCGATCGTCCCAGCGATTCAAATCTCGTGCCAGATCTACCTCCGCACTCCACACGTCAAAGTCATGCACAGCGGGATCAAAGGTAGAAATGTAGTAATGTTTCGATCTTACTTGCATCAACGAAGAAATAGCACCCACAATCCTGTCCGCAGCGTCGTTCTCTCGCGGCGCCTCGGAGGTCACACCTGTAGCATGTGTTTCGATACTGCTAACAGGAGCCTCCGAGGTCACCGAAGCGGGCAATGGCGTGTTGTTTTCAGGGCACGGGTGCGACGGCAAGGGAGTAGACGTCTTTATTACGCTCGAAGACAACCGTGCTTCTAACGCGTTTAATCGATCGAGAATTTGATTCAAAGGATCAAGTCGAGGGCTTTCCCGGCGCCCAAAAGAGCTATCGCGGCGCCTATGTGACCTTATAGATGTCTCAGACCTATCACGACTCCGCCTAGGGGACCTACTGCGCGTTCTGCTAGAACGGTCTCGACGCCTCGTATTAACATGACGAACTGTATTCGAATCTCTAAATTTCTCTCGAGATCTACGCTCATATTGGTTTTCATGCGGCGTGCTTTCACGACTCGACATGATTTTAACGACACACAATAACGATAGGTACTACAAAATAATTTACTTACGGCGCAAACAGGAAACGACACGAAAATACACTCACGAAAAAATGCACACGTGTTCACTCACTGTTCGAAAACTAAAGAAAAAAATAAAAACTGATGGCGAACGATTAAAGCTGCGTGTTTGGTTATCTTATCCCACGCGCTGATCTAATAAACCATGATTGGATTTAATTTTTTAAAAAGAAATACCAAGCTAACCTAGAAACATCACTTTTAATTATAATTCACAAAACAACAATCGACATAACTTAACTGAACTTAACCAACGAATTTAACCAACACCCTATCTAACTATCTGAACTAAGGCACTATAGTTCCTAGTATACGACCGTCGCACCCGAGCGCTCAAGAACAACTGGCGCAAGGCAGCGCGCGCGCCGGTGACGCGGAACTATCCCCACCAGCTGCGTCATTCGATAGCTCCGCCCCTTTGGCCTGATAAGTCCTCTAAGAGTAGTTTATCAGTCTTCTAGTACCCATACCACAAGCTCAAGCTTACTTTGGGGCTAGATGATGCTGTGTGAAAAGTCCAGCATTATTTATTTATTTATTTTATTTATATATAATTAGTTTTAAATATTGTTAGATATAATTTCTTCGATTTTTTCAAAATGACTTCAGTTTTTTTATACACATATCGACATAAAAATTCATTTTCATTAAAAAATGAGAAACTTTAATATTTTCATTTTATTAATTAATAATAGGTAGGTAAGTTAGCACTCCAAAAAAGGAGGAGGTTCACACAACATAACTCCCGTCATTATTGAGACAATTCATAAAAAGTTTCGCTTGGGACTTATACTTCCGGGGTATATCCGGGGACGACCTCTGTAGCGCAGTGGGCGAAGGCCCGCCTGCGACGTAAAAGGTTGCGGGTTCGATCCCCGCGGCGGGACCAATGTTTGTATGATCTATATCTTTTTATGTATAGTATTATGTATGTATTTACAAACAAAAAGTATATAAGTAGTAAGTATATTAGTATATCAGTTATCTGGTTCCCATAGCACAAGCTTTGCTTAGTTTGGGGCTAGATGATGCTGTGTGAAAAGTCCAACATTATTTATTATTTATTTATATACCCCTAAGAGTTAAAACAACATTGAAATCTGTTTATTTATAGTGATTTAAAACGTATTTTTAACTCTAAAAATTCAAAAGATCAGTTTTATTGAAACGCATACCTACACCTAGTTCCAAAACCGTCCGAGGTGATAATTCAATTCTAGATGTAGACCATTGTTTGACGGAATTAACATGAAAATGTCATTATGCATCAAAAACGCCTGATGACAGGAGGAAAATACTCAAGGATTTAAACGACAGACTATTCTGCGGTAAAGACAAAGATAGATATTCATAGTTGTGGTTTTCGCTGAATCACGCAAAATTTTTCAAAGTCAAAGTCAAAGTCAAAAAGCATTTATTCAGTAGGACCGCTGGGATCACTTTGAAACGTCTTAAAACTAGGTGATTCTACTCCTGTTCCTTCGCGACCTATTCCTATTTATCTTCTGAAAAGTAAGGAACCCTAATCATTTTGTGTTAAATACACCTGAGTATAATCCATCTATACTAATCATCATCTTCCTGCCCTTTTCCCACATTATGTGGGGTCGGCACAACATGGTGTTCTTCTTCCATTCTCCTCTATCAGCCGTCATCTCAACACTCACTCCTTTCTTACTCATGTCATCCTTTACACAATCCATCCATCTTTTCTTTGGCCTACCTCTACTCGTAAATCCATCAACATTCATACCAAGCACTCTCCTAGTTACATGACCTTCTTCTCTTCTCATTACATGCCCATACCATGCTAGCCTGTTGCTCCTCATCTTTTCATTCACTGGCGCCACTTTCACACTTCTAAATCCATCTATACTAATATTAATGTGAAAGTAACTCTGTATATCTGTCAAACTGCTGAACAAGCAGTGGCGTAGCTAGGTAGCCAAGGGCCCTGGTGCAAAATAAACCGGAGCCCTAACTGAACGGTTTATCAAGTATTTGATTTTTTGTAAAAACTTACGATTTGATGCATCATTTTCTGGGTAACTATTTCAAAAATCGAATAATGCAGTTATTTTTTTTTTTCAAAATAATCATTTTCTACCTATACTTTCCTAAGAACAAAACCTTCAAGTACCCTACAAGTATTTTAAAAGTTATATAATAAAAAAGTTGTGTACTTTAGTAATTAAAATCAAATTTTCGAAAATTCGAAATGTTTTCGAAGCCTTGTTTTTATTACCCTAAAAAAACTAAACAATACCAAAATAAATATTAATATAATAAATTCCAATAGACATAATAAATAATATAATATTATCGTAAAAGTATTTTAACTTTTACGATAATATTATATTATTTATCAATTTGTTCATTAAACCAGACAGGTGTTAAATAAAAAAAATGACAATGACATTTTAATACCTACGCATAAAACCGCTACATTTTCTTTTAAATTTCCCGTGAACTTGGCTCGGACAAAGCCTGCGCATGCGCGCACATTCTAGATTCAAATCAAATGAACAGGTTCTCTGCGTCACAGCGCACACTTAGAAAAGTCAGTGTGCGTGCGTTTGCGAAATTTTTTATATAAACGTGAGAATCGCGCGGCGATTTTCATTGATAAATCGCCTTTTGATCGATGCAGACATCGGTTGCATTGTTCTACAACGCGCGGGAAATCGAATGTGGCATTTGAATTTTCAGATAATGTAACAATCGAAAATCGAATAAGTGAAAAAATAATCTGTGGCACGTATTGTGTGATTATTATTGAATTTTGTGTTTCGAACACATTGTGTTGTGAAAATGAAGGAGCTTGTTCAAATTTGGAACAGGGTTGCGAATCGCCGTTGCTCGAATAACATCACTGAACGTGAATTGAAGGAGCTATCGAATAATCGATTGAAGATAGCGGACATCGATAAATCTAATTTTGAATCGAATTTGGCAGAATGTGAAGGTTTAAATAACAGAGATATTGATTTTTCTGAGGGCAAAGACGCTATTATCAATCGATTGTTTGAGAAAAGGAAGAAAGGGCAGATCGCGCGGCAGCCGAAATGTAAGTCTACCTCCATTATTTTTATTGTTTATCAATAATAAGCCTTTGGTCATAAATTTAAAAAGATAATCTTAATACGAAGAAAGTAAAAGCTTCAAAAGTACTTACTTTTGACGATAAAAGTATAGAACAGAATAGAATTGAAAATTAAAAAAAATATTTATTGTACACCATACATAAAAAAAAATACAATAAACTAAAAAACTTAACGAAGATTGTCGGCGGTCTTATCGCTAAACATAATCTAAAATGAATAGGAACAAACAAGAAAATTTAATATATTTTTATCTGCCTCAAAAATTTGCTTCAATGAGAATTTAGCAATCAATTGATCTTTAACTTAAATAATATATTAATACATTATCTGTGGTAAAACCAATTATTAACACGAATTCTTGACAAATTAATAACTGTAGTTTGACATCCTACACTGTGAGAAACCTTTAAGTACCATTAATTAATTTATATCTTATACATTTTTTATATCTTATTTCATCATATAATTAAAAAAATTCGCTGTTTGTGTCAAAAAAATACGGATGCCTTCAGGTAGATCCATTATTTATACTTTAAGACTCAAAATCCATTTCTAAAATAAAATACCTTAGCGTAAAAATGTTTAGATACCTATAAGATAAGACTAAATTAATTTTAAATTTAGGTAAATTTGTATTAGGACTACAACGCAACTTATTTTAATTCGTACTACCTACGTGGGTATACAAAGGAAAACAATTTCAAACGCTAAAAAATATTTACATATATTTACAAAATACAACAGGATTAGTCAAGCTATCTAAGGATCGTTAAAAACGATCTATAGATAGCTCAACTGATCCAGGTCACTGTCAATCGGAAGCGTGCCGAAAACACTGGCGGCATTACCACGCTGGATGGCAATGCTGATCCTTTGAGACAAAAATGTGCCAGCTCTCGGATCACGCTAAAATAATTTATATTATTTAGACAATTAGGTAGTTATAAATGAATGAGAATATGTCTACCGCACTCCAATAATGAGATCAATGGGGAAGTTAAAAAGTACAGTATTCTTTAACTCGAATAAAAAGTAGACACGCAACTTTTGAAAAACATAAAGCTATCGATTCTATACAAATGGACACAAAGTAATCAATCTTCATTATATACATAAAACTTTTAGAATACTGACTGACTGACTTACAACCAAATTAAAAAGCCAGTTTAAAAAAAAATTGAGCCATTAAGAACATTCTGTTAAGTTTTATAATGTTTTTTTTGTGCAATTATAATTATATAAAACAGGTGTATAAGTAGGCATAATTATAATTGTACAAAATGTTGATTTCCGCGTTTAACTATTATTTTTTATTTCGTAAAATGGATCAAAAAAAGGTTTGTATATTTCTTGTTTTGTAATAGTAGGTATGTATAATTGCTGTCCGTCGTGTTACCCGCGGTTCCTCGGGAAAACTTGACTTTTCCGGGATAAAATTTAGCCTTTGTTACTCGGGGATAAAGTAGAATTCTAATGGTTAAATAATTCTTAAATCAGTACAGTAGTTTTTTGAGTTTATTCGTTACAAACATACAAAAATAGTAAAATAAAAATACACACTTTTCCTTCTAATATTATATTAGTATAAATTATTGAATACTTTATCTGAATGCAACCGTTTTAGTTTTCGGGAGTCATTTGTACAATGGTTAGATATCGAAATATTCAGGCGGCCATATTGAAAAAATTTACTAACCTAGAAATGTTGGATTCCATTAAAATATTCAAACTCCTTAGCATAATAATAATTAACCTTAACATATGAACAAAGTCAGGGGAGTTTCACTATAGGTTATGACCGGGTTATCAAGGATTAAATACTTTCTATTTTAATAACCATTGGATTTTAAATCACACCTCTTTGTTATAACCAATTTATTAACAATATTTTACCTTCCCGTTCACTCGTTCTTGATAGATCTCAGGCAACGTCGCGCGGTCAAAAAAAAGGGTGACCGCAGGAACTAGTAATTTAGCGAGCGGAGACGCGCGCTGTAGCATATGAACGGGATTAGACTATTCCTATTAGATGTGGGTTAGTTATACTTGCCACAGATAAAATAATAGATAGTATAGTTATAATTAATTACCTATATTTTGTAAATTATACAATTTCAGATTATTTCACATACTATTGTGTGAATAACAGTAAAAAACTAAGAGAAAATAGAACTAAAAAAATCTACGCAGCCAAAGTAATTTTATATGCGTAGATTTTTGCTTCCTGACACGTCATACTAAACTAGTTATTCGACTTGGTTCAAGATTAATTTAAAGGTCTTAAATTGAATATAGATACAATTGGTCTACCTAACGAAGGCGGGTTGGTCTTAATTGTGTGTGTAAATGAACATACACGTTGTTTCTGTGTGCGTAAACTCGGGAACGCTCCATAGAAGAATGATCACAGAGTTTAGGCACACAGAAGAAAATCTACACACACAAATATCGTTACGCCTGGCCCTTGATTCATAATACAGTGGAATGCATTTGGTTCGGAATCGACCGACAGCAACCAATCAGAGTGCAGGAATTGATCCGAATTTGACGTTTCTTGCACTGTGATTGATTTTCGGTAGATTCCGAAAGGATGCATTCCGCTGTATTATAAATCAAGGCCCTGAAAAGCGTCATAGCGTGGCTTTACCCTATTTACCTATTTATAATATTATATGTTTTATTCATATTAGGACAACTAAAACAGGTAGGTTAACAGTATATTTCTTACGATAAGTCACAACTTATGATTCATACGTCACACAATAATTAGTTCGAGAAAAATATGAATCCATTGTCATACGAGATTAAAAAAATTACCGTTCATACGTAAAAAATACTAAGTCGTATTTGAAATTCTTCCGCTATTAGGTCTAATCATTTTAAAATCTTGATAGCAAAATGTTACCCAGTGAGATCCACACGATTAGTAAATACGTGCGGAGCTGACTAAGCTGCGGGTTTCCTCACGATTCAATGGTTTAAGCACGCTTCAATATTTCAGATAACAAAATCTTTATAAAAATACAAAAGTAATCTTATTCAATTCTATCTATCTATATAAGCCCTTTTATCCTGAACAAGAATGGGGTTCTTTGAGTTTCTTATAAAATGTCTCTTTGTTCAGTGTGCCTCATGGCAAAGGCCTCCTCCAAATATTTCCACTGCTCTCTATCTCTGTTTAAGATTTTGTATTGGAGGGTTTTGGTCTTTTTCTCTCGCGGTGACCAGCCGTGTTGAGAGAATGTTTTGTTGTCTTATTCAATTATTATTAAGAAATATTTAATGAAGTCTCTATTTGTTTGTTGGAGCTATTTTATGAAATTTCTAACACCTTTTTACGCAATCTAGCTTGCTTAGTCCTTGATAAATTGACAAAGTAAAGCAATATTCTGAGCGGTCACAAAGTGGAGTGACCGCTAAGTGGCATTATCAACCGAACGCTTCCGTGCTTCGGAGGTCGGTTGTCGGGTCCAGCTGCTTAGTCGCTAGGCCATGACGGAGGAAGGCGACCTAAAAACTCCGTCACCAGAATTGGCCACTCTTACTAACTAATTACCATTAATGAAAAAAATATACAGATACCTATAGTACGCACAACCAATATTTAGCTCTCTGAAGTTGCGCAGAACCTATTCTTGATGAAAAAGTCAGCGTTGTATAGGTGCCTCGCTCAGTTTGTTGCATCGTCCTATCTCGCCTACTCGCGCAAAGCTGCGCAATCATTTAGTGCACCTAACTTCAGAGAGCTAAAGATCGGTTGTTCGTATTGTACTTCGTGATTTAAAAATTACATCTGATGTATAATTTACGAAAAATATCGTAAATTATACATCATCCCGATAATTAAAGCAGGCCCAGCTGGACAAAGTTGACATGTGGTTGCAAAAATGGAGAATTAAAAATTAGAATAGAATAGAATAGAATAAAGTTTTATTTTCTCCACATCATATACAACAGTTACAATAGGTACTTAAATCTACACAATTTTATGTGGGTGAAAATACGGCTACCCCTCAGCATTTTCTCCAACAGCTCGGGAGTGTTGGAGCGTTGGTTTTCAGTGGCACCATTAGGGCAATTCAATGGAACTGCTCCTAAATCTCCTCCTCCCAGAACTGATCTGATTATGGCTGACGAGCCGATGGAAGATAAAATTGGAAAAAAAACACCCGATAATTATTATCGGTTGTCAATAGAAATACGCTTATTGGCTTTTAACGACCTCCGCGTAAACTAGCTACCACAAATAATTATACCTTTATTGACTTTACATTAAATTATTAATTAATAACACGCAACACATGTAGGAACTAAAAAATGAATAGCACTGATAATCGTAACAAGTTGAAATCTATGGTCTCTGACTACCATTATAGAAAAGGGTCGTGTGAAACTCAAAGTAAAAAATTATTATTATGACCGCTGGGATCACTTACCCCGTCTTACGTGGGCGGTGTGACGCGAACGCGTTTGCGAAGCGAAGAGATGCGATTCGATGCGGCGCGGCAGGTCTGTCCTACGTGCGCGCGAATCTTCCTACAGACTTCAGATTGAGTATACCGGTTCGCGCGTAAAAGTCAAACAAACTGATCGCGTTCGCTTCGCTTCGCGCCGCGCCGCACCGCACCGCTCACGTAGGACACTTCCATAGTAAATGGACTGTTTAATTTTTTCCGCGCCGCTTCGCGTTCGCGTCAAACCGCCCACGTAAGACGAGCCGTTAGAATAGTCTTAAAAGAAGGTGATTCTACTGTTCCTTCGCGACTATACTGTACACTCGGGTATGCTTCCTTTTCCAGGATAAAATCTAATCTGTTCTATTCTAAACTATAATATCTCTGTGCACATCATTTAAATCCATTCAGTAGCTTTTGTATGAAGTAATAAAAACCATACCTGCATCCTCAAACTTTTTGTATTAGTAGGTTAATGACCTGTTATGAACCTATACAGTTTTTATGAGAAATCTTTTTCTATTCTACCGTACCTACCTCGAGAGTAGGTATAGTACTTATCTACCCTTTAAAAGATAAAAGAGTTTTTGAAATCGATCCACAGTTGACGGAGATATCGGTGAACATAAGTATATAGAAAAAAACCGGCCAAGTGCGAGTTGGACTCGCGCACGAAGGATTCCGTACCATTATCTATAAAATCGGCAAAAAAACACGTTTGTTGTATGGGAGCCCCCTTAAATATTTATTTTATTCTGTTTTTTAATAAAAAAAATTATAGCGGCAACAGAAATACATCATCTGTTAAAATTTCAACTGTCTAACTATCACGGTTCATGAGATACAGCCTGGTGACAGACAGACAGACAGCGCAGTCTTAGTAATAGGGTCACGGTTTACCCATTGGGTACAGAACCCTAAAAAAAAAGATATGGCCGCACATAGACCCTCCTCCTTTTTTGAAGTTGATTTAAAAAACACTTTTAGGAAACACGTTGAGGGTAGGCACACAAAGTGTTAAAAGACGTCTACCGAAGCCGAAAGAGGTAGATACAGCATCCCAACACAACTAAATCCAAAAGGATTTTCCGAAAAAATCATTATATCCGGAGAAAACAGCGTTTGAAGATTACTGTTTGCGTATGTACTGGGCGCGTTGTTTTACGTAGATTGCTGGATTTTGAATTTTAATTGTTTTTTTCTTTTATAAATGAAATTATTAGGTAGGTATGGTCTTATTATGGATTACTAGTACTAAATAAACGGAAATAACATAAAATGACGTAGCTAAGTCAAAACAACATTTGTTTTTTTTTCCGCTAAACATGTTCAGAATCATGGTCTGATTGTAACCCCTCAGTTTTCGGTAATAGTCTTTTTACACCCCGTATATTACCTGACTCAATCATGTAGTTAAAATATTTACTCGAGCGAATCTCTTGCCTTTGCACCTAAGAAATCCCCGAATCATTTAAGCTCATAATTATGTTTAAATAGGTAATTACGTTAACACAAAATGTCAACATCACTCCATAACAAAAGAATCATTACTTGTCTATGTAACTTACATAATAATTAAAAGCATTATGACATAAGGCACTATTATTTACGTTCATAATAACTGTTAACATATAATTAACATAATTGGCCGTGTAATTATAAGTAAACTAAGTATTTAATTCAAAGCAAAATACTTATGCTTCTACAAAAGGGGTTGAATTTACGTAAAACAAGGTTAAATTTCAACCTCATTGTGAAATATATTTAAACTGGCCGTGTAATAAGTAAACTAAGTATTTAATTCAAAGCAAAATACTTATGCTTCTTCAAAAGGGGTTGAATTTACGTAAAACAAGGTTAAATTTCAACCTCATTGTAAGAAATATATTTTTAACGGGTGTTTATTTTTAACCCTATCTATAGGTACTGTTAGTTTTTTAGTAGGAAGAGAAATAATTGTTTTGATCCCTGTCTGTCTACTTCTATGGGAAAGAGGCATTTTAATTGTATGTTTATGTTTGTTTCATTTCCAACACACAAAGCTGTTCCTTAAACGGAAAGGGGTTGAAATTAAACACTTTTTTTTATTTCAACCAACAACAAATATGTGTGAATATTGGAAGAGACAAACTATTATGCTGTGTCAACTGCGATAAGGACTCTTTGGGTCGAAAGTCAAAGTATATTATTATGTGCCTAACTATTCCATCATCATCATCATCATCATGTCAGCCATCTAGTGTCCACTGCTGAACATAGGCCTCCCCCATCGATTTCCACAGCGATCGATCTTGTGCAGCCTGCACCCAACGGCTCCCAGCAGCCTTTACCAGATCGTCTTTCCATCTAGTGGGGGCCGTCCTCTACTACGGTTTCCGGTGCGTGGCCTCCACTCGAGAACCCTTCTGCCCCAACGGCCGTCAGTTCTACGAGCTATGTGCCCCGCCCACTGCCACTTCAACTTGCCAATCCTGTGGGCTATGTCGGTGACTTTAGTCTATGGATCTCTAAACTATTCCATATTATTTTATAAATTCGTAGAGCAGTAAGTAAACCACACGAACGACACCCGGCTATTAAGTCGCTACGCCACGATGGAGGTTTCAAGCCAGCCTAAAAACTCCGTCAATAGAGCCACTTAACTCATAATTCACAAAGAGACATACATTGCAAATTTTACCGTAAAATCGTGCCTAATGCTCATCATCATCAATCTACCTTGAAACTCGGGGTTTGCACAACCGTATAACTATGGTATTACGCAATAAGTACTTTATGTCAAACGATTAGATTTACTATGACATACATCATCAAATTTAAGCGCTTAGCTCTTGTCGGTGCAATGATGCAACTTCCTCCACCTCTCCCTTTCCAATGCGGTCTCCTTTAAGTACTAATTTATACGACATGACAGCAATCTTCTCTTTTATCTGACTCATGAAATTTATTCTAGGCCTTCCTCTTCCTCGTCTTCCTTCCACTTCTCCTTCTATGATGTTCTTGATAAAGCTGTCATGTCGTATAAGATGTCCAATCATTTTTCCTCTTCGATTTTGAATGGTGTTCATTAAAACCCGTATGACATTATGTGGGTCTTATTATAAAATTTTACTTGTGTACCTACACCACTTATATACACCAGCAGGTACCATTTATCTTGAAATTTACATGATGAGATTTATAGTTATTTTTAAGCGACGTTTCGGGAAACGATAGTAAATAGTTTATTACACAAAAGATACTAAATGTATGATCTAAACAAGGCGGCCTTATCGCTAAATAGCGTACTCTACCAGAACGATTTGGGGTGGGTTGCTCGAGGGTACGAGTTTGATTCTTGCGTCGGACAAGTACATGATCAGCTTACCATTTTGCTCGCAAAAACATATTTTTCAAAACTGATATAAAATAAAACTCAGTCATCCAATGTCATATAACATAAAAAGTGACATAAAATATAATTCAATTTAAAATTATATTATTATCTACAATACAATTAAATGAATACAATACGTGCTAGATTATAATCATAAAATCTTTGTTATTATAAGTATGAAGTTATTAATTTGATCTACGTGTGAACATTGTATAACAATTTTACCACATTTTCATTATGTATAATTGTTATGACAATAAAAATAACTTATTTTTTTTAATAAAAATGATTTTAAAAGGAACAATCTTGACATTCAAATGTTTATTATACCTAATGGTTTTTTAGTTATGTTTAATGAGTAGGTATGTCAAAAAAACCTCTGAGTTTAAATTACTTCAACAATGATTTCGAACCATAAATAATAATAATAACGCTGGACTTTTTCACACAGCATCATCTAGCCCCAAAGTAAGCAGAGCTTGTGTTATGGGTACTACATGACTGATATACTACCTATATACTATTTGTTTGTAAATAAATACGTATTATACATAGGAACACCCAGATCCGAGACAAATATTTATAGATCATACAAACATTGGTCCCGCCGCGGGGATCGAACCCGCAACCTTCTGCGTCGCAGGCAAGCCTTCGCCCACTGCGCTACAGAGATCGTCAATTCTAGGATGTCTTTAAAGATGTGTGTAGGGGGTGAAATTATGGTAATTCTTTTGATATTTGCATTTAAAGATTTTGTTATATATTAAGATTAATTTGTAATAAAAAATTTCCAGATGAACTTTGTAAACATGATGTAAGTAGGTAATGTTATATTTCTAATTATAGAAATTGCTTCGTTCACAGTTCATCATTCCAGTGAACTAAGTTATCAAACGATGCATTAATTATTTGTTATTATTGTTGCAATGCGGAAAAATAATACAATTTTATTATTCTTATGTAATTGATATGATTGATATATACTCAATGTACCTATTTTTTTTTATTTACTTACTACTACCTATTATTTAATGAGATTCATACAGGGTGTAACATTTAGAATTGTCATTATGGGAAAGTCTAAAACTACAAGACATACTGTATATAATAAGACATATCTGTTCTTAGGAACCATGTCATAGATTTTACTAAAAATGAAAACTGCATTCACACATTTTCAAAAAAACTTGTACTCAGCTCGGGAATCGAATCCGAACGTTTTGAAAAATGAAACTAACACTCTTTCTATTTAGATATCGATTGTGTAGGTCTTAAGCTGTAAATTTGACTATGAAACATGATGTCTAAAATTAATAAAAGCATTGTTTTAATATCCTAATTAAATATCCATAGATTTTAATTAATTTAAATGACCAAAAATACTGATTGAATTCGGTGTATCAATGAATTTTTCGTTTCGAATTGATATGCTCATCAACACGAGCTCTAAACAGTGATGGAAAACATCGTATGGAAACCAGTTAGTGATCTTATAGGCGGCGATGGGCTTGCAACCTGTCACGTATGGATTACAAACTTCTGCAAGATTTGGGTATGTATCAAATATGTGTTTGGACATGCCTCTTGACTACCCCCCTTGGACATCTTCAAAGGAACTTGGCTAACTTGACCTGAGATAATGTCTACCGTACCTTGGGTATACAATACAGTCGTACCTCTGTCCCGTTTAGTTTTTGTATACTCTGTTAAATATATTTAAATAAAAATTTAAACTCAAATGTTAGGCCAAAAAAACCAGTACCAATATCAATGGTTTTTCTAATTTTAGATTATTATTTTCAATCCTAAGCCGGTTTAAATAAATCATGTTTCTAGTTTTGATTAAGTACGCACTTTATGCATATAAATAAGATTTATTGTTATATTATATATAATCTAAGCTTAAAACAAAACTGTCGTGTTGACTGACAATGAATTTAAAATGCTGAGAATCAACTATTCTAGACCTCTGTGGCGCAGTGGGCGAAGGTCCGCCTGCGACGCAGAAGGTTGCGGGTTCGATCCCCGCCGCGGGACAAATGTTTGTATGGCCTACAGATATTTGTCCCGTGTCTGAGTGTTTCTATGTATAATATGTATGTATTTACAAACAAAAAGTATATAAGTAGTATATCAGTCATCTAGTACCCATAACACAAGCTCTGCTTACTTTGGGGCTAGATGATGCTGTGTGAAAAGTCCAGCATTATTTATTTATTAAGTATTTATAATTCATTCAAACCCCAACGACGACGACAACGATACAACCTCGTTGGCGTGGCGGACAAACGGCTGAAGGTGGTGCGAATTTGGTTTCTTGCGGCGGGACACATGCATGCTCTGTTTATTTGTTCAGACAACACCATTGTAAAAGATAGATAGATAGATAATTTATTTGGAAAAACATACACACAGACGAATATAATTACTTAGAAAAATAAACAAAGACTTTTTCAGGGCGTCTGCGTCGAAGCGACGCGTGATCCGAGAGCTGGATCAGCATTGCCATCCAGCGTGGTTATGCCGCCAGTGTTTTGGGCACGCTTCCGACTGACAGTGACAGTGACCTGGATCAGTTGAGCTATCTATAGATCGTTTCTATTGATCCTAAGATAGCTTGGCTAATCCTGTTGTATTTTTTAAATATATGTAAATATGTAGTAGCTTAGTTTTTAGACGACCTCTTCTTAGACGACCTCTGTGGCGCAGTGGGCGAAGGTCCGCCTGCGACGCAGAAGGTTGCGGGTTCGATCCCCGCCGCGGGACAAATGTTTGTATGACCTACAGATATTTGTCTCGGGTCTGGGTGTTTTCTATGTATAATATGTATGTATTTACAAACAAAAAGTATATAAGTAGTATATCAGTTATCTGGTTCCCATAGTACAAGCTTTGCTTAGTTTGGGGCTAGATGATGCTGTGTGAAATGTCCAGCATTATTTAAAAAAAAAAAAAAAAAAGTTTCTGTAAATAAAATTATTTATTAAGAAAGACAGAAAAGTATGAAAAGAAAAATGGTAGGTATAGTACAAAAACAAAAAAAAAAGCTTTATTACTTCTGTTTGACAATTTTACTAATTATTGAACACCTTAGATAGCTAATAATATAGGTGCCTAAGTTACAGGTAAACTTACCTACATAATTTATTAAGCCTAAGAAGATCATAAGAATCGCAATGCTATACAAAACTGAGAACACTTCGATAAATGTTGTGTCACTTGTATCATCAAAGTTACATCAAGAGTACTACTGATACTAACAATCATGTAAAAAGCAAAAATATAGATAATGCTGGACATTTTTCACACAGCATCATCTAGCCCCAAACTAAGCAAAGCCTGTAATATGGGAACCAGATGACTGATATACTACTTATATACTTTTTGTTTGTAAATACATACATATTATACATAGAAACACCCAGACAAATATCTGTAGGTCATACAAACATTTGTCCCGTGGCGAGGATCGAACCCGCAACCTTTTGCGTCGTAGGCGGACCTTCGCCCGCTGCGCCACAGAGGTCGTCATATATAATTCTCATAAAATATTTTCACTAAAAACTTAAATCCAACCAGACCATGAAACTTTTCACTAGTTAAATGCAAATCTTAATCGCGCGATACACGTTTTTGGTCAAGAACTAGTTTGGCGTAAGCACAAAAAACTATCGCTATTTGAGACATAGTTTGTTTTTGACCGTTTCTTTCCGCGACAGAGAATTGATTCCATGAGTAGATCCATACTGTAAGTAACTCTGTTTGTCTGACGCCCAAACCGCTGAACAGATTAGGCTGTTTGGCATATATAAAGGGAATAATAACGGCCTTCACAAGCACAATCTATCGCGACTGATACAGCAAATCGTGCGCGAAAGAACGCGTAGCTTCAAGCTTCGAAAAAAATATCGTGCGCGAGTGCACGTACAGGCAATTGTGCGGGAAAGCCGCATGCCGAGGTTGTATTTATATTTGACAAGAACTAACGAGTAATCGCGCGCAACAGAACGCGTAGCTTCAAGCTTCAAAAAAATTATCGCTTGCGATTGCACGTACAGGCTTTCCCGCACGAAATCTGTACGCGTATTCCTGCGCGATAGATTGTCCGTGTGAAGGCTGCTAATACCAGGGAAGGATCATAGGCAACTTTTTATCCGAAAAAATAAAATATCACGAGGGACCACGGCTCACATTTCGGGAGCGAAGCTAGTTAATAATAATATGTGGCGGCTATAACAAGTACCTAAACGGGCTGACGCGTACATTACAAACAGCGCGTCGGCAGTCGCATTTTTACTCCCCACTCGCTCAGTCATGTCTTATTAATCGTGGGAATACAAATTCAATACCCGAATTCATGAGTTGTCATTTGTGATCCACCACTACCTTCTCACAATAAGTTAGGGGATAGGTTTAGCACCCCCATCCCTCACAAATATAATAAACAGGATAACGACTGTATCAAACTGTATCCAAGGTACAGTAGACATTCTCTCAGGTCAAGTTATCAAGATCCTTTGAAGATGTCTAAAGTAGTCAGAGGCATGTCCAGGACATATTTGGCGCATGCACACACTTTGCTCGGTTGGGAGCCCATTGCCGCGTATAATACTGGTTTCCTAGTGATGTTTCCAAAATGTAGGTACATTTTACGAAAAAAAAGTTGTGGCACTCCGGGAGTGCCGACAGAAGTGATGACTTGAACGAAGTGTCAAACCGTGGGAAACGCCGATAGACCCCGAAGTTTGTCGATCTTTGCCGAAAAGTAACATTACAGTGTCGCGAATTCAATTATTTTTCCCATCATAAATGCATAAAGAAGTTTTCACTTCAAATTATGTAGGTATAGCCGGAATTGGAACCTATAAAAAAACCTTTGAAGACTAAAAACAAATAGCAAAAAAACAACATCGAATAAATTGCTACAAAAAAACGGTTAAAACTAAAACTTTTTAGGTCTGTGATTATAACAATTAAATTTAATGACCTGTTCTCAAAAACAATGCATACAAAAACATGACATCAAATTATTTTTTATAAAATAAATGGCCCAGAGCATCATTTAACTATGTAAATCGACACCTTAAAGGAACAACATGATAACCCACTTTTTAACATTTACAGGAAAGCGTGTCGAAGTTAAAAGAGACTTTTTTATATTAAGGGTTTTGTCGCTTAGCGACCACATCACCATTAAAAGAGACTTAAATCTTTGTATTTATCACATTCAAATTAAGGTTGAGGACAAAAGAGCGTAATTTTTTAATCACGTAAAAAGGACCAACCTTAATTTACGTTCAACCAAAATAAAAAACATATTGCGTCACCGTGTGACAGAAACAGAGCTTTTCGAATACGCAATCCACAACTAAAAAAATTACGATTTGATTACATTTAAAATAAATTTATAAGACGTTGAATACCTTCCATAATTTTATTTACAAGACGAATATGAAGTTGACTCAAAACCAGCAAAAAAATGAGTTATAAAGTTTTTCCTAAAGTCGCAATCAATGTAACTTAAAAACCATGCATGGTTTATTATCAATAAACTTTTATTATGTAATTACATACTTTAAAAAGCTTCATATATTATCATTCAGCTATAAATCAGTAACTTTCAAGATCATTGTACTGCGCCAAGATTTTGCTACGAAAAATGAACTCAAATGCAACGGGATACGTGTCAAATTTGCTTACAAATGGTAACTAAACTTTTGTTTTTATTTTGGTAGTGACGCAATTTTTTGGTGGTTGCAAACATATCGAGGACTACCTTCAAAAGATTAAAACGCGCATTTCTGCATTTCACATTTGGGGGAGTTTCTTTATTGCATCCAAATTCATTCAAAGTCAAAGTCAAAAATCATATTCAGTAAGACCACTGGAATCACATAGAAGACCTTAGCAACCAATGCCGTGAACGAGCAACGAACACCTTTTGGGGCTTATCGCACTTTTAGGTGATAAGTAAGTTCGTATGAGTCAGTGGCCAACTCTGATGGAGTTTTTAGGCCTCCGTCATGGCTTAACGACTTAAATAGCCGGGAACGACTATTCAACGTGCCCTCCGAAGCACGGAAACGCTCAGATGTAAATGCCACTGGCGCATGGCGGTCACCCATCCACTTACTGACCGTTTCGAACGTTGCTTAACTTCGACGATCTATCAAGAACGACTAAGCAAGCACAACCACGAGCGCTTCCTTAGGTGATAAAGAAGGATTGATAAGGTTTCGAAAACGTAACATGAGCTCCTAATAGCGAAGGAAAACATCGTGAGGCCTATATTCTAATAAGCAGGGCTAACAACTTGTGTATTATTGAAACAAATAACTATAATTATTATAATAATATCGCCCAATAACAGGTTTGCTCACTATTAATAAATTAATTTTACAAGGTGTAACAAGTCAACTCATTATGAAAAAGAAATGGAAGCGCTCGTGGTCGTGCTTGCTCAGTCGTTCTTGATTGATCGTCGAAGTTAAGCAACGTTCGAAACGGTCTGTAAGAGGATGGGTGACCGCCAGTGGCTTTTTCATCAGAGCGCTTCCGTGCTTCGGAGGGCACGTAAAATGTCAGTCCCGGCTATTTTAGTCGTTAAGTCATGACGGAGGCCTAAAAACTCCGTCTTCAGAGTTGGCCACTGACTCATACGAACTTACTTTTACGAATTATGAATGGATCTAAACATATGTGAAGTTAGCTGTTTCGATAAGCAGTATACAATTTAATATAATAAAGAATCTGGAATATATAAAATAAGTCGGTGCTCTTTGTTTGTCTTTTTTTTCTCAATAAAGTATTTTCTATCTTCTAACATTTTTTTTTTTTACCTATCGTGTCCCACTGCTGGGCAAAGGTCTCCCCCTTTAGCTTCCACTTCTTGCGCTCCAAGGCCACGGTTTGCCAGTCTGGCTCGAATGCATCCAGATCGTCTCGCCACCTTTTCCTGGGTCTGCTGCGTCGTCTTCGACTGTTTTCAGGCATCCACTGAGTGTCAATCTTAGTGACAATCTTCAATCATATATCTTTTTGTTTTTGTAAAGAAAAAAAACACGATCCGAGAGTTGGTGCATATTTGGCTCAATGCTGATTTTCGTTCTGCAATGCCACTGCTTTAGGCACGCTTCCGATTGGCAGTGACCTGGATCAGTTGAGCAATCTTTAGATCGTTTGCTAATTGGCCGACCTTGACTTTCAACTTTACTGTTGTTTCGGAAACAAATTATAATGTTTTCGTCCTTTTCTACGAAAACTGATAGTTTTTGTTACGAAGTTCCTTTTCGGACGGTATCATGATATCGTCACAGTGCGAAGTGCGCAGCCGCGAACAGTCCATAGATTGTTACATTGTTAGTACGGAAGAGCGTTTGATTTGAATTTGAAATTCCCAGTATAGAAAAGTACTCTTTGCTTCGTTCCAAACGAGTGTTCCACGACACTCACGTACTTTTGTTTTTCATAACCTTTTACACCTTTTAGTGGTTAATTTGATTCAAGTTTTTGTCAAATTATTGGTATCTAAATTAGCACAGCATAAAAAATAAATTACGCAATTTGATTTATAAATCTACATACTCGTTATCAACAACATTTATCTTATAATAACCAATAAGTAATACAATAATGTTAGGTACTTCTTCTTATCGTGTCAACAGTTCTTTCAAACCAGTGTGGTGAGAGGATTATAAGTGCACCTCAACGAGACTCCTTTCGTGCACTTATGTTAGGTTAGGTACTTATAGGTAAGTTCGTATGAGTTAGTGACCTACTCTTGTGACGGAGTTCTTAGGCCGCCGTAAGGCCTCGGTCATGGACCGACTAATGAGCCGTCCGCATGAAATCGCTCAGTTGATAATGCCACAAGCGAACATCCACTTGACCAAGAACATTGCTTAGTTTCGACAATCTATCACGAATCTAAGCAAGTTACACCACGAACGCTTCTCTTTGGGTAGACTATAAATTTGAAACGCCACACGAGATCTTTTATATCCACCCACAGCTTAAATCCGTGTATCCATCTTATCCTGTAGCGACTGTGCGGTTTTCACGCCAATTCCTGCCTCGCACAACAGACTTATGGAATCAGCTGTCGCCAGCGGTATTTCCAGACCGATACGACTTAGGCACCTTCAAGAAAAGAGCCTATTCCTACCTCAAAGGCCGGCAACGCATCTGCAGTGCTTCTTGATGCTGCAGTTGTCTGTGGGCGGTGGTAATCACTTACCATCAGGTGTGCCACATGCTCGTTTGCCCCCTCTTCCATAAAAAAAAAAAAAAAAAAATCCTGTAGCGATTGCCGCGGATCGGTGAGGTCGTTCAAATACCAACACTGATGGATAGGCTAGTGTCGTTGAGATTTTTTATTCCCAACGACCCCATTGACTTGAGCAGTGGGGTCGTTGGGACTTTTTATTCCCAGCTACCCCACTAGTGGGGAGGTTAGTGGGGTCGTTGGGAATATATCAAGTTTTCGGGAATAATTTAAAAATAGCAGAGCGTAATGTTGCTTTTTCGACTCGTGTTTTGTTTCTCTGTCTAACTAATGATGATGATTACTGCTGTCCTTATCCTACTTTTATGTGATCGGCACAACAGGTTTTCCTTCCACTCTGCTGTATCAGGTGTGATTTCAACATTCAATCCTTGCCTCTCCATATCGTCCTTAACACAGTCCATCTATCTTTACTTTCAACTGTCGTATACGTACGTCGTACACACAGGTGTGTCAAAATTTACCTCATTTTATGTAGTTAAAATAATTCTCCAAAAAACAATATTTTTTTTATTTTTGAAAAAAATACAGTTAGCCTAAATGACATTTGTCAAAAAGAAAACAAATGGGTCTTGAGACTCTATTTCGTAGCAGAAACTATCAGAAAATATGAATAAAATAATAAGATTTTGTGAAAAATTTAACACAGTCTTGCTTACTTTGGAGATAGATGATCATTATTGAGCATTATTTATTTATTTGTTTTACTGATTCATCATTCTGTATTATTCCATTCACAAATAGAAAATTAGCTGACTCATACAAAAAGTTATATCGAAAACGTTCCGTTATATCATGTCAATCAAACGCTATCTTTAATCATTGCGAAAAAAACGTGCCAAAAATACAACTACTTAGTCATTGAACTTAATATCTGTTGTGTGGGGATTTTCCAATAGGTATGTACTATTGTGTAGTTACTTAGGATGTCCTAAGTTTCCTAACTCACCCCTAAATAAATAATTATGTTTGTGTAACGTATTAAAATGAAATTTTCAGGTAGCTCATACTTTCAATTCCAAAAAAATAAGTAATTCTGCGGGACGTGGGTAACGCGCAGTTATTTTGGTTTTAAAAAGAAACAATTTGACCCTGCTTTTAAAAAATGAAATGCGAATTCGAATTTGAAGGCGGTATCTTTAGCAGAAGCTGAAATAATCGATAATTTTTACCATTTTTACCAAAAAACATAACAAATTTTACATAAAATGAAAATCTGTAATAGATTGTAAAATTGCGAACACTTTAAAGCCTTGTACGGACTACGCGTTATGAATATGAGTGTGGCTGGGTATGCAAGAAGAGGAAGGCCGAAGAAGAAGTGGTTGGATTGTGTGAGAGATGATATGAATGTAAAAAGAGTGGATGCACAATTGACGAGTGATAGGAGTGAGTGGAAGAAGAAGATATGTTGTGCTTGTGGGATAAGGTCAGGGAGATGATGATGACAGACTGCGCGTTTCAGGCTACGCATTCACCTGTTCCGCGCTCGCTCGTGTCGATGTCAAGTGTCAAAATGTAGGTATACGCGTCGCTGCAGGACGCGTTCATTGGAACGCGTGAACGCGTAGCCTGGAACGCGAAGTCCGTACACAGCATAATGAAGACTAAGCTAAGATGTTTATTACCGATTGGGCGATATAGTCGCTCAGCGACAAAGCCCTTTTTTTGTGAATAAATAATAATAATAATAATAATACATCCGCCATTTTGCAAACTAAATCACATCCTATTAAAAACTCTTTAGTGATACACAAATAGAATTGAAAACAAGAAAAATTCCATAACGATCTTATGCAAAAAATGCAATACGATGCTAAAAAGGGTAATTATGATCTCGAAAAATCTATGACGTTTTAGAAGTATTGCATCATACTTCATACTACTACATTATATTACATTGGGGCTAGATGATGCTGTGTGCATTCATTATTTTTTTATACTACACTAGCTACGCTCCCGCGGTGTGACCCGCGGTCCCTCGGGATAAAAAGTAGCCTATGTCCTTCCCTGGGATACAACCTTTAACTATGCCAAATTTCAGCTTAATCTGTTCAGCGGTTTGGGCGTGAAAGCGTAACAAACAAACAAACAGACAGACAGACAAACAGAAAGACAGACAGACAGACAGAGCTACTTTCACATTTATAATATTAGTATGGATGGTATGCTAACTTCAAAATGTCGCTCGTGGTAAATTACTATCATCATAAACAACAACTTTTGTTCTATGACAGCGACAGAAGGTTGCGTGTTCGATCCCCGCCGCGGGACAAATGTTTGTATAACCTACAGATATTTATCTCGGGTCTGGGTGTTTCTATGAATAATATATGTATTTACTTACAAACAAAAAGTATATAAGTAGTATATCAGTTATCTGGTTCCCATAGTAGGCACAAGCTTTGCTTAGTTTGGGGCTAGATGATGCTGTGTGAAAAATGTCCAGCAATATTTATTTATTTATTTAATCTATTGTGTCTCTGCTGGGCAAAACCAATCAAAAATTTTCCACTGGCAAAATCTTTGTCAGTCAACATTTTTTTGCCTTCATGTTTAATCAACATAATTATAATGAAGCCATTCAGGTTTTCACGGTCATTTATCGTTCATTTTCGCCTTTCATTCGAAATGAAACGTCTATTACAAAATGAAACAAGATTTCCGAATGAATTCTGTGAACCGATGATATATTTTTTCGGATGATATATTTTATCAATCACTCGGAATGATTGGAAAATGAACTGTTAGAACACTAAAAGAGAACGTTCATTCGGATTCAGCCATTTTGTATCAACTTTTCTGACGTCAACTATTCATGGGGCGGCAAAATTTTGAAAAGAGAACTATGGCATTTTAGGCCTTAATGAAATGAAAGAAAAATGAAGCATTCACTCGAGTGATGCGATCACTCGAATGAACCATCTGATTCACCAATGTAAGACATTAACTTGTACTGTTATCACTGTAGTAAATTGGTTTTCCCCAAAGCATGTTATTATACCGCGTGATTGTAAACTGTTGTTATTTGGCTGTTTCCATCAAGAAACATTCTAGAATGTCCAATGTCATTTTATTACCGATATTTATTTTAGGTTATTTTTAGGGTTCCGTGCCTCAAAGGAAAAAACGGAACCCTTACAGGATCACTTTGTTGTCCGTCTGTCTGTCTGTCAAGACCCTTTATCGTGGGAACGCGTGGAGGTATCGAGTGGAAATTGAAACCTTATACTCAAGTCTACGGTTCCTTTAAGCTGTGAAAAAATCTATTTTCTATGTTAACGCAAAAAAAGAAAAGAGCCTATTCCTACCTCAAAGGCCGGCAACGCATCTGCAGTGCTTCTTGATGCTGCAGTTGTCTGTGGGCGGTGGTAATCACTTACCATCAGCCCCCTTAGCATGGCCTTTGTCTAGGTACCGGAGAATAGATAAAAATGACAGTAATGACATTAGAGTGTAGATAAAACGGGAAGAATGTGGATAAAAGTTACTTTTATCTACACTGTAACGTCATTACTGTCATTTTTATCTATTCTCCGGTACCTAGACAATTGCCATGCTAAGAGGGCAGGTGTGCCACATGCTCGTTTGCCCCCTCTTCCATAAAAAAAAAAAAGATACGGCCGTTTAAAAAACGTACATTTCGGGAATCATAATTGATAGGGTACTTCCCGTTGACCTATAACTATGAAATTTGGCAAGTAGTATCGTCTTAGACTACAAGTACAGGGAAAAATCTAAAAACCGTATATTTTTAATTAAATCACAGAAAAAACAGGGCCTAATGCAAGTAATTGGGGCGAAATTTTGAAGGGAGTTAACCGTGTCATGTGTTCAAAGGGCTTCATTGGCACAAGCTTAAACAGATTTTTAATTATTTTTATGATGCTTAGTATTCGATTTAAGACGAAAAATAAAATCCCTTCTCATGTACAACTTTGATGTATGTAGGTAGTTAGTACCTAAAAGTTTGCACTGTGTTACGTACGTACCTATACTTAGTCCTTTGTACGGAACCCTCGGTGGGCGAGCCCGACTCGCACTTGTCCGGTTTTTTATTTCATTGTTATTATGTTATTAAATCAATTATTAATATTTATTACCTAGCTGAGTTACTCCCCGTGGTCGTAGACATAAAAAAGCAAGTCTTATAAAACCTAGGTATCTCTAAAACGAATAAAAACTTATATTTTACGAGATTATAACTCAAGTAACCTACAGATTAAAATCCATTCAGCAATCTATGCTTTGAAGTGGATCTTTCGTTACTCCAACTCAGAATGTCAACACACAGCTGTCATGATCATCCACCAATCACAGTTAGTATATTTTCCACAGAATTCCGTAAAATTTGGTTTATTTTCTAAGCTAAATCTATCCGGCTAAAAGGTTCTCTCGCTTGTTTTTGATAGTAATTTTATCACACCCAGTATCCGCCTGAATTTTCGAATCAAGCCTAATACTGGGTGTAATAAATGAATTGATCTGAATTTTCAAATCTTCCTTGATATTTTACACTGTCAGTGCAGCTTGGGTGAGGCATGGGTAAGTCAATGACCTCGGATTCGAAAGGTCCATTTGAGAGTTCAAATCATATACCAGTTACCACCACGGCCAAGGCCCCACGTAATAATTACGAAAGATGATTATGTTTACAGGGTGTAAGACTCACGGAAATTGGCCTTCAAAGTTCTCAAATTTTAATTCAGTAAGTACTTAAATCTCATATTTATAAGTATTACACCAAGCTGTTTTCAAAAAAATATTAAAAATAAAAATACTATTGAAGCATTGACAGGTTTTGATCATGACTAAAAATTTTACTTATGGGGGGGGGGGGCATAACCCCCCCAAAATCTTAAAAAAAAAAATCGTTTTACTAAAGTAAAGAAGATAAATTACTGCCTCCTCCCCAAAATTTCAGGCTGCGACCGCGCCAGTTTCGTACAATAGAGTGTTCATTCATTCATTCATTCCTTTCGTGCACTTTAGGTACACCATGTTTGAGAACTTTTAAAGTTCTACTTCATGTCGGGTTCTTCACTGTTTATAGATTACTTACGTACCTACCTAATTGTTGTTCTTAACAGGACGAGATCGCGTAATGGTTTTAGATAATAATCGAACTATTATCTTTCCTCGACATTTTGAGTCCCCTCGTGACCACGATCGGTGCAACCCGGTCGAAACGACGAGGAAAGGTAATAGTTCGATTTTTATCTACAACTGTTACGCGGTCTCGTCCCGTTAAAAACAACAATGAGTTTAAAAAGGTACCTACCTAAGTTAATATTATGTTAAAGGTAGTTTATTTATTACGCTATAATAATACATTTTCCAATATGTGATATCCGCTGATAAAAGACGTGTTTAGTTAGTATTTTAAGTCGGTCCCGAAGGCCTTAAAAACTCTGTCACCACTGTAGGTACATATTATATCCTATCCATAAACCAACATCAACCTTGTGAGGTTAAGTTTTTTTAATTTTTTATTAAATAGGCCAGCATTTGACCCCCTTCTGCCTGATATTAAGCAGTAGTGAGGTCTAAGATGGAGCATGCTTAGAAGGAACCTATTTACTCTTAATAGTAGTTATAAAGCCGGCCTTAGACTTGTAAGTTTTACGTAAATTTTACTCACGTAAGTAACTTACGTAATAAACTTGCAATACATTTGCAAACGTAAGCCGCCTTTACACTTGTAGGTTTTACTCATGTAAGCAACTTACATGAGTAAAACTTACAAGTGTAAGGCCGGCCTAATAGTGAGTTGGTATGGTGTGCTATGGCCTTTTTGCGAAATGTTTTGTTCTGTTTTTGTTGCAATAATTATCAATCTATGTTCTTCAATGTCAGTGCGTATAAAAGTAGTTACAAAGAAAAATTTGAACATTTTTTGTGAAAAGCTTACCTACAGCTACTCTATAAATAAACCTTTGCAAAAAGACGAACTTAAAAACTAAGAGTAGGTCTTTCATAGTAATACTTTTTGCTTCTTTTTTATGATATAAAACATAATCTTAATTATTAGAAGCATATTGGATTGGACAGGTATTGACGTACGTCAATAATATCTTTAATAACAAGTGCCAAAAAAATGCTGGGCCTATTCCATCTCAAACAATTTGGGCACTACGTCCCGTTCAGTGGTAGGCATAGGCATAGGTTACCGACGCTATCATCTAGTAAAAATCAAACTAGATGCGCTCCACTGTGTTACCCCAGGCGCGGTCCGAGGGGGGGTCACAGGGGACATGATCCCCCAAAATAGAAAAATCTAAAAAATTACAAAATAAAAAATAAAGTAAAGATGATAGATTGGTGACCCCAACCAAAATTTCAGGCTGCGACCGCACCTATGTTACCCTAAGGACACTAACTCGCTTTTTCGGGAAAAAAACATTTTTATTAAAAACACAAAACAGATCAATCTTGGCATAAAATAATGCTGGACATTTCACACAGCATCATCTAGTACCAAACTAAGCAAAGCTATGGGAACCAGATAACTGATATACTACTTATATACTTTTTGTTTGTATACAGGGTGTAAAAAGACTGCTACCGAAAACTGAGGGATTGCAATCAGACCATGATTCTGAACATATTTATCGAAAAAAAAACTCAAAAAAAAAAAATGTTCACTTAGCTACGTCATTTTATTTTATTCTCTAGTTTTTTGCTACTAGTACAACATAATAAGACCATACCTACCTAATCATTTCATTTATAAAAGAATAAAAAACAATTAAAACTCAAAATCCAGCAATCTACGTATAAAAATGCGCCCAGTACATACGCAAACAGTGATCTTCAAACGCTGTTTTCTCCGGATATAATGATTTTTTCGGAAAATACTTTTGGATTTGGTTGTGTTTTGGGATGCTATACCTACCCCTTTCGGCTTCGGTAGACGTCTTTTTACACCCTGTATACATATATTGTACATAGAAACACCCAGACCCCGAGACAAATATCTGTAATTCATACAAACATTAGTCCCGCGGCGGGGATCGAACCCGCAACCTTCTGCGTCGCAGGCGGACCTTCGCCCACTGCGCCACATAGGTTGTCAAAAAAAAATGATCTCATTAATGTTGCAATTTTTTTTAAACTACATATTTTTACGGCTTATATTTTGGCACGCATTTCGTTAATTGAATGAGGAAAAAACAAAATAGTTTTTTGCAAATTATTATTTTATGCCTCAAAAGTTCCGTGTACCTATCAAAATATAATTAATACATACATAACAGGATCAAGGTATGGTAGACATTTTCTCAGATATCTAAAGATCCTTTGAAGGTAAAAATAAGTTCGTATGAGTCAGTGGCCAACTCTGGTGACGGAGTTTTTAGCCCGCCTTAAAGCCTCTGTCATATCTTAACGACTTAATAGCTGGGACCGAGATTTTAACATGCCTTTAGCACGAAAGCGCTTAGTTAAAATTGCCACTGGCGGTCACCCATCCACTTACTGACCGTTCAGAACGTTGCTTTGCTTTACTTCGATGATCTATCAAGAACGAAGCAAGCGACGAGCGCTTCGACGTTACATCGTTAACTATTAACAACCGTATGTAATCACAATAAATAATAGGTATCCTATTTTTTTGTGTGTGAAAATTAAATTTTAGATCCGGGTTGTGCTAATTTCAATTGTATTGTAATGAACATAAAAACTATTTTCCATTACATCATATAACTAAAAACTTACAATTAGGTGCTCATATAAAAACGATGGAAATATTTTTATAAGTATAGCAATCCCAATCCTACTTTTTATATTATTTAGAATAGAATATACGACATGACGGTTTCATTAAGAACATTATAGAAGGGAAAGTGGAAGGAAGAAGAGGAAGGGGAAGACCGAGGATAAGCTACATGAGCCAAGTGAAGGAGAAGGTAGCTGTCATGTCGTATAAAGAGGTCAAGGAAGCAGCCCTGGAAAGAGATACATGGAGAGGGATTCATCAGTTGTACCGACAAGGAGTAAATCCTTAAATAAGAAGAAGAAGAAGAATAGAATAGAATAAAGTTTTATCTTCTCCACATCATATAAAACAGTTACACAATAGGTACTTAAATCTACACAATTTCATGTGGGTGAAAATACGGCTACCCCTCAGCATTTGCTCCAACAGCTCGAGAGTGTTGGAGCGCTGGTTTTCAGTGTGTGTGTTTGTGTTTGTGTTTCAATCACTCCCGATAATCTGTCACTGATTAGGATGAAACTAGGTATATACGTAGATCGTAGGTTGGAATAGCATAAGGCTATTTAAAATGTGGGTACCGCGCGAGCGAAGCTGCTGGCGGGAGTTAATCTATAAAAGTAGCAATACAACGAAGTTACGCATACGTTTTTAGCTTCTAAACATACGGTCGGTGATCAGCATTGCAATCCAGTAGATCTTCAACAGCATCCGAATTTGAAGCTTTTCCGTCCGTCGGAAAACATCAAATGGCTTATTACAAGAAAATAAGCCGAGTCTAGACCAAGTCCAACTAAAAAACTGTCCCTAGAAAAATGATCTTTAAATACTCGTACATAGAACGCTTTTTTGTGGTAACAGTTTTGTTTTGATATATGTCAACGTGGGGTTCAAGCAAGGTTTTACGTTTTTATAATAAACAGCCAGATATTTATTTATTATTGAACATAGATACCGTAGAATAAAAGTCGTTAAGTCACGTTAAATATTTAATACAATTTATACTTATACTAGCTGGTACCCGCGACTTTGTCAGCGAAATAACATACCTATTAGCAACGCCATCTATTGCCTTTAACTGGAACTACCAACTCCCCATACAAACTTTCAACCCTTATTTCACGCCCTCCATGATTAATATATAGATTTTTTTTGTCATAAGAACCTTCTCCTGACGATAACAAACACGACAAAAAAAAATTATGAAACCGGTCCAGCTATTCACGCGTGATGCCGTGACCAAGGGAAATAGGGATTCATTTTAATAAATAGAGATAAAGATTATTCAGTCGTTAGGTTAACATGAATTCATGTTTATAACAAAACGGGTTCTCATACATTCATCAAAAATATTTAGCTATTGATTGAGGTACTTATATATAAAAAATCTAATATAATAAAGAAAGTAATATTGATGTCTGTTCTTCACATTAAACCGGCTGAACAGATTTGGATGAAATTTATCATGGATGATGTAGCTAATAGGTACCATACGTACTCGTATACCTTCATAAAATTTAAAAATAACTGCGCGTGGGTAGTGTAACGACCTTTTTAACCCACTTCAAAAAAAGAGGAGGTTATCCCGACTGCGTATTATGCTTATTTAGGTCAATAAATTCATTGATGTCTCCGTTGTGGGCCAATTTTTTTGTTTTTTTGAAACAATATGTTGTGTGTATGTAAGTAAAACTTACTTTTTTTACTCTTGAAATGGTCGTATTAGAAGGTTCCTAAAGGATTTTTTATACTTTTCCTAAATAAAAATCTAATTTTTTGCGTAGTTTTGCGTACTACGTAGTGCTAGAATACAAGCCTATTCCATCTCCAAACAATGTCCCAGGCACTATCGCGTTTCAGTGTAGACATGGCCTCGGCGCTGTATAAACCATCTAAAGCCTTAAACTTTCTACGGACTACGCGTTCCAATGTACGCGTATTCAGGAACGCGCAGCAACTGAAGTACCGCAACCGATTACGCGTTCCTGTGCACGCGTACATTGGAACGCATAGTCCGTACAAGACTTAAGTTTTTTACTGCGAGTGACACCGCGGGTCGTAGCTAGTTTAACATAGGTTATACCTAAAATGAATATTAATATTGATCGGGTTTTCGTTTTCCTCGTCAATTAAGTCGAAAAATAATCAAAATTTGACGTATGAGTTTTTTAACCATTTTAACGAATCCGGATTTACTTAAATCTAGACGTTTGACAGGTTCACGACTGTCAATGCCCTATTCCACTCCGATCCACTAATCAAATCCATTAAGGGATTAGTTTCCACTTTTTCTTCCACTTTAATCCATCAATGGTTTTGTTTCCACTTTGAGTTCCACTCTGATCCATCAATGGTTTTGTTTCCACTTTGAGTTCCACTCTGATCCATCAATGGTTTTGTTTCCACTTTGAGTTCCACTCTGATCCATCAATGGTTTTGTATTACGAGAGTACCGTGTGTAAAAGTTCTATCTGTTTGTTTACCGTGGTACAATGTCGTCCCATTACATTGATAGTACCATTGCAAATAATATATTTTCTTTCTGTAAAAACTAATTAGTAGCCTAAACTCTTGTGTAATAATGTTTTTAAGTGCTGTTAGTTTTCCATTAATAAATAAACTGCCAAGTTCAAATGGGACTGGGCGGGCCATGTTTGCCGCATGTCGAGACATCAGTGGACCAAACGGACCACGGAGTGGTGCCCAAATACGTTCCGACGCCGACGTGTCGGCTGACCGCGAACGAGATGGAGGGACGAGCTCGCCAAATTCAACGCCAACTGGGCCTCACTGGCACAGGATAGGGATGAATAGAGAGTGGAGGGAGGCCTTTGTCCAGCTGTGGGACAATAAAATTAGGGCTCTTAATAAAAATTACCACCCGTCGTTAGGTCTCAACCCACGAGACCAAATGACACGCTCTTGGCTTAGGCCCGTGTTTGTCTAAAAACTACCGATCCTGATGGGCCGAGCAGATAAAAATCTACACAAAAATAAGTATAATAATATGTAAACTATTACAATAAAAAAAATATCCAGTGATTTCTTGCATCCAATAAATAACATCATTATAATGATGATTGTTGCACAAAAATAATTACAGGTAATTTACCCATGAAAGGTTATTTTGAATTTACCTTCCATTAGGTATTTCCGACCCTAAAGAATATTCAAGAAGCATTTTAATAACTATACTTATTAATTCCGTGCCGACTGGACCTTAATAGCACAGGAGAGGGATGAATGGCGGGATTGGGTTTAGGGCCTTTGCCCAGCAGTGGCACATTGAGGTCTAGTAAAATAATAGGTAAATAATATCTCTGGTTTCCATTTAGCTTACATCAAGACTATTAATACTTCTTTCGCCATTTTTGAAGGAGCTAGTGGTTCTGCTATTCATTTAGTTTTCTCGTGTTTTACTAGGTTTTATTATGTAATTTCGGTGGCATTTTACTAATGAAGCCTTTACAGGAGATTTGGCAAATGGAATGGGGGCGTATTCAAGAAGATTTCTCATTTGACGAAAGATTTCCGTTGGAGTTTTGAAATAACAAGCCGCCATGTTTTTTCAAAATCAAATTGACGTGACATAATACATATTTGAAGTGAAGTGAAACAGTTGCCATTATTAAAAAGAAGAAGAAGGAATAAAAAGAAGATGAAGAAGAAACCAAGAAGTGAAGTGAAACCAAGAAGAAGAAGTCTAAGCTAAGATGTTACTGATTGGGCGGTATAGTCAGCTATATAGCTCAGCGACAAAGCCCTTTTTTTTGTAAAAAAACTATTCATGAACCCATTTTTAAAAGTAGTCTTCGTTTTATAATAAGAATGAGTTTCAATGAAAATTATAATCAAAATTGATTATTGATCTGTGCCAAGAGCGAATTTCACAATTTCAAATCTGTTTAAGCTAGGTTTTGTTATACAACATCTCTGAATTCGCGGAAGGTTATTCAATACCAAGGTTATTATACACGTGAATGAAAACATCGTTGCATGTCTTTAAAACCTTAAAAAAGTTAGAAAATCATTATTAAATGCACGAAAGGAGTTCACCACACTGGTTCGAAAGAAATGACACAATTTTTTTTTTAATTTTTTTTTATTTATTTATCTTATAAAATCTTACATATTAAACAATTAAATTAGTTCTAAGAAACCACGGAGGTTTGTACTAAAACTAATAAGTCTACAATATGAATATAGGTAATTAAGCTAAAAATAGTCTAACTACAAAAAAAAAAAAAAAGTTTCGTTGTTACATATAGTGTTCCAGATTGAGGAGAAAAAACTTTTTTTAAATGTGTAGATCTGGATCAGTTGGCAGTTGGGTATATAGCTTAACCGATAGGGTAGTTTGTAATGTTATGTTGATTGTTGTTTTTATATAATTATATGAAGTATTCGCCAGTTCTAAGTAATGTTAATAGATTTTCCTCAACTATTTCAACCATTTCCTACTCCGCTTATGCAAATGCTGTCCACCCTGAACTTGACAGTGATCTCCACAGCTGATGTGGAATAGCTAGTCAAATCCAATCATTTGACATTCTTGAGTCTGGTGGTCTTGTAGTAGCGTTTCCGCCTTCCGATCCTACTGTCGTGGGTTCGAATCCAGTCGAACCAATGAGGTCTTCAACCATGTGTAAATAAATACTATAAATAAATAGTACTATAAATAAATAAATAAATAATGCTGGACTTTTTCACACAGCATCATCTAGCCCCAAAGTAAGCTTGAGCTTGTGGTATGGGTACAAGATGACTGATAAACTACTTATATACTTTTTTGTTTGTAAATACATACATATTATACATAGAAACACCCAGACCCGAGACAAATATGTGTTGGTCATACAAACATTTGTCCCGCGGATCGAACCCGCAACCTTCTGCATCGCAGGCGGACCTTCGCCCACTGCGCCACAGAGGTCGTCACTATGCAGTACTCTCAAACGTGGTGAGGAAACCGGCATGTCGTAGAACCTTAAAAGTTTGAAAACATGTTACAATGTCAAGTGCACGGAAGGAGACACTTTTAGGCACACCCTATCCTTTCACCACACTGATTCGAGAGAACTAGTGACACGACAAGAAGAAGATTTTCAAGATAAGAATGAAAAAAAACACTCAAACTTTACCTAGCTATCTTCCTTTAGCTGTGGAAATACTGAGGTTTACAATTCTATACCTTATTTAATGGGTATTTAAGTTGATATTTTAATGCTGCGCTCACTATTATATATTTTGTAAACATATTTACTTAGTATTTAACGAGTTCCGGTTTAAATTACTTAGTTAACTAGATGAGTCAACTATTTTGCCTCATTTCCGGAATTTATAAATAACTACTAATATAATAGACAGGGGGGGTCTGGGGGGGGTGTTTCTATGTATAATATGTATGTATTTACAAACAAAACGTATATAAGTAGTATATCAGTCATATACCCATAACACAAGCTCTGCTTACTTTGGGGCTAGATGATGCTGTGTGAAAAAGTCCAGCGTTATTTTTTATTTATTTTTTTTAATAGACCACACGAACCAACGCAGTTCATAAAAAGCCTCATAAAAAGCCATATGTAGATGTAGGTACCTATAATAATTTTATGTGTATCATATTTTATATTTTTTTTTATTTACATCTTTATTGACTAGTAAAACAGTTATTTAAAAATTTAAAGGTACCAATAATGTGAGCTTGAGTTGAAAAAAAGCGTCGTGAGGAAACCTGCGTTTTTAAGAAGTCTGTTTTCTGTTTAGTTTTTAAACATATTATAATTTATTAAATCGTATTAAAACTTCATGGTAAAAAATATAAAAACCTCACAAATTGATTAAATTAGGTAACGGTAATCATAGACGAAGACAATTAATGTATTATTAAAATTACTTAAATTGTCCTAATAATTTATGTACAGGCCGATAATTATTTCTATATTTTTTTAATTTATTTTCGTTTAATTATAGCGTCAGGATAATTATTTATTATATTATTAGCTGCTGTCTGCGACTTCGCTCTCGCGTGGTACGTAGAATCAAAATTAAAAACCAAAAACCGTTTCGAAGGTTAGCCGGTAGGTACAAAGAGGCAGTTTTTTTTTTTTTTTTAAGTACATTTAGGCCTGTGTGATTCATAGTTTTTTTTATTTGCATTAAAAAACATGAACTCCTCTTTCGTCTAAGGTTAGAGTGATTTAATAAAGACCTTGATTTGTTAGTTAATAATCATTATTGCAATAGAGAGGTGTGAATGACAAATATATTAGACAATTTTATCCTTAATAATATTATTAATAGTACAGTCGGCAACAAATAAATTTCAGCTGTAAAAGGATTTCTAAAATTCTTAAAAGCTTTCTGTGTAATTAAAAACCCGGCCAAGTGCGAGCATTTACACGGAAGAATAAAAAAAAAATCTGGTTCACGACTGTATCCCGAAGGCGCGGTAGATCTTTTTTTATGTTACTTAATCCAGATCTATTGAAGGTGTCCAAGGGGGGTAGTCAGAGGCATGTCCAAACACATATTTGATACATGCCCACATTTTGCAGAAGTTAGTATTCCATACGTGACAGGTTGCAAGCCCATTGCCGCCTATAAGAACACTAACTGGTTTCCTCACGATGTTTTCCTTCGCCGTTTAGAGCACGTGTTAAAGCACATATAAATTTTACGAAACGCAAAATCCATTGATGCACGGATGCACGAAGAATTTAAACCAGTACGAAGGTATTACACTGCAATTTTTTATGTGTACGCTCATCGGATGCTAAAAGTCTTGTGCGCGTGCGACGTTCACTCGGCCGCGTGTGACTTAGCAAGACGAGCCGAAAAGCACATCGTGTAAATGCTGTTTACTCTTATTACGGCTCGTCTTAGGTGGGCTTTTTGACGCGAACGCGAATCGGCGCGGTGCGGCGCGGAAAAAATTAAACAGTCCATTTACTATGAAGTGTCCTACGTCACCGGTGCGCAGCGGCGCGGTGCGGTTTGAAGCGAACGCGATCAGTTTGTTTGACATCGCGCGAACTAGTATACTCAAGCTGAAATCTGTAGGACGATTCGCGCGCACGTAGGACAGCCTCGCCGCGCCGCATCGAATCGCGTCGCTTCGCGTCGCAAACGCGGTCGCGTCAAAATGCCCACGTAAGACGGGGGGTTAGCAAGACGAGCCGAAAAGCACATCGTGTAAATGCTGTTTACTCTTACGAACGTGATGTCACCCTACCGTAGGTTCTGCCTGAAAACCAGCGCTACTATGCTTGCTCGTCAGCTTAGTAGTATCTATGCTGAGTCAGAACCTATTTGACTGGACAAGGCCACGCAGAGCGAGACTAGTTGGTTCCATTTCGTAGGTACTTACCTTTGAAAGTTTAGTTATAAGGTTTGTGCTCTCATTTATTCTTCTTAGAGCCGTGTTGGTCGAATGGGGTTGTGCCTCGACTTTCAATCCGAAGGTCGTGGGTTCGAATCCCGGCCGTGCATCACTGGATTTTTCGTTTCGAAAAATGTATATGCGCTTTAACTCGAGCTCAAAACGGTGAAGGAAAACATCGTGAGGAAACCCGCAGCTTAGTCAGCTCCACACGTATTGACGTCGTCTCTCCTGTGGGCCAGGCGGGCAAGCCTATTCCATCTCAAACAATGTCCCAGGCACTACAGCGTCCCGTTAAGTGTAGGCATAGGTTGCCTCCTGACGCTGTATAAATCATCTAATATAGATGTAAAGGCCTAAGTTTTTTTTTATTCTTCTTGTAATTGTTTCATTCTGTGTACCTGTGTACATACCTATTTATTTTATCTGCCTTTTTTTAAGTTCCGTTCTGTGTTGTTTGTGCGTGTCAAATATAAAACATTCTATTCTATTCTATTCTGTTTAATAGCTAGCTGATAAACTTTTAAATTTATTTAACGCCCCGTAAAGTTTACCTTTGATTTATTTTCTAACTGACTCATTCGGGTACAAACAAAGCCGTGATCTTTAAAATATTTCATAGTTTCCGACATTGTAATGGATAGTCACCTTAACCCACGCAAAACCGCGCCAATAAATTGCCTTATGTAGACAATAGAGACGAGGTCAAAATAAATATGGCGCGAAACAAAAAAAAATTGACTATTATGTTTAATTATCATTGATTTGTGTTTTGCTAAATAAACAAAACAGAATTTTGTTTCTTATAAAAGTTAAATTACTAGAATAACGTTATAAAAACTGATTACGAACCTATGAAAAATTGTCTTAACGACGTTGCGCGGTCACTAATGGATGAGTGACAGCTAGATGCTCAAATAACTGAACACTTTGCTGTCATGTTGGGTTATACCTGTGGGTTGTTCTATCGTACTTATGTGGGTTGGTCTTAATTGTGTGCAGATGTACATTCACGTTGTATCTGTGTGCGTGTGGGAACGTTTCATGGAATGAGCGCTCAGTATCGGTTACACAGAAACAAATCTCCACACAAGACCAACTTGTCTTCGTGAGATGGAGCAACTACTATTTAATGAGTCAGATTAACTCATGGTCACAATCACTGCTAATCGGAAGAAACATAGTAAGGCCAAGATTAAATAATTGCAAAATTTCTATCACTAAATGTAAGTAGATTAGCTACCCGGATATTTAAAATATAATTATAGACTTCACTGATTTATATTTAAATACGCAAATTGTGTTGGCATAGTGTTTCTATCAATCCGAAGGTAACAAGTTCGAGAGTTGGCTGTGTATCAATGGATGAAGCGCTCGCTCGTGCTTGCTTAGACATTTTTGATAGATTGTCGAAGTTAAGGAACGTTCTAACCAGTCGGTTAGATAGGTGACCGCTAGTGGCTTTAACAACTGGGCGCTTTCGTCCTTCAGAGGGCACGTTAAATTGTTGTTCCCGGCTATTAAGTCGTAAAGCCATGACGGAGGCCTTAAAGCGGCTTAAGAACTCCGTCATCAGCTTACGGCTAACTTATAGCACGGCTTTTGTGTCAAAACAGTCATACTACTTAGGACATTTACATCTATATTAGATAATTTATACAGCGTCAGGAGGCAACCTATGCGTACACTTAACGGGACGCTGTAGTGCCTGGGACATTGTTTGAGATGGAATAGGCTTGCCCAGCACCTAAACCATCCTCTCAGCTTGATCAGCCTGGCCCACAGGAAAGACGACGTCAATACGTGTGGAGCTGACTAAGCTGCGGTCACGATGTTTTCCTTCACCGTTATGAGCTCGTGTTAAAGCGCATATAAATACGAAACGAAAAATCCAGTGACGCACGGACGATTCTAACCCACGACCTTCGGATTGAAAGTCGAGGCACAACCCCATTCGACCAACACGGCTCTCAACAATGTACTAAAATCTATACTTCTCTTACAATGTACTAAAATCACTCCTAAAATATGACCATGATTTTATGACCCAACAGTGACTTTAAATGAATTCTATATTTATGGCTGTTTTATGATGGCTATGCAAATATAATATTTAAAAAAGCATTGATTGCGACCTTCACAATTATAATTACGTTTTTATACTAAAAAGAGAACCGACTTCAATGTTTGACTCGAAACGCGGTGTGACTCAGGGCGTCAAGCTGTCGATTCGATTTCTATTTGTGACATGGCTAGGAGGGAAGGTGTTTAGAGTTTTACGGGGAAACTATCAATCCCTCAGGAATAAAATTTATATGGGACCACCTCTGGAGTATACCCTTTCAAACATGAAAAGAATTTTGCAAATCGGTCAACAAATGGCGGAGCAATCGCGTAACAAGATACAAAAAAAAAAAAAAAAAAAACATTATACGAATTGAGAACCTCCTCCTTTTTTGAAGTCGGTTGAAAATGTTATCCAATGACAAGAATGACAGAGGCCTTAAGGCGGCCTAAAAAGTCCGTCTTCAGAGTTGGCCACTGACTCACACGAACTTAGGTACTTACTGACAATAAATTCACAAATTATTTAGTAGATATGTAACTATACTATGATAAATGCAAAAGTTTTGATGGATGTTTGTAGCTCCCTCACGCTGAAACGGCTAAATGGATTTTGATGTGGCACTTACTTATCTAAGCGCCAAGAAGTTTGATTCCCGAATTGAACCGTAAACCTTTGCGTCTCCGGCGGGTCTTCGCCCACTACGCCACAGAGGTATTGCAGATTAAATGCATCTCTTCACTTATAAAATATTTCTATTACAAGCTAAAAATTTCCGTAATCCGATTACAAATTATGACATGCCATATAATTTATAATAAATAACCGAGGTGCACTATAATTTATGGATTTTATGATTGACATTCATTGTAAAATAATTACCTAAGTACTTTGAATGACGAGCTCGTGGCTAGCTTAGGTTGTTCTTTAGATTGTCGAAGATAAGCAATGTTCTGACCGGTCAGTAAGAGTATGGGTGACTGTCAGTGGCATTTTCAACTGAGCGCTTCCGTGCTTCGGAGGGCATGCCAGTTGGCCACTGACTTTACTCTTCTTCTTCTTCTCCCTGACCTTATCCCACGCTAAGTGGGGTCGGCACAACATGTCTTCTTCCACTCACTCCTATCACTCGTCAATTTTGCATCCACTCCTTTTACATTCATATCATCTCTCACACAATCCAACCACTTCTTCTTCGGCCTTCCTCTTCTTTTTGGCCACTGACTTTACTCGTAAGTTGTTAAAAACGATGCACTTTTGTGAAACTTTTAAAGGTTTTGATATTTTCCATAACAGGAGGATTAGTCTCGAAAATCGTAAATTACAAATATAAAATAATTTTTTACGACTTAATTTAATCAAATTATTAATTTAGCCTTAACTTAGATGTTTATTTTTATTATGACATTTAACTATATACCTACAATATTTTTTGATAATTTTTAATTAAAATATGTATAGTAGGGTGGATCGAAATTCACTTTTTTTGAAAATGGTTTGCTAATAGCAAAAAAAGGGTGTCTTATGGGCTCAAAATAAAGTGTGCAAAATATTATTAGGATCAAGAAAGGGTAAGTGCCGCCGCAAGGTCATTGAACTTTTGCAATATAGGTAATTTTTCATAATTTTGTAGAGCATCTATGATCATCGCATTTTAAGTTTAATTTGTTTTTAAGTACACTATTCTCTAGATGTTGAGTAGAATAATGAATTAGAACTAAAGTTTTCACCGCAGAAGTCAAACATATCCGTAATACATCGATACAAAGTGCGAAGAGAAAACTCGTGAAAATGTTCCCAAAGACGCATGTTTCGAACTTATTCGCACTATTGTTTTTTTGACGGAAAATAAGTCAGGACGATGCAAATACCGAAAAATAATAAACGGAACTACCAGTAGATTATGGTGGAGGATCACATTTCAATAATAGAAGAGCCTGGATCTGTCTATTTGGGTCATAAACCACCGCATAATGGCAGATACTGCTAAGTTATTAGAGAAAGTTGTCAGTCAGATCTTTATTATAAAAATATCGTCAAAAAGCAGCCTATAGTCATAGCATGTGATGGAACTAACGAAGAACTAACTAAATGCGGCGGTGGCATCATTCGGTTGCTTAAAAACGAACTGGAAGACCAATGCAGGGGATAATTTGCCTGTTACTATGAACGAGTTGCCCCTTTGTCCCTTTACCATGATGGTTTAACTTTAGGACCACAATCTTACGTGGAAATGATGGGCAAAGCACTTTAAAACTAGAAGCTGTTATTATTATATAAATCTTTATTATTATAAATCCTTTCAGAGTATAAGTGATGCCTTGCTTGAAAATACAGATGATCTGTGTTGAGTGCTGATCAATTTTTTTACACAGAATATTTTTTCTGCGATTAGCTATGTTGCAGACGATTTAGCAAAGTAATATATCTCCTGAAAGGCTGTCACACGCATGGTAGCACTATGCTATTCCTATAGGTATTACGATTTTACATTTTCACGGAGATATTGCACCAAAATTTCAAAATTTGTAGTAAAACTTTACGCACCGAGCCGTGGTTCCTATAAAAAACACTCTTCGTGTAATAATGGGCCCAACATCTCTGTTTCAGCAATTATTAAACTCTAAATACCTCCCACCAAATCTAAAGAAGATAGTAGACCAGTAATCCAGAGGAATAGCTACTTCGCTCATCCTGAAAAACTTCGATAACGGATGAGCGGCGTACGTCCGAAAATTATCAGCTAAATGTTTATTAAGGGTCTCTTTCAAGTCTACCTTGCCACATACAAGCTGTTGAATGAGTTTTTACTAATTGTAATAAAAGCTCTATGTTCTGTCTGCTCATCATAAGCTAGAAAAAGCTTGATTCAAACAAAATAAGAATCTCGCAAAGCCATGGCCAAGTTTGAGAAAAAGAGAGATTTTAGGTCAAACTTAGCTCTGTAGTTTTAGTAGTTTCATGGATGTTTTATTTATTTTTTTAATTAATTATTTAAATATACAGTTTATATTTGTATTTTATAACAAAATTTATAAAAATATCATATTCAAAATAACAATTTCAATGTTAGAGAGTAAGGCAAATTTTCAGTAAAAAAATTTTTTTCAACTTCAATGCGGCAGCATTAGATGTTACTTTAAAAATCTGAAAAAAATCACAGTTTCTATGCTCACTATAATACAACTTTCCCCCACTATTAGCAAACGATTGTCGAAAAAAATTTTTTTTTCATACATTGTCGATCCACCCTAATGTATAGGCAGGTAGGTATGTGCCTAAGTAGCTAACAGAGTGAGAACTAAACTGCTAATGTATTTAGTTAGGTGTTCCATTAAAAAATAAAAAAACTACGATTTTTTTTCTATAGTTTTTTGCTATAAAATCTGAATGGCTCAAAACAACGTTTCTATTGTAACTACTACGTAATAGTGTAATAAATAATTAAAATATGTATATAATATGATATATATATATATATCGTGATGGATGGCACAAGCTTAGGGAGGCCTATACCCAGCAGTGGGTGAAGTCAGGCTGTGGATGATGATGATGATGATGATATAATATGATATGTTGACCAGAATTGAACGCGTTGAAGTCTTTTGATCCAAATACGAAACGCGTTGAAGTCTTTTTATCCAGAAATGAAACGCGTTTGTCTTTTCATCCAAAAACAAAAAAAATCTCTTCAACAAAACTCTTCTTTTATGAAGTCGGTAAAAAATTACTAAAACACCATGCAATATTGGCTTGGATTGTTAGACCGATGCCATTTAGCAGCTGAGCGAGCGTCACACTTGTCATCTTTACCATCCGATAACCATACACGTAAAAAATTGCAGTGCGATACTAAATCGTATCTGTTGAAATTCTTCCGTGTTGCTAGCTTTTGTTTTTATGCCAAAAGACACAATTTTAAATGATTCATTTTTATTTATTTACTAGCTGTAACTCGCGACAATTGCGTTTATACAAACATTGTTTTGTATTTATAGAGTAGATAGAAGATACAGTTGTTCATCTCACGAAGGCGGGTTGGTTTAATTGTGTGTGTAGCTCGGGAACGCTCCATGTTGTACATTTGCGCTCCGTGTCGCTTACGCACATGGAAAAAAAACTAAACACATTTAAGACCAACCTTCGTAAATAACAACTATTTAACTACGAGTATATTCGTAGCAACGTATCTAGGATCCAGCGCCAGCTACGAGTTTATACGTAAATGTTTAGTTGAGGCTACCTACAAAATTAAAAGCGTTGGCAGTGTAAACAGGACGGGAATCGATTGGTTGGCATTGGAAATGAAACTTACAAAATAAAATGAGAACACTTTCATATATTTTTTTTTTTTCAGAGTTAGCTAAGATGACTGCTAGCTACGTAAATACTCGTAGTGATGATTTTGTATGGATGGCAATGGGTATAGGTTTTTTATACTACACTGACTGAATAAATGCTTTTTGACTTTGACTTTGACTTTGACTACGAATATATCGTATGGCAGCCAACGTGTTAACTGGTTAATGTCTAATATCCCTTCTCTTCTTTCCAGGCCTCTTCATCTTGCTGTTGCTGGGATTCTTAGCGTTAGGAACTGGTTTCTTCGTGCTCTTCCTTCATCCGTATGACTTCTTGTTTAAACAAGTAAGCTTTATAAGTATTCTTTAAAAATACTTAGGCCTTTACATCTATATTAGATGATTTCTGACGACCTCTGTGGCGCAGTGGGCGAAGGTCCGCCTGCGACGCAGAAGGTTGCGCGTTCGATCCCCGCCGCGGGACAAATGTTTGTATGACCTACAGATATTTGTCCCGGGTCAGGGTGTTTCTATGTATAATATGTATGTATTTACAAACAAAAAGTATATAAGTAGTTTATCAGTCATTCTAGTACCCATAACACAAGCTCTGCCTACTTTGGTGCTAGATGATGCTGTGTGAAAAGTCCAGCGTTATTTATTATTTATTTATACAGCGTCACGAGGCAATCAATGCCTACACTCAACGGGACGCTGTAGTGCCTGGGACATTGTTTCAGATGGAGACTTTTAGCACATAAACCATCCTCAGCTTAATCGGTTTTACTCAAAGGAATTATATGGCCTAACTTAACTTGTTCCAACTTTTAAAGCGATGATTTAAACAAGAAAACTTGACATATGTGTTAGCCGAACCCAACTGAATATTTAATGGGTTCAAACCTGTTTAAGGCAAAATTAACAGATTCATGTTTGTTGGTCACAGCCATATTAAATAAATAATGCTGGACATTTTCACACAGCATCATCTAGCCCTAAACTAAGCAAATCTTGTACTATGGGAACCAGATAACTGATATACTACTTATATACTTTTTGTTTGTAAATCATCATCATCTCAGCCTGGTAACACCCACTGCTGGGTATAGGCCTCTCTTTAAGCCAGTCTCCTCTCTCTTGCGCCTCTCGCGTCCAAACATTTCCTACGAACTTCACTATGTCGTATACATACTATTAATTACATAGAAATACCCACACCCGAGATAAGGAGGAGAGAGGTCTCCGCACTAGGGTTGGGCTGTATCGCGGGAAACCAAAAACAAAAGGCGATTTCCGAGAAAATAATAACACATAATAAGGCAGAGAGTAAAAAGAAAAAACAAAGAAATGACATGTGTGGTGGGTGTATGTGTGTGTAGTGTGTATGTGTGTGTGAGTGTTGGAATAGGTAATAGAAGATAGAATTGTGAATGATAAATGATAAAATAGTTACCTACTCAGAAGATCATCCGACCATGAAAGGTTACCACAAAAAAATTGTATTGATGGTGAAGTAGGTATTAATAGGTACTCTAGCTTTTCAGGGAACCTAAATACGTAGCTAAGCAAAAAGAGTATCGATATTTAAAGATCGTTTTCTAGAGACAGTTTTTTAGTCCGTGCTTCGCTTCGGTTCATATTTTTTGTAATAAGACGGTTTATCATTAGTGTTGGCCACACGAACTAACTTTTATAGTGTCAATGTTCCAAAATGGCGGCTTAACCGCAAAATAATTTCCAGAAAGTTGTACTCTCTGATGGAGGAGAGATCTTCGAGATGTGGAGGAAGCCAGAGGTCCAGCTGTACTGCAGGGTCTACCTCTTCAACGTCACAAACGCAGAGGATTACCTCGCGGGGAACGCTGACAAAATCGTGGTTGAGGAAATTGGACCTTATGTTTACAAGTAAGCATTTTTTTAACACACTTGCTCATAAAGTGGCTCTATGGTTACCGCAATTAGGCACAGAATGACACCCATAATCAAACTGTGACTTTTTCATTGCTACACTTACTAGTGATTACCGTCCTCGGCTCTCTTTAAGACCCTTACCTACAGCGCCTCGGCAGTAATCACCAATGTTACACACTAGTACCATAATGTACTATTAACAAGTCAAGGTCAAAAATCATATATTCAGTAGGACCGCTAGGACACTTAGAAGTCATAGAACTAATTAAGTCATAGAACTAATTCTACGAGGCCCTACTATGAGCTCTTATAGCGACAGTTTAGATCCTAAACTGAACTGGTTCGCTATATTGTACCATGACGTATGATAATAAAAGTTACCAATAATAAAACTAGACTTGTCGTAAAAACTGAATCATTTTTCAACTAATACGTTCGTTGGTCGTTCGTAGTGAATTATTTCGTATAATTGTTATATTTTATGTATTAAGATTTTATGAATAAAATTGAAATAAATTATAGCCACTCAAAAAAAACTGCTTAATAAACAAAGACCAAGGAGGAACTAAGCTAATTCGACTCTACTCTCGGAGTAAGAGTTACTCCGAGGCGCCACCTAGTATAGAGATGGAGTAGGCAGACGTATCATGAATTTTGTCATTTTTACGTCACAAAAAAAGGTTGTGCAAATAGGATGGATTATGTTTATGATTTGAGGAAGAATTGAATGAGGATGGATACCAGTTTTAAAAATGTGGCGAGTGAAAATTTACTAGAATCTATTGGACGATCTCGAAAAACTGAACTTAAAATCCAAGTAATGCTGCATAGGTATAGATTTTGTGGTGAAAAACCATTCGGATTAGCAAGAAACAATAAAACAGTTAAAATGACTAAATACTTTAGAGATATATTTTGTAACAGGATTTTATCGCGTATTACCTTTATTATTTCCCGACGTTTCGGCTGTATTGCAACAACCGTGGTCGCGGGCGAACAAGTTACAAAATATATCTCTAAAGATGAATTGTGATCGCGAAAGTTTAAGAAAGACTATTGACTAAATACTTTTTTATGATTAAAAATTGTTTGGTCAACAAAGAACACCAAAAAGTTTTAAAAGAATAAAACCTCTTTAAATAAAACAGATTGTCAAATACAAATTATTGTCTATCTCTAGAGATAGACAATATTTTGAATGATAATATCATTCGTTCATTCACTCTTTTTCTACTAATCCCGATGTAAGAAATGTATTACTCATTCGAGACTACTACCAGTTTATAAATAACATCAAAATATTCAAGTTGCTCCTTCGTTACTAAAGAAGTAACAAGTCTGAGAGTAGTCTCGTATTAAGCTAGAATTAGGGTATTCTAATTAATAAGGCCGAGAGAGTTTAACTGGCAGATAGCCTTATCAGAAAATTGTGAAACAAATATTTAAAGGCTATCCGTCAGATAAGTTATTGATAGGCTATATTAGTTGAGAGATTTCTATACACTGAATAGGTTACCTACTAGGAATTTGTTCATTGCTAATATTAATATTAACGGTGAGCCAGCCGGGTATCACAGTTAGTTTGGCTATCTTCTCTGGCTTGCGGAAATCAGACAGGATCTTCAGTAGATCATCGTCTGACAGTTTGTTCGGTTCCTGCCGGTAGATGGCGGGGAATTCTGGGACCGTATCTAAATCATTGCTGTACATTCTGCAATAAAATTTGTCTTAAAACGTCACGTTGTCACGGTACGAAAACTTTGCGATTTAGATTAGGAACCTAAACTGGATAGCACCCAAACTAAATTGTAGGTCATGGTACGGTACCTGTTCTTTCGCGACCAATACCGAGAACCAGGGCAACAAACACGGTCCATATTAAAACTAAATAGTCAAGTCTCCAGTCAAACAAAATTGAGGGTGGTTGGAGTAAGCTTAGATCAGATATAGATTCTGATAATTTTTCCAAAAATTATAGGTAAGCATTTGCCAAATTGGTACCTTTGACTATCTCCTTTAGGCACTTGTCCGACCGCGGGCGAGTGAGCGGCAAGCGATCTGCGATTTTATAGCTCAAGAGACGAACAAAAGATATACCGGCCGTTCACACCGCCGCCGCCGCGCCGGCCGGCGGTAAATTTTTATCGCGGGGACAAAATTCGCTCGGCGTAATCGCTCAGCGATACTCGCGCAGCGTTCAAAACTCGCCGAGCGATGAATAAGTCATAGCCTAGTGACAGAATTGTACTCACTTCAACGCTCAACGGCCAGCGCTCGACTATCGTGATTTTTTTCGGTGTTGTGACAGGCGATTGCAAATTTTACGTAATACCCTGAACGAAGAATCCATTTCTGATCAAAATTCTGAGTACTTATCTATCCCACTCAGCCACAATGGCTCATAAACTTGACATAACTTATTTATTTTTTCCAGGGAATCATTGGAACACAACGTGACGTCATTTAACGACAACGGAACACTGTCAGCCATTCCCATTCATCCCCTGACATGGGTGGAGGAGATGTCAGAAGGGCATAAAGAAGATGACATTGTTTATATGCCGCATATTGCACTACTGGTAAGCTTAACTGATACCGATAAGATGATGGGCAAAGGCAGTGTGACGCAGGTTGCAGATTCGATTCCAATTGCGAAACAAATGCTGGTATGGTGTGCATACATTTTGCTCGGGTCTGGGTATTTTCTATGTAAATTATGTATGTATTTTAATAAAAAAAAGCATAATTATCAGTAATGAGTTTCTGTAAACACAAGCTCTACTAAAATAATAATAATCTAGAATAATGCTGTATGAAACCAGCATTATTTAATTTACTGATATCTAAAATATTAAAAAGCTGGAAAACTAAAATTTAGATTCGAGAACTCTTCGTAGCTTCTTTTTGTAGCAAAATCATCCACTGAAGCGGTTTTTTTATTCAACCCTAAAAGGGGTGAAATAGGGTGTGAAAATTCGTTTAGGAATTTGTAAAGGAAGGTGAGCGTTGCTTGAATCTCGGTTTAGATATGTTAGATAATTTAAATCAAAAATATATTATAGACAAAAATAAAAAACATTAGATTAAATTATTAAAGTATTGTAATGCGTAGGAGTTGTCGTGGGTATTAATTATCTACAGCATGTTCAAAAGAGGGTAAACGTGGGTTTATAAGATGATACTATCATCTAATTCTCTTACTTACATATTTATTCATATTATTTATGCAATTAATTCGCCAAAACCCTAAATAGAAACATGTTATTTAAATTCTTCGATCGCGAGATCATTGTTTATATACTTTAAATTGCAAATTAATGGTTGTCACATGGACTGTCACGCTTTTATCTGCCAATGTATAAAAAAAACTTAGGCCTTTACATCTATGTTAGATGATTTATACAGCGTCAGGAGGCAATCCATGCCTACACTTAACGGGACGCTGTAGTGCCTGGGACATTGTTTGAGATGGAATAGGCTTACCCAGCACCTAAACCATCCTCTCAGCTTAAACAGCCGCTCACAGGAGAGAAGACGTCAATACGTGGTGAGCTGACTAAGCTGCGGGTTTCCTCACGATGTTTTCCTTCACCGATAAGAGCTTGTATTATAGCGCATATAATTTTTACGAAACGAAAAATCCATTGATGCACTTCCGGGATTTCGAACCTAATCTATGTATATTCATGATCTAAACGAGATTTTAACACGTGGTTTATTTATACAGGGTTCTTTGTAAAACACCGGTAACCTCTCAGGACTATCATTATAAACAACTTTTGTTCTATGCAAACCACTAAAAGATTAGACTGAAAATTGGCATGGATAAAGGTTGTATCCCTGGGAAGGACATAGGCTATACAGGGTCTTTCATTTTAAACTACACAAACTGAAAAGGCCTCGTTTTTGGGTTGTAAATAGACGTTTGAGCGTATCGATATTTTTTTAATGTTTCATAATGATATTTAAGAAGAAATGACGTTCCACCAATCACAGCGCAGCTACACCACGAATGGGCTAAGTTATACAAGAAGCAACAATCAATTGAAAAGATTCATAACAAAACAAAAAAAACATTACATAAATATTTTTAAATTTTTTTTGAAACCCAATTCCTAAATTAAGTGGGGCTTATTACAAGAAAATGAGCCGAGTTTAGACCAAGTCTAACTAAAAAACTGTCCCTAGAAAAACGATCTTTAAATAATCGTACATAGAACGCTTTTTTGTGGTAACAGTTTTGTTTTGACATGTGTCAACATGGGGTTCAACTAAGGTTTTACGTTTTTATCATAAGCAGCAGTTAGTTTAAAATGAAAGACCTTATATATCCCGAAAAACCCCCGAAGGACCGCGGGTCACACCGCGGGAGCGCAGCTAGTTTTATATTTCCGAAACTAAAAACGTTCGTCAGTCATTAACGTCAATTTGTAAAACCATTAAAATCATATCAGGTTTACAATTAACACCGATTTAAAATTATCTACTATAACTGTACCTTTAAATTAAAATAATAATAATGTAAGAATATTCTTGTGTAATTAATAAAGTGCTTAATGCTTATACCTTTAAACACGCGACTATTTTAAACGACTTCAAAAGACGAGGGGGTTTAATATTTGACTGTATTATGTTCACAGGCAAAACGCATGACTGTATTCTAGATAGTGTACTATTTTTTAGTTTTTATTTCACAAAGAAAGTACATTTAGTGGGTAGTTAAGACTTGTTTAAATGTTTTTGAAAAATGTTTGCATTTTTAAGTCATCATGGATTGGTGAAGGTCGTGGGTTCCAGTTCTTAATTCTTTATTGGACAAATAAACACACACAGGATAATAACATTAAAAGGAAATGTACAAATGCGAGCTTAACCCTACAAAGAGCTTTCTTCCAGCATACCTTTGAGGCTAGACAGATGTGCAAAATAGATAGTGGGTACATGATTGAATGTATTTTTTGTTATTATCTGTTGCTTTGACATTATATTATTATTAATTAAGTACTAATAATTTATCTCAACAACTAATAATTAAACTTGCTTAAATATTAATTGACGTTGTAAATGTTTTTATGGCCTACCGCCAGAATCGAGCTTGTATAACCTAGGTTCACAAACAAAAAAGAAATTTGAATTTGAATTTGAATGATTATGTGTATTTGCAAAGAGAACCAGTCCCGCATCGCATTATTTAAGATGCCTTTTAAATAGTCAAAGTCAAAAATCATTTATTTAGTAGAACCGCTGGGATCTCAAGCATAGTCTTAAAACTTAAAATTCTACTCCTGTTTCTTCGCGACCAATACCGTAAACGGGAACCAACAAACACGGTTTGGGGCCTAGCGCACTTTTAGGTGATCCATCTTAAAACTAAAAAAAAAAAAATTGGTTGTCTGTAAAGTCGGTTTACTGACGATAGTTGAACGTGACAACGTCTACGCATCGCTCACTCAAGGAGAGAGACGGATGTCGAACGCTGCCGAACGCAAAGGCCGATTGTGCTTCTTTGTCGCTCGTTCCGCGCTCTCGCTTGCACTTCAAGCCTTACATGGAACGCCTCAGAGCGAGGTAACGCCTCATGACGTCATGTTTTTTCGTGCGTGCAGCCGGCTCTATCGAATTATATGACGTAGTCACGTCTGTATTGCAGGCAACATGAGAATAAAAGTATTCTTTATCATTTGCTCTGGCACCCTAAAATATATTATTATGTAGCTACTTATAACTTTGTTTGTTGGTGTGTACGTCATATAGAATGAACTAAATCCGAGTGAAACCACTAAACGAACAATCTGTAGGTCACTCAGTCTCCGTCGAACATTCTGGTAAAGTCTCAAGTTCATATTACAACAGTTATTAAATTTAGGTATTGCGGAGCCCTTATGTGGCAACGGTATGATATAGATTTGCCAACTATTTCGATATAGCGTGAAATTAGTTGGTGATTATTTTGACTTCAATGTCACGAAGAATAATTACTATTTAACTAAGCCTAGAGGAGTGCGGATCAAGGTGTTAATGTTTTACGGAAACTCAGGAATAAAATTTATCGATTTACCTACCCCTTTCATTTAAAAAATAATATTTGAAAATCAGGCCAGGATTCACGGAAATAACAACAAAAACCTAGAACTATATCAACCGTTTAGAACCTCCTTTATTTTATGTCAGTTCAAAATAGCAAGTACTCGTATCAAGCACACAAATCAAAATCGCAATAGGTAACGCATTAAAGCTTTCCCTATAACACCCCGTTATACCCCAAACTTTAAGTAAGTACCTGATTTAGGGGTAGTATTTCAAAATTATTTCACAGCAAACTTTTTTTTTAACAAGTCAAATGCCAAGTTTCAAGTGAATTTATGAAGTATGATCTATCAAAACAAAAATAATCTCAATACAATTTATAAATTCAAATCTAATTTAAAAAAAAACAGTTTATTTTCAGAAACTAAGCTACTACATATTTACATATATTTACAAAATACAACAAGATTAGTCAAGCAATCTAAGGATCGTTAAAAACGATCTATAGATAGCTCAACTGATCCAGGTCACTGTCAGTCGGAAGCGTGCCCAAAACACTGGCGGCATTACCACGCTGGATGGCAATGCTGATCCTTTGAGACAAAAATGTGCCAGCTCTCGGATCACGCGTCGCTTCGACCAGACGCCCTGAAAGAATTTTGAAAAAAAAAAAACTTTTCCAGACATTTCAAGGACCTACCTAGGTAGAATCCATTCTAGGTATCCGGCCTCTGACTACCTAGAATGGATTCTACTTAAGATGCGCCTGCATCCAAATATGTAGGACATGTCATATTTGTAAAAATATTTTAAGCTTTACAAGTCCTTTCGTAAGACTTACCTACCTATTTCACAAGACCTTGTAAATCCTAAGTAAATGTTAATACTAACTTTGAATACCATTTGCGGTATAAGTATAAGTAGGTACTAAATCCTATGTACACACGATGATTTGACTAAATGCCTAGCCAAAGAAATCTTGCAACGAGTATAAGCATTACTATTATTAAAATATTAATTTGAGCATCTTGATATTTAATAAATAAAGGTCACCATATTTAAATGGGAATCCAGTGGTATTGTGTAATGACTAAAGTACCTACAAATGCAGCTATAATAATATATAAAATTAGCATATTAATATTAAAAGTAATATAATTACTGAATTTAAATTAAATAACTTAATTATTAAATTTTAAGTTTTTGTTTTTATTATTTTTTACGTTTTGTTATTACCTACTAAATGACATTGAAGAACTTAGTCTTTGAACTTTTTATGACTAAAACTCTGAATTACTTTTTATCAATTTTAGTACCGACTACTCGTATTAGGTGGTATTAGTTACATACTGTTACAATTTTGTTCATTATTTTTTTCTTTTTTTCTAGTTTGTTTTTACTTATGCATATACCTACTTGTTACTTGTCTTTGTTTTTGTGTCTGTGTTGAAATGCTATGCGTGTCAAATACATCATTTATCTATCTACCTTTCTCCCCAAAAATTTTGACAGAACTTTTGTTGCACCCAGTACAAATTTAGAATTACTTAGATACTTCTTCCTAACTTATTCAATGTATAAGGGGCATTAAGGGCAACGAACCATGACTTTTATGGGCATCGGAAGGCCAATTTCGAAATGGGAAATAGGCGATAGAGATTCTCAAAGCTTGTGCAATTCTTACATAGGCATTTGATAAAACTGTTTTATACATTACGACTTTATTTTAATATTTTTATTTATTTTTTATTTTATTCTACATACTTAAGGAAAACGAAGAGCTAGAAATAAACAATAAATAACATAGTAATATACATAGAAATAATAGGAAGGCTAATTACTAGTTTCCGCAAATAAAATTTGTTTGTCTATGTATTTAATTTTTTACAAGTTTTTTATGATAGGTATTATATGTATTATGTTATCACACAGACAGTAACTTCCGCAAGCGTTTTCGCACGCGTAATTTTAATAAATTAATAAAATATGTAATTTTTATGACACATACTTCTATGCTTACTTTGGGCTAATTAATGCAGAGTGAAATGTTCATAGTTTTTTTTATCTATATTTATTTCTATCACTTAATAGAAATGGATGAATAAATATTTTAGTATTGATGCATTTTCAAATACATATTTTTAACATTTAAAGAATATTAAAATAAAAATGTCACAAGGAGAACAACGTTCTAACTGACCTAATTAATATTTCAAGGATCATCTTCCACGCCCAAATCTAATAATTCAATATTTTGAAGATAAAGAATCAACCAGAGACAATGCGTCATATAATTTGTATAAAATTACATAATATAAATGTATTATAATATATTTATCCTAGATATTTACAGACTGATCGGGTCATGGCTTCAAGATTCGCACTTTATTTACATTCACTTTCCTTGCATAAATATCTTGTATTTTAATCTAATTTTAATATAATACAACAATCACACCTCTTTCCCGTAGGGGTAAAAAGTTCGAAGTATTTCAATCGCTACGATTTTGACATATTTTACGTCTCATGTACTCTTAATAGAGAGATTGCATCCCAGCAACGGGCATTACTTACTTTAATTTTTTCAAAAATAATCATAATAAAATAAGATAATTATTAATTAACCTACCTATAATAAATAAGAATCGAAAGTTTTTTAAGAAACTGGAATACAATGATGAACAAAACAGCTAGCACAATCAGTTTTTGGGAGTAATCGTATTACACCCAGTACTAAACTCTTATCACTCCTTATTAGGATAAAAGATGATTTGTATTTATAATTATAACCATCTGGTTGAATTAGCATATAACTTCAAAGTCAAGGTTGTATTGCACTGGATACCTATTAAAAAAAAATCTATTAAGTAAATTCTATAAAGACATTGGTCGGATAAAGAATAGAATAGAATAGGTTTTTATTATAAACTAATGAATAATTACAAAAGTTACGGTGATTTAGAGCCTCTATTAAAGTCTGTCAATCCCGGTGGATGTTTTTTTTTCGGAGAATTATACACCCTTTCGGTCTATAAACGGAAAATGGGTGGAAAAAGCATCGTGAGGCAGTTACTATTTTATAGCAATGGACTTGTAACTTTTTTTCTGCACATTTAGGTATTCACCTACTTATTTTATTAAAATGTCCATCACCGCGTATAGGAATAAAAATTTATAATAAAATGTAATTCGGTCAAGCCATCTAAGGATCATTATAAAAATCTATAGATAGCTCAACAAATCCGGGTCAGGCATATTAAACTGCCCCCCACTAGCCTACAAGATTTTGTAGGTTGTAAGTTTTTTATGTATCTACATAGTTTTTAAAATGACAGAGTAATTAATCTATGTATATTAAGTACCTACTCAACACCATAATATGAAACACTGGTGGTCTAGTGGTAGTGGCCCCGCCTTCCGATCGTAAGGTCGTGGGTTCAATCCCGGTCGTGCATCAATGAGTTTTTCTGCCGAAAAATTTACGTGCACTATGCCAGTACTGTCAAACGGTGAAGGAAAACATCGTGAGGAAACTGGCATATCGTAGAATCTAAAAAGTTCAAAAACATGTGTTAAGTGCACGAAAGGAGCCTCTTTGAGACGCACTTAAAATCCTCTCACCACACTTGTTCTAAAGAACTGGTGACACGATAAGAAGAAGACGGCCATATTAAAACATTTAAGACTTCCAGTCTAACAAAATATTTATCAACAGAGTATAGCCAACGTGGTCTCCAAGAAGAGTTTCTTCACTCGCATGGGGCTAAACCATCTCGTCAGCATCACCAACACCAAGCCTCTCACCAGGATGACAGCGAGGGAGTTCATGATGGGGTACAAGTCTGAGCTGATGACCCTGGGGAACACCCTCATGCCAGGATGGATATACTTCGATAAACTTGGGCTGATTGATCGGGTATGATATTTTTAAGGTTTTACACTTAAAAGCCGTGTTGGTCAAATGGGGTTGTGCCTCGACTTTCAATCCGAAGGTCGTGGGTTCGAATCCCGGCCGTGCATCACTGGATTTTTCGTTTCGAAAAATTTATATGCGCTTTAACACGAGCTCATAACGGTGAAGGAAAACATCGTGAGGAAACCCGCAGCTTAGTCAGCTCCACACGTATTGACGTCGTCTTTCCTGTGGGCCAGGCTGATTAAGCTGAGAGGATGGTTTAGGTGCTGGGCAAGCCTATTCCATCTCAAACAATGTCCCAGGCACTACAGCGTCCCGTTAAGTGTAGGCATAGGTTGCCTCTTGACGCTGTATAAATCATCTAGTATAGATGTAAAGGCCTAAGTTTTTTTTTACACTTTAAACCATACTAGGTTCATAATGGACACTTTTAAGGCAGTTGTCCCACCGCGAGGGTTGAGCTTTGAGCGTTAAAATGAGTTTAGTTCTGTCTGTGTGCTACAAATTTCAAAATTTTTGAACGCGAGTAAAGGATAGTTTTATCGCCGCGATTAAACTAATAACCACCGGCGTTGGACTATAAATATTTGTCTCTTTTATTATACTCATACTCATACTCATTTATTCGCCGTAGGTGCTCAAGTAACACTTGGGTTTGTCACTTAGGTACATGGTAGATATTAAACTAAGTCACTACTAACTAACTTAAATGTAAGAGTCGCAGCCATTACACACATTACACATATTGACACGGAATCTATATATTTTGTTCATCTCTTGAGCGATAAAATAGTGGATCGCTTGCCGCTCACTCCCGGACGGACGGAGTGCCTAAATCATAATAATGGACACTTTAAACACTTAAACCCATACCCTTGGTTCATTCACGCTCTCTGGTTGCTTCACGTTGTTTTCCTTCACCGTTTAGAATACATTTTCTGAATCAATTCATTGATGGCCGGGGCGGCCTTCGGAAAGTCCCACTAGATCAACACAGCTTAACTTTATTAATCTAACTATTGTTATAATTTCTTAACAAAGAGTAGGTATAACGATAATTAGTTTTGTAATTCTAATAGATTATTTTTACTTTTTTTTCTCTCATTCAATACTTTTTTATTTGCAACTGTTTATTATTTTATATAATTGTGAGAACTAAGTATTAATTAAACACGATATAATCTGCTAACATACAAAAAATATGGTTATTATAATTAAAAAGGTTGCTTGTTTGCAATTTACTCAGTCTCTAAGTTTTTCTAAGTATTTGCTATAAATACAGATAAAATTATAGGTAACCTATACCTACTATCAATAGTACTAAGTAAAACATTACCCTCTTTCTGACGCAGTCGTGTAAAAAGTAGGTACCGTTTCTTATAATAAAAATAATTTTGGTAACAAAAGTGGGTGATCGGAGGCATCGAGTTAGTCGGAGGGCACTTTAGACTGTCGATCACGGATTTATTTATTATTTTATTTATATTATATGTTTTTTTCAACAGATGTACGATTTTAACGGAGATTTCGAGACGATTTTTACGGGAGAAGATGACGTCCGGAAATCGGGTCTCATCGACACGTACCGTGGGTCCACTGACCTGCCTCAATGGGACGGGAAGTATTGCTCGAACGTACAAAATGCATCGGACGGTACCAAGTTCCTTGGAGGAGTGAAGAATGATGAGTCTTTGCTTTTCTACAGGAAGAGTTTGTGCAGAGCAGCTCCACTGGTAAGTAATTCATTATTTTAATTTCCTTCAATATGTGTTTAGCTGAAAGCGAAGCTTAGAGAATGGTTTAAGGCAAGCCTACTCCATCCATGTCAAACCCCTTTTAAATTGACATCACGATCTCATCTTTGATTGCTATTCAATTTTTACAAGGCGTTAGGGCATTTCTTAACCCAAAAGGCATTCCGTTGAATTCGTACTTCCTCCATCTTACATTAATGTTGTATTATTTATCTAACTTAAGGATAAAAATAATAGAAGAAACTCTTATTATAAAACGACACTGGTTTCGAAACACTATGAAGGTCAAACATGAATTTCGTGAGAATAGAAGGTAATCTAATTGAATAATTTTTTCAACAGATTCCTACAGGAAAAGGTATGAAGAATGGTCTCAGCGCGTATAAATATACATTCCCTGATAACATGCTCGACAACGGGCAATATAATGAAAACAACAAATGCTTCTGTCGGAATGGTAAGTAATCTTCTATTGCAGGTTATATCCCGGACGTGGAATACATTTTTGAAAGCAATAACACAAGCTATAAATCGTGAAGGAAAATATCGTGAAGTAACCTGCTGCTTAATCAGCTCCGATGATGGTTTTAGGTACTGGGCAAGCCCATTCTATCAGCCATGCTACAGAATTTCGTCGCTACATAAATCATATAACTAGAAGATGTAAAGGATTTAATTTTTAAAGCTATTCATCATATTTTCTATACTTAGGTGAATGCCTGCCCAACGGACTCATCGATGTCACGGAGTGCTACTACGGGTTCCCCATCGCACTTTCCTACCCTCACTTCTACCAGGGAGACCAGGTCCTCTTCGAAAAGGTGGAAGGATTGAACCCTAATCAGGAAGAACATGAAACTAGGTTAGTATTTTGTCTCTACTAAAATCCTCTTCATAAGTTAATAATTTGTTCTTTCATTCATTTTCTCTATTCCCTCTTCTAGAGTTTCCTAAAAATTGCTTTCTTCTTTTCAGATTTTGGATCCAGCCTGACTCTGGTCTACCTCTCGACGTCAGCTCCAAGTTCCAGATCAACATGGCGCTAGGAAATATTGGCGGGGTCACAAACTGCGAGCGTTTCGCCAACATGTACCTTCCTATGCTCTGGTTTGATATTGTAAGTATCTACAAATTCTACAATTTTTTATTTCCTCAAACCCATTCCTTCAGGGTCGTAGTTTTTATTACCAGGAAAAATATTTTAAATGAACAAAGATGTTGATTTTATATTATGTAGAAAAAACAAAGTAGGTATTACTCGTTATGGTTCTGTTAAAAAATTCACACCCCTGCTTTCTGAACTTTCGCCCCTTGTTCCCGCGGTCCCTGTGTTTCATCCAAATCTGTTAAGCCGTTTCAGCGTGAAGAAGTAACAATCATACAAACTTTCGTATTATAATAGTTACCCCAATGACATAGTAAAATTATTATTATTATCCCAAACCAATAAACACTTCACTTACTATATAACATTTTTTTTAATTACAGAGAATGTATGATCTGCCCTCATCAATGGAACAACGCTTCAAGCTCTACCTAAACATCTTACCAGTCGCGGAACAAACCATCATGTACCTATCTTTCGTCACGGGAACTATTTTAACACTTATCACCATATACATCCTAACTTTTAAGATCATGTTCAAATCAAAAGACGGATGGGCTGATGATAGTGCACTTGAAAATATGTGGTCAGATGGTAAATCGAACAGAAATGTCTATTCTCCTTGTGAATTACCTTTAGACACGGATTCTGAAGACGAAAAGAAGATAAATTTAGGTGAAAGAATGAAAGGATTAAGTTTAAAGCTATCTGATAAAGTGTATGATACAGTTGGCAGTGTAAAAGATAAAGTAGCGGATAACGTTAGAAATATATTCGATGTGGTGATTGAGAGTGATGGTTCTAAAAGCGATACTAGCGAAGAGAACTTCGATTATAGAAAAGTGAAACAGTCAGACAGTGAGGATGATTGTAAGTATTTAGAGGTAATGGATGATGGTATGGACCTTGACCTCAGTTTTAGTACAAACAGAAAAATGAAGAACGATTTAGTTTTAAATATTGATTGACAGATTTGGATGAGATCAAATTGAAGCAAATTTAAATGATACCTATAAGGTACAGGAGTTCCAAAGTATAATTTGGTTTGAAATCTTCAAATCTATACTGAATGTTTAGATTTTCAAGAGATTGAAAGTAATTGAGTATGAAGATTTTAGATTTTGTGAAATTTGATTCGAAATCTTGAAATTTAGCTTAAACTGTTGCCATATTTTAACTGCTTTCAAAGTCTGAGTCCATTAAGTATTACAGATTGTTTTTATACATCTGAAAGTTTCATTGGTGATAGTGATAGATCATAAACAGTTTTGTTTAGAGTCCAGATTATGGTTTTATCAAATGAAAATGTGTTATTAACATGAGAAAATTATACAAAAATCGTAAATTTGTTACGTTTTTAAGGGCTAAGCTCTTTTAAATTATAATCATCATCTACGTTGTTAAGACTGGTTTTAGAGTCAAGCTGACCGTCAGCGCTGATAGAAGCTTGATCTTTATTACAATGGAGTAAATATACTAATGGTTCAGCAGAATTGTCATCGCTATTTATCCATTCATCTATTGAGACAAAAATGTGCCAGCTCTCGGATCACGCGTCGCTTCGACCTTGAATTCTTTCAAGTCTTGAAAGAATTTTAAAAACCCGAAGAGCTCCAGAACCAATATTTGAATTTCCTCCTATCTTAAAACATAGTGTATACGTTTGTATGCTTGGCTTGCGTATGAGACGCAAGAGGTGCGAGTTCAACTCTCGGGGCGGGACAAAGATCCTGTTTTTGGTGTTATTTTACTCGTACACTTCGTTCAACGGATTTAGGCATTCGTGAAGTAGCCGTTTGTTGCAGTGACCGCTTTTTCATAGAAAATTGTGTTCTGCGCAGATAAACGGCTAACTTTACCAATGCCTAGATCCGTTGAACGAAGTGTAGTATCTTATACCCACGACACAGAGAATCTTAACGTATCAAGACTATGTATGACTGTTGGTGTTAATTTAAGAATTCCGTGATATTTGTAAAATATGCTCATTTTCATTGCTCAAAATATCTGTTTTTAATAAGATGCATATTTATACTTAAATGAATCTCATATTAATATTTAAGACTTTATTCATGTCTACCATTACATATGCATAGGTTTGTGTGGCAATCTTTGTGGCATGTCAGATCGACTGATTTTGATGAAACTAGGAATTATAGTCGATGAATAGGGATACCATAAAGACTTGCTGATAAAACTTTTCATATGTAAAACGCCAGTGATTAATCTTTTCTTGCCACTTTATTTATTTAATTTATATATATTATTTTAAATAGTTTGTAACACAAACCACTCATTATTGTGATATTTAATAGATTTTATTATAAGGTACAGTCAGTGGCATAAGTCCATAAACAATTTGATATTTTAAAATTTTGAACCATGCTTTGTAGGAAAAGTGTGTATTTGTTTACAAATAGTACCTTATCTTGCAATTTAGGTTTGTAATAAGCCATAATCTTGGTTAAATTCGATTTTAAAAAATCTATTGTCCATGAACTCTTGTCGCTGACAGTACTATCGACCCCAGAAAAGTCTAACCGCTTGATTAGCCTATTTTAGACATATTTCATTATTGTAGTCAAAAATAGACTTTAGATTATAATGCTAGGATAGAGGCCTTATTCATGATAGTACATTATGGTACTAGTGTGTAACATTGGTGATTACCGCCGAGGCGTTATTAAAATTAAATTAAAATTAAAATTAAAATTTGTTTATTTCAGACTACAAATGGTCCATAGCTTGTTAGTAGGTACAGAAGAATCTTATTTTAGGATTAGTAATCTATATAACCATTAATAAATAAAATAAAAACAATAAAACAAACAACGCAGCCGCATGCAGAGAGTGGACAATTAAGATAAAAAAAAAAAAAATGAGCCGAGGAAGGTAATCATCAATACACACGTGTATCATACAACGTTTTTCAACACACTTGTGAATAAAATAACAATAAAAACTCATTTTCAACAGTGAAAACGAGTTGTGAAAAATGTTTCGCTATTGCGGGAAAAATTAATCAGTTTTCCTATGAGCGCGCATTGCGAACGGCCACAGACTATATTTCCGCGGCGCGCACAGGGTTTGCGCCTATTCTGCCACGTACAAAATGGGGAATTTAAAGTTTTCTTTTATTACAGAGAAAACAAAAGTTATATTTGAGTGAAAGTTCTATTAATTAAACACGTACGACTTAAAATTATCTATTTAAATAAGAAGTTGCATGAAGTGAGCAAGCAATAGGAACATTAATTTATTTGTTCTATTGAACACGATCTTTTTTTTGAATAAAAACTTTTTTAAGAACAAAGCAACTCGACCAATAAAATTAAATAAAAAATCTATTACTCACTAGTGAGTTATAGTAATGAAAAAGTCACAGTTTGATTATGGGTGTCATTATGTGCCTAATTGCGGTGACCATAGAGCCACTTTATGAGCAAGTGTGTTGAAAACATATTTATTATCCATGCCTAATAAATATTTGTTATACTCGTAGTCTAACAACCATTTTGCTGTCAAAGTCCCTATTTATTGCTATCCTGAGAGTAAGTAGTACCTAACCTACCTAGTACCTAAAGTTTGAATTGAGGTAGTATTACGTATGTAGACGCGGTCATTGCTTTTCTGAACGCACGCATGCTTTTCATGGCGATAGCTACGGACGACCGTCAGGTTACCACTAAATAGGGGCTAAGGCCTTTATATCTGTACTAGATGACTTATTTATACAGCGTCAGGAAGCTTTTGCCTACACTCACGCTGTAGTGTCTGGGACATTATTTGAGATGAGGCTTGAAGCACCTCCTCTATAAACCATCCTCTCAGCTTAATCGGCCGAATGAAAGGTTCATTCATCCATACTTCCATACTATCCATACTAATATTATAAATGTGAAAGTAACTCTGTCTGTCTGTCTATCTGTCTGTCTGTCTGTTTGTTAAGCTTTCACGCCCAAACCGCTGAACAGATTAAGCTGAAATTTGGCATAGTTAAAGGTTGTATCCCAGAGAAGGACATAGGCTATTTTTTATCCCGAAAAATATAAAAAATCCCGAGGGACCGCGGGTCACACCGCGGGAGCGCAGCTAGTTATGAATAAGGCAGATAGATATTTTTGGGGCGAAACTAGATGATATGAAATTATCTATAAGTTTGGTAAACGGTAAATAGTAAGAAACATTGTAAATATAATATTACTTTTTTTATTGAGAATAAAAAACTGTTAACTATCAAATGTTTTATTTTAAACGTACATAAAAATCAAAGCACAATTCATTTAACAAACTTTAAAAACAAATTAAATAAATAATCACCTTCGGTGATACAAACTTCAGGTTTGGGAATCATACCGGCACCTAGCTAGTCTACTTATACAATAAGTTCGTATATTTTGTAGCCAAAGCTATTCCATATCCACCAAAGAACGCATCCATAGAAAATAGCTTGAACTGTTCTGTCTATGATGATCATCCTGAAAAAAAAAAAACAGCGGCACTCCGGGAGTGCCGACAGAAGTAAAAACTTGAACGAAGTGTCAGTGACGGTTCGAAACTTCAAAAAAATGCAAAAGTATGATGCCTCTGTGGGATACGATCCAGCCGCATGCCGCATAGTAAGCCGAGCTATGAACCGATAGGCTACCGTCGCTTATGGCGAGAGTCGAAATAACAGATGCTTATAAAACAGAGGTATGTAACCGTAATGGTTACAGTGTCGTGAGTTTAATGGTTTTCCCATCTCAAAAATTTCCAATGCACCTAAAGAAGTTTTCATTTCAATAAAGTATGGATTGTCACAACTTTCCTTACCTCCTATGATGTGTCCTGGCTTTAGGTAGATCCTCATCTTTCTCTTTCAGCAAGTACCTACGACCACCGTAACAGCACTTCTCGAAATATTCCACGATATCCATATTTTCCAGCTGAAATTAAAAAAAAAAACAATAGGACCGCTGGGGATAGAACTATGTGATTATACTACTTAAATGTAACTTTGTTTGTAAATACATACATTAAGTACAAAGAAACACCCAGACCAGAGAAATATTTGTAGATCATACACACATACATACATACATGCCTTGGTCCCGCCGCGGGGATCGAACCCGCAACCTTTTGCGTCGCAAGGTGGCCTTCGCCCACCTTGGCACACAATTACCTTATAGTAGAACTGTTCCTTATCCTCTTCCTTGATCTTAGACCGCAGAGAGACGAAGTTGGTATTGCTAAACGTCCATTGTTGAGTGGTGTAGTAAGAGAGAGCCAAGTTTGCTGTGTAAATACGGCGTTGGACCTTCACTAACCTGCAAAAATCAATTACTATTCTTGATATATTCCCAACGACCCTACTAACCTCCCCATTAGTGGGGCAGTTGGGAATAACGGCGTCTAAGTGATCCCAGCGTGCCAGCAGTCCTACTGAAACTAGTCCTACTTTAAAACTAGGTGGTACATAGTTAGTGATGGAGGCCTTAAGGCGGCCTAAAAACTCCGTCACCAAAGTTGACCACTGACTGACTCATACGAGCTTACTTATGGTTAATAAAGTTAGTAAACTTACATGGTCTTCTTCCCTATTAGCCAGAGCAGCATATCCACCAGTACTGCTGGAAGTAGATGCTGAAGTAGGACCTGGAACAAATCATAATAATTTTCATATCCACAGTAAAGATCCACGTAGTCTCCTAAGAGGATCTTTATAAAAGCAGCTTAGAGACCCAGAGATGCTAAAAGACCAAAACCTCATTGTCCCTGATACCGGGATCAGATTTCATTCCTCTGCCTTTATACCCTGATACCCTGATACTGGAATCAGGCAGACCAAAACCATAGAATCAAGGGTCAAAGACCTAAGAGAGACCTTCTCAATGGTCAGACATTGCTGGGAAAGTATGATAGAGACACAGGAACGGACAGAGTGGCGCTATAGAGGCCTATACCCAGCAGTGGGTGCAAAAGGCTGTTCGTCTTCTGTCAAGTGTGGTGAAAGGATTTTCAGTGCGTCTTAAAGAGGATCACCCAAAAGTGCGCTACGTCCCAAACCGTGGTCTTCACGGTAGGTCGAGAAGGAATAGAAGAACCACCTAGTTTTAAGACCTTATGATCCCAGCGGTCCTACTGAATGATTTTTGATCTAGATTTTTGGAATACTTTAAAGTAGTGTAGAGTGGAGTTAGCAGTGATAGTGCCTCCTACTCCAGAGTGATAGACCACTGTCTATCACTCTGGAGTATCACTATATTACGTTAATAATGCAGCCTATTCCATCTCAAACAATCCAAGCACTACAGCGTCCGAGTGCAGGCATAGGTCGCCTCCTGACGCTGTATAAATCATCTAGTATAGATGTAAAGGCCTAAGATAGTATAAAATACCTTAAAGTAGTGGAGAGTGGAGTTAGAAGTGATAGTCCCTCCAGTACTCCACAACGCGTCGTTGAGAGGCACATTGGCTGCTACACGCTTCGACATCGATACCAGATCGCTCATAAGGATCTGATGCAGCTTTCCAGAACAGCAGTTGTAGATGGGGATGTCGTCTTCTGGTTCTAATCTGGAATTGGACAAAGAATTTACATTTGCCATCTTCAAAATTTTGGCGCCACTGAAAACCATCGCTCTAACAGACTCTTCGGCCTTTGAAGCAAATGCTTTTTTTTTAAATACTTACATAATTGTAAAACTCGTTTATTGTGGATAAATAAAATTGTATTGTATTGTATTGTATTGTATTGTATTGTATTGTATTGTATTGTATTGTATTGTATTGTATTGTATTGTATTGCATAGTATTGTATTGTATCGTAAATTTCATTTACACGGAAGAATTTCAACCGATACGATAAATCGTATCTCGTATAATTCTTATCTTAATAGATAAGATAAGATAATCACATAGTGAAGTCTCTACTGTGAACCAGGGCAAGAAACACGTGTTTATGTGTTTATATTGTGTACATGTGTAAGTGTATGTGAGTGTATGTTAGTGTGTGTGTTTGTGTGTGTGCCCCTGATCCAAGCGGCTGCTATGATGTGCTTGACACAGAAGTCTACCAGCGTGTGTGTGAGAATGGGTGTGTATGTGTGAGTTCTTCTCAGTATTACTTACTTCTTAGTGCCCCTGATCCATGCGGCCGCGATGATGTGCCTGACGCAGGAGTCTACCGGCATGAAGTCCAGAACTATGTCATCTTTCGTGTGAATACTTCTCATGATGCCTGGATAAACGAGGAATTCAACCATAAAAATAGTTTTTATTAAAAAAATATTTTTCAATAACTAGCTTTTAGTAGGTTACCGTGAACTGATTGAAATGAGCCCAAACAAGGTGGACCGAAGTTTACGTGCCGCTACATTATATTATGAAATAATCATTAAGAACTATCCGTCTTACTACAAAAAATATAAACCGTGTTTAGCGAAGCACTGACTAAAACTATTTCTAGAAAAATGATCTTTAAATAAGTACTTATACATCGAACGCTTTTTTTGGTAAAATATATCAACATAGTGTTCAACGGATGCTTAACTTTTTTTTTAGTAAGATGGTAAGTGTCTGATTCCCTTGAAGGCACAGTTCCATGGTGAGACATACCTTTTCCACACGCTATGAAGATACCAACGGGTCCGTTGAAGTTTTCAATCCAAGCTGGCACCGGTTCTTCAATACTTGCGATGACTAGATATAAAAGAAAACATATTTTTTTTTGGGGTAACACAAATAAATAGACCACTTTATTGTGTTAAGAATAAAGTAATAATATAATAGTTTTTAGGCCGCTTTAAGGCCTCCGTCATGGCTTAACAGCTGGGACCGCTCCGAAGCCGGAAATGCTCAGATGAAAATGCCACTGGCGTTCACCCATCCACTTACGGACCGTTTAGAACTTTCGACATCGACTGTCTATCAAGACCATGAACGCTACAATGCTTAAAAAATGATCAGTGATGATTCTCACCAATGGATGGTCTGATGATGGTAGCTGGTAGCTTGCCCCTTTGCTCATACACCACGTGTTCAGCTAGCTGCTTAGTAAAGGTGTACGTATTGGGAATCTCTCCTAAGTACCTGTGAAAATACATATACTTACCTATATATACGATAATAAACTCAAACCTACTTATCTATCTACTAGACGAAGCAGCGATCACTCGTTTCTACATACAAGTCTTATACTTATAGCGAGATGCTCAAAGCAAAATCTAGAACTAGGTCTCTACACCTTATGTTATATGGGAACAACGAACTACAAACATCAATTTTTTGCTGCGAGTAAGTTCTTCCCCTTGCATTACTTCGATTCAAGTTCTTCCCCAAGTTTACACCAAGTTTACCTTGGAACTTAAAATATAATTTTAATTTTTATACAAGCAAACATTTTTGACAAGTTCTCTGCAAGATATTGAAAATGTTCTCATAATATTTTACCTCATTCGGATTTTTCTTTAATCTAATAATGCGTTTAGTCTGTAGGATATGATATTCTGTGGCATTAATGGTATCGTGTAAACGGCATTATGAAACTTCTACTCAGCACTATGGAGGATAATCAGACGAATTCAAATGACATTTACACATTGCACAATAATACAAAAGGTTTAGTCTAAAAATATAATTTATTTTAATTAGTAAGAGAGAAGTAAAAAGACAGAAGTGGAAGAGTTTTCATTCAAAGTGGTCCTAATGAACATGCTTTTTGACTTACTTGGGAGTGAACATCCGAATGGTGTGTTCATCCACCGTTTTGCAGATGTCCAGGGTGTCCCTCCAATCAGCGTGGGCTTCGTACATCACCTCCTCGACTGGATCCCGGTTGGTGTTGGAGTATGAAGTTGACACGTGGACAAAAGCCTGGCAAAGTCATTTTAAGCTGTAACTCTCTCTCACATACGCTCTGACAAAGTTATTTTGAGCTGTAACTATCTTTACTTTATTATAAACTTACACACCCACATAAACAAACACACTCACTCACACACACACACACACACACACACACACACACACACACACACACACACACACACACACACACACACACACACACACACACACACAAACATTTCTACAACGCCGATTTGGATAAGGCTTAGAATATATTTACCTACAATACAATGGCATTAAATCCTTCTTTTTTTTAATTTTACTAGTGACAAATCAAGAAAAACCTGCGTAAAAGAAGTGTACAAAACAGTTTAAACTTACAGATAAATCTCTGATTTCATTTGCGAAGTCTGTTATCTGTTTTGTTCCGAAGAGATTCAACTTCGCCGAGAATGTGAGAGTGTCGTCAAATCTACAAAAAAAAATAGAATATAATAGAATAGAACTAAATTTTATTTTCTCCACACAATAAATGAACTTTACAATTAAGTCACTGTCACTCATTCTCGATATACTGCTGGAGCGATGGTTTACAGTGGTGCCGCCAAATAGTCCTCTACATGTATGTTAAATGATTTATACAGCGTGTTGGTCAAATGGGGTTGTGCCTCGACTTTGTAAGTAGTAACTTTGAAAGTCGTGGGTTCAAATCCCAGCTGTGCATCAATGGACTTTTCGTTTCGTAAAATGTATATGCGCTTTAACACGAGCTCTTAACGGTGAACGAAAACATCGTTAAGAAAACCCGCAGCTTAGTCAGCTCCACACGTATTGACGTCGTCTTTCCTGTGGACCAGGCTGATTAGCTGAGAGGATGATTTAGGTGCTGGGCAAGCCTATTCCATCTCAAACAATGTCCCAGGCACTTCATCGTCCCGTTAAGTGTAGGCATGGATTGCCTTCTGACGCTGTATAAATCATCTAATATATATGTAAAGGTCTAAGTTTTATACAGCGTCAGAAGGCCTAAGCTACACTCAGACGCTGTAGTGCCAGGAAATTGTTTGAGATGGAGGCTTGAAGCCTAAACCATCCTCTCAGCTTAATCAGCCTTGTCCACAGGAAAGACAACGTAAAAATACATGTGGAGCTGTCTAAGCTGCGGATTTTTCCTCAAGATATTTTCCTTCAACACATTAGGTAGATACCTGGCTAATGCACATTTTCAAAACTACTTTTATACACATAGGAGTTATGTGGAATAGCTCCTGACTCCATCATCAGATCAGCTCGTTGTCACATACATTGTCACCGAAAACTCAAAGGTGTGCCAAAATTCAGCTCAATCGGACACCGAATGGGTACACGATTTAACCGTCAAACATACACACAAAATATATTGGGGCGGGCCTTCGCCCACTACGCCACAGAGGTCGTCTTAAAGTCTTTTTAGGGTGAGACGTTCAAAGGTAGATTGATAACTGGGGATAGATATTGCAATCTTTAGATAGCACTTACCGGACACTAGCCGCAACATGGAAGATGATGTTCACTCTATTAACTAACAGAGTCCGATCCTCATCTGACAATCCTGCAAAACGTATGATTATGAAAAATATTAATTTCGTTTATTGTAATTATAATTTGTTTTAAAGTAAATCTTTTCTTATTTTATTGTTGGCAATATTTTGCATTAGCTACTCTGTGAACAAAATTAAATAGATTAATGGAAATGGAACCACCTACCAAAAAACAATTTTATTTATTTATTAAAATCTAAAGAAAAATATTAATTTAGTTTGTTGGCAACATGTTGCCTCTATCGTTATAAAAATAATAAAAATAAATAAAAACTTTATTTGGCAAAACATTGTTACAGGAGTATACCTACTTACTTTACTACCTTCAAACTTACTATCTAAAATCTAAGCCTCATTTTAACATTCTGTTGGCACAACTTACCTAATATTAACTACAAAAACATAACTAGCTACACATACAACATAACTATCGTTAGCTACTCTTTGATAAAAAACATATTTAGGATTGATTTATGGAAATGGAACAACATCAATTTACTATTTTATTTATTTAAAAAAATATTTAAATTTTCGTAGCCAAACTGATATTGAAAAATATTTTTTTATTTATTTATTTATTCAGCAAAAATTACAACACCATTACAGACAAGCCAAAGCGATGTTAAACTTTTGTTTAAACTTTGGTAGCCAAAAAACTGATATTGGGGTAACATGGCCCTAAACCCCTGAGGTGCAGAGTTTTCTAAGGTTCAACCCTTCTTCTTACCCATTCCACTCTCGCTGACATCTCCTGCTACCACGAACACTTTGGATTTAAAAATATTGGGTTTTTCCGATCGCAGCCTGTCGAAGCACTGAAAAAAATGTAATGAGCATATTATAGGTAACTAGCTGCGCTCCTGCGGTGTGTCCCGCGGTTCCTCTGGATTTTTTAATTTTTTCGGGATAAAAGGTAGCCTATGTCCTTCCCTGGGATACAACCTTTAACTATGCCAAATTTCAGCTTAATCTGTTCAGCGGTTTGGGCGTGAAAGCGTAACAAACAGACAGACAGACAGAGTTACTTTCAGATTTATAATATTAGTATGGATAGTATGGATGTAGCAAGCTACCATCTATCTATATACCTACCAAGTTTCATGGAAATCGTAACTAGCAGATTAACTGACCGTTCTAAATGTACACCCTGTATAGCCATTTTGAAAGTTTATACGTAAACAAATTAACGAATTCAGCATTACCTAATTAACAGAGGCGATTACATTAAGCTCTGCTTACTTTGAAGTGAAAAACTCCAGCATTATATATTAATTTATTTTATTTATTTTGAGGGGGCATAGGTCATTGGACTTTCGTCTTTATATTGAATGTTGAAAACAGCTATTTTATATGTTTATTAGGGTATTTGTATTAATTATCCAGTTAAATTATTCAAGTTTCATTAATAAAGTCAGCGACTTAGGTATAATGAACAATTAGAGACTTTAAAGTTTCATTTTTTGGAACCATGAATGTGAATAAGTTTTGTTTTTAGTTAAATTATTAGAGTTAGATAGATAGATAGATAGATAAGATAGATAAAATATTTATTTGGCACACATAACATTTCAACACAGACACAAAAACAAAGACAAGTAACAAGTATGTAGGCGCACAGGTAAAAACAAACTAGAAAAAAAAAGAAATACACACCTAAAACTAGTAGTCTGGCACCTACATAGGTGGGTGCAACAGTGGTCTGTGTGCTGTAGTGAGCCAAAAAGGTCCAGTCTCAGCTTATTGTTACTTCATGCCCGAAGGTACACAGTAACGCTGATTTTCAGACTGGACCTGAGAAAAAGTGATATCACGAACAGAAAGTAGCACAAAAAGTATGAACAGAAATAAATAAATACGTAAGATATAAAATTGAATACTTATAAAATTAAATACGAAGCTATTATTTTTTATAAATTTTGACAGCAGCGACAAGTTTGACAGTGACTGAGATATTGACAGAACTGAAATAGGTTCTGACCATGCCTGCCACGTCATAACAAATTCGGAGGTTATGTTATGTTACAAAAATGTTACAAAATTTAAGCAAGAAGTGAATCCTTGGAAGTGAATTGCTATCCATGTTAAGTGACAAGAGAGTAAGAAATACAATGCATGAGGATGGAGGATTTGGAAGAGGATTGGACAAGATTGGGAAAAAAAGATGCCGAAACTGAAAAAAAGAACCAGTGGATGAGAGGGTAAGTTAGTTGCCATTACGAGCACTTTTGCTTGCGAATAAGTTCGTTTTTTAGATTTTGTCTGAATGATGAAACTGTTTTTAGGGCATAAAAAGGTGGGGGGAGATCATTCCAGCACCGAGTTGCTGCGAAACGAAACGATCCACGAAAAGCCACGGTTTTATGCCTCGGCGCTAGAAAAATGATGTGAGTACATGCTCGTCTAGGGTAGCGAAAATTAGCATCTGCCCAATTCAGTTTAGAATATAAGTAAGTAGGTATTTTGCTATGAGTTAGGCCAAAGAGTAGAGTTGCAAGGTGAAGCTGTCTTCTAGCCTTCATTTTCAGCATATTGGCTGTGTTAAGAAAGGGAGTAACATGGGTACGGGGAGGGATGGGGAAACAGAATCGTGCACATGAGTTCTGGACACGTTGAATTAATTTTTCAGTGCGGCTCAGAAGGCAGGGCCCGTAGACAGTATCACAGTAATTTAAGCGAGACAGCACTAGGGATTCACAGAGGGTCACTCTTACTGCCTCACTCAAATAAGGACGAATTTTATATAGCATTTTTAGGCGAAACAGGGATTGTCTGACAGGTTGAGGTCTGAGTTAGGTTTACATTTAAGTTGTTATTGTTATTAAGTTATAATTTTGTCTCATTATGGGTGATGTGGTCGCTAAGCGACAAACCCCTTTAATAAAAAATAAAAAAAAGTTTCATTGTATTCATGGATGTCTGTTCGTTGCGGGTTCAAATCCCGTCGGAATCGAAAAATTTTGATAAGACTTCTCATTTCTCAATAAAATCCATTGGGACAAACTTGTTTTTTTTTTTACCAAATGTCATTTTCTAGGCTTGCTGTAATTTTTCAAAAATACACAGTTGTTTTATTTTTTATATTATTTTATTAATTTTATATCAAAGTAATAGTATGGATTTGGTCCAAGTATGTTGTAGGCCATCCAGCAAGCCCATATGCAGCTAAAAAAAATACGTGAGTGTCGTGAAACACTCGGTTGGAACGAAGTTTCAACTTTGACATTTGGCATTTGTCAAATAAAATATTGTCAAATATTAAAATCCTGGAAACGATCTCCCTTACTAACAATGTAACAATCTATGGTCTGTTTTGCGACTGCGCACTTCGCACTGTGACGTTTTGACCTATGTATGTGTCGTGACGGTAAAATCGAACGCTTTTTTTCTTCTAGCCTTCCTCGATACCGTCTGAAAAGGAATTTCGTTCCAATAAAACTTACTGGTAAATCGTATAGTTGACCAAGTCTATCTTCAGCGCTGACTCCCTTCTTACTCCTCAGAAGCAGGTAGATGCGGTCTAGGTCAGGGCATGAATACAGCAGCTTCTCTATTAAGATTTTTCCGATGAAGCCTGAAAATCAGAATGAAATGCTAGCTTGTAAACTCAACAGATTGGTGTTTTGAAAACTGAAGAGCAACTACTTCAATGTTCGACTAAGGTCGAAAATTACAAGCGAGGATAAAGTTTTTTGAGTTTTGCGGAAAGTAGGCATCAATCAAACCCTTAGAAATAATAAAATAAAGGAATAATTAACATTTTTGGGACCACCTGTTAAGTAGGTACTATACCTAACCCTTTCAACCAAAAAAAGGCGTCTTAAAGTAATCGAGGAACATACTTAAAAAGTACGTAAGTGTCGTGGAACACTCGGTTGGAACTAAGTTTCACTAGAAATCCGTACTAACAATGTAACAACCTATGGACTGCTTCGCGACAGCGCACTTCGCATTGTGACGGGTTGACATACCTACATGTGTCGTGACGCAAAAATCGAACACATTTATCGTCTAGCCGTTTAGTCCGATACCGTCCAAAAAGGAACTTCTTTCCAAAAAATCCCGAGGAAATGAGAACCTCTTCCTTTTTTTGAAGTCGGTTAGAAGACATTTATACAGGACCGCTGGGTTCCTGTACTGTTGGTCGCGACCGTGAACCAGGGCAACAAACACGATTGTTAGGCTGTCGTATATGACCCATTTGACGACGTCTGTGGCGCAGTGGGCGAAGGCCCGCCTGCGACGCAAAAGGTTGCGGGTTCGATCCCCGCGGCGGGACCAATATTTGTATGATCTACAAATATTTGTCACGGGTCTGGGTGTTTCTATGTATAATATATGTATTTACAAACAAAGAGTATTCAAGTAGTATATCAGTCATATAGTACCCATAACACAAGCTCTGCTTACTTTGGGGATAGATGATGCTGTGTGAAAAAGTCCAGCATTATTTATTTATTTATTTCAATTCTATATTGGTTTTAATTTGCGACCTGGGCCCATTTAGGTACTTTTAACTTTGAATACTCCATCATGGCTTAGCGATTTCATAGCCGGGACCGACAATTTAACAAGCCCTACGAAGCACGGAAGCGCTCCGTTGATAATACGGTCACCCATCCACTTGCTGACTGTTTTCGCTTAACTTCGACGATCTGTCAAGATCAAGATCTGTCTGTCCGTCTGTCGCCAGGCTGTATCTCATGAACCGTGATAGTTAGACAGTTGAAATTGTCACATAATATGATGTATTTCTGTTGCCGCTATAACAAAAAATACTAAAAAACAGAATAAAATAAATATTTAAGGGGGCTCCCATACAACAAACGTGATTTTTTTGCCGTTTTTATAGATAAAGGTACGGAACCCTTCGTGTGCGAATCCTACTCGCACTTGGCAGGTTTTTTAACTAAAATAAGGTAACGAGATGCTTACCCGAACCACCTGTAACAAATATAGTCTTATCTTTATAGAACTCTGGTATTGTAGCTACATTTGACAAATCTCTATCTTCGAGGAAACCCATTATTGCGCACGTTCGTACAATTAAAACTAAGTTAAGTTATTCTATACTTTCGATTTACAATGACAATATGTCCGATGTCTACACTGGACAGCTAGTAACTGATTAAAACAATGATTGGATTAAAATAATTAAAATCGAAAGACAACAGTTGGATACTTATTTGCTTATGCGTCAGTACTGAATGACTCGGTAAAACAAAACGAAGCTGGGGCCGAATTCTCGTTCCTTTTTTCGTTCGTTTGATGAATATTCGGATGCTTCCCACTACGATTTCTGACTTCAAAGGCCAATTTTTCGGTTTGGAATAATGGTCCTAGGTTAGGACCGTGTTTTAACGTTTGAAAAATTGGCCCTTGTAGTAAAAAATCGTAGTGGGAAGCATCCGAATATCCATCAAACGAACGAAAAAAGGAACGCGAATACGGCCGAGAATAACATTTTCCTATCAATACCATCATCAATGTTAATACATACATATATAAAAATAGAAGTGTCTGTCTGCTGTGATCAAATAAAAAAAATGTTTTCTCAAATTATACATATATAGTCATATTTACTTAATACTATTTTGACTCATAATTTATTCTGACCTATGTACCTAATATATCTATATTTTTTATATGTATAATTTCCTATTTAATTAATGTAATTGGTTGTATACCGTGTTAATTAAAGTAAATAAATAAATTTAAATAGTTATTTACACCATACTGAAACACAAACTTTTTTAATTTTTTGTCTGTCTGTCTGTCTGTCGGTCTTTCTGTTTGTCCAGGCTTAATCTCTGGAATGGCTGAACCGATTTTAATGGGACTTTCTTTGGAAGATAGAGGATTTTATACTTAGCTGCTACTCGCTCATTACTTACTAAAAACACTCAGATAGAATAAATGTTATGTTTCCATACTCCTTGACGAGGCAAGACCCACTGACTATCTGTACCTACACTACAAACCCCTATGAATGTTAATCAGGATGGTAAAGTTTATATGGAAAATTTTATTTCTTGGTCCGATTCACTCCAAACTCGGTAAAAATAAACCATATTCAATTATTGAAAAACTACCACTAGGGGTTGTGCAAGGCAGCTCCAAAGATCGTATGACGAAACAATGCGCATACGAAGGCGCGCGCGGGTCTACTAGTGTTTCCATATTTTATGTTAAGGCTGTGTTGGTGAACTGCTAAATGAATAAATAAAATAAAACATGCATTTATCCCACAGGATCGGGAATTACGCGGGAAAAACCGGGAAAACTAATGAGTACCGCCTACGCGAACAAAGTCGCGAGCACAGCTAGTTCAAAATAAATCCATAAGTCGATGCCACTGAAAGGACATTCACTTCGTTCACTTAGCGTATTTAATTTTAAGAAAATGTGAGTCGATTTTGCATTTCGTAAAATGTATAAAATGCCGCAGTAGAGGACGGCCCCCACTAGATGGAAAGACGATCTGGTAAAGGTTGCTGGGAGCCGTTGGGTGCAGGCTGCACAAGATCGATCGCTGTGGAAATCGATGGGGGAGGCCTATGTTCAGCAGTGGACACTAGATGTCTGACATGAATTAAATGCGTAACTCGTACTCGTCAAAGCTTTGCAATGAAGAAAACATCGCGAGGAAACCATCGGTTTTCTTCTTCTTTTTATTAATGGCAACTAACTGTATTAACAGTATAATTCTGCCAATGTCAAGTTTTAAATATGTATTCATGTCATGTCAAGTCAAGTCATGTCAATTTGGTTTTGAAAAAAACATGGCGGCTTGTCATTTCAAAACTCCAACGGAAATCTTTCGTCAAATGAGAAATCTTCTTGAATACTCCCCCATTCCATTTGCCAAATCTCCTGTTACGTAATCCAAGGCCTTATTAGTAAAATGCCAACGAAATTACATAATAAAACCTAGTAAAACACGAGAAAAGTAAATAAAATAGCAGAGCTCCTTCAAAAATGGCGAAAGAAGTCCCAATCAGTTTACATTTGGTCAAGAACAGTGACAGATAACAACATTTCACCGTCAAAATCAAAGATTTGACTGCAAAATTATGTACAGTGACTATTTTGAACAACTTGCATGGCAGCTTGCAAGCCAAGTTGACTCGCCACTGTCCGATCGGTTTACCTGTGACACTACTGAACTTGCTGTACTGTAGGTTACTTGCCACTTGCCTTGACCAATGTAAGCCGACATTAAACACTGTCCCAGACAGGTGTAACCCATCACCGGGCCCAACACTTTCAAAAATTTTGAAGTCCAATGTATGTTGCATTGTTTTCGATGTTGGCTGCAGTTCAAATGTCACGCATAAATTCAATCAGTTTGTGAGTTCACTGAATACAAGTATACCTACTACTTTCACGCACAGACGCTCCTTCTTAGTACCTACTTATTTACCTTTCTTTATGTTTTTTTTTTGCAGGGACCTACCTAGGTAGGTGGGAACTTAAAAAAACAGTGGCACTCCGGGAGTGCAGACAGAAGTGAAATCTTGAACGAGGTGTCACGTTCTAAACTTAAAAAAAAAATGCAAAAAGTATATTGCCTATGTGGGATACAGTCCCGCCGCATGCCGCATCGTAAGCTGAGCTATGAACCGATTGGCTACCGTCGCTTGTGGTGATAGCAGATTCCTATACAGGAAGAGTTTTGTCGAGCGCCCACTGGGGGAAAAATCTAAACGGCTATAGTTATAGAAAAGTGTTGTTGTTACTGGCTCGATTTTGATAAAATTAAGAACTGCATTTTTATTTGTTGAAAAAAATTATTTGTTTGATTTTTAATTTTTTCGCATTTTTGCATGCGGTATAGGTCTAGAATCGTGTTATTATAATACATTATGTATTAAAACTAAAATGTATGATTTTTTATGTTCTAGCAACATTAGACTCATACTTATTTTGGAGCATTAGTTTAGATAGAGAATCCGAAAATGTGAAAAAAAAAAACAAAAAAAACAATTTTCTCGAATAGAAGGCTTACAACAATATCAAACCGACTAGGTATAAATAGTAGGTATAGTATAGAGGGAATTATTATTATATATATCAGTTTCTTACTAATGAAGGAAAATTAAGCTTAAAATCATGAATCGTTGTTGTTTCATCATTAAGTGGTGAATTATTTACCTATCTATACGTATGTATACTTTACTAGAGCGAGTGGAAGCGCTCGTGGTCATGCTTGCTTAGTCGTTCTTGATGTTCTGTCTGTAAGTGGATGGGTGACCGTGGCACTTTCATCTGAGCGCTTCCGTGCTTCGTAGGGTAAGTTAAATTGTCGGGCGGCCTAAAAACTCCGTCACCAGAGTTGGCCACTGACACATACGAACTTATATACTTACTCAATTAATGAATTATATAATCCATACTAATATTATACAAATTGAAAGTAACTCTGTCTGTCTATCTGTCTGTCTGTCTGTCTGTCTGCCTGTCTGTTTGTTACGCTTTCACGCCCAAACCGCTGAACAGATTAAGCTGAAATTTGGCATAGTTAAAGGTTGTATCCCAGGGAAGGACATAGGCTACTTTTTATCCCGAAAAAATGAAAAAATCCCGGGACCGCGGGTCACACCGCGGGAGCGCAGCTAGTAAGTAATAATAAACAGTGGTTTGTCAGTCGCCTTGTAAAAACATCGTTGAGGAAAATCAGTTCAGCTTAAATCGCGGTTAAAGTGATACAGTTCGCAAAATGAATGTGTTTAAACTAATATTCATTAGTTTCATATTATCATCTTGTTCAGGTAAATATTAATAAGTTTATTTGACGACCTCTCTGGCGCAGTGGGCGAAGGTCCGCCTGGGACGCAGAAGGTTGCGGTCTCGATCCTCGCCACGGGACAAATGATTGTATGACCTACAGATATTTGTCCAGGGTCTGGGTGTTTCTATGTATAATATGTATGTATTTACAAACAAAGAAAAAAGTATATAAGTAGTTTATCAGTCATTCTAGTACCCATAACACAAGCTCTGCTTACTTTGGGGCTAGATGATGCTGTGTGAAAAGTCTAGCGTTATTTATTTTATTTATGTTAAAACATTTTTATTATCAAAACAAAGTCAAAGCAGCAAATGAGTCATAAAGCTGCGTTTTCACCAGAGATGTGTCTAGAGAGATGTCTACATATTCGCCGATGATAGATGAATGTCGACGAACGTGTAGAGGGCCTCATCGCCTGTATTCGCCAATCATGGTCTATCCAAAAAATAGTTCGGCGAATGTGTAGAGTGGCCGTCAGAAAGAAGGAAAGAAAGAAAATACATATTTTAATAAACAAACAAACAAAATACAGGGTCTTTCATTTTAAACTACACAAACTGACAGGGCCTCAGACAGGAAACTAGCATAAAAATACAGTTGCGCATCACCAACGAGCTCTCTACACACATCTTCGCACAGCTCATCCGCGCATCGTTTCACAGCCTCGCTACACATCCTCTGAAAAAGAAAGACGTCTGTGCTGGTGTTAGCCAAAAAGATAATAAATAAATAAATAAATAATGCTGGACATTTTCACACAGCATCATCTAGCCCCAAACTAAGCAAAGCTTGTACTATGGGAACCAGATAACTGATATACTACATATTATATACTTTTTGTTTGTAAATACATACATATTATACATAGAAACACCGAGACCTGAGACAAATATCTGTAGGTTATACAAACATTTGTCCCGCGGCGGGGATCGAACCCGCAACCTTCTGCGTCGCAGGCGGACCTTCGCCCACTGGGCCACAGAGGTCGTCAAAGAAAGATGAACTAAAATATGACGAATTTTTTAAAGTCATAGAACAAAAGTGTTGTTTATGATGATAGTAAATACAGCCCTGAGAGGTTACCGGTGTTTTACAAGTAACCATATTAAAATTGCTTTATTTGCAGCCTCGCCATATGTGATAGAACTTGTTGCATCTCCAAAGACCGCACGACTAAAAGATGGTGTCTCGCCGCCGTCACTCGTTATCAACCAATTATTTACATTTAATGTAAATGTATATGAAAGCAAAATAATACCAAAACAAATATGGTAAGTGTACCTACCACCTGGTGGTAAATGCAAGCCATTTTATACATAGTGTCCCATCCGCCCCTTGATTACGAATCTTGCGACAGGCTCTCGCAGCGTAAGGAACCAATCCACACTCGAGTCAAAATTTTATTAAATCTATCTCAAACTCGACATGTGGATTCTTGATCCTTTACGAATAACTATGTTCGATTAGCACATATTTGACAGCGGTGACAGCGAGTTACAGTTGCGGCGTTAGGGGTGCCCCTTGAGCAGGCAAAGGAAATGGTATCAAACCGGGCGCCCTTTTACATCCGGCGGCCTCAGGCGCCCCTTCAGCAGGCATGGGCAATAGTGGTAAGCCGAGCGCCACTTATGGAACTCTCTCTCGACACTCATGGAAATCATAATTGATAGGGTACTTCCCGTTCACCTAGAAATATGATTATTTGGCAAGTAGTTTCGTCTTAGACTACAAGTACAGGTAAAAATCTGAAAACCGTATATTTATAGTTATATCATAAAAAAAACAGGGCGTAACGCAAGGAATGGGGGTCGAAATTTTGAAGTGAGTTAACCATGCCATGTGGGGTATGTATGAAAGGGCTTCATTAGCACAATTTTAAACAGATTTTTAATAATTTTTCGATTTATGACGAAAAATAACAAATAAAATCCCTTCGCATGTGTAACTTTGGTGTATGTAAGTTGGTAGTACCTAACAGTTTGCACTGTCTGTTATACGTACATACATACCTACCAACCTACTTAGTCCTTTGTACGGAGCCCTCGGTGGGCTGGTCCGACTCGCACTAGTCCGGTTTTTTTTAATATTGCAGGTGTTTTAGCCTGACGAGAGAGTTAACAGTTAATAATGCTGGCCAGGTATAGATAGATAAGACATTTATTTGGCAACACACAGGACACACTGACATAACGGTAAAGTTTAACGGTGAAGGTTCCTGCGGGAAGTCGTAATGAGTAACTTTGCTAAGTAAAATTCTATCGTGAATTCACTAATCGTACATAAGTATACTATTTTATTGAGAAATGAAGTCTTATCAAAAATTTCGATTCCGACGGGATTCAAACCCGCGACGATCAGACGATCCTCCTAAAGCCGGAGTGCCTTACCGCTCGGCCACGGAATCCCTGACATCGCAATCGAAATTGATAAGCTCATTTATCGGTTAAAGATAAAATAATTACGTATTATTGAAACGGGATTTATCGCGTACCAATCAATGAAATACCTAAGTGTGGTTTAGGTACCATTTTAAAAATGAAAAATTATATCATGTTTTGTTCATTTACAGGTGCACAGGTGAGAACAAAGCGTTTAATCTAGCCATTTTTTTAAAACAAAAAGGACTCTATTATACTTCAACAAAGAACGTAAGTCTAATTTTACCTATCCCATTTAGTTCTTCGGCCAGTTTCTAACGGACTGGAGGGATGTTGCTGGGGACCGAGATGACTGGAGGGAGTGGGGGGAGGCCTTTGCCCAGCAGTGGGACACAAATGGCTGATATAATAATAATAATAATAATAATAATTTAGTTCTACATTACCTATTCAATTCAATGATTATAAGATAGGATAAGATAAGATAAGTTTTTTTTGTAAACTGTTGGATTTAACAAAGATGGTAGGTTTGTTAACAAATAAAATGTACAAACAGTTTGCCCTTTTCGGACGTACAATATTAACATTAATAGTATGTTAGTACTAAGAAACTAAAAAAACACATCTTCCTATCTACTTAGACAATTTATTTACAATCTTCATCGCTGTAGAATTCTTTCAGATTGTAAAACCCTTTGGCAACAAGCCAGTTCTTTAGTTTGTTATTGCTTACTCCGAGGCGTAGAATCTGTTGTTAATCGTAATAGGTACCCACGATACAGATTAAATCTAGTGTGGGGACCACAGACAAACTTCTCCCGCTCTATTCTTCTTAGTAAATACCTAAATATTTGTGTACGTCACTTGATAGGTTAGGTAGTTATATCTAGTGATTATTATTGCAACTGTATTCCTTCCTATTGTTTTTTGTTATTGTACTGAGTAATATATATATTTACATTTTTCATTTCATTTTCATTTTTCAAGAAATTGAAGGCCGTAAGTTCAGTATTCACCTAGTCACACGAACCTTTAGCTCTCTGAAGTTAGGTGCACTAAACGATTGAGAAGGTGTAGTAGGTACCAGTATTACATTGCGTGTGTAGAGTAAGCGAGGTAGAACTATGCAACATACGAGAATAAGCGATGTAACAAACAAAGAAGTATTTCCGGATTACGGAGCGCAGTAGTGTTTGATAAAATTGTTGGATGTACCTTGTTAGTCATTTGATCATTGGAACCATAGTGTTGGTTACCAGTTTATCTTTGGTACCACAAAAAAAACTATATAATTATTTGTAGAACATGCATTTATCCCACAGCGAGAATCAACCCGCACCTCATGCGTCTCAGCCGTCGATCGCCACGGTCGTGAACTAAACTGATGGTTATAATGATGGTTACAGGAGACAGCTGCAACCAACATGAATTGTACATGGAGCTGCAGACTTACATATACGATTAAACCTGACGTATCACAGTCAATCAATTTTGAGCTCCGTGTTAGTGTCAAAGGTAATTACTAGGGGTTGTTTTGAAAAAATAAAAAATACGGGTTTCATCATTTACTTTAAAGTATATTTATACCGAGTTTGGAGTGGATCGGAGCAAGGATTTTTTTTTTCATATAAAGTTTAACACCCTGTATAACACCCTTAAGGGTTGATTTTCTGAACTTAAACTATCTACATTCCAAATTTCGGCACAAGCGGTTAAGTCGTCGCGGAGATACGCGAGGACCACTTTAGATATAGTTCTGTGGCGAGGACAAACATTCGCACACACACAGACTTTCGCATTATTATTATTAGTAGGATTGTCAAAAGAAGGAAAGGCAACGACAATATTGTGTGGCTGATCGAGATTTTTAGTACAAAATGTATGGGAATCGTTTTTGTCTATTTCTGGTTTTTCTAGTTCTCAAACCTTATATGGCCCAAAGTCTTTGGATCCCTAAATGAAACTGAATCGATTGTAATCAAAACAACATTTTAACTTTTAGACTGTACTTACCTTTTTTTTAATATCTCAAAAAATTGGGAAGGTCCGTAAGAGCGTTTTCTTGTAGCTACAACGGTTAGGGTACCTGCCTTCCGTGACCCATCTCAAAAACCACCCTTTATGAAATATAAAATATATTATTATTATATTTACTGTTTATATAATGTCTACGGGGGTAGTGAGAAGCCTGTCCAAATAATATTAATATGCCCACATATTTCAGAAGTTAGTATTCCATACGTGACAGGTTACAAGCCCGTCGTCGCCTATAAGAATACTAGCTGTCTTCTTCACCATGTTTCACATCACACATTAATTAAATTTCACATCATTGATCCATCCATCTATTCTGTAGTCTGCTTCATTGTCATTGCCTTCAAGAAAGATTCCTACCTCAAAGGCCGGCAACGCATCTTCAGTGCTTCTTGATGCTGCGGTTGTCTGTGGGCGGTGGTAGTCACGTACCATCAGGTGTGCCACTGGCTCGTTTGCCCCCTCTTCAATTAATAAAAAAACATTGTCATAGGTATTAACAGAAATGTGTTATTTTTGTAGAGAGTTTAAACGAGTATATCGCTGAGGAAAAGTACGATAAGAAGTCAAATTCTGCGTCACGCAACTCCAGAGCATCGAGTATACCCGCCGCAAGCACTGGTAAACTAAACATATAAACATATAACATAATAATAAAAGTGGCACTGACTTAGTCAAGTCAAAGGAAGGGCTGATGCCACAAAGTGCTAACTCTGTTCAATTGTTTTATTTTATTTAAGTATCTATTTCTTGTTATTCTCTATATATGTTGCGCGTGATGTCACCCTGTAAGGCCCAGTCTGAAAATCAGCGCTGTCTCCCTCTCCTGGGAGCAGCAATAAAGCTGAGACTGGACCTTTTTGGCACCACACAAAAATAGGTAGGACATGGATAGTTTGTTTTTTATTTTTGTTTATTTTTTTATTATGTTTCTTTGTACCTACTCGTCTAAATGTTTATTGTTCTTAATTTCATTGCATTGTGTTGTGTGTGTCAAATAAATTTATTCTTATTCTTATTCTTACATATAACTTAGGCCTTTACATCTATACTTACTAGATGATTTATACAGCATCAGGAGGCAACCTATGCCTACACTCAACGGGACGCTGTAGTGCCTGGGACATTGCTTGAGATGGAATAGACTTTCGAAGCACCTAAACCATCTTCTCAGCTTAATCAGCCGCTCACAGGAAAGACGACGTCAATACGTGTGGAGCTGACTAAGCTGCGGGTTTCCTCGCGATGTTTTCCTTCACCGTTAAGAGCTCGTGTTAAAGTGCATATATTTTTTTACGAAACGAAAAACCTATTGATTTAGTTAAAGTGGAGATGGGCAGGACACTTGGCAAGGCGGGAAGATGGTAGATGGACAAAGGCAGTTACTGAATGGTGACCACACGACGAGGGTCATAGAACACCAGACAGACCACCAGTCAGATGGTCTGATGATATTGTGGTGGCGGGAACGCTGATTCGACTGGCGCAGAATCGGAAAAAGTGGCGTGAAAATGAGGAGGCCCGCAGTAGGTAGATGTGGGCTGATTAGATAGAAAGATAGATTATATCAATCATCATAATTGAATATAATATAATATGTCAACCTTTTGTTCTGCACACATTCTGTCATGGATAAAGTACAAAATCAAGACATTATGTCGATCTACCTTGTTTTTAAACCAAATCTATCATATTTTATTAAGACCTTTGCTTTTCATTACAGATGCAGACTATATTTACTGTTCAATTTACAAGTCTTATTATGGCAAGCTAGTTCACAGCACCTCATCAGAGCTTCATCAGGATCATCCGTTCACATTCTATGTTGACTTTCAGCCCAGTATAAAAAAATATGGAAGTCCCAAATGGATTATGTAAGTCACAATCAGTTATAAGTTATACCTACACTATACAGGGTTTGAAAAGACGTCTACCGAAGCCGAAAGGGTATGTACAGCATCCCAAAACACAGCCAAATCCAAAAAAAATTTTCAAAAATAACATTATATCCGGTGAAAACCGACCTCGCACAGCTGGTCGAGCGTATGTACTGTTTAAGACTCGAGGCTCGAAAACGCCCGGATTTCAATCGTCGGTAACTATGAACGTAACATTTATCTTCATAAACATCATTGGATGTATGTGTGTACGAGTATACTCATATACAGCTACGCTAATGAATTGTAATTTTAAGGTAGGCTCCACTCTCCATCACATAAGACCAAATTTGACAAAATGGCATCTGTGTGTTAGCTTCAGCTCCATGTATGCCTTTGTGTCATGCCAAAGGTTCGGGACTCATTAGTCCCGAGATGTGTAGGCCTTTACATCTATATTAGATGATTTATATAGCGTCAGGAGTCAATCCATGCCTACACTTAACGAGACGCTGTAGTGCCTGTGACATTTTTGAGATGGTACTGGCTTGCCCAGCACCTAAACCATTAGAGGATCATCATCAGCCTCGCGAGCGATAGGTCTCGGCATGAATCTGGATAAGACCAAAGTCATGGTCAATGACCAGATTGATCCGAGACCTGTCACTGTTAATGGTCACCTTCTTGAAGTTGTTTCGCAGTACACATACCGTGGGCAGATTTTGCAGTTAGGTAGAAGCAACTTTGAGAGCGGAGAGCAGGATTCAGCTGGGCTGGGCAGCATTCGGAAAACTACGTCAAATTTTCTCGTCACCCATCCACAGTGTTAGAAAACAAAAGTTTTTAATCAGTGCGTCCTACCTGTCATGACATACGGAGCCAAAACGTGGACACGGTAGTACGGCTAGTCCACCAGTTTAAAGTCGCTCAGCGAGCTATTAAACGAGCTATGCTCGGAGTTTCTCTGAAGGATAGAATCCGTAACGAAACTATCCGACTTAGAACCAAAGTTGTCGACATAGCTCAGAGAATCAGGAAGCTGAAGTGGCAGTGGGCTGGCCATATATCTGCCAAAGAACCGCGGATAACCGTTGAGGTAAACGAGTTCTTGAGTGAAGACCGCGACTCGGCAAACGTAGTGTAGGACGCCCTCCGGCCAGGTGGAGTGGTGATATGCGAAAGGCTGCCGGCAGAAGCTGGATGCGTCGAGCTGAGGACGGGGCGCAATGGCGCGCACTAGGGGAGGTCTATGTCCAGCTGTGGACTGCCATAGGCTGATGATAATGATGATGGTGTTAAGAGTTAAATTTATATGCGCGTTAACATGAGATGTTTAAAACTATAATGATAGTAACTAAGTCTGTTTTTATTTCAGATGTAATAAATCAGGCAAATCAACTGAAGTATTTATTAATGATCGTCTAAATTACGCCCCGCAAGTAGGAAAGCGTGTATATGAAGCCAAGGTAAGTTGTTTCAAATAAGTTGGGTACAGTATACCAATCTTTAGCTCTCTGAAGCAGGTGCACTAAACGATTGCGCAGATTTGCGTTTGTAGTACATTGCGTGTGTAGAGTAGGCGAGATCGGACAATGCAACAAACTAAACGAGTGAGCACCTATACAAAGCTATCTTTGTCTTTTAGGCGTCATCAAAAATGGGTTCTGCGTTCTGCACAGCTACTTCAGAGAGCTAAAGATTCGTTGTACTGTAAGTACATTGTATTTCGTCGATAAGATCAACCTATAAACTCGGGCCGAACATCGAAACTCAAGTCGTGTTTTTGTCGTCGGACCCGAACATTCGGAAGAGTAAAACGCCATTTACACGATACCATTCTAGCATACCATTTTTGCCTATTGCTTTCTAACTCAAAGGAGCAAGTGCTAATATTCTGTGGCAAGTGGCAAGAATGGTATGCCAAAATGCAACATGTATTTGTTGATTATGGTATTATTTAGTAGGCATGTTTATTTTGAAAATCCATTGTAAGTAGGTACTATTTGTTATCCAAATAAAATAAAAATTAAATAAATAATGGTATCGTGTAAATATCGTTCAAGACTGGTTTCTCTTATTACCCCCCGTCTTACGTGGGCGGTCTGACGCGAACGCGTTTGCGAAGCGAAGCGATGCGATTCGATGCGGCGCGGCGCGTCGCGTTACGTGCGCTCGAATCGTCCTACAGATTTCAGATTGAGTATACTAGTTCGCGCGTAAATGTCAAACAAACTCATCTCCATCGCTTCAAACAGCACCGCGCCGCTGCGCACCGGTGACGTAGGACACTTCAATAGTAAATGGACTGTTTAATTTTTTTTCAACTTCGCGCACTTCAATTCGCGTCAAACCGCCCACGTAAGACAAGCCGTTACAACTTCTGTCGCAGACTTTAACATGCGATCAAAGCTGCGCGTAGAAACTAGAATTTGATAGTTATTTCTCTTTTGTTGTAGATACCTTTTGCTACATCTACTATGACAGCAAAGTGGTCTTGTAAACTAACAGTTTCGGGTACTGCACCCGTAACTTATCAATTCGATGTTGTCGTCAAGATCCCTGCAAGCTCAACTCCAGGTAAAATCAGATAAAAAAACCGTGGCACTCCCGGGAGAACTATACCTACATATAAAATTTTGAACACGCCTGAACCGGTTTGGAAAATTCTTTTTTGTTTGAAAGGGTTAATAATTCACAGGAATTCACTTATAAATTTTATTCCTGAGGAATTGATACTTTTCCCTCAAAACTCGAAAAAACTCATCCCTATTAATTACGACCAGTCGAACATTGAAGTCGGTTTTCTTTATAATTATTTACTTTAAGCGAGTCCTGTTGCAACCCCAGTACCTGCGAATGTAAATAAAGTACCTGTTAATAACAAGGATATAAATACAAATATGCCTTCTAGTGGGATAAACAACTCACAAGATGAAAATAAAAGTGGTAAGTTGAACACAATTTAAATTTTAATGTATTCATAAAAATACAAAGTCTTATTTCCAGTTTTGAACTGTATTGCAATTTCGTATTCGCATTTATATAATGCGGTCCAATAAATACAATACAAATACAAAAATGTTTATTACAGCAAAACATACAAACAATTCTTAACTAAAACTTAAAGATAGATAACATAAAAAAGAGAAGACTTATAATTATGTTATAGTTTGCTGAGAGCTAATACAGAAGTGGGGGTATCTGATAGTTTCCTCACTAGGCGACGCCTGTATCGAGGAAACTAAAGTACGAATCAATCAGGTAGGTAAAAAAAATGGCAGCACTCAACATGTTCTCTTGCTTGCACATGAGAGTGTTGGATCTTAGATTTATATACTTAAACTACTAGCTGGTACCCGCGACTTCGTCAGCGAAATAACATACTTATTAGCAACGCTATCTATAGCCTTTAACTGGAACTACCAACTCCCCATACAAACTTTCAACCTTTATTTCACGCCCTCCATGTTTAATATATAGTTTTTTTCTGTCATAAGAACCTTCTCCTGACAATAACAAACACAACAAAAAATTTTTTATGAAATCGGTCCAGGCGTTGTTGAGTTATGCGCTTACCAACACATTTTGCGATTCATTTTTATATTATAGATAGAGATTTAATAAGTAATAGGTAACTGTCATACCCAACATACCCAACGTGGAGATACGCCGTCGTACGAAGATCGTAGACGTAGGTATGCAGATCTGGGCAGGACACTTGGCTAGAAGAGATAACGGCCGGTGGACAATGGCAGTGACAGAATGGTGGCCAAGAGACGCACATCGACCACGGGGCAGACCACCAGCCCGTTGGTTAGACGACATAGTCAGCGTGGTTGGACGACAATGGATGAGGATGGCACGGAGCCGAGAGGAGTGGCGGGTTAGAGAGGAGGCCTATGCCCAGCAGTGGGTATTAATAGGTTATTGATGATGATGATGTTGAGATAACTGTCAATGTGAACGTAAATGACGGATGTCATCTCTCTCTCTCTCTCTGAAAATATGTAGTGCCAAGTCGGCACTACATATTTTGCCGACGAGTTTGTATCTCAGGTTCTATTTCTCAAATATAAGTTTATTAGAGCAATCCTGTTTCAATTCATCAGAGAGAACATGGTATGCGCCACCATTTCAGAATCGTTTCTGTCATACAAAATTGCAATGCAGTTCAAAAGTTGTGTAAACTTTTTTTGTAGGTTGGTAAATACATAAAATAGAATAGAATAGAATATATAGGAAATTCTTTATTGCACACCATACATAAAAAAGAAAAACAATACAATAAACGAATTGGCGGTCTTATCGCTAAACAGCGATCTCTACTCTGTTCTAAACAGCGATCTCTATTATTTTAATTTTGTTCATCCACACGTTGTCTACCAGTGGATGAACAAAATTAAAATAATCTTACATAATCGGGTCTGGGTGTTTCTATGTATAATTATGTATGTATTTACAAAACAAAAAAGTATATAAGTAGTTTATCAGTCATCTAGTACCCATAAAACAAACTCAGCTTACTTTGGGGCTAGATGATGCTGTGTGAAAAGTCCAGCGTTATTATTTATTTATACATACTTATTATGTCATTACAAGTACCCAGACTTGATAAAAATATTTGCGGAATCGAAACCGCAACTCTGTATTCTGTACCGAAACCTTTTGCGTCGCAGACAGACCATCGGAAACTGGTCATCATTGTAAGTCATCTTGCAGATTCAACACCTTTGAATGGAAATGGTGGCAATAAAAACCACTCGGTGCTGCCTATGGGCGAGACAGACAGCTCACGTGTTGATAATAGAGGTAAGCAAAAGCAAGCAACAGATTTACGGTGAGCGACAGAAGTTCATAAAAATATATTTTTAAATCTACTGTATCTTCGAAACTTAGGATTGTAACTAAGGCCCGTATTAATAATTGTGACTTAACAACGTACTCAAGTGCGATATCATTTGATACGCCATTATGACATCACCAGCATCTCAAGATTATTGCTAATTAATAGACACATAAATACTATAATCACATCTCAAGTCACGGACTGCCTGCACTCACAAAATAGCATCTCGAGAACCCGCACTCATTGAATACTTAAGTTTGAGTTTCGTTTATTAATCAGTCCATCACTCAATTGATGATGTAAACCTATCCGCAACTTGAGAACATCTTGAGTCATGTCTATTAGTATGATCAGGATCTCAAGATTGATATCAAGTGCGGCCTCTTGAGCTGAGTAAGGTTTATTAATATGGGCCTTAATCTTTAGCTTATATTGGAGGCTTTGGCTCGCACTATTACTATTTGTGAAAATAAATACACAACTTTCCCAAAAATAATGATGAAAATAAAGCTTTAAAATTTCCATTTGCTCATGAACTTATGTCGCTGACTGTACAGAATGTTCCGTAAAGAGTGGGTGCACTTTATCTAATCTAGAAAAAAGTACGTGAGTGTCGTGGAACACTCTGTTGGAACGAAGTTTCAACTTTGACATTTTGGCAAATAAAATATTATTAAAATCCTAGAAACGCTCTTCCGTACTAACAATGTAACAATCCAATTCGTTCCGGAAATGAACTTCGTTCCAAAAAATACCCAGTAACAGTAGTTTATGATCTCCTACTCTTTATGGAACACCCTGTACGTCAACGCGATGGAGTAAACTACAAAACTTGACATGGATTTTTGATCCAAATTACTAAGCTTTTTATTCTAATAAGTGCTTTTTCTGTAAAAAAAAAATATATAATGAAACAGCGTAAAATCTTCTTACAATGATAACAAAAATAGCGCAATTTGTTCAAAAACTATAAAACCTCGTTTATAAGCGTATTATGTTAAGATTTATTACAACAACATGGTCAACGGATCTAGGCATTTGTGAAGAGAGCCGTTTGAGATGCGCGTGCGCATTGGCTTTTTCACATAGGTACAAATTGTCCACTGTGCATGAAAACGGTGAAAAAGCACTTACACGAAAGAATTTCAACCGATACCTTCCGATACCTTACAGCTTGTCGATACCTTTAAGCTTATACAGCCTTAATCTAAGTTTATCTATGGTTTTGGTCTAAGTATAGTTTAAGCCTGGCTCAAAACCAAATCGTTATTACAGAACGAGTTTTATCTCCAAAGTGGGGTAACATGTCGGGTTCGGAAATAAACCCACACGACCCCTAGTTTATGTTGGTTTTAACCCTTAACCCTTTATGATCACAATGCCTACGCCGCGAAACGACTTTGTAGGATTACTAACTCACATTTAAAAAAAAGTGTCTCACATCGATATCTCTAACGTGGTTTGCTAAATTTGCAATACGCCTGCATTCTTTCTTGTCTCGGCGGCATAACGTCTCAAAAATTAAAATGACTTTAAAGCATAGTACATAACTCAAGATGTGCCTAGCATATCAAACATTTTTTTATTTTTGCGGCCTTTCTTTGCATTAGTAATTTTTTTAAATAAAAAAAAACGTGAAAAAACATGAATAGTGATCAGTTTTTTTGCCACTATCGGTCACCCATCTATTTCGTAATGACCAACTAAAAGAAGGTACACAGCGAGCTTTTCAAAAATTGTAAATGTGAGTAAACAATGTTTGTTAATTTTCTGATATTGACCTCTATTTTATAGCCTTAAATGGCAACCTATGCCTACACTCGGACGCTGTAGCCTGTTGTACCTGGGATTGTTTGAGTCTTGTCCACAGGAAAGACAACGTCAATACGTGTGGAGCTAAGCTGCGGGTTTCCTCACGATGTTTTCCTTCACCGTTTAGAGGTCGTGTCAGCTCGTTTAGAATTTTTAGTTTCGTAAAATGTATGAAAGATCTTATGAAGGGCAACCTACCACTCACTCTCAAAAAGAAACTCATGGACGTACGCATTCTCCCCATCCTTACGTACGGTGCTCAGACTTGGTCTTTGACAAAACGTCAGAAGTCCGCTCTTGGGGTCTGTCAACGGGCCATGGAGCGCAGTATCTACTGTCAGACCGCATGCGGAACAGTATACTGCGCTCTAAAACCAGAATTGTTGACGTTTGCGACAAAGCCGCCAGCCTGAAGTGGAACTGGGCCGGACACGTCTGTCGCATGTCAGACGATTTGTGGGCAAAACGAGCCACGCAGTGGACCCCACAAAATATGACGCGCAGACGTTGAAGACCTAGGATGAGATGGCGGGACGAGCTGGACTCTCACCTGAGAACTTGGCCTGTTACTGCGTTAAATCGCGAAGAGTGGAAGAAGGGAAGGGAGGCCTTTGCCCTGCAGTGGGACAACACAGACTAAATAATAATAATAATAAAATGTATGAGCTTATACATTTTACTTAACTAAAAATTCAGTGATAAACGATTTGAACGACCTTCAAAATTGAAAATCGAGGCACAACCTCATTTGGCCAACACTGCTACAATTTTATTGCTATTAATTTAATATTGTTTATTCAATTATTGCTGTATTTTATTGATATTTTCCTTGTTAAACGGTTAAAAATAAATAATTTCCAACCGCTGTAATTTCAGGATTTGTAATACAGATGACTATTATAAGGACAATATGGTATAATTCACATTGAGTGCACGACTGGTGTGGAACAGTAAATGAATTTATTATGTTGTATTTCGTGTTTTTGGTTTTATGTCTATCACAATGTTCTGGTAAGTACTTTTATCTATTTATTTTCTAGCTTATTTTACGGATAAAAAGTAGCCTATGTCCTTCCCTGGCAAAAAAAATATCCATCCCAAGTTTAAGCGTAATCTATTCAGCGGTTTGGGCGTGAAGAGATAACAAACTGACAGAAAGACAGAAAAATAGAGTTACTTTCACATATACATGTACATACATACTTATTTGACACATGATCACATACGTATGGATTTACGATGGGCTTCCAAACTTTAATTATTTTCAGCATTTGTAATTACGATCCTTTGTAAATTGCGTAAGCCAAATTTAGGCATGAAATCGTTTCCCGGCAAACGATTTCACCAGTACACAATAATAAATACATACCTTATACCCGTCACGTACCGCCCAACACTAGGATTTTCCCTGTGTCGTGGGTATTTGAAACTACAAGTACTTTGTACAACCAGACTTGAAACAAATATCTGCAGATCATGCAATCATTTGTCCCATCCCGAATCAAACTCGTATCTCAGCCGAGGACTCGCCCGCCACACGAATTAGCGTACATCTGGTCAATTTCCCCGCTAGTAAATTTTATCAATTCACCAGTTTGATTCATTAGGCAGTTTCGGTGGGTTGGTAATTTCACTAGTTCGTCATTTTCCTGATTCGTCAGTTTCCTCCTATGCCAGTTTTGCTAGGATGTCAGTTTTGCAAAATTGACAGTATTGCGATCCGCTAATTTCGTTATTTGGGGACTCGCCGGCCGCTACCGCGGCACGCTTCGCTCGGCTCGTGCGTGGTTGTTCACTATACACCTAACCACTCGTCGCTTCGCTCCTCGCAACCTATGCTATAGGTCTGTTAGTAAAATTTTTCATAGAATCAGGATAAATAATTGCGATTTTAGACGAAGACGAAATAGAAAAACTGACAATCTAAACTAACTGACGAACAAGGAAACTTGCGAATCAGGAAACCAACTTAATAAGGAAATTGACAACTTAGTGAAACTGACAAATAAGTAAATTAACAAATTTAGAAACTGTCTCATGAGTAAACTGGCGAGTTAGTTAAATCGACTAGCGAGGAAGTTGACCAGATGTACGCTAATTCCACCACACTATCAAGTCAAGTCAAAAATCATTTATTCAGTAGGACCGCTGGAATCACTTCTGTCTTAAAACTGGGTGTATCTACTCCTAAATCATCGCTACCTTATACGTACCGTCAATCATCGAGCTTGTTAAACATGTGTTTATTCTTTCCGCAGCAACAATACAAGAAATAACTGTACAATTTTACAAAAATGTTCGTTTTGAACATAAGTACAACGTTGAGGTACCTTCAACTTTAAAACTGGGCACACCGTTCAGAATCAAGATCGAAAATCTTGAAAATTATGATTATTTTTATACGAGAATTATGTAAGCCTTTTCATGATTGTACATAATACTTACCTATATCTACCAAGACTTATAGAGAATATTTTTTATTTATCGCATCTGAATATATTCCTTCACCGTTTAAAACCGTACTGGAATAGTGCCGAGTGCTGTGGGATAAATAATCCCGGCGGTTATTTAATAGATTTCATTTCGAAAAATTTACGCTTGAGGAAATGAAACATGGGTGGACAAAAGAAACATGTTGAGGGTTGAGAGAAACAACTATATATAGGGTCTTTCATTTTAAACTAACTTGATTCAGGAATTGGGTTCAACAAATAAATTTAAAAATGCTTTTTTTTGTTTTGTTATGAAAATCCCGAGAAAATCGATAAAGACTATCCTTTCAATTGATTGTTGCTTCTTGTATAACTTAGTCCATTCGTGATGTAGCTGCGCTGCAATTGGAACGTCTGTTCTCCTTGAAAATCATTATGCAACATTTCTAAAAAATCAATAGATGATTAATTTTGAAGTGAAAACTCAAATCGGGTTAGGAATTAAATTGATACCTACGCTCAAACATCTATTACAACCCTAAAATGAGGCCTTGTCAGTTTGTGTAGTTTAAAATGAAAGACCCTGTATAGAAACATTGATGCAGATTCGGCTGATTGGCCATCACACTGTTACTCGATGGGGGAAAAAATCCCCACGAGTCTCTGTGTTACACGATTTGGTGGAACCCATCATTTCATCAATCATTGATGATACATCGAACCGTCGGATATTTTTCAACCTCGAAAGAAAATCTTGTAAGCTCCCTTACGCACTAGCGGTTGAACCGCGGGGCGGCTAGCCGCGTGGCGGGCCGCTTTTCCAGTCTAAATGAAATGATTTATTAAAAGTAAATAGAAAGCTTACAGAAGAATCCAAAGCGCTTAACTATCTTAAGTTAACATAACTTAAATAGACTCTTAATTTTTTTATTTTTTTGTATAATGTAGTGTCGTAAAAATTTCAATATGCTGGAACTCGCCAAGAAAATCATTTATAAGTAAACACGTAATGTTGGCGCGTTACTTGCGTGAAAGGTTCGTGTATAATGACAGGAGAACAATAACATGTAACCGCCTGTCATTGTACGCATTGACCGCCACAAAATTGTATACAGGGTGTAAAAAGACGTCTACCGAAGCCGAAAGGCGTAGGTACAGCATCCCAACACACAACCAAATCCAAAAGGATTTTCCGAAAAAATCATTATATCCGGAGAAAACAGCGTTTGAAGATTACTGTTTGCGTATGTACTGGGCGCGTTGTTTTACGTAGATTGCTGGATTGTGAGTTTTAATCGTTTTTTTCTTTTATAAATACAATTATTAGGTAGGTATGGTCTTATTATGTTGTACTAGTAGCAAAAAACTAGAAAATAAAATAAAATGACGTAGCTAAGTCAAAATTTTTTTTGCGTTTTTTTCGCAAAATATGTTCAGAATCATGGTCTGATTGAAACCCCTCAGTTTTCGGTAGCAGTCTTTTTACACCCTGTATATATTTTTTTTTATAAATTTTAGCCGCGCGGCTATCCGCCCCGCGGTTCATCCGCTAGTGCGTAAGAGGGCTAGTAGGCAGCGAAGGGCTTTCAGCCTAATTATGAAAAGCTTAATTTAGACAAATATAAATAAAAATATAAATGTAATAAACTGACTTTGGACATACCCTGACTACCTTAGACTATGTTCAAAGTAGAGAAAATAATCGTGATCTATTATGTTATTTTTGTTTAATACTGATAACCTTTATATTACAGGTGTAATTATTATTTAAATAGACACCATGGTTACATAAACTCTAAGTTACAAAGAGTCAATAACTATTTTTTATCTCAGGTAAAAATAAATCACTTATTTTTGCTAAGTACTAAATTGTTGAACTTTCAAGATGCTGTGTAGATGCTGTTTTGACACCTGTAGCAGTGGTCTTGCCGATCAATGGATTATTAGTTATGTAAAGTGGGTACCTAGGTAAGGTACAGTACGCAAAATCGGTCTCTAGCTCTCTGAAGTTAGGTGCACTAAACGATTGCGCAGGTTTGGTAGAGTAAGCGAGATAGCGCGATGCAACAAACTAAGCGAGTGAGCGAGGCAGCTGTAGAAGTCTTCAAAAATGGGTTATGCTCAGCTACTTCAAAGAGCTAAAGGTTGTTCGTACTGTAGGTACTTGAAAGCCAATCAACTTCAAGAATGAAGAAAATATCGTGAGAAAACCATAAACATCGATGTAATCTGGGTTGATCTTTAATTTCGATGTCATTTTTCAAACATCAATCAATGTTTGCTTCCCCAGTCCATTGTTTTTTTTATTTAGAACTAGTGGACCCGGGCGCGACTTCGTCTGCGCATTATTTCGTCATACAACCTTTAGAGATAGAACTAACTTGTTCCAATCCAACCCATGAAAACACTGAATTCATTTTCGGATTTGCTGTCTTTCATAAATATAAATAAGTACCCATCTAAGGGGTTGGGTAGTTTAAAAATATAATAAATACGTGTTTCGCTATTTATTATAAAACTTATTTAGACATCACAACCCCACAAATAGTCTTTTAATTTAAGTAATAAAAATTGTTCAAAGCATAGTAGAACGAAATGACATCGCCATTTTGAAAAGTCAAAAGTTATTGGTTGTCATGGCAAACAGAGTCCTGCTAAAGTTTTTATGCAATATTCCCGTTGTCCTTTTACATATTTTTTGGTTTCCAGCAACGTTTTTCGATATAAAAAGTAGTCTATATGCTATTCTGGAGTTATACCTTTCACCTTACCAAATTTCATTGTAAACTGTTTCGTCTTTTGAGCCTGATCCTTACACAAACATACAAACATCTAAACAAACTCACAAACTTTCAGCTTTATTATTATTTATGTATTTATTTATAGGACAATAAAAATATCACCCGAGACATGGTTGCAGAATGGTTATGTCACGTGTATGATGTAAATAATACGGAAGAAATTATACACTTCAATGTTACCATACAAAAAACAGGTACGTACACGTACAGTCAACACCATTGCCTATTTAACGTAAAACTCAAACATCCCTGGTGACAGCCAAAGATTTGAACTGTTTTAGCACGTAAGTATACGCAACTAGCGTAGGTACACGGTTTTACAAAATATTTAAACAATTAAAACTAAACACTTTTTTAAAATAAAAAACCAACAAAAAAACGTAGTACACTAGTTTAAAGTTAATAGAATAAGTAGTTTGTATTGCTTTTCTTTTCTTGTTGTTTGTTACCCTGATTCTTCACGGTATTTATGGGTCGCAAAGGAACAGGAGTCAAATTCAAAGTGATCCCAGCGGTCCTACTGAATCTTCGATTATTATAGGGTCTTTCATTTTAAACTACACAAACTGACAGGTCCTCATTTTTGGGTTGTAAATAGACGTTTGACCGTATCAATTTAATTCCTAAGCCCATTTAAGTTTTCACTTCAAAATTTATCATTAATTGATTTTTTCGTTGCACCAATCGCAGCGCAGCTACATCACGAATGGGCTAAGTTATACAAGAAGCAACAATCAATTGAAATGATATTCTGTGTCGATTGTCTCGGAATTTTCATAAAACAAAAAAAAAACATTACATAAATATTTTTAAAAATTATTTTTTGAACCCAATTCCTGAATTAAGTTAGTATAAAATGAAAGACCCTATTATTTTGCTTTTTCCAAAGGTTTCTGTAAAAAATGCTTTGCTTTGGTCACAAATAGTACCTATCTGAGATTGTTTTAGACGGGAACTACATCAGCTTATTTGTGAACGATGAGAGAATGAACATAACATATTTAGAAATCGATGAGAAAAAAGAAATGAACTTCAATGCTAAAGCTGAATATAATTACAACGAGGGCGAGCTTGTGAAGATCAAATGCATGAAAATAGAGGGAAATTTAATAAGAAAGGAATTATCCTTTTACAATGGTAAGTACCTATTCGGAACGAATGGATTATTACCGTCTGCCCCCACGCAGTGGCAGACGGTAACACTTATGGCTATCCGGCCCCGCTATATTTTTGACAAGAAGTTTATTGTTTTGGGAGGGATTGATAGTTTTCCCGTAAAACTCTAAACACCTTCCCTCCTAGCCATGTCACAAATAGAAATCGAATCGACAGCTTGACGCCCTGAGTCACACCGCGTTTCGAGTCAAACATTGAAGTCGGTTTTCTTTTTAGTATAAAAACGTAATTATTAACTTAACTTTTGAAAAAGCTTGTTTATTGTGTAAATGAATGGGTTCATATTGTTAACTCTCGCCGGCCCAACTATGTTCAGAAAAACTTCTAAACATACAGTAGCATTTTAATGCTGGCAACATTAAGTTGTAATTAGATGGCAACATTTTTTGTCTCTGCCCTTTTTGTCTGAGTCTCCATAGAATACGTTATGTGAAACTTAAAAACTATTGTAAAAGTTAAATAATACAGTCCACTAAATAAATACTACACGCCTTTTATTGAACAGTCGGTCCCGGCTATTTCAGTCGCTAAGCCATGACGGAGGCCTAAAAACTCCGTCACCAGAGTTGGCCACTGACTCATACGAACTTACTTACTTACTGCGTCTAGAGACGCGGTGGCAGACGGGGGTGGTAAGCCATAAGTGTTACCGTCTGCCACCGCGTGGGGGCAGTTGGTGGGGCAGACGGTAATAATACGAATAATTAAGTAATTTTATATTTTACTAGCGGCGCTCCGCGGTGTTACCCGCGGTCCCAACAGTGTGCAACAGTGCTTCCAAGCAGTGACACAGTATTAGGCTTTTAAAAAAAAAGTAATAAAGGGCTTGTATAAACGGAACAAAAAATAGCTAATTGTCACAGCTCAAAGTAGGTACAGTCAGCAACGAAAGTCGATTAACATTTGCTGTTTCATAGTCCTGAATGTTTCTGGAATACGTTACGTAATGACTAAAATGTAGGGATGGGCCAAAGTTCGTTTCACATTCGGTTAAACCGAACTTCGGCAGCTTGAACTGAACTTCGGCATTCGGCCGAAATTCGGCTCAAACTGCCGAACATTCGGTACTACAAAATATAGTAAAAGTACGTGAGTGCCGCGGAACACTCGTTTGGAACGAAGCAAAGAGTACTTTTCTATACTGAGAATTTCAAATTCAAATTCAAATCAAACTCTCTTCAGTACTAACAATGTAACAATCTATGGACTGTTCGCGGCTGAGCACTTCGCACTGTGACGATTTCGTGACGTGGCGGTCGTAACGGTAAAATGCAACGAATTTTTTTCTTCCAGTCCCAGCGGTGTTTTACAGTTAAAACGTTAAATCGGATGGTTTTTCAGTGTTAACCGTGTGTTATCGATTTATGCCACTTAAAATAGTGAAATTCGTCGTAGGTACGTACACGTACCTTCTGAACAGTCGTAAAATTGAAAATAAGTAGTTGTAACGACAACCCAATCATCCATATTTGTCACACAGCGAAAAGTAGTACAAGCACTCCATCTACTCTAGATAACTTCAACGATCGCGTAAACAAGATTTGACGTGTTTCTTTCGAGAAAATGCAATGAAACTAGGTACCTACCGAAGTTCGGCCGAAGTTCGGCCGTACTTTTCATTTTCACCGAATGTTCGGCCGAAGTTCGTATTCGGTTAAAACCACATTCGGCCCATCACTACTAAAATGATGACGAATATTTGAAGAGTAAATCTCAGTACATAATAATAGCGTATAGCATTATCTGATGGGAGCTGGAAGAAAAAAGTGTAACTGTACCTCTAGCCTGAGTAAATTAGTTAGATTTATAGCTTTTTTAATTTTTTCAGGTTCTAAGATATTTCAGACACGCTATCAAAGCACCAAAGCCGATGAAACAATGTATATAAAACTAACAAAACAGCACCACGCCTCATTCATTGACTGTACAGTAAAAGACATTTACAAAAGTATGGAGTATACACTTCGACTGTTGTTTTTCATCCACCGTTCGTCTCTAAGTTTTGGTAAGCTTAAACGGCCACTCAACACATTTGCCGAAATATTTGTTGAACTGTTATAATCGTTTCAGAGTTGGCCACTCAGGCCTTTACATCTATACTAGATGATTCATACAGCGTCAAGAGGCAACCTATGCCTACACGCTAACAACGCTGCAGTGCCTGGGACATTGTTTGAGATGGAATAGGCTTGCCCAGCACCTAAATCATCCTCTCAGCTTAATCAGCCGCCCACAGGAGAGACGACGTCAATACGTGTGGAGCTGACGAAGCTGCGGGTTTCATCATGATGTTTTCCTTCACCGTTAAGAGCTCGTGTTAAAGCGCATATACATTTTCACGAAACGAAAAATCCATTGTGCACGGCCGGGATTCGAACATTTCGAACCTTCGAAATGAAAGTCGATTCACAACCCCATTCGGCTAATACGGCTCACTAACTCACAGCTAATTTTCAAACTAACTTATTTGTTTTGATTACAGATGAACCGATATTGACAGTAAATGGTTTGACCCTAGCGCCAACCATCAAACACGAATATATGTATGAGTACTACAATGGAGAGTCCTTGACTATTTTGGGTCATATAGCAAATACAAATTGCAAGTGGTATTGCTTAATTGGAAAAGACGAGAAACTAGAACGTAAGTGAAATAAAATAAGATGAGTAGACGACATTTTTCACGTCGCGGGCCGTCTATGAGTCAGATAAGCGCAGTATTGTTGTGGATGGTACAATCTTCGGGAGGCCTATACCCAGCAGTGGATGAAGTAAGGCTGTGGATGATGATGATGATGAAGTGAAATAAATAAATAAATATTGGAGGACATGTCTCACAGCGTCATCTAGCCCCAAACTAACTAAAACTGAATACTTACTTAAAAACTTTTTGACCGAATTCAAAAAAATTAGGAGGATCTATCTTCGGCTGTATGTATGTTTGACGACCTCATTGTCGCAGTAGGTGAAGGTCCACCTGCGACGCAGAAGTTTGCGGGTTTGATCCCCGCCTCGGGACAAATGTTTGTATGACCTACAGATATTTGTCTCGGGTCTGAGCGGTCCTATGTATAATATGTATGTATTTACAAATTAAAAGTATATATGTAAGTAGTTTATCAGTCATCTAGTACCCATAACACAAGCTCTGCTTACTTTGGGGCTAGATGATGCTGTGTGAAAAGTCCAGCGTTATTTACTTTTTATATATTTATGTTTGTTTATTATTATAAATTCTAATAATTATACTAGTACGGCTGCTTTGACTGTCCCATTTCCTTGACTCATGCTCTGGAAATCCCTCACTCCTTTGTAGTCCTTCATCCGGTTTATGTTCCCCACATATGGTTCCTGTGTATAATATCTTAAATAAGAAAATTCCCAAAACCCGATACAAATATTTGAAAAACATTTTGCCTCATAGTTTGCAGTCTACACACAAGTACTTCTGCGTCAGCTATGAAGCTAAACTAACATAGCTTAGTAGCTCAGCCTTAGCTCTTGGTCTGCAACTTGGCATTAAGCAACTTAGAATGTCTTTCTGAATAAACTTATTTTTTATTTAGAATCAGGAGGTTTTGAAAGCTAAATGTTCTCGACTGTAATTTGTTATGCGAAGAGACGCGTGTCGCAGCAAGTGCTGCGACACAACGGGTATGGCGCCACTGAAAACCAGGGCTCCGACACTCTCGAGCTGTTGGAGCAAATGCTGAGGGGTAGCCATATTTTCACCCACATAAAATTATGTAGATTTACGTACCTATTGTAACTGTTGTATATGATGTGGAGAAAATAAAACTTTATTCTATTCTATTGTAATACTAGCTGACCCGCGCGTCTTCGTCTGCGCATGATTCATTTTTTCCGCGCAATTTTTTAACAAACACAACAAAAAAAAGTAGTGAAATCGGTCGAGCCATTCACGCGTGATGCCGTGACCAAGGGATATAGGGATTCATTTTTATATATAGAGATAAAATGCTCTGACAGTAAAACGTTCTTGACTTTGAGAATTTTGTTTCAGCTATCAAAAATCAGCATGAACGTATAAATTTGACCGTCACCTTGGACTATACCAAGTTGATGAAGTCAGCAATGGACTGCGTGGCAGGAATAAGCGCAGTTAACCTCAAGTTAAACCCTATTAATATGTTTGGTAAGAAGGTTCAAACCTATACCTATACCTACGCATACGGAGTAACAACCTCGTAGTATGAAAATATAGCGCATCAGCTTTGCTGCCTTTTGTCAGCAAATTCTCATTGAGCCTCAGATATCTCAGGCACTACAGCGTCCCGATGAGTGTAGGCATAGGTTGCCTCCTAACTCTATATAGGGTCTTTCATTTTAAACTAACTAAAAGTTAGTTTAAAATGAAAGACCCTCTCAGGAATTGGGTTCAACAAATAAATTAAAAAATATTTATGTAATGTTATTTTTTTTTTAATATGAAAATCCCGAGAAAATCGATAAAGACTATCCTTTCAATTGATTGTTGCTGTTTGCTTATTTTTTTTGCTTATTCCATTTGTGATGTAGCTGCGCTGCGATTGGTGGAACGTCTGTACTCCTTGAAAATAATTATGCAACATTTCAAAAAAAACAATAAATGATACATTTTTAAGTGAAAACTTAAATCGGCTTAAGAATTAAATTGATACGGTCAAACGTCTTTTTACAGAAAAAATTAAAGACCCTATATACCATCTCGTATACCTCGTATGCCTAAGTTTACATTGATGCCCATTTTCTTATTATCCTAATTTCAGATCCTTTCATACACGGTCTATCATTGTCACAAACTCTGCTAGCATACGCGGAAAACGAAACGAATTACATACTGAAGTATAACTATACGGGAGACGCAAATTTGAATGTTACTTGTGTGTCAAATAAATCAGGATGCAAGTGGGATTTTAATAGTAAGTAAACGTAAACGTAAAAACGTAAACAGGTTCACGACTGTATCCCCAAGGTGCGGTAGACATTCTCTCAGATCTTTTTATGTTATTTATTCCAGATCCTTTGAAGATGTCTAAGGGGGGTAGTCAGATGCATGTCCAAACACATATTTGATGCCCACATCTGGCAGAAGTTAGTATTCCATACGTGACAGGTTGCAAGCCCATCGCCGCCTATAAGAACACTAACTGGTTTCCTCACGATGTTTTCCTTCACCGTTTAGAGCACGTGTTAAAGCGCATATAAATTTTACGAAACGCAAAATCCATTGATGCACGGCCGGGATTCGAACCCACAACCTTCGGATTGAAAGTTGAGGTACAACCCCATTCGGCCAACACGGTTTTTTTACAACAGTAAGTAACGCTTCCAATTAGACAAGACATTCAAGGTTGAACGATATGGCGGGTGTAAGTTAGGCAGATCGTGAAATGGCGTCGTTAAACGATATGCCTAGGCATATCATGAAATAGCTCATTCATCGCCGCCGACATATTATATAAATATTTTTTTTAGGTTCTCAATTCTTTGCTGAAGACGACAGTCCCTTTAATTCTACGGATTTTAACCAATTTAGCGGTCATTTGTTGATGAAACCGATAAAAAATAACGATGAGAGTGCTATCATCAAATGTATTTGCCAAAAACATACATTCTCCGTTGTAATGAATCAGCCGAGAGAAGTAGTGTCGACGACTAATGCAGGTAAGTGTTCTACTTATAATTGGAGAATAATTAAAAAGTAAGTTCGTATGAGTTAATGGCCAACTCTGGTGTTTTCCCTCTGAGTTTTTAGGCCGCCTCAAGGCCTCGACTACCTGGGACCGACAATTTAACGTGCCCTCCGAAGCGCTCAGCTGATAATGCCACTGGCGGTCACCCATCCACTGACTGACCGGGCAGAACGCTACTTAACTTCGACAATAAGCTACGCCAAGAGCGCTTCAATGGAACAATAAATAATAATAATACTCTAAGTATACTTTTATTTATAACTTAAACCTAATAATACACTATTACCTGAACAAGCATATTAGGTTATAATGGAGACAAAGATTGCTTGAAAACATATTTCTGTTCACATGCATAATATGATCTACTTTGATAGGTTTATGTGTTTTTATATGCCTTATTTAAAATTGTCATCATGTACTGTTTGTTTCCCAAATAAAATAAAATAAAAAATAAATACCTATTACCTATTTACTTACATTAAGTACGAGTACTTACATTTTTGGGTAAGAAGTACTTCGGTCAAAGCCTCCATTTTTTTTTATATAAGCGAAAAGGAATCAATGTACCTAGTGTTCTCAACAAGAATCAAGTTCCTTTGGGTCAGTCCGTTTTTATTTCTCTAGCTTGGACACAAGGAATCCTAATGTTAGATTAAGTAGGACTAATTATTTAGTGTTATTTACTAATACTTATCAAAATTTTTTGAACAATTGCGCGAAAAAGTTATCATTGTACATAGAACTCAATTAAAGATCAATGTCATGGTATAGTTTTTGATGGTTAGCGCTTGAACACAGACTGTCCATGTCCAATTAAGTTAAGATACGTATCCGCACTCAGAGTCGTTAACGGCTATTAAATCCGTTCCTTAGTAAAGATCTTCCATAGTAATATAAAACCGTTACTCAAGAAATTATTTAAATAGCCGTTAGCTCTGAATACCGAAATTAGTGTTGCTTTTTAATTAACCATAACCCTAATATATAAGTTGATATAATAAGCACAACGGATCTTTAGCTCTCTGAAGTTAGGTGCAATAGACGATTGCGCAGGTTTGGTAGAGTAAGCGAGGTAGCACGATTTTCGGCGTCATCCAAAATGGGTTCTGCGCAGCTACTTCAGAGAGCTAAAGAACGATTGTGCGTATTACACCTACAAGTCCAGTTCTTCTTATTTTTCTTGCCCTGATCCTACTAATTGGGGTCGGCACAACATGTTAGTTCATAGATATTTTATTCTCAAAACCAATACCTACAAAAAAAAGTAAGTAAGTTCGTATGAGTCAGTGGTGAACTGAGTTTTTTTAGGCCTCCGTCATGGCTTAACGACTTAAATAGCCGGGATCGACAATTTAACGTGCCCTCCGAAGCACGGAAGTGCTCAGATGAAAATGCCACAGGCGGTCACCCATCCACTTATATATCGTTTCGAAGGTTTAACTTCGTCAATCTATCAAGAACGACTGAGCAAGCACGACCACGAGCGCTTACTTACAATGATCTTTTATAAAAGATCATACTTTAAATAAACTTACTTTTTTTTATAACTTACACCTTATAATAACACTACACCTGTTTACTTCCATTAAGTACGAGTACCTAAATTTTTGGGTAAGAAGTACTTCGGTCAAAGCCTCCATTTCTTTTCATATTCACTAAGCGAAGGGGAAAAAATGAAGTGTTCTCAACAAGGATCAAGTTCCGTTTCATTTCTCTAGCTTGGACACAAGAACAATGATATTTTATTAAAGATCATTGCCTACTTATAAATCAAACGTATGAGTTAAAAGAGACGAATACAGTCGTTATTCGTTTTTATTTTTAATAAACAAAACACATATCTTCAGGTGACGTGGCTGAACCGGCCGCGGCATCGCCGGAACAGAAAGTGCCAGCTTCAGGTTTGTCACAACTTCATCTGCTTTTTGCGTAAGTCCGGCCGCCTGATTATGTAAAAATTGCGATCGATTGCTGATCGCTCATTGGTACGTTGTCATTGGAACTTGAGCTGATGCGTTGAAGTAGCAATCACTGGACCTAGTGGTAATGTGATACCAAGGAAACAAACTTAGAGTAGAACTGATATATTCAATCAAAATCGATCAAATTTTTCGCGCAATATTTGCTCGATTTTTGGTATCGCTGATACATAAGCTCCTGTGTAATTCCGATTTTTCGGGTAAATATTCAGACGTTTCCTACTACGAGCTACATTGTATTTGATCGAAAAAATTTACTTAATATGAACTCGGTCGGAACTTAGGCCCAAGTACCTAATCTGAACTGGAAAATTGGACCTTGACATTGAGCTACCTAATATCTATGATCGTGTAAAGTTACGCCGGGTGTAACTTAGGAGTAACCATACAATTTTTGGAGTTTAAACCTGGCGTAACTTTACACCACGTTTATTAATAAGGGCCTAGAGGTATTGTATTTAGTAAGTCTTTGTGTTTTGGGCACGCTTCCGACTGACAGTGACCTGGATCAGTTGAGCTATCTATAGATCGTTTCTAAAGATCCTTAGATAGCTTGACTATTCCTGTTGTATTTTGTAAATATATGCAAATATGTAGTAGCTTAGTTTCTGTAAATAAAGTTATTTATATTTTAGTCTTTATAAATAATGATAATAAACAGAAAAAAAAATTGGTGAATACGTTTCCTCATTATTTAGGTAGGTAATACCTAACTCAAATCAATTGGAAGAAATCGCTTTCAGCGATAAGGCCGCCCATTGTACTAATTTTGAACTTGTTTTATTTATGTGTTGTTTTGTTATTAATTGGTGTACAATAAAGTGTTCATTCATTCATTCAATTCCGGCACTGACTACCATGATATTGCGGTGTTTCATAGAAAGTCAAAATGTCTATATACTGAATTCAAGACTTATGTCGACCCTTTAGTCCATTTTAAATGACATTCATGAGCGCTGACAGATTGGCTATTTTAAGTTTCTAGAGCTGTATGACTAAAATAATTAAATTCTAATGACTAAAATATCGATCACAATAAGTAAGTTCATAATCCAACTAAGTTTTACTCTAAAATAATAGTTTCTCAGACGAATAAAATAGGTGAAACGAAACAGTGTAACTATCAGCGCTCATGCTATTTAAAATCAACTAAGGCTTGTTATTAAATACATCGTAGGAATTTAAAATAATGTGTTGACAAATAAAATTTACGAAATTTTATTTTCAGATACATCAAGCATTGAACAAAGTATGAATAATGGAGGTAAGTTCATATAGTTCATAATAATTTTACCCCTTTTGCATAGATAGATACCTTCAAATATTTGTCTCGGGTTGTAGCTACAATGTATGTAGGTACCGCTATTTAGCGAAATGCTGTAGGTATACAGGGTGGATTTTTGAGACGGGACAGTAATGGCATACCTTAACCGTTGTAGCTACATAAAAACGTAGAGTACAACTACATTAATAAGCGCTTCGGTTGGTTTCGTATTTCTCTCTTTTCCCGAATACATCAAGAACTTCAAGGTGGTAATTATCTAAAAAATACTGTACTAGGATAGGTAAAGGGATATAATTATTACCTTGAAGTCGATCGAATGTATTTGGAAATAGAGAGAAATACGAAACCAACCGAAGCGTGTACTTACGTGTAGTTGAACTAAGTAACGTAGTAAGAAATAGGATTAATTGTTGCATAATGATTTTCAAGGAGAACAGACATTCCACCAATCGCAGCGCAGCTACATCACGAATGGGCTAAGTTATACAAGAAGCAACAATCAATTGAAAGGATAGTCTCTATCAATTTTCTCGGGATTTTCATAACAAAACAAAAAAAATCATTACATAAATATTTTTTAATTTATTTTGTGAACCCAATTCCTGAATTAAGTTAGTATAAAATGAAAGACCCAGTAATGCCTTTATATTTTTAGGTGGATTAAATGATAAAATTCTCATCGGGATCGTTCTAGGAACAATAGCGATTGTCATTTTAGTGGTTTGGATCATTGTTGGTCTGCACAAACGGAAACGAAAACTAGAAGAGGTAAATATCGTCTCTTAAATTATTTTGTGGTAAGCTGACGGTCAGATTAGCGCAGGATCGTGGTGGATGGCACAAGCTTAGGGAGGCCTATACCCACCAGTGGGTGAAGTCAGGCTGTGGATTATGATGATGATGACGGTCAGAACCGGTCGTCCGTAGCTATCGCCATGAAAATCATGCGTGCATTCAGTAAAGTACTGACCGCATCCGAAACTAAACGCAATACTACTAAGTACGCACTGACCGGCAGTACATCTATACAGGGTGTAAAAAGACGTCTACCGAAGCCGAAAGGGGTAGGTACAGCATCCCAACACACAACTAAATCTAAAAGATTTTCCGAAAAATCATTATATCCGGAGAAAACAGCGTTTGAAGATTACTGTTTGCGTATGTACCTACTGGGTGCGTTGTTTTACGTAGATTGCTGGATTTTGAGTTTTAATTGTTTTTTTTTCTTTTATTAATGAAATTACCAGGTAGGTATGGTCTTATTATACTGTCCTAGTAGTATATAACCTAATAAAATAACATAAAATGACGTAGCTAAGTAAAAATACTTTTTTTGGGTTTTTTTTCCGCTAAATATGTTTAGAATCATGGTCTGATTGCAATCCCTCAGTTTTCGGTAGTAGTCTTTTAACACCCTGTATATTTTTCTCCTGATGTCATAAAATTAAATGTTCTGGCAAAGATTGCACTAACGGTTAAACCGCGGGGCGGCTAGCCGCGTGGCGGGCCGCTTTTCCAGTTTTAAAATGCAACCGCTTGTGATTGTACGCACTTATCCACCACAAAATTGTACTTGAAAATGTAAGCAGCGTGTCTGGCCCCGCGGTTCAACTCAACCGCTAGTGCTTAAGAGGGCTAAGGCCTAAGTTTTCTTGTTCTAGGTCCAAGCTTCAGCCATAAACTATGAGAACCTTCCAGAGCACAACGACGGCCCAATGCCGATCCCTTCACAGTGGAACGATTACACAACTTCACCTTTAGACGAAACATACACCTACTGGTACGCCGTTAGTATGTACACCGACGCAATCGCATGTGAATGCGAAACCATTGCGAACCGACGAAAAATCTGTCCCGCAATATGGCAGAGTTTCAAACACGCTCTTTCTCACTCTAGCACATAGCTAATGAAATAGGTGCGTCCTTGTCCGTACTGTTTCGCATGGTATTGCGAAATTTGTCGTTACACCGACGCAGACGTTTCGTGAGTGGTGTTTCGCATCGCAATGCGAATGCTTCGATCTGTCGATGAGGACAGATTTTCGCACTGTTTCGCAAGTGTAGCAGCCAGCAATCAATTTATACAGTTGGCACAGTTTTTACTGTGCATGTCTGCAGTTTCTCACTGAGTTGGAGTTGGCAGTACTAACTACCTGACAGATTTTTCGTTCGTTCGCATCCGCATGCGAATGCGTCGGTGTACTAACGTTCCGCAAGTGTTCCTCAGATGTTTCGCATTGCAGTAGTTTCGGAGCGGTTCGCAATGGTTTCGCATTCGCATGCGAATCGCATACGAATGCGTCGGTGTACTAACAGGGGTAAGGTTGTTAACAGCACGAAAGGAACCTGTTTGAGGCATACCTACTAACAATTATTTTATGACGGGTTTTTATCACACCTGCTGTTTGAAGGTAAACGCAGTCTACCCTCAATAATAGAAGCTCACTTGCCGTGCATCAGTTCATCCGTGACCACGGACGATGCAATGCGTCCGAAACGTCGGAAAAATAAAAAACAGTAGTACGTGATAAATACCCGTCATAAAATTATAATTTTTACGATATAAAATTTTATTCTTTCACTTTGTTCGCGAGAACAAGGATAATGTGCTGTGAATCTAAGTTTGCCCCCCCTAAAATAAGAATTCAACAAGCTTTCCACCAACCTTTGACTTCAGAGTTCGCCGAGTGACGCCGCCGCCGCCGCCGGGGACCACAAATATATTCACAACAAGTTCACGTGTCGTACACAGATGCACCGATGCTAAATTATACAATATTGCCGAGATTCCCGAGATAGTTTTTAATTTTCTGTTCAATACTTCGAGGCGCGCGTGGTTTTCAAGCGGACGCCGTTGTTGTCAATGCTTGATTGCTTGCTTCCCGATGTGAGAGGGCGCTTGTTTAGCGCTTTTTCACGCGCCGTGATTGGCCGCCGACCGGCTTTATCAAACAGCTAGTCTTCAATCTCTGACTAGCGAAACGCCGCCAAATTCAAATTAAAAGGAGCGCAAACATCCTCCCCCCGAACCAAGGTCTCCTTGGTTCCTAATTTCCAATAGGTAACCTACATAATTTAGAAATGGGCCTTAAAAGGACACCAGTCTGAGTTTTAACTTCCGCAATTCTTATAACCCCGTTTTTACCCGTTAATAATTTAATTAACCGACCCCGTTTCCAATGAGACGGCGGTTGATTGTCCTCTTTAATCAAAACTAAATCATCTAATTTCGGTGGATCAGTATGAGAAGTCCATTTGTACCGTTGCTGTAAAGTATGTAAATATTCCGTATTCCATCGTGACCAAAAATGTTGAGATAACTTTTGAATTTGTTGAAACCGAGACAACCGAGTCATTCCGACATCCGTGTACGGATACTCCGGCAAAGCTACTAAAGATTGACCGATCAAGAAATGTCCGGGTGTAAGAACTTCGAAGTCAGCGGGATCCGAGCTAAGCGGGCATAAGGGGCGGGAATTCATGACCGCCTCAACCTTAGTGAAGAATGTAGTGAGTTCTTCAAAGGTCAACCGTGTTTCACCAAGTACTCTAAGAGCGTGAGTTTTCGCCGACTTAACCGCTGCCTCAAACAGGCCGCCGTGATTCGGACTAGATGGAGCATTGAACAGCCATGTTATTTCCTGCCGACCGAGATGACGTTCAATATCCGTATGATGGTCACGAAGAAAGATGTACATTTCCTTAAGATGTCTATCCGTCCCGGTAAAGTTCGTACCGCAATCCGACCGTATAAGTGATGGTAAACCTCGTCTGGAAACGAACCGAGTAAGTGTAGCTACGAAGGCTTCTACCGTTAAATCCGAAACAATTTCCAAATGAACCGCTTTAGTACTTAAACAAACAAACACGCATAAATAACATTTTTGAATTTTTGCATTGCGAAGGGTACTCGTTTTTATGAAAAACGGACCCGCAAAGTCCGTACCGACTCCCACGAATGGCCGTGATTGTCGGATTCTATCCGCCGGTAAGTCTGCCATAAATGGCTGTGTAGGACGAGCCTTAGACCGATAACATTGTATACACCGAAAAGTTATAAACCGAGTAATCCGCCGAACCGAAAGTATCCAATAAAACCGAGATAAAATAGCTGCAAGTGTGTTAGCTCCGCAATGACAATAATTCCGATGATAATAAGTGACTAATAATTCCGTAAAGTGACACTTGCTAGGTAATAATATTTGATGCCTAGCATCGTATGGCAAGTTTGCCGCATCAATCCGACCGCCGACCCGTATTATATTATCCTTATCTATAAACAAATTTAATCTCCGTAATGAGTTCGTAATTGGAGAACCTGACCGTAAAGTTATGATTTCATCAGCGAAAAATCTATTTTGAACCGACCGAATTAAATAACATATGGCGTTGCGCCGTTCAGAAACCGAAATATTTATACCGTTAAACCTACCCCGATTGACCCTACTACCGAACCGTAAAATATAAGCCGTGACATTAACCAGTTTTTCAAAAGAACTATATTTCTCTAATAAATCAAATTCCGAATCTGGACCACCGACATTAACCGACTTGACCTTTAAACCTGGCAAAGATTCTGAAGATATTTCTACACAATTCTCTGGCCACTGATCTGGCGGAGCACAAAGCCACTCCGGCTCCCACCAACTTCTATCCGTGAGTAAATCTGCCGCAGTCGCACCGCGCGACGCTACATCTGCACAATTCATGGTACCCGGTACGTGCCTCCATTGAATAGGCGCCTTAGATGAAACAATTTGAGCAACCCGATTTCCCTCAAACACTTGTAGCTTGTGCGGTGGCGTCCGAAGCCACGCTAAAACAATAGTACTATCGCACCAACCCGTTACATCATCGAATTCCATGCTGTTTTCCGTTGACGAATAAACGTGATTCATTAACGTAACTAATAAAGTCGCTCCGCTCAACTCAAGTTTTGGAATAGTCCGATTTGATTTGAGTGGTGCTACTCGCGTTTTAGCGATAAGCAGCCGAACAATAACCGTGCCGTCAGAGTGCTGCGCTCGCACATAAACCGCCGCCGCATATCCCAAAGAAGAACCGTCGCAGAACCCGTGTAAAGAGTAACGGACATTTTTATTGATTTTAATACAGCGGGGAATAGAAAGCTGTTGTAAATTAGGTAGATCCGTGACGATGTCGGACCACTGCCGTACGATATCATAAGGTGCGGGAGCATCCCAATCAATTTTACCCGAGTCATTTACACTACTTATTAACGACTGCAATAATAACTTCATCCGAAAAACAACCGGGCAAATCCATCCAAGTGGATCGAACAATCGAGCGACGGTAGACAAAATAATTCTACGCGTAACGTTATTTTCCCGGGGCAACTCAAGCCTATACGTAAAATTATCAAGTTTTGGATTCCATTGAATACCTAAAATTTTTACAAAACCGGCACCGTCGTTCGTCTGTTCGTCAAACGTCCGAGGGGTTTCTAGATGGTCCGGAGGTAAGCCGTTAAGTAACCGAGAGTCGTTAGATGACCATTTCCTAAGTTCATAACCCGCCGAATTCATCAGAGCCGTTAGTTCGTTCCGTAAATCCGTAGCCTCATTTAATGTATCACCCCCGCCATTTAAATCGTCAACGTAAGAATTTTTCACTAATAGCTTAGCAGCCCTAGGAAACCTGTGTCCTTCATCAGTTGCCAATTGATGAAGACAACGAATTGCAACATAAGGACTGGACTTGAGACCGTACGTATTTGTTGTAAGTTCGTAAAGTTGAAGTGGATCCGATGTTGACGCCCTCCAGTAAATAAGTTGATATTTCCTATCTTCTGGCGCAATCCAGGTCATCCTAAACATCATTTTTACGTCTGTAGTGAAAACCAGAAGAGGTAGCCGAAAGTTAATAATAATATCTGTTATGTCGTTTTGCAATCGTTCGCCTGAATAAAGACAATCGTTCAAGGACACACCGTTACTAGACCGCACACTACCATCAAAAACAACCCGAATTTTATTTGTGTCCCCCGATTTCTTAAAGACACCGTGATGTGAAAGTATGTAATGTTGTTCGTTGGAATTAGGTTGAAAATTAGTTAACCGCATGTGACCGAGTTTAATATATTCCGACATAAATTCTACATACTTAGTCTTATATTCAGGCTGCCGTTCCATACGACGCTCAATAGATAAAAACCTACGCAGCGCAGTTTGGCTTGTATCGCCTAACTGATGGTTAGGTATTAACGGTAGCCTTACCGTGTATTTACCGTCCGAGCCGCGGGACACCGTAGAACTAAATAACCGCTCACATTCAATATCCGATGGATCCTTCACTGGCCGCCCAGGAGGTTCCTCTGACCGCCAGAACCGCTCAACTTGGTCAGCTAACGTGACACCCGTAGTTATACCCGTAATCTGTGGCGACTCACCCGATTCGTCCGAAAGTTCCGTAGGACCAAACACTACATGGTCAAAAATAGAGTTCAACGCGTAAGGTCCGTTGACCCCTAACTCCACCGACTGACTTAATACTTGACCGAGAATATCCGAACCTAAAATTAAATCCACTTGAGGATTACCGTTATCCGTAGGGTTCAATTTTAAACCTAATTGTTGCGTCGAAATACCCATTTTTCGCGCTAGGTATGCCGTAGTATTTTTTAATAATACCGCCGTAACTGATAGTAAAGGTTTCCGTGTCTGCAGAGGCCTAAAATTAATGTTTGCTATATGTGTACAATCCCCCGTGTGGGTACCGCCGACCCCACTTATGTGTATTAGTGTATTGTACCGCTTCAATCGTAGTGATGTGACTAGGTCACTACGCACAACACTAGCCTCCGCCCCAGTATCTAATAAGGCCCGCGCCTGTACAAAATCTCCGTTTGATGATTGAACTTCTATTATTGCCGTTGGTAATATAACATGAGAGGGTAATGTGGGCGGTGAAGCGGCAGTACACGTTTGCTGTAGTTGCTACAATGGTGGGCGGCGACCCTCCGCAGGGCTCGGACCGCGCGGCGTCCACCTCCGATTAGGTTCATTATCCCGATTGTCGCGGGTTCGATTCCAGCCGTTGCGTACATCACCACTCTCAGCGTGACCTTGGTAGCCTGACCTAGGTTGCGGAGGTGCAGGCGCCGAAAAACGTGGCCGATCCGAATGTCTATTAGGAGCCTGTTCCGTCTCCGTGCGATAACCGTGCGGCCGGTTAAAACCGCGGTCACCCGCTCCCCCCGTACCGTTCCATCTATCACGCGGGTATGCGCTGTGCGCGTTCCGCGCGCCTCCGTAAGTTTGATGATCACTGTAGTTCGGACGCGAGTAACTTAAACAGACTAAGCTATCATGACCGGGGTGTCCACACTGCGAACACCGGTTTGAGCTGGTACACTCAGCCGCCGAGTGAGAACCGAAGCACTTGAAACATAAACCTCTGCTCTGCACTATGTTTTTACGAGCCGCACTATCTAAATTCCGAAACTTAAAACAATCAAACATTCTGTGACCCGGTATATCACAGTATGCGCATGAAGCAACATTCTCGTTACGAATCATCTTGCCCGCGTGAACTGCGCGTTCGTTCCTGCGCGAACGTTCAGCGTTGTTTCCCGTATCCGAAAAACCAGTCGGCTCAGTAGCCGTATCTAATAACCTACACTCATTATTTATGAACTCCGTCAATTGTTCAAACGTGGGTAACGTGTTTTGATTTCCGCCGTGCAATTGTTCAAATCGAGTTTTTATATCGATGGGTAGCTTAGACAAGCTAATATGAAACAGTAGGTAACTCCACTGATCCGTAGGTAAACCTAGATTTTTTAAAGCCCTAGTAGATTCTAGAAGCGGGTTCAGTATTTTTGTTCTAAGGCCAGACGCTTGTTTTAAAGCAGGCAAATGCAAAATCCGAGAAATATGAGAATCCGCAAGCAACCGAATATTCTCGTACCTACTACGTAGAAGTTCCATCGCCGTATCTAGCGAGGTATCTATCATCGGCAGATGTTTTATGAGCGACTTGGGTTCTTTCTCAACATTTGAAAACAAGTAGTGAAACTTTTCCGTTTTAAAAATGTCTTTGCGAGTCAGTACAAGTGAGCTAAATAAGCTAATGAAGCTACTCCACGAAAAAACATCGCCGTCAAATGAAGTTAGATTTATTCGTGGCAACCGAGCCGTTGGAGCGCTTTCGGTAGGCATGAATGTACCCGCTGCGCTAGGATAACCCGCCGCAACCGCTTCAAGCTTGTTGTACATAATAGTAGCTTCCGCGTACAACTGATCGTACTTTTTTACTAAATCTGTATCCGAATCCTCCGTACACGCATTCAAAATGCCCTCGTATGCCTCCGTTATCGTATCAAAATAAGCATTTAATTTTTGGAATCGCGCGGCCATCATGCTGGCCGATTTCGTTTTACCGTCCGCCATTTCGATTGAATGTACAAACCAATCATACCGAATTTTAAATTTGCTTTCAAAGCTTTTGAGAGACATGGTGGCTTCTCAAACTGATCACCGATTAGATAAATAAAATAACTAGTTAGAACAAATGAAATTAAACCGAACATATACCGAATGAAATGAGTTATGGGTACGCGTGCTACCGCGTGCACCGCGATGAAATTTTTCTAAGTTGAAATTGAAACTGTACCTAATTAAACTGAAGTTCTTATCCGACTCGAATAGGACCAAAATGTTCGCGAGAACAAGGATAATGTGCTGTGAATCTAAGTTTGCCCCCCCTAAAATAAGAATTCAACAAGCTTTCCACCAACCTTTGACTTCAGAGTTCGCCGAGTGACGCCGCCGCCGCCGCCGGGGACCACAAATATATTCACAACAAGTTCACGTGTCGTACACAGATGCACCGATGCTAAATTATACAATATTGCCGAGATTCCCGAGATAGTTTTTAATTTTCTGTTCAATACTTCGAGGCGCGCGTGGTTTTCAAGCGGACGCCGTTGTTGTCAATGCTTGATTGCTTGCTTCCCGATGTGAGAGGGCGCTTGTTTAGCGCTTTTTCACGCGCCGTGATTGGCCGCCGACCGGCTTTATCAAACAGCTAGTCTTCAATCTCTGACTAGCGAAACGCCGCCAAATTCAAATTAAAAGGAGCGCAAACACACTTACTTATTGAAAGGAGAACGGGCATAAGTGTATGGAAGCTGGTCTACCTTGCAATAAAAATGAGTCATATGTCAATATAAAGGTAATTCTATGTATTTTCATATGTAGAAAGTCGCATTTCTCTAAGTATTGTCCGATCTGAGTTCTACTAAAAATTGAATCTGATAATATTTAGTGCCAAACATTGAATATCGTGGTAACAAAAAAAAACATTTTGTGTAATGTAATGATTTTATTTAAGTTAGGTAAGTAGTAATACAAATAAAAACAACATCTTCATAAAAAATCAAAACAATATGTTATTAAACATTATCATCATCATCATCATCATCGATGAGAATACTGTTAAGGAACAATGCAGGTTCATTGAACCCAAGTTAACACATTAGGGAAAGAAACAGGGTCCAAAAGCAAGCCAGGGTCAGTAAAAACAGAGAAAGAAGTTCAAACACAGCACGTAGCCGTCCGGCGCGGCGCGTACACAACCGTTCCCCCCCCCCCCGCGTACGCATCCCTCTCCCCACGGCCCTTACATCGCTCTTCTCCCTTCTCGCTCTTGCTACTGCATTGTATAGGAGCCTTTATGTATGGATATAGTAATCGTGAAACCGTTATTTTATGTTCTTTAAAACAAAAAATGCTGGTGTTTGCATGGCTGTAACTCAAAACGGACAGACTTTTGGGGAAAGTTCCAATAGTATATTTTGATGTACTATTGTATGCCAATTCGAAAATGTGCTGCTCATTTTTATTGGACTGTAGACCAGGATGCCCGTTCTCCTTTATTATCTACTTTATAGTTATTTGACAAAAGCGTGTTTTTTAGTTTTGTAATAGTAAGTAGGTAAAGTAAAGTTTTATTTTGCTAAAATTCTGGTCAACATCAAAAGTTGATTAACAGTTTTTTTTAAAGCTCCATTTCTTTTCGATTGCTAAGAAAAAAAATTTTGCTTGGGAAATTGTTATGGACTGAGAGTTAATCATCAACTATTTGTAAAAAATTTGGTCATATTGTTACGGATTTCGGAAATATTCCTATTGGGGAAACTTCAAATGTTAATCAACTTTTGATGCTGACTGTACAAGTATTTTACGACTGACTATTATTAAACTACTTATAATTTTTATCCCGGAATTCTCACGGCATCGCGTGAATGAAGTCGTAGACACAGCTAATGTAGAAATATTTATCGATGTTACAGCGAGCCTTACGTCGAAAAGAACGTAGAAGATATGTATGCTCAACCACAACCAAAGAGTCAGAGGCAACCAGAGTTGCTGTACGCTGAGGTGGGGGGCCAGGAACCCACATACGCTGATATAGGACACGGTAACTTAACCCCTTAGATTAGACCAACACCACCATATTCTTTTCTGAACTAGAACATGGTAAGCGAAAACGCGGCGGCGTGTTTCTTCGTTTTAAAGATGTACAGTGGCGTAGCTAGGTAGCCAAGGGCCCTAGTGCAAAATAAACCAGGGCCCTAACTGAACGGTTTGGACAAAATATGCTGGGTGTGGCAAAAACTTACGATTTGATTCGTCATATTCTGGGTAACTATTTCAAAAATCTAATAATGCAGTTGCTTTTATTTTCAAAATAATCATACCTAAGTTTCCTAAGAACAAAACCTTCCGGACTCTCGGGACTCATAGTCCGAGGGCCCCTTGAGCTTGGGGGCCCCGGTGCACTGCACCGCCTAGCCATTCGGTAGCTACGCCACTGCATGAAGAGATGCAACATTGAGCCTTCCTCCTGGGAATCCTTTGCTGAGAAGCGACCTGAATGGAGACGGCTTATTCAGTATAAAGTGTACGAATTTGAAGACGATAGATAGGCGGCGCGCACTTATTCATAAACGTGACCAACTTAAAGGTTAATATACACTACAACTATGTATAGCCTGTATAGCCTATGCTGTAGTTTTAGTGCCAAAATAGGCTACATAAGCCATATATAATACTTGCTGCGCTCCCGCGGTGTGACCCGCGGTCCCTCGGGATTTTTTCGGGATAAAAAGTAGCCTATGTCCTTCCCTGGGATACAACCTTGAACTATGCCAAATTTCAGCTTAATCTGTTCAGCGGTTTGGGCGTGAAAGCGTAACAAACAGACAGACAGACAGACAAACAGAGTTACTTTCACATTTATAATATTAGTATATATATATATAGTATATAGTATAGTATAGTATGGATAAGGGCAAAACACCCAAGCCCCAATAAATTAATTTACCAATTATAATGTCTCAAAGCAAAGACACCGTAGCCGAAAACGGCTAGGTTGATTATACCTTCATACAGGTGGATTTTTGAGATGGGCCATGTAGGGCAGGTACCTTAACTCGCTCTTAGAAGACCTTCCCTTCAAAAGTCGAAAAATTTATATACACTATGCCAGTAGGTACTCTTAAACGGTGAAGGAAAACATCGTGAGGAAACCGGCATGTCGTAGAACCTAAAATGTTTGAAAACATGTGTCAAATGCACGAAAGGAGCCTCTTTGAGGCGCCCCTTAAAATCCTTTCACCACACTGGTTCGAAAGAACTGGTGACACGATAAGAAGAAGAGGAAGACTCAGAGTCGCGGTAGACATTCTCTCAGATTTTTTTATGTATTCCAGATCCTTTGAAGATGTATAAGGGGTAGGCAGGGGCATGTCCAAACACATATTTGATACATGCCCACATCTTGCAGAAGTTATTATTGCATACGTGACAGGTTACAAACCCATCGCCGCCTAATAGATTACTAACTGGTTTCATAACGATGTTTTTCTTCACCGTTTAGAAAATGTAATAATTTTAAAAGTACCTAAGTAATACAATATTTACATTTCAGAATCAAAGGCATACGTCAACACCAAGAAAAATCAAATGCAGCCAACCTACAGCCAGATTCAGCCGAAGAAGTTACGTGACAACGCTGGATGTGCACCAATGGTACCTAAGTATTTTTACATTTTTAGGTACACATTATAAAACTTAGGCTCCTTCTATTTACAACAAGCTACCTAAACAATTAAGAGAGCTACCGCGTTCGCTGTTTCAGAGGAAGTTGAAATCGATACTGGAAACTAAATGTTATTATTCAGTAAAAGATTTTTTTGAGGATAGAATCTCCTACAGTTAAATTAGATATATAATGGGTAATAATTAGAATCTTAAATGTGACATGTTATTTTATACAGGGTGTAAAAAGACTGCTACCGAAAACTGAGGAGTTTCAATCAGACCATGATTCTGAACATATTTTGCGAAAAAAAATTTTGACTTAGCTACGTCATTTTATTTTATTTTCTAGTTTTTTGCTACTAGTACAACATAATAAGACCATACCTACCTAATAATTGTATTTATAAAAGAAAAAAACTATTAAAACTCACAATCCAGCAATCTACGTATAAAAACGCGCCCAGTACATACGCAAACAGTAATCTTCAAACGCTGTTTTCTCCGGATATAATGATTTTTTCGGAAAATCCTTTTGGATTTGGTTGTGTGTTGGGATGCTGTACCTACGCCTTTCGGCTTCGGTAGACGTCTTTTTACACCCTGTATAATGCATTAATAATCCATGTATTTTAATTAAATATTGCACGCCATAACATGGCAGAATACAATGAACATGCTGCGAAAAATAACATCTATATAACATGTATTTCATGCAATAAATTCCACTTTACTTTACTTTAGGCCTTTACATCTATACTAGATGATTTTTAGAGCGTCAGGACTTCAGGAGGCAATCTATGCCTACACGTAACGGGACGCTGTAGTGCCTGGGACATTGTTTGAGATGGAATAGGCTTGGCCAGCACCTAAACCATCCTCTCAGCTTAATCAGCCTGCGGAGAAACGACGTGAATACGTGAAGAGCTGAACTAAGCAGCGGGTTTTCTCGCGATGATTTCCTTCACCGTTTTTAGAGCTCGCATTAAAGCGTATATAGGGTCTTTCATTTTAAACTAACATTATTGAGGTATTAGGTTCAACAAATAAATTAAAAAATATTTACTTATGTAATCTTTTTTTTTTTTGTTTTGCTAAGAAAATCTCGAGAAAATCGATAAAGAAAAGACTATTCATTCAATTTATTGTTTCTTCTTGTATAACTCCATTCGTGATGTAGCTACACTGCGATTGGTGGAACGTCTGTACCTACTCCTTGAAAATAATTATACAACATTTAAAGAAAAACAATAAATGATACATTTTTAAGTGAAAACTTAAATCGGCTTAGGAATTAAATTGATACGGTCAAACGTCTATTTTCAACCCGAAAATGAGGCCAGCTGTCAGTTTGTGTAGTTTAAAATGAAAAACCCTATAATTTTTATGAAACTAGTTTCTTCAAATTACTACTAACTATTAAGTTACCCCCATGTTTCTAATTAAGTGAAGTCAGTGAAAAACAGAATCGACGCCTTTTGCAAAGAACCTAAAAACCTATTCAATGGTTCAAATTAATTTAAAGCTGAAGGTTGCCATCTCTACAGCGTTGTAGTTTTTTTTTTTTTTTTTTCTCGCTGGGAAAAATGCGTTACGCATCCCCTTCGCCGGGGGGCGAGAGGGGTATGTGGGACTCCCCGGGGACTCCCGGTATACCCACTAAACGACCCAGCGTCATTCCGGCGTCGCCTGGAATGGAGGGGGTCTGGGAAACCGGCACAGCCTTTACGTCCAGTCCCCCTCTGGCGATCCCCGCCCTTACGGCGGCCCCGCGTCGTGGTGAAAAGTGCAAGGCGGACGAAGGTGCCCCCACACCTAGCGTCCGCTACTCACCCCCAGAGCTCTCCGCTCCCTTCGTCCACTGCGCACTCTAATTAAAGAGGTGCGCGTGGAGAAGCCTCCAAAAACGGCCGCAGAGGACAGGGAGAGCGGCAACGTAACACCGACACTCCTCTTCCACTGCGGCCCCGCCGCCGACGCATCTTACGGTGCGCCACCGTTGGGTCGCGGGAGATAGGGCGAGCGGCAACGAAACACCGACACGCCTCTTCACCCGCGACCCTACCCGCCAGACGCCACCAGGGCGTCCCCGCCTGGGATTCCTTTTGGCTTCACCGTGGGCCAACCAAACCACGGTTACTAAGCCCCCCCCATCGCGTCAAGATTGGAATCCATCGGGGGGGACAGCGTTATACCTTTTTTTTTTTTTTTTTTTTTTTTTTTTCTCGCTGGGAAAAATGCGTTACGCATCCCCTCCGCCGGGGGGCGAGAGGGGTATGTGGGACTCCCCGGGGACTCCCGGTATACCCACTAAACGACCCAGCGTCATTCCGGCGTCGCCTGGAATGGAGGGGGTCTGGGAAACCGGCACAGCCTTTACGTCCAGTCCCCCTCAGGCGATCCCCGCCCTTAAGGCGGCCCCGCATAGTGGTGAGTAGTGCAAGGCGGACGAAGGTGCCCCCACACCTTGCGTCCGCTACTCACCACCAGAGCTCTCCGCTCCCTTCGTCCACTGCGCACTCTAATTAAAGAGGTGCGCGTGGAGAAGCCTCCAAAAACGGCCGCAGAGGACAGGGAGAGCGGCAACGTAACACCGACACTCCTCTTCCACTGCGGCCCCGCCGCCGACGCATCTTACGGTGCGCCACCGTTGGGTCGCGGGAGATAGGGCGAGCGGCAACGAAACACCGACACGCCTCTTCACCCGCGACCCTACCCGCCAGACGCCACCAGGGCGTCCCCGCCTGGGATTCCTTTTGGCTTCACCGTGGGCCAACCAAACCACGGTTACTAAGCCCCCCCATCGCGTCAAGATTGGAATCCATCGGGGGGGACAGCGTTGTACCTACCCCAAGCTCATACTAACAAACAAGTTCACCTACTTACTAAGTAATGCCGAGCCTCCGTCATGACTAAATAGCCGGGACCGACAATTTAAAGTGGCTTCCGGAGCGCGAAAGCTCTCAGTTGATAATGCCACTTGCGGTCACCGTTCAGAACATTAGGTAGATACTTCGACGATCTATAAAAAACGATTAGCAAGCTAGAGAGCCACAAACATATCTGAACCGGTGGCCAAAAGAGGAATAAACTAATCGCACATTTAGCCGCGCCGTACGCACCGTAGTCATTTTTCTATACAAAAACGTCAGAAAATGCGGCTGGCTTCTGATGTCTCAGCATATCTTCCATTGAATTGACAGTTCGGCGCGTATTGGTCTGCGACCACCCTAACGAATTATACTTTAGAATTGATTTTTCTGCCAACATCAAATGCGATAACAGCGCCTCCCTCACCGGTTCAGCTAGGTTTGTGTCAGTCTACACGAGTGTTATATCTGTCAATTTTTTTACGTAACCCAACCTTGAAAGTCATCTTTATAGTTTTTAAAACGGCATTATTTCATGTCTATGTCTGACGCATGTCTGTCGCATGTCGGACGACTTGTGGGCAAAGACCACAACTGAATGGGTGCCCAACGCAAGACGTCCGCGCGGCAGACCACCACGGAGATGGCGGGACGAGTTAGATGTGCATCTTCCAGATTGCCCTGAGGCCTTTGCCCTGCAGTGGGACAATACAGGCTAATAATAATAATAATAAATAAATAATATTATTTCAGGTTCTGCCGAAGCCAGTCAACGATAACTACGCTTCAGTTGTGCCGAGAAGCGTACGGATGCAAGCCGATTATACGAACGTGTTTAAGGATCAGCGTTATATAAATGCAGAAGGGAAGGGAGAATATGCTGAGCCAGCGTACTGCGAAGTCTCTAAAACCAAATAAAAAGCGATTTTTCTTAAGTTTCTTATTAAAGCTCATCGCAGTATCGGTCCGTGCCGAACGCGCTGAACGGTCAATTCAATAGAGGCCACGGGCGGAAATCAGTTGATAATGTAATTTAGCTTTCAATGTCGTGTTGTACCATTTAGGTACCCAAAAGTTGGATAGAAAACCCAATTAAAGGCAAAATTACTCCAAAAGCTGATCGCACATTTGTCCACGCCGTACGCGCCGCAGTCATTTTTAACCCCCGACGCAAAAAGAAAGGGAGGTAATAATAAGGAGGTATTTGTCTGTGGTATCGTAGCTCCTAAACGGATAAACCGATTTTCGTTAGTTTCAAGATCATCAGCTCTTTAATAGTTGATGAGTGGATCTTAATTACCTCCTTATGTAATTTTTTTCTAGAAGTGGCGGAGGTTTTTTCGTTACAGGGTCTTTCTATACAAAAAAATACTGATGACGTCAGAAATGCTGCTCGCTTTTGACGTCTCAGCATTTCTTCTATTGAATTGAAAGTTCGGCGCTTTCGGCTCGGCTGGATCGTGCGACCACTTATACCACATCAACGTAACACCTTAATTAACGTTCTAGGATTATGTAGGTAGTTATACTTAGTAGGTTAGTTATGCATTAGTTGTGATAATGTTGATGAAGAGAATTATTTCTTAAGAATCTTAGTTAGGACACGTTAGGATAACATTTTATAGTAGGTAATTTACTTAGGTACTTAATTAAAATGTAAGTTTAACTAAGTATATTATTAAAATTGTGTGAATTGTCCATTCAAATATTTTGATATGAATCATAAAAATTTGCATAAAATGTAAAAAAAATGTGATATATTATAATTTAGGTAAATGGTATGTATAAATAAAATATAGTAAATAATTATATCAGCTTCATCTTCCTGCGCTTTTCCCACATTATGTGGGTGGGGTCACAACATGACGTGTTCTTCTTCCATTCTCCTCTATCAGCCGTCATCTCAACACTCACTCCTTTCTTACTCATGTCATTCTTATATTCATGAATGAAAGTACTGTACCTATGTATATCTTATTCATGAAAGTACTGTAAGTGACCTGATTCCTTGATGTCTTTTTAAATTGTTTATTAACTAATAAGATAATTATGCGACAAGACGCGTGACACAACGGGTATGGCGCCACTGAAAACCAGCGCTCCAGTACTCTCGAGCTGTTGGAGCAAATGCTGAGAGGTAGCCGTATTTTCACCCACATACAATTGTGTAGATTTAAGTACCTATTGTAACTGTTGTATATATGTGTGGAGAAAATAAAACTTTATTCTAGATTCATCCTTTACACAATCCATCCATCTTTTCTTTGGCCTACCTCTACTCGTAAATCCATCAACATTTATACCAAGCACTCTCCTACACATCTTATCTGTGTAACAACAAGCTGTGTAGCAAATTAGGATCACAACACAACTGCAAGCACAAGGCGTGGCATAATCTTTTGACCATCTTGATAAAGAGAGGTGAGGTTGTCAAAGACATGTCCAAATATAATGTATAAAATGCAGTTGACACAAAACCAAATCTATACGTAAAAACGTAAACAGGTTCACGACTGTATCCCCAAGGTGCGGCAGACATTCTCTCAGATCTTTTTATGTTACTTATTCCAGATCCTTTAAAGATGTCTAAGGGGGGGTAGTCAGAGGCATGTCCAAACACATGATATTTGATACATGCCAACATCTTTTTTCAAATGTCTAAATCTTGCAGAAGTTAATATTCCATACGTGACAGGTTGCAAGCCCATCGCCCCCTATAAGAACACTAACTGGTTTCCTCACGATGTTTTCCTTCACCGTTTAAAGCACGTGCTAAAGCGCATATAAATTTTACGTAACGCAAAATCCATTGATGCACGCCTGGGATTCGAACCCACAACCTTCGGATTGAAAGTTGATGTAAGTACAACCCCATTCGGCCTCGGCTTTTTAATTATATAATAAAGATAAAATATTGTAAAAATGCGAAAGATATGCTTCCAATTTGATTAACAGCCTCCGGATCTAAGTATCTACGTTTAGGTTAGTTATGAAATTGGTAACTTTAGCTAATAAATAAATAGGTAGGTCCAGCCATCTAGCGAAAACTTGTTAAAGCTTTTAGCCAAAATAATTATTGTGGATCACTGCCACCTGTTGTTTACAAGCAGAACTGTTTCGCGTACGCTTTCGAGGAATATTATAAACGTAAGTTTGTATGGGGTTTGTACCACATGGTCTGGGGTACCACCTTCACCTACCTACTTTACTCAAAAGATAGCAGCATGTTGTATCATTTTTGGTTCCTACGGCGCTAGGGCCAAAGAAATTTTATGATAATGTATGTACTTAGCTATTCTGTGGAAGCGGCTAAGCGTGTTCTAGGGATAAATTGAAATATCAATTTTAGCTTTATGTTTGATGGTGCGATTTCCTACTAAATATTTAGATCTTTCTTACACGATGTAGGTTGGTACTACCTACTTTGAGTAGGTTAGGTACCTAGGTACCGTACTCCTTGATAAGTATCACCTTTTTGTATTCTTTGAAAAAAAAATGATAAGGGCTTTGTCGCTGAACGACTATACCGCCCAATCAGTAACATCTAGCCGTGGGTAGAAGGATGGATATGTACATATAACTCGCAGCTCAACCGAAATCGGTATACGTCTTTCAAGTCTTGGCAAAATACTTCGGCTCAACAGATCCAATTCCATCCCAATCCAAGGCAAGACAATATTGTATTGTGGTTTATTACAATAGCGCTAAAGTCTCTATTTGAAAAGCGAAGCTGTGACAAACTGATAATATACATCAAATCCGTCCTTCTCCATCCTTCAGTCAATCAATGCTCCGAACCAAAAAGTCGTACAAGTAAAAGAAAACTCTAGACAATTCAATAATATATTGTTTCTTATTCCAATGAAGATAAAGTCTTTATTCAAAAAACCGATCTGTAACGTAAACAGTACCTGTACATCGAATCCATCTACGTCTTTCCGATGCTCAGAACCAAAAAGTTGTTAAAGTCTAACGAAACTCAAGATCATGCAATATTAAAATGTGTTTTATTTCAATGGCGTTAAAGTCTTTATTCGAAAAAATGACGTAAACAGACCCTAACAGATCAAATCCATCCTTCTCCATCAGTCCAAAAGCTCCGATACCTATATTGTGTTTTATTTCAATACTGTTAAGGTCTTTAATCGAAAAGCTGAGTTTGACTGATTGATCTGAAGTACGACGTACGTATTTGACTGAAGAACGGACTAATATCAATTAGTAATTTCGATTTTAACTCCTAGGAATAAGGTCTATTATTGAAACTCAGGTTTGAGTTTACGACTGCTGCCGCGTCCATCTATCGTGCTGCATGGCGCTGTGTGTAGCTTCCGGGCAAACGAAATAAATAAAACGGAAGTTGTATTGCAACTTAGTGCAAAGTGTTAATGAGCGTTTATTATAATAACATCAGGCTATTTTTTTATTAAATGGTAGTAATATATGTTAACGTAATTAATAAACTGGCTAATGTAATTTCATGTTTATTAAAATAAGACCAAAGTTTGACTTGAACTGTCTTTGTCATTACAACCATAGACGAGAGATGTCGGAGACCACAGACTAAAACAGCAATTATTACCATTCTCGATAGGGCTAAAAACTATATAAACCATAAACAATATATAAGGGATGCCGTACACCATCCCTTACAACTAGAAAAATATTTTGGAATAATAAACTAAAGAAACTTTAGGACTGTTGGAGCTGTTGAGTTGTGATTCAGGTATACATCATGATTAAAAAAATACCTGAAACCTACAGATCACGATTTTTAACTGAGTTACCCATGGCTAGTAACATCAGCTTAGTCTTCTTCTTCTTCTTTTTATTCCTTCTTCTTTTTTTTAATAATGGCAACTGTTTCACTTCACTTCGATGTATTATGTCACGTCAATTTGATTTTGAGAAAACATGGCTGATTGTCATTTCAAAACTCCAACGGAAATCTTTCGTCAAATGAGAAATCTTCTTGAATACTCCCCCATTCCATTTGCCAAATCTCCGGTTACGTATCCAAGGCTTCATTAGTAAAATGCCACTGAAATTAAACCTAAATAAAACCTAGTAAAACACGAGAAATATAAATAACTAGCTCCTTCAAAAATGGCGAAAGAAGTCTATTCTAGTGCCTACTTACAAACTAAAATAATATATTGTCAGGAATAAAAAAAACTCTAGGCTAAAACAACTATTAACCAAGCCGCAAACAAAATTAAAAAAAATAAACCTCTTGATAATCCTTATCAAGAAAAGACGTACTCGTGATCATGTTAACTTTACGAAATTAAAACATTTTCAAAACGGTCGTGTTATTCGATCGAATTACAACAGCTGTCAAATAACTGATATAACATTTTGAGCTCTTTCAAATGAAAATAGAGGTTAAAATTGATATTTCGGTAAGTTTGACAGAAGGTATTGTCGGCCATTTTCCATTATGGCCGCGTAAACGCGACATCTATGCGGAGTTTAGTCAGTTAGTGTCATCGCGAGCGTTCGTTGCTTTGGTCGTGTTATTAACGTAGTGCTAATTGTTTGCAACCATTGTTTTATTAGGATTATATGACGTGAAACTGGCACGACAAGTTCATAAATCCATGACAAACCAGTGTATAATGAGTGTCTAAACGTGTGTACTGCGAAAAGCTATTGTGGAGTATGTTATCAAGTCGTTACGTAGTTAAAATAATGAATATAACGCCGCCGCAGTGTTCTGTATGAATTGTCGTGGAGCCTTATTGTAGAATCGATTTTTAGGTGTTATTATTGAAATTACCGAAGTGCCAGTGATTTTCCTAAACCAGTTTGCAACGGCATTCATAATATTTCGATCTTACAACTCGAGAATTATAATCGATCAAGTTAATAAAAAAATGCATAATTTTCCTCGCGTTCCATGACTGATAGTCGGAACGAAGACGAAAATACGAATTTTGCCAACAACTTACAGTGAATCGCCGTGAAAGTGAATTTGTGAAGTGATTTTGTGTTAGGTATGTTTAGTTTAGTGATTGTGAGCTGTTTAGTGCAAGGTTAGTAAACAATTACACAATAACAAATATTCCTTAGTATAATAGAGAAACTGAACACAACACAACTGAAAACAAGAACTGTCAAAACATAATTTATCTATGACCTGACCTGCACTGCACACCAAGGAGTATTTACCTAGGTATCACCAAAAAGTTTCACTAAATAGGTACAAAAACGCTAACAGTATGTTCCTTCATATCACACTATAGAATGCTTAGCAGTAAAGTTCTAAGAAATCGTCCCATAGAATCGTCATACAAATTACAGATGACTGTGTTTTTCAGTCAACCTTCTTAACTACTTTGTAGCACTACTAACAGTTACTTGATATAACAAAGTAATAATTTTAAAACAAAATTGATACCATGTTATTTTGGTTTAAATATCATACATTTGTTTATTTAATCTGCACTTCTTCTTCTTTCTGTATTCAAATATCCTTTATTTGAATATGGAACAATTAGTTTTAAATGGATTAAACATGTCACCCAACGGATCTAGGCATTCGTGAAGTTAGCCGTTTGTCTGTGCAGAACACAATTTTGTATGAAAAAGCGGTTACTGGCTAACTTCACGAATGCCTAGATCCGTTGGGCAAACTGTATACTAAGAACAACGGATGTTTAGCTCTCTGAAATTAGGTGCAAGACGATTGCGCAGGTTTGGTAGAGTAAGCGAGATAGCACGATTTTAGGTGTCATCAAAAATAGGTTCTGCAGCTACTTCAGAGAGCTAAAGAACGATTGTGCGTACTGTACTTGATCAAAGGGATTATAGCAGCAGCTGGCTTGGCTTACACTTACTTACCACCTATCACTTCTTCGGCAGCAGAGTGGTTCACTATTGGAATTACCAAATGATATTGTTACGGCTACTTCGGTCAATTCATTTGACAAGCAACAAGCTCGACAACTGGCTACGAACTAATAAATCAGTGCTCAAAAAGATTCACCAATCATGAACAATCGGACTATTTCAACACTGAGATATAGCAACAACTGCTCGTCTATCATCGATAAATAAAATAACTCTACCCAAAAGAAAAGACTGGAACTGTATTAATCTATGAGGGAAATATGATTTCTGGTTGACATAAACTAAACTAGTTGTTTGACAAAGTAAGTGAATAAGGCAAGTGTGTATGGGACAGCAGGCCTTTGATTCATAATACAGCAGAATGCATTCCGTTCAGAATCGACCGACAGCAACCAATCACAGTGCAGGAATTGATCCGAATTTGATGTTTCTTGCACTGTGGTTGCTGTCGGTCGATTCAGAACCGAATGCATTCCACTGTATTATGAATCAAGGCCCTGGTACCCCTTCCCCAAGGAGGAAGGCCTAGGCGAACCTTCTTGGATCAAATTGGCGACACTTTGGAGAAGGGCCAGGTCAAAAGTACCCTAAACCGGAGAGCATGTATGAAGAATGTAATGAGAGTGAATGAGGCAAAAGTTGTGTGTCAGGATCGTTATAAGTGGGGATCCATTGTCTCTGCCTACCCCTTCGACGACCTCTGTAGCGCAGCGGGTGAAGGTTGCGGGATCGATCCCCGCGGCGGGACCAATGTTTGTATGATCTACAAATATTTGTCTCGGGTCTGGGTGTTTCTATGTATAACATGTATGTATTTACAAACAAAAAGTATACCTAACAACAAATATCTGTAGGTCATACAAACATTTGTCCCGCGGCGGGGATCGAACCCGCAACCTTCTGCGTCGCAGGCGGACCTTCGCCCACTGCGCCACAGAAGTCAATGTACAGAACGCACAACGGATCTAGGCATTCATGATGTTAGCTTTTTCATACAAAATTGTTTACTTCACATCGAAACTGCTAACTTCATGAATGTCTAAGAACTAGATCCATTGGTACTGTAGATATAAGAGTACAAGCCAAAGAAAAGACGGAAAAATTCTTTAAAAAATAACATGATGGGTCATTACCATGTGGTTTCAACATAGTGAATAAATCGTCAAAGTTAATCAACATTCTAAACGGTCTGTAAGTGGATGGGTGACCGCCAGTGGCATTTTCATCTGAGCGCTTCCGTGCTTCGGAGGGCACGTTAAATTGTTGGTCCCGGCTATTAAAGTCGTTAATGACCATGCCATGCCATGACGGAGGCCTCAGTCCTCAGTCCCCGGCGGCCCCGCTATTCCTGGTATAGGTAGCGACCATGGTAAAGGCAGGGCAGGGGGTGCTAAGAATCACCGGAAGCCAGCTGATCTGGTAAAGGTTGCTAGGAGCCGTTGGGTGCAGGCTGCACAAGATCGATCGCTCTGGAAATCTATGGGGGAGGCCTATGTTCAGCAGTGGACACTAGATGGCTGACATGATGATGAACACCAAATATAACACAATGAAGACAAGAATTTTGTTGGTACATTTGTTTGATAAAGTGACACTTACATCAAACGAAAGTAAGGTCAGTTAATATTCCTGTGATCTCTTCAGCCCCGGGCACTTGGGCTATGAATTATTTAACTAGACCTTATGTTAATTTAATTCGGGCTTTATTGAACTTTATTACGCTTTAAACTTCAACAATTACGTTTAAAATACTAAAAAGAAAACCGAATTTGAAACATAGGTTCGTCATCCGCAACCTTTTTCATCCCACTGCTGGGCATAGGCCTCTCTTCGCTTGTGCCAACCTTCCCTATCCTGCGCCAGTCTGACCCATGTACGACCTGCTGTTTTTATAATGTCGTCGACCCATCTAGCCGCCGGACGACCTACTCTTCTGTAGCCCTCTCGAGGGCACCACTCGGTAATCACTCTGCTCCACCGGTCATCACCGCGTCTGGCCAAGTGTCCTGCCCAGCTCCACTTGAGCCCCAATATGCGCTTGCTGACATCGCTTAGTCTGCTTGCGAATTTCGGTATTGGGGACATGGTCTAAAAGTGTGATGCCGAGCATGGCACGCTCCATGGCTCTCTGTGCTACTGTCATCCTGTGCACAGTCTCCTTCGCCATGTCTCGGCACCGTAAGTCATCGTGGGCAGGAAACATAGGTTAAACATGATTTATTTACTGTACTAATTGTATTATTTCTTGAGGGTTTTCTGGTTATCACTCCAAAATTCCTCGTATGATCCTCATCAAACTTTTATTGGACCTCGAAGTATCCTCTTTCCAACAAAAATTGCCTAGACCACAGGACGCTGGTATTACCTGGGACATTGTATGAGATGGACCACCTCCATCCACAAAAAAGACAACGTCAACACGTGTGGAATTGACTAAGCTTCGGTCTTCGGTTTCCTCACAATGTTTAGGTTTACCTCTTTATGAGCTCCAATTATTGGACAATTTTTTACGAAACGTACCAACATACCACTAGGCCAACACTCTCAACTTATATCATTATCAACTGAGCACTTCTGTGTTTCGGAAGGCACGTTAAATTGTCGTTCCCGGCTATTAAGTCGTTAAGCCATGACTGACGGAGGCCTAAACACGGAAGAATTTCAACCTGTTTTTTACGTGGATACGACGTATAAAAGTCTTGCCAGTTGCCATGCTCGCTCGGCCGCTAAATGGCATTAGCTTAGCAAAACGAGCCAAAAATTGCATTGTGTAAATGCTGCTTTAGGGCGACCTAAAAACTCCTTCACCAGAGGAACTACACGGATCTCGACAGTCATCATCTACCTGACCTTATCCCACGCTAAGTGGGGTCGGCACAACATGTCTTCTTCTTCCACTCACTCCTATCACTTGTCAACTGTGCATCCACTCCTTTTACACGGATCTCGACAGTAAACGCATTAAAATATTGAGTTTCAGTAATCATGCGAGTCGTGTTTCTCAGAACTTTAATACAATTCTTTTCAGTGTCGAATTCCATGAAAGGTTTTTGGTACGTGAGTACGGTCTGTGACAAAACAATAACGTTTTTATGAATAAAATGTTTTTCATACACACATACATACATAAAATCACGCCTCTTTCCCGAAGGGGTAGGCAGAGACCACGGATCTCCACTTGCTACGATCCTGACACACAACTTTTGGCCTCATTCACTCTCATTACATTCTTCATACATGCTCGCCGGTTTATGGTACTTTTGACCTGGCCCTTCTCCAAAATGTCGCCAAATTGATCCAAGAATGTTCGCCTAGGCCTTCCCCTTCCAGCTGTCCCATACACACTTGCCTCATACACTTGCTTTCATATAATGTTTTTTAAAATAAGCTTTACTTAGATGTGGTTTCTTTTTTTGATCATACAGCGTCATCTAGCCCCAAACTAAGCAGAGCTTGCACTTGACAACTGGTAGGGTATGATAGACAAATTATATTGCAAATCAAGATCATCCAAATATTTGTTTCATTGCAGCGCTGTGAGAATCGAACTTGTAGCTCTAGTATGCATTACCTAAAGGCGGGCCTTCCCAATACACCACAGATATCATCTTTATGCTCAAAATAACTTACGGATTTTCAGGCCCATAATTCATTTTCACCTGTCAAATAGCAAGTCTCATTAATGCCTTTTTCTTGTCACTCACGATAAATTCTGGAAACGAACGTAGATTGATCAATGTGAATTGTGAATAGCTTATTTATGGCAAACTGCTTAGAAAACTGAAGTAGAACTGGGCAGGGCACGCTTGCGACTCACCTAAAAGTGCGCTGGGCCCCAAACCGTGTTTATTGCCCTGGTTCTCGGTCGCGAAGGCACAGGAATAGAATCAAAAAATGTCTGCTCATTAAAGTCTTTTTGACTTTGATGTGCAGACATGAAACTAGCGATGACTGTACTGGAGTTTCAGGTGAAACTTGAATTTGAGACGCTTTATCCTGACGGAAGGTAAGCATCGAATTGCGTACTACTGAGTTGTGCTGGACGAGTTGGATGTACTTTCGAGGTTACATAGGTTCGAAGCTCGACCGGCAATGAAAAATATGTATTTGCATGCATTTTACACAGACACGTTGAAGAACATATAAGAGGAAACCACTTAGTAGCTGTAATAACTCTTTTAACTATCATGGAACATTGAATCATGATCAATATAGTAGTAACGTGCCGTGTTGGTCGAATGGGGTTGTGCCTCGACTTTCAATCTGAAGGTCGTAGGTTCGAATCTCGGCGTGCATCAATGGATTTTTCGTTTCGTAAAATTTACATGCGCTATAACAGCTCTTAACGGTGAAGGAAAACATCGTGAGGAAACCCGCAGCTAAGTCAGCTCCACACGTACCGTCGTCGTCTTTCCTGTGGGCCAGGCTGATTAAGCTGAGAGGATGGTTTAGGTGCTGGGCAAGCCTATTCCATCTCAAACAATGTCCCAGGCACTGCAGCGTCCCGTTATGTGTAGGCATGGATTGCCTCCTGACGCTGTATAAATCATCTAATATGTAGATGTAATGGCCTAAGTTTTTTTGTTTGGTAATTTGGATGGATGGTAGATGTATGGTTATTAAACAGCTAAACGGAATTGTATGAAAGTTATGATGACAAAGTCAAAAGCATTTATTTGTAGGACCAAAAAACCTTAAGACTAGGTTATTTTTCTTCTGATAGCTTTGAATTTAACACTTTTTTTCGGAATAATGAATAGAAGTATCAAAGTTATAAAGTAAATTCAATATGAGATTTATTTCAAGATCTTTCAAGTACTTACATAATTCAGTTTGGCTTTTCATCACATTTCATAGTACTTAACTTACCCACTTCAAGAACTAGTCTCCTCAGGCGTTGCGTGCAAGATTATGTGATGTGATATACAAAGCTCAAAGACCTGTCCTGTTCTTTGTAAAAGACGCTTGAGTTAAATACTTTGAAGCCGTGTGTTGCAGCTTGACGGATGACAGGTGATATGTTCGGGTGGTTCAGAAGGAGCTTAGTTAATTATTAAAGCCAAGCATCGTTATTCACAGGTAACGTTATAGTATGTGGCCGTAGGAATGCATACGGCATTCGTTCATAATTAAATCTAGAATCGACTAACTGTTATGCAACATTGTTGAGAATTACATAAACATACATAGACATTTTTAAACAAAACAAAAACGTAATAAATAACAATTTTTTATTCCATTTACACTTACCTATCTAAATCAGCCCGGTTGCACCGACTGCTGGGTAAATACATTCGGAATTTTTATGTTTTGATTAGCACAATAGAATAGTTTGAGGTCTCATCTCATGTAACATGTAGGTAGTTTTTGTAGTAGATGGTAGTTTTCGAGTCCGCCTTTAAGCGTGTATTGTGTCTCACTCATCTCGAGTGATGATCCATTCATTACTCTATAGAGAACTGTCAAAATATCGGTGCTGGAATGATTTTAAATATGGGGTATTATGTCATACGTCAGGATAAAACGCATCCTGTTTGCCTTCCTTACACTCGTTAAATTATTCTTAGCGTTAATATACCAAAGCGTTTAAGTATGTCTCTCTTCGAAAACATTTAGTACTTTTGCAGAGTCTACTAGAAAATATGCTTTTGCTTAAAAACGTGTATTATTTTTCTATTCTACCATAGAGATAGGGTGGTCGTTTGGTGATAGACTGCACAGGACTGGGCAGAGAAGCGTTATAGAGAGGAGGCCTTTATCCAGCTGTGGTTGCAACTGCGCTGATTAGATGGATAAACGCGAATATTAAATACTTATCTATTTATTTATATAAAAAAGGTACAAGTATTACATAAATTATGGCTAAAAGTGTTTAAAAACTTAAAATAAGTTTGGCTAAACACTAGTTTCTCAAAGATATTGTAACACAACAACGTGCTTCGAGGCGCTCGTTTAATTTTCGGCCCCGGCTATTAAGCCAAGTCGTTAAGCCATGACGGAGGCTTTAGAGCGGCCTAAAAATTCCGTCACCAGAGTTGGCCTAACTCATACGAACTTACTTTATTAGCAAAAAAATGTTGATCAAAAACGTGGTTATTACCATCGACTTTAGAAAGTGCTGTGCGGTGCAATATGTAGTTCAACTGACATTTAAAAAGTAATATTTATTATATTTAAAAGGTTATAAGGCAAAAGATCAAATAAGAGACGTGTTGGACTTTCAATTTCGAAGGTGGTGGATTCGAATCCCGGTCGTACATCAAAGAATTTTTATATTCGGAAAATTATGGCCACATTTATGAGCTCTAAACGGTGAAGGAAAACATCGTGAGGAAACCAGTTCGTATTCTTAAAGGCAAATATTAACTTTTCAAAGTGTGTCAACATATTTTTCGACGACCTTGAAGACCTCTGTGGCGCAGTGGGCGAAGGTCCGCCTGCGAAGCAGAAGGTTGCGGGTTCGATCCCTGCCGCGGGACAAATGTTTGTGTGACCTACAGGTATTTTTCTCGGGTCTGGGTGTTTCTATCATATAATATGTATGTATAATTACAAACAAAAAATATATAAGTTGTATATCAGTTATCTGGTTCCCATAGTCAAGCTTTGCTTAGTTTGGGGCTAGATGATGCTGTGTGAAAATGTCCAGCATTATATTTGGCATCCTTCGTACCACTGCAGGCCCTGACTCCAACTCAAGTGGGACTGGGCATGCCATCAGCCATGTCTGCCGTACGTCTGGACAAAAACCGTTACTGACGGAAGACGTTCGCGGCAGACCACCACGGAGATGGCAACGATTTAGATGTGCATCTACCAGACTGGCCAACTAAGCTAAAGTCAGAAAAGCCCGGAAAATGAGGAAGGAGGCCTTTGCCCTGGGGCCGTATTCCCGTTCTTATTTTCGTTCGTTTGATGAATATTCTGATGTTTCTTACTACGATTTCTGACTTCAAGGGCCAATTTATCGGTTCCAAATATTTAGTCCTAGGTTAGGACCGTGTTTTAACGTTGATCTTATCGACTGAATACAATGTAGCTCGTAGTAAGAAGCATCCGAATATACATCAAACTAACGCGAATAACCCCCCTGCAGTGGGATGGCTACACTGACAACAAAAGCTAAGCTAAAATGATAGATCTTAGAAATTAGTAATGTGCTGTTCACCTACTAAACTGCTTTGCAAAGAGTAAAGGAGACAGGGAGTAAAGGGGTCGGCACTAAGGGCCCTGCAGTCTAGGGCCCTTCAAATAATACAGGTGAACGCGTAGGGGCGGGATTTGTCGATGAAGTTTTATTGATAACATAATATATTTCATAAAACATTGTATAGGGTTTTGCTGTACATCGACTCGAAAGTCAAGACTTGATTATATTATTTATTTACAGAGACTAAGTTACTACATATTTACAAAATACAACAGGATCAGTCAAGCTATCTAAGGATCGTTAGAAACGATCTAGACTACAAAGAAGAGAGATAAAGAAACAAAATAGACAGAATTAAGGAGTCTGGAGTAGTCAGAAAGTGCGCGGGTTCGATTTTGCCGGATATTTTTTTTTTGTATCCTTTGTTTTCACGAACTTTTCAAGCAAGCAGATTAGGCTAAGTAGGCCGCACGAGGTGCATCGCGTGGTTTACCTAGTCAGTGCAGTTTTGGACAGCTATCGGTTCGCGTTCGCACTCATCAGCAGCATATGTCATCATAAATAGCGTAACGTAAGTTCTTGAATTCAGCAATTTATCTTACAAGTCTCTATCAATAATCCTGTAATAAAATATATCTCTAAAGATGAATTGTGATCGCGAAAGTTTAAGAAAGACTAAGTCTCTGTCAATTCAGCATCCATCCCACTAATCGCGTATTTTTCCGTACAGGTGCACCTTTAATCCTTTTACCACACTGGTTCCGATAGAACTACTGATACGACAGGAAGAAGAATTGCTTATATCATCGACATTATCCCATCCCTCGTCCTCTTAACCAGTGCACAGGCGCGGCGAGATTTTTTCTGCTTACGTCGTTTAAAAAAAAAGAAAAAGGTCACGAGTCCGGCCTCTGTTTCGGTAACCGCAACTACGGACTTTAACTTTGACGACCCCATTTTGTAAGCAATATGGATAACCCGTGATCACGTATTTTCAAATTAAGTTTTTATTTTTTACTTTTCACACAGCATCATCTAGCCCCAAAGTAAGCAGAGCTTGTGTTATGGGCATTAGATGACAGATAAACTACTTATATACATTTTGTTTGTAAATACATACATATTATACATAGAAACACCCAGACCCGAGACAAATATTTGTAGATCATACAAACATTGGTCCCGCGGGGATCGAACCCGCAACCTTCTGCGTCGCAGGCGGGCCTTCGCCCACTGCACCACAGAGGTCGTCAAATAATCGTATTGGGGCAAATCAATAGTGCAAAAGTAACCACGGGCTTAATACGTCGTGTTTATTGTTTATTTTGTTTTTGAATGCATTCCAAAATACCTACTTAATAAATTCCATTCGCGTAAAATCTGATAAAACAGCTTCTTTTCTTCTTATCGTGTCACTCCCTAGTTCTTATGAACCAGTCTGGTGAATGATAGTCCAGTCCATCCATATGTTGTCTGGAAGAGATCGCTTTTAGCGATAAGGTCACCCATTGTACCTACATGCTATTTTGTGTTTGATTAAAATGTTTATTGAAGGAACTCGCTGAACCTTCGCGACCAATAATGTGAACCAGGTGCCGTACCATGACCTACAATTCAGTTTGGGGTGCTACCCAGTTTAGGTTCCTAATCTGAATCGCATAGTTTTCGAACCGTGACAACGTGATGTTTTTAGCAGATTTTTTTTTCACTTTTACTTGTATTATTTTAGTATTATATTTTGCAAAACAATTCAGTTTTTACGACAAGTCTAGTAAATTTGATTTTTAGTAACTTTTCTTATCATAGGTCATGGTACTTTATAGCGAAGCAGTTCAATTCTGGACCTAAACTGGATCGCTATAAGAGCTCATAGCAGGGCAACAAACACGGCTTGGGGCCTAGCACACTTTGAGGTGACCCATCCTAAAAGAGCACGACATTGCCGTGACCTATTCCATCAGTTCTGTATCCTCAATTCCTCATTTAAGTGGTGCATTGTCATTCAATCAACAACCGCTTTGGATTCATATCGTTTGATTTGTCATTGGTGTCGATTCTTTGTTCACTGATTAACTAAATAACGTAACGAACGAATTTCATTCATACTACTTATCTATCTAATTGAATTGATTTTGCGACAGCTATTGTATAAAAAAATGTACGTGAGTGTCGTGGAACACTCGGTTGGAAATTTCAACTTAGACATTTGGCATTGATTGTCAAATAAATAACGCTCTTCTGTACAACAATGTAACAATCTATGGACTGCTTCGCGACTGCGCACTTCGCATTGTGACGTTTTGACATATACATGTGTCGTGACGCAAAAATGTAACACTTTTTCGTCCATCCCCTCTCTATATCGTTTGAAATACACTCTGTATATGTCAAAACGTCACAGTGCGAAGTGCGCAGTCGCGTCTAGGATTTTAATAAATAATTTATTTGACATATGCCAAATGTCTAACTAACCGAGTGTTCCTACGACACTCAGGTACTTTTTTTTTATCTTATATCTATAGAATCTATCAGTCATCTAAAAATATGATCAAGCCGTTTTCATTTCGTATAAGATATCCCTTATGTCTTGTAGAAACCTCGTGTGCATCAACGTTTGTTTATTTTGTGCGCGGCCCTTTGAAGTGTCCACGCCTATGTTTGTGATATAAATTTATGACTTCTTTCTGGGAATATGAGCCAACGGGCAAGACATTTACGTCGTATAAACATGGGGTTACGTAGCGCGGCGGGCGAGTGACCGGCTGCGACGCGGGAGCCGAGGGTTCAAATCCGCAGTGGGGCGTGAAATTTTGCATTATTTGCTAATAATTTTTCCTGTATTGTTGACTCATGGTTTCTAGAAAACAGCCTGACGAAAATTACAATATAGGGGTCTTCAAATCAAGAGTAAATAGGTTCCTTCTAGGCAGACAGATTTTAAATTATTTCTGATAGTAATTTAGTAGTAAGTCATTATTTCAAATCTGCGTCGTCCATTGGCAGAATGAAACATTTTTGAATAATTTTCACATCCATTACCAAGAGGTTTTAACCGGGTTACTTATGTCGGAGATAGAAATATTAACAGCCACAAAAGAAAAATAAATCGTGCTCCATTATTTTAGCACTGATGATAAAAGCCGCTAAGTCGAAAGGGCGGGAAACAAAAAAAACAAGATGGCGGCCACATCAATCATTTGGCTGACGGACGCTTGCAGTTAATTATTTCGGATGCGTTTGTGTGTCTGTATGAAGTGAGAGACCTTCCCTTTCTACATACACTAAAATAAAGGAGTAGGCAAAGATTTGTTCGTATCGGTTATCTAAGTTATCTCCGAAAGTAATTCATCTAATTTCAATACAATTTACGAATAGAATTATTCTAGATCCATTAGAGACTAATAGGTAATATTAGTGAGCAAAGCCACGGGATATTTAGTGCGAGAGTTGTGAGGATGTATGGATGTTTTTAACTCTTTTACGCAAAAAAACTGCTGAATGGATTTGGATGAAATCTTGCAGAGATAGATTATAGTCTGGAATAGCACATAGGCTATATTCCGGAAAATTGTAGTATTCCCGCACAGCGGGTAACACCGCAGAGCGCAGCTAGTAAAAACCATGAGAACAATTATAAGTTTTTTTTAATAAAGGGTTGGTAAATCAGGCAACGCAAACATCTCTTTGTGCTCCGAAATAATTAATGAGGCCCTTTCATTTATTGTTTTAAAAAAACACGACTGCATAGCGTTTTTTGTAGGAATTCGCCTGAGGTATCATCTACCTCCAATTTCAACTGAAATCTGAACTGATGAAAAATGAAATACATATACAAACATATGTATAAAAAAACGTATACGAGTGAAAAAACTACCTCTTAAAAGAGAGAAGTATTTCCGAGGGTTTGTGGGATCCGTTTTGAAAGTTTTAGGTTTACGCGCTTTATTTCCTCATCATCATCATCCACAGCCTGACTTCACCCACTGCTGGGTATAGGCCTCCCTAAGCTTGTGCCATCCACCACGATCCTGCGCTAATCTGACCCATTGACGGCCCGCGACGTGTACAATATCGTCTGCCCATCTGGCCGCCGGACGTCCTACGTTCCTGTACCCAGATCTGGGCCACCATTCAGTCAATACTCTACTCCACCTGTCATCACCACGCCTCGCTATGTGTCCCGCCCAGCTCCATTTTAGGTCCATTATCCTATTCCCGACATCCTGGACTTTGGTCTGTTTTCGGATTTCGACATTTGGAAGTTTAGGAAGTTTAGGTCCTAAATTGAACTGCTTCGCTATAACGTACCATGACCTATGATAATAAAAGTTATATAATAAAATTTACTAGACTTGTCGTAAAAACTGAATCATTTTGAAAGCTTAAAACGTCACGTTGCGATTCAGATTAGAAACCTAAACTGGATAGCACCCAAACTAAATTGAAGGTCATGGTACGGCACCAGAACTTAAACGCGAAATCAGTTAAAAAAAAAACTTAGGCCTTTACATCTATCTATATTAGATGATTTATAAAGCGTCAGGAGGCAACCTATGCCTACACTTAACGGGACGATGTAGTGCCTGGGACATTGTTTGAGATGGAATAGGCTTGCCCAGCACCTAAACCATCCTCTCAGCTTAATCAGCCGCCCACAGCTGTATTTTTTTATAACAAGCTTCAGCTACGCTCGAGTGGTAAAACATTTTGAATAGCTTAATAATATTTCCATCCTATGCTCTACAAGTACATAAATTCTATGTTTCAAATCGGTTAAGGTGTGATTGAAACACAAACATACAAACTTTCCTATTTATAATATTTTTAGGGTAGGTTGAAGAGTGCTTGCGTAGATGCGTAGGTACTCTATAGAGCCCGAGGCAAAAGAGCCATGTTATGCCGTAACAAACCAAGAAAAAAATATTAATATTATGACAACTTCTTTGTCCTTTGATAATTGCTACCAAAAATTTTTTGGCGGCTTAATTTCAGGAGATGTAGTTAGAGCTACTTGATAAAAAATATTTCCTCGTACATTAATGAAAACGTCATAATTGTGACTTGTTTTCTCATAATATTAAGGCCTTTATCTGAGAAAATGTTTTAGTTGCTGGGACAGCTTTATTGTAAACACGCACTACAGAGCGTCCCGTGAAGCGAGGGCATAGTTTTTTTTAACATTATGTAGAATTCTGGATTTTGTGAGATAGCTCATTATAGTTCGCCAATCTCATTACTGTTCTCATAACTTAGCATCAATGGATTTTTCGTTTCGTAAAAGTCAGCTTTGCATTATGCCAAATTTTGACAATAATTTCGTGATAATCGGTTCGCTGAAGGAGTAAATAAATAAATAATGCTGGACATTTTCACACACCATCATCTAGCCCCAAACTAAGCAAAGCTTGTACTTTGGGAACCAGATAACTGATATACTCGTACTACTTATACTTTTTGTTTGTAAATACATACATATTTTACATAGAAACACCCAGACCCGAGACAAATATCTGTAGGTCATACAAACATTTGTCCCGCGGCGGGGATCGAACCCGCAACCTTCTGCGTCGCAGGCGGACCTTCGCCTACTGCGCCACAGAGGTCGTCGAAGAGTGTAACAAACTGAGTGTAACAAACTCACTCTCGCATTATTAGTTTTATATTTCATCTACAAGTCAAAGTCAAAAAGCATTATTAAGTAGGACCGCTAGGATCACTTTGAATCGTCTTAAACTAGGTGATTCTACTCCTGTTCCTTCGCGACCAATAGTTTTAGATAGGTTACAATGTTTTCTACTCGATAAAATGATAAGATTTTCGTTCGAGTGAGTCCGCGGGCCGCAGTGAGTAAGTAATATTAAAAATATATCAAACGAGAAGCGCTTTTATTTTAATGATGTAATCCTAGTTAGAAATTAAGTCTTTGTTCAAAGAAGGTCTAATTAAAATGGAATTAAAGAATTCTACCCCGAAGTGGACAGTAAATGGCTTTTAGTTTTCTTTAACAATTAAATAATGTAAGATTAATATTCTGTTACTTACTGGCTACTGTTGTGTACTTAGATTCTACTAGTATTTATCACGTAGGAACGTATCCCTGACACATGGAACTTTTACGCTTCTCGCTGTACCTACATTGATTTTGAAAAAAAAAATCTAGTAATAAAACAAACTTAGGCCTTTACATCTACGAGTATATTAGATGATTTATACAGCGTCAGGAGGCAATCCTTGCCTACACTTAACGGGACGCTGTAGTGCCTGGGACATTGTTTGAGATGGAATAGGCTTGCCCAGCACCTAAACCATCCTCTCAGCTTAATCAGCCTGGCCCACAGGAAAGACAACGTCACTACGTGTGGAGCTGACTAAGCTGCGGGTTTCTTCATGATGTTTTCCTTCACCGTTAAGAGGTCGTGTTATAGCGCATGTATAAATTTTACGAAATGAAAAATCCATTGATGCACGGCCGGATTTGAACCCACGACCTTCAGATCAATCTCCAAGGCGCGGTAGTCAAAGTCGGGTAGAAAGATCTTTTTTACTCTTTAGTCGGGTAAAAAAAAGATGGCTCGCTCTCGGATAAACCTTTCGTATGATGGTACAAAAATACCGGGAAAATGGAGTGCAGTAATTACTGCATTAGATGGACCCTTCTGTCATAGTCCGGGAGTCCACGTCCGTGAACCGTGTCTCATTAACCCTCATGTTTTTACAAATTTTCGCAATGTTTGAGGCTATTTTTGTAAGCGTTTTTAAAATGAATATAATTTTAAAATGCGAAGGAGTTCTAAAAACAATGTGTGCAAAATTGAAATTGAGTGTTTAAACACACGCTACGAAATGTATTTTTTGTGTATGTGGCCAAACCAAACAGCAAGTAGAATGGAATGGGACTTACCCGTTATGATGCTTCTCAAGTGCCTAATATTTAGATTTTTTTTTTATTGAGGCTTTAATTTAAATGAGTGCAATAAAACTTGGCACTCATTTAAATTCAAGCCTATTGTCTGCAAAAGCCTGATTTTTGGGGTTCCGTAGTAAACATATTTTTAATGGTTTCGTCATGTCAGCGTCGGTCTGCGGCTTAGCTTCTTCTTTAGTTGAAAAAAAGAATCCAGGACAATTGTGAGTCGGACTCGCCCACCGAAAGTTCCGTACAAAATACTAAGTAGGTTATTCGGTCTAAAATAACTATCATATTATTATATTTCATATCTTTAAGCCCCGTGAGCTCCTACGCTATACGTCATTAGCAGAGCTTTCCACGCACGGGGGCAGAAAGTAACTTGATATTGTTCATACCCTCGTGTATGGATAAATGATTATAATCTATTAGCGTCTTTATCTCTACTAAAACCTCGTGAAATTTCCGACGACCTCGATGGTGCAGTGGGCGAATGACCGTCTGTGATGCAAAGGTGCGAGGTCGATTTTCGCGAAGAAATCTATGATCTGAAAATACTTGTTCCGGGGCATGACTTCGGTAGCTCGGATGACGCCGAAGGGGACCATTTAATGGGACTTTCGCTAGAAGATAGAGGTTGTAGGGCAACATATTTCTTTAAGTGTACTTCTTTGCTCCGTAGTGGGACAGTAAAGACTAAATATTTAAAAAAGTGTACTTCAATGAATTTTCTTTGTCCACAGACGCAGCCACTAACCGCCGCGAATGATTCCTAGAACCGCTTCATTCAACACACGAAGAACTCCTGTCAAACTGAAGTTTGGCGGCAAAATATCAGTATTATGTGATAGACGGTGCCCAGTGTAGTTTTGTAGTAACCGCCATTTTGTTGCACCATGGCCGCCATCTTGGATCTGTGTCGGGTGCGGTTCGGCGCTGTTTTGGCGCGGATTGGACTGCTTCTGACTCTAGCTGTTTATTCTTCTTATGGTAAGTTTACATTACTAAGATTATATACATTTATTCTTCTTATGGTAAGTTTACATTACTAAGATTATATATATTTTTTTTTATTTACACGACCAAAAAAGAGTACTTTGTCGCAGAGCGACTATACCGCCCAATCACTAACGTCTTAGCTTAGCAACTAATTTAAATAAGTAGAAGATAATATTTAAAAGTATCTGTCTTACACGTCGCAGTGAGGACCCTTATCTGATTCTGAAGACGAATTGCGGGTAGATACAGATTCGCCAATGATCTCTATTATTTGGCTTTTGTCTGACGGGATCAGTGACTCTATAAATGATTTTCTGTTTGACCATGAGGCATCTGCAAGCGTTACTGGACTTTGACAACCATTAATTTAATCTGGCGGTCACCCATCCACTTACTGACCGTTTAGAACGTTGCTTAACTTCGACGATCTATCAAGAACGACTATGCTACACCACGACCGCTTCGTACGATACTAATCAATGCTTTTCCTTCCTTTCAGATCCTAAATCCTGAGACCGTACCTTTACATCCTAATCCTATCCTACTCTATTGAACAAATTATGAAATTCTCATATATTAGGCTCTTTCATTTTAAACTACACAAACTGACAGGGCCTCATTTTTGGGTTGTAAATAGACGTTTGACCGTATCAATTTAATTCCTAAGCCCATTAAAGTTTTCCCTTCAAAATTTATCATTTATTGATTTTTTAAATTGTTGCATAATGATTTTCAAGGAGAATAGACGTTCCACCAATCACAGCGCAGCTATATTACGAATGGGCTAAGTTATACAAGAAGCAACAATCAATTGAAAGGATAGTCTTTATCGATTTTCTCGGGATTTGCATAAGAAAACAAAAAAAAATCATTACAATTTTTTTTTTTTATATATTTTTTGAACCCTATTCCTGAATTAAGTTAGTATAAAATGAAAGACCCTATATGTATGTATAACCTACATTTTACAGAAGATGTCCTGTTTTTATTTCAAGAATGAACTGTTCTAGTGTCCTTAATATGTTGTAATAGTTTTCAAACTTTGGTTATGATAATAAAAAATGTACTATGCGAATTATTTAATTTTAACTAAGTAGTTTTAATTAAAAGGATTTTTTTTTATTCTCCTCTGGATGTAATAATGAATACTTCTATTATTAAAATCATACTTTTTAATTGTTTTCAGTTTATTTCAATCTAAAAAAATATTGTTATAATAGAAACTAGAACTGTCTACTGTGAAGTTTTTTTTACATACATACATACATACATAAAATCACGCCTCTTTCCCGAAGGGGTAGGCAGAGACCACAGATCTCCACTTGCTACGATCCTGACACACAACTTTTGCCTCATTCACTCTCATTACATTCTTCAAACATGCTCGCCGGTTTAGGGTAATATTTTTGACCTGGCCCTTCTCCAAAATGTCGCCAATTTGATCCAAGATGGTTCGCCTAGGCCTTCCCCTTCCAGCTGTCCCATACTAATCCGTCCCATGCTAAGTTTTTTTTTAAACCACAAAAAGCCTGCACGCTAACCTGCAATGCTTATTCATTTTTTCCCCGACGCCTCATCTAAAATACATTAATGGCATGAATACTCTTTTGTTATGGTAATGAACGTAAATGTGGGAACTATTATCCCAGTGTACAGATTTCCAGGTTACAAAAAAACAGGTTCACGGAAACAGACAATAATATCTCTCACCACGAATCTGTAAAGCTTGTGGGTTCAAATCCCGTATGGCTGCAAATTTTGGGATGCTAAATATTCGGTTTTTTGCCCTTCGATTTAATTAAATATGCAACCAGAAATAGTGGAAATCTGTGATCTCTGCCTGCCCTTATAGAAAAGCGTGATTTTATTTTATATTAAAGCAAGATGTGATTTTATTATAAGCAAGATGGCGACACGCATCAAATTAGATCGCGCTATCGTTGCGTTTTGCGATGTTGTATAATTTTACGCATAATTTCCAAATTGCTTTTTAACATTTTTGTATGGACCCTGACATACTGTCAGTCCGCCATATTGAAAATCCTAGTTTTGGCACCATCTTGATTTTGGTAAAAGCTACTTTTCTACAACCGCGATAACATCAATTTAGTCTATTCTATCGTAGAAATAGGGTCATGGTAAGCAGGCTAATCCATACTTCCATACTAATATTATAAATGTGACAGTAACTGTCTGTCTGTCTGTCTGTTTGTTACGCTTTCACGCCCAAACCGCTGAACAGATTAAGCTGAAATTTGGCATAGTTAAAGTTTGTATCCCAGGGAAAGACATAGGCTACTTTTTATCCCGAAAAATGATTAAATCCCACGGTCGACGGGTCACACCGCGGAAGCGCAGCTAGTTCATAATGTTGTTGGAAGGATATAAAAACAATGTCTGCTTCTGGCGATCCCGTTACGGGGCAAAGTTGAACGCATCATACGTCACAACTCTAGTGTCAACCGTCATAACTCTTTAACCAGAGACAACGTAAATTAATACGAGAGTCGTGACAGCCGCGGTGTCATCTGTCATCGCTGACAGCGCGGCGGGTAATGAAGAGTGCGTGGCAAACAAAGGGTTCCGTATAGACTAATTACTTTTTAAGTGACTAGCTTTATTGTGTGGTAGAAATAGGTATATTCTATGATTTATTCCAATAATTAGATTGCATGGTTCCTTCAAACGGTTACAGCGCCATTAACTGTCAAAGGTAAATATTTTATAACCAGCAAAAAATTAGCTTACACGGCGGCGTTGAGCCTTTAACAGTAAATAAATTCACTTATTTTGGACCTGTCTCTAACTAGCCGCCTATCCTAGCTTGAGTGCCTAAAGGTGAAAATATAATATTTGCTGGCATGACACAGTCATCATTCTGTTTCTTTTCTCGGTAAATGTACCGAAAATAGATAAATTATTCGACCCTAACGTGCATGTTACTTACTTACGTGCATGTTAAATACAAAACTATCTTTTCCTTGACGTATGTAATCGTCGGAAATAGACGTAGAGATCAAACACAAAAGTTGGTCTTACTTGGAAAATAAAAGGTTTTTAATGATAAGCGATTTAATGTCCATTTGTGGAACCCTGAAACAAATATAGAGTTGAGTCGGGGACACCCGTGTTAAGTGTTTGAGTGCTTAATTTATTGAGTCCCGCCGGCCGTTATTGGCGCATTCTAAATTTGAATTCGTTTATTGATGGCTAATGATATCCGTTTCAGATGTTCGTATTTTAAATTTTGATAATGCCGCCAGTTTATTTGAACTGGCATATTCAAATTAACGACACACTTTGGTAATAAGAACCCTGAATTTCTACGTTCCTATTCAATTTCAATTTAATTCAAGTACAGTACGCACAACCGATCTTTATCTTATTTTATTTACACCCACATAAAATTATGTGGATTTAAGTAACTGTTGTATATGATGTGGAGAAAATAAAACTTTATTCTATTCTATCTCTCTGAAGTTAGGTGCACTAAACAATTGCGTAGGTTTGCGCGAGTAGGCGAGATAACACGATGCAATAAGCTAAGCGAGTGAGCGAGGCAGCTATACAACGCTGTTTTCGTCTTGTAGGCGTCATCAAAAATGGGTTCTGCGCAGATACTTCAGCTAAAGATTGGTTGTGCGTACTGTACATACTTTATCTTAGATAGCTTAGCGGTCATATGGTGTCATTATTTACGAATTTAATGTCTGACCCTTTGCTTTCTAGACAGTTTATTTAAAATATTCATCTAGAAAAAAATGATTTATTCGTAGTCAATTTTAAACTTAAGAATAATAAAGTGTTCGAATAAAAATATCACTAAGAAGATCCATCGATCAAAACTAAATCTAATTTAAACTTGCACCTTCAATCTGGGAAATGTAGACTGATTGATAACCTACTCTCAATTCTTTTATTCAATAAGAAACAAAAACTCGTACACAATTGCCCCGATTCGGAAGCGCGCTATTTTTATAACATGTCACTGTCAACTGTCAAACTCGATGACAGATGGCGGTAACTGCAAGCCGCTGGATAAGGCGGGGATTTGTGAAAACGCCGCCGGTCTGAGGCGTTTTATATTCGAATTTCGAAATTAAGCGGGGAGGCACGTTTCGGCTATTACGAGCAAACGCTGGTACACTTTTAAATATGGAATGGGGTGCGTTTGTTTGACATTTATTTTTTTTAATTTATTTATAAACGCAATACACGGTGAACTCTGTAAGGCTGTTCTAGCAGTTAATTGAGGGTAGATCGATTCGTCTGCCAATAAACTCGCAATGACCAGTTCTTCTGTGATCATGGCGTGTGCAACTGCGCCGAAATATCGGGAAACTCCAAATAAATTGAATCATAGTAAATATCCCGTTATTAGTGTTAATAGTGTTGATAACCATGATAGTTTAAAAAGTTATATAGCAGTTAAAGTGTATCACCTTATTTAGTACGTGGTTCGTAAAAAAACGTAAACAGGTTCACGACTGTATCCCCAAGGTGCGGTAGTCATTCTCTCAGATCTTACTTATTCCAGATCCTTTGAAGATGTCTAAGGGGGGTAGTCAGAGGCATGTCCAAACACATATTTGATACATGCCCACATCTTGCAGAAATTAGTGACATACACATACGTGACAGGTTGCAAGCCCGTCGCCGCCTATAAGAACACTAACTGGTTCACGATGTTTTCCTTCACCGTTTAGAGCACGTGTTAAAGCGCATATAAATTTTACGAAACGCAAAATCCATTTATGCACGGCCGAGATTCGAACCCACAACCTTCGGATTGAAAGTCGAGGTACAACCCCATTCGGCCAACACGGCTCTTACGTTAGTACTTGGTTCATTAACTTGAAATCCACATAAGTAGAAATTTGTTTTGACAAATATACGCAGTTTTTAGACCGACTGAATATTTATTATTTATATATTGGTTTAACGGCATTAAATAAAGCCTTTCTTATTTACTTCATTTTGATTAACAGAATACATTATCATACAGTATGTACACTAAGAATTTGACGAATCATGTATTTGACAAATTTAGGTTTGGATCAGTCTCTAGTTTGTTAAATCAAGAATTTGACGTGTCTTTAATTTGACAAATAAAGATTTGACGAGTATACAATTCGACAAGTGTCTGCGCAACCCAAAATACAGCAAAATTTATTAAATCCTCATTTAAAAGCGAACAATCTTCAAACAAGATATTTCGTCTCTTACGTTTGATGATTCAGTGTTCATTCATAATAATTTCGGTTGAATCATCTCTACCTTACCGTCTCTACGATTCCAATACAAAATTACTTGTTTTTGCACAATGATTCATAAAATGGCATTTTAAACTGTTGCGAGATTTATGTACGATGAGGCTTCTTAAAGTCCACCCCAACATTATGGAAACAACTTAAAATAAATCTTTGGGTTTAAATGCAGTTTGCTGAACACAACATCTGTAGAGCAGATTTTTATAGCTTAGTAAATGTTTCTATTTTAAAATATTTTTTTTTCAAAAGAGCAGGTAGGTCACTAAAGGAATACACCTGTTTTTGCTCTTGGAGATATTTCGAAATATTTAGTACTTAGTACTTAACCTCATTTCAGCAATGTCACAGATATATTAAATATATTAACTAGAAGAAAATTATTTACTTCTAGACTTCATGAAGCAGGTGGAATCCAGATTCAAGATACACATGATTAATTATCAAAAAGAGCTCAGCTCTTGTCGGTGCAATGATGCAACTTCCTCCACCTCTCCCTTTCCAATGCGGTCTCCTTTACTTCTTTATACGACATGACAGCGATCTACTCTTTTATCTGACTCATGTAATTTATTCTAGGCCTTCCTCTTCCTCGTCTTCCTTCCACTTTTCCTTCTATGATGTTCTTGATAAAGCTGTCATGTCGTATAAGATGTCCAATCATTTTTCCTCTTCGATTGTGAATGGTGTTCATCAAAACCCGTTTCTCCTCAACTCTTCTCAGCACTTCCTCGTTGGTAACCTTCTCCGTCCAGCTAATCCTCTCCATCCTTCTCCAGCACCACATTTCAAAAGCCTCTAACTTCTCTCTATCCACACACACACATGATTATGCTGTAAATATTTTATTTTGTTGCTGACGTAATCTAAACCATGATTATTATAACGATAGTATCGGTTACTTAACAGTAAACCGGTAATGAGAGTATAATATTGCTTGCCACGTAGAAAATGCTCTGAATTTAAATTAACACATTATTATAGACAACAATAGGTGATTATAGCTTTAATCGCTAATAGGGATAATATAAGATTCTTCTTATCGTGTTACTAGTTCTTTCGAACCAGTGTGGTAATAGGGTTTTAAGTGCGCCTCAAAAAGGCTCCTTTCGTGCACTTGACACAATGTTTTCGAACTTGTTAGGTTCTACGGCATAAATAAATAAATAATAAATAATAAGAGAGTACTGGCATAATGCACATAAGTTTTTCGGCAGAAAAACTCATTGGCACGACCGGAGTTGAACCCACGACCTTACGATTGGAAGGCTACCACTAGACCACCAGTGCATATAAGATGATATATTTATTTTATTTATTAAGGATACCCAACACGGGTGTACACCTTACATACAAGAGTTAAAACAAAATGTCTTAGGTCTAGTGTTCCCATAATTATAGGGTATCACAACATGCGTAAAAGAAGACAATGATACATAAGTTCAGCAGAGCTGCTAGAAAACACTAGGTACTTGAAATGTAAAAGATTTTATGTGCTAGCATTACTTATATAGTCATTTTTATTGTCACAAAATGGTGTCATATAAGGCGGGACACGAAAGCGTTTATATAAATTACCCACTAAAGAATACTCTTCACATTAGTGATATGCAAATCCATATAAGAAGACTTATATGTTGACATTTATGTCACACAACTACGACCCCATTTCACGTTTGCCGATAATTTGACAAAATAGTTCACAAAAGACGTAATGTAACCCTTTAGTAAAGATATAGAGGCATCGACTCCACTACCTTTTGTCCCATTGATTCATTGCCAGGCGGGGTCCTTAAATTTATGACAATCTACTTCCTAAGGGACTTAGCGTAAAGACAGTATACTTCTAATAACTAGGATTAGTTTAAATTCCGTGTAGCTAAGGAAAAAACAGAACACCTATTAGTGCAAAGTGAGCTTGGAACTTTCCCTATTTCTATACGTCTTTGGGGCATTATCAGTTTTTGCGAATTACTTTTGGATCGAATTGTGCACCAACATTTTGAGACTGTGTTTTGATCTTTTTTTTCGCCAAGCAGGTCTAATGAGGTCTAATACCAAAATCTAAAATAAGTTTAAGTAATGAGCAAAATCTGAGCTATAAAAAATCGTAATCTACCCAAAACGTCCTGTTTTATAATAAAGTTAACCCTACCAAAATAAAATGAAGTAAAAAAAAACACTCAAAAATTTACTTTTTAAACATAACAGATGCGTCGTAGATATCCGGATAAAACCGGATTTATACTGTGGATAGCGATCGGGGAAGTAATTTGTATTAATAGAGATAGACGTAGAAAATTACGCGTCTTGATGAAATGAAGGGGAATGGCGATCATTACAGTAATGTTTTTCTCGTTTTTCGGCTTGGAGTTTTTTGTTTTCATGACTTTTATATTATTTTGTCTTTGTGAATGGTTCCATGTGCCCCTTCGTTTTTTTTTTAGTTACGTAAAATATTTTTTTATTTAGAATAAAAAAAACTTAATACTAATTGAATAAAAATTGTGCTTATTTTGACAACCTAAAATTCTAGTCACGTCATCAATCGCGCCGAAAATTCCCGCCCATCTATCGTACGTCAAAACAAAACGCTCTTTCGTTCGGGAAATAAAAATTAAAAGTCCCAAGCGACTAAGAATGTCTACGCCAATGAACGTAGCATAAATAATCAGGCAGAGTACGTCTCGGCAAATTACCCAGAACGGGCGGGTTCGAAATTGATGGCAACACTGAAATAAGTGCCGCCGCCATGTCAACTATGTTGGCTGTCGGCGAGCGCTCTTTTACCTCGTTTTTTCTTTTCAATTATTATAATGGTACGCATTCGGAATTAGAACTAGCTATTGATGGGGATTAAAGGGGTTTTTACTGCTTGTGGTAATTACATTTAATTGAATAAGTATACGATACACCTTTACTTTTTTAATGATATTTTTCAGTGATTTTAATTTAAAATAGAAAATAAAAAAGCCCTTATCGACCATAATAGGCCACTTGTAAATTCAGAATTTAAATTCAATTTAGGATTTCGTTATCTGGTTTAATGCGTTTGCCATGTTGTCTTTTTACGAGATTTTAGTTAGATAAGATAAGTAAGCTTAGAAAGTAAATAAAATAGCTTATCGATAACAAAACGACGAATACAATATCTTAAGGTGCATTTACACGATGCTATTTTTCGTACGATTTGCTAAGCCCCGCCCATTGATCGTGCCGACGAGCGTCGCGCTATGACAAATCGCATACGATGAGCGTTTACTTACACGTGGAAAAATGCCGTGCGATACGATATCGTATAGGTTGAAATCGCATCGTGTAAATGCACCTTTATTAGGATCGAATAAATAATGTTTATAAAGAGCTATTTTAAACTTAGATTATAAATTACTATAGATTTTATAGAAGACGTTTTTCGTGAGAAATTTCGTGATGGTAAGATAATTTTTTGAGGATTTGTGACTTTATTACTAGCTACAAAGGGTGTAATTCGGTTTAACTTAAAACTTTTTTGTCACGCGGACAGAATTTAGCTTTGATTTTGTACATCACGCTGCTATAGTATTTAATCGAAGATTTTAAAGGATGATTGAAAAATAAAATGAATAAGAATCATCATCATTATCATTGGCCTCTTTATCCATCTATTACAGAATTCACTGATAATTTAGGCAATAATTTATGAATATTGATTATTTCCCTGCGTCACGGGTATCAATCAGAGTAGGGTACACTACAGCAAGACCAGGGGCCTTATTGTGTAATTCAACTGGCAATAGACATGGGCTTCATTTTGACATTTGAAACCCATTCTGCACTTCAGTTGTCATTTTCCTTAATCTGATTGGTGGAGCTCTATTGGGATGACAACTGGGAATGGATTTCAAGTTAGACAAAGGCTGCCGGTAAAAAGTAGTTCCAACCATTTGTCTCGCCACGAGAATCATTGAACAATTATACAGGGTGTAAAAAAACGTCTACCGAAGCCGAAAGGGGTAGGTACAGCATCCCAACACACAACCAAATCCAAAAGGATTTTCCGAAAAAATCATTATATCCGGAGAAAACAGCGTTTGAAGATTACTGTTTGCGTATGTATGTACTGGGCGCGTTTTTATCGTAGATTGCTGGATTTTGAGTTTTATTAGTTTTTTTCTTTTGTAAATGAAATTATTAGGTAGGTATGGTCTTATTATGTTGAACTAGTAGTAAATAACTAGAAAATAAATAAAATGACGTAGCTAAGTCAAAAATTTTTTTGCGTTTTTTTTTCGCTAAATATGTTCAGAATCATGGTCTGATTGCAACCCCTCAGTTATCGGTAGTCGTCTTTTTACACCCTGTATTTTAAATATCAATGAAATATTATATCGGAACTATTAATATTTCATTGATATTTCCTTGACTTGCGTTATTAATTTGTCATTAAGACACATGCGTCGCATGTGTTCGGAATATAAAGTGTGTGGAATAGACTTAAATAAAATGAATCATTCAATATTCATCACCTGTCTATAAACTATCTCTACAATAGAATAGAGTAAAATAACATATGAGTTTGAATTAGAAACACATGAAAATCTAAAGTCGAAAAACTGTCACTTAACGTGCTTTAATCTAAGGCATCAGTGGCCACCATTAAAAAAAACCACTAATAAAAAATGGCGGCTAGTGGTAGATCTACAAAATTATCAAACTATTTTGAACAGAAGTCAAGAACACTTCTAGGCATTCGTGAAATTAGCCATTTATCTGCGCAGTGACCGCTTTTTCAATACAAAATTGTGCTCTGCGCAGACAAACGTCTAACTTCACGAATGCCTAGATACGTTGGAAGAACTGTACAAATGGATGGACAGATTATGCAATAATGATTGCAATGAATAAGTCAATTCGAGTCAGTTGCCTTTAGGCCTCCGTCATGGCTTAACGACTTAAATAGCTTTCAATGACTACTCCATGCGTTCCATAATATTCAAACGCGATGACAGTTTTAAAATCTGAAAGGATACGCAGTTACTTCAGATTTAAAACAAGAATTACAGCATAACTGTTATTTTTATTAACATTTAACACTGCTTTGAATTATGTTACATAATTTGTTTCGCAATAGCTTTGTATTTTTTTCTATTAGATAAATTAAATAGTAAGTAAAGTAATTTGTATTGGTGTTGATCATTTTGAGGGGCTTGGACCATGGAGTGGCTCGGATGCTGGAGAATTTTTGGGATAAAATAACTACAGATTGGGCGCCACACATCAGGCGACGTCGCGGCAGACCCCGGAGAAGGTGACGGGACGATCTCGACAGTCATGCAGATGACTTTTCTAGTACTCAAACCTCAAATGGTCCCATAAAGTATTTTGATCCCTACATAAAACTAGATCAAAAAAAAATCGAGTTCATGCATCGACTTTTAGTACAAAATGTATGGGAAAAGTTTTTGACGATTTCTGACTTTTTAACCGACTTCAAAAAAAGGAGGAGGTTATATTCTAGTACTCAAACCTTAAATAGAGTATTTTGATCCCTACATGAAACTAAATTGATTGGCATCAAAAACATATTTTTTTACTTTTGTCATTTTTGTCGCTGACTGTAATTTTTTTTCAAAATCTGTAAATGCAGTTCAAAATATCTCCAAAAGTTAAGGAAGGTCTCCTAAAAGCGTTTTCCTGTAGCTACAACGGTTAAGGTACCTGCCCTCCGTGGCCCATCTCAAAAATCCACCCTGTATTTTTGCGCCCACTCATCATCATCATCATCATCATCATCATCATCCACAGCCTGACTTCACCCACTGCTGGGTATAGGCCTCCCTAAGCTTGTGCCATCCACCACGATCCTGCGCTAATCTGACCCATTGACGGCCCGCGACGTGTACAATATCGTCTGCCCATCTGGCCGCCGGACGTCCTACGTTCCTGTACCCAGATATGGGCCACCATTCAGTCAATACTCTTCTCCACCTGTCATCACCACGCCTCGCTATGTGTCCCGCCCAGCTCCATTTTAGGTCCATTATCCTATTCCCGACATCCTGGACTTTGGTCTGTTTTCGGATTTTGACATTTGGAATTGCGCCCACTCAGCATGACGAAAAAGGAACTTTAGTTTCTCTAAACCAATACTTTCAACTCTCAATGATATTTCAAAAATATCTCTCCAGTTTTAATTAGACAGGCGTTGGATACTCGATAAACGTAGCGTTACCGCCTACACTTGATGTATTGCATACTCAGTACAAAGACCTTGGTAACGTACTATACTATATCACTTAGCCACGCCTATGCGAGCGGCCAGGAGCTACTTGGCGTCTAGCCTTCGGTAGACCAGCTGGCTTACTCTTAGGCCCTAAGTCCGTCAGTATTGTCGGTAGTCCGTTGGCCTAGCATTTACCATCGACTTTCAATCTCAAGCGAGTTTGAAACCCTGCAATATTTGTATGATCTACAAATATTTGTCACGGGTCTGGGTGTTTCTATGTATAATATGTATATATTTACAAATAAAAAAGTATATAAGTAGTATATCAGTCATCTAGTACCCATATCACAAGCTCTGCTTACTTTGGGGCTAGATGATGCTGTGTGAAAAGTCCAGCATTTTTTATTTATTTTATGTCTCAAAATATTAAAAAGTTAGTTTTTATTTAACCACATACTCCTGGCAAAGTGCTTCGCTAGCAGCAGAAATAGGAATGTCTCAAATAAACACATGGCTCCAGCAGAATCTTCTCACCCTAAATACTAAGAAGACCATGTATGTTTGCTTTCACAAGACATCCGCCTCAGCACCGTCTACGGATATGGAAATAAAGCTTCATTCATGTTCTGGTGATGTTTCATGTACTTGTGAAAACTTAAGAAGAACCAGGGTCACTAGATACTTAGGTATTTTGATTGATGAAAACCTTTCATTCAAACATCACTTGGAATCTTTGTCGGCAAGAACTCGGAAGGTAATAAACATTATGCGGAATTTAAGAGATGTTGATGCTAGTATGGATCTTCTAAGATCTGTCTACTTTGCGCTGTGTCAGTCTCTATTACTATACTGCGTAACCATCTGGGGTAGTGCTGCCAAAACACATATGCTCCAAGTAGAGAGAGCACAGCTCTGTTCTTAAGGTCATGCTTAGAAAGCCATACAGATTTCCTACAGTTACTCTCTACAGGGAAGCTTGTGTTCTAAATGTTCGTCAGCTATTTCTTATGAAAACCTCTACTATTGTCCACAAAGAAATATTAAATTCACTAAATAACGAATCTCTATTAAATAGAAGAAACTATAAAATACCCACCCCTTCATGTAAAACATCTTTTGCCCAACGTTTCGGTCAATTCATAAAAGCACATGCTTATAATTGTATTGTCAAATATTGTGATATAAAAAATAAATCTGCTTTTGAAGCCAAAAGAATCATTATTAAATGGTTATCAACTCTTTCTTATGACACGACTGAGGATCTGCTGAGCATCCTATGTTAACACTACAGCGTTACTCATAAACATGTAACTAAAATTGGCCCTGTCACTGTTTGTCATTATCTGCATAATTACTAATATATACCTACTGCTGTTAAATAAACAAAAAAAAAAAACATTGCTTCACATGATTGTATGGAATTATTCCTATTCTTATATATTCTTATATAATTTCTTTAAGTGCCATAATTATACCTACCCGTAAATTCACAAAATTGTACACTTAATCTTTTCTCTTATAAACATATATGTATAGATAATTTGTAAGTAAGTACTTTTCATTCACTGTCAATTTTTTCTTTTCTGTAAGTTAGCAAAAATGTTGTACCTATACCTACCTACTAACAATAACTTGCTTAACTTGTTAAAACTATCACTGCCGGCCGAGGATATAGTTAAAATATTGTATTATGTATAATTCGTCTAACTGGTCTTCACGATACAGGCTTGCCTAGTGTGAAGACCGCTGAAATAGAACTGTCTAACAAATAAGCTACGGCAACACCAAACCTTGTGCCTAAAATAGTTGTGATTCTGTAAACCGTGTTTGCTGAAATAAATATTTTTTCATTTTTTTTTTTCACATAGTACCAAGTAATCTAACGCGTACAAAGCCGGGGGTGACAGCTAGCTCTGTATACTGTGCTAGGTACTTTAATCACACAAATCTCTAGAATCCAATTCTTGTGGCTATCACTTTTATAGCGTCTGGCGTAGATTCACGACTTTTTGTCGCCAATTTCTATCGACATTAAAAAGTATTAAAATTCGACAACTCCATTTTCTAGAGAACTGGCTGAGTAAATAAATATAAGTTTAACGGAACAGTGAATAACATTAAAATATCCGTGTTTCGACTCATATGCATCCAGCTCACGGCTATAAAAACCTTGTAAGTACCTATTGAAAAAACATTTTCAAATAAAATTTATTTGTAAATCCATACCATACTTAATATTATAAATGTGAAAGTAACTCTGTCTGTCTGTCTGTCTGTTTGTTACGCTTTCACGCCCAAACAGCTGAACAGATCAAGCTGAAATGTGGCATAGTTAAAGGTTGTATCCCAGGGAAGGACATAGGCTACTTTTTATCCCGAAAAAAATAAAAAATCCCGAGGGACCGCGGATCACACCGCGGGAGCGCAGCTAGTTGTAAATGTAATGGTAAAAGTGTATGCTTTATTTAATCCTCCTTTTTCGCAGTCGGTAAAAGTAATGTCGCGATGCGTTCGTTCAATCTAAACCGCTTAATGTGGACATCCACCCTTGATTGTGTGGGGACATAGTTTCATTTGTTTGGTCAGCAAACATCCCGCGCGCGATAAAAGCTCTTAAGCTCTGGTGATAAAGCTCAGATTACAATGAATGAGTTTTATTGGATTAATAGGATTTTCTGAGAGGTTTGTCACATGAGGTTTTGTAAGCAACGATGATCGATAAGGATGGGTGACCGATGTTAAGGTAATTAAAGTTACATTGGAATACGGAACTGTTTGTCTTGTTATCCTACCTATAGGTAGGTGGATAATTTTCCTAGTAGAATAAATAAATAAATAATGCTGGACTTTTCACACAGCATCATCTAGCCCCAAAGTAAGCAGAGCTTGTGTTATGGGTACTACATGACTCTAATACTACTTATATACTTTTTGTTTGTAAATACATACTTATTTATTATACATTTATACATAGAAAACACCCAGACCCGAGACAAATATTTGTAGATCATACAAACATTGGTCCCGCCACGGGGATCGAACCCGCAACCTCATGCGCCACAGAATCGAACATTTGACTGATCACCTGAGATCGGCTCGATCTATTTACTTATTTTATGAAAAGTACAAAGAAATAGTTGGAAATTGTTTATTATTATAATACATCCATAAATCTCGAGTCTCGATCATCAACAAAATGGCGTTGACTATGTGACGTTCAGCTTCAGTTTTTCGACCTTTCCTCGGTATTAACGTTCTTGATCGAAGGTGTTAATGGCTAAATAGCTCTAAAATTTGCTGACTCATCGACTTCAAAAAAGAAGAAGTACAGTACGCACAACCGATCTTTGTCTGTCCGAAGTTAGGTACACTAAACGATTGCGCGAGTAGGCTAGATAGCACAATGCAACTAACTAAGCGCTATACAACGCTGTCTTCGTCTTTTAGGCGCCATCAAAAATGGGTTCTGCAGCTAAAGATTGGTTGTGCGTATTGTAAGTAGGTTTAATATCTATCTGTAGGAACTTGTGAAAGTTTAAGATCCAACACCGAAATGTAGATCTAAACACAATAGAATAAAGCTCAGTTTCCATTAGCAATGACAGATAGTGACAAGATAGGGGACGTTTCCACGTGGAAGATCCTGCAAGATAATGTGACATTTTGTTAGTGATTGCGCAATTTATTTGTACATTAAAATTCCTTGAGGGTTCCTGCAAATAAATTAACGTTAGGATTTAGATTGGTGGGCTCCCAACCAGTCACACTAAAACACTGCTACTCATTGGGATTTTTTTTCATATCGAGTCAGTGTTGGGTTGGGATGTATTTTTTAAAGATAAAGATAAAATAGTTTATTTTGTGCCACAACAAAAACACTAAAATACATTGAATGGAGTAACAAAAAGCTTAATTTATAGGCAGGTAATATTTGCATAGGTACTTTTAATATAAAGGCAATAAAATTGGCCGCCACTCAGCATTTATATAGTAGTTTATGTAACTAAGCTAATATAACGCTGGTCTTCCGTGACGCCAGTGTGCAGTGTGGATCCCCAAGTTTTCAAGTGGATTCCCAATCAGACTCCGTGTGTCAATTTGACCCGTTAGGAATGAACCTGAAAATCCCAACCAGTAACAGTGTGACTGGTTCGGATCTCATTTTTAACCGACTTCAAAAAAGAAGGTATATAAGGATTATATTTTTATAGTGTTAACCGCACACTTAGGGATATTTAAAGATTTTTTTTAGCGATGCCACGGATCGGCAAGGTCGTGGGTTCAAATCCCGCATGGGTGCAAATTTTTGGGATACATTTAAAAATCTTAAGAAGGTTATATGTTCGGCTGTATGTATGTTTTTTTTATCCACAGATTTAGAAATACGGATTGACGTGGTGTTCGGAACGAAATGTGGGAGCGATTGTCACAAGTCAAAGTCAAAAATAATTTATTCAGTTAGCTGGGATCACTTAGTACGTCTTAAAACTACATAGGTAGGTAGGTGATCCTGCGGGATCAAAACAACTACAACGATTGTTCTGTACTGTATCAACTGAGCGCTTCCGAGCTTCAGAAGGCACGTTTAATTATCGCTTCCAGTCGAAAACCTCCGTCACCAGAGTCATACGAACTTAGCATAAAACGCCATTCACACGATACCATTCTGGCATACCATTCTTGCCTTTTGCCTTCTCAAACTCAACGAAGCAATAGAGAATATTCTTTGGCAAGAAAAACGAAACGAAATATCCATTGATGTCTGTGTAAAAGATTTCTTATTTTATTATTCATACAAACTTCTTCAAAATGCGGGCATGATATAAGTTAAGTATTTGAATGTCTCTGATTAAATAATGTCAGAATTAAACTGAGAATTTTTGCACTCAAACAAAGATGAAATGTGTTCACATCAAACATGCTCAATGAATATGATAGTAGTCGGCAAAAGTACGATATTTTTGTAGTCAAATATAAAAGAAAAGTGCGAATACCTAAATTATTTAAAAATGATTGAAAGTAAGATCTTAATTTAGCTATTGCCCCTGAAACAATCGCTAAAAACATCATACTTATCACGCTTTAACCCAAGGGGTAGGCAGACTTCCAAATTATATATTTTGTAAATGGCACATTATCTTACGCTCCTTGTAACCGGAACTTTAGCGATAAAATAGCTTATATTAGCCATATGCGGTCCAACATCCAAGCCCATAGATAGTTTAAAAAAAAAGTACGTGGGTGTGTGGAACACTCAGTTGGAGCGAAGTTTGTACATTTTACATTTTTGCCATTTTGCGCACCTTCTGCGCCACTTTTCGCACTATGCGCACGCACAATTTTGCACAATTTGTGAAGTTATCAACGAAAAAATGATTTTTACTTCTCCTGTAAGGTTTGTTTTTGTAGTTATCCTCTTATTCCCCGGAGACAGCGATATGCCGTGCGTGACGGTAAAATGAAACGCTTTTGTTTTTCTAGCCTAGCCTCCATCCTCGATACCGTCCGAAAAGGAACTTCGTTCCAAAAAATACACAAGGCCAAGTCTCTGTAGCCGAAATCGGACCAGGAGGCTTATATAATACTAGGCTACTGCGCACGGCTTCGCCCGCGTAGTACCAACATTTGAATAGCCTATATGCTGTTCCAGGTTACTATCTACACCTATTCCAAGTTTCATCCAAATCGGTTCACTGGTTTAGGCGTGATTGAAACACAAACATCCAAACATCACAGACTTTCAGCTTTATTATACTCGTATTAGTGGGATATGCAGACTTTAAACCAGATGCCATTGCTTTATCATTAAAAATAAATATGTTTCTTCGTCGATTGGCTGGACGTTTCACCATTAACAGATTCTCGGAAAGTCCGACCGCATTAGCTTCCGTAAATGCATCCGAACCGTCAGATAACCTTAGTAGTTCTACACGTGCAAGACTGGAGATGTCATATCCGTTGTCTGCAAACACTGAATGCCGTAGTTAGTAAGTTATAATTGCCTGTACCCGGCTTTAACTAGATCAAACTGACTCCTAGCTTGTCACTGCGTGGTTTGAATATAAAACATCGTTTTAGGTGAAAGATGCACAGAAGACGCCTGGAGGAGTAATTGGGCAATGAAAAACCTAATGAAGGGCGACTTGCCGCTTTACCTCAAACGCAAGCTCATGGACGTATGCATTCTCCCTAGTCTTACCTATGGCGCACAAACGTGGTCTTTGACAGTTCAACAGAGATCTGCACTCGGGGTTTGCCAGAGGGCTATGGAGCGCAGCATCCTCGGAGTAAAGCTTACCGATAAGGAACACTATTCGAGTCGACGTCAGCCAGAAGGCTATACTAAAATGGAACTGGGCCGGACATGTCTGCCGCATGTCAGATGACCTTTGGGCCAAATTAACAACCGAATGGGCCCCTAATGGCGGAAGACGTCGCGGCAGACCTAGATTGAGGTGGAGAGACGAGCTGGACTTGTTTAGGGAAAGTTGGTCCTCTAAAGCACAGAACCGAGAAAGGTGGAAGACCTTGCAGGGACGATGCAGGCGTAGATTTTTGTCGTGAGGCACAGGACCGGAATGAGTGGCATAAACAGGAGGCCTATACCCAGCAGTGGGATTCTTGGCTGCGGATGATGATGATGTATCAATTGAAATAGTCTAACATGCAGCCTTATTCTCTAGCTTGAAATCCATTCCCAGTTGTCATCCAATAGAGCTCAACCAATCACATAATAGGAAAATGACAATTGAAGTCCAGAATGGGTTTCAAATGTCAAAATGAAGTCCATGTCTATACATGGACTTCATTTTGTCATTTTTTCAACTGGCAATAGGTCCAGTTGAATTACACAATAAGGTTATATGACGTATGCCAAGGGCTTTTGATAGGTAATTCACACTCCGTCACAGAGTTGGCCCCTACTTACTTTTTTTTTATCTCGTATTTATCACACCTTAATAGTCACCTTATTAAGTGGATAAGATAAGATAATTTATTTCATAAAAATGTACCCAGGACCAGTATGGAAGACACCTTTGCCCAGCAGTGGGATATAAAAGGTTAAGTTAGAAATAAAACTATCAAGAACTACTAGGCAGGACAATAAAACCGCGAGCGTTCATATTAATTGTACTGAAATGTATTGGAGAGTGCATAACAAAACGCTCAAAACAGTGTCACGTCACTGTCAGTGTCTCCTGTTACAATATCAATGCCTTAAGCAGAACGTTATAACAACTTAAGCTCACAAACTTTTTCTTTGAAAATTATTTACACTCGGTTAGGAATTTCTAATCGATTAATTTTCAATAAAACTTTCCGAAATGTTTTTGATACTTGCTGATACAGAGCTTAACTTTTTAAAAGTAAGCAGATCCAACTTGGTAGAAGTTGAGGGTAATGTTGCTAGATTTTTAATGCCAACAAGTAAGTAGGCAAGTTAAGTAGCTAAACAAGTAAGTTCGTATGAGTCAGTGGCCAGCTCTGGTGACGGAGTTTTTAGGCCGACTTAAGGCCTCTGTCATGGCTTAACGACTTAAATAGCCGGGACTGACAATTTAACATGCCCTCCGAAGCACGGAAACGCTCAGATGTAAATGCCACTGGCGGTCACCAATCCACTTACAGACCGTTTCGACGTTGCTTAACTTCGACGATCTATCAAGAACGGCTAAGCAAGCACGACCACGAGCGCTTCATTCATTTTAAATTAAATAGTAAGTAGTCTACTGGAGTTATTCGCGTTCGTTTTTTCTTCGTTTGATGAATATTCGAATGCTTCTTACTACGAGCTACATTGTATTCAGTCGATAAGATCAACGTTACCTAGGACCAAATCGAAATCGTAGTAAGAAACATCCGAATATTCATCAAACGAACGAAAATAAGAACGGGAATACGGCCCCAGTTGTTTTTTTCTGCTTTGTCCGTATTGAATAGATAGTATCTTAACTGTTATCTCGTTTGCCCATACAAACTCTCATCACCTATTTGCCCCGACAAAAAAATTTTGTAGGTCCTACTAGGTACCTACTTACCCAACAAATTAGAAAAAAAGTCAAGTAAGTACTTAGGGTATATAATTATAGTTGAACCATTTGGGGTTGAGACCCTAGGTCCGTGGGGTTCTGGAGCCCTTCGGGTTTTCAAAATTCTTTCAGGGCGTCTGGTCGAAGTGATGCGTGATCCGAGAGCTGGCACATTTTTGTCTCAAAGGATCAGCATTGCCATCCAGCGTGGTAATGCCGCCAGTGTTTTGGGCACGCTTCCGACTGACAGTGACCTGGATCAGTTGAGCTATCTATAGATCGTTTCTAACGATCCTTAGATAGCTTGTATTTTGTAAATATGTAGTAGCTTAGTTTCTGTAAATAAATTGAGTCAGTTTTGAAAAAAAAGAAACAAAAAAGTACTTAGTTGGTAGGTGTTCTTGAGCTTTCATTTCCTTCTGTTTTTCAAAGATTAACTTTATAAGCTCAGCGTGTTTTAGGGGAAGATGGAAATATTCGAATTAAACATTCAAAATACATCATGAATATTATAATAAGCTGTGAAATATGAGGGATACTGTTGTTTTCAAAGGTTCCGTATATTCATAAAGAAATCGGCGATTTTTAGTTGCTCCTTTTAACAAAATTGTCTTATTTTTAAAGGCCTACGCAGACCTAGGCATGGCACGGCACGTAATTTTAACCAATGGACATTCAAACATATCTAAATAGCAATTTTTTTGTATGTTCATCGATATCTCCGTCAATTGTGGACTGATTTCCAAAATTATTTTTTGAAAATGTTTACTACTGTCGAGGTGGTTATATTTCTGAGGGATTGATTGTTGTAAATGTAAACTTACTTATAAGTATAAAATGTCAGTGTGCGACCTCTATGGTTTATGCGAGCGCCATCTTGTTCTCTCTTGCTCGCTGCTGACGTATCCCTTACACATGAATAAAAACGTGATATCATTAAAAGTCTTCTTTATTATTGATAGTGTTCCCAAAAAAAAAACTCACTTGACACCCTGAGTCAAATATGCCTAAGTACAATACGCACAATCGTTCTTTAGCTCTCTGAAGTACGACTAGCTGCGCAAAACCCATTTTTGATGACGCCTAAAATCGTGCTATCTCGCTTACTCTACCAAACCTGCGCAATCGTCTATTGCACTTCAGAAAGCTAAAGATCCGTTGTCCTTAGTATAAGTTTGTTTTCATTGTAAGTACTTACTTAGTTAAACCACAGAATTTATTGCTCACATTGTGGTTCACATCACACCTAAAAAGTGACAGCTTAGGTAAAGTAATTGATCATCCTTTAGGATTTTCTTTCTGTGGATTTCACCAACTCACTACGGAACCCCAATGATTTTAAATTCAGGTGGTGTTTTCTTCAGAGTTCAAGTTAGGTATTTTATTTTGTTGATTGAAAAATCACGAAGGGAAAAATGACGGATTGAATTCAATTATTACTATATTTTTGTTATTACGTAGTTTAGTTCAAAAACATTAGTAGCACAGTTCGCCCAACGGATCTAGGCATTCCTGAAGTTAGCCGTTTGTCTGCGCAGAACACAATTTTGTATGAAAAAGCGTTCACTGTGCAAACAAATGGCTAACTTCACGAATGCCTAGATCCGTTGGCCGAACTGCACGTAGGTAAGCTATCACGTCACCGCAACCAATAATTTGTCAAAGCATTTTAAACTTAGAGTCTTGGCAACCAATTTTATATGGTTTTTTTTGTGGAATAATGTTACCGCAATCCGCAACATCAAATACTAATGAATTCCAATAATTAGGTAGGTACCAAGTACATTATTAATATCACCTACATATCTTTAAAAAATTCCTAAACATTTTCGCGCCGAGAATCAAAGAAATAAAGAATAGTCCACAATGGTGCGCAAACAGAAAATGTCTATTCCATGGCGGCCATGTTGAATTATTTTTTCTGGAACCATCTCTGTTGACAGAGCTATAATGAAATGCTAACGCTTAATAATTAGCACACAAATATTTGTTGGGTGGGCGTGATGTTTTTCACGTTTCAGCACCTCTTGTATTTAAAGTTGGTTAAAGAAATTTTAATTTTGTTCTTGAATTTTTGATTTGTAGATTTTAAAATTTGAATGATTGGATGGCAACGAATTCGGGCAGGTCATGAGGGATGAGTTGTTTTAGTCTGCTCTTTGACTCTGCTAGCTAAGTTAAAAAAGTTTTTCGGTCTAACGCCATTCCTGTCAAGTTATCGCGCCATTAACGTGGTTTGCGAACATTATTTAAAAAATAGTGAATCCGAACTCACGACCTTCACATTGAAAATCAAGATACCTCCCACTTCGCCAACACTATCGATTATTCGTATTTCCCGTAATTCCCACCGAAGTTAGGGATGTGCAAAGTTCACTCGAAGTTATCGATAAAATGCATCGTCATATCGATAGTGCTTACGCGTCGTTTCGATTTTGCATTCGAAAGGCACGTTCCGCTGATCCTGTTTTTCATGGCATTGTAAAATTTCGTTTGGAATAACGAAACTGTCTTCATATACCTAAACTAAATGAAACAGACTCGCACTATCCCCTAGGTTGCAGTAGACATATATTTTTTGGCTTGTGAAACGTTTCAACGTCGCAGTAGACATTCTCTCACACCTTTAAGGCGTTTGAGATTATTTTAGGATGTCTGTCTAACTAAAGGTTGTCAGAGGCACGCCGCGCCGGCGGCGCCGCCCTGCAGCATATTTGGCACAAGCCCGCAAAAATTTAAATTCCTTAAATGATAGGTTGTATGAAGCTTATCGCCACCCATTAAAACATTGTTCACGATGTTTTCTTTCAACTTTTATTCACTAGCTGCGCTCCCGTGTGACCCGCGGTCCCTCGGGATTTTTTATTTTTTCGGGATAAAAAGTAGCCTATGTCCTTCCCTGGGATACCTATGCCAAACTATGCCTTTAACTATGCCGAATTTTAGCTTAATCTGTTCAGCGGTTTGGGCGTGACAGCGTAACAAACAGACAGACAGACAGACAGATAGACAGACAGACATACAGAGTTACTTTCACATTTATAATATTAGTATGGATATGGATTTGAAAATTTTGATGAACTACCTAACTCCGCACCGGTTGCCAGGAACCTATCGCTTGTTAGCGATGAAGCTACTCAAAATATTTAAAAGTGAATTAAAATCTACAATATTATTATGCTTGCTATGGCAAAAAATCACATCACTAATGCCCTTTGGCGTAATACGGCGTGTACGTGCATACACCCTTTGTGTGCAAGATCCATACCCTGAAGCAAGCGTCATAAACCTACAAATGGAAATAAGCTTTATGAGCAACTTAATAAGAGTCAATTTATTATACTCCCATCTCGAAATGCATGTCTGTCTTTGACAAGCTGAATCGAGCCGTCACGTGCCGAACACAAGTGTCAATTTCAAATGAGTGCTCAGTTTTTGTTTAGTATGAATATAGTTATTTACTGTGGTTGCAAACGCAAGGGTTTATTTGATTGGACTGTTGGGAATAAAATTGTTTAAGGCCATAATGCCACGTGAGATGCAAGATAATAATTATGCTTTTGCGCATGATAGAAGAGTACGATGTTTAAATTGAATAAAATCGTAATTATTAACTGAAAAGCTACTTATTTAAAATTGTTCATGAAGATCCGGTTCTACCAACACTGAGATCCAGTATTTTATTTACCCACGATGTTTTGCCTTTGCAAAATCATAACCCTCCTTAGTCGGGTAAGAAGTAGAAGCCTTAGTTAATTGGCTTCGATATAATATTTCACATCCCACTGTAGTGCCTAGGTGTCTAATTACTAGAGATGTGATCTATCCGGCCTCTCCGGCTATTTTTGAGTGTAGTTTAATAATATAAACTAGCTTCCATAGACAAGCCTTCACAGTCTACAAACTAAACCTATTTCAAGTCTCATTCAAATCCATCCAAAGTTGAAGGCGGAGTGAAACACAAAAATATACAAGCAGTCAAACACTAGAGAGACACTAGAGAGCATAAAAATCTCACGCCCCCTACTAGGTAATTTAATTTTAGTCATATTTGCAACCAAAGTTATATGCAAAAACATTTAGCGGTGAGCGATTTCGATGCTACAAGTGTTTACGGGTGATCAGCCGTTTTGAGTCATTGCCGGATATTTGGTACTCCGGCCAAACTAACCGTAGCAACACTAGGTTCTAATTACAATAGGCAGATTAGGCAGCAAGGTTTTATCTAATGAAACCTATGAAGAGATACGTGTTTGGTCTACCTAGCTAGAGGGTAGTTTTTTTTATTCTATGTCCGTTCTGTGTTGCCTGTCTTCATAATTTTTTTTTATTAAAAACCTTGTCTGTTAGATTTCAATTTAAAAAGTTTGGATATGCATATTGCATAATCCTTTAAAGGAACAGTCCGTTTAACTTTTGAATATGATGCATTAAATAAAATGAAATGTGCAAATTCCACGTGCTTAAAATTATAGTCTTATCCTTAACTTGCATACGTACTCTATAACCAATCCGAATTTAAATACTAAACACGAACAATGCCATCAGAAATACTTAAAAATACTAATTTAAAAATAACAAAATATCACAATCTGTAAAACTGATGACATAGAAAAAAAAGATTGTTTGACACCTAATTTAAAACTACAAACGCTTAACGTTGACAATACGAGACTTCAACATATTATTTTAGTCTCTGAACGCACCTTTACGGTTCTAAATTTAAACACTCCCGCCATTTCTCAAATGTCAATCTTTTTTAATTCGTTCAGAAACACATCAAACGAAATCGTTGACTATTTTTCAACGAAATTCTAAAGAATTTTTATCGTTTCCTAAGCAGTTACAGTTTATTAGTATTTTTAATTTTCTGGCATAAATAAGGATTGATTTGATTGGTTTTGTGCTTCTCATCTGATTCATACCAAATACAAGTTCGATGATTGACTTTATTTGATACTGATTTTGACTTATTCTATTTAACTGTTTGATTGGCGCTCAGCTTTAAAAAATAAAGGGAAACTCGGCTGATTTCCGTCGGCTTAAAAACTCTGAGTTCGCCTCTCATATTCACTTTGCAAGTGAATCCGCGGATTTAACTAGTTTCGCAATAAATCTGCAAGCTCTAAAAAGGTTTATGGCCGTGTGATAAAATTGACTTTTTAATGGCGTTGACCGCATTTTATGTTCTAAGAAGGCTGTGGTCCGCCATTTTGAAAATCACGTGTTATTTCTTTCCTGGTTCTATCCTGAAAAGCATTTTTGTATTGAAAGTCTTCACTCAAATGTCACTTAAAAATTAACTCCATTCTACCGTAGAGAAGGTCATGCTAAGCATATTAAGCTATCTGTATTCTGTTGAGCCAGAGAATCCCGGTCGTGCATCACTGGATTTTTCGTTTCGAAAAATTTATATGCGCTTTAACACGAGGTCATAACGGTGAAGGAAAACATCGTGAGGAAACCCGCAGCTTAGTCAGCTCCACACGTATTGACGTCGTCTTTCCTGTGGGCCAGGCTGATTAAGCTGAGAGGATGGTGTAGGTGCTGGGCAAGCCTATTCCATCTCAAACAATGTCCCATGCACTGCAGCGGCCCGTTCAGTGTAGACATAGGTTTTTTTTTTTTTTATGGAAGAGGGGGCAAACGAGCCAGTGGCACACCTGATGGTAAGTGATTACCACCGCCCACAGACAACTGCAGCATCAAGAAGCACTGCAGATGCGTTGCCGGCCTTTGAGGTAGGAATAGGCTCTTTTCTTGAAGGTGCCTAAGTCGTATCGGTCTGGAAATACCGCTGGCGACAGCTGATTCCATAAGTCTGTTGTGCGAGGCAGGAATTGGCGTGAAAACCGCACAGTTGTGGACTGCCAACCATCCACATGATGTGGATGGTATGAGTATTGCTGTCGTTGCATACGATGGCGGAATTCAGCGGCTGGTATCAGTCCAAACAATTCTTCTGAGCACTCCCCATTGTATATGCGGTACATGATGCATAGAGATGCAACATCTCTACGTATCTCTACGTAAGGTTGCCTCCTGACGCTGTATAAATCATTATAGATGTAAAGGCCTAAGTTTTATTCTGTTGCATAAGCAGGTTGGATAAGTTGGGGGTATGCGGTGATCTGAATTGCAAAAAAATGCCCTATTCTGTTCTCTGTAACGCTACATACTCGTATATAAATCATCTAATAAAAATGTAAGTGTATGTATTTCGTGTGAATCATTGATATGATTAGGTTATGACTACACGACGAGGTGAGTAAATATTGGCACAATTTCTAGTCATCGTCTTATCAGCTCCTGTCGTTACAAAGACGCTATCTGTGAACGTAGAATATAGAAAAATTTAGCTAAGTAATTTGAATTTCCATTATCGTGATTTACAAATGCTCTTGTCTAAACTCAAGTGTTTTACTCTAACGTAGAGATAGGATATGGACAGAAAAAAGTACGTGAGTGTCGTGGAACACTCGGTTGGAACGAAGCAAAGAGTACTTTTCTATACTGGGAATATAATAAATTAATTGTCAATTAGGTATCCTAGAAACGCTCTTCATACTAACAATGTAACAATCTAGGGCCTGTGTCACGGCTGCGCATTTCGCACTGTGACGATTTGATGTACATGTGTCGTGACGGTAAAATGGAACAAAATCATTTTTCCAGCCTCAGTCTTTTTATTCTTCGATACCGTCCGAAAAGGAACTTCGTTCCAATATTTACTCCTTTCCAGCTACAACGGTTTCCGCTCGGCGATGATGAATCAGTCAGAGTAGGTAAGCTGTTATAAGTCTTCTTCTTGTCGTGTCACCAGTTTTCGAACCAGTGCGGTGAAAGGATTATAAGTGCGCCTCAAAGAGGCTCCTTTCGCGCACTTGACACATGTTTTCGAACTTGTTAGGTTCTACGACATGCCGGTTTCCTCACGATGTTTTCCTTCACCGTTTGAGAGTACTGGCATAATGCACATAAATTTTTCGGCAGAAAAACTCATTGGTGCACGACCAGGATTGAACCCACGACCTTACGATCGGAAGGCGGGGCCACTACCACTAGACCACTAAGTGCTCTCAGTTATAAGTAATTATAGTATTGAGTAGGTAGGTAATAAGGGACAACGTATTACATTGCCACATGCAAAAAACTATGCCGTTCTGTTGTTGGGCTAGCCGGAATATAATCGATACAATAATTACGGTGATTTATCTACACTAATATTATAAAGAGGAAACATTTGTTTGTTTGTTTGTTTGTTTGTTTGTTTGTTTGTTTGTTTGTTTGAATTGAATAGGCTCCGAAACTACTGGACCGATTTGAAAAATTCTTTCACCATTAGAATCCTACATTATCTGTGATGAACATAGGCTATAAATTATTTTCAAAAAAATTAGAGATCCTTATGAAAATTGCAATAATGTAACCAAAGGTGTAAAAATTTTGAACATAAAATTCTTCATATCGCGTGCGCTGCGAAAACTATTGATGATAGAACAAAAAAATGTTCTACAATATTAAAGATCATATTAATATCTACAAAAAAGTCAGCGATAGCATATGTCCAACTATTGTGGTTGTGTCAGAATAACAACTTTTATAATTTAAAAAGTGAATAAAAATGCCGACCAAAAGCAGACCACGTTATTCTTATTTTGGTATTTATTCTTATCCAAATAAATTCCTTCGTAGTAAAGGCTGTTTCAGTACCCGTCGATTACTTTTTGAATGATTGAAATCGGACGTTTTATTCAAAAGTTATCATGAGTTTAAAAATGTAAGATACATCGCGACCACAGAATAAATATCAGTTAGTACGGTAGGACAAGTGTCTGGGATTTTTAACACAGGTAACGGGATATTAACCATGATTAATACCATAGATACTATTGATCATGGCGTATGCAACTGCGCCGAAATATCGGGAAACTCAAAAAACATTAAATAATGGTAAATATCCCGTTAACTGTGTTAAAAATGTTGAAAACCATGATAGTTTAAAAAGTGTCTGGGAACTATGGAACGAATGGAAGGGAGTGGTAATATATCAATTAAATATATATGGGAGGTAGGGGAGCATTGGGCAGTAGAGAGGTTTGGACACCCCCGTGTCATGTCGGCCAGAAACCATCATGCCTATCGTCAAATCGGAATTTGATCAGTTAGAATTGACCATTTTTGGGGGTGGATTGACATGATGGTGTATGGCCGGCATAACACGGGAGTTTGCCGGTGGTGTCCAAACCTGCCTTACTGCCCAATACTCCCCTACCTACCTTAGACCTTACCTACATATTAACCTCTAAACTTTAAAGGATCATACATCCCGCTCCGGGACCGCCATGTTATCCATACTAATATTATAAATCTGAAAGTAACTCTGTCTGTCTGTCTGTCTGTCTGTCTGTCTGTTTGTTACGCTTTCACGCCCAAACCGCTGAACAGATTGAGCTGAAATTTGGCATGGATAAAGATTATACCCCAGGGACGGACATAGGACATACATACTTTTTTCTTTAAATATTTATAAGGGGGCGTGAAAATAAGGGTTGCAAGTTTGTATGGGAAAAAAAGTTCAGCGACCCTGGGCGAGGTCATAAAGATGATGGGTGACCGCCGCTTTTTGCTATGTTCTTGCATTGCAGATTTTTTTGTTTTTTTTCTCATTTTGCATGGTAAATGATTTTTAAATTAATGATAAACACGTAACATGTATATTTCCACTCATCAATATATCCAAAATTATGATTTTTTTGATATTAAAATACTTTTTCCTTGGCTTTGGTTAGAACGCCATCAGTATCACCCGAGGTCAAAACTACTTTTTACTTTTTTCTCCTAGGTGGCGTTTCTACTATAGCGGAGGTCGAGATACGATCATTTTGAGTTTTGAAATCATTACGATCATTTTCCGTGATGAAATTTGGAACGTAGATGCTTTAAGTACTTGAATATAGGCTAATCTAATTAAAAAAAAATCAACCTATATGGATGTTTTACAGGGTGTTAAAGTTAGTATGGAAAATTTGATTCCTTGGTCTGATTCACTTCAAACACAGTGTAAATAAACTTTAGGTAACACTCCTGCACTTGAATCCTAATAATGCGCAGACGAAGTTGCGCGGGTCAGCTATAAACTATACAGCTGTATAAAAAATTAACTAGATTCTAGATGATGCATCGATTTAATGCTGACCAATGAAACCATGCGCGCGTTTAGAAAGGACTGAACGCTTCCGCATCAAACTACAAACAAAATCTTGCAACAATGACCTTCAGGATAACACTAAATAGGCCCTAAAATATAAATGCTTTAGTTGCAAGATGGAGACCGCGACTCGGCAAACGTAGTATAGGACGCCCTCGACGTAGAGTGACGATCTGCGAAAGGCTGCCGGCAGAAGCTGGATGCGTCGAGCTGAGGACAAGGCGCAATGGCCCGCTAGGGGAGGCCTATGTCCAGCTGTGGACTGCCATAGGCTGATGATGATGTACTTGCAAGATTGTTTAATAATATAAAACTTTTTCTACTACCTACCCGTTTTTTGATGACTGTACCAAGGCTAACATTTACAAAGTATTCAGAGACAGAAAGAAATGTATTTTTTCATGAAAATTGCGTTCAGAATATAAAATGAAGTTGTCTTTCGACTGTTTTAAGAGTTTTTCTTATGACTAGTGTATTTTAGTTTAACGGTCATTGTCCTTTATTCAATGTTTGTGTTTCAATTCAATCTCGTCTTCTCACCAGTGGACAGATTTTAATGAAACTTAAAATATATGATAGTCTGGAATAGCACGAGTAATAGATTTTCGGTAGGTACCATACAATCAAAGCTTCTTGCGGAGGCTAGTTAATAAGTAATTGTACCAAAACATAGGTAAGTATATGAATTTTTTATAAAAATATTAATGTTAGCTATTTATCGATAGTATAAAGGACAACACTAGTGCGGGATCACGTGTGTTGTAATGAAATAAGTTTTGTATCGCGCGTACGATCATACACTTTCACATCACTAGGGCTGGCACAAATATCGATATAGCTAGCTGTACTACCTTGTTAGCTAGGCTTTGTAATTGCAGAAGAGACGTCATTAAAATAGACACATTACCTTTTTGAATGCTCTTTCATTTCTATTTCATGATTTTTGGTCTTAAAATCACTAGACTTCCTTTAAACAAATTAAATAGGTGCACTCTTTGATTTAATAAAAGCCTAAAACTTGTTTTTAAAAACGCTACAACAATACGAGTACTAATACATTAAAGTATTATAATAATGTACACACCTACGGTCTATTTTGTTATCACCAAACAGAAGCAGTAGGTAAGTAAGGAGTCCTAAAATATTATCGATAACTTTTATCGATAAACAAACATCACTAGAACTGACACGTACGAAATACCTACTTGGTTATACTCTGTAGGAATACAATTTATGGTTTTTGTGTAACTTGCAAGTTGATACACGCCGTGTTGGGCTAGTGGGAACCTAAGTACTTACTTACAATTTTTTTTTTAGAGATATAGTAGTTTCGCAGATTACCTCTTACATCCTAACTTAGGCCTTTACATCTATATTAGAGACTAGCTGGTACCCGCGACTTCGTCAGCAAAATAACATATACTTAATAAAAACAGAACTGAAAACTGCTGTTCAGAAGATTCTCTTCTGATACTTTAAAAATAAAAAATTAAAAACTCAATAATAGCGCCATCTCGACCTCAGCCATAGGACAGCAACGCCATCTAGTGCCTTCAACTGGAACTTCACTTTAAGTCCCCATACAAAATTTCAACCCTTATTTCACGCCCTACATGATTAGTTTTGAAAAAAAAAAGTAGCCTATGTCCGTCCCTGGGACATAATCTTTATCCATGTCATATTTCAGCATTATCTGTTCAGTGGTTTATGCGTGAAAAGGTAACAAACAGACAGACACATTTTACTACATAATAGATGGCGCCACAGGAAAAATTAGATCGCGCTATAGTTGCGTTTTGGGGAACGTAACATATAAACTCGCTAATCCTCTACTTTTCAGCTTTATAATATTAGTATGGATTTATACAGCGCCAGGAGGCAATCCAGGCCTACACTTAACGGGACGCTGTAGTGCCTGGGACATTGTTTGAGATGGAGGATTGTAGCACCTAAACCATCCTCTCAGCTTAATCAGCCGCCCACAGGAGAGACGACGTCAATACGTGTGGAGCTGACTAAGCTGCGGGTTTCCTCACGATGTTTTCCTTCACCGTTAAGAGCTCGTGTTAAAGTGCATATAAATACGAAACGAAAAATCCATTGATGCACGGCCGGGATTTAAACCCACGACCTTCGGATTGAAAGTCGAGGCACAACCCCATAGAACCTCATTGTTTGAAACTTAAAGCTTTAAAATATTGCTTTGCACAAAAAAAATGCTGGCTTTATATTCCCCTCGTTATCAGCCTATCAGTTTGAATTGCATCGGAAAATCATCGCTTTGTGCAATGTAATCAGAAATTGATGAGTAAACTTTTGTTTATCATGTAAATCTGCTGGTTATATGGTTCTGTTGTCAAAAAGCTGAGATGAAACTCGTCTGTGACGCTGTGTTACCAAAGATAGTCCTGATTTAATATCTTAAATCAGGACTTTCTTTAGTTTATGCTTTTAGCTAGTCTTTTAGTTAATGCTAGTTAACTAGAATGATGACAAAAGCTCAACTAATAGCATTGTAGCTACCTACATTGTTGTTTTTTTTTCACACAGCATCATCTATCCCCAAAGTAAGCAGAGCTTGTGTTATGACTGATTAACTAATTATATACTTTTTGTTTGTAAATACATACATATACATGTATATATTATACATAGAAACACCCAGACCCGGGACAAATATCTGTAGGTCATACAAACATTTGTCCCGCGGCGGGGTTCGTACCCACAACCTTCTGCGTCGCAGGCGGACCTTCGCCCACTGCGCCACAGAAGTCATTTTTCTGAGAATACATTTATTACAGAAACTAAGGTAATTACTACATGTACATTTTATAAATGAAATTTGTTAATGAATAATGCCGGCACCACAGAAAACCAGCGCTGCAACACCTTTAAGTTGGTGCAGCAGACACAACACACGCGAGTGGTGGCCAATTTTATAATTGTAATCAGTATACTATGTAAGCTTTTTGTATCACAAAATAAACGTTTTATTTCTATTTCTAAATATAATAGAATCAGTTAAGCTATCTAAGGATCGACTACGATCGACCAGACTATCCGACATAGAACCAAAGCTGTCGACATAGCTCAGAGAAACAGCAAACTGAAGTGGCAGTGGGCTGGCCATATCTGCCGAAGAACCGATAACCGTTGGGGTAAACGAGTTCTTAAGTGGAGACCGCGACTCGGCAAACGTAGTGTAGGACGCCCTCCGGCCAGGTGGAGTGACGATCTGCGAAAGGCTGCCGGCAGAAGCTGGATGCGTCGAGCTGAGGACAGGGCGCAATGGCGCGCACTAGGGGAGGCCTATGTCCAGCAGTGGACTGCCATAGGCTGATGATGATGATGATGATGATGATCGCCAGATCACCAGACAGAAGCGTTAAACATTTTCAAAAATGTTTCCTTGTGTGAAACATACATGAGTATCCATCTAGGCATTTTGAAGTTTCAAGGTAGGTAAACTAGGTAAGTATACAATTTGTTAGTAAGGAGCTATTTACACGATACCATTCTTGCCTCTTCCTACAGAGTATTAGCTCTTGCTCCGTTCAGTTTGAGAAAGCAAGAGGCAAGAATGGTATGCCAGAATAGCATCGTGTAAACGGTGTCTTATAACGTGATATAAACTCTAGTATCCATACTTCCATACTATACTAATATTACAAATGTGAAAGTAACTGTCTGTCTGTCTGTTTGTTACGCTTTCACGCCCAGACCGCTGAACAGATTAAGCTGTAATTTGGCATAGTTAAAGGTTGTATCCCAGGACATAGGCTACTTTTTATCCCGAAAAAATGAAAAAATCCCGAGGGACCGCGGCTCACACCGCGGGAGCGCAGCTAGTCAACAATATAGGTACCTCTACAAATTACTGAATAACTCCAAGGATGAAGGGGCAATGGCATATCACTTACACTCGATCAAAATGTTGTTTGCTTGTATAATTTGATGACACGGCACGGCTTTGGGAATGTTTTGCCTAAATAACTTTCGGGGCGGCCATATTGAAAAATGGGATGTGAAGTTTTTTAAATTAGCTAGAAGAACGAGGTTTTATGTTCGTATCGGTGTATGTTTTTTATATTTCCTGAAATCCTCGTTAATCGATATAGATATAGATCGATTGAAAAGTTTTGTAAATTCCCAAGATATAAGCAGCCTTTATACGCACAATCTATCGCGAGGGATACAGCCAATCGCGCGTGGTAGAACGCGTAGCTTTAAACTTAAAAATAAATTATCACTCGCGATTGCTCGTACTTGCTTTCCCGCACGATAGCGTTTTGACAAGAACTAACGAGTAATCGCGCGTGAAAGAACGCGTAGCATAAATTATCACTCGCGATTGCGTGCAGGCTTTCCCGCGCGCAATCTTGTACGCTCAATCACTCGCGAAAGATTGTGCGTCTAAATGCTGCTATCATAGCTTAGGATCATGACTTGGTATACTGCTTTACATCTTTGCTAGATGATTTATACAGCGTCAAAAGTCAACTATGCCTACACTCAACGGGACGCTAGTGCCTGGAACATTATGGACAGCACCTAAACCATCCTCTTTGCAATCTACCTTATCCACAGGAAAGATGCTACGCGTGTAGTTCCCAAGTAAATTGGTTGTCAAAATTGATATACAAATTATTACAAATCCTCATTTTGATATCAGACCAGTGACGAGATTGGACTAAGTGGATGGATTTTAATCGAATTATCTTCAAAAGCCGACCACAGAACTAGCAACAGTAACTATACCCAGAAGTTCGTGACTACTCACAAAGTTGGCATATTGAGGGGTTGACCTCTGCGCAGTGGGCGAAAGCCTGTAATGTAGGGTTGTGAGTTCTATTCCCGACGCGGAACAAATAAATAAATAAATAACGCTGGACTTTTCACACAGCATTATCTAGCCCCAAAGTAAGCAGAGCTTGTGTTACTAGAATGACTGATATACTACTTATATACTTTTTGTTTGTAAATACATACATATTATAAATAGAAACACCCAGACCCGGGACAAATATCTGTAGGTCATACAAACATTTGTCCCGCGGCGGGGATCGAACCCGCAACCTTCTGCGTCGCAGGCGGACCTTCGCCCACTGCGCCACAGAGGTCGTCAAAAATGTATGACCTGCAAATATTTTTTTACCAAATATAAGTACTATTAGACGTGTGGTTGCCATAACACAAGCTCTGCTTACTTTGGGACTAGATGATGCTGTGTGAAATGTCTAGCATTTTATTTATGAAAGCAGCTTAGTCAGCTCCACACGTATTGACGTCGTCTTTCCTGTGGACCAGGCTGATTAAGCTGAGAGGATGGTTTAGGTGCTGGGCAAGCCTATTCCATCTCAAACAATGTCCCAGGCACTACAGCCTCCCGTTAAGTGTAGGCATAGGTTGCCTCCTGACGCTGTATAAATCATCTAATATAGATGTAAAGGCCTAAGTTTTTTTTTATTTATGAAATCACTATGGCGGGAACTGTTAAAGTCTTGTGGATTCTTGTTGTGACTCTAGTTTTTTTAAACCAATGTGGTGAAGGGTATTTTAAGTGTATGTAATGTTCCTGCGTTTTAAACCCCATACATTTTGGTCTATTGTCCGTACCGAGAGTGAAAACCAAATGTTATACTTCCCCTCATATCAGCCCCACAGTAGTCGATTTACAATATTTAATTTCTAGGGGTAGAATGCAATATTTCACAAATAATTATATTTACAATAAACATTTGAATAATTTTATTGATGGTTAATAAATGTGTTTATCAAAAGACGCGTGTGACATTTTTTTTATGAGTAAAATATTTTTGACTGCTCGCTTTGCTCGCGTACAGTTAACGACAAAAGCCAATAAACAATGTGAGAATTTAGATAATCTTGAAACGGAACCACATCGAGAGTATACATTTAATTTTTTTTAAGGTCTAATCGAATAAATACAAAACTCATTGCACGATCAGATTCGAACCCACGACCTCAGAATTTCAACTTATTAAGGGTATTGTAAGGCAGCTTGGGAAAGTCAAAGCGTCAAAGTACAGTTAAAGCCATTACTTGGTATCAAATTAGCAGCATTAATCATCAACAATAAACCAGCGGATGTACTGACGTGTACACAAGTGTTAAACTTTTAAACGCTTTTAACTTAAATGTTTTCGAATACTAGCGGATCTTACTGACTTCGGCTACAGAGACCTACTACTGAAATGTCACCAATTTTTTTTTTTTGGCGAAATTGCTCTTTACAAATAGATTTTAGTACAGGAAATTAATTGTTGTCTGAGAGACTAAGACGCAAAGGTGGTCCAATTTAGTGGTAACCTGACGGTCAGTACTGACCCTGCGTTTTACGTGGGCGGTTTGACGCGAACACGATTGCGAAGCGAAGCGATGCGATTCGATGCGGCGGGCACGGCGCGGCGCGTCACGTCAGCTGTCCTACGTGCGCGCGAATAGTCCTACATAGTTTACGTCAAATCATACAAAGTGTCAAAATTCGCAAACATTCTGATCGCGTTCGCTTCAAATCGCACCGCGCCCGCTGCGCACCGGTGACGTAGGACACTTCCATAGTAAATTGACTGTTTTTTTTTCGCGTTCGCGTCCAAATCGCCCACGTAAGACGCAGGGTCATGGATGTCATGAAAACCATGCATGCGTACAGAAAACCAGTGACCGCATCCGCATACGTAATATAAAATCTCAAAACAAACTATTGTACTCTGTTACCGACAGTACATGTACGGATAGAGTTTATTAGTAAGAATTATCTAAAATTCCTAAAAATACTTGCTAAATGTAGGATGTTGACTCATGTTAGGAAATCCGTAGGTTCGATGAGCATCGAATCTAGGACATTAATCAATTAGAATAGAATAAAGTTTTATTTTCTCCACATCATATACAAGTTACAATAGGTACTCAAATCTACGTAAATGTGGGTGACAATACGGCTACCCCTCAGCATTTGCTCCAACAGCTCGAGAGTTGGAGCGCTGGTTTTCAGTGGCGCCATACCCGTTGTGGCGCAGCACTTACTGCGACTACTACTTCTTACTTACTTGAATTACTTACCTATATTTGGCGCACTTAAAATCCTTTCACCACACTGGTCCAAAAGAACTAGTGTCATGCTAAAAAGATAATTTAAGTAAAAAGTAATCGGTTTATTCCTATCCTACTGATGATAATCTGAAAGTTGTAAGTATGTTTGTCTTTCAATCACGCCTTAACCAGTAGAGCAATTTGAATGAAACTTGGAATAGTATGTTGGTACCACGAGCGAAGCTGCGGCGGGAACTAGTTTAAAATAAACTTAGGCATTTACATCTATATTAGATGATTTATACAGCGTCAGGAGGCAATCCATGCCTACATTTAACGGGACACTGTAGTGCCTGGGTAATTGTTTGAGATGGAATAGGCTTGCCCAGCAACTAAACCATCCTCTCAGCTTAATCAGCCGCCCACAGGAAATACGACGTCAATACGTGTGGAGCTGACTAAGCTGCGGGTTTCCTCGCGATTTTTCCTTCACCGTTAAGAGCTCGTGTTAAAGCGCATATAGAGTTTAAAATAGTTCAGATTCTTTCTCATAATTAACCAGAGGTTAGTACCTTCGGTTAATCGATTAACTGTGTCTTTATAGGTTGACAATCAATAATACATTCATACATCGGGCTAACGGCTAGGATTACACAATTCCAATTAATAGGGATGAGAAAATGTATCGATGAATTATAGATATCGTAATTCGATAAAATGTGAAATGAGAGAATTATGCGAACGCAACTTTGATATCGATAGACAACGATGGATGTTATCGACTGGTTACTGATGTTACGACCCATGAACTAGTTTAAAATTACCTGTATTTAAGTAGCTAGTCGAAAAAGTTATTGATGCTCGGTCAGGATTCGATTCCAGGATAGGTAAAAAAGTAAAATTATTAGGTCACTTCAAATTTTCTAATTAAACTCAAACTCAACAAAAAGTTAAATCTTGGTTGAATTAACTCAAGGGAGAAATGATTTATTGTTTTTAACTTAACCAAATACGAGTTGAGAAAATAGCTTTGTTTTCTCAAAGTTCTTATTTTCCTGATGAGTTGGATGTTCGGGTTTGCTCCCGGGTCGGACAAATGTTTAGATTCAAATAATTTGTGAGATAGTGACATTAAGAATAATTACGCCTAAATGTTCAGTGTAAACGTATTGGCAATTAAAGCGATCATATTGGACAACCTTTGTGGCGCATGTCGGACGATTGGTTAGGTGAGTTGCAAGTGTTGGGAGTTTGATTCTCGCGGGATAAATTTTGGAATCAAGATCTGTAGAGAAAACATATATGGCGACACTTAGATGTTACGTCATCCATCTTATTAGAAACAATTTTATTTAGAGGTGTTTAATTAAAATTACAATAATTAACTTGTAGTTTGTATATTGTGTTGTATTTGTTCTCTCCAGTTCTCAGCAAATATTTGTTACTTTTTTCATGAATCCTACTTTGAGAAAAAAAAAATGTTTATAAATGTCGATTGTCTAAGTATTTTTGTCTAAATCATCGATACTATCCCATCACTATCAGATCCATTATAATAGGCGTTTTGTTTACAATGCGTAGGGGAACCCTCCTTATCTAAAAACGAATTACACACCTCAAAAACTACACACGAAAACACACCGTAACTTGTAACAGATAAGAGCGAATTTCCGTTACAACTCTAACAGCTTCCGCGACTCTTGGCACTAAACGTGCTAAGTGGCTGTTAGTGGTAAAGTGAAATGGACTGTACAACAACAAAGTTAAAGGTCAAATTGGCCTGCGGTTTGGTTAGGATTTATCGTGTCTTGACTTAGATGTGTGTTTGGAGAAATCAATAGTGTTTCTGTCATCTAGAGGATTTTTTCACTGAGCTTTCGTGTCATTGGTTATTTCTTTGTCACTAAGTTTAAATGTGTTTTCCTGTTGTGTATGTAGCCAGGTTGCAAGTGTCACTTGTCAAGTGTCACAATCAGTCTCTAATAAACGGATCTAAAGAGCACACGGCGTATTATTCACCAGTGGCGACGAGGATGGGATTTTTACATTAGTGGGATCCAATCCAACGTAAAGGACAAAGTTTGTATGGGTCAGTGGCCAGGAGGTATTAGGCCGCCTTAAGGCCTCCGTCATGGCTTAACGCCTTAAATTAGCCGGGACCGACATTTTAACGTGCTCCCCGAAGCACGGAAGCGCTCAGATGAAAATACCACGCAAAGGACTTATAGAAGACTAGATTAAAATGCTTAGATAAATAGTATACTCGTAAAATAGGTAGAAAAATATCTAAATAATGGTGAATCTGTATCAATATTTGTTGCGCGTCTTAAGAGTTACGGGATAAACATAAGTACCTAATACCTACAGGTAAAAGCTAATACTAATTTGTTATACTTTTACATTTTATTACTACATATTTAGGCACGAAAGGAGCCTCTTTGAGGCGCACTTAAAATCCTTTCACCACACTGATTTGACAGAACTGGTGACACAATAAGAAGAAGAAGAATTACTACATCTCTATACAGGGTGTAAAAAGACTGCTACCGAAAACTGAGGGATTGCAATCAGTCCATGATTCTGAACATATTTATCGAAAAAAAACTCAAAAAAATTTTTGACTTAGCTACGTAATTTTTTTTATTTTGCTACTAGTACAACATAATAAGACCATACCTACCTAATAATTTCATTTATAAAAGAAAAAAACAATTAAAACTCAAAATCCAGCAATCTACGTATAAAAACGCGCCCAGTACATACGCAAACAATGATCTTCAAACGCTGTTTTCTCCGGATATAATGATTTTTTCGGAAAATCCTTTTGGATTTGGTTGTGTTTTGGGATGCTGTACCTACCCCTTTCGGCTTCGGTAGACGTCTTTTTACACCCTGTATATAAAAATGAATCCCTATATCCCTTGGTCACGCCATCACGCGTGAACTGGCTGGACCGATTTCACTAATTTTTTTTTGTTGTGTTTGTTATTGTCAGGAGAAGGTTCTTATGACAGAAAAAAATTAAAAAATTGCGCGGAAAAAATGAGTCATGCGCAGACGAAGTCGCGCGTGTCAGCTAGTAAGTAATAAAATGTAAACGGGGGTATATGGGACGTTATTTTCTTCAGTCCGCGTCATGCAGGGCGGCGTTTTAGTCAGTGACAGTCACATGGTTCATGCCCAGATTTTAAACTTCTGTAACTATGAACTGAACAATGTGCTGCTTATTATAAAAACGTAAAACCTTAGTTGAACCCCATGTTGACACATGTCAAAACTGTTACCACAAAAAAGTTTTCTATGTACGGGTATTTAAAGATCGTTTTTCTAGGAAAAGTTTTTTAGTTAGACTTGGTCTAAACTCGGCTCATTTTCTTGTAATAAGCCCCTTTAAGTTTGTACTATAGTAAAATATCATTGCGCTAGGCCAACACATCCTTTAATAACCATCGCCCTACATAGAATAAATTGAGCAGTGTTGTTGCAACCGAAAAAGTGTTGTCAATTCAAACTTCGGTTAGTTATTAGGGTTGTCAGTAACATCTTTTATTTTTGACGTGAAAACTTCTTTAGCCGCGTTATTCATTTTTCAGATGGTGAAAAAATATCAAAATATCACGTGACTGTTACCGTGTTACGATACTCATCTCTACATATTATAATTTCGTCTTCTTCGTATCTTCACAAGTCTTTTTGTAAAAGTGGCCGCCTCGGGTGAGACTGCCCCGAGTTCAAATCCCAGTGGGATAGTAACTTTTTGCACTTTATTTTTTTTTTGTACTTTTTTATATTTTAGAACGTCGCCGAAACCTCGTTCAAGGTTTCACTTCTGTTGGCACTCCCGGAGTGCCACAATTTTTTTTATGAACAAAAAAATACTGCATGTTGACCTGTAGCACAAGGCACTGTAAGCATTATTTCAAATCGTTTTAAGATTTGTATGACGTAAGTGTAGATCCTTTTGAAGATGTCTTAGGGGATAGTCAGAGGCATGTCCAAATACATATTTGATACATACATAAGTGACAGGTTGCAAGCTCATCGCCTCCTATAAGAATACTAACTGGTTTCCTCACGATGTTTTACTTCACCGTTTAGAGAACATGCTAATTTTATTTCGGAATCTAAAATACATTGATGCACGGACTGAATTCGAACTTGCAACCTTCGGATTAAAAGTGGGAGATCCAGCAAACCAACACGGTTCGAGTACAATCTATAGGCGGATAGGATCGTTGTATAAGTAATTTCGCTTAGTAGAGGCGAACGGGTTTCTTAGGCCAAAGGCTCAACGATCTAATAGCCCGGACCGACGTGTTCTCCGAAGCACGGCTATGCAACACCACGAGCTCTTATGACAACCCTGCATTGTATCGTCAACCGCGCCAATTCCAAACTCAATTAAACTGTGGTCTGTCGCGCGCCACAGAGATGCTGACTATGTTGACTAGCTCATGTTATGACTAGCTTTTCAATATAGTACACTATCGGCAGGTTTCTCGCAGTGGCGTAACTTGGTAGCCAAGGGCCCTGGTGCAAAATAAACTGGGGCCCTATTATTATTATTAGTGATGGCGTGGCTTTCATATCACTGCGGCCATGAAGACCTATTGTGATCGCCACTTTCAAGTCGCCCCTTGAGGCGGGGCGTTCATAGTTCACTACCAAGCCCTACTGCTAACAGAAACTGGGGCCCTAACTGAACGGTTTAGGTTTTATCAAGTCAAAATATGTAGGGTATGGCAAAACGTAAACCTATTTTGAATTTTTGTAAAAACTTGAACCAGCCCCATCAGCGTTTGTCTAGGTACTGGAGAATCCATACTAATATTGTAAATGTGAAAGTAACTCTGTCTGTCTGTCTGTTTGTTACGCTTTCACGCCCAAACCGCTGAACAGATTAAGCTGAAATTTGGCTTAGTTAAAGGTTGTATCCCAGGGAAGGACATAGGCTACCTTTTATCCCGAAAAAATGAAAAAATCCCAGGGGACCGCGGGTCACACCGCGGGAGCGCAGCTAGTAACATATAAATGACAGACATAATGTGGATAAAAGTTACTTTTCGAAACAAAACCTTCCAGACTCAGAGTCCAAGGGCCCCTTGAGCTTGGGGGCCCCGGTGCACAGCACCGCCTAGCCCTCCGATAGCTACGCCACTGGTTTCTCGAACGCATCATCATTCAATAAAATCATCTTGAAAATTAACTGATCATTGGTCAAATCTGTCATTTGAGAATTGAGAATGAAGACCAAGTATTCCAGATTAGCAGCCTTTAGACGCACAATCTTTCGCGAGTGATTGAGCGTACAGGATTGCGCGCGGGAAAGCCTGCACGCAATCGCGAGTGATAATTTTGATGCTACGCGTTCTTTCACGCGCGATTACTCGTTAGTTCTTGTCAAAACGCTATCGTGCGGGAAAGCCTGTACGCGCAATCGCGAGTGATAATTTTTTTTGAAACTTGAAGCTACGCGTTCTGTCACGCGCAATTGGCTGTATCGTTGTGCGCATAAAGGCTGCTATTTCATCGGTTTGTCAATTTGAAATGCGTTCGAGAAACCGGCGTATTTAGGCATTCGTGAAGTAGGTTTCAATGAATAGAGAAAAAACCTACCTACTTACAGTATTTAGAACAGGAATAGAATGACCTTGGTCATGAAACTATTCTACGTGATCCCAGTGGTCCTAATGAATAAATGATTTTTGACTTTGACTGATGCGCAGAAATGTTGTTTAAATAAGTGTCTTCGAGGGTAGGTATGTACCTACACCTACCTACTACCACAGTATAGTAAGCACAACGGATCTTTAGCTCTCTGAAGTTAGGTGCAATAGACGATTGCGCAGGTTTGGTAGAGTAAGCGAGATAGCACGATTTTAGGCGTCATCAAAAATGGGTTCTGCGCAGCTACTTCAGAGAGCTAAAGACCGATTGTGCGTGTTGTATATGTACTACATTAAAACATAGCCCCAAGTTCACACTAACATACAAGTCGAATACATTGGAACTATTTGCAACTTCAAAACATCATTAAATAAGAAATTCATTAGTTTTCTCATTTAAATCCAAACTAAAGAAATACTTGTTGGATTCACAAAAATCACTTCAATAGTCGTTCGTTGTTGCATAGGTAGGTATATACCTACTTACCTGTAATTGTGCAATGATTTTATTGTTTATTTAAAGTGTACCTAATAATAATTTGAAAGTACTGTAAGTGACCTGATTCCTTGATGTCTTTTTAATTTTTTTTTATTAACTAATAAGATAATTATGCAATAAGACGCGTGACGCAGCAAGTGCTGCGCCACAACGGGTAAGGCGCCACTGAAAACCAGCGCTCCAGCACTCTCGAGCTGTTCGAGCAAATGCTGAGGGGTAGCCGTATTTTCACCCACATAAAATTGTATAGATTTAAGTACCTATTTTGTAACTGTGTATATGTGGAGAAAAAAAAACTTTATTCTATTCTATTCTATTCTAAATACCAGTTTCCTACAATACAAGTTCTTCTTCAAGCTAGGACATTTTGAAGGAGCTAATTCTACAAAATTAGCTCCTTCAAAATGTTACCTAAGTACTTAGATAGTACTTGCTTTAGGTGTAAACAAAGTAAGAAATAAGAGTGTATACTTGTAGAATACATGTTTGTGTGAACGGAATGAGCATACTCACAAACTGTTATATTCATATTATACTAGCTGACCCGCGCGCGCCTTCATCTGCGCATTGTTTCGTCAACGATCTTTGGAACTGCCTTGCACAACCCCTAAGGGGAGTTTTTCAATTTAGAGTGAATCGGATCAAAGAATAAAATTTTCCATATAAACTGGACCACCCTGTATACCATTTTTCTGTCATAAGAACCTTCTTACAATAACAAACACAACAAAAAATAATAGTGAAATCGGTCCAGCCGTTCACTCGTGATTGCGTGACCAAAGGATACAGGGATTCATTTTTATATATAGAGAATATAGAGATTAGTAAATTTTGAATCCACAGAATCTGTTACCTACAGCATCATTAAGTAATTATTATTTTTGTTATTTTCAGGTAAGTCTAGACAAAATACCAAGAATCGCTTCAAACAAGTTCGAAGTAAGTTTGATTTTGTAGGTACCTAATGTAATTAATTTTAGTACTTACTTATTATTATTTTTTATCAATTTTTAACCTCTCGGGACTATGGAGTCCCAGGTCTTATTTTTGTAATAATAATAATTATTTAATAATAATATAAGTCCCGACAAATATCAATAATTACTTTAAACAACGAAGTAAGTAATTAATTTTATTTTAGTGAGTTATCAAATATTAATAATTTATAAGCACTGGTGGTCTAGTGGCAGTGGCCCCGGTGGTGCACCAATGAGTTTTGCTACCGAAAAACTTTGTGTACACTACTGCCAGTACTCTCAAACGGTGAAGGAAAACATCGCGAGGAAACCAACATGTCGTAGAACCTACAAAGTCCGAAAACATGTGTCAAGTGCACGAAAGGCGCACTTAAAATCCTTTCAACACACTGGTTCGAAAGAACTATTGACACTATAAGAAGAATTTATAAGTGAGACTAGCTGACCTGACAGACGTTCTGTCAAATGCATGACAATAAATAAAGTTAGTTTTCTTAAATTTTCTAATTTTTCACGCAACTTTCTTCATCATCATCATGTCAGCCATCTAGTGTCCACTGCTGAACAAAGGCCTCCCCCATCGATTTCGACTTTTTTCATAAAGCGAGTGAAATAGCGAAATCGGTCCAGCCGTTGACGCGTGATCCCGTCACCAAGGGAAATAGGGGTTCATTTTTATAAATAAGAAAAGCTAGATAAGTTCATTCCTGAGCTAAAAAAGACAGCAAATACTCATAAAATCACAAGAAATTTCAATTCCCCTTATTCCAGTTCATTTGTAAGAATCACCATAAAATAATAGAACCGTTAAAATCATGTTTTTATTCAGTCCCAAGCTTCATATCATTACATACATATTCAATTGATCTACGTACAAACAAAATGGCCGTTCGGGTCGCTCTATTAAATTAAAGAAATTGCTGCTAAGAAATTCTACGAGTACTAAGTAGAAATAAATCTGAAAGAACAGTATGTTTGTTTGTTTAACGCCTTAGGTGGACTGATTTTGATGAAACTTTGTAGATTGGAATATTGTGATTTAAAACTGGTAAACTTTTTGGACGTCCGGCGGCTAGATGGGTCGTTGATATTATCAAAACAGCAGGTCGTACATGGGTCAGACTGGCGCAGGATAGGGAAGGTTAGCACAAGCGAAGAGAGGCCTATGCCCAGCAGTGGGATGAAAAAGGCTTCGGATGATGATGATGATGATGAAACTTTTTAGATATCGTTTCTAGCTCACACTTAAGCAAGCAGGTAAGTCAAAGTACTTAAGTACTTTTATGCAGAAAACTTTTTAAATATTTGCTTGTAGCCACAGCAAACCGTGTTTGTTGTCCTGGTTCTTCACGGCATTGCTCGCGAAGGAACAGGAGTAGAATCATCTAGTTTTAAGACGTTTCAAAGTAATCCCAGCGGTCCTACTGAATAAATGCTTTTTGAATTTGACTTTGACTTATGCTTGTAGCAAACAAGTTTCTAACATGTTGCTTTCAAGTCCCAATGTATACAACTTGTTTGTTGTTGTTAACGTGTGATATGCGCGATTCAAAGACAAGAATAGGTACACCCAAACTTTTGATTATTAATCTAATACCTACTTACCTAATTTGAGTGAAAAAGCCATGTTGGTCGAATGGGGTTGTGCCTCGTCTTTCAATCTGAAGGTCGTGGGTTCAAATCCCGGCCGTGCATCAATGGATTTTTCGTTTCGTAAAATTCGAAAACATCGTGAGGAAACCCGCAGCTTAGTCAGCTCCACACGTATTGACGTCGTCTCTCCTGTGGGCGGCTGATTAAGCTGAGAGGATGGTTTAGGTGCTACAATCCTCCATCTCAAGCAATGTCCCAGGCACTTCAGCGTCCCGTTAAGTGTAGGCATAGGTTGCCTCCTGACGCTGTATAAATCATCTAATATAGATAAAGGCCTAAGTTTTACTTACCTAATGCTCCCAAACTTTCGATATTAACAATAGAACCTAGCATGGTCGAAAAGGCCTTCTTTCGACGAAATAGACGCTTTAAAAGATGTCCCAGTAAATTATAAATGAATGTGCGTGACACCTAAACGTTACGTTCTCCCCAAGGCTACATCCCTAGCAGGGACATGAGAAACCACAAAGGAATACATACCCCTAAAAAGAATTATAGACAATTAGTACTAAAATAGTGTGATTACAGCAACATTGAATGTACTATACTATTTTCAAACGCGTTCACGCTATAACCATAAAATGGAATGTCGTTTGATATTATATATTTTTTTATATTAGACTAGCTGAGCTCCCGCGGTGTTACCCGCGGTTCCTCGGGATTTTTTTATTTTTTTCGGGATAAAAAGTAGCCTATGTCCTTAACTATGCCAAATTTCAGCTTAATCTTTTCAACGGTTTAGGCGTGAAAGCGTAACAAACAGACAGACAGAAATACTTTCACATTTATAATATTAATATTATAAATCAAATTTATTTACAGAAACTAAGCTACTACATATTTACATATATTTACAAAATACAACAGGATTAGTCAAGCTATCTAAGGATCGTTAGAAACGATCTATAGATAGCTCAACTGATCCAGGTCACTGTCAGTCGGAAGCGTGCCCAAAACACTGGCGGCATTACCACGCTGGATGGCAATGCTGATCCTTTGAGCCAAAAATGTGCCAGCTCTCGGATCACGCGTCGCTTCGACCAGACGCCCTGAAAGAATTTTGAAAACCCGAAGGGCTCCAGAACCCCACGGACCTAGGGTCTCAACCCCAAATGGTTCAAATATATAAACCCTATCAAGATTTATATATTTGCGCCTTTTGAGATCCTCAGCCGAATCTGCCTCCGCGCCAGGCCTAACGGAATTAATATTATTAGATATTAGTGCCGTGTAGATATTAGGCCAGTGGTTGAAATTTTGTCAATTTGACATTGACAGATTTATATTTATTTACGAAGAGTTCCGACGCAATTGTTTCAGTGTCTATGTGAACAATGAATGTTTCTGCGTTTAGAATGATAATAATAAATGAATGAATTCTATTTTAAAATTTTGTGTTGGCTCATAAATGGAACGTGTTTCGTATATTTTTAACCTTATTTTGAAAAGTAAATTATCATTAGTCTACCAAATTCGTGACCAAAATGACCCAACGACTACATTTTGGTGTTAAAATTATAAGTTCTTTCAAACTAATAAATAATTTTAGTTATGTCCGCCTCGAATCACTTGTAAAAATTTGAGTTAGAAATTTAGAAAAAAGACTGGCATAATGTAAAGTTGAATTTCATTTTGGTTTTTATATAATAAAAATTTACATCACAAACATTCACTTCAATTTACTTATTTCTTTAGGTAAGTATATAAATTATATTCTAGTAGCAATTGCTACGAACAGACCAACAGTAGTATAATGCATAAATACATAATGACGTTTTCACTTGCATTACGGGACCCTATTTCGTGTCGACAATATGTCGCCTATCCTTTGTCTTTTGAATAAGCTTATATGGCGAATTGAGCTTTATTGTCGTGGCTTTAGGTACAATTTCGCATCGTAAAATAAAGGTAGTTTTAGTACTATAGAGTAAAGGAGTTTTTTTTATTAGACTGGCAACTGCTACTGCCCGTAGCTTGTTGTGGTAAATGAAACGTAGAGTAAGTTCGTATGAGTCAGTGGTCCTCTTGTGCCGGAATTAGCCTCCGTCTAACCACTTAAGCACGGAAATGCTCCGTTGAAAATGCCACTAGCGGTCACCCATCCACTTTTACCGCTTGGAACGATCTATCAAGAACGACTGTTTGGGGGCAGATACAGAGTACTCGCCTCGCTAAGGTTTGCCCAACTGGCACACTTACCTTAGGGCCTACAGTTATAGTCGGAAAGTTCTATGTAGGCTATATGTGGCCAGAAATGTTGCTTGCGCGATGCAGGCTTTCAATACTTTTTGCGTGTTTCCAGCGCCACCTAGTGGTAGCTCCGAAGTACGTCGCTGTAATTGACATCTCTGGAAGTTCAGCTTGTAGTTCAGGCGATGGTAGATAGAGGTCGCCACAACTGCAAGCTACACATCAAGCTCTTCAGTAGTGATCCTTATGTTTGAGTACTGTTTATTATTCTGCGACAAATGCGTGAACGACCCTCACTCGGTGATTAATGATAGGTAAAAAGTATTGACTGGACGTAGCCATGTTCAGTATTGTACAGTTCGCCCAACGGATCTAGGCATTCGTGAAGTTAGCCGTTGTCTGCGTTACCCATATTGTTATACAAAATTGTGTTCTGCGCAGACAAACGGCTAACTTCACGAATGAGATTGACGAAGTGTAATGAGTTCGATTCCCATGTAGGACAAGTTTATGGATCAGTTCTATTTTTAAAATAGTTAACTTTTCCGGGAAAAAAGTAGTCTCTAGATTATAATTTATCTCTGTGACATATTTCATCCAATTTAATTCAGTAGTTTTTTGTGTGAAAGATTACAAAATTTTGCATTTTTATTATTGGTAGTAGGTATAATAATTGGCATGTTGTGCGGTATTAGGTACTTACTTACTTGGAATACTTACCTACTGGCAAGTGCAATATGTTTTTTTTTTAATTTCTACCATGGCGTCGACTGCCCATTGGATCAATCAAGAGCAACACCATTATTTTAGCGGATGTATTTTCAAATCTGACTAAGTAAGTTCGTATGAGTCAGTGGCCAACTCTGGTGACGTTTTTAGGCCGCCTTAAGGCCACCGTCATGGCTTAACGGCTTGAATAGCCGATACCGATAATTTCACGTGCCCTCCGAAGCACGGAAGCGCTCAGATGTAAATGCCACTGGCGGTCACCCATCCACTTACAGACCGTTTCGAACGTTGCTCAACTTCGACGATCTATCAAGAACGGCTAAGCAAGCACGACCACGAGCGCTTCCAATCTCACTGTTTGGTAAGTATTATTATTATTATTTAATAGAAATTACAATAACAAAGAAGGATCGAGAAAAGTTGATGGCGTTTGAGATGTGTTGGCGTAGAATGGAAAAAATCAGCTGGACGGAGAAGATAACCAATATGGAAGTTCTGCGTAGAATCAACGAAGAGAGATCGCTATTGCAAGTTGTCGAGAACAGAAGGGGAAAGATGCTCGGCCATCTTATACGACATGACAGTTTAATTAAGAACATTATAGAAGGGAAAGTGGAAGGAAGAAGAGGAAGGGGAAGACCGAGGATAAGCTACATGAGCCAAGTGAAGGAGAAGGTAGCTATCATGTCGTATAAAGAGGTCAAGGAAGCAGCCCTGGAAAGAGATACATGGAGAGGGATTCATCAGTTGTGCCGACAAGGAGTAAATCCTTAAATAAGAAGAAGAAGAATAGAAATTCAACAAAACTATCAGGCCACAATACGCCTACAACTCAATCTGTTGCTAACTGATATGACGTTGCGGTTTTGACCCCATCGAGTAACGAATCTTTGTCATAATTAACTTTGGTTTTGTTACGCACTACGTTGAAAACGCTGCGTTTTTTTGAAACGAAAATACTCTTAAACTTCCTCCGATACTATTAAGTGACCAGAGTCAGAGACAAATTTAAAATGCTTTTACCTTATATCACGCCTAGATTTTGCAGCCTTAATTTTTTTAAATGGGTAAGTATATTTTTTTAAATTACAATTGGTATAGAAACGCTGAATGGATTTGGATAAAAAATTGTTACTTACTATATTTTTTTTTTTTATGGAAGAGGGGGCAAACGAGCCTGTGGCACACCTGATGGTAATTGATTACCACAGACAACTGCAGCATCAAGAAGCACTGCAGATCTTTACTGCAGATTTATATTAGTTATTATATTATAATTTGTTACTATACACTAGGCTACTTTTTATCTCTTGAGAGAGTTTAACCGTGTGAAGTGTGTAATTACATTATAACTAGCTACGGCGCGCGGCTTTGCCCGCGTGGTACCAACATTTTGAATAGCCTATATGCTATTCCAGGTCACTATCTAATCTACGCTTATTCCAAGTTTCATCTAAATCAGTTCACTGGTTTAGGCGTGATTGAAACACAAACATCCAAACAAACTCACAAACTTTCAGCTTTATTATATTAGTGGGATAGTGGGATGCTTAGTATAAATCAAAAAGTTTTGATAATTCAATAGTTATTTTAATCATGCTATCAAGTTCTTCTGCATTAAGGTGTAAATGTTACAAAAACCTTTTACAAAAAGGCGACCTTTAAAACGCGGCGTGAACAAACCCAGTGCGTACCCGCTAGTTAGCTCCTTGTCCCCACAGTTTAACTTCAGCAAGTCATCGCATTGATTAAATACACTGACATATTATCCTAATTTATTTCTACACAGATTGAAAAAAAAACTTATAGATTGATAATATTATGAAAGTCATCGGCGCAGTTATGTGACACTGCACGGTCATAATATATGGATGGGTGACCATTATTGGCAATGGCAACTGAGCACTTCCTTGGAAAAAGCACGTAAATTACTAAGGTATTTGTGATATGAACTGAGCGCTCATTCGTCCATGGAGCGCTCGCAAGCTAACGCACACAGAAACAACGTGAATGTGCATTACACACACAATGAAAACCAACTCGCCTTCGTGATATAGCACAACTGTACTTAAAATAAATAAAATAAATAAATAAAAAATGCTGGACATTTTCACACAGCATCATCTAGCCCCAAACTAAGCAAAGCTTGTACTGTGGGAACCAGATAACTGATATACTACTTATATACTTTTTGTTTGTAAATACATACATATTATACATAGAAACACCCAGACCCGAGACAAATATCTGTAGGTCATACAAACATTTGTCCCGCGGCGGGGATCGAACCCGCAACCTTCTGCGTCGCAGGCGGACCTTCGCCCACTGCGCCACAGAGGTCGTCTAACTACATCAAAATACATCAAACGACCGGCTTCTTTCAAAGGATGGCACATGGAGATTTATATAGATCGCATTAAATATTCATATTTACTAGAGACTCGGCCACGGCTACGCTCATTGGATTGTAGGTACTTTTACATAATTATCCGCCCGTGCTCGACCATAGATGCAATGCAAGATGACACCCAAAGTTCCTATAATTTTAACAGTTCCTATGTCCATCTTAAAAATCAATTCTAAATTGGTAAGATTTTTTTTGATGAGTTTACAGAGATACCTTTCAACAAAAAACTTTAAGTACTTACTTACCTCTTTATGCCTTTGCTATCTTGCTTAGCTTTTTGAATTTTACTAACTTTACTTTTAATTTTACAACTAAGTTAGTTAAGAAATTAGCCTAAGTTAGATCTAAGATGGATCACCTAAAAAAGCTAGGCCCTAAACCGTGTTTGTTGCCCTGGTTCTTCACGGTATTGGTCGCGAAGGAACAGGAGTAGAATCACCTAGTTTTAAGACGTTTCAAAGTGATCCCAGCGGTCCTACTGAATAAATGCTTTTTGACTTTGACTTTGACTTAATACGAGTATTAGTGTAAGTAAACAAAGATGAAGAAAAATATCAAAGTATATAAGCATTTTATGCAGTAGAACCGCTAGGATCACTTAAAATAGTCTCAAAACTAGGTGATTCTCAGCTACAAGTTAAAAAAAATTGTAGCTAAATAAATTTGCAATTTTTTCTAGCAACACTAAGGGGACAAAATCAGTGCCTCTTGTAAAAAAGGGGTTAAGCCGAGTTAATTTCTTTTATTTGTATTGCACCATTGGCAACTATGCAGTCAGATAAATAACTTAATTAAGAAAAGGACATAAATCTAACTGCATCCTAACCTGGTTTTTCCAATTACATCAAAGGCAAGTCTTTGCATATGTCTCGACTGCTTGAAGAGTTACCTAACGACTAAATTTTGCAACTTAAAAAAAACAATTAAAATAAATCTCAAACATAAGCATAATTTCAGTTATTAAAAAGGTTAAACTCGTGTGTTTTTCCAAAACATTTTGAATTCAGTTGAAAATAACTGGTTTTCTGGCAACTTTCTACTAAAGGTCTAGCTACTGAGATAATGGTACCGTTGGCAATACCGTGAAACAGGGCAACAAACAAGTTTTGGGGCCTAGCGCACTTTTAGGTGAACTTAAAACGAAATAGTCAAGTTCCAGTGGGGAAATCTTGAAGAAACCAACCAGCTTAGTCAGCAAAAATGACACCAATATCTCCAACTCACTGTTGCCTCACTCACCAACGTTTTTCATGCTGGAGTATTTTATTTCCTTCGAACAACAGATGTTAGTTCAAAATTGAAGTCTCATCGTGGTAATTGTTATTTTTGGGGCTCAAAGTACCAATTGAAATGGATTTAAGCTACTTCGTACACTTCGATGGTCAAGGGCTACGGTTGGGGTTCGATAAAAATAGCTTTATTTGTTTTCAAAAACGAAATAAAAAGAAAATAGCTTGATAAATAAACATTACTTTTGTATTTGAACTCCTACGCAAGAAATATATGAATCTGTGATATTTGCGATTCTCACTACCCCCTTTGAAGAATTGGACCAAAATACGCGACTTTTTATTTCTGTTTATTGAGGACCGAAAGAATCAGAATCACGATTGTAGACACGACTTCGACAGCAGACAAAGATTGTAAGCATTCATCATCATCTTCAAACCTGCTCATCCCACCGCTGGGCAAAGGCCTATCTACATAATATACATAACGTTGGGAGTTTTTATTCCCAACGACTCCATTGGTTTGCGTAGTGGGGTCGTTGGGATTTTTTAGTCCCAACTACCCCACGAGTGGGGTGGTTAGTGGGGTAGTTGGGAATAAACCATCTTCGTGTCTGTGCCAATTATGCCCATGTGTTCGGCGAATTTCAAATGTCGATCCATCTCAAATGAATCTTTAAAATAATAATAAATAATAAATAATGCTGGACTTTTCACACAGCATCATCTAGCCCCAAAGTAAGCAGAGCTTGTGTTATGGGTACTAGATGACTGATATACTACTTATATACTTTTTGTTTGTAAATACATACATATTATACATAGAAACACCCAGACCCGAGACAAATATTAGTATATTACTTTGAAAGTATAGTTAGTTTATATCCGTTCACAAAAGTCAGGTTTAAAAGTATTAGCATAGTACTGGTTTTAGTCTATAAAGTTGTGTTATTAGACGATCCTGCTGGTGTTGTCAGTAAGTTATGTTTGCCTGGGACTCGAGAGTCACCGAGAAAACCGGTAGCGTTGGCACAGCAGGGTTTAAATCTAACGGTGGTATTTTGGAATGAATGGAACTGAATGAATGAATGATTGGAGACGAGTATCTTTGTAAAAACAGCGTTTTGAATTAATAATTTGAGACTGGTAGCTGTGTGAAAAAAACGTTTTCATATAACGCCGGGCTTTTGAATTGAAACTGAATGAATGATTGGATACGGGTAGCGTTGGCAAACCTTCGTATCCTTATTTTATCCATCATATCATTCAATTCTCTAAAAAATATTTCGGAAATAGTGTGAGTCCAAGGTATAGTCATATTTAAAATCTTCCTTATACCGTGTCAAAGGTACATCTGTATCTACACTTTTTGCTCATATTAATGGTTTTGCAAACGCCCCTGGTCACTTAGAAGTATTGCGTTGGCGCGAGGGCCCATAAAAATATAGGAAACGCGAATACATTATTATTTATATCCTTCCCCGACAGAGGGCACTAGCGTCACTGTACGTACGTCTCTTGTAATGGAAATTATACTTTATTACCTGGACCTTTGGTGTTAGATTGCTTTCATTTATGAAATACGACGCAATTTTCTTAAATGTACTTTTTATTTCTATAAATATGATTATTTACTTTGTAAAATAAAGTATGTCAGTGTCAGTACCTACTGAAAATTTTATGTCTTGCTGCTTCGCATATTTTTTTAAATTCGAAATAAATCGTTTGCGTTAATACATATACACGCCTGCTACTAATATGGATTTAGATAAAATTTGACCTAGTGATATATTATAGTCTGGAATAACACTAATTTTATCCCGAAAAAGTAAAGTATTTGAAATATACCGAAAAGCGCAGCTAGTTTTGATATAGGACACTCATTATCACATTTAAGTATTACATAGATGTGTATATATATTTTGTATCACTTAGGACAAAAATATGCTAAGCCAAAGTGCATTTCAATTAGACAACAAAATGATAACAATACAAAATGACAGATGTCAAACGCAACATATTACAAAATAATATGTCGCATTTGACTTGTTGCCTCTCTACCTAAAATGACATTCATCCTTATTGGTGTAATATTGGTACGTTACTAAATATTAGTTATTCCGTCACCCATTTTACGACTCTTGCTGCGACAAGGTAACGTTGTCAATTTCGAAAATGAAATTATATTTTATTGGATGTTAACTTAAAATACATTTGTAGGGTAGTTACCTATTTTAGAATTCACTTTGACAGTGAAGTCCCTATTACTTTGCATTTCGATTCCTAGTAATGCTTAAAAATATTAGTTAATTTATAAAATATATGAAAATGTTGTATTTTTTTCTAAGATCTGATGATTCAGATGTTTTTTTGTGTTTTTTCTGTGTTCCAGTAGTAGTGTATACGAATTTATCTAAAGGGCGATACAGACGGTGAAGATAGTACAACATTTTATCATAAGATAAAATATCGCTCGCCATACAATCACTATGAGGCATCACACACGGTTAAAATAATATATATTTTCGTGTGATTGTATAGCGAGCGATGTTATAGTAAGTATCTTCAATTTTCACCGTCTGTATCGCCCTTAATGCAGGCGGAGCCGCCGGTGGAAAGCCTAATACATTATTTTTCTCCCCCAAACAAGCAATGCTTGGGGTGGCAAAACAACCGTCAAAAATAACGCCTTGTCTGAAATCGGCTTAAGTATGCCCGTCTGCATTCGTCTTTAATGCTTAATGCTTGTCAAATTTGACATGAACAATATCATTGACAGCGACTTACAGTTACAAAGCGTAAAATCGTATAAAAAAGTGCACGAAAGTAGCCACACACACGCACGCGCACACACACACACACACACACACACACACACACACACACACACACACACACACACACACACACCCACGCACACAAAATAATTAATAGCACGAACGAAGAAGATACTGAGTTGACGGTTTAGTGCCTTGATTTAAAATTTCTACCGTGCCTTGGAGATACGGTCGTGAATTCATGATCCTAAGTCGTATACGTCGTAGGTATAACATGGAACTCCCTGGCGTGTTGCAAGCTTGCAGCTTACATTAATACCATCACAAAACTAATATCTCAATATCGACTTCTTAATCTTCAATAAAACCCTTGGAGAGCTTTCTGGTCCTATTAGCTGGACAAATGAGAGCACTGGTGGTCTAGTGGTAGTGGCCCCTTCCGATCGTAAGGTCGTGGGCTCAATTGATAAATTGATGTGCAGTATGCCAGTACGCTCAAACGGTGGAGGAAAACATCGTGAGGGAACCGGCATGTCGTAGAACTTAAGTTCGAAATGTGTCAAGTGCACGAAAGAAGCCTCTTTGAGGCGCTTAATCCTTTCACCACACTGATTCGAAAGAACTGGTGACACGATAAGAAGAAGAAGCTGAACAAATATACTAACTTCAAAAATCAATTGTACACGGCGGTACTAGGCATTCGTGAAGTTAGCCGTTTGGAATAGTAAGTGCTTTTTCATGGGAAATCGTCTTCTGCGCGAAATGGCCAAGTTCACGAATGCCTAGATCTGTTGATCACACACACATATATAAATTACTAGCTAACAATCTCATATATTTTTTTGGAACGAAGTTCCTTTTCGGACGGTATCGAAGAAAAAAAGACAGGCTGGAAAAATAATGTTCCATTTTACCGTCACGACACATGTATATGTCAAATCGTCACAGCGCGAAATGCGCAGCCGCGATACAGTCCATAAATTGTTACATTGTTAGTACGGAAGAGCGTTTCTAGGATACCTAATTGATAATTAATTTAATACATTCCCAGTATAGAAAAGTACTCTTTGGTTCCAACCGAGTGTTCCGCGACCGTACTTTTTTTTATTTTTGTTTGTGCGTACGTTTGATGCGTATCTTTATCATTAAGTTTGCCTGAGTGTTTATTGTTTATAATGTCTCACCACGCGCGATTCTAAAATCATAAAATATTTTTTACAAATCTAAATAACACCCAACAAAAAAGCGCTTTTTATTAAAACCATGCAGTTCGTGTCTATTCTCTTTGCAAGAAAGAGATCGCTGGGGGACGTCATAATAAACTTATAAAAATAAGTAGACGGAATAATTATTGTATTGTGTTTCTGCACTCATCAGAATTGTATTCATAACTTTTTCAACCGCCGACGCATTAAAAAAATAACAGAAAAAAATTGACAATGACTTATCTTAGAAACGTAAAATATGGGTATGAAACGGTAGCGTTTTTTGCTCTTCAAATGTTCTATGTCAAAATGCATTCCATTTTTGAATTCAACAGAATTTTTTTTATGTCAAAGTAACGCTTGCATTGATCAAAGAAGCGTTTTATTTAACAAAAAAAATGCAAGCTACGCTACAGTTTCAAGCGAGATCAATACCCATTGCCAAACTAAGCTAAAACTAGATAAAGATATAGGCAAATTAATCTACAAATAGTACGGTCAGCGACAGAAGTTCATGAACATTTGATTCTTCAATATCATCGAAGTTCGTAGAGTTTTAGATATAACTTCAGCTTACATTGGATGTTTTGCCTTGCACCATTACTATTATGAAAAAATATTATCAAATCGACTTTGACTTTGACTTTGACTTAAATAATTGGTTGTCTGTAAAGTCGGTTTACTGACGATAGTTGAACGTGACAACGTCTACGCATCGCTCACTCAAGTAGGAGAGAGACGGATGTCGAACGCTGCCGAACGCAAAGGCCGATTGTGCTTCTTTGTCGCTCGTTCCGCGCTCTCGCTTGCACTTCAAGCCTTACATGGAACGCCTCAGAGCGAGGTAACGCCTCATGACGTCATGTTTTTTCGTGCGTGCAGCCGGCTCTATCGAATTATAAGACGTAGTCACGTCAAAAAAAGGCAATTTTCCCACAAATAATGATAAAAATGATGCTTTAAAATCTCCAATTGTTCATGAACTTCTGTCGCTGACTGTACACTAGTGTTTGAAGTCAAACTAGAACACAGTTATGCCTCCGAAATCTGCAAATATTATCCCAAGTAGGTCAAATCTATAACCATGTTAGCGCCTGATCAGCCGTTCGGATTCCAATCAGTGGACTAGCTCCGTGCAGTTTTGAATTTAGAAGTCTATTTGGCTCGCATTTGAAATTGACGTTGACATTTTATGAAATTTAGGTTATTTTGTTGACCTTACTTGACAGTTCTGATTTTTAATATTCATTTACTAGCATATAAGCCATAAAATAAGAAAAAGACCGCTGTTTATTTATTTTGCAGATCCATACCTTCCCAATAATAGCCATGTCATATTTACTACATGCCTGCCTACATTATCTAGCCTGTCGCCGCAAAATAACATCAATCTTTGAAATCTCAGTCCTAACCTAAATTAAAGAAATAAACCAATCGAAATAATTCCAAATTTAAAATTCGAATGTAAAAATGTTACCGGCCAGCACCTCCCAGTCCCCTTAAACAAACTGAATATTTTCCAATCGAGTAATCGATTATTGCAATCGAATTAGAAGCTATTTCTCGATTGGCCGATCCGTCGACACTCGATTATGGACGCATTTGCATAGAAAACCTATTTTATTCACGTAAAATCCTCAACAATATTTTGATATAAGAACATAAGTAGGAAAAAACAAATTATTTATATGCCAGAAAGTATGTACAATATTGGTGTTAAAGATACTGAGGAAAGTTCTAACACTGTCTTACCTTATTGTCGGCATGCTTTATATTATTTACTAAGTAATTATTATATAGGTAGTGAGGTTACACATTAACTTGCTAATCTTCTAATTTTCAGCTTAATAATAGTAGTATGGAACATAAGTTAAAGATAAAAATGTATTAAAAATATATAAAAAAATTAAATATGACGATTCCAAACAAACCAAAATGGTCTACACAAATCATATATACTCTTTGACCAACTTTCTGTTTAAATGTTGGATCAGTTAGTGAAAAATTCCCTTAATAGATGTTCGAAGTGGGGACGATAGAGTACCTCTTAATAGTAGTCATTGGATTAGATGGAAAGGTAGATTAAAAGATGATTTATACAGCAACCCTGCTACACTCAACGGGACGCTGCAGTGCCTGGGACATTGTTTGAGATGGAGGCTTGGTAGCACCTAAACCATCCTCTCAGCTTAATCAGCCGCCCACAGGAGAGACGACGTCAATACGTGTGGAGCTGACTAAGCTGCGGGTTTCTTCACGATTTTTTCCCTTCAATGTTAAGATTAAGATTTTTTGGAACAAAGTTCCTTTTTGGACGGTATCGAGGATAAGAAAGAAAGAAAGCGTTCGATTTTTCGAGTTTTTTTTAGTGATACAGCCAATCGCGCGCTAAAGAACGCGTAGCTTCTAGCTTCAAAAAAATTATCACTCGCGATTGCGTGTACAGGCTTTCCCGCGCGCAATCCTGTACGCTCAATCATTCGCGAAAGATTGTGCGTGTGAAGGCCGCTATTCTTGGATTTAAATAAAATAAAATAAAAATAAAAAGAGCCAAATAAATATGCAACACAAAAATGGTCGCCACTCAGCATTTTTGCAACAGATAGCAACGGCTAACTATTGCACTGGTTTTCTATGATTTCAGTTGTAGGATTCGAAGTACAACGTCCCGTTAAGTGTAGGCATAGGTTGCCTCCTCACGCTGTATAAATCATCTTGTAGAAGTAAGGTTTTTGTAGGAAGTAGAGCAGGAGCGCATCGTGTTATTTGCGCGGGGTTGTTAATTTGTTTTCTCGCGAGACGCGATCGATAGCCACGGTGCGGCTCCATTGTCACACGCTTGACTGTTTAGTTTTAAGATGGATCAACTAAAAGTGTGCCGCAAGCCGTGTTTGGTGTCCTGGTTCACTATTTCGGTCGCAAAGGAACAGGAGTTGAATAGGACCGCTGTCGGGTAATAGGTACCCGACAGCGGTCCTACTGAATAAATGATTTTTGACTTTGACTTTGACTCGAGATATTTAGCTAACTTGTTAGTCACTAGTGCTTAAAAAATCTGTTTGTGAAATAATAGTATTTTTTTGTATCCGTGATAGATATAATAATGCTGATAAGTGTAATTGGTTTCATATGACCGTGCTAACTAGTTTAAATAAATAAATAATGCATGGACATTTTCACACAGCATCATCTAGCGCCAAAATAAGTAAAGCTTGTACTATGGGAACCAGATAACTGATACGATAGATAGATAGATACATACATACATACATAAAATCACGCCTCTTTCCCGAAGGGGTAGGCAGAGACCACGGATCTCCACTTATTATACTTTTTGTTTGTAATTATATACATATTATACGTCGTACATGTCATAGAAACACCCGAGATAAATATTTGCAGATCATACAAACATTTATCCCGCGGCGGGGATCGAACCCGCAACCTTCTGCGTCACAAGCGGGCTTTCACCCACTGCGCCACAGAGGTCGTCTTATTATTACTTATATATTTATCGAAACTACCTACAGTTTTTTCCTACCCTTTAAGCCTATATGGATGTCATAAAGTTTGATTTTCTGTCTGTCTGTTACCTTTTCACATCTAAATCACGGACGAAGTTGCGCAAAACTTGTATAAACTCCGTGGTACAATGGACACACGCAATGTCTACGTGCCCTTAACCCTAGTACTTATGATTCAGTGCCGCACAATTGCATTAGGGAACCCGCGGGATTAGGGTACCGTGGCTAAATGGACATGCTTTTTTAATGGCATGAGTTATAAATGACATCTTGTGAATTGTAATCATCTGAAAGAAACGACCACCATAGCATAAAATGCCATTTACACGATGCCATTCAGGCACACCATTCTTGCCTCTGCTTTCTCACACTCATCGGAGCAAAAGCTAATATTCTGTGGCAAGAGGCAAGAATGGTATTGTGTAGGTAAATCGCGTTTAAGTTCTATCCAGCTTTAGGCTAAAAATCTATGCTTATAACCCAAAAGCATTGAAAAAAGTACGTGAGTGTCGTGGAACACTCGGCTCGAACGAAGCAAAGAGTACCTTTCTATACTGGGAATTTCAACTTAGACATTTGGCATTTGTCAAATAAATTATGTTAGGTATCCTAGAAACGCTCTTCCGTACTAACAATGAGACAATTTATGGACTGTGCGCGGCTGCGCACTTCGCACTGTGACAATTTCGTAACGTGACGATCGTGACGGTAAAATGGAACGAAATTTTTCTTCCAGCCCCATTCTGTTTTTCTTCGATACCGTCCGAAAAGGAACTTCGTTCCAAAAACAGCATCACAACTTTATCTCCAATGCGCGGTAGACATACTTTCAGATCTTATCTATTTATCTATTCCAGATCCTTTGACGATGAATCAACCTATATCGTCCCACTACTGGGCAAAGATCTCTTAATAGGTACAAATTTTATGAAACAAAAAATCCAGTAATCGAACCTAACCTTTCGATTCAAAATCGAGGCACTACCTAGCCAACTACTTAGTCTACAAGCAAAAAGAGCCTTAGCCGGTCACCCATCCACTTTGTAACCGCAAAGAACGTTGCATCTATCAAGACCGAAGCTAGACCGCAAATAAACTAGACATGTGTAGTGACGTCACTTCCCCGTAACGAAATGTACACATAAAAATTATTGATCTGTCCGTTATCGCTCCCAAAGCGACACTAACGTGAACGCCCTAAAATATAGTTCGTAGGCGTTGTTCGGACTGCTCTCCGTCATGTATTTAAACTTATCCTAAACGTATCCTACATACTTCATCATCTTCCTGCCCTTTTCCCACATTATGTGGGTGGGGTCACAACATGACGTGTTCTTCTTCCATTCTCCTCTATCAGCCGTCATCTCAACACTCACTCCTTTCTTACTCATGTCATCCTTCACACAATCCATCCATCTTTTCTTTGGCCTACCTCTACTCGTAAATCCATCAACATTCATACCAAGCACTCTCCTAGTTACGTGACCTTCTTCTCTTCTCATTACATGCCCATACCATGCTAGCCTGTTGCTATCCTACATACTTCCTAGTTGAAAATAAGTATGTTTGTGTTTCAATCACGCAAACCAGTGAACCGATTTGGATTCAACTTGGAATAGGCGCTGATAGTGACCTGGAATAGCTTATAGGCTATTCCAAATATTGGTACCTCGCAAATGAAGCCGCGCGCAGTAGCTAGTACAAAATAAAAATAAACCGTCTCCCAGCACAGTAACAAAAAATATCCCCAAGGCGCGGTAGACATTCTCCCAGATCTTTTTATGTTTTGCAGATCCATTGAAGAGGAGGGTAGTCAGAGGCATGTCCAAACACATTTGATACATGCCCACATCTTGCAGAAGTTAGTATTCCATACGTTACAGGTTGCAAGCCCATCGTCGCCTATAAGAACACTAACTGGTTTCCTCACGATGTTTTCCTTCACCGTTTAGAGCACGTGTTTAAGCGCATATAAATTTTACGAAACGCAAAATCCATTGATGCACGGCCGGGATTCGAACCCACGACCTTCGGATTGAAAGTCGAGGTGCAACCCCACTCGGCCCACACGGCCACAGTAACAATAGTCGGAAACAAATATCATTTATTAACGAGATCATTCATCGAGGACTACGTTACCATAAGTTAATAGATTGTAGAAGCGAAACTCCAATATACATATGTAAAAATGAACAGTTTCAAGCTTTGTAATTTGTTTTTTGATGTGAGGCTGTGGCTATTTTAATATTGTTTATATTTTTTTATTTTTTTTATGATGAATGGGTCGGCTCTTGACCTCAGACTTACACAGGCAAGAGTGAGGTCTACGATGGAGCGAGCTTACCCAGAAGGTGCCTATTAACTCTCTTCTTAAAAACAATAGGGTCGTAGCTCAGCGGAAATACATATTATATGCTTCTTCGCTTTGCGAATATGGGGAAATAACATACAGAAACACAAATGCACACACTAAAACAATAAAACACACTTTAGGCTATGTTCCACTAAAATCTTTTAGCTTTTAGCATACCCTTTGAATCGTCAGGACTTGCAAAAGTATAACAATACTAACTGATTTACTCACTATGTTGTGTAACTTGGGGACCAGTCGTGGCCCTAGGTGCAATCATTTTCGTTAGTTCTGTCAAATTCCTCTACGAGTTTCATTTCTACCAGGCAGTGCTCCCAACAAAACAACGTTATGGAACGCTGGCAATGACAATACGAACTGCGAATACCATGGTCCAAGTTTTTTTTGTTAGTTCTGTCAAATCCGAGTTACACTTCTATGAGCCAGTGTTGCCAACATAACAACGTTACGGGAGCGCTGGCAACATACGAATTGCGAATATTAATAAGAGCCTAATCAGGACGTGCCTTTGCGTGTATAATTGATTTTGCGAGCGCTAATCCTTTAGGTAGCTTTGTTTTCGTCGGCGCTTGGTTTGCCGACAGTCATGGATATGTGGTTAGCAAAAAAGCTATCTATAGATCGTTTTTGGAATGTTCCCTTTTCAGACGGTATCGAAGAAACAAAAGACAGAGGCTGGAAAAAAAAGTTGTTCCATTTCACCGTCACATGTATAGGTATGTCAATTGTCAAATCCCCAAGGTGCGGTAGACATTCTCTCAGATCTTTTTATGTTATTTATTCTAGATCCTATGAAGATGTCTAAGGCGGGGTAGTCAGGGGCATGTCCAAACACATTAGAAATTAGAAGATTAGAGAGTTTATATGTTACACATCCCAAAACGCAACGATAGCGCGATCTAATTTTTCCTGTGTCGCCATCTATTATGTAGTAAAATGTCTCTTGTCTGTCTGGTTTGTTACCTTTTCACGCCTAAACCACTGAACAGATTACGCTGAAATATGACATGGATGAAGATTATGTCCCAGGGACGGACATATGCTACTTTTTTTAATAATCATGGAGGGCGTGAAATAAGTGTTGAAAGTATGTATGGGGAGTTGGAAGTTCCAGTTAAAGGCAACTAGATGGCGTTGCTAACCTATGGCTGAGGTCAAGATGGCGCTATTATTGCATTTTTAAAAGTTTCAGAAGATTCTTGCAGTTTTCAGTTCTATTTATAGGTTTTCAAGAATGCTATTTTGCTGACGAAGTCGCCGGTACTAGCTAGTAGGTTCATAAACCGAGGTGTAGACAGACTGACTGAGATCCTACATCAAATGGAGCCACTTATTGAGTTACCACACCATCTTGTCGACTACGAATGGAATGTTGCGTTCAAATTTCCTTCTTACTAGCTTACCCGCACGGCTTTGCTCGCGTATCCATACTAATATTATAAATGTGAAAGTAACTCTGTCTGTCTGTCTATCTGTCTGTCTGTCTGTTTGTTACGCTTTCACGCCCAAACCGCTGAACAGATTAAGCTGAAATTTGGCATAGTTAAAGGTTGTATCCCAGGGAAGGACATAGGCTACTTTTTATCCCGAAAAAATTAAAAAAAATCCCGAGGGACCGCCGGTAACACCGCGGGAGCGCAGCTAGTTTTGTATATATTCTTGTCTTGCCACTAGTTTGAAACAGTATGGTGTGTTGTCTTGTTTTGAATCCCGGTCGTGCATGAATGGATTTTGCGTTTTGTATATGCGTTTTAACACGAGTTCTAAACGGTGAGGGAAAACATCGTGAGGAAACCCGCAGCTTAGTCAGCTCCACACGTATTTACGTGAGAGAATGGTTTAGGTGCTAAATTCAAGCCTCCATCTCAAACGATGTCTCAGGTACTACAGCGTCCCGTTGAGTGTAGGCATAGGTTGCCTGACGCTGTATAAATCATCTAGTATAAATGTAAAGGCCTTGTTGTTGTGCGCCTCAAAGAAACTTCTTTTGCTCACTATGTTTTTATGACGCAAAGCAATAGGTATGCAATTTGTTGTCCATAGAAACTGAAAAAATCATGGTGTTGTAATGGTGGAATCAAACAGTTCATTTTTCGTTCATTTTAGCCTCTCGTTCAGCACCTTTCACACAAAATGAAACGAGTTAGAGAAAGATGAAGCATTCGCTAGAGTGAAGCGTTCATTCGAGTGAACAGTCTGATATCATCTTAATGAAACTATGAAGGGACATGGTTAAAGTGCCACCTAAATGCATTTAGGACGCGGTCTGATCTAAGTGTTGGCATATTGGTGATATTGAATCTATCAGTATTACCATCTATCTATGCATCTATCAGTACATGAACGAAAATGATCGAACTCCACTGTAGTGTTACCTGACTGACGCCACCTTAATCATCTATAATAGATGGAAGAGGCCAATGTATGTATGTACCAATATGAGGCTCGGAAAATTTCGTGCATGATTTTTTTTATGAAGAATAGATTGGCTTTTGACCTCGAAACTTACACAGGTAAGAATGAGGTCTACGATGGAGCGAGCCTACCCAGAAGGTGCCTATTAACTCTCTTCTTAAAACATAAAACAACAGGGTCGTAGCTCAGCGGAAATACAGACGCTGGTAGCTGATTCCAAATATTTGCAGTGCGCATAATAAAAGTACTTTAAAAGCGCTTAGTTCTAATAAGTGGAATATCAACCAGGTGAGGATGGTTATCAGCTGTGCGTCTGAAGTCCCTGTAAAAGAACGGTGAAGGCGGAATAAGGTCGTGTAGCTCCTGGGCACACTCACCGTAGTACAATCTGTAGAAGACCGACAAATTCGCTACCTCACGACGATGGCTCAGACTGTCGAGTTTTGCTTCGGCAAGATAGTCTTCACCTATGAGCCTCTTGGTTCTGCACTCCACTGAGTCAAGTCAAATCTTTTATGTTCACCGAACAACTCGGTCAATTGTAAACCGATTTCCAAAATTATTATTTATGGGATTATTTCTGAGGGGTTGATAGGTTTCGAGTAAAACTCATCCTTACTTGATGCCCTGAAGCACGCCTTGAGTCAAACATTGTGTGGTTTTCTTCATATTTTTAAAACATAGTTATATTATATTTATTTTATTTATATAACTGTTGACTGTTCAATTGCGGTCATAACACAAACTTTATTTCTAAGCGATTTCCGCTGTCCATTGGAAGTTGTGAATACAGGTGACAGCGACTCGAGGGAGTTTCAAAGTTATTGAATAAGGGGGTATTTGTTGGCCATTAGGGATTTCAATTGTTTGTTTGGAAATCGATACTTTTATGTTTATTTTATAAAGAGTTACCGTAAAACTCAAATAGACTTGAGCATTACTTGTAACAGAACATCGAGCATTGCCGTTTTAAAGTTTCATCGAACCGCTTTTCGAACACGCTCGATATTTTTTTACAACCTGATTTTTAAAACCCAACGAGCGTATTGGTGTAACATTTTACCGAGCAAAAGCACGATCGCGTTGGTCCGACATGAACGCAATAGAACGAAATCTTACATTTTCACACTCGCCGTGAGCACTACGTCGAACACAGCGTCAAGCATTCGCATGTTACATTACATGGAAATGCTTTTTCAAACTGAGCTTTTGTCTGTATTGTACCATTTGTAAGAACGTTACATTACAGGGAAATGCTCTAGTGAGAACTCACCTTTACTCATAACTTTCAGCCTGAGTATAACATTGAAATCGGTTTTCTTTTCACGAAAGTATTTTCTTATTATTCATGTGAAATAGTACCTACATGTTATTGCGGGCGACTGTACCTGTCATGAATGTTTACGACTGAACAAAGTTGGTACGGACGTGGTACGGCCTTCTGTATGTAATCGCTTCCAAAATGGTCCCAATGTGTTCCGGTCGCTTAAGCACTGTAGAAAATTAGTGTTAGGAATGAGATGTTGAATCATGTTACCAGACAAGATACAAAAAGTACACGATCATAGTTAAGCTAGAGTATGTACGAGTATTATACAGGGTGTAAAAAGACATCTACCGAAGCCGAAAGGGGTAGGTACAGCATCCCAATACACAACCAAATCCAAAAGGATTTTCTAAAAAAGTCATTATTTCCGGAGATAACCGACCTCGCACAGCTGGTCGAGCGTATGTACTGGGCGCGTTTTTATACGTAGATTGCTGGATTTTGAGTTTTAATTGTTTTTTTTCTTTTATAAATGAAATGATTAGGTAGGTATGGTCTTATTTTGTTATACTAGTAGCAAAAAACTAGAAAATAAAATTAAATGACGTAGCTAAGTCAAAATTTTTTTTTGTGTTTTTTTTCGATAAATATGTTCAGAATCATGGTCTGATTGCAATCCCTTAGTTTTCGGTAGCAGTCTTTTTACACCCTGTATATATAGGGTCTTTCATTTTAAACTAACTTAATTCAGGAATTGTGTTCAAGAAATAAATAAAAAAATATTTATGTAATGATTTTTTTTGTTTTATGAAATTCCTGAGAAAATCGATAAAGACCAATTGATTGTTGCTTCTTGTATAACTTAGTCCATTCGTGATGTAGCTGCGCTGCTATTGGTGGAACGTCTGTTCTCCTTGAAAATCATTATGCAACATTTCTAAAAAATCAATAAATGATATTTATTGATTTTAAGTGAAAACTTAAATCGGCTTAAGAAATTGATACGGTCAAACGTCTATTTACTACCCAAAATGAGGCCTTGTCAGTTTGTGTAGTTTAAAAAGAAAGACCCTATATTTTACCAGTCGCCCAATATGATATACGCAAGTGCGTACGAGTATGAGTCAGTGAACAACACACGACATAGTAAAGGTCGTAGGAAATATTTAGACGCGAGAGTCGCAAGATAGGGGAGACTGGCATAAAAGAAGGGAGGCATATACAGTGGTTGTTACCAGGCTGAGATGATGATGATGATGAGTCAACTCTGGTGACGGAGTCACGGCCTCATAGCCGGGGTATGGCCCCGGCTATTCATTGTATAGTTGTGTTTATCAGACTGTAATTAATTAATGATGTATCTTGTCTTACAGACAATTAAACTGTGTTAATTGCTTAGGGGTTTGGATTGGTCAACTATTTTCAGAAGATGGTATAAATCTTACCGAAATTGATTCAGCGCTTTTTTAAAGCGTTCTAGGTCTCCTTCTAGCTAAAAAATAAAATGCTCAGGTGACGTATGAGCTACAATTCAGTTTGGGTGCTATCCAGTTTAGGTTTCTAATCCGGGTCCGTATTCGCGTTCTTTTTTTCGTTCTTTGATGAATATTTGGATTCTTCTTGCTACGATTCCTGACTTCAAGGGCCATTTTTCGTACAATGACGAGACTATAGTTGCAAATTCAAATTGGTTTCATTAACCACCTTAGACGTTCAATAGAATTATTATGTATGTATTTTTATGATTATTGTTTCGTGTATTTATTTATATATATAAAATAATTTTGCAAGAATGACCGGTTGTGTGCCGGTAGTCTCTAATTTATGAGATAGACAAGTTATGCCATATATCGTTTTGTACAAAATGTCAAGGCTGGTACTTAGAGCTATTTGCAGCATATTTCTCCGATCATAATATATTTTATGGGACTTTTCCAATACACTTACGTCACGCTACCTTGAGATATGGGTTGTACAAGAAAATCCTTTCACCTGACGTTCATGCGAAAAAATACTTACACTAGATTTTCATCAAGGCAGATATTTTGCAGAATAAATCGAAATAATGAATCACCTTTATTAATTCAAAAGATCTGAGATAATGTCTACCGCGCCTTGAAGACAGTCGCGATACTATTTACAAATAACAATTTACTTAACACTTTAAAAAAAATAACAAGGTGCTATCGACTATGCACGTATACGTAGGTACAAATCCTACATGTATGCAAGTTTGGGATACATTTTCGTACTGGGCAAAGTCGTTCATAACTGCTAGAACTCACTGGGGCTTATTACAAGAAAATGAGCCGAGTTTAGACCAAGTCTAACTAAAAAACGGTCCCTAGAAAAACGATCTTTAAATACTCGTACATAGAACGCTTTTTTGTGGTAACAGATTTGTTTTGGCATGATTGTGTTAACATGGGGTTCAACCAAGGTTTTACGTTTTTATAATAAGCAGCACTAAGTAATAATGATAACTTCAGAAAACTTGATAATTTGTGAATCTTTAGACATAGCGTAAAATGCAACGATGGGTGTTTGTAAACTCGTGTATTGTGGAGAAAGAAAATATTATTCTATTCTACTCTTTCACACAAAAACTACTAAATGGATTTGGATGTTCGGCGCTGAGATAGATTCTAGTCTGGAATAGCACATAGACATTTTATCGCGGAAAAGTGGAGTATTCCCGAGGGACCGCGGGCAACACGGAGGAACGCAGCTAGTATGTATTCCTCTCATCAATATTCGGGTCGCGTTAGGCAATCATTTATTTATTGGTTCCCACAATAATTATTATGAAAATACAGTGTTTACTCTCGGTCTAATTCTGTTTTCGTGCCAAGCGTCGTTTTCCTTGTGGAGTGTCTTAGATTACTTCGGATATTTTTTTAAATATAACGAGTATATGAAAATAATTTATTATAAAAAACTAAGCAATAAAATCTATTGTATTAATGTAAATTGGCAAAAGGCATGCCTACCTACTCTCCAGGTGGTCGCGTAAATATTCATCAAACGAACGAAAATAAGAACGGGAATAACCCCCTGGGGCCGTATTCGCGTTCCTTTTTTTGTTCGTTTGATGATTATTCGGATGCTTCCTACTACTATTTTTGACTTCAAGGGCCAATTTTTCAAACGTTAAAACACGGTTCTAACCTAGGACCAAATATTCCAAACCGAAAAATTGGCCCTTGAAGTTAGATATCGTGGTGGGAAGCACGATACATCCGAAGATTCATCAAATGAACGAAAAAAGGAACGCGAATACGACCCCTGTGCGTGAAACGAAACAGTGAAAGTGTTAGCACCCATGCTATATGAAATTTTAATAGACTATAGTGACACGACAAAAAGAAGCCGAATCGTCAGAACTACACCCAGGGAGCTGTAATATCGGGAAGTTCCGCAAACAGGAACCGGATGACAAGCGCGCGAATGCTATAAGCGATTTGTCAAACGACCGAGCGGTTTTGATACTTGAGAGTTTTGAAAATGTTATAAAATTATATCATTCGGTGCCTGTAATGTTACACACATTACAGGCACCGAATGATGAGAGCGCGAATGCTATAAGCGATTTGTCAAACGACTGAGCGGTTTTGATACTTGATAGTGTTATAGTTTTGCGAATTTTAAGTAGGTTTAATTGCTTTGACCTTGCTCTTCAACATTCTAGATCCTTTGAATATAAAAGGGATAGTCATGAATATTGACAAATAGAATTTCTGATACACATACATACACTCTTTTTCCCATAGGGGTAGGCAGAGACGGATTTCCCCTAGCTTCTTCATACAAGCTCGCCGGCATAAAGGTGGTCACACAGTCCATCCGAGCCGAACGCGCCGAACTGTCAATTCAATAGAGAAAATGCTGCTGACGTCAGAAGCGAGCCGCATTTTCTGACGTCATTAGCATTTTTTGTACCGAAAAATGACTGCGGCGCGTACGGCGCGGATGAGTGTGCGATCAGGTTAAGGGTACTTTTGACCTCTCCAAATGTCATGTATCAGTATTCAAAACTACTCCTAAAAATGGAAATATAAGGTAATGCTTGTAAAATATGAAGTCAAACGTCAACACGACATGCCATACAGAGATTCCCGAGACATAACCTTGTAAATCGCAAAACTGCGCTACTAAACTTAGTTTTGTTCAGTCACGAACAAGATAATGTAGAACTAGCTTCAGCCCGTGAATTTGCATAGTACCTCCTCTTAAAATAACCATATGGTACGTATTTATGTTGAGCTGTAGTAAGATATTCCTTTTTAAATCACAATGGTATTCGTTTGTGGTCAATCTCCTTAATCCACCGTGGTAGTGGATTAGAGTGGATGAAAAGTGGAATCAAATCCCTTAGTGGATTTGATTAGTGGATCAGAGTGAAATATGGCTTTCTTTACTTAAAAATCAAGATCTAACTTTTTATGAGACAGACGAAAGTTTGTAAAAAAGTACATGAGTGTTTCACGAAACACTCGGTTGGACCGAAGCTTCCTCTTTGACATTTGGCATTTGTCAAATATTAAAATCCTAGAAACGCTCTTCTGTACTGACAATGTAACAATCAATGGACTGTTTTGCGACTGCGCACTTCGCACGTTACACCTATGCTATGTGTCGTGACGGTAAAATTTAACGCTTTTTTTCTTCTAGCTCTCCTCGATACCGACCAAAAGGAACTTCGTTCAAAAAATTGTTTACTGGATATAATTGTCTAGAGATAAATCATCGTCATCACTAGAACAAATCAATGTAGGCCAAGTATCAACTCCTTTTAGTTCACATCACACTTACGCTTGACAAGTTTTGATCGTCACTACGCATCGTTAAGTGATTGCTTGTTATGCCCAATGGACAGTTAGTGCTACTTTTTATTATAATATAACTAGCTGTTACCCGCGACTTTTTCTGCTTTTCAGTTCAGTCAGTGGCCAACTCTGGTGACGGAGTTTTTAGGCCGCCTTAAGGCCTCCGTCATGGCTTAACGACTTAAATAGGGACCGGCAATTTAACGTGCCCTCCGAAGCACGAAAGCGCTCAGATGAAAATGCCACTGGCGGTCAAACATCCACTTACAGACCGTTTCGAACGTTGCTTAACTTCGACGATCTATCAAGAACGACTAAGCTAGCACGACCACGAGCGCTTCGGTTTGTGTGTATATAATGTAACACATTTTCACACCCAAACCAAAACCAAAAAACGTACAGCCAGAGTTACTTTCTATAGATATCCTGCATTCCCGGAAAGGAAAGGCTGTCTTTTGACTGGCTTTTATTTAAAAAAAAAAAAAAAGGATTTATAAAATAGAACCAGATATGTTATAATTTTTTTGATATGCACTTAAAATTTAAGGAAAAAAAAGTTTTACCTTTCTCCCATAATCTAAGATAAAATAATAATATGCCATAACCATGATGAGGCTAAAATAAGTGTAAGTAAATATGGGGAAAAGATATGCAATGCGTACGAAACCGCGGGCTACAGTACCTAGTCTCCCATATTATCTCCAAAACATGTCTGCACATCGAGGCCGGACAGCGTCCCCTAGGACGTCCCTGAACTCCTACACAATCTGTGGAGTGTCAAGCTAATGGAAATGTCCTGTATGTGTTGTCTAGGGACAACTAATATACTTGACGAATTTCTTTTTCATACAACTCATAATCTTTTTATAAAAAAAATCGGTGCGCATATTTTTTGCCAGTGTTTGGTTCTTAGATTACCAACTTTTCTGAGTCAAATGGCATTTTTTCAGTAGAAACACTAAGACAAAATTTTATTTACACGAAACAATAATCATAAAAATATATAAGTAGGTACATAATTTAACTAAACTAAAGATAAAAATCAGTGTTCAAATCACCGACCGCAGGTAATGTGCCCAAAAGGCTGGCGGCATTACCTCGTTGGATGGCTATACTTATCCTCTGTCCGAGGTAAGCACCAGCCCTTTGGTCATTGGTCTCGTCAAACAACCTCTTGGATAATTCTCTGAAAAGGAGCCACGCCTCTGGACCCCATGGACCTGAAGTTTCCACACCAACAGGCAGAAATATATACCCATCACCGATAGATATGTATTTCACTTAGAAATTAGAATAGTCTTTTGTTTACTTTTCCCATCCAAAATGGTCATGATGGTTTCCTTCACAAAAACATGACTGATGAACACATTTTGCACCAGTTCTCCCGTGACCACGAGCGCTCATGCACGTTGCTTCTGTGTGCGTGAGCGTTGGAACGATCTATGGACGAATTAGCGCTCAGTATCGCTTACGCACACAGAAACATATCTACACACAATTAAGACCAACCCGCCTTCGTGAGATAAAACAACTACTGTAAGTATACAAATTGTTTGTTGGTGTGTGTGTACGCGAGTTGAACATTCACGGTTTAGGTTGTATGTAGTATGTATGTAGGTCGGTGGTACTGAACTAGATAGTTACTGTGTACTAGATAATAAAATGCATGTGCTGATATTTTTTGGCACGAAACTCCGTACACGCAGGGAAAAAAGTCAACACCTACCAATCTACATTAAAAAAGCACGTGAGTGTCGTGGAACACTCTGTTGAAACGAAGTTTGTACATTTGACATTTTGCGCACTCTGCGCTACTTTTTTTGCGCACTACCATGCGCACCATTTTGCACAATTTGTGAAGTTATCAACGAAAACATGATTTTTGCTTCTCTAAAGTTGTGTTTTTGCAGTTATCCTTTTATTCCCTGGAGACAGCGATATGTCGTGACGATAAAATCGATCGCTTTTTTTCTAGCCTCCATCCTCGATAACGTCCGAAAAGGAACTTCGTTCCAAAAACATACTATACAGCCGAAAATAGAACCTCCAACCATTTATGAAATCGTTTAGTTCGTATGAGCCAGTGGCCAACTCTGGTGACGGAGTTTTTAGGCCGTCATGGCTTGGCCGGGACCGACAATTTAAAGTGCCCTCCGAAGCACAGAAGCGCTCAGATGAAAATGCCACTGGCGGTCACCCATCCACTTACGGACCATTTAGAACGTTGCTTAACTTTGACGTTCTATGAAGAACGAAGCAAGCACGACCACGAGAGCTACAATCACGCTGAAACGGCTGAACATATCTGGATGAGGCACAGAAATAGACTATGGTCTGGTAATTACTTCCGAAGGACCGCGGACAACACCGCGGTGCGCAGCTAGTAATAACTAGGCCTAAGTTTTCGCCGTGGAGTTAGTTTGATTCAGTTTTACAGCGTTAGTTTGAATTATTTGTTTTTATCATTGTCGAGCCGTGTTGGTCAAATGGGGTTGTACCTCGACTTTCAATCCGAAGGTCGTGGGTTCGAATCCCGACTGTGCATCACTGGATTTTTCGTTTCGAAAAAATTATATGCGCTTTAACACGAGCTCAAAACGGTGAAGGAAAACATCGTAAGGAAACCCGCAGCTTACTCAGCTCCACACGTATTGACGTCGTCTTTCCTGTGGGCCAGGCTGATTAAGCTGAGAGGATGGTTTAGGTGCTGGGCAAGCCTATTCCATCTCAAAACAATGTCCCAGGCACTACAGCGTCCCGTTAAGTGTAGGCATAGGTTGCCTCCTGACGCTGTATAAATCATCTAATATAGATGTAAAGGCCTAAGTTTTTTTATCATTGTCGATAAATAACGACTCCGTGTGTCTGTCTGCACGCTATCTAGAATATACGTGTTCACCTAAACTAGGGTACCGTGCACGCTAATCTCGTGTGACTAGTTCGAACCAGTGTGGTGAAAATATCTTTTGTCATAAAAATACTTCTTTCGTGCACTTGCCAATGTTTTTTGAGCTTTTTAAGTTCTACGACATGTTTTTTATCTGGCATAGAGCACGTATATTATGGACAATCTAATACCGTCTACCTAGTTGGACAACGAGATTTAAACCAACTAATGAACGCTAGAATGACTAAAAATAGAATTACCTATCCCTAAAACTTTTTACAAGAAATAAAATCTTATAAATCTTTGAAAATTTTCTCGTAAAATAGTATTTCAAATATATTTTTCTTTTTACAGGTAAGCCAATCACGCAGTTGCAGTTTGATGGTAAAGTGACATAAAATCAAACAATCACAGCCAAGCAGATTTCAATATGGCTGTTACGTTAGCAAATCACACACGATGGTTGATTTCATAGCCATTTGTGGATCAGAATGTCGAACATTGCAGATTAGGTTCAGTCTGCGTCACCAACATAGAGAAATATACTATTAATTGCTAGCCACCCACAGAACTATATCTAAATATAGTTCTGTGTAGCCACCAATAGTGATGACTTGACACCTGCGTTTCTCGTGGTGTTTACCAATTGGTAACGCTGACTGTACATAGATTATGCCAACTTTTATCTCACTTCTTTATCCTGTCGCTACTTCTTATGAACCAATGTGATGAAAGGATCTTAAGCGCCTCAAAACGCCTCTTTTCGTGCACTTTGTTTTCGGGCTTTGTAGGTTTTTCATGCCGGTTTCCTCACGATGTTTTCTTTCATTGAGTACTTAGTGCACATTTTGTCTCACGGGAATCGAACCCACGCCTCCTCAAACCATCGCTATGCTGACAAATCGCGTGTAAAAGGTGACATTGCGAAAAATATGGACGAATAAAACTCGCGCAATACGTACGAGCATTGACGGAACGACTTTGTATAAACTCGCAAAAATCCACCTTATATCAAAGTCATAGGTTCCAAAATCTTTTGGGGTTATGAACATAATGGTTACCTTCTATATATGGTATAGCCATTTTGCGGTTTGGAAACAAATAAGTTAGGTTATCTATTGGTTGGCTTGTAGATACTTTAGCGGTAAGCCCGATATTTATTATCTAACTTGATTTAAGGGAGAATTCTTATACTTACCGAGAATTTGACGTAACTTCCGAAGCACGGAAGCACTCAGTTGATAATGCTACTCGATCACCCATTCACTAACTGACAGCTCAGACGATCTATCAAGAACGACTAAGCAATCAACACCACGCGCGTGATGATGATGATGACATTGAAGGAGGATGTTTATTGTATGTGTGACTTGCCATTATTAATTTGATATGCTATATGTATGAATGGCACAATTCCTAATAAAGAAAGGAATCCTCCTTTATTGTATGTGTGATTTGCCATTATGAATTTGATATGCATTATGTATGAATGGCACAATTCCTAATAAAGAAACTTATTAACTCATACAAATTATTGAAATTCTTCCGCGTGCATTTTATGGCAACATTTATCGCGCTTATTATGGCAATGATGATAATTAAAAAAAAGCCGTGTTGGCCTAATGGGGTTGTACCTCAACTTTCAATCCGAAGGTTGTGGGTTCGAACCCGGCCGAGCATCAATGGATTTTGCGTTCGTAAAATTTATATGCGCTTTAACACGTGCTCTAAACGGTGAAGGAAAACATCGTGAGGAAACCAGTTAGTGTTCTTATAGGCGGCGATGGGCTTGCAACCTGTCACGTATGGAATACTAACTTCTGCAATATGTGGGCATGTATCAAATGTGTTTGAACATGCCTCTGACTACCCCCCTTAGACATCTTCATAGGATCTGGAATAAGTAACATAAAAAGATCTGAGAGCATGTCAACCGCACCTTGGGGATACAGAACTTGTTTTATCTATAACCAGTTTAAAAGGACTCGCGTGTTATAAAAATCTCATTACTATCCAAAGGTTATTTATTAAAATATTCATTAGTTCACGTCGATACAGTGTCATTTAAGATAATCAGTCATTTATATGAATTACTGGAAAAAATATTTAGCAATTTAATACGCATTAATGTCTTACTAGTTCTGTTTGGGTTCCGTATCCTATGGTTATGTTTAGGAGTCGTCCTAATTAAACGGGAAGTACGAGCACGGGTAGGTGGTAGTGGCCCCGCCTTCCGATCGTAAGGTCGTGGGTTCAATCCCGGTCGTGCACCAATGAATTTTTCTGCCGAAAAAATTAAGTGCACAATGCCAGTAGGTAGGTACTCCCAAACGGTGAAGGAAAACATCGTGAGAAAAGCGGCATGACGTAGAACCTACAAAGTTCGAAATCAGTGTGTCAAGTGCACGAAAGGAGCCTCTTTGAGGCGCACTTAAAATCCTTTCACCACACTGGTTCGAAAGAACTGGTGACACGATAAGAAGAAGATGAAGTAAAGTATGAGAACCATCGCGATAATTCGCGCGATCGCATCGCGCTTACGTCAATTAGGACACATAGACTCGAAATCAATATCTTTGATCACGCGTTTCTATGAACTAGATCGCGCATTCGCGACGCCTTATCGTTTTGGTCTCACTCAGATCTACCATTTAATCATTTTTGGTCTACTCCGATCAATTATCTATGGTGCTACTCAAGAAGCTTAAATTGTGTATAATTTAAATTAAGCTTGCTGCTACTCAACAATAACATATTCATTATTCTAATTTAACAGTGAAATAAAACATCGTGAGGCAAGCTCAGTCAGCTCCACGCGAATAGGCGTTGTCTTCCCTGTGGATACGGCGGAGGATGGTTTTGGTGCAAGCCTATTCCATCTCAAACAATGTCCCAGGCAGTACAGCGTTAAAGTGCAGCATAATATGTTGCCTCCTAACGCTGTTTAATCATCTAATATATAGGTTCTTTCATTTTATACTAACTTAAATCAGGAATTGGGTTCAAAAAATAAACAAGACTGTTCAAAGTTGTATGGGACGTGGTCTATGAACCAATAGCGATACTGTAATGGTATTTGTGTAGGGATGCCTCATCTACATATTTGTGCAAAGGGGCATCAAAATCTGACCCTGCAGAGTTGAGATATACAGGCTGGATTTTTAATCATTATAGTTACAGGAAAACGTTTTTAGGAGACCATGCATAACTTTTTGAGGTATTCTAAATTGCACTAACTCATTTTGGAAAAAGTGTACAGTCAGTGAAAAAAGTGCTGACCATAAGCGGTCTTTGAACCAATAGCGATACTGTAATAGTATTTTTGTACAAATACCTCAACTACATCCATATGCAAAGGGGCATTAAAATCTGACCCTACAGTTTTGAGATATACAGGGTGGAATTTCGAGACTAGCTCATAGGTCAGGTACCTTAACCGTTCTAGTTACAGGAAAACGTTCCTAAAAAACCATCCATAACTTTTTGAGATATTCAAAACTGCATTCACACATTTTGGAAAAAATGTACAGTCACCGAAAAAAGTGCTGACCATAAGCGGAATTTGAACCAATAGCAATACTGTAATAGTATTTCTGTATAGATACTTCAACTTCATCCATATGCAAAGGGGCATCAAAATCGGACCCGGCAGTTTTGAGATATACAGGGTGGAATTTCGAGACTAGCTCATAGGTCAGGTGCCTTAACCATTCTAGTTACAGGAAAACATTTGTAGGAGGCTATTTATAACTTTTTGAGATATTCAAAACTGCATTTACACATTTTGGAAAAACAGTACAGTCAGCGAAACAAATGCTAAAATCCCAAAAAAATGTTTCAAAGATTTAGGACGTGGTTTTTCAACCAATAGCGATACTGTAATGATATTTGTGTAGGGATGCCTTATCTACATATTTGTGCAAAGGGGCATCAAAATCTGACCCTGCAGTTTTGAGATATACAGGATGGATTTTTAATCATTATAGTTACAGGAAAACGTTTTTAGGAAAACATGCATAACTTTTTAAAGTATTCTAAACTGCACTAACTCATTCTGGAAAAAGTGTACAGTCAGCGAAAAAAGTGCTGACCAAAAGCGGTCTTTGAACCAATAGCGATACGGTAATGGTATTTGTGTAGGGATGCCTCATCTACATATTTGTGCAAAGGGGCATCAAAATCTGACCCTGCAGAGTTGAGATATACAGGCTGGATTTTTAATCATTATAGTTACAGGAAAACGTTTTTAGAAGACCATGCATAACTTTTTGAGGTATTCTAAACTGCACTAACTCATTCTGGAAAAAGTGTACAGTCAGCGAAAAAGTGCTGACCAAAAGCGGTCTTTGAACCAATAGCGATACTGTAATGATATTTGTGTAGGGATGCCTTATCTACATATTTGTGCAAAGGGGCATCAAAATCTGACCCTGCAGTTTTGAGATATACAGGCTGGATTTTTAATCATTATAGTTACAGAAAAACGTTTTTAGGAAAACATGCATAACTTTTTAAAGTATTCTAAACTGCACTAACTCATTCTGGAAAAAGTGTACAGTCAGCGAAAAAAGTGCTGATCAAAAGCAGTCTTTGAACCAATAGCGATACTGTAATGGTATTTGTGTAGGGATGCCTCATCTACATATTTGTGCAAAGGCGCATCAAAATCTGACCCTGCAGAGTTGAGATATACAGGCTGGATTTTTAATCATTATAGTTACAGGAAAACGTTTTTAGAAGACCATGCATAACTTTTTGAGGTATTCTGAACTGCACTAACTCATTTAGAAAAAAGTGTACAGTCAGCGAAAAAAGTGCTGACCAAAAGCGGTCTTTGAACCAATAGCGATACTGTAATGATATTTCTGTAGAAATACCTTAACTTTATCCAAATGCAAAGGGGCATCAAAATTGGTTAAAAAACCACGTCCTAAATCTTTGAAACATTTTTTTGGGATTTTAGCATTTGTTTCGCTGACTGTACTGTTTTTCCAAAATGTGTAAATGCAGTTTTGAATATCTCAAAAAGTTTTAAATAGCCTCCTACAAACGTTTTCCTGTAACTAGAACGGTTAAGGTACCTGACCTATGAGCTAGTCTCGAAATTCCACCCTGTATATCTCAAAACTGCCGGGTCAGATTTTGATGCCCCTTTGCATATAGATGAAGTTGAAGTATCTATACAGAAATACTATTATAGTATTGCTAATGGTTCAAATTCCGCTTATGGTCAGTACTTTTTTAGCTAACTGTACACTTTTTCCAAAATGTGTGAATGCAGTTTAGAATATCTCAAAAAGTTATGGATGGTTTCCTAGGAACGTTTTCCTGTAACTAGAACGGTTAAGGTACATGACGTATGAGCTAGTCTCGAAATTCCAACCTGTATATCTCAAAACTGTAGGGTCAGATTTTAATGCCCCTTTGCATATGGATGTAGTTGAGGTATTTCCACAAAAATATTATTAAAGTATCGCAATTGGTTCAAAGACCGCTTATGGTCAGCACTTTTTTCGCTGACTGTACACTTTTTCCAAAATGAGTTAGTGCAGTTTAGATTACCTCAAAAAGTTATGCATGGTATCCTAAAAACGTTTTCCTGTAACTATAATGATTAAAAATCCACCCTGTATATCTCAAAACTTAAGGGTCAGATTTTGATGCCCCTTTGCACAAATATGTAAATGAGGCATCCCTACACAAATACCATTACAGTATCGCTATTGGTTCATAGACCGCTTTTGAACAGTCTCCTTTAAAAATATTTATGTAATGTTTTTTTTTGTTTTGTTATGAAAATCCCGAGAAAATCGATAAAGACTATCTATTCAATTGATTGTTGCTTCTTGTATAACTTAGCCCATTCGCGATGTAGCTGCGCTGTGATTGGTGGAACGTCTGTTCTCCTTGAAAATCATTATGCAACAATTCAAAAAAATCAATAAATGATAAATTTTGATGTGAAAACTTAAATGAGCTTAGGAATTAAATTGATTTGGTCTAACATCTATTTACAACCCAAAAATGAGGCCCTGTCAGTTTGTGTAGTTTAAAATGAAAGACCCTATAGATGTAAAGGCCTAAGTTTATTCCATTTGCTGGTAATGGGTCAGTTACCAAAAGAATACATGCTCAGGGTTTTTTCATAACAATACGCACCCCTAAGCCTACCCTTATACTTGGACAATGATCGATTTTCCTAGTTTTTAAGTGGCACGACAGTAATGACGCTTTAATCGTTCGTCTGTCCCCTAAACTAAAAAGCGTTGCTCAATTACGTGACGTTTCAAGGTGCAGATGTCGTATACTTAGTAGGTACATGTATAGGGGCTAAAATAAACCCTAATGACTGCTGTTTCCGTCAATAGGATAGGTTTCCGACATGGATACTATCGAAGATCTGCTGAAACACTATGCTTGTGCCTTCTTTTTAAATAGCAAAACTCACCTTCTTTTTTTTTATTAAATAGGTCAGCATTTGACCTCACTCTGCCTGATGTTAAGCAAAAGTGAGGTCTAAGATGATAAAGATAGATAAAGATAAAAATAGTTTATTTTGTGCCACAACAAAAACAATAAAATGCATATAATGAAGTAAGAAAAAGCTTAATTTATAGGCAAGTAATATTTCCGTAGGTACTTAATATAATGATGGTACTTATAATATAAAGATGGAGCATGCTTTCCTAGAAGGAACCTATTTAATCTTGATTTGAAGACCTCTATATTGTACTCTTCGGGACCAATACCGTGAAGAACCAGGCAACAAACACGGTTTGGGGCCTAGCGCACTTTTAGGTGATCCATCTTAAAACTAAATAGTCAAGCTACAGTGGGGAGCTAGTCGAACTATAAGTGAATGGCCATGCTTCTATATAGCAAAGCACTTGACGTTAATTAAAGTAAATTTTATGAACATATATTTTCCAACACATTGAACTCTGCTCGTATGCAAAATCATGTCAATTACTATTAGATAATTTCTGAAAAGCCTGTCTGTTTGTATTACCAGGTACATCGTGCCAATGTATTATGCAATCTATTTATTGAAGCATAGAACCTATTATTAAAAAATAGACATGTGAGTGCATGTTAAAGTTAAATGGGTATTGACAAATTAGGCGCTACACTGACGTAGCAACTAAAATCTCCTATTGTGGCAACAGGTAACTAGGATGTTATATAAACAGGATTAGGGCTGTATTCCCAAGGCATTATATTCTCTCAAGTGTGTTCTTTGCTGCTGTATTTAATGGCAAAAATATATTCTTTATAATTAAAAAAGCCTCTTTTCTACTAGGGGCACGAATTCTACTTGTCGGGCGACGTCGCGGGGGACATCGCTCGACATCGCAGGCGATATCTACATGTCGCGGGATATGTCGCGGGACTTGCTGCGACTTTGTGTCCCTCGACAGTCGCCCGACGGCATTTGAGTAGTGAGAACGTGTTTCGCTTTGTTCCCCGGCTATCCGTCATTATAGCAGTAGTGTGGCGACATCGCAACCACAACTGTGGTATGTGGACGAGCAAAATATACTCGACTTTGTCTTCATCTTACTTGTTCCGCTACATAGCTTAGCATCAATAAAAACGATCACATAAATTCATGGCTTAGCTTTAACATCCTCGCATCATAGCATATATCTCTAGCGTAATGTTTAGGTTGAAAAGCAGCCTAAACATTACGTCATCACATCAAAGTACAACATATTTATCTATATGCAAAAGCTCTAAAAAAGGAAACAAAACTTATCTACTACCCTCGTGAATCACCAAACTAATTTGCTCCTGTCACTCGACGTACGACAGTTCTCGGCGCGAAACGATGAAGTTTAATCTGTCAATTTTGACGTTGACGTTTGTAGCCGGACTTATTGGTATTGATACTTGATGCGAGTGCAGTTTTGGGGTACCGTGCGAAAACTGTTGTTATTTTAGAATAGAAGGGTAATTATTGTTACGAAAACAAACTCGTTGTCCATCCATTCATACACACTCATGTCATACACATATTCGTATCACTCAATACAATACCAAAATATTTAGAAAATAGATTTCAAACAAAATGTGTTTACGTTGCATGTACCGTATCAAAAACATCTTGGTTCAAAGTGTTTTCGAATTATTCCGCCATTTCCTAGTGACTGTTTCACACTTCGTTCATATTTCATGTCCAACGTTGTCATAAGGCACGGTCACACTTGTGTACATTCGACTTAAAAGGCGGTTCACATTGGTCAAGGACCGTGGCAAGTAATTCTAATAAGTGATCACCAGCGATCGAAGTGTAGCTTAGCGTCCAAATCCTATCGTATGCGGTCACATAGTGGATAGATGACCGCTAGAGTGGCATTTATCAACTGAGCAACTACTTCGTGAATGTTAAATTGTCTGTCCCGGCTTATTAAGCCATGACGGAGGCCCAAACTCCGTCACCAGAGTTGGCCACTCATACGAACTAGCTTTTCCTTACCAACTTAGGCCTTTACATCTATACTAGTCAAAGTCAAAAAGCATTTATTCAGTAGGACCGCTGGGATCACCTTGAAACGTCTTAAAACTAGATGATTTTAATCCTATTCCTAGATTTATACAACATCCGGATCGGAGCTCTTGAGTGGAGACCGCGACTCGGCAAACGTAGTGTAGGACGCCCTCCGCCAGGTGGAGTGACGATCTGCGAAAGGCTGCCGGCAGAAGCTGGATGCGTCGAGCTGAGGACAGGGCGCAATGGCGCGCACTAGGGGAGGTCTATGTCCAGTGGACTGCCATAGGCTGATGATGACAGCATCCGGAGGCAACCCATGCCTGTACGCTGACGCTGTAGTGCCTGGGCCATTGTTTGAAATGGAATAGGCTTGCCCAGCACCTAAACCATCTTCTCAGCGTCAAAACGTTTTTCACCAGTACTCTTGAAAATCTTGTCTACTCTAGATTTCACAAGTGTGGACAGTAGCGATATGGTAGATTATGCTAATATACTGTCTTTGTGATCGCAACGTATGGTAATATAGCACTCAGGCCGAGATAACTGAAATATTTGAAAGAAACTCTACATTATACATGGATTTTTGATATTTCAAGAACATTTACAATTTGCGTTGGGGGTGCAACGTGTACTGAGTATAGTATACCTACACTTTTAAAAAAGAAAACTGACTTCAATGTTTGAAGGTGATATAGGGCGCGGCGTTTCTCAGGGTGTGTAGTGAGGAAGATGTTTTTAAGTTTTACGGGAAAACTATCAATTCCTCAGGAATAAAATTAATAATGATACCACCTCTAGAATAAGTATAAGTAAAGTTCAAAGTAAGTTTCAAACAAAAAATTGGCTGTCTGTAAAGTCGGTTTACTGACGATAGTTGAACGTGACAACGCAAAGGCCGATTGTGCTTCTTTGTCGCTCGTTCCGCGCTCTCGCTTGCACTTCAAGCCTTACATGGAACGCCTCAGAGCGAGGTAACGCCGGAACGCCTCAGAGCGAGTTAACGCCGCATGACGTCATGTTTTTTCGTGCGTGCAGCCGGCTCTATCAAATTATAAGACGTTGTCACGTCAAAAAATATTTTGGATAAAAACTCCCTCTATTTGAAGTCGGTTAACATAATCCAGTTTCCATAAACCCAACTACGTTTGACAGTTATTACGAAGAAAGTAAATGGCTCAAGACTTTATTTAGTGCAAATAGATACCTTTTTAAAGCTAATTGCCATCTTAAGCACCTAATGAATAGGTACCTCGGACACCTGATACCTTAGTTGCTTAAAAAACGACCACCGCTTTATTGACTACGGATTAACAATGTTGTTTATGCATTTTACATACAAATCCATACTAACTCTTCTCTCTCGTCTGTCTATCTGTCTGTCTGTCTGTTTGTTACGCTTTCACGCCCAAACCGCTCAACAGATTAAGCTGAAATTTGGCATCGTTAAAGGTTACTTTTTGTCCCGAAAAAATAAAAAAATCCCGAGGGACCGCGGGTAACACCGCGGAAGCGTAGCTAGTAATATATAACACAATAAAAATCCTACGTAACAATTAAGTATGCTATAAATAGAGATGTGAAAAGTACGTAAGTGTCGTGGAACACTCGGTTGGAACGAAGTTTCAACTTTGACATTTGGCATTTGTCAAATAAATTATTGGAAAATCTTTAAATCCTAGAAACGCACTACCGCAACAATGCACAACGGATCTTTAGCTCTCTGAAGTTAGGTGCAATAGACGATTGCGCAGGTTTGGTAGAGTAAGCGAGATAGCACGATTTAAGGCGTCATTAATAATGGGTTCTGCGCAGCTACTTCAGAGAGCTAAAGAACAATTGTGCGTATTATACAATCTATGGACTGCTTTGCGACAGCGCACTTCGCACAGTGACGTTTTGACTTATGTATGTGTCGTGACGGTAAAATCGAACGCTTTTTTTCTTCTACCCCTCATCCTCGATACCGTCCGAAAAGGAACTTCGTTCCAAAAATGATGGGTTCCCAACAAGTAACACCAAATCGTGTTACACTGGACCGGGTAGGTACTTTTTAAATAAAAGTTACTAATATAATTAGTAACATTATCCATGGCCCACTGCAGCCATGGATAGGAAAAACGGGAAAAAAGGGAGGAAGCCTTCACCCTGCAGTGGGACAATGCAGGCTAAAATAAATAAATAAAATATAATTAGAAACTGATTTACCTTTAAGTGGGACTCAGGTTGAAAATTACATAAATCATACTCTATGTCCTCTTTTATAAAAGGCATTTCCCAAAAACTTGGACCTAAGTTTTATGTCGGTCAACTACCTTCTAGAAACCGCAGCTTAACGACCCAAACCGCTATTTCCTGTAAATAACCACTTAATTCTACATTTCAGTTTCCAAATAACCCTTTTGTTGTAAAATATAGATTCTGTTTCAAATAGTCGTTAGACTAAAAGCAAGTTCGTGTGAGTCAGTGGCCAACTCTGGTGACGGAGTTTTAAGCCGCCTTAAGGCTTCCGTCATGGCTTAACGACTAATCATCATCATCATCATCAGCCTATGGCAGTCCACTGCTGGACATAGGCCTCCCCTAGTGCGCGAACGACTAATGCCCGGTTTATATATTCAATGGACAGTCATAGGTAAAAGCTACGACTTCTTCTTCTTTTTCTTTTTATTAATGACATCTAACTGTAATAACAGTATAATTCTGCCAATGTCATTTTTAAATAAGTATTCATGTCATGTCAAGTCAAGTCATGTCAATTTGGTTTTGAAAAAAAACATGGCGGCTTGTCATTTCAAAACTCCAACGGAAATCTTTCGTCAAATGAGAAATCTTCTTGAATACTCCCCCATTCCATTTGTCAAATCTCATGTTACGTATCCAAGGCTTCATTAGTAAAATGCCACTAGCTGCTTCAGAAATGGCGAAAGAAGTCAAAAGCTACGACTAGTTTCCACCTAACGATTAACGGTTGGTAAGTTTGACATTGGCAGAATTATACTGTTAATACAGTTTACATTTAGTTGCCATTAATAAAAAGAAGAAGAGGAAGAAGGAATAAAGGGAGGAAGAAGGAATAAAGAGAAGAAGAAGCCGGGGAATGAAGTGAAACCAGAAGATACCAAGAAGTGAAGTGAGAGAGAAGAAGAAGAAGACTGAGTCAAGATGTTACTGATTGGGCGGTATAGTCGCTCAGCGACAAAGCCCTTTTCTTTTTTGTTCATATAAATAAATAATAATAATAATAAGTTTGACAGCTAAACTGACGTTTGAAAAATGGATATAGAAACACCACAGAATATTATTTCCATACAAAAAAATAACGGAGCGTTGAAGGTTTTTCCTTTGCTTTACTGTGCCCTCCGAAGCACGGAAGCGCTCAGTTGATAATGCCACTGGCGGTCACAGTTTAAAACGTTGCCCTACGGTATATCAGTCAGTCACGAAAACCTTAAAATAGATTGACGACCTCTGTGGCGCAGTGGGTGAAAGCCCGCTTGGGACGCTCAAGGTTGCGGGTTCGATCCCCGCCGCGGGATAAATGTTTATATGATCTGCAAATATTTATCTCGGGTCTGGGTGTTTCTATATGTATGTATTAACTAACAAAAAAAGTATGTAAGTTGTATGAGTATATCAGTTAGAGTCTGGCAAATGAAAGTAGACCCTGAAAAAGAGGCGGCAAATTCAAAAATATAAGCGTGACAATCCATTAATTAATAACTCTAAATAATATACTTAATATAATTATTATATTTGGTACTAGAAAATAATAACAAAGTATCAAGTTGTGTTCTTCCAAATGTCCTTATGGGGTCCCATAGAGCTTTGCTTAGTTTGGGGCTAGATGATGCTGTGTGAAAATGTCCAGCATTATTTAGATCTACTAAAGATTTTTAACCTCACAATGTTTCTCTTCAGACAAAATGTCCGTTCAATACAAGTATTTATAAAGCATGCAGTCCGTTATTTTATGAATATGTTTAAAAATCTCGGTATTCGTTGGATAGATCTAGTCCCGGCGAAACAAACTCTCGTATGACATTTTAACGCTTTTACTGCCATCCTGATTGAACGCGTCAGTAAGTGGATGGGTGACTAGTGACATTATCAACTGAGCGCTTCGGTGCTTCAAAAGGCACGCTAAATTGTCGGTAAAAAAACTCCGGCACCAGAGTTGGCTACTAAAAAAAGACCAGAGTTAGCACAATCAGAGTTGGCCACTGACTGAAATTATTTTTTACCGTTGGGTAGCTTCAATAAATTAAAAAAAAAACAATAAATTAAATACCTACCCTACACTATCTGCGTTGGCGGGATTAAAAGTGGTTTGACAATTTCGATTTATAAGGATGATCAATGAGACTAGAGTGTTTAATTTAATTTTTAATTTTAATTTTATTTTATTTGGGAAACAAACAGTACATGATGACAATTTTAAATAAGGCATATAAAAACACATAAACCAATCAAGTTTCCACCGTTAAGTAGATCATATTATGCAAGTGAACAGAAATATCAAACTATAAAGAGAAAAAACAAAAAAGAAAAATTACGAAACGAAGAGTGTAGACAAAACACAAACTTTCGAATTTAAGCTTCAGCTAAACCTGCGCGTCAGTAACGCGGGAAGCGACTACGAAGCGGGAGCGTCTTCAACGCGAAACGAATATGACGTATGAAAATATTCCCGCGTTGTGGTAGCGTGGGTGTGCAAGGCGGGTGCCATAGCTAAAGTATGGGTCCCGCTCCCGCTTGGCAGTCGCTTTAGTGGCCAGGTTTGGCCGAATCCTTATAATTAGGAGGAAAAAGTAAGTTCGTGTGAGTCAGTGGCCAACTCTGGTGACGGAGTTAGAGTGGTGAGTTAGTTAGTTAGGAGGAAGGTAAAATGTATTAGTAAGATTTTAAAATAACAGCCTTTATCATTCCACCTGAACAGAAAAGCTGGTGGCACTATAAAAACAATATTTGTCATACTTTGATAGATTCCGATGTTTTAGTGCTGGGACAAGTCGATAGAAATCGTGAAATCTTTATCGATAAATTGTTGTACACGTCTTATTAATAACTTTTTATTTCTATATTTCAAGCAACATTAGAAAAAGTTTATACATATTGGCTGTCACGGAACGGATAGGTTAATGAGTGACATTTTCTGGATGCATTTCAAAATTCGTTGAAATCCATCGCGGTAAAAACATTTTGTTTGCTTGACAAGAATTTGTTTGATAATATTTTTTTTTATAGTTTGTTCAATCGCTTTGTTAGGTTAGGCAAATAATTGTAAAGTTCGTATTAATCATAGGTATTATGTACTCTACTTATTTGTGGTCTGCAACACTTTGGCAAAACACGGTCCAATTATGATTTTAAAATATAATTATGCATGGAACCAATAATTTTCATTTATTCAATTATTTAGTCCTCTGATTATTTGTGTAGGTACTTACTCATCATCTCAGAGTAAAATAAATCTATCCTAAATAATCCTAATATACTTAGTATTATTTATTTTTGTTTATGTTCATGTTTTATTTAGCGTTGTTGTCCCACTGCAGGGCAAAGACGTCCTTTCCCTTCTTCCACTCTTCGCGATTTTTCGCTGCAACAGGCCAAGTTCTCAGGTGAGAGTCCAGCTCGTCCCCTTCCCTAGTGATGTACCTACTTCACAGGACTTCACTCTCTTAGAAAATATGTATAATTTTAGGACAAAGAGTTGTTAGTTAGAGTTAGTTAGAGTTGTGATCGATCAGTGAGGTGTCCCATCCCTAGCCAAAGCATAGCTCTCGCGACCCGCGGCAGGGACAGGAAAAACGTCTTCTACACACCTGGGCACTGCTTACATCTTGAGGCAGGCCGAGGCATCTTGATACTTTTGTTCGACTGGCTCCCCACTGGAGCTTAACTACTTTTTATTTTTTTTAATTTACAAAAAAAGAAAAGGGCTTTGTCGCTAAGCGACTATACCGCCCAATCAGTAACATCTTAGCTTAGTCTTCTTATTCTTCTTGGTTTCACTTCACTTCTTGGTTTCTTCTTCTTCTTTTTAATAATGGCAACTGTTTCACTTCACTTCAAATATTATATGTATTATGTCACGTCAATTTGATTTTGAAAAACCATGACGGCTTGTCATTTCAAAACTCCAACGGAAATCTTTCGTCAAATGAGAAATCTTCTTGAATATTACCCCATTCCATTCGCCAAATCTCCTGTTACGTATCCAAGGCTTCATTAGTAAAATGCCACCGAAATTACATAATAAAACCTAGTAAAACATGAGAAAACTAAATAAAATAGCAGAGCCATAGCTCCTTCAAAAATGGCGAAAGAAGTCCAGCTTAACTATTTAATTACAACTTTCAAGATTATTTATAAAAAGCTAGGCCCTAAACCGTGTATGTTGCCCTGGTTCACGGTATTGGTCGTGAAGGAACAGGAGTAGAATCACCTCGTTTTAAGACAATTCTAAGTGATCCTAGCGGTCCTATTTGCTCCTCTTTGACAACCTTCTGCGTCGCAAGTGGACCTTAGCGTAATTGCGCTCAGATGTAGACAATCTTAACTTCATACAATTATGAAATACATACGTTTCTGTCCATAATATTCAAATAAAGAAAATTAAAAATGTAACTTGATCGAATTCTATCATTTATTATAAACTAGCTGCGCTCCCGCGGTGTGACCCGCGGTCCCTCGGGATTTTTTAATTTTTTATAATATATAAGTATATATAATATTTTTTTTATATATATATTTTTATGGTTTTAAAGTACAAAAACATTTTCTTATACGAACCACCGACCGAGTTTTTTTACTACGCGATTAAGTCCCATTATGATAGTTTAAGATTTTCTCATTCGTATGGCTGAAAACCAACAAAGTATCAAAACTTTTCAGTCACGCTCACAAAGCAGGTGTAGGTCGCCTCAAAAACAATTACGAAGGAACGTATTAATTTTATAGATATTCCTTTTATTCACCGCTGTGAGTTTAATAGACAATATATTTTGTTTTATTTGTACAGCTTTAACTGTCAAATTATAATGGATCAAGATGGCTTAATCCTAAGTTTGTTTTCATTTAAAATGTAAGGGTTTTTTGTCTTGTTCTATCCTTACAAACAAAAAGAGAAAGGATTTTGTTCTTAAAATATTTCTATATGTTTTTATCATGATTCACTGGGAAAATTACAGGACTTTCGCGTACCCATAAACCTACGAGTATACCTAAATTCTATATAAAAAATATTTGTCTCAACGTTTCGGATGGCAATAAGCTAACAAAAAATAAAAACACCAGAAATATACATAAAAAGTATGTGAGTGTCGTGGAACCTCCGTGGAACACTCGGTTAGAACGAAGTTTCCACTATGAAATTTGGCATTTGTCAAATAAATTATTGTCAAATATTAAAATCCTAGTAGGTACTAAGTATAACAATCTATGGACTGTTCCGCGTCTGCGCACTTCGCACTGTGACGTTTTGACCTATGTATGTGTCGTGACGGTAAAATCGACCTTTTTTCTAGCCTCCATCTTCGATACCGTCAGAAAAGGAACTTCGTTCCAAAAATATCTATTAGATAATATGCGAATGGTACGTTTATTATTATTTAGCTAATGTTTCAAAGGTTTTCCCATTTCCCAACACGCTGCATCAAACTCGATACCTAATAGTTTAAATTCCCAAGCACACAACATAATTTCCATAATTTATACGAAGATTGTATTTGACAGATTCAATTGTTAATACGATCCCACATCTCTTGAGTGGTCCTTGTATCAATTGACAATTCCACACGCGAAATTGAACCTTACCTCAACGACATACGGTTCACGAGATTCCGTAATCCGATGACATGTGAAACATAAGTTCGATTTTCGACTCTAACGCAGAGCATTAAAAGAAAATCCTTATATCGTTGATTTGAAATTTTGAGTCGTGTGTGGTAGTAATAAGGTTGATTTCAACAATTCGGCTGGTTGTATAGATCGATTGAGCGTGATTGATACTTGAACGATATGGAGTCGATTGCCGGGCCACCATTTGGCATAATTGGTCACACGTTATTTGACAGCGATTTGCTGCCAAGTGTATAATCTGTGGAAACCTTTCATTGGTTTTAATTTGATTTGACAAGGGAAGGACATTTTTGCGTTTATGTTGTGTGATTGTGTGTAATAATTGTTACGTGAAATGAAATCATTCCGTGTGTCCTACTGGTACCTGAGAAGTCGTCGGATTCATCAGAACCCGAGAAATTTCGGTAGTTACCAACATTTACAATTGATCGGGTAATTTCCGATATCGAATTACTCCCGAAAAATTAAAATACTCCAGAATAATTACTTACTAGATTAAAAAAAACATATCGTGTAAACAAAGTCATTCATACGTTTGCAAATATTTGAAATGCAAATAATTATATCTACTTACCTCAATCAAAATTACCACTTCATCATAATTTATTTAATACCACAAAAACATGTAAACTACATTCTATTTCCAATTAGTTCTGTCGAAAACAAAAATATTATGAGCCAACAAGATGGCGGATAAACAGCGTGACGTAAACAACTTATTTTGACTTTCGAACGTCTAGATTTTAAAATGGCTGAATGTTTTTGAATTGAGAATATTTGTTTGTTCGGCCGAGACCGGGAGAAGATTTGTTTTTTTTTTCAGGTAAAAAAGCCTTTGTGCTATTCCAGACTATAATCTATCGCTCTGCCAAATTTAATCCAAATCTGTTAAGTAGTTTTGTCGTGAGAGTAACAAACATACATCCTTATAGTGGGATGAATTGACGTGTAAAATATTAATTTCGCACGTCCATTCATAATGTCCATTAACGCTTCAAAACTGACCAATTTCAGCGAACATTACCACTAAATTGAATCTAAATTTAAACATAGAAAGCAATTTAGTAGATTGAAAATATCATTTTACTAGTTTCCGTGTACTAACATTATACATTTGTAAAATATACATGTGGCCTAAATACCGGAGAACATACATACATACAAACATAAAATCACGCCTCTTTCCCGAAGGGGTAGGCAGAGACCACGGATCTCAACTTGCTACGATCCTGACACACAACTTTTGCCTCATTCACTCTCATTACATTCTTCATACATGCGCCGGTTTAGGCTGTCATCTATCCTCTCTACATATCCAAACCATCTTAACATACCTTTCTCGATCCTCAACACTACATCTTTTTTCACTCCACACTGTTCCCTTATCACACTATTTCTCACTCTATCATTCAACGTTACCCCACAGCATTCACTCTACTCTGATGTTTTGTCTGCCACACACAACTTTCACTACCATACATCAATGTAGGCACTAACACTCCTTTATGAACTGCCAGTCGTGCCTTGTTGCCGGAGAAGATGGCGAGACGATATCGAAAGTCATGCAGATTACTTGCATAGTTTGGCTCAAGATCGAGAAGAGTAGAGAAAGGGGAGGGAGGCCTATGCGCTGCAGTGAGACAATGCAGGCTAAAAAAAAAAAAGTACGTGAGTGTCGTGGAACACTCGGTTGGAACGAAGCAAAGAATACTTTTCTATACTGGGAATATAATAAATTAATTGTCAATTAGGTATCCTAGAAACGCTTTTCCGTATTTACAATGGAACAATCTATGGACATCGCGGCTGCGCATTTCGCACTGTGACGGTTTGACATATAAGTACATGTGTCGTGACGGTAAAATGAAACAAATTTTTTTTTCCAGATTCAGTCTTTTTATCTTCGATACCGTCCGAAAAGGAACTTCGTTCCAATAAAAATAAATACTACGATTACAATCTATTCCAAGTTCCATCCTAATCAGTCCACTGGTTAATTACCAAAATCAAAAACAAGGCGTGATTGAAACACAAACAAACCCACAAACATTCAGATTAAGAATAGGTTTATAAAAGTGCTCAAAACGGTGAAGGAAAACATTGTAAGACGGGAAACGCAGCTTAATCAGCTCCACACGTATTTCCTGTGGGCGGCTGATTAAGCTGAGGGGATGGTTTAGGTGTTACAAGCCACCATCTCAAATAATGTCCCAGGCACTACAGCGTCCCATTGAGTGTAGATAAATAGGCCTCCTGACGCTGTATAAATCATCAAGTAAAGATTGTATTGTGGTAAGCATGTGGTTTCTCTACCATTTTCTATTATTTCCGATCTAAGAACTTGAGCAAAAGCCGGTTTCCCCCCGTTCCAGGTCAGAGAACCAGCTGTCCTGCTCTAACACACTAACCTCTCCCCCCACGAGCGAGACAGAAAACAAATGAGCCAAGTTCATTAGGCATTCAGAAAATGAAACTCAATCATATTTCCACGCGTTTAGGGGATGGTTTTATGCGGTGATGAATAATGCAGATATCCGGTTATTATGATTATTTTATTGAGTGATGTTTACCCGTGTGTGTTATTCAATTTGAGGTTGTTTGTTATACTTATGGTCAGCAGTGTTGCCAACTCCAACTCAGTGAAAATCTATAGAATATATTGGAATCAGACAAAGCAGGGGATTTCCGAGTATCTATAAAAAACTAAAATTTGAATAAATGCCTAAACTAAAAACTGTGAACATTTCCAAAAAAACTGTAGATCCACAGTTCACGGCTAAACACAGTAAACACAGGATCACGGCTGTGTTGCCAGGGCACGGAAAATATTCTTTAAGATCTTAGGCTGTCAGTGATATTAGCTCTAATCCAAAGCATAAGGCTGTAGTAAGTCAATTCAGTATTAATAAACAAAGACCAAGGAGGAACTAAGCTAATTCGACTCTACTCTCGGAGTAAGAGTTACTCCTAGGCGCCACCTAGTATAGAGATGGAGTAGGCAGACGTATCATGAATTTTGTCATTTTTACGTCACAAAAAAAGGTTGTGCAAATAGGATGGATTATGTTGATGATTTGAGGAAGAATTGAATAAGGTTGGATACCAGTTTCAAAAATGTGGCGAGTGAAAATTTACAAGAATCCATTGGACGATCTCGAAAAACTGAACATAAAATCCAAGTAACACTGCATAGGTATAGATTTTGTGGTGAAAAACCATTCGGATTAGCAAGAAACAATAAAACAGTTAAAATGACTAAATACTTTTTTATGATTAAAAATTTTTTGGTCAACAATGAACACCAAAAAGTTTTAGAAAAATAAAACCTCTTTGAATAAAACAGATTGTCAAATACAAATTATTGTCTATCTCTGTCATTCATATAATTAATGACAGAGATAGACAATATTTTGAATGATAATATCATTCGTTCATTCACTCTTTTTCTACTAATCCCGATGTAAGTAATGTATAACTCATTCGAGACTACTACCAGTTTATGAATAACATCAAAATATTAAACTTGCTCCCTCGTTACTAAAGAAGTAACAACTCTGAGAGTAGTCTCGTATTAAGCTAGAATTAGGGTAATCTAATTAATAAGGCCGTTAAAGTATTGAAGATTCTTTGAAGAATTAAGGGGGTAGTCTGAAACACGCAAGTTCAAGTTTAAACTAAATCTAATGTTTCTGTTAAAACAAAAAAAGATTTTTTTTACAAATAAATCGTATAATAAAGTGGTATCATCTATTAGTCTGTATATAGAAGGTAAACTCCTAAAATACTTGTCTTTTTAATATTCTTTAACGGGTGGAAATATACTCAAAGATCATGTTGGTAGTTGGTACCATGAAAGCAAAGCCGGGGGCAGGCAACTTTTTTTTTTTTTTTTTTTTTTTTAACTAATTTAAATAACCTACTCTATCTGAAAACTGTTCCAGGTTTAAACGTTTCATATAGGCAAAACTATCAACTAGAATTTGATGGCCCAAGATTTAAGAATAGTAGTTTTTTTTTTTATGATGGATAGTTTGTTTTTATTTTTTATTTTAGTTTATTGTTTTATTATGTTTCTTTGTACCCACTCGTGTTTTATAAATGTTTGATGTTCTATTTTCATTGTATTGTGTTGTGTGTGTCTAATAAATGTATTCTTATTCTTATTCTTATTATTATTATTATTTCGTGAGGAAACCCGCAGCTTAGTCAGTTCCACACGTATTGACGTCGTCTTTCCTGTGGGCCAGGCTGATTAAGCTGAGAGGATGGTTTAGGTGCTGGGCAAGCCTATTCCATCTCAAACAATGTCCCAGGCACTACAGCGTCCCGTTAAGTGTAGGCATAGGTTGCCTCTTGACGCTGTATAAATCATCTAGTATAGATGTAAAGGCCTAAGTTTTATTCTTATTCTTATTCTTATATATTTTTAATACTGGACATTGACCTCATGCTGACCCAAGATCTAGTTACGACTACCACACAGTTATTTCACATTATTTATTACACCTTTAAATGTAAATGTGTAGTTATTTATTGTTAAATTTAATGTTTGCTTACCTACTGTTTTTATATTATACAAAGTACTTATCTCCGCGGCTTCGCTCGTATTTTACTTATTAAAATCCATACTAATATTATAAAGCTGAAAACAAGAGGATTAGCGAGTTTATATGGTACGTTGCCCAAAACGCAACGATAGCGCGATCTTATTTTCCTGTGGCGCCATCTATTATGTAGTAAAATGTCTGTTTGTTATCTTTTCACGCCTAAACCACTGAACAGATTATGCTGAAATATGACATGGATAAAGATTATATCCCAGAGACGGACATAGGCTACTTTTTTTCAAAACTTATCATGGAGGGCGTGAAATAAGGGTTGAAATTTTGTATGGGGACTTGAAGTGAAGTTCCAGTTAAAGGCGACTAGATGGCGTTGCTATCCTATGGCTAAGGTCGAGATGGCGCTATTATTACATTATTTTAAAAGTTTTAGGAGATAATCTTCTGAACAGCTGTTTTATTTTTCTGTTTTATTTTTGTTAAGTTTTGCTGACGAAGTCGCGGGTACCAGCTAGTAGCCTATAATATTCTTTTAAGACCTACATCTCAGATCTCAGATATGAGTTAAAAGCCTCGCCTATCTATCTAAGATAGGCGAGATAGGTTTATAGTCTGGTAAAGCACAACGGCTAGGTTCCCTTTTTTTCCAGAAAAATGAAGGTTTCCCGAGGGAATGCGCGTAAAACCGCGGTGCGTAGCTAGTGCAATATAGATACACATACTAGCTCCCGCGGTATGATCCGCGGTCCCTCGGTTTTTTTTGTTCGGACTATAAAGTAACCTTTTTCCTTCCCTGGGATACAACCTGTATCTATGCCAAATTACAGCCTAATCTGTTCAGCGGTTGCGTGTGAAAAGGTAACAAACAGACAGATAGAGTAACTTTCACATTTATAATACTATAGTATGCCTGGGACATTGTCAACAATGTCCCAGGCACTACAGCGTCCCGTTAAGTGTAGGTATAGGTTGCCTCCTGACGCTGTATAAATCATCCATACTAATATTATAAAGCTAAAAAGTAGAGGATTAGCGAGTTTATATGTTACGTTCCCCAAAACGCAACGATAACGCGATCTAATTTTTCCTGTGGCGCCATCTATTATGTAGTTAAATGTATCTGTCTGTCTGTCTGTTTGTTACCTTTTCACGCCTAAACCACTGAACAGATGATGCTGAAATATGACATGGATAAAGATTATGTCCCAGGGACGGACATAGGCTACTTTTTTTTTCAAAACTAATCATGAAGGGCGTGAAATAAGGGTTGGAATTTTGTATGGGGACTTAAAGTGAAGTTCCAGTTGAAGGCCACTAAATGGCGTTGCTGTCCTATGGCTGAGGTCGAGATGGCGCTATTATTGCATTTTTATTTATAAAAGTATCAGAAGAGAATTATTTTGCTGACGAAGTCGCGGGTACCAGCTAGTGTATTATAAATCATCTAAAGTAAGTATGGAAGTATGGACATATAGTGCATAGTTCACTCCTGGGTAAACACGTCCCAAACTAGGTACGCTATGGAAACATGATTAAGAAAGCTTTGACGTGAGTTTTATCAAATTATGTTCATGTTACACGTTCGCCGGATACGCTCACGGAAATATTACATTTTTAGCTAATTGAATGGATTTTTGTGACATTTTGCATAATACATCCGTGATACAAATAGCCATTTTAAGCTTTCAATGTGTTTGACAATTTCCACTATAAATGATTCACAATAATCGTATCGATTCGATGAACTTTCTATTTTTGTGTAGGTTTTACTCCTGGGCTCGTATTCCCGTTCTTTTATTCGTTCGTTTGATGAATATTCGAATGTTTCTTACTACGATTTCGGACTTTACCACGGTTAAGAACCGGTAATACACCCCTGACGCTGTATAAATCTATCTAGTATTAGTTTACCTAAGTTTGGCAATATAGCAAGAGTCAAAAGTACCTTACCTAACTATAAAGTACTTACTTATTAATTTCAGTGCAAATTACGGAGTTCATATTTAAGAATGATTATAAGATACTAACAATGATCTTCTAAACTTCTTTTCTGTACTTACTAAACAAAAAAAAAAACAAGTATTTTTTTCTCGTAAGTACCTCTCATTCACTTTCATTAAAATGATAAAATGATGTTTCAGTGCTTACATTAATTTTCTCTTATCGCTCACATTTTAATTATTAATCATCAATTAAGCAATTTAATAAAATTAATGAATTCCGCCCCTCCAAGGCGGCAGGTGAAATATTTAATTGAATTATTAAAATTGCCAAATTAGTTTTCATATTGCAGGAGGGAAACAATTTGTGACAGACGGACGTACAAACAATAATGCTATTAATTGAAGAATAAGGAATGCGCCATCTTTGATTTCTATATTTAAATTTTGTATTGTTTTTAGGTTAAGTATAAATATTTTGAGGTTATAATTATTATAACCTCAAAATATGTTTGTCGCTTTGAATGAGGAATAAGGAGTAGCATTCTCTCTTATTTGAGGGAATACTCAAACGTCAAAAAAAGAAAGGTAAAAAGAGTAGAAAAGGCTGTTAGTGACAATGTACTTTAGAAAATTAATTGAATATTCAAATGATCCATGATGACTGGGTTCAAATCCCGGAGAATTTATGCGCATTTATGCGATTTCATAATGGTGAAGGAAGGCATGAAGAAACCAGTTATTCTACACGTAGTTGATGGGCTTGCAACCTGTCACGTATGGAATGCTAAATAATTAATAATGTATGAAGCATGTATGAAGCGCTGCAATAGAATTGATGATTAAATAAGCTACAGCAACACCAACAAACTTTATGCTTGCCATTTTTTGTTTTTGTTAACTGTGTCTGTTTGTTGAAATACATATTTTTTCATTCATTTTTCATTTAATTTGCATGTAAAATATAGACCTCTAGATATCTTCAAAGGGTCCTAAAAGCAATCTGAAAGTCTCCAGCGAGTTTTCTCGTGTTTCTGTTAAAAATATAGGTATCAATAATGGCGTCTCTTTATTAAAGTTCAGAATTGCGAAAATATTTAGCACGGGAATTGATTGGAAATCAAATCGTGCACAAAATGGTTTATTGAAGCGGACGCAGTGTTGCCAACATAGTAATGTTGATTTGTACATATACAAACAATCTGTTTGTTCGTTTCATCACTATAATACATTTAATAACTTAATTTTCTAAACAGGTTCACGGCTGTATCCCTAAGGTGCGGTAGACATTCTCTCAGATCTTTTTATGTTACTTATTCCAGATCCTATGAAGATGTCTAAGGGGGTAGTCAGTTCTGTATGTTTAATAATATAGCCGCGCACACTGATGTGCACTTGGCTTAGGCCCGTGCACAACAGTTATTTACCGACACCCGTGAGTCGAGCTGACCAGATCACCAAATAAATAATAATAATAAATAATGCTGGACTTTTTCACACAACATCATCTAGCCCCGAAGTAAGCAGAGCTTGTATTATGGGTACTACATGACTGATATGCTACTTATATACGATTTTTTTTTGTAAATACATACATATTATACATAGAAACACCCAGACCCGAGACAAATATTTGTAGATCATACAAACATTGGTCCCGCGGCGGGGATCGAACCCGCAACCTTCTGCGTCGCAGGCGGTCTCGCCCGCTGCGCTACAGAGGTGTTTTGACGAAACGTTTATCTGGTAGCGATGGGCTTGCTATCTGTCACATACGTAGTATACGTAGATGGAATACTAACTCCTGCAAAATGTACCTTATAGACAGTTCCAAAGAATATCTACTAAGCCTTATTATAATTGCACATGCACCCACTGTTACAACCCCATCTCTCTCCTATATACTCCTTATACTCCTTATCCATATTACACTAACAACATAAGTGCAATAAATATTTCTATTTCTATAAAGGTTTGCTGTAAGAGAACTCATTTTAGGGTTAAGCTCGCCTCTGCCATTACTTCTCTTTAAGATTCTATATAACGTAATTTCTTTGTGCAATAAAGAATAAAGAATAAATCAGAAAGTTTGTGATTTTGTGTTTCAATCGCGCCTTAACCAGTGAACCGATTTGGATGAAACTTGGAATAGATATAGATCGTAATTTGGAATAGATTTTGGCTTCTTGTCGTGTCACCAGTCCACCAGTCACGGTTCTAGTTCGCCTAAAAAATGTTAAAGTATGAAGCGAACGAAGCCGCAGTCGGAAACTAATAGTTTAAAAAAGCTGTGGTTAAAATGAATTGAATGTTCTAATGCATTGCGGATGAATGAAAATGAATGACGTGGGTCATGATGGATCCGGTTTTAGAAAGCGTGGTTCCGTATTTGTATGTTTTAGTATTTAGTGTTATTTAGGTAGTTTTTAGAAATATGTACAAAAGATAAATAGGAATAAATAATATAAAAATATAATATAAATATGAATGTCTACCGCACCTGGGGGATACAGTCGTGAACCTGTTTACGTTTAGATGAATAGGTAACTATTAATAAATAAATAAAATAAGCCTTTATTTCTACTACTTTAGCTTTTTACAAAATATTTAAACATTTAAAACTAAACACTAAAGTAAAGCTATTAAAAAACTACTAATAATTTTTGTAACACTATTCGCCCGCAGGAGTCGCCTCCTTGGCGTAGGCCTCCCCATTTCGTTAGGTAACTATTAAGTAACTAAAATAATCATAATTTTCCAGCCCTTGTCTCACTTCATATCGGGTCGGCACAACATTTCACTATATCACCCGTCATCTTAACACTCACTCCTTTCTGACTCATGTCTACTGTGTACTGTGTCACTGTGTGTGAAAGATTCACACAATCCATCCATCTTTCAAGATGAATTTTGATTATTTAAGTATCGACCTTTATATTATACATATTTATAGATATCTTTACATATTTATAGATAAGATTTTAAATCCGTTGAAGTTATAATATAGTTATCATCATCATCTTCCTGCCCTTTTCCCACATTATGTGGGGTCACAACATGTGTTCTTCTTCCATTCTCCTCTATCAGCCGTCATCTCAACACTCACTCCTTTCTTACTCATGTCATCCTTCACACAATCCATCCATCTTTTCTTTGGCCTACCTCTACTCGTAAATCCATCAACATTAATTATAGTATTCTAATTAATTTAATAAGCAAACAGATTTCCATCAGCATCTCCCTTCCTGTATCTCACTTTTATGAGGGGTCGGCACAACAGGTTTTTCTCTTCCACTCCGCACTATCAGCCATCAACACTCACTCCTTTCTTACACATATCATCCTTCACACAGTCCATCCATCTTTTATTTGATCTGCCTCTTCCGTTACATCCCTCCACATTCAAAAATGTCGGATAACCATATCACATAAAATTGTCTTATAAGATTTGCCTGCCAACAAACACTTCGGTCCTATCCTAGGTAGTATGTTGCACGGGAATAATAGGTTAACCTAAAAGTTCCCACTGAACCCTAAAACAAGAACCCTGAATGCTGTATGAGGTCCCTTGAACACCTGGCATTGTAAAACAAAAGATGTGAGGACAATGACGAATGTTTAATTTATAGATGCTTTGAGGGACGAGCGTTGGGCGAGCAATCTTTCGTTTATGTTCTGTAATGATTCACACACTCGGATGTATGGATTCGATTAAATCCTTCGAAAGACGATTACTTACATAAGTCAACCATCAAAGGAAGATATACCCTTAAGAAGGATTTCTCCTTCTTATAGAATACTAGCTGGTACCCGCGACTTCGACAGCAAAATAATACATACTTAATACAAATAGAACTGAAAACTGCTGTTTAGAAGTTTCTCTTCTGAAACTTTAAAATAAAAATGCAATAATACTGCCATCTCGACCTTAGCCATAGGATAGCAACGGCATCTAGTTGCCTTTAACTGGAACTTCACTTCAAGTCTCCATGCAAAATTTCAACCCTTATTTCACGTCCGTCCCTGAGACATAGGCCCTTACTAATAAACTTGACATAAAGTTATGTCATGCATAACCTATGAATAACCATACAAATTTTTAGTTTATGCATGACATAACTTTATGTCAAGTTTATTAGTAAGGGCCATAATCTTTATCCATGTCATATTTCAACATAATCTCTTCAGTTGTTTAGGCGTGAAAAGGTAACAAACTGACAGCCAGAGAAATTTTACGACATAATAGATGGCGCCACAGGCGTTTTTTTTTTTTTAATCTGCATTATAATATTAGTTTGGAAGTATGGATAGTAGTAACGACATTGGTCTAACTAGACCGACAATTTCACGTGTCCTCTGCTCAGTTGATAAATGCCAAGTCATCCATCGTCATCTACTTACTGACTGGTCACGTTTCCAGCAAGCTATACCACGAAAAGAAATCGCTTGTTTCGTAAAACTCATTTTTTCTTGGTTCTAAGCTTATAACTTAGACCATTCCTCGTTACCTATTGAATTCTTTACTACAGCTGTAAATTACGTTGATGTAAGAGAACAATAAGTATTGGAAAGCTAGACTTTTGTGTGAGCCAGCTTTGTTTTAGACCTAGCTCAAACTTGAGGGCTTAGATTTATTCATTAGCAACTAATTCTAGTATTTTCTTTAACCGATTTGGCTCATATATTGTAAGCAACGGATCTTTAGCTCTCTGAAATTACGTGCAATAGACGATTGCGCAGGTTTGGTAGAGTAAGCGTGATTTTAGGCTGTTTTATTTAGGTGACATCAAAAATGGGTTCTGCGCAGCTACTTCAGAAAGCTAAAAAACGATTGTGTATATTGTATTTTTCACATAAACCTGAAAAAGTATACCTAAGATAGTCTAGATGAGTTTACTCCTGTTCCTTCGCGACCAATACCGTGTACGAGGGTAACAAACGCGGCTTAGAAGCGCTCGTGGTGTAGCTTAGTCGTTCTTGATAGATTGTCGAATTTAAGTAACGATCTGACCGGTCAGTAAGTGGATGGTTGACCGCTAGGACATATAAAATTGCCCCGACTTAGTAGTTCAAACTTACGGAGGCATAGAAAATCCGTCACCAGAGAGAGAGAGAACAATGTCCATCTAAAGCGTTTTGTTGAAAGCATATGGTACTGAATAAATCATTTTCGTTTGCAAAAACGCGATACGGCAGCCACAAAAATGATATATGACGCGACAGTTACCAAAATCCATAGCTTTAAAACAATTTACAAAAACTGAAAATAGTTTTTTCATGTTAGGGAAACGAGTAGGTATAGTAAATACAGAGTCGAAACAAAGTAATGAAACAGGGGTCGGCAATATAAGAAAGAGATGGTAAATAGGTTTTCATATGCGAGAAAAGGATAGCGAGATCTTTTATTTCTGCAGACGGGCCACCGGTCACACTTTCCTGTAGTTTTCATACATTTGACACATGGTTGACGCCGGTGGCCGCCGCGCTCTACAATAAAATGTATGAAAATATGCCAGTAGCGTTTGTGGCTGTCGCGTGTGGCCCGTGTAATTCGAGTCCTGTTCTCGATATATTTTATAAATTTTAATAAACCAACTTAAAAAAACTGAGAAGATAAGGATAAGGAGGATAAAGGATTGTCCTATCCTAATAATATAAAGACTTGTACGGACAACGCGTCCCAGGCTTCGCGTTCACGCGTTCCACGCTACGCGTTCACGCGTTGCAGGCTTCGCGTTCACGCGTTCCACGCTACGCGTTCACGCGTTGCAGGCTTCGCGTTCACGCGTTCCACGCTACGCGTTCACGCGTTCCAGGCTACGCGTTCACGCGTTCCAGGCTTCGCGTTCACGAGTTCCACGCTACGCGTTCACGCGTTCCAGGCAACGCGTTCACGCGTTCCAGGCTTCGCGTTCACGCGTTCCAATGAACGCTGTGAGGAGTATCAAAGATCCACAAATCCATTTAGGATGTGTGAACAGTTAATATTTTTTTATATTGAATTCAAATTAGGCGTTCGGCGGGTGGATCTGCTTTTATGATGAATAAATGTGGATTTCTTCTCCAGGTGGAGGCTGCACCTTCCCCGAGAGTTGGACAGGCAGCTGGTTCCAGTCAGGCACCCTCAACTACATCGCCATCAACTCCACCCACATCCAGTCGAAGGGTGACTGCGCGGAGACGGATAATGACAAGTTTCTTGTACATGATAGGTGAGTTCACTATACAGTTATGATTGACGCTATTACTAGTCTACCAGCATTGGTGGGAAGCGGCCTAGCCTTCTGATTCTAAGGTCGTGAGTTCTAATGAGTTTTTAGTCAAAAAAATCGTAATAATGCGCTGTTTGTTCGGGAACCTACCTCATTGAGGGCTACCTTCAATTGATTACCATATTATCTCTTGTAGTATGTACCTAATAAGGTTTTGTTTTTAAGAAAATCGGTTTTACTCAAAAAAAGTTAAGCATCCGTTGAACACTTTCGAAGGTTATTTATTTATTTATCTAAACATAAAAGAAAAGGGTTTTGTCGCTGAGCGACTATACCGCCCAATCGGTAACATCTTAGGTCAGTCTTCTTCATCTTCTCTATCACTTCACTTAGTGGTTTCTTCTGGTTTTACTTGAACACCATGTTGACACTGTCAAAACAAAATTGTTAGGTACTACAATAAAGCGTTCTATGTAAGTACGAGCAGACGCCCTGAAAGAATTTTGAAAACCCGAAGGGCTCCAGAACCCCACGGACCTAGGGTCTCAACCCCAAATAGTTCAATCTGGTCGAAACGACGCGTGATCCGAGAGCTGGCACATTTTTGTCTCAAAGAATCAGCATTGCCATCCAGCGTGTTAATGCCGTCAGTGTTTTGGGCACGCTTCCGACTGACAGTGACCTGGATCAGTTGAGCTATCTATAGATCGTTTCTATCGATCCTTAGATAGCTTGACTAATCCTGTTGTATTTTGTAAATATATGTAAATATGTAGTAGCTTAGTTTCTGTAAATAAACTTATTTAGTACGAGTATTTAGAGATCGTTTTTCTATAGATGCTTCGCTAAACCCGGTTATACTTTTTGTAGAAAGATAGGTTTATTAAATACTAATCGGATTTTGTTTACATTTTTGTCCCTTCTTCGAATAGTCTATCCGTCTTATTACAAGAAAATGAACCGAATCAACTAAGTCTAACTAAGTCACTAAGACAAACTAAAAATACTCCCAATAAATTTCAACTCATGCGTCGGTTGCCCGTTAGCTCAGTTGGTTAGAGCGATGCCACGGATCGGCAAGGTCGTGGGTTCAAATCCCGCATGGGTGCTAATTTTTGGGATACATTTAAAAATCTTTAAATAAATTTTCTGTTCCAGGAGTGATGATTGCTACCGATGCCTAGTGATCCATGAAAAGCATAAATACGTCTTGCAGTACAAAGAAAGTAAGTTTTCCTTTGAATAATTTCAAATAGTTCTAGAGAGCAAAATAGATGGCGCCACGTAAAAAGAGCTGTCATGATGAAACTTGTTTACCTACAGTTAATTTCTGACTATTTTTGTAGCTGTGTTGGCCTGGTGGGATTGATTATCAACTTTCAATCGAAAGTTTGCGAAAATCCCATGCTTTAATTGATTTTTCGGCCGAAAAAAAGTAATATTCTCACTTACTCTATATACAGGATTCTTTGTAAAACACCGGTAACCTCTCAGGACTGTATTACCTACTATCAAAGAGAATAATAATATACCTATTATAAAAAACAACAACTTTTGATCTATGACTTTGAAAATTCATTATAGGTTAATTCATCAGATTTTCATACAAAAATAAAAATAAGTATCTAAATCGAATACTCTAAATATTACGAAGACTATACAAAGCAAAATAAAGCTATAGTTCAATAGCGAGGGGAGCGGGGTTAAGGCAGCGGGGGCGCTTGAAATTGACCTATTTAATACAGAGTTGAAATGTGTTAGATAGGACAACGAAATCTTGAAGGTTTGTTTTTGGTATTTAAACATAATATGTCATTTGTACATATTATGTTTTGTAAAAGTCATAGAACAAAAGTTATTGTCTATGATGATAGTAATACAGTCCTGAGAGGTTACCGGTGTTTTACAAATAACCCTGTATCCAATAGACCCACTGAAACAATACCTATAGACAAGTAAAGGTCTATTTACTCTTTCGTTTTAGCATACTGTTCACCAAAGGACTCCTTATCATCAATTTGCGAGCTGATCACAGGAGATGCTCCGCTCTATTCGATGTTCCGAAAAGAGCCGCGGCCGATACCGCAGCCCTGTCCATTCCACCCGCCGCCTTTCACCTTCGTCTATAACCGGTGAGTTGCACCGCCAATAGATGGCGCTGTTTATAATTAATCGTATTTGTTGACAACCTCTGACGCAGTGGGCGAAGGTCCGCCTGCGACGCAAAAGGTTGCGTTGCAAATGTTTGTATGACCTACAGATATTTGTTTCCCGTCTGGGTGTTTCTATGTACCTATAATATGTATGGATTTACAAACAAAAAGTGTAAGTAGTTTATCAGTCATCTAGTACTTTGGGGCTAGATGATGCTGTGTGAAAAGTCCAGCATTATTTATTTATTTATGATTTGTGTTGGGAGTTGTGCCGAGTTACCAGTAGATGGTGTTGTTATAGTGAAATCAATGCTAAGTAGGTAAATGAAAATAGCAAGGATTTCCGCGTAGCTTCTTATTGTGTCACTAGTTCTTTCGAACCAGTGTGGCAATAGGATTTTAAGTGCGCCTCAAAGAGGCTCCTTTCGTGCACTTGACACAACGTTTTCGAACTTTTTAGGTTCTACGACATGCCGGTTTCCTCACGATGTTTTCCTTCACCGTATAAGAGTACGGCATAAGTACTGCACATAATTTTTTCGGCAGAAAAACTCATTGGTGCACGACCGGGATTGAACCCGCGACCTTATGATCGGAAGGCGGGACCACTACCACTTGACCACCAGTGCTCTCACTCTCACCCTTGGCATTGAATGTAATAATCTATTTCCATCGTTCGTTTTAGTTATTTGAGTGTACTATGTTTCAGGGGTACTGGCGACTGCGTGAACCCTCCCTCGCGAGCGGAGTCTTGTACGGATGACTCACGATTGCTGCTTCGCTACATGTCCTGCCCAGACATACCCGGCACGGAGAGCAATGGTAACAATTATATTTTACTATCCGGCCGTAAATCGTTTCGAAAAATTTATATGCGCTTTAACAAGAGCTCATAACGGTGAAGGAAACCCGCAGCTTAGTCAACTCTACACGTATCGACGTCGTCTTTCCTGTGGGCGGTTGATTAAGGTAAAATGATGGTTTAGGTGCTGGGCAAGCCTATTCCATCTCAAACAATGACCCAGGCACTACAGCGTCCCGTTAAGTGTAGGCATAGGTTGCCTCCTGAGAGCGCTTGTAGACGTCCGTTTTTTTACTTACACCGGACCGGTGTCCGTCGCGCCGAGGGGAAGCGGTGGTGCATCCGGCGTAAATTGTTCGCCGGACCGATGTCCGGTGCATGTACACACATTCATTATAATTCATACACCACCGCGAATCCGGCAAAAAACACGGTCCGTTATCCGGTGAAAAAAACGGACGTCTACAAGCGCTCTGACGCTGTATAAATCATCTAATATGGATGTAAAGACCTAAGTTTTATAGATAATTATGTTACGTACACAGAAACAATTTAAAATTCGGTCATAAAACATGACTGTCACTGACTAAAATGCCATTTACACAATACCATTCTGGCATACCATTCTTGCCTCTTACTTTCACAAACAGAGCCAGAGCTAATATTATGTGGCTAGAGGCAAGCATAGCTCTCCATGGATGCGAAACTTGGACTCTGACACAGCGGAATAGAGAGAAGTTGGAGGCTTTCGAAATGTGGTGCTGGAGAAGGATGGAGAGGATTAGCTGGACGGAGAAGGTTACCAACGAGGAAGTGCTGAGAAGAGTTAAGGAGAAAATGGTTTTGATGAACACCATTCAAAATCGAAGAGGAAAAATGATTTGACATCTTAAACGACATGACAGCTTTATCAAGAACATCATAGAAGGAAAAGTGGAAGGAAGACGAGGAAGAGGAAGGCCTAGAATAAATTTCATGAGTCAGATAAAAGAGAAGATCGCTGTCATGTCGTATGAAGAAGTAAAGGAGACCGCATTGGAAAGGGAGAGGTGGAGGAAGTTGCATCATTGCACCGACAAGAGCTGAGCTCTTAAATTTGATGATGATGATGAGAAGCAAGAATGGTATGCCAGAATGGCATCGTGTTTTGAACGACGCGGGCGTCTAACCTACTAAGTACATACAAATGAAAAACTTAAGATGTACTTAATAAAATTAGTTTTTTGTGTCATCCGTTACTAACCGCCATTTTGAAAATAAAAATGGCGGCGAGAAACGACAATGTTTAACTAAAACTTTTACTACGTGTTCCAGTTGAGGAGCTGGTCTGCTTGGCGACGTGGAAGGAAGGCTCCACGAGATATCTGGTGGGTCAGATCTCGCAGGTGCAACGGAGGAACTCTATGGCTTCCGATGAAGACACCTACAGGTATTTCATCAGTTTATTTAACTTACTTCTTTAGGGAAAACATAGGTAATTAGGTATCTATACATATCCACATATATCTATGTATATCCTTAGTTAAAGTCAAAAAGCTTTCAGTTGATATCATTACGGCGATGAGCTTGCAACCTGTCACGAATTGAGTATTAAAGGCCATTAACACGATACTATTCTGGCATACCATTCTGGCCTTTTGCTTTCTCAAACGCAACGGAGAAGGATTTTCTGTGGCTGGCCTATGCCCAGCTGTGGGCTAGATCGGGCTGTGGATGATGATGATGAAGATCCAATAATAAAAAACTTTTTTTAATGTAGTTCTTAATTTTATCAAAATCGAGCCCGTGACTTGTAACAAATTTTTTCCATAACTATAGCCGTTTAGATTTTTCCCTCAGAGGGCGCTCGACAAAACTCACCCTGTATACATACCAGTAGAATTGGAATGGTCTAAGAACTATGCCTTTAGTTTTCTATATAGTCAACTGTCAGTTTTATAGAATGTAACTATTAAATTGTTGTTTATCCTATCCCATCCCACTCATATAATAAATCTGTAAGGATCAGGCTCAAATGACGAAACAGTTTACAATGAATTTTGGTAAGGTGAAAGGTATAACTCCGGAATAGCATATAGGCTGCTTTTATCCCGATAAACGTTCCTGAAAACAAAAAAATATGCAAAAGGACAACTGGAATATTGCATAAAAACTTTAGCAGTAGGTACTCTGTTTGACACAAAGAGCACTGCTCTAAGGTTGCCATGACAACCAATAACTTTGACTTTTCAAAATGGCGATTTCATTTCGTTCTACTATGCTTTGAACTATTTTAAGGACAGCAAATCCAAAAAGGAATTCAGTGTTTTCATGGGTTGGATTGGAACAAGGTAGTTCTATCTCTAGGTAAAGTTTCTATTACAAAACAATGCGCAGACGAAGTCGCGCCCGGGTTCACTAGTGAATACTATTTTTGTTCCAGATGCTTCATCTACAAAGGCCAGCATGGAGAGAAGAGTATGACGTATAACATTGCCCAATCTGGCGACGCGACATGCAATGGCCTTTCATCGCCGACAGATGGCAGTCGCACCATGAAGCTTACTAATAGTAAGTAGCCTCCGTTTAGGTCTATCTCACGATAGCGGGTTGGTCATAATTGTGTGACTGTGACTGACAAATTGAGAAGTGGAAGGTTGGCGTGGTATGGGCATGAGAGTCATATAACACGACGAGTGTTGAGTATGAATGTGGATGGATATACCGGTAGGGGTAGGCCTAAAAAAAGATGGATGGACTGTGTGAATGCGGATATGTTTGTGAAAGGAGTGAGTTCTGACATGACTGGTGATAGAGGGAAATGGAAGAGAGAAACATGTTGTGCCGACCCCACTTAAGTGGGATAAGGGCAGGAAGAAGAGTTTCTGTGTGCCTAACATGCTAATCAGACTACGATTTGTAATCTATTACAAGTATTGACTTCAGAGTTGCGCTGAAACCGCCAAAAGATGGCGCTGTTCACAATTTATCTGATTTATCACTAGATGGTGTTGACAGCTATGTAAACAAAAATAACAAGGATTGTTCCGCTTATTTTCGCGTAGATGATAATCATTAATCAAAGAATTCATAAGTAGGTTCGTTTGAGTCAGTGGCCAACTCTGGTGACGGAGTTTTTGACGTGACTACGTCTTATAATTCGATAGAGCCGCCTGCACGCACGAAAAAACATGACGTCATGCGGCGTTACCTCGAGGCGTTACCTGAGGCGTTCCATGTAAGGCTTGAAGTGCAAGCGAGAGCGCGGAACGAGCGACAAAGAAGCACAATCGGCCTTTGCGTTGTCACGTTCAACTATCGTCAGTAAACCGACTTTACAGACAACCAATTTTTAGGCCGCCTTAAGGCGTCCGTCATGGCTTAACAACTTAAATGCCCTCCATAAATTCTCAAAATGTTCAAGGTTTCTCGCTGACTGTTCAATACTTAGATCATGTATATTATAGTATGTTTTCAAATTCCAGGTGACGATGAACACAACCGCTGTCATTTCCCCAATTGGATTGTGGATCATCACAAATGGTTCAGCCTTGATCATTCACATCAGTTTCACTTTACTACTAAGAACGCTACATTAAAGGTAAACTTCAGTTCACGCAAAAACATAAAAAACTTAGCCCCCCTAGCCATCTGTATATTATTATATAAAAATGAATCCCTATATCCCTTGGTCATGCCATGCGCCATCACGCGTGAACGGCTGGACCGATTTCACTATTTTTTTTTGCTGTGTTTGTTATTGTCAGGAGAAGGTTCTTATGACAGAAAAATCTCTATATTAATCATGGAGGGCGTGAAATAAGGGTTGAAAGTTTGTATGGGGAGTTGGTAGTTCCAGTTAAAGGCAATAGATGGCGTTGCTAATAAGTATGTTATTTCGCTGACGAAGTCGCGGGTACCAGCTAGTGTACAAATAAAAATAGAATCGTCAGAAGACTCCACCTGCGTCTAAATCGTCTGATGGCATTATTTGCCAAAACTGCATACACATTTTATGTCATGTAGCGCGGCACGTGAGTTCCTGGCTATTTTAATTGTCAGTTTGACATAGAGCCAGGAACTCACGTGTCGCGATACTTGACAGGTGGAGTCTCGTATGATGGCATTATTTGCCAAAACTGCATACACATTTTATGTCATGTAGCGCGGCACGTGAGTTCCTGGCTATTTTAATTGTCAGTTTGACATAGAGCCAGGAACTCACGTGTCGCGATACTTGACAGGTGGAGTCTCGTATGATGGCATTATTTGCCAAAACTGCATACACATTTTATGTCATGTAGCGCGGCACGTGAGTTCCTGGCTATTTTAATTGTCAGTTTGACATAGAGCCAGGAACTCACGTGTCGCGATACTTGACAGGTGGAGTCTCGTATGATGGCATTATTTGCCAAAACTGCATACACATTTTATGTCATGTAGCGCGGCACGTGAGTTCCTGGCTATTTTAATTGTCAGTTTGACATAGAGCCAGGAACTCACGTGTCGCGATACTTGACAGGTGGAGTCTCGTCTGATGGCATTATTTGCCAAAACTGCATACACATTTAAGTCAAGTAGCGCGACACGTGAGTTCCTGGCTATTTTAATTGTCACAGGTGGAGGATTGACAGGTGGAGTCTTAGCGTTATCTGTCGATTCGATTTCTATTTGTAACTTGGTTTGGGGGGTTTGTTTGTGATGTTGTTCAAACTATTTTTCAGGAAATGAATGAGGATGGTACCATCGAAGAGAAGAGGCTGGTGTGTCACGCTATTCTCGAGCAGAAGGACAAAAAGCACATCAAATTGGTGGCACATGTCACAAGAGGATGGTTAGTATTAAAGTGTTCGTGGTGTAACTTGCAGAGTCGTTCTTGAAGTTAAGTAACGTTCTGAGCGATCAGTAAGTGGATGGGTGACCGCCAGTGGCATTATCAACTGAGCGCTCCCGTGCTTCGGATGGCACGATCAATCGGTCCCGGCTATTTAAGTCGTTAAGCCATGACGGAGGTCTTAAGGCGGTCTAAAAACTCCGTCTTCAGAGTTGGTCACTGACTTTACGAACTTACTTTTTATTACATTCTTCATACAAGCTCGCTGGTACTTTTGACCAGGTTCTTCTCCAAAATGTAATTAATTCTTATTAATGATGTCTGGTCGAAGCGACGTGTGATCCGAGAGCTGGCACATTTTTGTCTCAAAGGATCAGCATTGCCATCCAGTGTGGTAATGCCGCCAGTGTTTTGGGCACGCTTCCGACTGACAGTGACCTGGATCAGTTGAGCTACCTATAGATCGTTTGTAACGATCCTTAGAAAGCTTGACTAATCCTGTTGTATTTTGTAAATACAGGGTGTAAAAAGACTGCTACCGAAAACTGATTTTGGGGTCATCAGACCATGATTCTTGAACACATTTAGCGGAAAAAAAAACGCAAAAAAACTTTTGACTTAGCTACGTCATTTTATTTTATTTACTAGTTATTTACTACTAGTACTTACAACATAATAAGACCATATCTACCTAATAATTTCATTTATAAAAGAAAAAACAATTAAAACTCAAAATCCAGCATCTACGTAAAACAACGCGCCCAGTACATACGCAAACAGTCATCTTCAAACGCTGTTTTCTCCGGATATAATGATTTTTTCGGAAAATCCTTTTGGATTTAGTGTGTTGTTTGTGTGTTGGGATGCTGTACCTAACCCTTTCGACTTCGGTAGACGTCTTTTTACACCCTGTATGTAGTAACTTAGTTTTAATGATATCTATAATCTATATTCCAGTGAGTCAGGACACGTGTGCCTGAAGTTCCACCACCGTGACGGAAACGTGTTGGAACTCCAGCAGGGCTCCACTCTATGGGAGGCTCCAGAGGACGCGTGCGCGGAGCCTTCGCCACGATATATCACTCTTATCAGTAAGTTTATCCGAACCAGTGTGGTGAAAGGTGGGCCCCAAAGGTCTCAAAGGCTCCTTTCGTGTGACCAAAAAGTAAACTAAGTAGCTCCACACGAATAATTGACGTCGTCTCTCCTGTGGGCGGCTGATTAAGCTGAGAGGATGGTTTAGGTGCTACAAGCCTCCATCTCAAACAATGTCCCGGCACTACAGCGTCCCGTTGAGTGTAGGCATAGGCCTCCTGACAACGTATAAATATGTATAGGCCTGAGTTTTAATAGAAATCAGATTAATGACAGACTTATTCTTATTTATTATATTATATTATCTATGTCCTGTCCATCCAAAGGTTGCCTGGAAGAAATCGCTTTTCTTTATTTAATTTTGTATTTGTTGTAGTATTTAACACGTGCTCTAAACGGTGAAGGAAAACATCGTGAGAAAACCAGTTAGTATTCTTATAGGCGGCGATGGGCTTGCAACCTGTCACGTATGGAATACTAACTTTTGCTAGATGTGGGCATGTATCAAATATTATGTGTTTGGACATGCCTCTGACTACCCCCCATAGACATCTTCAAAGGATCTGGAATAAGTAACATAAAAAGATCTGAGAGAATGTCTACCGCACCTTGGGGATAGAGTCGTGAACCTGTTTTTGTGTAGTAATTAGTTATTTTTCAATAAAGAAATTCAAAGAGAAAAGAATTCTATTCTAATATTTTTATCAATCTTGCAATAATTCCTCATATCTTGGTTATTAATAATCTAAAAGATTTCTGGAAGAGATCGCTCTGTAGCGACAAGACTACAGATAGTTTTTACATTTCTTAAAAAGGTGTTATTTATATTTATATTAATGAATTCTACCTACTTTTGTTACAGCAACTGCACTGTACCCTAACCGTTGTCCGATCTTCGGTCGATACTCCGTCGTCAACTCACTGGCTGACCGGCGCAGGCGACGTCAACAGCTCACTATAGGTAAACTTAAAAAAAAACCTGTGGGCCTATGATGGCACCGTGACTGAAGTCTCTCGTCTCGTTTTCTCGTTAAAAATCGTCATGACTGTGTCTGTCGTCATGCGCAGCCCGTTATTTCATACTAGCAGTGCTCCCGCGGTGTTACCCGCGGTCCCTCGGGATTTTTTTATTTTTTTCGGGATAAAAAGTAGCCTATGTCCTTCCCTGGAATACAACCTTTTACTATGCCAAATTTCAGCTTAATCTGTTCAGCGGTTTGGGCGTGAAAGCGTAACAAACAGACAGACAGATAGACAGACAGACAGAAAGACAGACAGACAGACAGAGTTACTTTCACATTTATAATATTAGTATGGATCGTTATGTCAAATTGTGAGATAGTGTGACATAGTCTCTGTCATGGCGCTCATATTAGCGCAAAATGATAAAAATGCCGGCATGACAAATTTTCTTATCTCACTCCGCCGCCGTGATACCGCATCATCTGGCCCATAGGAAACAAAGCTTGTGTTATGGGTACTAGATGACTGATAAACTACTACTTACTTACGTTTTGTTTGTAAATACATACATATTATACATAGAAACAGCCAGTCCCGATACAAATATCTGTAGGTCATACAAACATTTGTCCCGCGGCGGGGATCGAACCCGCAACCTTCTGCATCGGACGCGGAACTTCGCCCACTGCGCCACAGATTAATCCTCCTACCTACATCTACGATCTTGGTTTTTCGTCGTGTGACTAATTCATTTAACTTTAAGTATATATTTCACGTATCAAATCCATAGTAAAAACTTAAAAACTAAAAACATAAAAAATCAATAAAATACAAACACAAAATTATAATTAAGTAAACAAGTTGTTCACACAATTTTCTGTTTTTTTGTTTCAGGAGACGATTCAGAACAGAAAGAGACAGAATGTTTGACAGGTGACGTTCAGAGTGTTAGTATTGGCTGTGGCGCTGCACAAGATACCATTGAGTTCAAGTCTTCATGCAGCAGCACTGGTGAGTTTCAACCACTGACATATATAGACTGGCTATTTTATAATAATCATATGAAACACGATGTCGCCAGATTTTCCCCACTCGCGCAACACACACACTGAACGCATCGCTATTACTGGCTACTTGTACACATCATTGTAGGCATAAGTTGTTCTCCTGTCATTCTACACGAACCTTTCACGCAAGTAACGCGCCAACGTTACGTGCTTTAAACCTACTAAATGATTTTCTCCACGAGTTCCAGCATATCGACATTTTCAATGACAGTCTATGCTCCATATACAGGGTGTAAAAAGACGTCTACCGAAGCCGAAAGGGGTAGGTACAGCATCCCACACAACCAAATCCAAAAGGATTTTCCGAAAAAATCATTATATCCGGAGAAAACAGCGTTTGAAGATCACTGTTTGCGTATGTACTGGGCGCGTTTTTATACGTAGATTGCTGGATTTTGAGTTTTAATTGTTTTTTTCTTTTATAAATGAAATGATTGAGTAGGTATGGTCTGATTATGTTGTACTAGTAGCAAAAAACTAGAAAATAAAATAAAATGACGTAGCTAAGTCAAAAAAAAATTGAGTTTTTTTTCGATAAATATGTTCAGAATCATGGTCTGATTGCAATCCCTCAGTTTTCGGTAGCAGTCTTTTTACACCCTGTATAACAATTTAAGAGTATATTTAAGTTATGTTCATTTACGATAGTTAAGCGCTTTGGACTTTTCTGTAAGCTTTCTATCTATTTTTAATAAATCATTTCATTTCATTTCATCATAAATCTACATAATTGTATGTGGGTGACAATACGGCTACCCCTCAGCATTTGCTCCAACAGCTCGAGAGTGTTGGAGCGCTGGTTTTCAGTGGCGCCATACCCGTTGTGGACACGCGTCTCATCGCATAATTATCTTATTAGTTAATAAACAATTTAAGAAGACATCAAGGAATCAGGTCATTATAATATACATTTATTCCAGTGTACACGTGCCACGGCAGTTGGCGTAGCTCGGAACGTGGGTACGTGATCGCTAGTGCGGTCGCACGCGGCTCCACTCATCCGCGCGCGCTTTGCTTCGTCTACACCGCCTCGGCTAAAAACGGTCAGTCAATGAAAAGTCAATGTACAGTAGTGTGCAATAAACGATTGCTCACGTACAGTCAGCAACGAAAGTCGAATAACATTTGATTTGTCACAAATCAGAATATTTCCGAATCTGCAACATCATGGCCAAAATATTGAGAAATTCAGAAAACTATGGCTCAGTCAAAAAAATATACACAAAGAGCACTGCTCTAAGGTTGCCATGACAACCAATCAAAATGGCGATGTCATTTCATTCTACTATGCTTTGAACAATTTTAAAGATTACTGTTTTGCCAAAAATTAATTCAGTGTTTTCATGGGTTGGATTGGAACAAGGTAGTTCTATCTCTAAAGTTTTTATGACGAAACAATGCGCAGACGAAGTCCACTAGTCCATATCCATACTAATATTATAAATGTGAAAGTAACTCTGTCTGTCTGTCTGTCTGTTTGTTACGCTTTCACACCCAAACCGCTGAACAGATTAAGCTGAAATTTGGCATAGTTAAAGGTTGTATCCCAGGGAAGGACATAGGCTACCTTTTATCCCGAAAAAATGAAAAAATCCCGAGGGACCGCGGGTCACACCGCGGGAGCGCAGCTAGTAAATAATAAGTTGATGTTTTTCAGACACACGTGGCACGTCACTGGCCTTGTCTGCTGTGTCGCGTTCCTGTGATCGCGGCGTCACGCCAGGCGTCGCCGGCGATAACGCCTACAACCTCACTATCAACGGTAAGTAACGCCATTTGAGCGTTAAACATTCTGGCATACCATTCTAGCCTCTGTTTTCTCTAACTTAATGGGGCAAAAGCTAATATTCTGTGGCAAGAGGCAAGAATAGTGCCAGAATGGTGGTATGCCAGAATGGTGTGAATGGCATTTAACTCTTTTCAAAGCGGGTTCTTTTACGACAGTCATGTAACTTATACTATGTCGCAGTCAAGCAAAGTTCTAAACGGTCCGTTAGTGGATGGGTGACCGCCAGTGGTATCATCTAGGCGCTTCCGTGGTTCGGAGGGCACTTTACACCCGGCTTCTGACATTCTTTCAGATCTTATGTTTATTATTATTTTATTTTCGGAAAAAATTACGTGATATTTGCTGAGACCCCCCTCTCTCCTCCACGTGAGATGTGGTGAGATTTAGCTCGACCAACAAAATAAAATATTATATTATTATATTTTATGTTTTCTAGATCCTCCTGATGATGTCTAAAGGGGTTGTCAGAGGCATGTCCAAATACATTTTGATACATGCACACATTTCGCAGAATTTAGTAAGGGGGCGTCTATAAATTATGTGAGGCGTTTAGGGGGGGAGGGGGTCGAGCCAAATCTCACGTGGAGGAGAGGGGGGGGGGTCTCGGCAAATCTCACGTAATTTTTTTCGACAAGTAATAAGTGTGAAATTGCTATAAAACTGGGTTTTAAATGTGTAAAAATAAAAAAAAAATGCGGCCTGTAGACACAGACAAACTGACTGACGGACAATAACATTTTTGGCCAATCTCGAAACAAATATGCAATTTAAATTCTCACGTGAGATTAGAAGGGGAGAGGGGTCAAGTTCCATTTACAATTGAAAAATATAATGAGTATAACAATGAGCTGATCTGATGAATTGATGATGGAATCAGAAGCTGTTGAATAGAACTCCGCTATTAAATTGAATTATCCGTGTTTGGGCTCAATAGATTAAAATAATAATTAAATTTCCAGGAACATGCGAACAAAGTAGCAAGTACAACAGCTTAGCTCAGCGATTGGTTCCCGCGGCGGCCATCTTGTTGACGTCATTATTACTCTGCGTCAGATGATAGGCGAATAGCCAATCACAGCTTACCGTTTGCAGCGCCAACTTAAATTAAGGCTTATTTATATACAAAAGCTGTAGATATGTTTCTTTAAAACAAAATTTGTACACAAATATTCGAGATTACACTTGGCAGCCATCTTGTTTACGTCACTTTTATATTGCTTAAGGTATTGACATATAAAATGACTTTTATACTCAATCATCTAGGATTTTTAAGGTCATTAGATTACCGAGGTGTCACAAAGAACCAGTGACGGTATCTTAATAACGCTATATGTGATAATTTTAGCGAAAATCCAGTGGTTTCTGTGTTGAAGTAGCTTGTTATTTTATAATTTAAAATAGAATATTTTATTGTTTAAAAATGCCATCTACCCCGTACTAAAATAATAAATTTTTGTGAAGAAATTGCAATCCTGAATCTACATTTTTTTAACATTTTTAGTGTTACTACACTTATGGAATTTCATCGAGAAAATAAAATGAAAAGACATCAAAATTTTAGATTCCGACGGGATTCGGACCCGCAATGATACGACGATCCTCCTAAAGCCGGAGTCGCCTTTTACCAATTCGGCTACGGAATCCTTGTTCGTCATAGTCGAAAATTTTGTCTTTTCATTTCATTTTCTCGATGCAATCCTGAAGTAGAAATTTATGGAAAATTACTTAGGTACTTAGGGCGGCTTGCACAACTTTGTCCCACGCCCAGTTTTTTTTTTTATTTGGCTTCACACGGTTTGTGTTATTGCCAGTGTCTTAGGTAACTAATAAAGTTTCTGATAGATTATCAACAACTTATCCGACAGATAGCGTTCAGAAACACAAGTTTCTGATAAAGCTGCATTTAAACACTGCTGGTTTTGAATTTATCTGTAAGATGTATTTATTAGCTACTTATCAGCAAGCACACATTGAGCCTTAGTATTTTTATTTATTAAAAATTTACCATTTTGTTTTATTTTCGGAAATAAAAAACAACAAAATCTTGAAATTACCGCCAAAATGGCCAAATCAAAATAACCTTTTTACAACGATCTCTAATCTCCCTTTTTATAATTAAATACGTTGGGTGGATGGAAGTGTGGTTTTACTTACTATAGACTCTAAAAGCATTTACTTTAAGCCTATTTTCGTTTGTAAAAACATTTTTTGAAGATATTTTTGTACTGGCAACTTCTGACAGTAATTTAATGCACTAGATGTTAGGTTAGAGAACGAAAAGTCGAAATGAAACGAAGAAACGTGATCAATTGTAAATAGGGGTTTGTATTCGGTCAAACATGCTCCAGCACAGAGCGATGTGCTAGAGTATGTAGTGTGACCGCGGTTTGGATAAACGTTACATATGTAATTTAATTATTTTATAAAACTAGGCGGTATAATGCGGGTTTTGGCGCGAATTTCTATTTTCTTTCTGGAAGCCATTTTGAAATTTGTGTCAAAATTTGACATTTGTACAATATTTTATTATAAAAACATTATTTATAGAAAAAAACGCTTTTAAAGTATACATTTGTACTGTATGCTAAATATACAGATTAAAATTTAAGACTAAATTTATTTAGATAGACATAAATGTAGAGAAATGCTCAGCATGTGTTTTTATTGCATTTATTTTGATGATGACGTCCAACTTAATTATTTTCTACACATAAACAAAATATATAATAATCATTTTCAACGGAAAAAATATATAATGGTGAAACAAAAGCTTACCAAGTGATATATGAATTGATTATAAAGTTGATATTTTCATATTTTGTTCATTCAATTTTGCCAGGAGCTTATGCACTAAATTTATCTTGCCTGGCAATACTTTTATTTCTCATTAAAACGAAGTAAAATAGTTAAAAAACATTAAAGTCTTGACCAACAGTAGTTTAATAATATATTTGCTCATACGAAAATAGTTTGAAAATTTTATTTGTGATATAAAATTTACTTTAAGGTAAAAGTAATAAAAATGTAAATATTCACTAGAAAAGAGTTCCTGCATTGTTTTTTGTTTACACCTCTAAGTTTCTAAGTCGAATTGATCAATTGCTTGCCCGAAATGACTACTGTAAATAAATTAGCTAAATAATTTTTAAAATGCATATTTTATTAACGTAAACAGGAAAAAAATTAAATAACCGATGATAATAAATAATATTAGAATATCATTTAATGCTTTGACGCTGTTTAAACATTGATTTAAGTGATCCTAAAATTTAAATCTTTGAAAAAACTACATCAGTTTTTTTTTCACGGTTGTTTTAGCTGTTTTCTCGTGGTCCCAGAATTTTGTCCCATTAATGGGACCACAAGGGAGAACTGTTTCTCGCAGTCCCATTCCTATGCTCAGTAACGTATTTATCCTCCTGTATATAGGTATGTAACTAACAGACCTATAGCATAGGTTGCGAGGAGCGAAGCGACGAGTGGTTAGGTGTATCGTGAACAACCACGCACGAGCCGAGCGAAGCGTGCCGCGGTAGCGGCCGGCGAGAGCCAGATCCCCGTGGTTTTTGTGTTCAGTAGGAGCATATATACCTATATACAGGAGGATAAATACGTTAATGAGCATAGGAATGGGACTTAATGGGACAAAATCCTGGGACCACGAGAAAACAGCGTTGTTTTCACTAAACAGAAAATAATAAAATAAATTAAGTAGGTACCTATTGGAAACTAGCAAAGTTGAGTCTAAATAACTTTTTTAAGCAGCAGATTGTATCCCATTTTTCGAAAAAAGCCTTAAACTAATGTTTTCAGTATTGAATGTAAAAAGTGTTGAAATTTGAATGTGCACGAAAGTTAATGTAATGTTCACCATTAGCTATAAGGCAAGGCAGCTTATAGGTTGTTTAATTTATATTTTATATACAGGGTTTAAAAAGAATGCTACCGAAAACTGAGGGGTTTCAATCAGACCATGGTTCTGATCTGAACATATTTAGCGAAAAAAAAAAACGCCGAAAAAACTTTTTTTGACTTAGCTACGTCATTTTATTTTATATTCTAGTTATTTACTACTAGTACACCATAATAAGCCATCCATACCATATCTACCTAATAATTTCATTTATAAAAGAAAAAAACAATTAAAACTCAAAATCCAGCAATCTACGTAAAACAACGCGCCCAGTACATACGCAAACAGTAATCTTCAAACGTTGTTTTCTTCGGATGTAATGATTTTTTCGGAAAATCCTTTTGGATTTAGTTGTGTGTTGGGATTCTGTACCTACCCCTTTCGGCTTCGGTAGACGTCTTTTTACACCCTGTATAACATTATTATAATAAGATATTTTCACGATGTGAATAATGCACTTATTCTTATGTAAATTAAATGAATGGCTTATGTTTTGGTGATTTTGTGAAAAAATATGAATTTTTGTTGTAAATTTGCAGGTTTTTTAGTTTTTCAGTTGAGCTTTTTATGTTTGTGTCATGCAAATACGATTGTAACTATTAATGAGTAAGCTACTACTATTTTGACTACTGAAATATATTTGAAAAATCAATGTATTTGTTTTATTTGACGAACGAAGGTTGTGGGTTCGATCCCCGCGGTGGGACTAATGTTTGTATGATCTACAAATATTTGTCTCAGGTCTGGGTGATATTTGCCAGTAAATAAAGAATAGGTATAAGTAGTAGGTACGGTCAGCGACAGAAGTTCATGAACATTTGATGTATTTGAATCTTCAGTATCTTCGAAGTACGTAGGGTTTTAGATAAAACTTTTCCCAAAAATAATGATGAAAATGAAGCTTTAAAATCTCTAATTGTTCATGAATTTCTGTCGCTGACTGTACCTACTTATGTCAGTCTCATCTAGTGCCTAGGTTAGATGATGCTGTGTGAAAAGTCCAGCATTATTTATTTTATTTTATATAATAGTACATTATGGTACTAGTGTGTAACATTGGTGATTACCGCCGAGGTGTTTTTATGAGCCGAGCCGTTAGGCGAGGCTCATAATAGAACAGAGGACGGTAATCATCAATACACACGTGTATCATACGACGTTTTTCAACACACTTGTGAATAAAATAACAATAAAAACTCATTTTCAACAGTGAAAACGAGTTGTGAAAAATGTTTCCCTATTGCGGGAAAAATTAATCAGTTTTCCTATGCGCGCGCATTGCGATCGGCCACAGACTATATTTCCGCGCCGCGCATAGGGTTTGCGGCTTATTCTGCCACGGACAAAATGGGGAATTTAAAGTTTTCTTTTATTATAGAGAAAACAAAAGTTATATTTGAGTGAAAGTTTTATTTATTAAACACGTACGAGTTAAAATTATCTATTTAAATTAGAAGTTGCATGAAATGAGCAAGCATAGGAACATTAATTTATTTGTTCTATTGAACACGATCTTTTTTCTGAATAAAAACTTTTTTAAGAACAAAGCAACTCAACCAATAAAATTTAAAAAAAAAATCTATAACTCACTAGTGAGTTAGGTACTATAACTCACTAGTGAGTTATAGTAATGAAAAAGTCACAGTTTGATTATGGGTGTCATTATGTGCCTAATTGCGGTGACCATAGAGCCACTTTATGAGCAAGTGTGTTGAAAAGTATTTTTCAACACACTTGCTCAATAGATAATATTAACTCGTACGTGTTTAATAAATAAAACTTTCACTCAAATATAACTTTTGTTTGCAATAAAAGAAAACTTTAAATTCCCCATTTTGTACGTGGCAGAATAGGCCGCAAACCCTATGCGCGGCGCGGAAATATAGTCTGTGGCCGATCGCAATGCGCGCGCATAAGAAAAGATAATTATGCAATAAGATAATTATGCAATAAGACGCGTGACGCAGCAAGTGCTGCGCCACAACGGGTAAGGCGCCACTGAAAACCAGCGCTCCAGCACTCTCGAGCTGTTCGAGCAAATGCTGAGGGGTAGCCGTATTTTCACCCACATAAAATTGTATAGATTTAAGTACCTACTTTGTAACTGTGTATATGTGGAGAAAATAAAACTTTATTCTATTCTATTCTATTCTAAAACTGATTAATTTTTCCCGCAATAGCGAAACATTTTTCACAACGTCGTATGATACACGTGTGTATTGATGATTACCTGCCTCGGCTCTGTTAGCCTCGCCTAACGGCTCGGCTCTCAAATAACGCCTCGGCGGTAATCACCAATGTTACACACTAGTACCATAATGTACTATTAATTAGGTACATAGGTGATAATCGCTAAATATAAAATTACCTGCGCCTGCCAACTTTAAGGAAAATCAATTATTGTTGAGTGCAATCAAATTCAATTCAATACCTAATAAGCGATTATTTATGTTGTGCACTCGATTTCATTATTTCTATTCAATAAGTGTTCTTGTTTCTTTGGTTGGTGACGTAGGTACCTCAAGCATGTTGGGTTTTGTGAGTTATTTGCTTATAATAATTATTAAAGCAGAATGTTCATCAGGTGAGTACCTATCTGGGTATATTGATGTTTCATAATTTAATTCTTAACTACCTACCTAATTTTGACATCCGTAAAACAATCACAAAGTTATCGAGGATTGTAGTCAACCAAACCCGAACAAAATTTTATGAAAGCTGTACAAATAAGTACTACAGACCACAATCGCGTACGGACTCTCATTCAAACTATAATCTCGCATTGAACAAAAATGTGGGCCAAAACAGAAATTCTTAACTTACCTACTTACCTAACCATTTTTTTAGGTTCGCCTACATCAGTCTCATGTCCTCCTAGTTTCGATATGGTTGGACCTAAATGCGTACTATCTAGATGTAGAGACAACTCTGAATGTAAACCCTACCAGATTTGTGAAAATAGAAGATGCATGAAGGCGGATGATACATCATTACCATCAGGTAAGTCATCGGTAGGTAGGTACCTACTTATCTAACACATATATCTAACATAAATGTTTTGTTATTATTATATTACCCATACGAGTGGGTAGGTACTTATACTAAGAACAACGGATCTTTAGCTCTCTGAAGTTAGGTGCAATAGACGATTGCGCAGGTTTGGTAGAGTAAGCGAGATAGCACGATTTTAGGCGTCATCAAAAATGGGTTTTGGTTCTGCGCTGCTACTTCAGAGAGCTAAAGAAAGTTTGTGGGTATTAAACCTATTTAGGTTTAGCCTATTGCCTACGTAGGTACCTACCACAGACCAGAAGCGAAATCCGTGGTACCTACCTACCTGTCTTTGAGTACCTCTATACACCCCCAAAGCGATCCGTGACTCCTCACTGGGGCGGACGTATGTTCGTCCTGAGTGTCTGACTACTGGGTGGACAAAATGAAGAGATGTTCAGATTCATCAAACTTTACGCCCAACGGATCTAGATCCGTTGGGCGAACTGTACCTACCTTTTACCCAGATTATTTTCCTGTGTGGTTTGTAACTGGTTTGTAATATGTAGTTTAAAAAAATACTTTGTGGTAAGAAACGCAAAAAATTACGTAGGTAATTAGGTACCTATGCGGGACAAAATAAAAATACTTTGGTACCTACATAGCCATTTTATTTTGTAAGTCTTAATAAGTTTGTAGGTAAGTATTCGTGTTAATCTGTGTAAGTACTAATTTTCTAATAGTTTTTTCTTATATTAATTTTTTTTATTTTTAGATACAATAGAAATATCAAGTAAAGATTGTGAACCTTCTCCATGTGGGCTGAATTCTGATTGCATGAAAATCGGCAAAGGCACTGTACTGTGTACTTGCTTGCCGGACTTCAAGGGAAGACCACCAAATTGCGAACCAGCAAGGTGCATCGAGAACAGCGAATGCGTTAAAACCCTAACTTGCATCAACAAAAGATGTGTTGACCCGTGTAATAGTAAAACATGTGGCGTCGGGGCAAGATGTTACGTTGAAAACCACAGGTCTATATGCACATGTCTACCAGGTTACACTGGAATTGCGGTCTTTGGATGCCTACCTATATGTGCAAACAGTTCTGAATGTAAACCATACGAGGTTTGTAAAGATGGAGCATGCGTGAATCCATGCGGCGGCGGATCTTGTAGCGGAAATGATGACTGTATGAGTATTGTGAAAAATGGACCGATGTGTGTTTGCAGCATGGTTCATTTTCCAGCAATTTTATTGTCCACTTGTCGACCCATAGACGGTAAGTACCTACCTACCTACTTACATTAACTAGCTAAGTAGGTAAAGTGAAAGTCAAAGTATTTATTACTTACATGTGTGTGTACAAGGTCTTTTAAATAGGTGTAGGTACTAGGTAGCTAACACATGGGTCCTGTAAGGACATCGCAATTTTTTTATATTAATATAAAAATTGTGTTTGTGTAACAAACATTTCTTAACGGTATGAGATCATTTATTAAAATCTTGAAATAAATACATTTAGGTATAAATTTATTAGAATTTGGTACCTACCTAAACGTAAACAGATTCACGACTGTATCCCCAAGGTGCGGTAGACATTCTCTCAGATCTTACTTATTCCAGATCCTTTTGAAGATGTCTAAGGGGGGTAGTCAGAGGCATGTCCAAACACATATTTGATACATGCCCACATCTTGCAGAACTTAGTATTCCATACGTGACAGGTTGCAAGCCCATCGCCGCCTATAAGAACACTAACTGGTTTCCTCACGATGTTTTCCTTCACCGTTTATAGCACGTTTAGAGCACATATAAATTTTACGAAACGCAAAATCCATTGATGCACGGCCGGGTTTCGAACCCACAACCTTCGGATTGAAAGTCGTGGTACAACCCCATTCGGCCAACACGGCTACTACCTAATACTACTTATTAACTTATATTGGAATTTATAACATTAAATCTAAAGCTTAGAAATTTTTATAATTTAGATATTTATTTAGAGAGGAATTCTTCCAAAGAATAGAAGCTGTTTTCTATTAAATATTTTTTTAAGAGGGATATGAATTATGGTTTCATATTTCTTGGGGGATTTGATTGAATATTTTAGTAGACATTGCATACGAAGCGGTGTGAATCATCTGAAGTTTAGAAAATGGGAAATCTAATTTATTTCTTTGGCGGAAATTTTGAGGGCGGGTGTAAATTTTAATAAGGTCTATATGATTTTTTACAAATGTTCCTACTTCTAGGATATAATAAAAACATTTTAACAATACATAGTTTTTGAATAAACGGGTTTTTATCACGTAATTGTTTTATTTGGTCCCGACGTTTCGAACGCGTTGCAGCGCTCGTGGTCACGGGAGAACTGTCCCCCCCACAGTGCAATCACGAAAGCTTAATAAGTTTAAATACATAGGCCCTTACTAATAAACTTGACATAAAGTTATGTCATGCATAAACTAAAAATTTGTATGGTTATTCATAGGTTATGCATGACATAACTTTATGTCAAGTTTATTAGTAAGGGCCATAGTTTATATTATAAACTATGTATTGTTAAAACGTTTTTCTGTTTAAAATATGGTTTGCAACTTTCCATGGTATCTAGATTATTATAATGCGTATGCATCTTTTTTGTAAAACAAAAAGCTTGTGAACATCTGAGCTATTGGCCCAAAGAATAGTTCCATAGTGGAGCCAAGCGAGTGCATAGGCATAGTATGCACAGGTTGCTGTTTTTTCATTTTGAGTTCGTATAAAGCATAAGTAAATCTAGAGAGTTTCATTGTTATTTTTTTGATGTGCGTGTATTTGTACAATAAAGAATTAAGAGGATAAGTGTTCACGGTTTCTAGTTGGGTGTTTTGAAAAGAGTAATTTATATTTAGTGGATTTTTTTAGTATGGGTAGAACTGCATTATTTTGTTTTTTTTTAATTTAATTGAAGGTTGTGATCGTTGAGCCAACTTTTTATGTCTGTTAAAGTAGTATCCAATGTTTTATTTAAGTCTGGGATAGATTTTGCGGTGATAACGGCTGAAATATCATCTGCGAAAAGAGTACATGAGTTAATTATATTTTTTGGCAAGTCGTTTATACAGGGTGTCCCGTAATGAGTGGATAATCCTTTAGCTACGGGTAGGGGGCAGAACGGACGATCATAATGAACCAGAAAAGCAAAAATAAAAGTCTCACGGTTTTCGAGTTATGGGACTTTTTACCCTGGTTCATTCGTATCGATGCCAAGATCACAAATGAAGGAATTTTCTCAGTATGAGAAGTAGACGGATTTTGGTATAACTAACAAACGTTTCAGTAGGAACTTAGGTAGGTAACCTACTTACCTAATTAATGGTTTAATTAATTTAAAATTAATTGATAATAGTGCACCTACATACTTAAATAAATTATTTTTTGGTAACACGTAGGTTTCGCAGAAGGTGCTGAACATAAAAACAGAAGCATGCAACATGACTCAGCGGTTGACGCATCATCATCATCATCAGGTACCTATGTCATAGCATAGATTCTACTCAATGTAATTTTTTTTATTGGAACGAAGTTCCTTTTTGGACAGTATCAAATAAAAAAAGACAGACGAGAAGAAAATTTGTTCCATTTTACCGTCATTACACATGTATATGTCAAATCGTCACAGTGCGAAATGCGCAGCCGTGACACCATAGTGACACAGTCCATAGATTGTTACATTGTTAGTACGGAAGAGCGTTTCTAGGATAGGTATCCTTTATTCTTATATTGACAATTAATTTATTTTTCAACACACTTGCTCATAAAGTGGCTCTATGGTCACCGCAATTAGGCACATAATGACACCCATAATCAAACTGTGACTTTTTCATTACTATAACTCACTAGTGAGTAATAGAATTTTTTTTTAATTTTATTGGTTGAGTTGCTTTGTTCTTTAAAAAGTTTTTATTCAGAAAAAAGATCGTGTTCAATAGAACAAATAAATTAATGTTCCTATTGCTTGCTCATTTCATGCAACTTCTAATTTAAATAGATAATTTTAACTCGTACGTGTTTAATAAATAAAACTTTCACTCAAATATAACTTTTGTTTTCTCTATAATAAAAGAAAACTTTAAATTCCCCATTTTGTACGTGGCAGAATAGGCCGCAAACCCTATGCGCGGCGCGGAAATATAGTCTGTGGCCGATCGCAATGCGCGCGCATAGGAAAACTGATTAATTTTTCCCGCTATTGCGGTTGCGAAACATTTTTCACAACTCGTTTTCACTGTTGAAAATGAGTTTTTATTGTTATTTTATTCACAAGTGTGTTGAAAAACGTCGTATGATACACGTGTGTATTGATGATTACCGTCCTCGGTTCTGTTATGAGCCTCGCCTAACGGCTCGGCTCATAAAAACACCTCGGCGGTAATCACCAATGTTACACACTAGTACCATAATGTACTATTTCAACACACTTAAAGTGGCTCTATGGTCACCGCAATTAGGCACATAATGAGACCCATAATCAAACTGTGACTTTTTCATTACTATAACTCACTAGTGAGTAATCGATTTTTTTTTTAAATTTTATTGGTTGAGTTGCTTTGTTCTTTAAAAAGTTTTTATTCAGAAAAAAGATCGTGTTCAATAGAACAAATAAATTAATGTTCCTATTGCTTGCTCATTTCATGCAACTTCTAATTTAAATAGATAATTTTAACTCGTACGTGTTTAATAAATAAAACTTTCACTCAAATATAACTTTTGTTTTCTCTATAATAAAAGAAAACTTTAAATTCCCCATTTTGTACGTGGCAGAATAGGCCGCAAACCCTATGCGCGGCGCGGAAATATAGTCTGTGGCCGATCGCAATGCGCGCGCATAGGAAAACTGATTAATTTTTCCCGCAATAGCGAAACATTTTTCACAACTCGTTTTCAATGTTGAAAATGAGTTTTTATTGTTATTTTATTCACAAGTGTGTTGAAAAACGTCGTATGATACACGTGTGTATTGATGATTACCGTCCTCGGTTCTGTTAAGAGCCTCGCCTGACGGCTCGGCTCTTAAAAACACCTCGGCGGTAATCACCAATGTTACATACTAGTACCATAATGTACTAATATTGCCAGTATAGAAAAGTACTCTTTGCTTCGTTCCAAGCGAGTGATTATTTTTTATTTTATTTTATTAATAAATTACTTACAATCTTACACCCTCAGCCAAAACGTTTGTAAGCCACACAAAGATTATACATAGATACATAACAAATCAACTTAAAAAATATATACAAAGAGAGACAAATAAATGAAGCTTAAGGCTGTGTCCCCAGTAGGCAAACTGTTAGCGGCTGACTGAGTTTGCGGCGTATCGATTTAGTACGCCCTTCCATATATTTGAAATGGAGTGTCCACAGTTTGCTAGTTCTGCGCTCACTGTACGCAGTTTGCCGCTTCTTATTTTCTTGCTCTTCTTTCAGTCGGCCGCTAACAGTTTGCCTACTGGGGACACAGCCTTATGTTGAACACGTCTACATCCGGTTCTTGAGCAATCATCGCGTCTTAACGCGATGATTGCTCAAGACCGACGGCGAGTGCACTTGCACTGCTTACAGTGCAAGTGCACTCGCCGTCGGTGCATACCTCGCGGTGTTAGTCCGGAACACTGGTGTCGCAAATAGAGGTGATGTTCCACGACACATATACTTTTTTTGATTTTTCACTACTTGAAAAAAACCTAGTTGCATAGTGCACATTTTACAAATTTCATTGGTCATGACCGGATTCGAACCCCCTACCTACCATCTGGGGGGTTATTCGCGTTCGTTTTTTCGTTCGTTAGATGTATATCGGATGCTTCTTACTACGAGCTACATTGTATTCAGTCTATAAGATCAACGTTTAAACACGGTTATAACCTAGGACCAAATATTGAAAACAGAAAAATTGGCCCTTGAAGTCAGAAATCGTAGTAAGAAACATCCGAATATGCATCAAACGAACGAAAATATGAACGGGAATACGGTCTCTGAGCAACGTCGGCCGTATTTTGGGATTCGGATAGGTATAGGATAATAATTTACCTACCTATAATGATTGCTTTTTTGACTTTGACACTTTGCAACACACTTTCGCCTTATAGAGACTTCGGGGCCCGATCAGTGGTTGATCATTGGCTGCTCCGTCGCTCTTGTTCTGATTATCTTTACAATCGCTGCAGTTATTGGTAAGTAAAGTTAATAATAATAACTAAGTATGATTTAAAGTAAAGTAAAGTACAGTAGGGTGAACTCATCTAATTCTGTGACTCGCCTAATTCAGTGGTATTTGGTTTGAGCTCTACCATAGGCCTGTATGAGCGAAATCAATGACTGGAAATACAACCTTATGCCTCTGTAATAATGTTCAAATTCGTCTGTAAAGTTTGGGGACGCTCGAGTGAGCGAGATAGTAACAACGAACGGTTTTGTCAGTCCGCGCGCAAATCTCGCCGGTTTCGGCAGTGTTTGTGAATTGGTGGCGAACTTTGCTCTATTTATGTAAGTATTTAACCGATTTCTTAGCTTCTTTCTATTATAATGAATTGTAAATGATATTTCCTTGATGTGGCAGTAAAAAATTCGTCATAGTTCTGCGTCGTTTTAGTGTTAGAGCTTATTTTGTTCGTCTAAAATATTAGCGTTTTAGCGGTTGAGTGGTTTTTGTGCTATCACAGAATTAGAGTAGTTATATACAATTATTTGTGGTTTTCACTGAAAGTATTGACTTATTTTGAGTTTAGTAGACAAGATTGATGTTATTTGATTAGTTTTATCTTGTCTCAATTAAAATGATGACTTTAAGCCAATATTATATATTTTGCTATCACGGAATTGAGTGAGACTTTTTTGCACTTGTCACGTAATTACGTGAGTAGTTTTATAACCAAATTTCGCAGCATTTGTTTTATTAATACGAGCTGCAAATTTAAACAGACGCTAAATCTAAGCAGGTATGTAATTATTATTATAATTTGCTTGTTTACTTTCAGATTTCATGGAGGACAAAAAGAACCGAAAGTATTCGGAGTCTGATCTGAAAACCGCCGTCGAAAATGTTTTGAGTTCAACAATGACAGTATACAGAGTTAAGTTAACTTGCCTAATTCCGTTATATCGGAGTTAAAGTAGTAGCTATCACGGACTTAAAGAGGTCACCACGGAATTAGGCAAGTTGACTTGCTTTAGTAAATTTGATATAACTTTTAAGATTTTAGAAAAAACTGTGATTAATTGTGCCTATATTCCTGATAAAAGACTGATTGAAACTCATGCGAAGCCTGAATAAAAATAATTCATAATTTATTGGTATTTTATTACTCAAATGCCTTTATCACGAAATTAGATGAGTTCACCCTACGCACAACCGATCTTTAGCTACCTACTAAGATTATAAAATTTAAGCTTGGTACCTACCTACCATTTCGATAGTCATGCAACAAAAATTATTGTCAGTTTTGGGACAAAAGGAGGAAAATAAAATTGTAATGACATGAATACATATTTAAAAGTAGAAATTGACAGAATTATACTGTTAATACAGTTAGTTGCCATTATTAAAAACAAGAAGAAACCAAGCAAGAAGTGAAATGAAACAAAGCCCTTTTATTTTTTAACCGACTTCAAAAAAGGAGGAGGTTATATGTTCGGCTGTATGTATGTTTTTTTTTTTTTTTTTTTTGTATATAAAAAAGAAGAAGAAGAAGAAGATCCCTTTACTAAGCTAAGATGTTACTGATTGGGCGGTATAGTCGCTGAGCGACAAAGCCCTATTCTTATTTTTGTTCATGTAAATAAAAAAAAAACATATCTCTAGGAAAAGTCATGGTTTCTGAAAAAGGTCTCACTCTCAAGTGACCAAATTTTTTAAACCGAATTAGTCCTTGATAAGTCAGAAATCGTAGTAAGAAACATTTTTTTCCAAACATTATTCATTGAAATTTCGGAAAAACAACGAGAATAACCCTCAGGACACCTTTTTCTCTACAGTGTGGAGAAAAAGGGAGAAAGAGAGATCTGCTCACGCACGCGCAAGGAAGGTTAGCGAGACTATTTACGAAGAGATCTACGAAGCAGCGAATGCCGCAGGCAAGTTTGTGTTTGTGAGCTGGCGGGACTCTGGTGAAGGGTGTCTGTGCTATACAACACTGCCACCACATTCACATGCGAATTAATGCGTAGACACAGCGTAGACACTCTACTTACAGTCTACATAAACAGGATGTGTAGATACTCTACACCGCGCACCGTAGAGTGTCTACAAATAAACTGATGCGTAAACACTCTACGGTGAAGTGTCTACGCATAAATACGCACTGTCTTCTACAGTGAAAAATCCGATAATTCAGCTAAATCTGGCGTTTCCTCTAGCAATTTATTTATTTATGTATATAAATAACTTGCAAAAAAACTTGAGGTCAACGATCGCAACTTCGGTCGTGTTTTTGTCGGGCCGCAACCACAGAACAAAGATATGCCAATGTCTAGAATACATGATACAATCAATCATCCATATGATCTCTGTAGCGCAGTGGGCGAAGGCCCGCCTGGGACGCAGAAGGTTGCTGGTTCGATCCGCTCCGCGGGACAATGTTTGTATGATCTACAGATATTTGTCTCGGGTCTGCGTGTATTCTATCTATGTATAATGTATGTATCTACAAACAAAAAGTATTATATAAAAGTATTATGTACCCATAACACAAGTTCTGCTTACTTTGAGGATAGATGATGCTGTGTGAAAAAGTCCAGCATATTTATTTAGCCAATCCAAGCTTAGCAAGTTCCATATGTATTACCGAGGTCCTGCCTAAACATGTACTTATCTTATGGCCTAATTGATAGTGTCCATGCCACATTGTAACCTTGATTTCTAGGAGCTTCGTGCGTGCCTGAGGTTGCGGCCCTCCCCCCCTGCCTGCCACCCCGGGAAGCAGGTACGTGCACTTTTAACAATACCTTAAATAATTTCAAGAATATAAAAAGCAACTTAATTAGGGCCCATCCATACTGAAAGTAACTCTCTCTGCTCTGTCTGTCTGTTTATTACGCTTTCACGCCCAAAACGCTGAACAGATTAAGCTGAAATTTGGCATAGTTAAAGGTTGTATCCCAGGGAAGGACATAGGCTACCTTTTACCCCGAAAAAATGAAAAAATCCCGTGGGACCGCGGGTCACACCGCGGGAGCGCAGCTAGTATTATAATATTGGACATCCGTCTGGAAATTCAGTAAGTACCTACCTACCTAGGTAATGCTCATATTATTGGGTACGAATTGCGACGTTAGTTTCCAACATCGTCTCCGATGGCGTTCCCAACTAATACAGTCGTGTAATTAATTCCTCTGGATATTACGCTAAAATGGTTTAGGTGCTTCGCTTATTCTACACTACATTGTAACCTTGATTTCCAGAAGCATCGTCCGAACCCGAGATCGCGGCCCGGCCCGCCTGCCCGCTGCCCAAGGAAGCAGGTACGTGCACGAGGCGAGCGCAGCGAGCCACTTCCTTACTTCAGAGCAGAACGTAGAGAGTAGACTCTATTGTTATACACACTCAAGCGATTATCTGAACGCTTCGTTTCTTGTGCCCGAAATCTGAATCCCTAACAAAGTTCGTGTTGTTTCAGTGTGGCAAGAGAATGTGTACGACATAGTGTACGAGTCGCGCGTGCAGCGTTTGTGGGAGTCGCGGTGGTTCGCGTTCGTTCGAAGCGAGCGGCGCGCGGAGGTCCGTCGACTCGCAGCGAGCATGCCTCGCCCGCGCGATTAGAATTCACACCACAACGAACCAAGAGAAGTTGAGCAGTAGGTAATATTATGTTAAGTTTTACAACAGGACGAACCTCTGCTCAACTAAGTTGAGCTATAGATACCTAGAGATAAATTTTTGATACTTACAGAAACTTCTGCGCATCGAAACGGCTAACTTTGCGAGTGCCTATATAGATCCGTTGGTTGACACATACCTAGTACCTAGTACAGTTAGGTACACATACCTACCTAGTGTCTGTAAAAGTAGGTATGGCTCAAAGAATAATAATGTTAAAAAACATGATAATAGAAACTATTATGTTTTTTAATATGTTTTTTATTTAAGAAAGAATTTTATAATATTAGATTTAGTTAAGTGCTTTTATATATTTTATTTTATACTATTTATTTCATTTTGTATAACTTTCAGACACAATTATGCAATTGTTATTGAATAAAATTGAATTGAATTGAATTAGTTTTCCTTTTGTTTTAATTTAACCAATTTACCTTAATGTACCTAGTGTACCTAACCTACGTATTTATGTTGAAAGATACTTCATTAGGGACTTGTTAAATAACAAACCTATTACCTAAATAGGTAAGTACAGTACTAGTAGTACGTACACTTTTTCGTTTTTAGAAGTACCTACCTAATTACATAATATATACTTACTAATAAACGTGGTGTAAGGTCATGACAGGACACAACTTAAGAATAACCATGACCATACAATTTTTGAGTTTATACCTGTCATAACTTTACACCACGTTTATTATTAAGGGCCCTAGAGTCTTCTTTGGTTAAATTTCGTTGGTTAAATAAGTTTTATAGTGAACTAGCTGCGCTCCCGCGGTTCGACCCGCGGTCCCTCGGGATTTTTTCATTTTTTCGGGATAAAAAGTAGCCTATGTCCTTCCCTGGGATACAACCTTTAACTATGCCAAAGTTCAGCTTAATATGTTCAGCGGCTTGAGCGTGAAAGCGTAACAAACAGACAGACAGACAGATAGACAGAGTTACTTTCACATTTATAATATTAGTATGGATCATCCAAAAATGCAAAAAGTAATAAATAAACATTTGTTTCGAAATAAGTTTAAGTAACTTTTTAATGACCTGGATCAGTTGAGCTATCTATAGATCGTTTCTAACGATCCTTAGATAGCTTGACTAATCCTGTTGTATTTTGTAAATATATGTAAATATGTAGTAGCTTAGTTTCTGTAAATAAACATATGCATACTTATTTTTTTTTTTTTTTTTTTAAATGCCGTTCTTATTTTTATAAAAATCAAGCCCATGACTCCTAACAACATGACTATCAAAGCCGTTTAGATTTTTCCTTGACGGTCAACATTTTATTTAATTTCATTTCATTTTAATATCATTATTATTTTATTTTAAATATTATTTTATTTCGTTTTATTTTATTTCTCTAAACGGTGAAGGAATACATCGTGAGGAAACCAGTTAGTGATCTTATAGGCGGCGATGGGCTTGCAACCTACTGTTCCATACTAAAGTTCCTACTTGGCTAAAATGTATGAAACAGCTGTTTTTTTTTTTGTATATTATAGGTTTATTTCTGATATATGTATATGTATATAGGTCACCTATTACCTACCTACCTAACCTGTTAGAATGTTTTCCTCGGAATGTTTTTTATCAGTTTACGGCTCGCTAATGCGCAAATAAGGGTCGGGTTGGTGACAGTGAATGAACGCCATTTTGCGTACCTCAGGCACGCCTTTCAGATCATGTTAGGTAATTTCCAACTCGTACCACAAAATCTTGTTCCAGGTGACGGATATAATCATATTTTGAATTTCCCAACTCGTACCACCTGGTTCAAGATTTTGTGGTACGAATTGGGAATTACTCCTCTACCCGCCTACTAGGTACCTTACTACTTATGTCGTAATAAATTACTAAATATAAAATTACCTTTTGGTGCCTGTAAACGAATCTGAGGAAAATCAACTACTTATTGTTGAGTATATACCAAATTAATTATATTCAATATTGATCTTTATTAAGTTGCTGAAGTGTCAAACAATGTTGCGTATTGTGAGTTATTTGTTTTTAATTATAGCAGAATGTTCATCAGGTGAGTTGAGTACCTACCCTACCTACCTATAGTCAGTAACGAAAGTCGATTAACATAGTAGGTCTAATTATTCATTTAGGATCAGGAAGTTTTGGAAGCTATTGTTCTTAAATGCACATCGACTGTAATATAAAATGCTCTGACAGCAAAACGTCCTCAATTTAATAGATATACTCGTATTATACCTACCTTACCTACCTACATAAACATACTTTTTCATCTTATATATACCTATGTTTTGACAATAAATTACAATTTCATTTACAGTTTCTTAATTACCTACTACTATGTAATAAAAAGCAATACATAGGTAAGCAATAATAATTTACCTCGCAAAGCGGATTTTATCGTCGAAATAATACAAGTCTTTTAAACGATCTTATTTCGTTCCTGACTGGACCTTTTTTTTTTACTGATATAAAATCTACTCACAGACATCCAATTACATCTAGGGAACGTACTCGTAATTGGGGTGTGTGGGGTTGTCGAACACTCGACGACCCACTAAAAACTACTCGATCTACTTGCCAGCCACTTACTGGCCAGCCTCTATGCATGTAGACTTACAAAATATATGCTCCATGGTTTACAAATTATATGCTCCTCTGTGCCGGTTAGAACTTATTAAACGCAATGTCTGTTATCATGCCATTATCATTTTCAACAAATTGCCTAAAGATATTAAGGATCTGCCTCTTAATGTTTTTAAATGGAAATTAAAAAAATGGTTACTAGACAAATGTTTTTACGACATTAATGAATACTTTATAAGAATTGACATTTTGTATACTAATTCAATTTATTTTAATAATGCCTGATTATGCTTGATGATGCTTAAATTATAACACTTTATGTTAAGTCTCGCTACTAATACTTTATACCTACTTAATTTATTTTTAAAATTTGCACGCCTTAACGACGAGGCAGAATGTATAGGATCTAGTTAAGTACTCAACTATTTAGCAACACCTATTGTACCTACATTCCTGCGAATAAATGATTATGATTATGATAAATAATAAATAAATAAATAATAAATAATGCTGGACTTTTCACACAGCATCATCTAGCCACAAAGTAAGCTTGAGCTTGTGGTATGGGTACTAGATGACTGATAAACTACTTATATACTTTTTGTTTGTAAATACATACATATTATACATAGAAACACCCAGACCCGAGACAAATATCTGTAGATTATACAAACATTTGTCCCGCGGCGGGGATCGAACCCGCAACCTTCTGCATCGCAGGCGGACCTTCGCCCACTGCGCCACAGAGGTCGTCGTGATTATGATTAGACGTGACATATTTAGCAGTAGTTTGTATCAGTTCAAAATTGCGGTAAACAATACATTACTCTGATTGATTAAGTACTTTTATACATATTTAAAAACTCCGAATATTTCTTCCCGATTTTATACTTTTTTATATTAATCTGTGAACAATGTTGTGGGCTGCATTATTGCCAATTCTACCTGTAAAATGTTTACTATTATATTATATAATGTAGCTGTTTATTGTTCCAAATAAAAAAAAAAAAAAAATAGACAAACCGTTCTCGCCTTCCATTCCGAGCGGGTTCGGCCTCGCTTCGAACCCACTCCGCGGCCTCGTCATCCAGACCATACAAGTGACTGGTGCCCCTATGAAGGGGCACAGTGGATAATTATCCCTGTTTAAAAAAAAAGCCTTATAACTTACGTAATTTTCGTAATATTGACGCTTTTATCTCATTGTAGTAAAAACAATATCCTACGCGTGAGACAACGCAAGTTAAAAAAGTTAAGTTAGTTAAAGTTAAAGTTAAGTTGTTCGCCCGCGACCACGGTTGTTACAATACAGCCGAAACGTCGGGAAATAATAAAGGTAATACGCGATAAAATCCTGTTACAAAATATATCTCTAAAGATGAATTGTGATCGCGAAAGTTTAAGAAAGACTAACGCAAGTTAAATCTAACCATAATAATGACGACCTCTGTGGCACAGTGGGTGAAAGCCCGCTTGGGAAGCAGAAGGTTGCGGGTTCGATCCCCGCCGCGGGATAAATGTTTGTATCATCTGCAAATATTTATCGCGGGTCTGGGTGTTTCTATGTATAATATGTATGTATTTAGAAACAAAAAGTATATAAGTAGTATATCAGTTATCTGGTTCCCATAGCACAAGCTTTGCTTAGTTTGGGGCTAGATGATGCTGTGTGAAATGTCCAGCAGTTTATTTATTATTTATAATAACAGAGATAGAGCTTTTTTAAAAAAAGTGATTCGCTGTGGTTTTGAAAATTCCTGAAATACGTATACCTAAGTACGTAAGTAGGTACTTGTAAAAAACCGGACAAGTGCGAGTCGGGCTCGCCCACCGAGCGAGGGTTCCGTACAAAGTCTTAAGTAGGAACGTTACGTATAACAGTGCTAACTGTTAGGTACTAACTACCTACATACCTACATCAAAGTTATTAGGTACCTACTCGTACATGAGAAGGGAAAACATATTTTTTACATTTTTCGTCATAAATCGAAAACCTAAAAATCATTAAAAATCTGTGCTTTCAGCGATAAGGCCGCCCATTGTACTAATTTTGAACTTGTTTTATTTATGTGTTGTTTTGTTATTAATTGGTGTACAATAAAGTGTTCATTCATTCATTCATTTAAGCCCTTTTATACGATAACCCACATAATTAACACGGTTAACTCCCTTCAAAATTTTGACCGCCATTAGTCTGTTTTTTTTCTGATAAGTATAGGTAGGTAATTGGAAATATTTCGGATATCAACGGTTTTCAGATTTTTCCCTGTACCCGCTTGTAGTCTAAGAAGATACTACCTACTTGCTAAATGTGATAGTTCTAAGTTGACGGGAAGTATGAATTTTGATTGCCTTGAGTGTTGAAATACACCGCTATTTTGTGACTATACGAATGAATGTGTTTAAATCTTAATACCTAACTGTAGTGTGACCTGACTGACGCCGCCTAAATCATCCATACTAATATTATAAATCTGAAAGTAACTCTGTCTGTCTGTTTGTTACGCTTTCATGCCCAAACCGCTGAACAGATTAAGTTGAAATGTACCATAGTTAAAGGTTGTATCCCAGGGAAGGACATAGGCTACCTTTTATCCCGAAAAAATGAAAAAAATCCCGAGGGACCGCGGGTCACACCGCGGGAGCGCAGCTAGTCTGTAATAGATGGATAAAGAGGCCAATGATGATGATCTGTGACTACGAAAAAATTGAAGGACGGTTGCAGCAGATGCAGAAAATGATAATGGCATGGTCAGATTTTTTTTTATATTGAACCAAAACCTAACAAAATTTTATGAAAACCACAATCGCGTACGGACTCTCATTCAATTCAAACTATGCTCTCGCATCTTTGTTCATCCCAGTATCTGGGGATGCCCAGCTTCTGGGATGAACAAAAATGTGGGACTAAAAAGAAATTCTTTGGTATACCAAAGTTTATAAACTTACCTATCCATTTTTTAAGGTCCGTTACGAGCACACTCATGTCCAATTGGTTTCAATAAGGTTTTAGGTCAATGCGTACTATCTGGATGTAGAGACAACTCTGAATGTGAACCCTACCAGATTTGTGAAAATAGAAGATGCATGAAGGCGGATGATACATCATTACCATCAGGTAAGTCATCGGTAGGTAGGTACCTACTTATCTAACATAGGAACATAGATAAGGATTCTAAAAGTTATGTTATTATTATATTGTGCGTATACCTATTGCTGCTTATTATAACGTAAAACCTTGGTTGAACCCACAGACCAGCTTTAAATCCGTGGTTGAACCCCATGTTGACACATGTCAAAACAAAACTGTTACCACAAAAAAGATGTACGAGTATTTAAAGATCGTTTGAACATTGAAGGTATTATTTTTAGTTTTTTAAAAACGTAATTATGATTGGATGGGATTGGAAAGGAAATGTTGTATTGTAAGTACCTACCTACACTGCTAATTTTAATGGTTATTTTTTAATTGCAGTTGAAACAGGAATGATATCTTGCGAATCATGTGGTCTGCATTCTCTATGCAAAATAAGAAGCAAAGGCGTATTTTGTACTTGCTTGCCAGGCTACATGGGAACGCCACCGTTTTGCAGTCCGGAGTCATGCGTCTTCAACAGCAAGTGCCACAAGTCCCTATCTTGTATCAGCAATAAATGTATCGACCCTTGTCATATTGGCTCATGTGGCTTATTTGCAACATGCGTTGTTGAAAACCACGCACCGATATGCTCATGTCGACCAGGTTACTTTGGAGATCCGAAGATAAAATGTATTGAAAAGGCCCGGTTCAATACAAGCGTAAGCACAGACATAAACCTGTGTGAGAAAAATATATCATGTGGTTCAAATGTTGTTTGTCGCATACAAGGTCATTGTGTTTGTGACTATGGTTACTCAGGGGACCCATACGTAAAATGTGAGCCTGGATGTAAAGTCGATTCAGATTGTCGCACACGCCTGTCTTGTGTGAATAAAAAATGCGTGAATCCATGCAACGGCATAATATGTGGAATAAATGAGATCTGTGTCAATAATTTGGGTAGACCGATTTGTGTTTGCAAGCAAGGATTTGAGGGGGTTCCCTGCAGTAAGTTCATAAAAATTTATAATAAGGTAAACTTACATAATATAATTTGAATTCTTTATTAAATAGGTACATCATTATAATATGACGACCTCTGTGGCGCAGTGGGTGAAAGCCCGCTTGGGACGCAGAAGATTGCGGGTTCGATCCCCGCCGCGGGATAAATGTAGTAATAACGTAATAATAAATCACACAGTAAGGCGAGCCTAGACGATCAATTTTACTGCAAAACACAAAAAACAATTGTGCAATAATATTGACCGTCTATGGTTAATATTGAGCGCAATGATTGAACAAAAGTTTGAGCGAGTTTAATTTTTATTGCGCCATCTTTTTTTAGGTAATGCGTCGTGTAAGGTCATTTTGCGCAATATTTTTTTGTACCTAATCATTCTATTTTAGGTAGGTATAGGTAAGCCCTACTAAGTAAGTTTGTACAGCTATTAATGTTTAGGTAAGTAGGTATAGTCAGCAAAGAAAATCGATTAACAGTTGGACTTTTTAAAATTGCTTTTGTTTTAGAAAACCAAGAAAAAAATTACTTGGGAAATTATTATGAACCAAGACTTCATCTTCAAATATTAGTAAAATGTTGGTCATGATTACCTACGAATTTCGGAAATATTCAGATTTGTGACACATAAAATGCTAATCGACTTTCGTTGCTGACTGTACCTACCTAAGGTACTAATTTACTAATGGTTGTTTTCTTCTCATTTTAGATACAATTGAAATACCTTCTAGTGAACCTTCTCCATGTGAACCTTCTCCATGTGGGCTAAATTCCAATTGTAAGGAATCTCGAATCGACGGCGTAGCTGTATGTGCTTGCATGTCGGGCTTCAAGGGAAAGCCACCATATTGCGTACCAGAGTCTATAGGTACTTGGCAAGACATTTTCTTTTTGAGAAATAATTCTCATAATAACAAACTCATTTCTTTAAATCCGTGGTTAAGACAAACATTAGTTAACTAACTTATTTAGTACTAGCTGCGCTCCCGCGGTGTGACCCGCGGTCCCTCGAGACTTTTTCGGGATAAAAAATAGCCTATGTCCGTCCCTGAGGTATAATCTTTATCCATGCCAAATTTCAGCTTAATCTGTTCTGTTCAGCGGTTTGGGCGTGAAACACAAATAAACAGAGAGACAGACAGACAGAGTTACTTTCACATTTATAATATTAGTATGGATAATACGTCCTAAAACGTCGATGATTGAGACCAACTTGTTTTTTTGACAAATGTAATTTTCTGGGTTTCTGGTTCCTGTTTGTATTTTTTTTAATCCAAAAATGTAGATAGTTTTATTCCCAAAATAACTTTTTCTGAAAATAACCTTCTAACTACAAAAGAAAGGCAGCTGCCCTCAATGTTGTAAAATTTTGCCACAGCCTTCTCTGCGAATAGCGCAACACAGCTACCTTGCTCGGAATAAGCGCGACAAACAGCACTGCTGGCTGCTGCTGAGTTCGGAATCATACATTTAATCATTTGAAAAAACCTAAGTACTTGCATAGTGCACATTTTTTGACAGAAAAATTCATAGGTGCACGATCGGATTTGAACCCACTACCTACTATCTGAACAATGTGATATAGCAATGATGAAATAGCAATAAAAAAAAGTACGTGATTGTCGTGGAACAATCAAAACCAAGAAGAAAATTACTTGGGAAATTATTATGAACCAAGACTTCATCTTCAAATATTTGTAAAATGTTGGTCATGATTACCTACGGATTTCGGAAATATTCAGATTTGTGAAACATAAAATGCTAATCAACTTTCGTTGCTGACTGTACCTACCTAGGTACTAATTTACTAATGGTTGTTTTCTTCTCATTTTAGATACAATAATTGAAATACCTTCTAGTGAACCTTCTCCATGTGAACCTTCTCCATGTGGGCTAAATTCCAATTGTAAGGAATCTCGAATCGACGGCGTAGCTGTATGTGCTTGCATGTCGGGCTTCAAGGGAAAGCCACCATATTGCGTACCAGAGTCTATAGGTACTTGGCAAGACATTTTCTTTTTGAGAAATAATTCTCATAATAACAAACTCATTTCTTTAAATCCGTGGTTAAGACAAACATTAGTTAACTAACTTATTTAGTACTAGCTGCGCTCCCGCGGTGTGACCCGCGGTCCCTCGAGACTTTTTCGAGATAAAAAATAGCCTATGTCCGTCCCTGAGGTATAATCTTTATCCATGCCAAATTTCAGCTTAATCTGTTCTGTTCAGCGGTTTGGGCGTGAAACACAAATAAACAGAGAGACAGACAGACAGAGTTACTTTCACATTTATAATATTAGTATAGATAATACGTCCTAAAACGTCGATGATTGAGACCAACTTGTTTTTTTGACAAATGTAATTTTCTGGGTTTCTGGTTCCTGTTTGTATTTTTTTTAATCCAAAAATGTAGATAGTTTTATTCCCAAAATAACTTTTTCTGAACATAACCTTCTAACTACAAAAGAAAGGCAGCTGCCCTCAATGTTGTAAAATTTTGCCACAGCCTTCTCTGCGAATAGCGCAACACAGCTACCTTGCTCGGAATAAGCGCGACAAACAGCACTGCTGGCTTCTGCTGAGTTCGGAATCATACATTTAATCATTTGAAAAAACCTAAGTACTTGCATAGTGCACATTTTTTGACAGAAAAATTCATAGGTGCACGATCGGATTTGAACCCACTACCTACTATCTGAACAATGTGATATAGCAATGATGAAATAGCAATAAAAAAAAGTACGTGATTGTCGTGGAACAATCAAAACCAAGAAGAAAATTACTTGGGAAATTATTATGAACCAAGACTTCATCTTCAAATATTTGTAAAATGTTGGTCATGATTACCTACGGATTTCGGAAATATTCAGATTTGTGAAACATAAAATGCTAATCAACTTTCGTTGCTGACTGTACCTACCTAGGTACTAATTTACTAATGGTTGTTTTCTTCTCATTTTAGATACAATAATTGAAATACCTTCTAGTGAACCTTCTCCATGTGAACCTTCTCCATGTGGGCTAAATTCCAATTGTAAGGAATCTGGAATCGACGGCGTAGCTGTATGTGCTTGCATGTCGGGCTTCAAGGGAAAGCCACCATATTGCAAACCAGAGCCCAAAATTAACCCTATAGGTACTTGGCAAGACATTTTCTTTTTGAGAAATAATTCTCATAATAATAAACTCATTTCTTTAAATCCGTGGTTAAGACAAACATTAGTTAACTAACTTATTTAGTACTAGCTGCGCTCCCGCGGCACACCGCGCACAACCTGCGGTCCCTCGAGACTTTTTCGGGGTTAAAAATAGCCTATGTCCGTTCCTTCGTCTCTTTATCCATGCCAAATTTTAAAAATATTAAAAATAATATGAATATTAAATTTTAAAATTTTGCCACAGCCTTCTCTGCGAATAGCGCAACACAGCTGCCTTGCTCGGAATAAGCGCGACAAACAGCACTGCTGGCTGCTGCTGAGTTCGGAATCATACATTTTACCATTTGAAAAAACCTAAGTCTTACATAGTGCACATTTTTTGACAGCAAAATTCATAGGTGCACGATCGGATTTGAACCCACTACCTACTATCTGAACAATGTGATATAGCAATGATGAAATAGCAATAAAAAAAAGTACGTGGTTGTCGTGGAACAATCGGTTGGAACGAAGTTACTACATTTGACATTTTGCGCACCTTGTGCACCACTTTTCGCACTTCGCGCATCTTTTTTTGCCATTTTGCACAATTTGTGAAGTTATCAACGAAAATATGTATGTTTTTTGTTTCTCTAAAGTTGTGTTTTTGCAGTTATCCTTTTATTCCCTGGAGACAGCGATATGTCGTGACGGTGAAATCGATCGCTTTTTATTTCTAGCCTCCATCCTCGAACCGTCCGAAAAGGAACTTCGTTGATATTGATATCCTATTGACTTTGAACAACTTTCACCTTACAGAGAGTTCGGGACCCGATCAGTGGTTGATCATTGGCTGCTCCGTCTCTCTTGGTATGATGATTATCTCGACAATCGCTGCAGTTATTGGTAAGTAAAGCACATATATAATAATAAGTAGGTACGTAGGTAGGTAGGTATAAGTAGGTAGATTAAAAAAATATATATCTAAACAAAAGGAAGTGCGGCTAGTCACAGCCTTAGGTACTTACTCGTAGCTAAGGCTGTGACTAGCCGCACTTCCTTTTGTTTAGGTTTATATTTTTTTAATCTTACTTTATTTTCTGTCAATGATGCCTATCTACCTACATCCTCCTAAGCTCTGAATTTTCAACAGACTTAAAAAAAAAATCTCAATTCATCTGTATGCTTTTTTTGTATCTTGTTACGCTATTGTTTCGCCATTTTGTTGATGTTGACCGATTTGCAAATATTTTAAATATGAACTGAGACTTTATCTTCAAATATTTGTCAAAATGATTTAGGAAATATTCAGGTTTGTGAAACATCAAATGTTAATCAACTTTTGTTGCTGACTGTACCTACTATTTCGAGAGGCATGCAACAAAAATTATGGTCAGTTTTGGCACATCCAGAGATAGGTATTATAGTCATTTCTCTGGGCACATCACTCTCACGATTCAAGCGATCACTCAAGCGATTAATGGTGGTCGCAGACTTATCGCGCCGAACTGTCAATTCAATAGATAGAGATATTTATTAATTTCAGACATACTGTTTCATTTAATCGATATCTAGATAGAAATAATGTTAGTTTTATATTTCAAAACGTCCGGGTTAGATTCCCGATCTGAGTACCTACATTTTTTTTAAATGCGTAAATGCAGTTTTCCTTTTCACCATAATCGATGACATGGTTCCTAAGAAATCTTCGTACTTCAGACTCTCCCATACTGACCGTTCTAAATGTTACACCCTGTATATAGGTTGATCGTATCGACCGAATACAGTCTAGCTCGTAGTAGGAAACATCCGAATATTCAGACAATCTTCAAATTCATCACTTGAAAGGTCTCATGCGACATGTTTTTTCTCTACAGTGTGGAAAAGAAGGAAGAGCAGAAGAAAATCCGCTCACACACACGCGAGGCAGGATAGTGAGCCTATTTACGAAGAGATCTACGAAGCAGCAAGTTCCACAGGCAAGTTTGTGAGCTGGCGCGACTCTAGTGAAGGGTGTCTGTCCATTACAACAGTCCCACCAGTTCAAATGCGGATTAATGCGTAGTTATTCTACACCGTAGTGTCTACGCATAAACTGATGAGTAGATACTCCACGGTCTACACGGTAGAGTGGCTACGCATAAATTGATGCGTAGTCACTACACCCGTGGCGTAGAGTGTACTACGTACTTATAAAATGCGTAGGCACTCTACGGTGTAGAGTGTCTTAGATTTAGGTACATTTTACAATCATATTGGAAAGGTTTATACTCCAGAGGTGGTCCATATAAAAGGTATTCCTGAGGGTTTGATAGTTTTGCCGTAAAACTCTAAAAACCTCGTCCTCGATTGATGCCCTGAGTCACACCGCTCCCTAAGTTAAACATTGAAGTCGGTTTTCTTTTTAGTTTTTAAAAAGTAAAGTAAAGTAATGTAATTCGTAAGTGAATTGAATTACATTACTGACAAGCTTAAAATACACGATTGATAAAGTATGATTTACATTTTCTTTATTTTTCCTCAACGCGAAAGGCTCAAAAACACCCAAAAAAAAACCTAATTTAAAATGTTGAACTGGTAAACTGATGAGGTAGTGAACTGCTGACCTCATAAACTGTTGTGGTGTTGATTTTATAAACTTTGACTTAATGATTGATCTACCCTAAGTATTTCCAATCCTAGCTTAGCAAGTTCCACGTATTACCAAGGATCATTTAGGTGATGTGCTTATTCCAAGGTAAGTAGGTACTGTAAATAAGCGTCCCTTTGGTGTATCTCACGTACCTACATACGTATAGGTTACCTCCTGCCTCAAGATGTGTAGGCCTAGGTTTGATAGTGTCTATGCCACATGTAACCTTGATTTCCAGGAGCTTCGTCCGTGCCTGAGGTTGCAGCCCTGCCCCCCTGCCCGCCGCCCCGGGAAGCAGGTACGTGCACTTTCAATAAAAAAAGTAGGTACCTAAGTGAGTGTCGTGGAACATTCGGTTGGAAAGAAGTTTCACGAAGTTTTTAGACATTGGCATTTGTTAAAAAATAATTATTAAAATACCTACCTACTAACAATGTTACAATCTATGAACAGCTTTGCGACTGCGCACTTCGCACTGTGACGTTTTGACATATATATGTGCCATGATGCAAAGATCAAATACTTTTTTTCATCTAGCCCCCATCCGATACCGTCCGAAAAGGAACTCGGATCCAATAAAATTACTTCAGACATCACGGAAGGTGTACAAAAATCAACTTAATTAAGGCCCGTATTATAATGGACATCCGTGATGGATCTGGAAATTGAGTACCTACCTAGGTACTCAATTACCTAGCGCTCATATTATTGGGTACGAATTGCGTCGGTAGTTTCCAACATCGTCTCCGATGGCGTTCCCAACTAATACAGTCGTGTAATTAATTCCTCTGGATATTACGCTAAAATGGTTTAGGTGCTTCGCTCATACCACACTACATTGTAACCTTGATTTCCAGAATCATCGTCCGAACCCGAGATCGCGGCCCGGCCCGCCTGCCCGCTGCCCAAGGAAGCAGGTACGTGCACGAGGCGAGCGCTGCGCTCGCCTCGTGCACGTCCATTCTCGTGCCACTTCCATACTTCTGAGCAGAACGTAGAGAGTAGACTACTGTTATACACACTCAAGCGAGATTATCTGAACGCTTCGTTTCTTGTGCCCCAAATCTGAATCCCTAACAAAGTTCGTGTTGTTTCAGTGTGGCAAGAGAATGTGTACGACATAGTGTACGAGTCGCGCGTGCAGCGTTTGTGGGAGTCGCGGTGGTTCGCGTTCGTTCGAAGCGAGCGGCGCGCGGAGGTCCGTCGACTCGCAGCGAGCATGCCTCGCCCGCGCGATTAGAATTCACACCACAACGTGGTGAAGCAGAGGTTACTTCAAAGTTACCAGGAATGCATAAACCAAGAGAAGTTGAGCAGTAGGTTATGTCAGATTTTACAACAGATGAACCACTGCTCAACAGAGTTGAGCTACGGAGAGATTTTTGATACTTGCAGAAATTTATGCGCATGGAAAAGGCTACTAACTTCGAGAATGCCTAATCCGTTGATTGACACATGACACTGTTTAGTATTTATATTTATTTATTTATTATAAGCCCGATGTTTCCCACTGCAGGACAAAGGCCTCCCTTCCCTCCCTCCACGTCTTCCGGTCCTGGGCCATAACAGGCCAATCTTTTTTGTAGGAGTCCAGCTCATCCCGCCATCGTCGCTTGGGCCTTCCACGAGGTCGCCGCATCATCGGATTCCATAAAGTGGTTGCTTTAGCCCAGTATTCTTCGGGCATGCGGCTAACGTGTCCGGCCCAGTCCCACTTAAGGTTTCCCGCTTTAAGTTAGTATTTATATAGGGTCTTTTATTTTATACTAACTTAATTCAGGAATTGGGTTCAAAAAATTAATTAAAAAATATTTATGTAATGATTTGACTGTTGCTTCTTGCACATAACTCAGCCCATTCGTGATGTAGCTGCGCTGCGATTGGTGGAACGTCTGTTCTCCTTGAAAATCATTATGCAACAATTCTAAAAAATCAATAAATGATAAATTTTGAATTGAAAACTTAAATGGGCTTAGAAATTAAATTGATACGGTCAAACGTCTATTAACAACCCAAAAATTAGGCCCTGTCAGTTTGTGTAGTTTAAAATGAAAGACCCTATAGAAGTAGGTATGGGTTAAAGAATAAAGTAAAAAAAAACATGCTAATATTAGTTTTCGTTTATTTTTTTTTATTTAACCAATTTTATCTTAAGCAGATACAGCATAGCATTCAGCGGTTCTTAATTCGAATATATTACAGTTAGACGAAAATTCACTCACTTAAACATTTAACCGTCATCAACCTACCTACTTCACTTTCCAAATCAATATGAAAATATAACTTAATGTCCCCTAGGTACAGAAAACAAAAACGAATGACTAAAATATGTTGTTGCAAAAGTTGACAACGGCTGAATCAATTTAGCGGGTTTTTTCAACTATTCGTTGAAGTCCAAAGAAGATTATTTCAAAGGAAAAACCATTGTTTTATCCTCAAATTGTTACCTGTATAGATTAATTGTTATGTAGGTAACTCATTCCCTGAAATACATTTGTTACCAAGGATTTTAAGAGCGGGAAAAATAGCATTACTTTTATCGCTATAAAATTAGCAGCATATTTATATTTTAATGCCTATTTGTGGAATCTTTTTATTGGCCTTCAGCATCCATACTTTGATTTATTATTATAAATGTGAAAGTAACTCTGTCTGTCTGTTTGTTACCTTTTCACGACCAAACCACTGAAAATTGGCATGGTAGGTTTTATCCCAGGGAAGGTCATAGGCTACTTTTTATCCCGAAAAATCCCGAGGGACCCGCGGGTCACGCCGGAGCAAAGCTTGTAATAATTATATACTTTGCATATGGGTATTCAGCCGGGCAGGGTGGGGAAATTGAACCATATCAAGCAGGAAATAAGATCGAGTTTTAAATAAAAATGCTTAAAAACTGATAGCTAAATCATATGTGAAATAAATTGAACAATGTTAGTATTTGGCCCCGAAGTAAGAGCTTGTGTTAATATTCATACCAACTACACGACTGACATACAACTAAAAATTTTTTTTTTTAAACCATAAAATTGTAAATTAATGAATAGACAGTTCTGTATATTATATACCTAGATATAAACTGGTAACTTGTTGTAAGTCAGTGAACTAACGCCTTAGATTTGGTTTGCGAGCAAAACTTTTATTTTCAATAAAAAAATGATTATATTCACAAAAAATTATTTAACAGACCGTGAAATAAAACTTAGGCCTTTACATCTATACTAGAATGGTTTATATGTTGTGTAGGCTTATACCTACACTTAACGGGACGCTGTAGTGCCTGGGACATTGAGATGGAGGCTTGTAGCACCTAAACCATCCTCTCAGATTAATCAGCCGCCCACAGGAACTGCCCTTCATTAATTCACATAATTCTAATTGCTTAGAACACCAATCTCAAATCAAACTTTTCATCTGAGCGCTTCCGTGCTTCGGAGGGCACGTTAAATTATCGGTCTCTGCTATTTAAGTCGTTAAGCCATGACGGAAGCCTTAAGGCGGCCTAAAAACTCCGTCACCAGAGTTACTTTTGAGTTAACTTGCAATTTAGGGATCTTTGCTGAGCAATGAATTAAAAGCTATTGAAGGAAGGTTGACTTTTTATGACTAAAAAGTTTTAAGTTAAAAAAACATACATACCGCCGAACATAGAACCTCCTTTTTTTGAAGTCGGTTAAAAATGTAAGGTCATTTAAAAATCAAAGTTTCGCTCGTTCACCGAAGAAAGATTTACATAAACAAGAGTATAATATATATAATACAGATGACACGAACACATTTAAATGAGATTCAACAATTCATATCACATGTAAACACATATACACATATTAAATGTAAAATTGCATTTAAATTATGCGTCATGTAGTGTATTTAAAATTGTTTTACATTTAAAAAATATATGAGTTTAAATGTAAAACAATATATATCGTTTCGTAAGACAATCGGAGTACAAAAATTACTTTTTAAAATATATTCTCCGTGGCAATCAGGCGTTCTTAAATTAATTATATGCAATTAGACTAGTAAATAACAAATGACTAGATATACAAAATATACAAACATGTAATACAAAGCACATTTTTTATATGTATTTCGGTCTAACACTGACACGACTTTTATATATTAGCATTTTATATATATTCAAGCGGGGTTTTTATTCTACAACTATGGACAACTACATAATAATATAATAATGCAGTTTTATATGTGTGCATCTAGAAATATGACAGTAAGTTTGAAGTATTTTTTGTTACAATAACCAATAGCTTGTGTTTTATAGAACGCGTTACCTGAAAAGCTTTTAAAAAGTCGTGACAGTTCTTAAAATTTTTAGTAAACAATTTATATATAATAATTACATGATTTTATGAGATCAAAATGTGAACATGACTAATTACTTATTGTCTAACTCAACTGAATCTAATATGCTTGAAATGACTTAAATGAAGGTACAACATTTACTTTATAATAATGACAAAACACATAAAATGATAACTTCCAGTTAAGTTAGACAATAATGACTGACAGTGACCTGGATCAGTTGAGCTATCTATAGATCGTTTCTATCGATCCTTAGATAGCTTGACTAATCCTGTTGTATTTTGTAAATATAGACAATAATGTTTTATATGACTTTGTGAAAATTGAATATGAATTATATTATTAAATGAGAATGTTTCATGATATGTTACAACTCAGGTCAACTATGTATGTATTGCATTCAGTTAACCTAAATAAAAGATATAACTAGATTTAATATCAATAAATTATTTAACTAATAAGTAGAATAGGCACATTTAACATAATAAATAAATAAAAACATATGTACCTATTATATATTAAATAATTTCAACAAGCATTATTTCCATGTAAGTATAATTAATAATATAGGGTGTAAAAAGACAGCTACCGAAAACTGAGGGGTTGCAGTCAGACCATGATTCTAAACATATTTAGCTAAATAACCGAAAGTAACATAGAATGACGCATTCTATGTTATTTTCGATTATTAACTACTAGTACAACATAATAAGACCATACCTACCTAATAATTTCATTTATAAAAGAAAAAAACAATTAAAACTCAAAATCCAGCAATCTACGTAAAACAACGCGCCCAGTACATACGCAAACAGTAATCTTCAAACGCAGTTTTCTCAGGATATAATGTTTTTTTTCTTTCGGAAAATCCTTTTGGATTTGGTTGTGTGTTGGGATGCTGTACCTACCCCTTTCGGCTTCGGTAGACGTCTTTTTACACCCTGTATAAATAAGCAAAGCATTATTGCAAAATAAAAGTATATTACCAACATTGGACTAGTATGAATCATGAGAAATTTCCACGCAAAAATATATAGGTAATTATAATTAAGTATAGTTTAACATATTATTAATAATGATAATATACAATTTACCTACCTAGACATTATTTGACATTTTTTTAAAGTATATGAGTTTTGAAATAAACGTACTTATTAACACTTTATTTAAATGAAACAAATATATTTTTATTTTATCGTAAATGAGATTAATATAATAATTAAAACATAATTTAATATCACAAAAACCCATGATTGTCATTTTAAAACATGTGCGTATTAATCAATCACACTTGAACTCCGCGTCTACTCATTTATATAACTAACAACTATGTTTATATAATAAAACATTAACTAAATATTTTATATTAATATAATCATAGTTGCTAGTTTCAAGTCAACTCGCGCACTAAATAATCACACAACACATTCAATTGAATACTTTCCGAAATGAATGAACACTTTTATATATGCGCTTAATATAACTTTATATGGATTAAATGTAGTCAATATAATTTACATATATTCACAAACAGAGTAACAAAAAAAAATTTTTTAATCTAGATATAAATAAGGGAAATTAAGATACCAACACTTTAATGAAGAATACATTTTAAAGTCATATGTTTAATACAAAATACACCCCTATTTTTTAATTACCAAAATAATTTTAACATGGTCTCGGTGTCTGTTACTGATCACATTTTTGTAGTTAAAACTCAAAAAAAGAGAAAAAATAATTACATATAACCTAAAAAGGAGACGAGACGAGTCAAACATGGATTTATGATAGCTACTGCGGTTTTACTGACTGGGGATGTACGAGAGCATTGTTTGATACGGGTTGCAGACTAAGAGCTAAGCTAAGTTAGTTTAGCTTAGATCGCATAGCTGACGCAGTTTTCCATACTTATGTGCAGACCGCAAACTATGCGAACCCTCAGAACTACAAAACATTGAAGAAAATACAATATTTAACAAAAAATTTAAATCTTATTTAAAAGAAAAAAGTTATAACAATATTCAAGATTATTTAGAAGACAATAAAAGATGCAAAAAGTAAACTCAGGTTCCTAAATATATATTCAATTGTACCTAAACCTTAAACCAAAAATGATCCTTTTGATTAAGTTTAGAAAAAGGCTGTGCCAATTTATTAATTACCTACTTAAGTTAGATTGTAAGTTAGAAATACCTAAGCTAAGTACCAAATTACCAAATAAACGATTCTGTGTATTTTATTGTTTTTTTTCTGTGTGGCACAAAATAAACTATTTTATCTTATCTTATCAAATGTTGCAGTGCCCCAGCGGGGCTCATGTTATGAAACACAATTTTATTTTAAGATCTATTTACTAACATGAAGCAATAAAGGTTTGAATTTTTGAATTTTGAACAAAGCTATGTGAGCTAACTAAAATATGCGAAGCTAAGTTAGTTGTGTATGCCAATGCGCAGCAACACGAGCTAAGTTAGCTTAAGGCCGCTCCCGCTTTTCGGGGCTTATCTTGCACATCTTTCGCCAGTGCTGACTGAGCTTTGGCTCAGCTGTTGGTGTGCACGCCATTTATTTCTAGCTTAGCTTAGCCTAGCTTGCTTGGCATAGCTTAGTTTTCGGTCTGCAACCGGCATAAATGAGAGTCCGTACACGATTCTTGTCTGTAGTACTTATTTGTAGTTTTCATAAAATTTTGTTCGGTTTCGGTTGACTACAATCCTCGATAACTTTGCGATAGTTAAATAAAAATAAAATCCGACCACGCCATTATCATTTTCTGCATCTACTGCAACCATCCTTAAATTTTTTTGGTAGTCTTAAAATAGCGGTGTATCTATTCAAAAAAATATGAGTATAAGATGGTATTTTTAGTGCATATGAATAACTATTTTTAGTGTACAAAATGAATACTCAATACTGTCAAATAAAAAATAAGTTATTTTATCACACGGTTAGCTACGTTGGTATTTTAAGAATAAATTAATATGGCGCTTATTTTATGCTTCGGAAAGGTAAACTACAAGCTTTCGCTCAAAATTTGGTGAAAATATCTTAAAGCAGCTCCAAAGCCAACGCAACAGAGAAAATTAGGTCTAGCCTTATTTGTCACATAAGTGTGCCATAAGTCTATATATTGTCACATAAGGGTGTAAAAGACTACTACCGAAAACTGAGGATTGCAATCAGACCATGATTATAAACTTATTTAACGAAAAAAAAAACGCAAAAACTTTTTTGACTTAGCTTAGTAATTTTATGTTAATTTCAGTTATTGACTATATATATATAACATAATAAGACCTACCTATAATTTCATTTATAAAAGAAAAAAACAATTTAAACTCAAAATCCAGCAATCTTACGTATAAAAACGCGCCCAGTACATACGCAAACAGTAATCTTCAAACGCTGTTTTCTCCGGATATAATGATTTTTACGGAAAATCCTTTTGGATTTGGTTGTGTGTTGGGATGCTGTACCTACCCCTTTCGGCTTCGGTAGACGTCTTTTTACACCCTGTATTATTAGGATATTTTCACCAAAACTAACACCCATATCTTCAGTCGTTCTCAATGTAAGTCGTGACTTCGAGATGACAGTTCACTTCAGGGTGCCTAATATTAGATTTTTACGCGTTCGATATCGACGCCGTAAACGCTATTTGTATCGGAAAATAGCAGCGCCATCTTTTGGTGCTCACTCATTTTTTTTAGTTAGCCTATACTGTCCCATTGCTGGGCAAAGGCCCCCGTCACCTTCCACACCTCGCGGTCTTCTGTTCTTCCCCCATTCCTTCCTAAAAGCGTCCAGAGTCGCCTGACATCCACCGGGATCCAAACAGTCACCACTTTGACCCACTCATAACTAATGAAAATCAGTACAAATCCACGTTTACGGCGTCGATACAGAATAGTGAATAAAATTAATACTTAGCACCCTGTAAGCCTTTATATACATCTATAGGGTCTTTAATTTTAAACTAACTTAATTCAGGAATTGGGTTCAACAAATAAATAAAAAAATGTTTATGTAATGTTTTTTTTTAGTTATGAAAATCCCGAGAAAATCGATAAAGACTATCTTTTCAATTGATTGTTGCTTCTTGTATAACTTAGTCCATTCGTGATGTAGCTGCGCTGTGATTGGTGGAACGTTCTGTTCTCCTTGAAAATCATTATGCAACATTTCAAAAAAATCAATAGATGAAGTGAAAACTCAAATCGGATTAGGAAATAAATTGATACGCTCAAACGTCTATTACAACCCAAAAATGAGGCCCTGTCAGTTTGTGTAGTTTAAAATGAAAGACCCTGTATATAAGATGATTTATACAGCGTCAGGAGGCCTATGCCTACACTTAACGGGACGCTGTAGTGCCGGGACATTGTTTGAGATGGAGGCTTGTAGCACCTAAACCATCCTCTCAGCTTAATCAGCCGCCCACAGGAGAGATGACGTCAATACGTGTGGAGCTGACTAAGCCTGTACTTTTTTAAGAAAATGTCATAACACAAGAATGAGTGGAGGTTTTTTTTACGAGCAAGCATACCGAAATGCACTTGGACGTTGAGGGGAACTAGTGGAAGTCGAGTTGAGGTTAAGATTACGACTAAAGATATGGGTGTAAGAGCCAACGCGGTGCGATCTACGCTATAAAGCATTGCTAGCGGCAGTAGGTGAAGAGACAACGTGCTTTTGGGGTACTAAAAATATACGATGTCAATATTTAATTTTACAATATTCATTCCCAAACACAATGGGTTCATTTACCCAAATTTAAAACGGGGGTGATTTTTAACCAATTTTTTGCGATTATCTGAAATGAAGCAGTTATCGACGCTACCCTAAAAACAGTGTCTCTTATACTATAGGACGAATGTATTTTATAATATTTTCAAAAACACAGCGCGAGTATAGTTAAAATATACTAATTATAATTTGTCTATGGCGTAATCAGCTTATATTAACACTAAATAAATCAGTACATAATTGGGTATTATTTATATGGCCGGTTTCCGATACTTTTTTAATTACTTTTTTTTATTAAAAGCTAAATACAGCTATATGTATATTCTTAATATAGGATTTCACTAATTTTGGGCGAATTGTGTTTATTTTTAACTCACCCCAGATTCTCAAACGAATCACTTCCAAACATTTTATTTTATTTTCTGTTATAAATAACATAATTACAACACATAATTACACAAATAATAGCTTTTAATGATTTATAGTGATTTTATAATTGGATAAATCAATAAATCCACATAGAAACATATGAAGTTATTAGTAAAATTTAGAAGATAGTGTATGCGTATGCGATTATGGACATTAATCGATTTGCGTAAAAGACAAATTTGTGTGCATATACTAGTGTCAAATTTTTTGGTGCAAAACTTTTTAATCAAGTATTTTTTTCCTAATTTTGTATTCTGAAAATGTTAGCATTCATACCATCACCGAATTTGTCTGTTAGCTTAGCATAAGCATTACTTTTGCTAAGTTCAGAACTATAAAGAAGATAAGTTTAAAATGACAGATTATAAAACAAAATATATACATAAAAATTGGCTTTAATTTGTCCAAAATCACCTTAAATTATAGTGTCATAAGATTTATATTTTCATATGGCTTTACATAATCCTTTTTACACATTGATTAAAGGATATTTACATTCTAATAGGTATAGTTTTAACATGGGTCATTTTTACCCTAAAGTTTTACTGCATACGGACAGAAACACTCTTGATTTTGAGTACTGTTTTGGTGATTTTTAACAATTTCAGTGGTATCATTCTTACCCAATGGTTACCAAAACTCGTGACTGTTACCCAAATATGAATAGGTTATTGTCACCCCAGATATATTTTTTGTATTTACTTTAGTTTTGACTTCAATAATTTACACACTTTTTACCTATCAGGGCTATTTTACCTGACGAAGTGTTGAACCGAATTCAAAATATTAATTACTTAATGCCCAATTAACAGTATTTTATTTCAAAATTATTCTCTGTCAATTGTTTATGTTAATGAATATTTGAATATTTAACAAGATAACTTCAAGATGGTCCCATTCGCAGAGATCAGAACATTATGAAATAAATATTTTGCAATCGGTTAATAACATACAAAAAACGGGGCCACTTTTACCCAACGGGCTATTTACGCATTTGCTTTACCCATATTTTGTTCAATGATTCAATATCTTCCATAATGTGTTAAAAGTTTAAAATGGGCGACTTTTACCCAAATCTCACGCAACAGACTTATGTTGAAATTTTGCCCAAAACTGCGATTTTTGACTCACGCGATAGAAGTAGCAGGCGTCACGTCTCTGTCGCGCGACAAAATGTCGCGTCGATTGTCGCGCAACGAGTTGTTGCGTCGCAACTCGTCTTTTATTGAAGAGTCGCGAGATTCCAGGCCACGTCGCGGGGAAGACGTAGTCTCGCGACATTCGGACGATGATCGTTTTGTATGAGTGCCTAGGAGAAACAAAATTGTATAAGAATGGGTATAAATTTGGGTATAAATGTATGGCAACCTTTAATAAATCTGTCTGCTTATACGGTAGAATGATATTAAAATAATATATAAATAAATAATGCTGGACATTTCACACAGCATCATCTAGCCCCAAACTAAGCAAGGCTTGTACTATGAGAATTAGATAACTGATAGACTACTTATACAGGGTGTAAAAAGACGTCTACCGAAGCCGAAAGGGATAGGTATAGCCTCCCAAAACACAACCAAATCCAAAAGGGTTTTCCGAAAAAATCATTATATCCGGAGAAAACAGCGTTTGAAGATCACTGTTTGCGTATGTACTGGGCGCGTTTTTATACTTAGATTGCTGGATTTTGAGTTTTAATTGTTTTTTTTTCTTTTATAAATGAAATGATTAGGTAGGTATGGTCTTATTATGTTGTACTAATAGCAAAATACTAGAAAATAAAATAAAATGACGTAGCTAAGTCAAAAATTTTTTTGCGTTTTTTTTTCGATAAATATGTTCAGAATCATGGTCTGATTGAAACCCCTCAGTTTTCGGTAGCAGTCTTTTTACACCCTGTATACATTTTTTTTTTGTAAATACATATTATACATAAAAACACCCAGTCCCAAGACAAATATTTGTAGATCATACAAACATTGGTCCCTTTTGCGTCGCGGGCGGGCCTTCGCCCACTGCGCTACAGAGGTCGTCGAAAATCGAAAATAATGATGATGAATGAATATGAGGTCGTCAAGGGTTGGTCGTCAGTACTCACCGGGGAGGTCCCGGCCACAGGCCATGATCTCGCGGTCTAGGGACGCGGAGGCGGGCTCCGTGGGCCTCCGCCGCACGCTCTGCTGGCATCCAATGACTGATTATGTTCCACATTGTTTCAATTTATGATAATACTAGCTGGTACCCGCGACTTCGTCAGCAAAATAATTCTCTTCTGATACTTTTAAAAATAAAAATGCAATAATAGCGCCATCTCGACCTCAGGCATTGGACAGCAACGCCATCTAGTGACCTTCAACTGGAACTTCACTTTAAGTCCCCCATACAAAAATTCCAACCCTTATTTCACGCCCTTCATGATTAGTTTTGAAAAAAAAAGTAGCCTATGTCCGTCCCTGGGACATAATCTTTATCCATGTCATATTTCAGCATCATCTGTTCAGTGGTTTAGGCGTGAAAAGGTAACAAACAGACAGACAGACAGACAGACACATTTTACTACATAATAGATGGCGCCACAGGAAAAATTAGATCGCGCTATCGTTGCGTTTTGGGGAACGTAACATATAAACTCGCTAATCCTCTACTTTTCAGCTTTATAATAATAGTATGGAGTATGGATATTAGTATGGATTTCAATAAACTTAACGGTGATGGAAAACATCGTGAGGAAACCAGTTAGTGTTCTTATAGGCGGCAATGGGCTTGCAATCTGTCACGTATGGAATACTAACTTCTGCAAGATGTGGGCATGTATCAAATATGTGTCTGGAAATGCCTCTGACTACCCCCCTTAGACATCTTCAAAGGATCTGGAATAAGTAACAAAAATATCTGAGAGAATGTCTACCGCACCTTGGGGATACAGTTGTGAAACTGTTTTTTTTTTTTATTATTGTATCCATTGTACTATATTTTTGCATTTTTGTTTTTTTTATTTGTGTTATTTTTATGGTGAACAATAAAGTTGTATTCTATTCTATTCTATATTGTTTTTAAATTGTGTACACCGTTTAGAACTATCGGACCAGTCTCACAGATACAGATCTCACTTCACCAGGTCGACCTGGTGAAGTGAGATCTCCCTCTTTGCCATAGATTGGGGGAAAATTGCGTGCGCAATGATTGAACGAAAGTTTACACGAGTTTAATCTTATTGCGTCGTGTAGGCTTAATATTTTTCAGACTTTAATATAATCTATTATTATAAGAATCTTTGTCCTGACTGACTGACTGACTGACTGATTGACTGACTGATAGACAACGTACAGCCTAAACCGCTGGTCGTAGAGACTTGAAATTTTGAGGGTATGTCCGTCTTGGTGCGTAGGGGTGTACTAAGAAGGGATTTTTTGAAATTCAACCCCTAAAGGGGTGAAAAGGGGTAAAAACGATTGTATGAAAAATCGTATTCCTGGCACTTGGAGACATCAAATTTAGAATTATGATAGTTCAACGCTTTTAATGAAAGTCTACATTCAAAAAAATTCAAAACTACCCCTAGAAGGGGATGTAGGGGGTGTTAATGTTTGTATGGGGTTTTTTGAATGCGTGGTCCGATTTGCTTGAAACTCTGTATGATTATTTAAAAATGTAAATAAAAAAATTCCGCACTCTAATAATTTCATAACTACCGGGGTGAAAGGGGTGTTAAAGTTTGCGTGGGATTTTTTAATACGTGGTTCAATTTGGTCGAAACTCGGTATGAGTATTTAGCAGTAGTGTAATAAAAAATATCTGCATTTTTTTTTTCAAAATCTACCCTTTAATGGGGGTGAAAAAGGGGAAGTACAGTACAGATTCTATGGGAGCCATAAGTCCATTGGGAGTGGAAGTGGGGTATTTGGGGAAGGGATAACGTATAAGGGATAAGCGGGGGAAAAGCGGGATAAACTGGGAAAAAGCAGGATAATGCGGGATAAAGCGGGGGGAAAGCAGGTTAAACTGGGAAAAAGCAGGATAATGCGGGATAAAGTGGGGAAAAAGTGGGATAAAGCGGGGAAAAGCGGGATAAACCAAGAAAATGCAGGAGAAAAGGGGGATAAACCGGGAAAAAGCGGGGTAAAAGCGGGATAATGCGGGATAAAGCTGGGGAAAAGCGGGATAAACTGGGGAAAAGCGGGATACAGCAGGGAAAAAACGAGATAATGTGGGATAAAGCGGGATAATTCGGGATAAAGCGGGGAAAAAGCAGGAAAAAACGGGATCAAGCGAGAAAAATGGGATGATGCGGGATAAAGTGGGGGGAAATGGGATAATGTGGGATAAGTGGAAAATAACGGGAAAAAATCATAAAATCATATTCCTGGCACTTAGAGACATGAAATTTAGAATTATGATAGTTCAACAGTTTTAATGAATTCTGTGAATGAGTCTGCATTCAAAAAGCTTCAAAACTACCCCTAGAAGGGGTTGTTGATGTTTGTATGGGGTTTATCGAATGCGTTGTCCGATTCGCTTGAAACTCGGTATGAGTATTAATTAGTGTAATTACAAAATGTATGCATTAAAAAAAAATCAAAACTACCCCTAGAAGGGGGTGTAGGGGGTGTTAATGTTTGTTTGGGGTTTTTGAATGCGTGGTCCGATTCGCTTGAAACTCGCTATGTGTGAGTACTGAGTAATATTTTTATATATTTTTTTTTAACTTCACTATAAAGGGGGTGAAAGAGGGAGTAACAGTTGCTATGAGAACCATAAGTCCTAAAAACTTAAAACTTGGAAGATTCTTCTTCTGCTGCATTTTAGGATTTCGTAGGGGTGGGGTGAACTTTTGTATTTAGGGGGTGGGTTGAAATGGAGGGCTGTAAATAATTCCTGAAACAGGGTGTTGGCGGTGATTAAGTATGTGTGGAATTTCTTAAGTGGGAGTGAGATTGGAAGTGGGGTTAATGGATTTATGGATTTGTGACTTTATGGGGGGGCGTCAGATTAAAATGTGAGAGTGAGATTGTGAGTCACATTAAGAGTGAGAGCGAGATAAGGGTTAGATTGAGGGTCAGATTTAGAGTGAGACTCGGACTCAGACTCAGTCATCAAAGTTGAACTTGCAGTCACAGTCACTCAGTTTAGTCAATGTGATGAAAAGCTTAAGCTTACTCAAGTGATAAGAGCTATGTTGATATGTACCACGTGAACGAAGTCGCGGGCGTTCCGCTAGTATAATATAAAATATAAGCCTTTATTCAGAGGTTTTCAGTTTTTTCTTATAGCTAATTTTAGTTAATCTAACACTCTTGCCCTATTTCCTCCGTTTGCCCTAGTTTGGCATAGGCCTCTTCCAACTTCTTCCACTCGTGTCTATCTCTGGCAGTTCTTGACCATAATTTTCCAGCGATAGCTTTGAAGTCGTCTTCCCATCTCTTAAATGGTCTTCCACATTTTCTCTTTCGATTTCTAGATTCTTTTTCAGACTTTACAAGAAGTTAAATGTCTGGCTAGTAACATTTTCGCAATTCGTATTATTGTGCAATATAATTGATTGTTTAAGCGCCTTTCAATATTATTGCACAATAAAATTGATTGTTCAATGATATTGTAGGTCTAGGGGCCGCGTCCTGACAGGCTTAGGGTGTTACCAGACCAATCGGTCGATCGGCGGCATCGATCGATTATATACAGTCGACGTCGAACGATAGTTTCAAGACCAATCGATCGACTAATCCATTCTACCATCGATCGATGCCGTTGATCGACGATCGATCGATTAGTCTGGTAACACCCTTAACGACTTAAATAGCCGGGACCGACAATTTAACGTGCCCTCCGAAGCGCTCAGATGTAATGCAACTCCATCACCCATCCATTTACAGACCGTTTTGAACGTCGCTTAACTTCGACGATCTATCAAGAACGACTAAGCAAGCACGACCACGAGCGCTTCCAAGTTCTAAGTTATAAGTTTGAATGATATTTATTATTTACGCTGCGCTCCCGCGGATTTGTTATTTTTCGGGATAAAAAGTAGCCTATGTCCTTCCCTGGGATACAACCTTTATCCATGCCAAATTTCAACCTAATCTGTTCAGCGGTTTGGGCGTGAAAAGGTAACAAACAGACAGACAGGGTTATTGTCACATTTATAATATTAGTATGGATACTTACTTTGTAACCGCTAGAACCACTTGTAACAGATGAACTTGATCCCAATGGATGTGTTCCATTCTGAAAGAAAAAAAAATTAAATTAATATACGGGGTGTAAAAAGACTACTGCCGAAAACTGAGGGGTTGCAATCAGACCATGATTCTAAAAATGACTTTCCTACGTCATTTTATGTTATTTTCAGTTATAAATTTACTAAGGGCAACATAATAAGACCTGATAATTTCATTTATAAAAGAAAAAAACAATTAAAACTCAAAATCCAGCAATCTAAGTAAAACAACGCGCCCAGTACATACGCAAACAGTAATCTTCAAACGCTGTTTTCTCCGGATATAATGATTTTTTCGGAAAATCCTTTATTTTATTGTGTGTTGGATTAAGTTGTGTGTTGGGATGCTGTACCTACCCCTTTCGGGTTCGGTAGACATCTTTTTACACGATTTTATGTTTTTATTGGAAGTTGTGTTAAAAAGATGACATTACCTGGTCGAGTTGGTCTATAGATGTGTGACTGGTGGGACTCTTGATCTGGTCGAAGACGGAGCTGTCACTGTCGTGGTCTGACACGTGCTGTGGCGTTTCCGGACTGTCCGGGATCTCGTTACCAGCTGTTGAGATAACATTATATTCATTAGGGTTCCGTACCCAAAAGGTAGAGTGACGATCTGTGAAAGGCTGCAGGATGCATCGAGCTGAGGACAGCGGGCCTAAAGCGGCCACTTTGAGTGAATCTATACTATACTATAATATTAATATATATTACTATTTACTATCCATACTAATATTATAAATGTGAAAGTAACTCTGTCTGTCTGTTTGTTACGCTTTCACGCCCAAACCGCTGAACAGATTAAGCTGAAATTTGGCATAGTTAAAGGTTGTATCCCAGGGAAGGACATAGGCTACCTTTTATCCCGAAAAAAATAAAAAATCCCGAGGGATCGCGGGTCACACCGCGGGAGCGCAGCTAGTCATATTATGAAACATATAAGCAGTTTTGTAGCAGATTCTGGTATTGGATTGGTGCACGACCGGTATTGAACCCACGACCTTACGATCGGAAGGCGGGGCCATTACCACTAGACCACCAGTGCTCCCAGTATGTATTATAACTCTTCATGCGCGAGTCCGACTTGCACTTAACCGGTTTTTTTTAAGCCACAATTTTTATTACTATTCATTTGAATAATTAACAGTTTCAAGTTTTTGCTTCTATCGGCACTCCTGGAGTGCTACTGTTTTTTTTTTAATATTACCGTGCGGTAGATGTCGCCTCAGTCTTGGTGAAGGCGGCTGTAGCGGCGGCGCGCGACCAGAGCCGGGCGCGCGACACACTGCCGACTGAACTACCTCACATACACGACGGAAACGACGGATATTGCCTGTAAATAGAATATACCTAAGCTATGTATTCTTTTTTTTTTAATGCTGGACATTTTCACACAGCATCATCTAGCCCCAAACTAAGCAAAGCTTGTATGTACTATGGGAACCAGATAACTGATTACTAAATAAATACTTTTTGTTTGTAAATACATACATATTATACATAGAAACACCCAGACCCGAGATAAATATTTGCAGATCATACAAACATTTATCCCGGGGATCGAACCCGCAACCTTCTGCGTCACAAGCGGGTTTTCACCCACTGCGCCACAGATGTTCATTGAGAAACATTAGTTTAAAATCACTGTTTCACAAACAAAATCTACGTGATACGAAACAAATTGTTTCAGACACTTTAAAATGTTGCTACAAACACTACCCGTCTTATTACAAAAAATATAAACCTTTTAGTTTAGTAAAAAACTGTCCCTAGAAAAACGCTTTTTTGTGGTAACAGTTTTGTTTTGACATGTGTCAGAGTGGAATCTGATGGCTACTAGGACGCTACTCTGATCGTGGCAACTCTAATCCGAGTGCACTTTGATGGCGGCGGCCCATCAGAGTTGACTCGGACCGTGTTCTACTTATCAGTTGGCTCGTACGAGTAGACAAACAAAATGGCGTCTGCATAGAACAATCAGAGAAAAATAGTCCAAGTCAATCAGAGTACAAAGAAAATGATCAGAGTCAACTATACAGGGTGTAAAAAGACTGCTACCGAAAACTGAGGGATTGCAATCAGACCATGATTATGAACATATTTATCGAAAAAAAAAAAAAGGAAAAAAAAATTTGATTAGCTACGCCATTTTATTTTATTTTCTAGTTTTTTGCTAACATAATAAGACCATACCTACCTAATCATTTCATTTATAAAAGAAAAAAAACAATTAAAACTCAAAATCCAGCAATCTACGTATAAAAACGCGCCCAGTACATACGCTCGACCAGCAGTGCGAGGTCGGTTATCTCCAGATATAATGATTTTTTTGGAAAATCCTTTTGGATTTGGCTGTGTTTTGGAATGCTGTACCTACCCCTTTCGGCTTCGGTAGACGTCTTTTTACACCCTGTATATACCCACCGCAGTCTTCGCGTGGCTCACCACTTTCTGATAGGTGAGTCTCACTTATGGCAGCTTGTAATTCCCTAGCAATAAGAGCGGTCAAGTCAAAGTCAAAGTCAAAAAGCATTTATTCAGTAGGACCGCTGGGATCACTTTGAAACGTCTTAAAACTAGGTGATTCTACTCCTGTTCCTTCGCGACCAACCTTCGGTTTTGGGGACAGAGGTTTGTTGGATTATCTTGAAGTGTGCGAACGTTCCAAGTGGCGAAGATAAAAGTTCTAGGTGAAGAAGAAGAAGAAGAAATCAACTAAGAGTCAACTATGATGGTGTCAACAGCTATCCTAGTACACTCGTATTAACGCTAGAGTACACTCTGTCAGAGTATACTCTGATGGTGTTAACGCAGCTTTATAAACAATATGGCGGTAGTTTGAAGATATATTTATTTTATTCATACTAATATTATAAACCTGAAAAGTAGAGGATTAGCGAGTTTATATGTTACGTTCCCCAAAACGCAACGACAGCGCGATCTAATTTTTCTTGTGGCGCCATCTATTACGTAGTAAAATGTATCTGTCTGTTTGTTACCTTTTCACGCCTAAACCACTGAACAGATGATGCTGAAATATGACATGGTTAAAGATTATGTCCCAGGGACGGACATAGGCTACTTTTTTTTTCGAAACTAATCATGTAGGGCGTGAAATAAGGGTTGAAATTTTGTATGGGGACTTAAAGTGAAGTTCCAGTTATAGGCCACTAGATGGCGTTGCTGTCCTATGGCTGAGGTCGAGATGGCGCTATTAATGCATTTTTATTTTTAAAAGTATCAGAAGAGAATCTTCTGAACTGACGAATTTGCGGGTATCAGCTAGTATTATAATATTTAAATTATATAATTATTTTACCTGATAATAATGTGAAAGTGATTGCGTATAGATACTCCTTTCCGTTCTCACCGGGCGCTTTTGTTATTGTAGATATATCCACCTGAAAATATAGTTAAGATCTTAAATTTTATTTACAGAAACTAAGCTACAACATATTTACATATATTTACAAAATACAAGAGGATTAGTCAAACTATCTAAGGATCATTAGAAACCTATAGATAGCTCAACTGATCCAGGTCACTGTCAGTCGGAAGCGTGCCCAAAACACGGCATTACCACGCTGGATGGCAATGCTGATCCTTTGAGACAAAAATGTGCCAGCTCTCGGATCACGCGTCGCTTCGATCAGACGCCCTGAAAGAATTTTGAAAACCCGAAGGGCTCCAGAACCTCACGGACCTTAAATAAATAAATAATAATACTGGACTTTCCACACAGCATCATCTAGCCCCAAAGTAAGCAGAGCTTGTGTTAGGTACTAGATGACTGATAAACTACTTATATACTTCTTGTTTGTAAATACATACATATTATACATAGAAACACCCAGACCCGAGACAAATATCTGTAGGTCATACAAACACAAATACACCGCTTATTACCGGTTGATTGTTGATTGATTTGTTAAACCCAATTCCTGAATTAAGTTAGTTTAAAATGAAAGACCCAATACAGGGTGTAAAAAGACGTCTGCCGAAGCCGAATGGGGTAGGTACAACATCCCAACACACAACTTAATCCAAAAGGATTTTATATTCAATTAAAAAATCATTATATCTGGAGAAAACAGCGTTTGAAGATTACTGTTTGCGTATGTACTGGGCGCGTTGTTTTACGTAGATTGCTGGATTTTGAGTTTTAATTGTTTTTTTCTTGTATAAATGAAATGATTAAGTAGGTATGGTTTTATTATGTTGTACTAGTAGTAAATAACTAGAAAATAAAATAAAATGACGTAGCTAAGTCAAAACAAATTTGCGTTTTTTTCGCTAAAAGATGTTCAGAATCATGGTCTGATTGCAACCCCTCAGTTTTCGGTAGTAGTCTTTTTACACCCTGTAGATGTAAAACTTACCTGAAATCGTACGTGCCGTTGGAACATGGCCGGTGCGTTCGAACCTCTCTTATATTCAACTCGAAACGACATTGGACTCAGCACACTGTGAGAAAGCTCCGCTATCTGCAAATAGATATAACTAGCTACAGCGCGCGGCTTAGCCCGCGTGGTACCAACATTTTGAATAGCCTATATGCTATTCCAGTTCACTATCTACGACTATTCCAAGTTTCATCCAAATCGGTTTACTGGTTTAGGCGTGATTGAAACACAAACATCTAAACAAACTCACAAACTTTCAGCTTTATTATATTAGTGGGATTGAATAGAAAATACTATGGCCCCTTTTAATAAACGTGGTGTAAAGTTACGCCAGGTTTAAACTCTAACGGCCTTACTAATAAACGTGGTATAAAGTTATTCCTGAGTGTAAACTGTCAGAATGTATGGTTATTCCTATTTTATTCCGAGGAATAACTTTACACCACGTTTATTAGTATAAGGCTAAAAATTGTATGGTTACTCCTAAGTTAAACCCGGCGTAACTTGACACCACGTTTATTAATAAGGGCCTATCAGACTTACTAATAAACGAAGTTATTTATGTCTGAAGTAGCTTTTTTTTTTAAATTAAATATGTCAGCATTTGACCTCCCTCTGCCTGATGTTAAGCAGTAGTGAGGTCTAAGATGGAGCATGCTTTCCTAGAAGGAACCTATTTACTCTTGATTTAAAGACCCCTATATTGTACTTTTCGGGGAATACCCGGTACCCGGCAATGAGTTCCACAATTTGGCAGTGCGTATGAAAAAGGTGGACTCAAAACGCTTTGTACGAACTCTGTTACTACTCTTAGCTGCGCAGAACCCATTTTTGATGACCCCTAAAATCGTGCTATCTCGCTTACTCTACCAAACCTGCGCAATCGTCTATTGCACCTAACTTCAGAGAGCTAAAGATCCGTTGTGCTTACTATACTGCGGTAGTAGGTAGGTATCCATTGGATTTTGATGCGATTTATTTTAATGGATAGAGTGATTCAAGAGGAAGGTTTATATGTATAACTAGCTGCGCTCCCGCGGTGTGACCCGCGGTCCCTCGGGATTTTTTCATTTTTTCGGGATAAAAGGTAGCCTATGTCCTTCCCTGGGATACAACCTTTAACTATGCCAAATTTCAGCTTAATCTGTTCAGCGGTTTGGGCTTGAAAGCGTAACAAACAGACAGACAGGCAGACAGAAAGACAGACATACAGAGTAACTTTCACATTTATAATATTAGTATGGATACAAGCATTTAGCATCAGCATTGCACCCGTGCAAAGCCGGGGCGGGTCGCTAGTCTACACTAATATTATAAAGAGGAAACATTTGTTTGTTTGTTTGTTTGTTTGTTTGTTTGTTTGAATTGAATAGGCTCCGAAACTACTGGACCGATTTGAAAAATTCTTTCACCTTTAGAATCCTACATTATCTGTGATGAACATAGGCTATAAATTATTTTCAAAAAAATTAGAGATCCTTATGAAAATTGCAATAATGTAACCAAAGGTGTAAAAATTTTGAACATAAAATTCTTCATATCGCGTGCGCTGCGAAAACTATTGATGATAGAACAAAAAAATGTTCTACAATATTAAAGAACGTATCAATATCTACAAAAAAGTCAGCGATAGCATATGTCCAACTATTGTGGTTGTGTCAGAATAACAACTTTTATAATTTAAAAAGTGAATAAAAATGACGACCAAAAGCAGACCACGTTATTCTTATTTTGGTATTTATTCTTATCCAAATAAATTCCTTCGTAGTAAAGGCTGTTTCAGTACCCGTCGATTACTTTTTGAATTATTGAAATTGGACATTTTATTCAAAAGTTATCATGAGTTTAAAAATGTAAGATACATCGCGACCACAGAATAAATATCAGTTAGTACGGTAGGACAAGTGTCTGGGATTTTTAACACAGGTAACGGGATATTAACCATGATTAATACCATAGATACTATTGATCATGGCGTATGCAACTGCGCCGAAATATCGGGAAACTCAAAAAACATTAAATCATGGTAAATATCCCGTTAACTGTGTTAAAAATGTTGAAAACCATGATTGTTTAAAAAGTGTCTGGGAACTATGGAATGAATGGAAGGGAGTGGTAATATATCAATGAAATATATATGGGAGGTAGGGGAGCATTGGGCAGTAGAGAGGTTTGGACACCCCCGTGTTATGCTGGCCATACACCATCACGGTCATCACCATCACCATCACCATACGGTGGTGTCCAAACCTGCCTTACTGCCCAATACTCCCTTACCTACCTTAGACCTTACCTACATATTAACCTCTAAACTTTAAAGGATCATACATCCCGCTCCGGGATCGCCATGTTGTTATTAAATAAATAAACCCGTGCGAAGCCGGGGCGGACAGCTAGTATTCTATAAAAATGTTTTTATTTACTTACACTTAAAAACGCATGTATAAGATCAGCTTTCACAGTGGCCAGCGGCTTCCCTTTGACCAGTGCGGTGAAGGTCTCCTCCTTATCCGCGGATAGGAGCAGCGATCCGAACCACGATCGCTTGGTCAGCTCCGGCGACGATTCCGGTGTGAGGTGGACTTCTTCTGATGATGCTGAAATGGTACAATAATCTTTTAACTGGGTAAAAAAGTAAGTAAGTTCGTACGAGTCAGTGGCCAACTAGTACCTAGAACTCTCGTGGACCACTCGGTTGAAACGAAGTTTCAACTTTGACATTTGGCATTTCTCAAATAAATTATTTAATAATAATAATAATAAGAGAGAGAGACTGTTCTTGAATGCAATTTTATAGTGTTGAAGGGATAGTAGCCGGTATGTGTTTCCATCACACAAGATCAAAAGTGTCAAAAAGGCCTCTGTGTGTTGGCTTCGGCCCCATGCATGCCTATCAAAGGTCCGGGACTCTATAGTTCCGTAATGTTAAACTTTGACAAACATAATAATAATAATAATAATAATGCTGGACATTTTTCACACAGCATCATCTAGCCCCAAACTAAGCAAAGCTTGTACTATGTGATCCAGATAACTGATATACTACTTATATACTTTTCGTTTGTAAATACATACATATTATACATAGAAACACCCAGACCCGAGACAAATACCTGTAGGTCATACAAACATTTGCCCCGCGGCGGGGATCGAACCCGCAACCTTCTGCGTCGCAGGCAGACCTTCGCCCGCTGCGCCACAGAGGTCGTCGTTATTATTTATTATTATTATTATTCAGCCGTTCTCGTCCCACTGTCGGGCAAAGGCCTACCTTCCCTTCTTCCACTCTTCGCGATTCAACGCAAATAAATTAAACTAGTAAAATCCTAGAAATCTATAGACTATTTCGCGACTGCGCACTTCACACTGTGACGATTTGACATACACATGTGTCGTGACGGTAAAGTCGAACGCTTTTTTCGTCTATCCCCCATGCGATACTGTCCGAAAAGGAACTTCGTTCCAATAATAAACACATTTTAAAGACTTATTGCGACTTATCTCTGGTTGTACCCCATGTTGACACATGTCAAAATAAAACTGTTACCACAACGTTCTATGGACAGTTTTTTAGTTAGACTTGGTCTAAACTCGGCTCATTTTCTTGTAATAAGCCCCTATGTGGCTGCCATGGGCTGTACGGTCTAACGGCAACAGACGAACCGACCATTGGAGACTCGTTTATTAGACTTGGTTTCAAAAAAGTTTTTATTTCAGACCTTTTTGATAAATAATTTTGAATTTATGTAATAAATGATATAATCTTACCTTAAGCCGTGTTGGCCGAATGGAGTTGTACCTCAACTTTCAATCCGAAGGTTGTGGGTTCGAATCTCGGCTGTGCATCAATGAATTTTGCGTTTCGTAAAATTTATATGCGCTTTAACACGGTGAAGGAAAACATCGTGAGGAAACCAGTTAGTGTTCTTATAGGCGGCGATGGGCTTGCAACCTGTCACGTATGGAATACTAACTTCTGCAAGATGTGGGTATGTATCAAATATGTTTGGACATGCCTCTGACTACCCCCTTAGACATCTTCAAAGGATCTGGAATAAGTTACATAAAAAAGATCTGAGAGAATGTCTACCGCACCTTGGGGATACAGTCGTGAACCTGTTTACGTTTTTTTTTTATCTTACCTTGCATTTTCCTCCTGTGGAACCTGGGTGAGCCTAGGAAGGAGTTCTTTATAGTAGCCAGTCTGACCCTCCAAGGGGCCGCTGCCCCACCAGCCCCTCCACTCACACCTGTAAAAAAAACCCAGGCCTTTACATCCATACCGATATCCATACTAATCCATGCTTCCATTATATAAAAAATGTATTTGGACATGCCTCTGACTACCCCCCTTAGACATCAAAGGATCTGTAATAAGTAACATAAATAGATCTGAAATAATGTCTACCGCACCCTGGGGATACAGTCGTGAACCTGTTTACGTTTTTTTCAACCGACTTCAAAAAAGGAGGAGGTTCTCAATTCGTCTGTATGTTTTTTGCGCGATTGTTCCGCCATTTGTTGACCGATTTGCAAAATTCTTTTCATGTTTGAAAGGGTATACTCCAGAGGTGGTCCCATATAAATTTTATTCCTGAGTGATTGATAGTTTCCCCGTAAAACTCTAAACACCTTCCCTCCTAGCCATGTCACAAATAGAAATCGAATCGACAGCTTGACGCCCTGAGTCACACCGCGTTTCGAGTCCAACATTGAAGTCGGTTTTCTTTTTAGTATTAAAACTTAATTATGTAGTTAGAAGGTTTTGTTCTTAGGAAACTATAGGTTTATTTTGAAATTTTCAGGTAGGTATGGTCTTATTATGTTGTCCTAGTATTAAATAACCGAAAATAACATAAAATGACGTAGCTAAGTCAAATTTTTTTTTTTGCGTCTTTTTTCGCTAAATATGTTTAGAATCATGGTCTGATTGCAACCCCTCAGTTTTCGGTAGTAGTCTTTTTACACCCTGTATGAGTGGGATTTATTTATTTGAACACAAACTAACCCGTCATAGTTGCCAGGTTGGGGAACAAAGATGGCGGCACCGCGGGCTGACAACTGGGCGGCCCGGGAAGTGACGACCTTTCTCGAACTGCAATTACAAAAATAAATACTTACATTATGAAATACGTATTTTTTAGGGTTCCGTACCCAAAGGGGTGAGCCATGTTGGTCGAATGGGGTTGTGCCTCGACTTTCAATCTGCCGGTCGTGGGTTCAAATTCAAATCCAAAGCGTCAGGAGGCAATCCATGCCTACACTTAACGGGACGCTGTAGTGCCTATTATATTATATAGTGGACATTGTTTGAGATGGAATAGGCTTGCCCAGCACGTAAACCATCCTCTCAGCTTAATCAGCCGCCCACAGGAGAGACGACGTCAATACGTGTGGAGCTGACTAAGCTGCGGGTTTCCTCACGATGTTTTCCTTCATTTGTTATAGCGCATATACATTTTACGAAACGAAAAATCCATTGATGCACAGCAGGGATTCGAACCCGCGACCTTCAGATTGAAAGTCGAGGCACAACCCCATTCGACCAACATGGCTTACCCCTTTGGGTACGGAACCCTAAAAAATACGGCTCTAAGTATGTCTAGCTCAATTTAAATAGCATACAATGTGCATTCTGTGTAATTGTTCTGTGGCACAAAATAAAACTTCTATTTCTATTTCTATTTATTATTACCATTAGTAACTGTCTGATGTACATTTCTAAATGTTGTACATAGATACATACATACATACATACATAAAATCACGTCTCTTTCCCTATGGGGTAGGCAGAGACCACGGATCTCCACTTGCTACAATCCTACAATCCTGACACACAACTTTTATTCACTCTCATTACATTCTTCATGCATGCGCCGGTTTAGGGTACTTTTGACCTGGCCCTTCTCCAAAATGTCGCCGATTTGATCCAAGAAGGTTCGCCTTCTAAATGTTGTAATCCTTATCCTTACTAATATTATAAATATGAAAGTAACTCTGTCTGTCTGTTTGTTACCTTTTCACGCCCAAACCGCTGAACAGATTAAGCTGAAATTTGGCATAGTTAAAGGTTGTATCCCAGGGAAGGACATAGGCTACTTTTTATCCCGAAAAAATCCCGAGGGACCGGTCACACCGCGGGAGCGCAGCTAGTTTAAATTAAACTTACCGCTCTTAATCTGTTCATCGGTTTGGGCGTGAAAGCGTAACAGACAGACAGACAGAGTTACTTTCACATTTATAATATTAGTATGGAAGTTTCTTTACCTCTATGTGACTGCGATGGGCTATGCGGTCTAACGGCGACAGACGAACCGACCATTGGAGACTCGTTTATAATTATCACAGCTTCACCTGGCTCGCCACCTAATAAATAATTCTATAATATAAAAATGAATCGCAAAATGTGTTGGTAAGCGCATAACTCAACAACGGCTGGACCGATTTCATTAATTTTTTTTGTTGTGTTTGTTATTGTCAGAAGGTTCTTATGACAGAAAAAATCTATATATTAATCATGGAGGGCGTGAAATAAGGGTTGAAAGTTTGTATGGGGAGTTGGTTAAATGCAATAGATGGCGTTGCTAATAAGTATGTTATTTCGCTGACGAAGTCGCGGGTACCAGCTAGTATTATAATAAATGTTTTACGAATTAAATCAAATCAAATCAATTTGTTTATTGTTCAACATAGGTTAAAATCTAAAGATGTTATGATATGTTGATGTAGAGTATCTCTATGTTACTAATAGGCTATTTTACTTTTTTTTGAAAACTGTTTAAATCAATCCTGAGGTCATAATAAACCAGTAGAATTTTTGTTTATTTTTTTTTAAAACGTAAAATGCCTAAAAAATGCATTTTAATTTATGATTTTTAAATCGCGCGGACACGCTAGCCGCCATGCTGCTAAGGTTTGTGACGTCACTATGGTTTGTGAACAATACGACTGTCAAAGATAAAATATAAAGATTTTGAAAAATAATCAATCACAAATATACATTATAATTAAGCTTTTTTTTTCCTTGACAACCTCTGTAGCGCAGTGCGCTGCGACGCAGAAGGTTGCGGGTTCGATCCCCGCGGCGGGACCAATGTTTGTAAGATCTACAGATATTTGTCTCGGGTCTGGGTGTTTCTATGTATAATATGTATGTATTTACAAACAAAAACTTTACGAGTATAAGTAGTATATCAGTCATGTAGTACCCATAACACAAGCTCTGCTTACTTTGGGGCTAGATGATGCTGTGTGAAAAGTCCAGCGTTATTTATTTATTTATTAGTTACCGTGAGTACCAAACGAGCAAAAACTCAGGTATTTTACTGTAAGTGCGTATGAGTCAGTTGCCAACTCTGGTGACGGAGCTTTTAGGCCGCCTTTAGGCCTCCGTCATGGCTTAACGACTTAACAGTCGGGACCGACAATTTGCTTTAGGACACATCCGTCAGATTCCACATTCGTCAGATCATTTATTTATTCCACATTCGTCAGATTTTTTTTACCTCTGACGAAACGATGATTCCTCGTTCGTCAGATTCCATTATTCTACATTTCTGGCTAACCTAACCAAATGGGTCGTTGGTTAGGTTATGTTAGGATAGTGAAAAAACCATGCGCAAGGCGAGCGAGCGAAGCGAGTGTGCCGCGGCAGCGGCCGCCGAAGCGCCAGAAATAAATAAATCTGACGAAAGGGTCATTAGAAGTTATCCACATCCGTCATTCATGACGAAACTGAACTGAAATTATACAAAAAACTACTTCTGACGAAAGTGGAATCTGACGGATGTGTTCTAAATCGACAATTTAACAGCGCTCCGAAGCACGGAAGTGCTCAATTGACAATACCACTAGCGGTCACCCATCCACTTCCTGACCGTTCAGAACGTCGCTTAACTTCGACGATCTATCAAGAACGACTAAGCAAGCTACGCCGCGAGATCTTCATTAATACTCACTGATATTAAGACTGATAGTTGGTCCGGTGGAGTTTGCTCTTTGGTGATGATGTTCCCTTACTGACGGAGACGCTGACAGACACAAATAAGATAATTTAAGATAAGATAAGATAATTTATTTCATAAACAGACATTTTAGCCGACTTCAAAAACAGGAAGGTTCATAATTACTTATCATTCTCAGATACCACCAATCGTGTTTTTAAAACACGGAAACCAAGATAAAAGTTCGAAGTATCATTTCCCTAAATATGAAGGTTGTAGCTTTCACAGATTCTGAGATAAATAACTACAAAATTGCTTAAATCGCTGCACACTCTTAATGGTGATTTTTCAGAGTATGTTTAAAATGTGAATTGTTGATTATATGTATGTATAATTACCTAATGGCGATCCAGGAGTTGCAGGAGTACCTCCCAGAGAGGAAACTCTGTGAGGCGTCTGACCTGCTGCGAATATAATATATAATTCATTTAGTTACAGAAAAAAATATAGATAAAACATTGTGTATTTAAAAAAAATTACACCCCTAAATATTAAATATTGGTCGCGAAAAGAGTAGGTGATCCTACAGCCTTTCAAATAAACGTGGTATAGATTATTCCAGGGTTTAACTACAGAATAACTTCCGTCTTCGACGTAAAGTTGTAGTAGAAGTAGAAGTCTAGAGACACTATTCTTAGGCCGGCCTTACACTTGTAAGTTTTACTCATGTAAGTTGCTTACATGAGTAAAACTTACAAGTGTAAAGCCGGCTTACGTTTGCAAATGTATTGCAAGTTTATTACGTAAGTTACTTACGTGGGTAAAATTTACGTAAAACTTACAAGTGTAAGGCCGGCCTTAGTTTATACTCTGGAATAACTTACACACCGCTATTTTAAGACTAACAAAAATATGTAGTTGATAGATGGATAGATTATAACTTTATTGTACACCAAAAAACAAACAGAAAATAAAAACCTTGATAACAAAATGTGTAACATAGGGTGACCTTATCGCTAAAATCTCTTCATGGCAACCTATGTATGGATGGGACAGAAATTACTAGATAAAGGACGACGGCGTACAAAAAATTTAAAGAGATGTGAATAATAATTTTATTGTTTTTAAATGAAAAAAGTCGAGCTGAGGACAGGGCGCAATGGCGCGCATTAGGGGAGGCCTATGTCCAGCAGTGGACTACCATAGGCTGATGACGATGATGAAATGAAAAACTAAAAACACATTATGTGATCACATTTATGTGGTTAAAACTAAAAAAAAATAACCTAAATAGGAGACGAGACGAGTCAGACATGGATGTATGATAGCTACTGCGGTTTTACTGACTGCGGATGTACGAGTGCATAGTTTGAATGAGAGTCCGTCAATTGTTGTCTGTAGTACATATTTGTACAGTTTTCATAAAATTTTGTTCGGTTTCGGTTGACTACAATCCTCGATAACTTTGTGATAGTCAAATAAAAAAAAAATCTGACCGTCCTTCAATTTATTTTTTATTTTTTTGATAGTCATCAAATAAAGCAAAAAGAGAGAGCACGTTGGGTCGACGACATAGTGAAGGTAGGAAATGTTTGGATGCGAGAGTCGCAAGATAGAGGAGACTGGCATAAAAGAAGAGAAGCCTATACCCAGCAGTGGGCGTTACCAGGCTGAGATGATGATGAGTCATAATATATCGGTGTGTAAAACTCACCGGGCGGGCTGGCGGAGAGTTGCGGTGAGCTGCGACCGTCGTGTCGCCGGCTCGACGCTGAGCGACTGCGGGCAAACCTGCCCTCAATCACACGTTATATAACACTAGCTTCTGCACGCGGCTTCGCCCGCGTGGTACCAATATTTTGCATAGCCTATATAGGGTTTTTCATTTTAAACTACACAAACTGACAGGGCCTCATTTTTGGGTTATAAATAGACGTTTGACCGTATCAATTTAATTCCTAAGCCCATTAAATTTTTCACTTCAAAATTTATAGTTTATTGATTTTGTTGAATTGTTTCATAATGATTTTCAAGGAGAACAGACGTTCCACCAATCACAGCGCAGCTACATCACGAATGGGCTAAGTTATGCAAGAAGCAACAATCAATTGAAAGGATAGTCTTTATCGATTTTCTCGAAATTTTCATAACAAAACAAAAATATTTTTTTAATTTATTTGTTGAACCCAATTCCTGAATTAAGTTAGTATAAAATGAAAGACCCTTTATGCTATTCCAGGTCACTATCTACGCCTATTCCAAGTTTCATCCAAATCGGTTCACTGGTTTAGGCGTGATTAAAACACAAACATACAAACATCTAAACAAACTCACAAACTTTCAGCTTTATTATATGAGTGGGATATACATACTACTAACAAAATAGGTAATGGTGGCACCACACTTCGTTATTCGCTGTATGCGTTATTCGGCGAAGTGTGGAGGGTTCATTCGTCTCTACAGGTGTAAAAAGACGTCTATCGAAGCCGAAAGGGGTAGGTACAGCATCCCAACACACAACCAAATCCAAAAGGATTAGCCGAAAAAAACATTATATCCGGAGAAAACAGCGTTTGAAGATTACTGTTTGCGTATGTACTGGGCGCGTTGTTTTACGTAGATTGCTGGATTTTGAGTTTGATGTAGCTAAGTCAACTACTTTTTGCGGTTTTTTTTTTCGCTAAATATGTTTAGAATCATGGTCTGATTGCAACGCCTCAGTTTTCGGTAGTAGTCTTTTTACAGCCTGTATTTACTTTATCCGCACGCATAACGAATAAAAGCCAAATAAACATGAAATATATTGGGCACGTCAGTACGATGTGTGGACAGCATATTTGTTGTTCACATAGCAAATATTTTAGCGAATACAGCATAGCGAATAACGAATAACGAAGTGTGGCTTGAATATTTGGCACGTCGTCGGTCGGCACGAAGTGTGGATATATTTAATATGAATTGTATTCGCCTAAATATTTGCAATGTAACAAATATTCGCTGATCCATATCCATACTAATATTATAAATGTGAAAGTAACTCTGTCTGTCTGTTACGCTTTCACGCCCAAACCGCTGAACAGATTAAGCTGAAATTTGGCATAGTTAAAGGTTGTATCCCAGGGAAGGACATAGGCTACTTTTTATCCCGAAAAAATGAAAAAATCCCGAGGGACCGCGGGTCACACCGCGGGAGCGCAGCTAGTAAATAATGCAGTGCATTTCACACTGCATCATCTGTTTTTTAAACGCATAAGTTATTTCGTTAGGTTTGTTTAATTGTAAATGCGTTGTTCGTGTTTATACCTGAATTGCGATCGTCTGGGTGTGATGGGTGACCCCTCACTGATCTGTCCGAAATGCGCCTGTTGTCCGTTGACCTGGCAACAATACACATTTTTAAATAAGCTTTATGAGCCAACTTTAGACATTAGTGTGATATGGATCATGGTATCTGAAGTATTGAATTGAAATGTATTTAATTAATAATAATGCTGGACTTTCCACACAGCATCATCTAGCCCCAAAGTAAGCAGAGCTTGTGTTTGGGTACTAGATGACTGATATACTACTTATATACTTTTTGTTTGTAAATACATACATATTATACATAGAAACACCCAGACCCGAGACAAATATTTGAAGATCATACAAACATTGGTCCCGCCGCGGGGATCGAACCCGCAACCTTTTGCGTCGCAGGCGGGCCTTCGCCCACTGCGCCACAGAGGTCATACAAAAATCATAATCATAAAAAAAACTTAGGCCTTTACATCTATATTAGATGATTTATACAGCGTCAGGAGGCAATCCATGCCTACACTTAACGAAACGCTGTAGTTCCGGGACATTGTTTGAGATGGAATAGGATTGCCCAGCACCTAAACAATTCTCTCAGCTTAATCAGCCGCCCACAAGAAAGACAACGTCAATACGTGTAGAGCTGACTAAGCTGCGGGTTTCCTCACGATATTTTCCTTCACCGTTAAGAGCTCGTGTTATAAGCACATAAATTTTACGAAACGAAAAATCCATTGATCCATTGATTCAAAACTTCGGATTGAAAGTGGAGGCACAACCCCATTCGACCAACACAAATAGCGGTGTAGCGGTCACCCACCCGGCATGTGTCGAGACGTTTCCTCGGCGGGTCTGTGGGGGCGGGGGGCGCGGGGGGCCGCGGTTCGTCGTCCCTCGCCGGCCTGCGACGCTTGCGCTCCAGGAGGAGGAAGTATATCACCTTCTCTGTATTATGGCTGTAAAAATAATAAATCTCTATATACAGGTTGTAAAAAGACTGCTACCGAAAACTGAGGGATTGCAATCAGATCATGATTCTGAACATTTTTATCAAAAAAAAATGTTGACTTAGCTACGTCATTTTATTTTCTAGATTTTTGCTACTAATACAACATAATAAGACCATACTAATAATTTCATTTATAAAAGAAAAAAACAACTAAAACTTAAACTCCAGCAATCTACGGATAAAAACGCGCCCAGTACATACGCTCGAACAGCTGTGCGAGGTCGGTTTTCTCCGGATATAATGATTTTTTTGCAAAATCCTCTTGGATTTGGCTGTGTTTTGGGATGCTGAACCTACCCCTTTCGGCTTCGGTAGACGTCTTTTTACACCCTGTATAAAAATAGGCCTAGGCGAACCTTCTTGGATCAAATTAGCGACATTTTGGAGAAGGGCCAGGTCAAAAGTACCCTAAACCGGCGAGCATGCATAAAGAATGTAATGAGAGTGAATGAGGCAAAAGTTGTGAGTCAGAATCGTAGCAAGTGGAGAACTGTGGTCTCTGCCTACCCCTTCGGGAAAGAGGCGTGATTTTATGTATAAAAATGAATCCCCATATCCCTTGGTTACGCCATCACGCGTGAACGGCTGGACCGATTTCACAATTTTTTTATTTTGTTGTATGACAGAAAAATTCTCTATATTATTTTCAATGAATGCTTTGTTACATCGTAATATGCTGCGCTACACATGTTTGATTGTCTCAAATAAATAAATATTTTTACTTTACTTTACTAAATTATTACTACTTACTTATTATCTTGCTTATTATCTTAATTTATTTATTTCAGGCAACTATAGATAAGTATCTATAGTTGCCTGAAATAAATAAATTTACAATCACAACTCATATCTAAGTGTAAAAGATAATACTTACTGTGAACTTAGCAATTCTTGTATCAATTTGTCTCTCTGCTTAAAACAGCCTAAGCTGCATATAGCCTGAAAAGAAAATTATTAATATTAATTTAAAAAAACATGCCACTCCCGGGAGTGCCGAGAGAAGTGAAAACTTGAACAAAAAAAAATTTATGCATACAATTGATGTATTATAAAAATTCTTAATTCTTTATTGTACAAATAGACACAGGATAATAACATAAAAAAGGACATGTACAGAAGCGAGCTTAACCCTACAAGGAGTTACAAATTCGTGGAAAAAAATCCCTAAGTGGATTTGATTAGTGGATCAGAGAGGAATAGGGCTTTTATTCAACCGTTTAGTTATAAATAATGCTGGACTTTTCACCCAACATCATCTAGCCCCAAAGTAAGCAGAGCTTACTTACAAGTTATGGGTTCTAGATGACTGATATACTACTTATATACTTTTTATTTGTAAATACATACATATTGTACATAGAAACACCGAGACAAATAATAAATAAAATAAATAAATAAATAATGCTGGACATTTCACACAGCATCATCTAGCCCCAAACTAAGCAAAGAAAATATTTGTAGATCATACAAACATTGGTCCCGCCGCGGGGATCGAACCCGCAACCTTCAGCGTCGCAGGCGGGCCTTCGCCCACTGCGCCACAGAGGTCGTCAAAATGAGCTTTTAGATTCTGTCTAATGAAAGTTGGCACTGGAAAAGGGCGCCAAATTCAAATTCAAACTCAACATTAATAATATTAGAGAACTATCACCAGAGTTGGTCACTAAAGTTGGCCACTGACTTACACGAACTTACAGTACCCACAACCAATCTTTAGCTCTCTGAAGTAGCTGCGCAGAACCCATTTTCGATAACTTGCATCGCGCTATCTCGCTTACTCTAGCAAACCTGCGCAATCGTTTAGTGCACCTAACTTCAGAGAGCTAAGATCGGTTGTGAGTACTGTACAATACTTACTGTTGCCAAGATGTCTACAATTAATTTGCATCTTTTCCAACAAAGTAGACCTCTGTGTACATGAAACATATGTATCTAAAACATCAGGATCTATGTGTACCAGATTATCAGAATCTATGTGTACTTGCTAAACATCAGGGTCTATGTGTACCTGATACAACTATGTATCTTATACATCAGAATCTATTTATACCTGTAAAACATCAGGATCTATGTGTACTTGATACTACTATGTATCTTATACATCAGGATCTATGTATACCTGCAGCACATCAGGGTCTATAGCATCCGCGGTAGGTAGCACGCGAGTTTGCACCACTTCCATCATAGGCAACTCTTGTTCAAGTTCACCACGGCCGCCTGCTGTCACCCATGGGTGTCTTGTTATCTCTGCCAACTGTAATAAAGATACATTAACATATACTCCAACTAAATTCAATGTGGAATTTTTGTGAACATTGGAGATCAGCTGATTGCTGGGTTTTAGGATTGTCACTCACGTAATGTTCACTGCTTACCTAACTATGATGTTTCACTTATGAATTCTACCAGATTTGTTACAATTTTCATTGTTTACATTTACGCTATGAAGATTCTTAATAATGGAATTCACAAAACTTCACTAAATTACCGAAAACGAGAATATAATACGTCTTTTTATTAAAAATGACAACCCTAAGGAATTTCCGTTTTGACGTCTTGTTCCTTATTGGTTAATTTCTGCTGTCAAGTGAAAGAACTGTCAGTCCAATGTTTATAAAAATTCCACATCGAATTTGGCTAATAGAATTGTTTGTTTTACGCCATAGCAAAGACACAGAATGTAGGTGCATAGTAATTATGTTATCTTATCCCAGTAACCCACTAATATTATAAAGCTGAAAGTTTGTGAGTTTGTTTGGATGTTTGTATGTTTGTGTTTCAATCACGCCTGAACTAGTAAACCGATTTGGATGAAACTTGGAATAGGCGTAGACAGTGACCTGGAATAGCATAAAGGCCATTCAAAATGTTGGTACCAAACGGATGATGCCGCGCGCATTAGCTAGTAAATAATAAAAGAAATAACATATAGGGTTCAAAACCATACCGTCATTCTTTTCTCAGGATTGACTTCAATCATCCCTCGCAATAGTTGCTGGCAGTCGGGAGGCACAAAATGAGGTACATGGAACACTCCCCGTTTAACCTGGAATTACAAATGATCCATGCTATAACTTAGTTAGTATATATATTTTTGTTTTGTGTTTATGAATGTTTATTATATTTTTAGGTATGTTTAAATAAAAATATTTGTTTCATTCTCTTTGTACATGTACCCACTATCTATTTTGCACATCTCTCTAGCCTAAAGGTTTGCTGGAAGAAAACTCTTTGTAAGGGTTAAGCTCGCCTTTGTACATGTCCTTTTTTGTGTTATTATTCTGTGTGTGTCTATTTGTACAATTAAGAATTAAGAATTATTTATCGATTATAGAAGAGCAGCTGTTGCTGATATTTCTATATCTCAGTGTTGAAATACAGCACGGCCTTGATAATCCGTACCCCAGCTCGTCCGAAGGCCTCTATAATCCGAACGACCCCCCTTACCCCTGCGCAACCGCCATTTCTCACAGTTTCTGTCCTGCAGTGCCACGCAGTGCGTTTAAGATCACTAAATACTACTCGTCAGAGCACTATATTGGAATTCTTTAAAAAAGTGTGATTAATAGCATCGTATCTAACATACATCTAACGTACATACTTAAATAAACACATTATAATGTAAAATATTTTTGTTTTATTTCGAAAAATCCCTTTTAATATTTTAACATACTATAATCCGAACGTTTTGTGCATCCGAACAGGGTATAAATTTTCGGTGTTCGGATCATCGAGGCCCTGTGGTCCCGTGGTCAGTAAATAAATAAATAATGCTGGACTTTTTCACACAGCATCATCTAGCCCCAAAGTAAGCTTGAGCTTGTGGTATGGGTACTAGATGACTGATAAACTACTTATATACTTTTTTTTTGTAAATACATACATATTATACATAGAAACACCCAGACCCGAGACAAATATCTGTAGGTCATACAAACATTTGTCCCGCGGCGGGGATCGAACCCGCAACCTTCTGCATCGCAGGCGGACCTTCGCCCACTGCGCCGCAGAGGTCGCCAGTGTCAGTGACTATGAATCGCAATAAAGTTTATTTTCTGAGTAAGTCTGCAACCGGTGAATCCTAAATAGGTACGGCATGTATTTAATCAGCTTAGTTGCACCCACTGCTGGGTATCTGTCCGCCACTTTCCGGTAGCGCAATCCTCTCCCTCGCTTTCCTGGCAATATTGATTATCATCCGACCATCATCGGACCAAGCCAAAAGTGTTACGAGTGATAAATTGTTATTTTCTTGTCTTCAAAATGTTGGTTACCTTTTCAAGGAGCTGGCGTAGATTATCGTCATCAAATGGTAGCGCGCCGACCAGCAGCGCGTACAGGATAACTCCACATGACCAGACGTCTGCTCGACGGCCATCGTATTTTTCACCCTGAAATGAAAACCAATTCTTTTGCCGGTCGAAATCAAAACAAACAAATAATGTTGTTTGTTTTGTTTTGGTTCTCGTGTCACCCACCGACCGAGTCGAGTCGAGCATGTTTCTCTATGGTGTCACACCGTTCCGTTGTACAACTTTTCTGGGCTAGTTAACATAGAGATGCTAGGTAATGATTTTTGTCTTTGGTTTTTCTTTTTGTCAATTTATTTATTTATTCACTATAATTTTTACTAATTACATTACTAGACAATAGACATGTAGTTAATATCATTGTAGACAGGTATAAAATCCTAAGAATAAAATTCCAGTGGTTCCTGCATTTTTTATTTTGTTTGACACTGAACTCAAAAATCAGCGAAGAATGAAACGTTATTTTTTTTGTTTAGTTTAGTTGGCGTTTTTGATTCCGGTAGTGCCAGTATGCAGAAAAAAATGTTTCCACTAAAACTAGATTTACCCTTATCTTAGGCAAATGACAAAATCTACTTATCAATATCTAATACTTTTTGCAAACACTTGCACGTAATCGCAGTTTTTGCCGTGTTCAAGTTCATGTTTGATAGTTGCATAAACTTTAAAACGAGATCATTTGAAGGTACTCACCCATATTCATAAGCTAAGTTGTGCTGTTACTTTTGCATATTGAGATAATAAAATGACTACGGTATCGACACCTCAATTGGTAGTTGAATATTTATTGACACTATGTATTACCTATCATTTCAAATCATTGTGTTATTTCTTAGAAAACATTATCTACGAACCCGTTGCACGACAAGCCGCCATGTTTTTTCAAAATCAAATTGACGTGACATAATACATAATTTGAGAAGTAAAGATACCTGACATTGGCAGAATTATACTGTTAATACCTACAGTTTACACCAAGAAGTGAAGTGAACCAGAAGAAACCAAGAAGTGAAGTGAGAGAGAAGAAGAAGAAGAATAAGCTAAGATGTCACTGATTGGACGGTATAGTTGCTCAGCGACAAAGGCCTTCTTTTTGTAAATAAAAATAAAATAAATAAAAATGTATAAAAATAATCGGTAAACACAAAATAAAGAGTTGGAAGCATTTCAGAAAAAATAATGTAGAAAACAACTTGACAACATCCTGGGTGTAATAGTGCAATGCGGCTAAATTAAAAGTCTTTTAGCCGTCAACGGTTGTACGAGATAGCATATACAAATTCCTCTGCTTTCGAAAGAGAGAGAGGATAATTCACATTCACTAGCGAGCGAAATCAAGTTTTTCTCAGCTGCATAATATTGATAATTCATCAACGGTCGTTGCTTTGATTTTACCGAACGGTTGAAATATTAGTATAGTATACAAAAGGTGATATTATTCATGTGAAATCATAAAACTGAAAGAATGAAGTCTGCTAAATCGAAACAAAGGTTGAATGACATGCGGACGCCTGCTCGGAGCCGCCAAAACTTAGCCCAAGGCGATCGAGACCCTGTACAAGTTTTTTGCCGGCTGCGCCCCATGCAAAGGGAATCAGATTCATCATGTATGAAGATTATTTCGCCCACTACAGTTCTACTGAGCCCTCCAGCTACGGCTATAACGTACAGGAACGAGAGCAACAAAAGTATGAAGTACACTTTCAAGGAAGTTTTCCCGCCCGAAACGAACCAGCAAGAGGTATTCGATAAAGTCGCCCTGCCGCTTGTCGAAGGCTTGATAAGGGGTAAAAATGGATTATTATTCACATACGGAGTCACAGGCAGCGGTAAAACCTTCACGATGACCGGTGAGCCTCAGAACTGCGGAATTCTACCGCGATGTCTGAACATCATATTCAAGACGATTAACGATTACCAAGCGCATAAATACGTGTACAAACCGGATAAAATGAACATGTTCGATGTCCAATCAGAAGCTGAAGCCATGTTGGAACGGCAACATGAACTACACAAATTCAAATCTGGTAAGAAAAACAATTCAAATCCCGATTTAGCTATGTCATCATCAGACGTGACCAAGATTGGAGGAATTAATGAAGACAACCAATATGGAGTATTTGTGACATACGTCGAGATCTACAATAATAGTGTTTTTGACTTGCTTGATGATGGTCCTACTGGTCGGAACCTACCTGTGAAGATTATAAGAGAAGACGCAGCTCATAACATGTATGTACATGGAGTCACTGAGGTGGAAATAAAGTCAGCGGAAGAGGCATTTGATGCTTTCTACCTCGGCTTGAAGCGGAAACGAATGGCCCATACAAGCCTCAATGCGGAATCGAGCAGAAGTCACTCAGTTTTCACAATAAGACTGGTGCAGGCACCAGTGGATGAGATGGGAGAGGCTGTAATACAAAATAAGAAGTTCCTCTCGATAAGCCAACTCAGTTTGGTTGATCTAGCTGGAAGTGAACGTACCAACCGCACTAAAAACACAGGCCAAAGATTGAGGGAAGCCGGGAACATAAACAAAAGTCTCATGACGCTCCGAACTTGCATGGAAGCGTTGAGGGAAAATCAGATCAACGGCACTAACAATATGGTCCCATATCGCGAGTCAAAGATCACACATCTATTCAAAAACTTCTTTGAAGGAGAAGGTCAGGTTAGAATGGTTGTGTGTGCAAACCCAAGAGCAGAGGACTACGATGAGACCCTCCAAGTCATGAGGTTTGCAGAAATGGCTGCAGAGGTTGAAGTAGCTAAGCCACAGGTAATAGACGTTGCTGCAAATATGGGACTGACATCTGGACGTCGCAAAGCCAACAAGCTCTTCAATGCAGCTCGGGACAATATAGCGCGACCAGAAGCCAAGGAATTAGAGCTAGATCTGGGTCTTGTGTACAGCTTAGGACCTGACTTCCCAAGCCTAGAGCTAACCAGCTCCAAAGCTGCTCACATCATCAAAGAACTGATGGCGCATTTGGAGATGCGGATCAATAGACGCGAAACTCTAAAACGCAGCAAACAAATTAAGGATGAACGACTTAGATCAGCCTTGCTTGGTCTGGAGAAAGATTCTATGGAGGTCAGGAGTGAGAATCAGTCATTAAAGGCGCAGCTGAACGAATCCGAGCGAAGAATCAGAGCTTTGGAAGACCGATTGACCTCCACAGAAAACACCTCTCTATCTTACCAACGAAAACTGACAGAGATGACAGAATACACCTCCGCGTTGAAGCGCGAACTGCAGGAAAAGGACCTACTCCTCAACCAGAACAAACTAGAAAAAGAGAAACAGAAGAAGGTTCTAGAACGAAAGTACAACTACAAAATTGCTGCGGAACACGAAAAAGCAAAAGAGATAAATTCAGAGAACGAAAAACTTCGAAACGAGGTGGAAGAAAAGGAAAACAGATTACGCATCATCGATAAAGTTCTACACGTGGATAGAGGCGACGGTAATGAGTATCAAAGAGATTACGAGAGGAACGATATGGCTGCTCAAACAAAAGATTTCACTCCGGGTACCACGCCTAGAGCATTACCAGCACATCTACTAACTCCCTTTAGTTCCTGCCCACAAACGAGAGACACAAGAGATTCGAGAGAAACGCCGGCATCTTCCCGTCGCGGGGTTGCGATCGCCAATCCAAGACATCGGCGTTCGCTATCCGCAGATGGCAAAGGCTGGGTTGAACACGCGCCGAATAAACTTGTCCCAATGGGTACAGTTATGAAGCCGAATATAGTGAACAGCAAAGTTGTAAGCAAACTTACAAGTGTTAAAGACATCGCGAATTCCAAAACATCTAAATACTGTCTTATCTCGCAAGAACAGGACACGGATGGGGAGTTGGAAACTAAACTATACAAAGGGGATGTTGTTCCGACTTGTGGAGGCGGAGCGCAAGTTATATTCAACGATGTTGAAATGTTGAAACAGTTTTCTCCTAATAGAGACAGGTCTAGTTCAAATAGACTTTCGGGAAATACTTGTGCCAGGCATTCGGGTAAGAGAAGAGATACGGCATCGTCGCCTCCACAAACACCGTCCAATTCAAGCAAGAAACAAAGAGTTGATGACGACTAGAGACGTAAAGACGGTTTTATTTATGATTTCTTACGAATTTCAAAAGATTTTGTCTACACATATGATAGGAATTGGTGTTTATAAACTAATAGCTTTAGAATTATGGTATAGTCCTACATATCTAACGTTATCTAGCTGTTAGGTTACCTAAGATGAAAATTAAATGATTTTGTCTCGATACAGACTCGTAAAGAAATGTTTTTATTTTGTAGTTTTTTATGAGTGTATGTTTAGTTTGTTGTCTCGGTATTTCTTAATAAAAAAAGCAAACAACAATCAGATTTGTTAAAATTCAGTAGGATAAACATTTAAGTTTGATTTCAATGATAAATTCCATCTTAAGTATTTGTATGCTTAACAATAATGACTCAAGTTGATTGAATTAAATGTAACATAACTCAGTTGAACTCGTAACCCTAAAGGGACTATTTCCTTCCTGTTAAGAGGTCAAATTAATTGACCTCTATGGTATAGAATGCATATGTTAGGAATTTAGTTATGGTACGTTTCTATAAATTTTGTGTTTGAATGAATGCATTTTTTGATTTTGTAAAATTAATTTTACTCGTAAATAAACTGCAAGAATTAGTAATGCAATAAGCTCCCTTGTATGTACAAGATTAAATTTTAAGTTTTTTTATTATGAATGAATCTGTAGGGTTGGGAGATGATTGCTTAGGAAATCTTTTGTATGTTGAATTGGAATTATGAATTATCACAAACTAATTATGGTAGTACTCAAGTCCTCAATTATGTTAGTACTACTTCAAAGGCCCTACACTCTGATCCACTTATCCATTAAGGGATTAGTTTCCACTTTAATCCATCAAAAGTGATCCCAGTGGTCCTACTGAATAAATGCTTTTTGACTTTGACTTTGTCCACTAAGGGGACTAGAATCTCTTTGGCTCTCAACAACGCCACCTGCTGGGTCAAACTATAACTTAGAAACTATTGTTTTTAAGAGAAGGGCTTATAAAAGATACATTTTTAAAATAAGTAGAATGGCAGCTAATTCTCTGTCTAATATTTTGTCCGAATTTTATTTTTAAAACTTAAATTTCCACATTTTCTGCAGAAGTTTCAAGGTTTTTAAGTATTATAGAATATTTCTATATCTATCAAATATTTGTGCGGCCGATTTCCAACTATAATTTTTCAGGTACTTGTATAGACACAAGTAGTTGAAAAATAAATAAGGTAGGCCTACATGCAATATGTCACCACTATTATTAAACTAAAAATAATATGTAATAAGTATGTAGGTACTTACTGTGTTTTTGTACCTAATTTTAGTACAAAATCTAAGTTACATAACTAATATATTACATGAAAAGTACTTAATTAGAATACTAATTTAGGTATTAAACTGTAAAATTTAGATTTAACATTTTGTTAAGTTTTTTTGTAGGTTATTTAGAATTACTGTACTTATACTTGTACCTATGTTGCGTGGAAGTTATTAAATATCTTTCTGGAAAATAAAACTATTTTTTCTTACTAAGGGAGAGTACCTTTAATAATTAGGTGCCTTTAATAATTAGGTAACACAACCCTTAAATAAAATAAACCTAACTACGAAAGAAAAGTAATCTAGTACGCTTAGCTTAGACCTAAGAGTACCTACTTATTATATTAGCCTAGACCAAAGAGTACCTACGTATACCTAGGCTTGACCAAAAAGTACGTACAGGTACCTAGCCTTGACCAAAGAGTACGTACCTATACCTAGCCTTGACCAAAGAGTACGTATACCTAGCCTTGACCAAAGAGTACGTATACCTAGCCTTGACCAAAGAGTAGGTACGTAAGCTCGTGAGTATAAATGTTCTGTGTACGTAAGTAAGTAGCTACCTATAGCTCTGCTTCTTTTCTACTACCTACCACGTTAAAAATCAGTCATTTATTAGTTTTATTTATATTCAATGTGATTTTACAATATTCTTAGCTAAGCATAGCAAACCAGAGAATAGACCTTTTGCCCAACTTAAAAGTACCTACAGTTCGCCCAACGGATCTAGGCATTCGTGAAGTTAACCGCTTGTCAGCGCAGTGACCGCTTTTTCATACAAAATTGCGTTCTGCGCAGACAAACGGCTAACTTCACGAATACCTAGATCCGTTGGAAGAACTGTACGTATAATATGCGCATAGATAAACTTACCCGAATAACTTCAGGGCACGCGTAGTGCGGGCTTCCGCAGGAAGTTTCTAGAAGCGAGCCGGCTGGCTGGAGCGACGCCATGCCGAAGTCAGCTATCTTGATGTTATTTCGCTCATCCAGGAGTAGATTCTCCGGTTTCAGGTCGCGGTGGCTGAGAAATTAGTAAATCAAAGGATTCTGATAAAAATAGAGCTTCTTGTCCTGTCTGCTTGTCAGCCATCTTTTAATTATCTGTTTGTAGAATAGTGAATGAGTTTACTTTAAAATGCGATGCAGAAAGATGCTTTTGCTGAAGCTCAAATCACAGAATACAGAGTCATTTAACTTTATTCTACCGTAGAGATGTGGTCAGGTCATGGTAAGCAGGCGGTAGAATGGCTATCATTGGCTCTTTAGTTTACTTCACGCACACAAGTCAACCATTGTAATAAATATTTCTTTTCACACATTTAAATAATCACGTTCAGTGCAAGAGCGTGCATTTTTAGACTGAATCATCTCTCGGCGTCTCGGCGAACTTAATACGTAGAGTGCGGATTCGTTTCCCGTTATGCACAATCTAAAACTTTCATTAATCTAAAAAGTCTTACCATATTGAATGACTGTGACAGAAATCCAACGCTGATATAATTTGTCTAAAAAACCTCCTCGCTTCTTTAGGAGTCAACCTTCCTTTCTTTACTAAATAATCGAACAGCTCGCCACCGCTTACGTGTTCTAATACTAAATACCTGTAAAAAAATACAAATAATTGTAATATGTACCTACATAGGTTTTAGCTAAGCACTTCAAGGGATCTAGCTAAACATTTTTTTAGAAGATTTCGGGTTAAAATTTGAAGTAAGTCTTGGCACCGCTAGATGGCGTTACTATATTTATAGTACAGCATGAAATAACTCACAAATATTTTTTGTTTTCGTAAACATCGGATAGTCCTAAAACGTGTGGGTGTTCTATGAGTTTCATAATTGCTATTTCTCGTTCGACCTGAAACAAAGGCAAATTACTAAATGAACCAAAATAAATGCCAAACTTCCTTTTATAGTTTTAGTAGAAAATTAGATATTATTATATATTTTTTTATTTATCTATTTTTGATAAAATTACACAACCGACATCTGATTTGTAATAGCTTAAAATAATTTTAATATGTATTAAATTTTGAAAATAATCTCAACCGGAAATCGATACAAGCTAAACATGCTATTCGATACTAGATGGCGCTTTCATAAAACAATAAAGAATCGATGGGTTCATTCATTCATAGATATTATAAATTACCTTCATCAAAACGGATTCGCTTAGTTTTTCCCTGTTTATAATCTTGACTGCGACCTTCTTGCCTGTGACGCAGTGGACGCCTAATTTGACTAAACCTGTAAATATAATGAAAATTAATCAGATATGATGAGATCATCCCAATTAGGCAATTTAGGCTCGATTCTACAGGAGCCGCTAAACCTCCTAAATTGGGTTATTTTCTTAGAAGAGACTTAATTAGGTAAGTATATGAATCAGGCCCAATCATAATTTCAATTATGAGTATCTGATTTCAGGGTGGTATTCCACTGAAACTTATATCCTTCACTTCAAAGCAATATCTTTATGTCCGTCCGTACTCAGAGACGTTAACTTAGGTAGTAAAGATTCCAAATAAATTATAATCTTTATTTAGAAACAATTTTAAGTAGGCAGGTACCTAGCTATTAACGTCTGAGTGCGGACTTAAGATTATAATAAGTATATTATTATTATTATTATTATAAGCCAAGAATCTTAAAAGAGGAACTGTGTGTAGCTATTAATTTTTCACGTTAGGTAGGTACCTACCTAGAAGTCCTAATTAATTTATATTATAACTACCTACGCAAATATTACTTGCCTATAAATGAAGCTTTTTGTTACTACATTCTATGTATTTTATTTTTTTGTTGTGGCACAAAATAAACTAGATATCTTTATCTAATGGAGACATTTTTCAAGCAAGTGAATATTTTTTATTCTCGGAATCGGAGAGCGTCGCCTTTCAGTTTCTATGAAAAGAGTGTGTACATCTCTGTACAATCCAAGGTGAACTATATAGAGCTGCACTATTAAAACAACTGGGACGACGGTATTTTTTTATTCCAACTCCTAGAGCGGTAATATGAGATCTTTTTGGCCGGAGGTCTGTGATAACGATCTGAATCTGTGGTAGAGTAAGCGAGATAGCACGATTTTAGGCGTCATCAAAAATGGGTTCTGCGCAGCTACTTCAGAGAGCTAAAGAACGCTTGTGCGTATTATAACTATGTACTTAGAAAAAATAGGTAGGTACAAATATCAAATAGGTGCGTTAAACTTCAGATGCCTTGTAAAAGTAGTGAACGCTAGAGCTCTTGGCTTTTGATTTGGATCCAAACTTGGCTACAAATTGAATAGCCGATAGCTATTTGGACGTACTTATTAAGGTATTTAATTTTCACAGGGGGTGTGTATCAACTCTACGGAGTCTAAATCAACTGAATCTCTTTAAACATCGGAATAACTTAGTTGGTCCCCGGCAATTGATACGATTGGCTGTGAAATTAATTCTAAGTTCTTCTAAGTTATGTTTATTTACGGGTGAGTCCTGAGTGCTTACGAGTTTTATCAATTATTTGATGCAAATTTAAATATTGCACTTGGCAAAAAGTTCAGAGCGACTTACCTACCTAGGTATCTACCTACACCGTTACGTCATCTAATAATATTTATCCCACATTTTAGGTAGGTACATACTACCTACCTAAATTATAACATTAGAGGATTTGAGTTTAGAGAAACTATTTTGAGTTTTATCGTCCTCTTTCTCAGAATAATCATCATCATCAGCTGTTCACTATGCGCCGGGGCTCCGCTGGATGAATTCGCAGCTACGATAGATGTGATGCCCCTAAATGTGTCGCTGGCGCCCATCAGGGATAGGTACAGCAGCTTGGCCAGTTTTAGTAAGTTCCCATCCGTTTGTCAGTGATTTGGTAGATCGTAGATACTTTGACTCTTACTGCGTCTACCTACCTATCCTAATTTATCTATTCTTATAAAGTTAGAATAAGTTACTCATAGTAGGTTTTCTTTTGCACGAAATAAATAGACTTCATACTGCAGGAGTTTCATGGCGCCTCACGTACCTACATAGGTAGTGCAGACTCTACTTAACCTAAAAACTTTTTTTATAAAATATGTAGGCAACACTAGCTGACCCTATTCTACCGGAAGTATTGACATGAAAGGTTGACCCACGCCGGGAGTGTCAACAAGCTCGAAATAGGACTGAATTGCTGAAATATCCGAACATAGCGTGCAATTTCTGTGTGAAATGGATGTAAGTAAGTAGGTAGGTAAATGTAAAAATAATAGTAGATAATTATGTAAAACACATAGAGCTTTATTATAAAACGAAGACCAAAGACAGTCTTGGTTTAGTTTAGGTCGATCGATTGGAATGTTTTTTACCCATTAGTATGTACCTAAGTACACCAAACATTGTAAATCCTAATTGGAAAACCGAAGACGACACAAGTGGAATTATCTTCCATCTAGAAGGTACTTCAAAAATAAGCGGTTCCTTTGTAAATCTGTACTACTTATTACAGATAAAAACACGAGCGAAAGATACCTACCTAGCTCATAAAATCAACCACCTACCTCGTATAAGTTTGAGTCAGAGTCAATCCCTAAGGAGCAAATACAACATTACCCGCCCAATTTGGCGGAAAGCCAGGTCCAATGCGGTCTGAATTGATTGACTTCGTTGACCGACAAAGAACCAAATAGACACATTGTTTTTCAATAAATAAGCAAGTAGATTGGACGACAGCAAATCTGTTTAGGTATGAAAAATAAGAACTAAAACTTTGTTAGAAACAACAATCTTATTTGCTTTTTATATACCTACCTAGATTTAAAGATGCCCTTATTAATACACGTGGTGTAAAGTTACGCCAGGCTTAAACTCCAAAAATTGTATGGTTACTCCTAAGTTACACCCGACGTAACTTTACACCACGTTTATTAATAAGGGCCTTAAAGATTTATATATAAAAGTTGGAAGTAACAGTTCTATAACTTTTTATCACTTATCAGCCATTTATGTACTATTGCTGGGCAAAGTGTTATTTTTTTTTATTTTTTTTATGGAAGAGGGGGCAAACGAGCATGTGGCACACCTGATGGTAAGTGATTACCACCGCCCACAGACAACTGCAGCATCAAGAAGCACTGCAGATGCGTTGCCGGCCTTTGAGGTAGGAATAGGCTCTTTTCTTGAAGGTGCCTAAGTCGTATCGGTCTTATTATCCTGTGTGTGTCTATTTGTACAATTAAGAATTAAAGATCTATCCCCATTCCTTCCAGACGCTAGATGAGAGTTGTTATTAAAATAATATTATTTTCAGATGGATTCCTAGCAAACAATTTGCTTCAGGCTATCGTAGAAGAATCTGAACAGAAGAAGCGAGTGCAAAGATACAGGGATATAGAATAAGTTTCAATAATTATTATTAACTTATTAGGTATCTTCCTGACTTAAAGATGATGTAAATAAAGTTGAAATAAAGTCTGAAGTTTTTTATATTGAGTACCTACAGCGTTAGTCGCTTATATGCAATCTGGATATTTACTCCTACAATTAAATAAATATTGCAACCCTACTCCTCAATTTAAAAAAATCTTAGACCTAGGTTCACAACAGGAATAAAAAATATTTGACAGTAAATTATTGACAAGTGTAGAAATCAAAAATGAAGATAACCATTATATTCTGCTACTCTAGAGTAGGTTGACCTTTCATTAAAAACATTTAATAATTATTATATGGGGATCTAGAGTACCTACTCTAGCTTACCCATTGATCGAAAAGGAACAGGATTAAAATCAGCTAGTTCCAAAGACCTACTTAGGTTGGTAGGTAGGTACCTAAGTAGTACATATCTATATCTAGGTCGAAGTCTACAAACATTTTTTAGGATCACACTTATTACTAGTCTTTGGAACTAGGTTATATTATCTATCTCGTTTATATAACTAGCATTGTTTTTAATTATATGTACCTTCTTGTTTTTAGTTAGTTTATGTATTAGTTTATTAAATTATTATTGTATGTATTAGGATTAATAAATTATTTGTGTATTATTATTATTCTCTAAGTAATTATGTTTACGCGATGTTGCAAAATCGCAATTAGTACCTAATTTATATTATGCAAACTGCCTTCCATTAAATCGTTTATGCTTTTTCTCTCTTAAATGGTTGCCTGGAAGAGATCGCTTTCAGCGAGCGCCAGTTGTCTACCTATAAGTTAAGTATCTTTTTCTTGTATGTCTTTTACGTGTGGTATGCAATAAATAATTATCTATCTATATATTTTACTCCTGTTCCTTTGCGATCAATGGGTAAACTATATAGGTACCATGTAGAACCAGCCCAGACAGAGCAACAGACACGGTTTGGGACGAAGATTATTGAAGCAGTTCCAGCTTCTTGATACCTAATATCTACTAAACTAAAATAGACAAGTTCCTAATGCTCTTGAATGAAAAACAGATGTTCTGCACTTGAGAAGCATTCAATGCGAGAAAATTGTTTTTTTTACAATTCAATTTAACGAGAAACTCACATTAAAATAAAGTAGGTTTCACTTTCTTCCGTTATGTAGGTAAACGCAGAGAAATGGCTGATCTATCTTACCTAATTAGTATAGCAAACGGCACTGTCGATTGCCCTGAACTACTTGAGCTGCTGGGACTGCGCGTAAACTTAGTTGCACTGAGGAAACCTAATACTCTCTATGTGCCTGTCGTTAGGACAAATTATAGGCAGAATGCATTTGTTTATAGAGCTTCTGGCTCTTTCAATCAATTAGTAGTAGATTTATTTAATACCAGCACAAGTAAGCTGAAACGCTTGCTTAGCGACAATTTCTTTGACGTTTAGATTAAGCACCCAATAGCAATATTCTTAGTGCGTATAGATGCTTTTTTGTATTTATTTTTAGGTTGAAATTTTTGTTTTGTACTTTTTAAACTTAATATTGGTTCTTGTCGCCACCTGTTAGTACCTACTGTTCGTTTCATGCTATACATAGTTCGTTGATATTTATTCGCGGAAACTTGTAATTGGCCTTCCTATAGTATGTAGCCTCCTGCTGCATACTATTTATAAGTTACACTAAAATGTTCATAGGTACCTAGCTGTAAGTTTTCCCAAAACTTGTAAAATAAAATAAAATAAAAAAATAACTTTTTAGGGTATTTCAAAGACATTCATACGGCATAATGATTTGAATGACCACTGTGAATAATCTTAAAAACTAGCCTAGGTAGTGTACTCCAAGTTCAATAGTAACTATTTGGTGACGCTGACTGTAGATATCTACTTAGGTACATAAAATAAAAAGTAAAATATTTTACCTGTTTGGCCCTTCCCCAATGTCTTCTCCAATCTGAAAGGGCCCACATACTGGTAGGCCTCCGTGGCCGCAGAACCACCGCTTTCCATCTTCAATCTTGCAAGACCGAGTCAACATCAAAACACCGGCACATCACTAGTAACTGTCAGTTTTTGGGTTGGCCGTTTCCGGCGCCATCACTGCCGCGCCCATTTTGAAATTCGAATCGGACGGTCATGCTGAGTTTTAACTGTTGGCGAAGATTTGAATTTAGAATCGATCTCAGTGACTTTACATTTTGATAAAAGGTTAACATTTTATTCGGAAATACCTCGAAAATTTCTAGTTTGTCTGAGCTTAGGTACAGTAATCAGTGTCTGCTGCATACAATAAAAAGTAGAAAACTTTAAAAATGTAGGCGAGAACTTAACTGGCTTCAGCGAAAGATAAAAGTACGTTACCTACATTCAAGTTAAAACACGTTACGTAAAATGATGCATTCTTTTCCCTGGAATCAAATGGTTCTTGTATTTTGTTTTTGCTGATAAGTAGAAATTAAAAGGGGCTTTAATTAAGGTAGGTACCTACCTACTCTATAATAATAATAACATAGAGCTAGCTTAACTATAAGACTTGGTGCCATATTGAAAAATACTCTGATTGACTTCCTCAATAGCGGTAACACCTTTATTTTCGTTGGCCGGCACTTTTGACTTTTGGGCCCAAAATGAATGACCTCCTTTACCTATAGAGATGAGGTTTTACTTTAGGTACAGTAGGTACATATAAGTATAAAACCCTTTACGAATCTTTATATAGGACTACATTCAAAAAGGTTTGGATGGTTGAACATAGAACCTTGTCCAAGCAACACATTTTTGTTATATTCAAGAGGCTCTTTGACCTTTATTTCGAAGTCTTCTAAAAATATGATTATAGATCTATTTTCAGATGTTGAGAGGCACACAATCGACTCGACAGTAGACATGGCAACATTGGCAACAATAGGCTTTATGTTAGTTCGTTACCACTGGCGAGTTGCCAACTACAATTCTAAGGTCTGGCAAATGAAAGTAGACCCTAAAAAGGGGCGGCAAATTCAAAAATAGATCTCAGCCAAGGTGTTGTGTCAGTAACGGAAGTCAATTTTGATGTTTCACAATCCCATCCGGTATGATTTTTCCAGAAATCGGAATAAAATTGCGTTTAAAAAAAAACAGCTTTTAATAAATTTTCGTTGTCTGTACCTAATCATCACCGAGTACTCGGCCGAGCGCTCGAGTTGGGTTTAACTCTTTTGTGTGAGTAGATATATATCATTGTGCTCACCCACCTACTCGCTACGTGTAATCGGGCCTTTAGGTGAATTGTACATTGGCATTTCACGACTGGCTGCGTAAAAAATAAACGTAAATGACGCTGTGTTGAAGGTGAGGATGAAAAACAATAAGATGTCTAAGGAGTAGCATTTTGTGGGAAGGTACCTAGGTACCATCTTCTATATATAGACGACCTCTGTAGCGCGGTGGGCGAAGGCCCGCCTGCGACGCAAAAGGTTGCGGGTTCGATCCCCGCGGCGGGACCAATGTTTGTATGATCTACAAATATTTGTCTCGGGTCTGGGTGTTTCTATGTATAATATGTAGGTATGTATTTACAAACAAAAAGTATATAAGTAGTATATCAGTCATCTAGTACCCATAACACAAGCTCTGCTTACTTTGGGGCTAGATGATGCTGTGTGAAAAGTCCAGCATTATTTATTTATCTTCTATAATATAAAAATGAATCGCAAAATGTGTTGGTAAGCGCATAACTCAACAACGCCTGGACCGATTTCATTAAATTTTTGTTTGTTGTGTTTGTTATTGTCAGGAGAAGGTTCTTATGACAGAAAAAATCTATATTTTAATCATGGAGGGCGTGAAATAAGGGTTGAAAGTTTGTATGGGGAGTTGGTAGTTCCATTTAAATGCAATAGATGGCATTGCTAAAAAGTATGTTATTTCGCTGACGAAGTCGCGGGTACCAGCTAGTCTATAATATAAAAATGAATCCCTATTTCCCTTGGTCACGGCATCAAGCGTGAACGGCTAGACCGATTTAATTAAAAAAAAATGTTTTGTATTTGTTATTGTTAGGAGAAAGTTCTTATGACAGAAAAAATCTATATATTAATCATGGAGGGCGTGAAATAAGGGTTGAAAGTTTGTATGGGGAGTTGGTAGTTCAATTTAAATGCAATAGATGGCGTTGCTAATAAGTATGTTATTTCGCTGACGAAGTCGCGGGTACCAGCTAGTTTTATAATAAAATTATTATTTACTTAGTATTAGGATTTGGCCAATCCTAATAGCTTTAAAAGCCGAGTCGATGTAAGTACTTAGGTACTACTTAATACCTTCTAAACATTGTAAGAAGGTAAATACCTACAGTTTCTAATTGGATTCTACTCGTAGTAGAAGGACATTCTTCGATCTTCGCTTAGAACAGAAACCTATCATTGCCCATAATAACTTTGTATAGGTAGGTACAGTCAGCAACGAAAGTCACTTAACATTTGACATTTCACAAATCTCAATATTTCCAAAATCCAATATTTTGACAAATATTAGAAAATTAAGTATCAGACCATGTTAATTTTCCAGGAAAAGTTTATTTTTCTTAGAAATCGAAAACAAATGGCGTTTTAAGAAATCAGAATGTTAATCGACTTCTGTTGTTGACTGTACAGTAGTATAACTAAGTAGGTAGGTACTTAGAATTGGCAAAATATTATTGACTCTAGATCTAAGCCGTAGCAAGTAGCAAGAGCTACAATACCTACGAAAATAATAAATTAAATAATTGTTACTTCTGTTTTACAGTGGGCGAAGGCGTGTAAGGTGCGAATTCTATACTAGTGGTGGGAGTCATGGTAAAATCCATACTAATATTATAAACGTGAAAGTAACTACGCTATTGCATTGGGGGTACCCTGTAATGATAGTGTAATGATAATGATAAATAAATAAATAAAAAATAAATAAATAACTCTGTCTGTCTGTCTGTCTATCTATCTGTCTGTCTGTCTGTTTGTTACGCTTTCACGCCTAAACAGCTGAACAGATTAAGCTGAAATTTGGCATAGTTAAAGTTTGTATCCCAGGGAAGGACATAGGCTACTTTTTATCCCGAAAAAATGAAAAAATCCCGAGGGACCGCGGGTTACACCGCGGGAGCGCAGCTAATCTTTAAATATTTCTTTCAAGTCTGGGGATTTTCTACATACCTATTGTAATCCAGCTACTACCTACTTACCTACACGTAATTATAAAAACACAACACACGCTATCCCTTTAAATTTACTTTGATTTATGTGGATTAAATGCTGTGTAAAATATCCAGAAATCATTATTTATTTATTAGGATATCTTGGTATGGACACGTTATGAGGAGGGATGAAAATCATGTTACGCATAGAGTTATGAATATGAGTGTGGCTGGGTATGCAAAAAGAGGAAGGCCGAAGAAGAAGTGGTTGGATTGTGTGAGAGAGGATATGAATGAAAATGGAGTGGATGCACAATTGACGAGTGATAGGTGTGAGTGGAAGAAGAAGAGATGTTGATCCCACTTAGCGTGGGATAAGGTCATGGAGATGATGATGATTATTTATTTTTTATCAATAATAAGCATCTTTTCAACAAAGATAAAACTCAAACTGAGTTATAATTTTAGGTACGTACCTAGGTAGGTAGGTATCTCTATTCTACCGTAGAGATTATGGTCGTGGTAAGCAGGTAGGAAAGACAGGAGTATTGACCATGTTTTTTGTTGATTAATAACATAAGCTCTAGATTCATTAAGTATGTTAACTTAACTATAAATAAATTAAATCGAACGCATTATTTTTCAATTTTTGTACGATGTTTTTGATAAATCATAAATACGTAGGTACTAGACTTTTTAATTTCGTTCTCAGTTTAAAATATTTCAATCTTCAAAATGATTAAAGTCATTGATATCGAACTAAACTCGTATCTCTAAGCTTGTGAAAAGTACACATTACTTACAGAATCATTAAAACACATTAATAATAACACTCTGTAAATCCGCAATCGAGACTCGTGCACGTCACCAAAAAATCAATAATTTTATCACCACGCTTCAACATTGTACCACAACGTATTATGTACAATCACTGTTAATTTTATCCCACACAACTGCTGATATCGTTAGGGTTTGTAGAAAAATATATTTTTTATAGTTACATAAGAATGTGGATGAAATTTTATGTTTTTTAGTGCAGAGTACGCGCGGTGGCGACACTCGGGATTTGTCGGGAGTTTTCGGGTGGGGGTGAGTTGTGAGTCATTACCCTTAGGGGTGGTTTTGCGTTTCGTTCTACGCGATTTCACACGTTTTATTCTTATAAGACTTACCTATTGGAAAAGTGCAGATTTTATTTAGATAATTAGGTATACCTAATTATATTTATAATACTTAAATCTTATCATTTTTTACAATATATTTTGAAACGAATACCTAAGCTGCCATGCACATATTTTTTTGGCATATTCAGGCAACATAGTGCATGCATAGGTACCTACCTACACCTATATTTATATCTTACTAGCTGGTACCCGCGAATTCGTCAGCAAAATAACATACTTGAAAACATCTAAATAGAACTGAAATCTGCAAGAATCAGCAACGCCATCTATTTCCTTTATACTTTAACTGGAATTACCAACTCCCCATACAAACTTTCAACCCTTATTTCTCGCCCTCCATGATTAATATAGTTTTTTTTCTTTCATAAGAACCTTTTCTTGACAATAACAAACACGACAAAAAAATTTGTGAAATCGGTCCAGCCGTTCACGCGTGATAGCGTGACCAAGGGATACAGGGATTCATTTTTATATAATAATAGAGTATGGTAACTATGGTGTTGTTTTACCTACAAGCATGTATACAGGGTGTAAAAAGACGTCTACCGAAGCCGAAAGAGGTAGGTACAGCATCCCAACACACAACCAAATCCAAAAGGATTTTCCGAAAAAATCATTATATCCGGAGAAAACAGCGTTTGAAGATTGCTGTTTGCGTATGTACCGGGCGCGTTTTTATACGTAGATTGCTGGATTTTGAGTTTTTATAGTTTTTTTTCTTTTATAAATGCAATTATTAGGTAGGTATGGTCTTATTATGTTGTACTAGTAGTAAATAACTAGAAAATAAAGTAAAATGACGTAGCTAGGTCAAAAATTTTTTTGCGTTTGTTTTCGCTAATTATGTTCAGAATCTTGGTCTGATTGAAACCCCTCAGTTTTCGGTAGCAGTCTTTTTACACACTGTATAATATGTTAATTCAAAAGGTACCTACTATAACGTGCAGTGTGCCTACAGACAATCCAATATGGACCAAAAAAATTGCTACAATATTATGAACTAACGTGTTATATTGAAGGATACTGAAGTGTCATTTCCTAAGTGTTCGCAGACTTGCTGCTTATTACATAAACGTTAAACCTTAGTTGAGTCCCATGTTGATAAACAAAACTGTTACCACAAAAAAGCGCTCTATGTACGAGTATTTAAATATCGTTTTTCTAGGGACAGTTTTTTAGTTAGTCTTAGTCTAAACTCGGTTCATTTTCTTGTAATAAGACGGTATGGGATTCTGTGTGCTTGTATTACTACTGGCATGGTGTTCAAATTAGATTGTTTCTAAATGACCCTTTTGCCTTCTTATTCGCCAATTTGAATTTAGACACAGACAATATTTTAGAGTTTCTTCAATTTTTTTTTGTTTTTCAGACGACCGATAGCAACCAATCACAGTGCAGGAATTACTGTATTATACTGTGGGGCAATAGCTCTGAGTCAAATAAGTTATTTGTCTTACAAAAAAGATGTATCAGAATCTTAGTCAATATATCAGAAAGAGAGAGCTGTAAATTCCATTTTAACAAACTAAAAATCCTAACTTTAACTTCAATATATATCTATGAAATCTGTAAATTTGTGAGAACACATAAAACTTTATACACATTATCTAAAGAACAATATACTAAACCACACAATTTGAGAAACAAAAATAAAATAGCCCTACCATACACTAAATTACAAATAGTTAAATCAGGAACATACAATATGTCAATCCAGATTTATAATAATTTACCCTCAGAACTACAAAACATTGAAGAAAATACAATATTTAACAAAAAATTAAAATCTTATTTAATTGAAAAAAGTTATTACAATATTCAAGATTATTTAGAAGACAATAAAAGATGCAAAAAGTAAACTCAGGTTCCTAAATATATATTAAATTGTACCTAAACCTTAAACCAAAAATGTTTCTTTTGATAAAGTTAAGAAAAAGGCTGTGCCAATTTGTTAATTACCTAATTGTTAGTTAAGTTAGATTGTAAGTTAGAAATACCTAAAATAAGTACCAAATGTTGCAGTGCTCCAGCGGGGCTCATGTTATGAAACACAATTTTATTTTAAGATCTATTTACTAACATGAAGCAATAAACGTTTTGAATTTGAATTTGAATTTGATCCAAATTTGACGTTTCTTGCACTGTGATTGGTTGCTGTTGGTCGATTCCGAACCGAATACATTCCGCTGTATTATGAATCAAGACCTAGTTACGTGGGAGTTGTTACTTGTAACTATTAATAAAATCACGATTGCATATTACATAGGTACCTAAGAAGCTAATAATGTAGGTAGGTAAGGTATCTAATAATTAATTTATGTAAATATAATTAACATTGAATTGAAGCAATTTGATGTTTATTAATTTTATTGACGCTTTGACTCCAGAAGTCGTCAACGATTTGGTTACAAAAATGTTGTAGGTAACTGGAACGCTAACTTAAATAAAATATTCCATTATAAGTAGGTACCTACCTACCTACTTATTAGGTACTAGACTCTAGTAGGTACCTAAATATATTCTGATTAGAGTACTAGTAGTACTAGGTTTGCTTACTTACCTACCAATCCTATTATTACAACATGACATTTAGAAATTTCAAATTACCTATACCTACTACCTATTATAGGTAAGTACGATATGTTTCCAGAAAAGGGTGGTAATGCATGACAATAAGACGAGCAAAAGGTTGACGACACCTGACAATAAAATTTACAAAACATAGCATTTTATTGTAGTGTAATTTCTATCGTGCGCAGATTTCATAGTTATATGTGTACCTGACTGACGCTAACGTAACGGTAAGCTTTTGATTATACTTAAGTATTAATATGTACCTACTTACCTTAACATTTTTTTACACAATTCAAAAAACACCCAAAGGATCTAGGCATTCGTGAAGTTAGCTGTTTCGATATTAGTATTTGACGACCTCTGTGGCGCAGTAGGCGAAGTTCCGCCTGCGATGCAGAAGGTTGCGGGTTCGATCCCCGCCGCGGGACAAATGTTTGTATGACCAACAGATATTTGTCTCGGGTCTGGGTGTTTCTATGTATAATATAATATGTATGTAATTACAAACAAAAAGTATATAAGTAGTATATCAGTCATAGTACCCATAACACAAGCTCTGCTTACTTTGGGACTAGATGATGCTGTGTGAAAAGTCCAGCGTTATTTATTTATTTTATTAGTATGAAAAAGCTAATACTGAGCAAACGGCTAACGGCATACGGATCATGATAACCTGATGCTACCGTGCTATATACTACTTTTAAGTTTACAATGATTTTAATAAAAAAAAATAGATTTTAGTAAATATTAGTTTTAATACGCCTGTCATACGATTAATTAAATAAATCTACTACTTATTGAACTAATTAAGTACGTACTTTGTAGAAAAAAAAATACTTTGTACTTTTTTTTAACCTAACTATTTAATCTTGTTTACGTATTAAATTTTAATTAAACTATAGTAGGTACATACACCAACCAAAATATTTTTAGATTGTAAAAAATAAAGTAAGTTTAGCGAGTAAATAAAAAGCCCTAAAACATTATTAAAACTGCTTCCCTGAAAAGTGGTCGATTTTGCGTTTCCATCGTAGGGCCCCTCGATATGGATTTTTCAATTAATTGATAAAGAATTATGGGCTCGAAAATATTAGTTGGTCTAACTCTAAAGGGACTCGAAGATATATATCTTAAACCCGTTTTTTACCTTTTTTTTTATTCTTTTCCACAGAACAAAATGACGAACAACCAATACCGTCAGGTCAGTGATGAGCGTTACGACATTTTAATGTCTCGCTACGCTAAATTCCAAAAAGCCATGTCAAACACAGGACTTGAAGTCGTAAAAGTCTTCGATGCCCTCAACCAGAAGCAGCTGGATGAGCTCGAGCTAATCAGAGAAGTCAGCAAGGACCTGCAGAAGAAGAAAGAAGAGGATTTAAACAAAGCTGCGGTAAGGTTGATTCAAATCCAAATCATCGCGCACGCGCACATTTTCCTGTGGTTTTGTTTTAGGTACTGCTAGCGCCATCTATCGGCGAGTAGTATGGCTATATTTGATTAGGATTTATAGATATAAATAAGACAGGGCCATACAAGTCTTTAAGATCTATGCCATACAATAATAAAATCCATAAAAAATAATTTGATTTACATGCAAACCATTGTTCCTTACTAATATATAAAATTATTTATTCGAATTGTTTTTGTTGGTTGGATAGCGCCATCTATCGGGTTGTTTTCATTCAGAATTAGTTGAGGTGAACCTCCGATTAGTTTTATTGTTATTTTTATTAATTTATCCAAAAGTGTACATTGTGACATTTTGTTATGCTCTACTCGTATTTGACGAGGATTTCATTTAAAGCTTACGGTTTTTTTTGACAGCAAGCGGAAGCGGACTCCAAGAAAGAAGTTAAAGAGGAAGTGGAACCAGCACCAGAAGAGAAGAAAGATGCATAAATCTTGAAAAATTAAATGAAAGTATTGTACATAAAAATACTGTGAATCCTACAGCTTTTTAATTTTATTTTTATAAATATTTATGAAAAGAACTCAATAAAGACTGTTGACACTTGAACCTTGAGACCCAAGTAGTGCTAGGTTCAACAGAACTATGTTTTTATTCGAAAATAAATGTTTCTAGATAATGTAACAATCGATTGTCGAAAGCGAAGGTAGAAAAGTACACAAATTTATAGGGTTGACTTATGCCTTAAATATGTCACGTGATCTGTTGTCAACGAATAGATTATGGGTATCATTTACCTAAGCTATCACCAATTTAATTAGTTTTGTGTTTCTTAAATAATAGGGTTTGTCCTCAAAATAGTAGATCTGTCACCAAAATGTAGTCACCAAACAATGCAAAATCAGTTCCACAATAAATCACCTAAAATCCTGAGATAATATAAGGTCTAGTACCAAATAAATGTTTTTGTATGTATTATAATAGGTGTGTCCTAATAAGTATTTAAGCAAACTAATTTAAAGAGATCACCAATAAATCATATTATGTTCTGGCACTCGCCGGCCGCTACCGCGGCACGCTTCGCTCGGCTCGTGCGTGGTTTTTCACTATACACCTAACCACTCGTCGCTTCGCTCCTCGTTACCTATGCTATAGGTCTGTCAGCCTGGGTTTTTAGTGGTGCTTCTTCCACCTCAAACGAAGAGAAGCTTGAAGATAATACCTCAAGTTCCATTAATTTGATAATTCATACCTGGGAACAATTTTTGTTTATCTGAGAACGAAAATATTTCGTGGCGATAGATCTATTTATAAGGTGATACAACTTGATGACAAATATAAATTTTGGTGATAGAAAATATAGTTCCCATAGATTATTAATAGATAATGTACTTACAGTTTGTTTCTACAATTGAACTACCTTTGCTTTCGACAATTGATTGTTACATTGTCTATAGGCTCTGAAAATCTGGTAGATGGTATATTAGGGTCGATGGCAGATGGCACTGACTGTTTTACAAATAAATTTTGATTTAATTAGGTATATCAACATTCTATAGGAGTAAAAGAAAAAAGATAGCATAGAAAAGTATATTTGATGATAATTACATGTTACACAGCTTAAAATAAAAAATATAAAATCTAAGAGTTGTCTGTCATCACATCTTCATCATCGTCTTCAGGTTCTGCCAGATCTGGATGAACAACTCTTATGTGGAGATTGAGATTAATTTTAACAATAAAACTCTTCCCACAGGTCATACATTTGTATGGACGTTTCACATCATCTTCATGCATGGCTGGGTGTGCTCGAGTCATATGCGTTCGTAATAATGAAGAATGCAGGGTACGATCGCACTGGTTGCATTTCACCAGGCAGTCAATCGGCTGTCCCTCGTGAGTCTGACGATGTTTCTCCATTGTTATCTTCGAGACAAAGAGTTTCTGACAGAGATCACATTTGAAGTTCTTGACTTTAGTGTGCTTTTTCATGTGGATTTTGAGACAGTTTTTCGTCGGAAACATATCATCGCACTTCGAGCATTTAAACTTTTTAATGTCGTTGTGTAGCTGCATGTGAAGTTTTAAATAAGCTTGTCCCGTAAAGCTTTTCTCGCAGATCTCACAGTTAATTGTACTGGTGGCCGAGTGAGTTTGCATGTGGCTCTTTAAAAACTGAGCAGCCACAAAGCTGCGATCACAGATCTCACAGATAAACTTTTTCGAAGCAGCCCCTTCGTGCTTGCTCTTGTGTATATCAAGATGGTACTGCGAGTTAACTTTTACATCACATTTATCACATTTAAATTTGCGACGTTTCTTCGGCCCGGACTTAGAAGTCGGCTGCGGCTCGGGCTCCATAGGAGGCTCGTCCTTCTCACCACCATGGAACTTCTTATGCAGCATCAGAAACTCCAAACCTTCGAATGTCATCTCGCAGACATCACAACGATATCTCTTCAGGATCCTGTCGGTATCACCATTGTACTGCTCAGCCATTTTCTCGTGTTTTACTGAATTTTTGTCGCTAGACGCCGGTTCCATCATACTTTTCATCCAGTGGTCTTGAATTCCTACTCCCGACTTATTCTCCATTGAAGACGCTATGGACGCATTTTGATTCTGTGTTATTGATCTTTATTTCGCGCCGCGAGCTATCGTATTCGTGTAGTAACTGTCTTAGGGCGGTGGTAAACACTAGCAAAGCATTGTTTACGCTGTTTCCAGTCGAATTTCACGCGATAATTATCCGGCTAACACAAAGGGAGCCTTGTTACGCTACCATAAATTCCAAAAGAGAAGCGATGCGCGTTGGTTTTTTTCGGGCGGTTCAATGACAGTGTTTTTTTTATCCATTGTTGACATGTAATTTCTTGCCAGGATAAAATTATTTTCTACCGGTTTCTACTATTCTATTATATCTCAGATAAATAACCAAAATAAGTAAATGGATAGCTTAATCTTAATGTATGTCAAATTCTAAAACCGAGATAAGAATCTGAGTTCATTCATTATAATCATTTATTGTGAATTTTATAAAATTTTAATACCTTAAATAAGGATGCGTTCAAAATTAAATAACACATCCAATGGGACCAATAGCAATTGAGCTTGGTTGAAAGAAGTCGTTGTCTATGTTTACAAAACAAAGATGAAAGAATTTCTTTCAAAGAAAACAGCTGTTTTCACTTTGCTTGCTTGCAAATCGTTTAATTTCATTTACAATACCATAAAAAATACTGATTCTTTGTTCCTGGAATAGTGAATACAAAACGATGAATACAAAGAACCACAGGACATTGGTTACTATTCAGTGTCAATCGCTACCTAACGCCGAAAAGTTAGACGCGGACAAGTTTGGAGTTCAAATAAAATCCGAATACCGATCGGGAAATTCAGAAATGCGCAGTAATTCTAGAGTGAACAGTGAATTGTGCGATTTACCCATTAAAAGTGAATATCCTAACTCGTTAATCAATGATGATAACCCAAGAAAATCACCACGACCAATGGCAGCCCTCGTAAAACAAGAAATATCTATAGAAAATATAAACACTGAGCCAGTTGAAATAAAATGTGAATACAATGTATCTTCACACGCATCTAGTGCAGAACAAACTATTCAAAAAAAATATGTTAAGCCATCTAATTATAATGTAAGTTTGTAACTACCTGTTGCATTGCTTTTTTGAGTAGACTTCTACTTGACATAAAGTTATGTCATGCAATGGTTATTCATATGCATGACATAACTTTATGTCAAGTTTATTAGTAAGGGCCGAGTTAAATTTTAGACTCATATGTCAACTTGTTTGCTGCTCTGATTTCTATGTTTGAGCATTGATTTAGCATTAACCTTGTTGAGGCACACTTATAGTCCATTCACCACATTGGTTCAAAGAAAGTAGAGACACAAGAAGAAGCATTGACTTTATTTTAAGATAGATAGCGTTTATTGTTGAAAAGATCAAATTTTTTATGGTAGTTTGCTTATAATTTATGCACACGCTTAATACCTATTACATAGTTTCGCACACAGGCACAGCAGTGTCAACTACTTGATAAGACCCAGGCCTCAAACTTTTCTGTCCAAACTCGAAATTTTACTAAACTATCATTGCTCACAACAGCAATCCACAGACCATGTTTTTATTATGACCAATGCTTCTCAACAATCGGATAAACAAACATAATAGGAGGTTTATATATGTTAAATGTTCGGCTGTATGTATGTTCAGCGATATCTTCGTCAATTATGGACTGATTTCCAATATTCTTATTTTATTTGAAAGGGTAGTGGTCCCCTAAAAATGTTATTCCTGAGGGATTGTCAGTTTTCACGTAAAACTCAAAAAACCTCTTTCTCACTACACACCCTGAGATACGTCGCGCCCTATAAGTCGAACATTGAAGTCGGTTTTCTTATTAGTTATTAAAAAACGTAATTAAAAATATTTTGTATTAGGTTCTATCTTATTACATTTTTATGTAGGTACTAGAAAACATGTTGAGATTAACCCTATAACTCGCCGAGATGCCATGGCGACGTCGGTCGCCGGCTAGGTATCCAAATGTTTGGCAGCCAAACCGTTGCCAAGTGAGTTAACTGCCAAACCGGTGCCAAGTGATTTAACTGCCAAACCGGTGCCAAGTGAGTTAACTGCCAAACCGGTGCCAAGTGAGTTAAGTGCCATACATTTCAATATGAATTGTTTGGATACGCAGCCGGCGACGTCGCCATCTCGGCGAGTTATAGGGCTCTTAGTCTTATTAAATTTTAATGTAGGTACTAGAAAACATGTCGAGATTAAGAACAGGTAGGTATAAGTAATGTTTCTGTGTTTATATTCCAATGTCCCAGGCACGACAGCGTCCCGTTAAGTGTAGGCTTGGATTGCCTCCTGACGCTGTTTAAATCATCTATATAGATGTAAAGGCCTAAGTTTTTTTTTTTATATTCCAGACAAAGATTAAAATGCAAGAAAGAAAGTGGAAAATGGAATCAAATGATGTAAAAATGATATACAGATGCTGTAGCAGAACATTTTCTGATAAATTTAGACATTTTGACCATATGCTTAGTCACTCGGAATATGGAAGTTGGTACTCTGAACACCACGGGGAAAAAAAGAAGAAAAGGAGGTTACTACTTATATTTTTAAACAATATTCACATCACAGACGGGTTGTGTTGTCTGTGATGTGAATATTGTTTAACTCCGAGTCTCACTCTAAATCTGATCCTCAATGTAACCCTCATTAATACTCATACCATTACTCATTTTAATTATCCCCTCTTGGTACACCCCTATGCACCAAGACGGACATACCCTCAAAATTTCTCTCTACGACCAGCGGTTTAGGCTGTGCGTTGTCTGTCAGTATGTCAGTCAGTCATAATTTAGGTATATTTTTTATAGTGTTAAACCACACTAGGTATTTCATTGTGCTATAACCGATAAAATAAAAATAAAAAATTATCAAAAATTTCGATTGTGACGACATGGATTCTGTGGCCGAATGGTAAAGCACTCCGGCTTTAGGAGGATCGTCTGATCGTTGAGGGTTCGAATCCCGTCGGAATCGAAAATTTTGATAAGACTTTTTATTTCTCAGTCAGTCAGTCAGGACAAAGAGATTTATTAATATAGATAGATATAATTATGATCTGTGATTATATTATATAGTTATAGTTATTACATTTATTTTGTTTTAGCCGTCAACAAAACAAACAGATCCAATGCTATTATTGTCCTCGTGTATTCAATAAAGAGAGTGATATGATACGTCATTCGAAAGCAACTCACACTGGATTCTATTGCATATACTGCCCATTTAACTTTCCAAAGAAACGGGTGCTGGTAAGCCAAATAGTTTTTATACAATGAGTACTAAAAAGCCGTGTTGGCCGAATGGGGTTGTGCCTCGACTTTCAATCCGAAGGTCGTGGGTTCGAATCCCGGCCGAGCATCACTGGATTTTTCGTTTCGTAAAATTTATATGCACTTTAACGCGAGCTCTTAACGGTGAAGGAAAACATCGTGAGGAGACCCGCAGCTTAGTCAGCTCCACACGTATTGACGTCGTCTTTCCTGTGGGCGGCTGATTAAGCTGAGAGGATGGTTTAGGTGCTGGGCAAGCCTATTCCATATCAAACAATGTCCCGGCACTGCAGCGTCCCGTTAAGTGTAGGCATGGATTGCCTCCTGACGCTGTATAAATCATCTAATGTAGATGTAAAGGCCTAAGTTTACTAAAAAAAGCTTGTGTAGCTTGCTAAGTCTTGAAGGGCAACATTCTAAACGGCCAGTGGCCTTCAACTGAACGCTTCGTTGCTTCGGAGTGTTCGTTGTTCATGAACGCTGTAACTGCTGAACATTGTTGGATTAAAGTTGTGGCGATAATTGTACTCTGAATTAACGCATAGGCTTTTTATCCTGGAAAAATGTAATATTCCTGAAATACTGTGTAGGTAGCCTTATCTTAAAAAAAAACTTTTTTACAGTTGGATCATTTGGCTGTAGCTCACAATGTAACATTAACGAGTAATTATAGCTACTGCCGACCTGGACATATGATATGGAAGAGACAAACCATAAGCCAGACGGCAATTAAAAAAAGGTAAACTAAATAAATAAATAAATAATGCAGCATCATCTAGCCACAAAGTAAGCAGAGCTTGTGTTATGGGTATTAGAGTAACTGACTACTGATAAACTACTTATTTTTGTTTGTAAATACATACATATTATACATAGAAACACCCAGACCCGAGACATGTATCTGTAGGTCATACAAACATTTGTCCCGCGGCGGGGATCGAACACGCAAACTTCTGCGTCGCAGGCGGACCTTCGCCCACTGCGCCACAGAGGTCGTCAATTATTAATGTAGTCTGTTTATACCAGTAAAAATAAAGAAGAAATATTTGTTTTCTTCAAGTCCCTAAACAGTTAAGCGTATTGTCAAGCAACATTCTATACGGTCAGTAATTGGATGGGGAATCGCTGGTGATATTATTTACATTATCAACTGAGCGCTTCCTTTCTTCGGACTTCGGAGGACACATTATATTGTCGATACCGGCTATTAAGTCGTTAAGCCATGACGGAGGCCTTAAAGCGGCCTAAAAACTCCAGCACAAGAGTTAGCCACTCATGCAAACTTAATTTAACAATGTTTGAATCGACCGCTAAAACTATATTAATTTGTTATAGTTTAGAGAACATTAAAGCAGAAGGATCTATTAAAGTTGAACCGGAAATGGGAGATGTCAAAACGGAATTTCAACCAATTACTATCAAGGCTGAACCACACAAAACTGAACCTGCATATTAAATGTTGTAAATCTTTTTAAATGAGAGTTTGGATGGATGTTTTTGGATGATAATTTTGAATGAAATTTACTATGGTTAGGTTAAGTTTTAAGTTGAGCTGAGGACAGGGCGCAATGGCGCGCACTAGGGGAGGCTTATGTCCAGTGGACTGCCATAGGCTGATGATGATGGAGATGAGGTTAAGTTAATACCCTGGATAAACGAATGCTATTTTTTTATCCCGGAAAAGTGTAAATTCAATATTTTTTATTTACTTCAGCCTAGTTATTCAGACTGCAGCGGAACGCATTCGGGTCGGAATCGGTCAGCTGTTCAACTGACAGCAACCAATCACAGTGCGGGAATTGATCCAAAACTGACGCTTATTGCACTGTGATTGGTTGCGATCGGTTGAACAGCTGACCTATTCCGACCCGAATGCATTCCGCTGAAGTCTGAATCAAGGGCCTGGTCTGAGATTACCGAATTACCGATGAACTCAGTTTCTGTGAAAGATACCGCCTAAATATTTAGGAACATTTTTACTTGATGTAGGTAAGGTACCTGTTATTTTTATACAGGCTGTAAAAAGACGTCTACCAAAGCCGAAAGGGGTAGGTACAGCATCCCAACACACAACCAAATCCAAAAGGATTTTTCGAAAAAAAATAAAAATAATTATTTCCGGAGATAACCGACCTTGCACAGCTGGTCGAGCGTATGTACTGGGCGCGTTTTTATCCTTATATTGCTGGATTTTGAGTTTTAACTGTTTTTTTCTTTTATTAGGTAGGTATGGTCTTATTATGTTGTACTAGTAGTAAATAACTATAAAATAAAATAAAATGACATAGCTAAGTCAAAAATTTTTTTGCGTTGTTTTTCGCTAAAGATGTTCAGAATCATGGTCTAATTGCAATCCTTCAGATTTCGGTAGCAGTCTTTTTACACCCTGTATAGTAAGTATTACTTACAATTTTTTTTATAATTAAATAAATAAGAGAGGTGTTTTCTAAACTTATAGGAATATTTTAGAGATATATTTGAACAGCTATTTTCTAGATTGACTCGGGAAGAGCTCAATGTTTCTGAGTATATTTTTGTATAGCTTGATACCAAATATTACTATTTTTTTTTTCGTTATAATTTGTTATTTGTTTTGAAAAACTGCTGCTTTAGACTTCGCGCATCTATCGAGCTATCCCACTCGCTAATGATAAACCATTAATTCACCATCCCATTCAGATTTAGATTTTAGCATACCATCTGATATAGTGAATAGTTATATTCAATAAATAAATAACGCTGGACTTTTCACACAGCATCATCTAGCCCCAAAGTAAGCAGAGCTTGTGTTATGTGTACGAGAATGACTGCTAAACTACTTATATACTTTTTGTTTGTAAATACATACATAGAAACACCCAGACCCGGGACAAATATCTGTAGGTCATACAAACATTTGTCCCGCGGCGGGGATCGAACCCGCAACCTTCTGCGTCGCAGGCGGACCTTCGCCCACTGCGCCACAGAGGATATTATATTATATATTGAACAGAGACATTATTTCTTTGCATTTTGTGATGGGCTTGTAACCTGCCACATGAATGATTTTTAATTAGTAACCATGCAGCCTCTGTCTACCTCCTAAGACTTTTTTTCTAATATTATTTTGGGACTTTTAGCCGTTTTTAAAGTACCTATTAAGTTAAGATTGAGTGGGCATTGGTGTGAATGTTCATAAAGTCTGGTGCTTCGTTACGCCTATGATTGTGTTAGTTAAGTGTCTTTATTGTTATGCATTATGTTAGTTTTTAGGAATTCCACCCTTTATTTTTTGTTGATTGAAAAGTTGCTGCCATTTTTAGATTTTTTGTCAAGAAGAAATCGCTCTTAGCGATATGGCCACCTATTGTACAATTTGTTTACTTTTATATAGGGTCTTTCATTTTAAACTGAAATTGGGTTCAACAAATAAATTAAAAAATATTAATGTTTTTTTTTGTTTTGTTATGAAAATTCCGAGAAAATCGATAAAGACTATACTTTCAATTGATTGTTGCTTCTTGTTTAACTTTGTCCATTCGTGATGTAGCTGCGCTGTGATTGGTGGAACGTCTGTTCTTGAAAATCATTATGCAACATTTCAAAAAAATCGAAAAATGATTAATTTTGAAGTGAAAACTCAAATCGAGTTGGGAAATAAATTGATACGCTTAAACGTCTATTTACAACCCAAAAATTAGGCCTTGTCAGTTTGTGTAGTTTAAAATGAAAGACCCTGTATATTCTCTGTATAAGGTGTACAATAAAACGTTAATCTATATCTATCTATCTATCATTGGCCTGTCCTTATCTCGCTCATGCGGGGTCGGCACAACATGTTCTCCTCTTCCACTCTCCCCTATCACTCGTCATCCCTGTATCCACTCTTTTCTTACCCATATCTTCTTTCACACAATCCATCCATCTTTTCTTAGGTCAACCTTACTCACATATCCATCCACATTAATTTCCATCATACTTTTAGTTGCATGAGTTTCATCCCTGCGCATTACATTGCCCATACCACGCTAAACTATTGCTCCTCAACCTATCAGTTACTAGCGCAGTTCAGACTTTCCCGATTATATTTTTGGGGGTAGATGGTATTACCCCAATATATGGCAAAGAGGGAGTACTCGCCTCGCTAAGGTTTGCCCAACTGGCACACTTACCTTAGGGCCTGTTCGGCCGACAGTTGTAGTCGGATAGTTCTATACCTATAGGTTTTTTAGTTTTTACTTTGGTACCTACCTACTTATAATAATGGTACTTACCTTACATAATCTACTTTCTAGATAAGTAGGTAGGTACCTAAGAGGCAAAGATGTCTGTCTGTACCTGTACCTACCTACCGAGTACCTACCTAGACCTACTACAATAGCTTTTGTAAGTTTAAAAATATTTTGAAATAAAGATTGATCTGAATCCAGTATTTTTATTATATTTAGCATCAGAATGCTCTGGGGCAGGTGATAAAAGGAAAATAGCCTTTTTGCTTTTTGTTCGTTCGTGATTGAAGCTTGTTTTATTTTAAAATTGAGCTTACTTTTCTGAACGCAATATTTTATGTCAGCGTTTTACTGTCAGTTTACAAAATACAAACAAAATCAGCTGGCATTACATACAGTACAGAAAAAAATAGAAAATAGACCGTACTGTGAAACTATATCAAATTTCAAGTAAAAATCAAAATAAAGTACATAACCGTGAGTATTATCCGCTATGTTTTAAATGTTCTACGTAAAAGATTGTTATGTAAAAATACTTGTGCATGAATGTTAGGTTAGTTTAATTTTTGATTTGAACTTCAGTCAGGGGAGCCCATATTCGCAAGTTTTAATAATTCCATTGTTATTTTTTGTGCTGGCTCATATCCCACTAATATAATAAAGCTGAAAGTTTTCTGAGTTTGTTTAGATGTTTGTATGCTTGTGTTTTAATCACGCCTGAACAAGTGAACCGATTTGCATGAAACTTGGAATAGGCGTAGATAAGTGAGCTGGAATAACATAAAGGCTACGACGCGTAGTAGCTAGTTTATAATAATTTGTATAAAATATAATTCCAGATGTGGCCTATTCTATTGCAAATAATGAGAAGTAACGCGGCATATATCACCTTGCCTGTAGCTGCTGTGGTCGGTGTCATAGGATATAATTTAGAAAGTTTATTATCTGACCGATACACTCCTTACAATAGTGAGTATAATGTGAATACTATTAGACATTAAATAAGTTTGGATGGATGGTTGTTACTTCATGCTAAAACAGTTGAACAGATTTGTGTATCAAGATGTGTGGAGTGACTAGAATGGATAAGATAAGGAATGAGTACATCAGGGCAAGTTTTAAAGTAGCGCCAGTGACTGACAAATTGAGAAGTGGAAGGTTAGCGTGGTATGGGCATGTCATGAGGGATGAGAGTCATATAACACGACGAGTGATGAGTTTGAATGTGGATGGATATACCGGTAGGGGAAGGCCTAAGACAAGATGGATGGACTCTGTGATTGTTTGTGAAAGGAGTGAGTTCTGATATGACGGGTGATAGAGGGAAATGGAAGAGAGAAACCACTTAAGTGGGATAAGGTAATAATATAATAATAATAATAAGATAAGGAGAGTCCGCCTGCGACGCAGAAGGTTGCCGGTTTGATCCCCGCCGCGGGACAAATGTTTGTATGACCTACAGATATGTGTCTGGGTGTTACTATGTATAATATGTATGTATTTACAAACAAAAAGTATATAAGTAGTTTATCAGTCATTCTAGTACCCATAACACAAGCTCTGCTTACTTTGGGGCTAGATGATGCTGTGTGAAAAGTCCAGCGTTATTTATTTATTTATTATAAGGGCAGGAAGAAGAAGAAGAGATTTGTGTATCAAAGGAGGCCATTCATGCTCCATCCAAGGCTAGGCCCAAAATTCAAAAGTGCCGGCCAGTGAAAATAAAGGCTTCACCACTATTGGGAATGTCAAACGAGTATTTTTCAGTATGGCACTAAGTCTCTAAGTCCACTCCTTCAAAAGATTTCATAAGTTGAAAAATCTAGATTTTTATACAATTCATTTTTGTTACTATTTGAAGTAGTTGACTTAGAGACTTGATAGATAGATAGATAGATCGACGACCTCTGTGGCGCAGTGGGCGAAGGTCCGCCTGCGACGCAGAAGGTTGCGGGTTCGATCCCCGCCGCGGGACAAATGTTTGTATGACCTACATATATTTGTCTCAGGTCTGGGTGTTTCTATGTTAATATGTATGTATTTACAAACAAAAAGTATATAAGTAGTATATCAGTTATCTGGTTCACATAGTACAAGCTTTGCTTAGTTTGGGGCTAGATGATGCTGTGTGAAAATGTCCAGCATTATTATTAGATAGATTATAACTTTATTGCACACCAAAAAAAGTAACAAATAGAACAATAAAAACCTTGATTGACTTGGTGCCTTGCTAAAAAATACTCCGATTGACTTCCTCAAGTGGTGTCACCTTTATTTCGTCTTTATTTTCGTTGGCCAGCACTTTTGACTTTTAGGTCCAAAATTAATGGCCTCCTTTGTTACAAACAAAATCATACATGGCCATGACTGTATCCCCAAGGCACTATAGACATAGACATTTAACAACTAAAATTACTTTTAGAACCAGTGCAAGACCAGCGACTAGAGAGGTTGACAGATGACGAGAAACTGAAAGACCCTACAAATGTACAAAAGCTAAAATACAAGGAAAATGTGCTCGGGAAGAATGTGTCACCCTCTTTGCAAAACTAGTCAGTTGTATGTAATATAAGGTTTTTAAGGGCTAGTATGGTACGGCTAATTGATCTAGGCATTTGTTGGCCTTTTCCTGGACAGATATATAGACAATTTTGTAATGAAAACTATTCACTGTGCATTAAATCTTCATCTCAAATGCCTAGATCTGCTAAACGTACTGTAGGTACGTAGACAATGCTTTTATTAGCTTCATTTTTGTGTAAATGGAATCTAAAAATAATATTCTCACTTTAAAATGTCAGATTAAGTTATAATGAAGTCTTAAATAAAAATAGAATTCTCACACAAAAACTAGCTTTATGAAACTGAACTGATTCAATTCTTGATGCTGCAGTTGTCTGTGGGCGGTGGTAATCACTTACCATCAGGTGTGCCACTGGCTCGTTTGCCCCCTCTTCCATAAAAAAATAATAATAATAATTGTGTATAAAAATGTTTGATAACTAGCAGATTATGATCTATGATTGTTAAAAATATTTGCTGTTACAAAAAAACTAAGTAATACACATTTGCAGTGTCTTAAATTAAATTATCATCTGGAATCAAGCTCTAAAAATTCAGAACAGTTAGTACCTGTGGCTAATGTTAGTGATATAGCGAAGCTGTAAATAATTGTGTCATTTTAAATATAAAAAATAGCAATTATCTGAAGTTTTATTCCTCCACATTCATACTATTCTCCCAGCAACCTTTACCAATCGTCTTTCCATCTAGTGGGGGGTCACTAATCTATCTTCTAAAAAACGTAAATAGGTTCACGACTGTATCCCCAAGGTGCGGTAGACTCTCTCGAATCTTTTTATGTTACTTATTCCAGATCCTATGAAGATGTCTAAGGGGGTAGTCAGAGGCAAAACGTTTATTTTTTTTTATTTGGGGGGGGGGGGGGGGGGGGTCATGACCCCTGGGACCCCCCCACCCCTGGGACCGCACCTGTGGGGGGGGACCGTCGTTTTGACTAAATAATACAAGAATAATTAGAACAGTAACTGTATTTAATCATAAACTATACACAATACAACTTTGATTTAGCCGAAATTATTATCTATGCATGATAATTTACTTACAAAATAATACTATCATTGCAACCTCCCTAGTTTCCCATCTCTCATAATACGTATATGAAGAGTGAGCACCTACTGCGTATCGACACGGCTAACTTCACGAATACCTAGATCCGTTTGACAATGTTGTACATTGATGCCCATTCTCCACTAAAAACATCAAAAGTCACTTATCTGTCTAAGACGTATCCTAACTTCATTAAAACAAAGTTCATAATTGTATGTCGTTAGATGAAATAATGGGAAACAATCTATTTACAAAATCAGTTGTTGATTTTTAGTTTGGTTGTCTAATAAAAAAAAAGGTAAAAAAAGTCTAATCACATAATTTGATATTTCACAAGTCAGAATATTTCCGAAACTAATTTTATTCAGTAACTCCCATTTGTTCTATAGGACTGTGACGTCATAAAACTGTTAAAACTCTTTATCCCTGTAGTTCCATGGTAGGACTATTGAAACAAAAACTAGCCCATTTGTTCTATAGAACTTATAAGATGTGGCAACTCCCAGTAGTTCTATAGAACTGTTGGTCCATGGAACTGTTAATACTTTTTTTGTCCTTTTAGTTCAATGGTAGAACCATTGAAACGAAAATCGTGCCATCAGTCCCATAGAACTGAAAAGAGATCTCAAGATGACATTTGTATAACATTTTCCCTCAAGCATTGATATTAATTAAAATTAGAATCTTAGTCAACAGATTTTGAAACATTGTTAGAAAATCAAAACTAGAGTATTTTTCACAAAAGAAGTCCCGCAGAATTTCGTGGAACAAACAAAAAACCTATATATATAAGAATTTATGATAAGACGTAGATACTAGTGCCGCTCTGAAGGGACTTCTTTTGTGAAATGGGCCTTTAACTTTGACTTGACTTCTTGGGTTAAGGCTTTGCGACTTGTTGTCAAAGTAAAACATTATAATTATATTAGTGTTATATTATATGTTTTATAAGGTATTTATTTTATATTTTTATAAAAAAAACACTTGAACTGCCGCTATACAAGCTTAGCCTAGTGAATTATTTATAATAATTGTTATATTTGATGTATTAAGTTTTTATGAATAAATTGAAATTGAATTAAAACTGTCTTTAAAATTAAATGTAGATCAATGCTTATGCGAAGAATGTATTTGGCCTTAGTCATTATTTCCCTGCCACTTTCTTGTCTTCATGTAAGCGTGTCATGGGCACTGAGCATGTTAAACCTAACTATTAGAACATTTTGGCGGTTGCGTTATGAAGCTCTCAACTTCCATAAACGCACAATAAGTAGCAAACGAAGTGTCCTTCGACTGAAGATACTTTCGAACAATCTCTAGATTTTCTATCGCTCGTTCCTTTTTCACTGTCACCTCTTTTTCTGGGTTCTCCGGTTTATCTGTACCTATCGGTAGATGTTCCTCAACCTCACTTTTTGGTATCGCTTTATGATTGCCTCCGAAAACAGATGGATTTGTGCCTTGTCCGGTTAATAGATCATCATCGACAATCAAATATTGATCAAGCAATGTCAGATCTGTATAGTAATGTTCTACATTATAGTTCTTGAGTATCTCACACATAGTTTCTTCATCTTCTTCGACTTGGGGCGTCAATTTCGTTTCACCTTTTGGTTCCGCTACATCATAGCCTATAGAAAACATGCTTTTAGTTATAACTTCTAGGGGAATTCTTTCCCAAGCTTTTTCTAACATTCCCAACGCTTCTAAACATGTAACATTTCTGTCTAAACCACTCATACACTTTATCACTTTATCTTCTAATATTAATCTTCGGAATTCTTCTCTGAACCGTGTGTAAACACCATTTCTTATCGGTACTAGACTGTTTTTAGACTTGTAAGGCACGAAAAGCAACCTCAGATTAGATAGCTGTAATTTTGTATGAATAGTAGCTCGGTCTAGTATGAGTAATGCCTTTTTATTACATTGTTCTAACTCTTTATTCCAACAAGTGACATAGTTTTCGAATATTCGTGTAGTAAAGTGTGCTTGGGCATGTCGAACATACAAAACAGGTAATGTTTGTGGATCTCTATATGAGTTTATCAGTGGGTCTTCAGAACCACAAACTAGAAGTTTCTTCTTATCAGTACCTGACGCATTAGAGCATAAAAATATTGCTAATCTATCTTTCACACAGCCTTGTACGAATTTCTTGCCTCTTAATTTCTGAATGCGATTTTTCGACGGATTATAAAATAGTCCAACTTCATCGGCCATGTATATATCTTGGTCACTTAAACCCTGTCTAGCTTCAGCCCATTGATCGACAAAAAACTGTGTTTTAACTTTGTTATCTGGAGTTGCTCGATAGTCCCTTTTTCTAGTCCCGAACATAATATGATGTTTCTTCTTAAACCTATCCAACCATTTTCTACTACCATCGAAGGTGAATACTCCTAAATCTCTGGCAATACCTTCCGCAGCATTCTGGATCATTCTACCAGATATTTGTATGTGATTATCCTTTTGATCCTGCATCCATTGTAAGATATTCTCTTCAATCTTCGCGTTCATATGTCGTTGGGTCCTTCCCGGCTGTTCTATTTCATACTTAGCTCTATCTTCCCATAATTCATTGACAACTGCTGGCGTTACTTTGTATAACTTGCATATATCACCAATAGGTCTTCCTTTAAACATTTTGCTGACAATAGCACATTGTATGGAGTAAGGTAGCTCATCTTTTTGTACGGATTCATTGATAGGATCGGATTGTATGAAGTCTGATTCGAATGTGTTTGAAGTGCTGCCATCGTCGAAGTCTAATGGTTCTACTTTAACAACTATCTTCTCTGTGTCAGCGTGCGGATCAAATGATATTTCTGTCTCTTGTACATGTTGCGATCTGAAATAAGAAAAAAATTTAATGAGTTGTTTTAGCATAATGGGATCTCTTCGATTTTCATTCCCAATATTGCGAGTGCTAATTCCGGCCGTGTGATGGATATTTCGAGTTCTAAACGGTGAAGGACATCGTGAATCGTGAGGAAACCAGGGGCCTTATTGTGTAATTCAACTGGCAATGGACATGGGCTTCATTTTGACATTTGAAACCCATTCTGGAATTCAATTGTCATTTTCGTAATAATTGATTGGTTAAACTCTATTGGGATGACAACTGGGAATGGATTTCAACTTAGACAATAAGGTTGCAGTTAGTATTCTTATAGGGGACGACGGGCTTGCAACCTGTCACGTATGGAATACTTACTTCTGCAAAATGTGAGCATGTGTCAAATATTGTATTTGAATATGAAGACTATCCCTTAGACATCGTCAAAGGATCTGGAATACATAAGACCTGGGAGAATGTCTACCGCGCCTTGGGATACAGATCCCTGTACCTACTCTGATTTCAATTCAATTCATTTATTGCTTCATGTTAGTTACATTAAAAATCTTAAAAATAAATTACCTAATTAGGCACATAACATGAAACCCGCTGGGACACTCCAACATATATTGTATTCTAATTTATTTCACTTACTTTCTGATTTTCAAAGAATGATCTTCCTTCCACGGATGTGTTATGATATGCTCCTGCCAACCTGTGATGTTGTCAAACTTTGTGGAGCACTGGTCGCATTTCCAAATACCGTTTGTGCCATTCTGAAAAGAAAAAAATACCATGATGTTGGAATATAATGTTATATCTACATATATAATGTTATATCTACACATATAATGTTATATCTACACTGTATTTATTTTAAGTTAAATCTCAGATGGCCGAGTTTTAAGCCCTCATGGCTTAACAACTTAATAGCCGATACCGACAATTTAATGTCAAAAGCACGGAAGCAATCAGTTGTTACTACTAAAGCTATATCAATAAAGTCTAAGCAAGGTACACTACAAAATCTTTGAATTTATTAAGTTTTGTTAAGCCATGATGGAGGCATTAAGGCGCCCTAAAAATTCCGTCACCAGAGTTGGCCACTGACTCATACGAAATAACTTACTTTTTTCACTCATCCATTAGGTAAAAAACGTAAAAACGTAAACAGGTTCACGACTGTATCCCCAAGGTGCGATAGACATTCTCTCAGATCTTTTTATGTTACTTATTCCAGATCCTTTGAAGATGTCTATGGGGGGTAGTCAGAGGCATGTCCAAACACATATTTGATACATGCCCACATCTTGCAGAAGTTAGTATTCCATACGTGACAGGTTGCAAGCCCATCGCCGCCTATAAGAACACTAACTGGTTTCCTCACGATGTTTTCCTTCACCGTTTAGAGCACGTGTTAAAGCACATATAAATTTTACGAAACGCAAAATCCATTGATGCACGGCCGGGATTATCATTAGGTATGATATGAAAATATTTTTTTAAGTGATATGATTTTTTTTAAGTGATATAGTGAACAAGCTTAAGTCCTATTTTAAGCGCATGGAGCTGCATCCAAACGATCTCGCTGCTAATCTCATGACAAGGTCCACAAGAATCAAAAGACTGAAGAGGAGAGCCCCTGAAGACCTTATCTAGCCCTCAATGGGAATATTATTACGTGGAATGGCCACTGGACTCTTTCCACTCACGCCCTTCACGAACGGAAGCAGGATAAAACTCTAGGTAAATGCCCAGAAAGGCAGATGGCAAGATTCAAAGGAGATTTAAAAAAAAAACAACAAAAAAAAGTGATATGAAACAGTGGCGTAGCTAGGTAGCCAAAGGCCCTGGTGCAAAATAAACCGGGGCCCTAACAGAACGGTTTAGGTTTTATAAAGTCAAAATATGCTGGGTGTGGCAAAATATTAACGTATTTTGAATTTTCAACCGACTTCAAAAAAGGAGGAGGTTCTCAATTCGTCTGTATGTTTTTATTTTTTATTTTTTTGTATCTTGTTACGCGATTGCTCCGCCATTTGTTGACCGATTTGCAAAATTCTTTTCATGTTTGAAAGGGTATACTCCAGAGGTGGTCCCATATAAATTTTATTCCTGAGGGATTGATAGTTTCCCCGTAAAACTCTAAACACCTTCCCTCCTAGCCATGTCACAAATAGAAATCGAATCGACAGCTTGACGCCCTGAGTCACACCGCGTTTCGAGTCAAACATTGAAGTCGGTTTTCTTTTTTAGTATAAAAACGTAATTATTCTTCGTCATTTTCTGGGCTGACTGTAGTAACTTAATTACATTTTTTCAAAAATCTAGAAATGCAGTTGTTTTATTTTCAAAATAATCATTCCTAAGAACAAAACCTTCCAGACTCTGGGGTTCTGACTCAAGAGTCCGAGGGTCCGCCTAGCCCTCCGGTAGCTACGCCACTGATATGAAAATCATAAGTGATATAAAAGTTATTCTTGATTTATAGATAAGGCTTACCGGAATTAACTCCTTAGGCTTAGCGCGAGACTTCCTTTTATACTTCTTGTGGTAGTCCAGCCTTGCTTTCCTCTGTTCCGGGGTTTCATTCTGTCTTGCCCAGGATTTCCTCGCTCTATCACGTTTCAGCCTCTCTTGACGCTCCTCGGGTGTCTCTGGAGGCTTCTTTTTACGTAGGGCTGCATCCTTCTTATTGGGCGATCGTTTTGGTGTAGTCTGAAAGAACAAAGATTTATATAAGATAAGTTTTTATTGTAAACTGTTGAATTTAACAAAGATGGTAGGTTTGTTAACAAATAAAATTCATGTTTTGCACACATTTTGCTATTTATCTCAGGAACACTTGTTTTGGTGGGTTTTTGTTTTGTCATGAAACCTACAAGTACTTTAGTTGTGTGTTGTCGCTGTAAATGACGTTGGGTATCTATAGCTCTGTACTTCTCACACGCAGAACAAATCACACTCGCTATCCCGCTTACAAAATGGCCGCTTCTGCACACTCTTAATTGAGACGACCTCTGTGGCGCAGTGGGTGAGAGCCCGCTTGGGACGCAGGAGGTTGCGGGTTCGATCCCCGCCGCGGGATAAATGTTTGTATGATCTGCAAATATTTATCTCGGGTCTGGGTGTTTCTATGTATAAGTAATAAGTATATAAAGTAGTATATCAGTTATCTGGTTCCCATAGTACAAGCTTTGCTTAGTTTGGGGCTAGATGATGCTGTGTGAAATGTCCAGCAAAAAAAAAAAAAAATCTCTATTTTTGTTTGGGGTGTTTTAGCCTGTATAATGATCATTTAAAATAAATATAGTTAACGTTAGTGACGGTGTTTGAAGAGGTTTGTCATGGCTATAGAAAATAAATTTATTGGAACGAAGTTCCTTTTAGGACGGTACCAAGTATGGGGGCTAGAAGAAAAAAATGTTCGATTTTATCATCACAATACATACATAGGTCCAAACATCACAGAGTGAAGTGCATACTCGAAACACAGACCATAGATTGTTAGTATGGAAGAGCGTTTCTTTATAGTAAATAATTTATTGAAACTACGTTCCAACCGAGTGTTCCACGACACTCACATACTTTTTTATTTAATATAAATGAGTGCCCAAAAAAATTAGTAATACACAGAGATAGGCTAGTTTATGATTTAAGTGGGGATTAATAGTACGCATTCTGATCTAAACTTCTGAAAAAAAAAAAAATGGATTGATCTATCAAAGATTTCTTTGGACTAAGACCCTATGAAGGACAAGGAAAACGACAGATGAAGGTTTAGCTAGAGATAGTAGTTAAGATAAATAGCTTTTGTATAGAAAAAAAGCTCACAGAGATGCAGTATTTCCTAAATAAATAGGTAAGTTTATGAATAGAGCTCACAGAGGTAAAATCCAAAGCTTGATCATCCCTCTCTTCAACTTGCACTGATACCATCATCTCCGGCACAATCTCTTCGTTCTCACTGTTTCTTGAATCACCATCTTCAAGTGGTTCCAATTTCACTGTTACTCCTGTGGACTCCTGCCACAGCTCACTCATTTTAGATGCCGATTTTTGAGTTTAGTCAACACTCACTCAATAAACTTATTGTTTTTTGGACTTTCTAGTCCAAACCAAAAGGATAAAAAATAAACTGTAAGGACATCGCCATGAATTTTATTATATTCTGCCTGCCGTGATTTTCTGACTGGACTGGATTCACGTACTTTTATTGAAAATTGAAAACAAAATTGGAAGGAAATTGATGAAATTGGAAATAGCAATAGAGTTAGAGACTACTATGACATTGTTGACAAGAAGAATCTACCATTTTCTACCATTACCATAGACTAGAAAACTGTGACTCTTGGGGTCAAGTTAGAAAGCTTCTTTAGGCTGCGTTCAATCTGTTAGCCAATCAGAGAATGAGCTTACTCTTATGGAGTCTGTTGAGTCAAATGTCAGTTGTCAATGTTATTAGTTTTTCAAACCTAACCTCAATGTCGATACAAATAATAACAAAACAAAAACAAATGAATTTGATGCGATTTCCATTAATTTAATAGTAAAATCTTGGCTGAAAGATGTCGCAAACAAAACTCTCCTTCTGCGTTTCAAGACTACTGCAAAACAAGTGTCCTATTGCTCCGAATTATTTACATAACTGCATCCACAATGTTCGTCACCAAAGTGCTTCTGCTCGTAAAACAAAGACCGCTACTTCTGTATACCGTACTATGAATATATTTGATAGAAAAGCCAAGGCTTTGCAGAGGGAACGTTCAGCACAGAGGCCGGACTACCACCTCGCGGAGTACATCAAAGAAGAGGTTGGATGGCGTACCGCAGATCGCTTATTCGATATAAAAAGGACTTTTAAAAATGTTGTTGAACTAGGTAAGCTTCAAATCCAATAGAATTTGTTTGTGGTGAGAGTGAATGAGCTGAAGAACATACGCCAAGATTGTAAACATGAATTTATGAATCTAAGATCTTTACTAATTTTTCCCCAGTACTTACAAAAATCAATCCATTCAATAATTACATATTATAAATATACTTATCATTACAGGAGCTTGCAGGGGCTATGTTTCCCGCCATTTTGTCCCAGACAGTGTAGAGAAGGTCACCCTGTGTGATACATCTCAGACGCACTTAGATAAAGCCTTGGTCGGTGAGGGTGTGCAGGTAGAAAAATTAATCATGGATGAGGAAAATATTGATGTTAGTATGCCACTTAGTTTTTATCATCATCATGGTTAAATAAAAATAAAATAAATAAATAACCATTTATTTCAGGCAACACAGAACATAATTAATTATACAATGATAAAATGCCATTGGCCCATATTTATAAACATTTATAAAATATAAGTAACCAAGTCATCGACGATCCGATGATGAACATGCGGTTAAAAACATAAGATAATCATCACATTTACCGCCTTGACAACAGTTTGACACTCTGCTATTCACTATCTATGCCTATTCAAAGTCTTACTCAAATCAGTCCACTGTATTAGGGTTGATTAAGTAATAATCCTCTTGGCCGATTCGGCTACGGAGACTTGGCTTTGTGTATTTTTTAAACTATCTATGGGCTTGGATGTTAGTCCGCATATGGCTAATATAACCTATTTCAGTACAATTTTATAATTTTTTAGGTCCAGTTACAAGGAGCGCATGTTAATATGCCATTTACAAAGTTATCCATACTAATATTATAAATGTGAAAGTAACTTTGTCTGTCTGTCTGTTTGTTACGCTTTCACGCCCAAACCGCTGAACAGATTAAGCTGAAATTTGGCATAGTTAATAGTTGTATCCCAGGGAAGGACATAGGCTACCTTTTATCCCGAAAAAATGAAAAAATCCCGAGGGACCGCGGGTCCTACCGCGGGAGCGCAGCGAGTAGTTTATATTGGCAGGCAGTCTATTTTTAAGATCGTTTGGCGTCTAGTTCCCGCCTCATTTCTTCTTCGAACTCGTTCACTTTGTCATGAACTAAGTAGTAACTTGATAAGTAAGGGTTGATTGAAACCCAAATACAAACATTCAGATTAATATGATTAGGATACTAGTGAAATCTAAGAAGTTGTAAAAGCTTTTTTTTTTCGTTTTTCAGTTCCCAGATAACAGTATAGATTTGGTAGTGTCATCGTTGGTTCTACATTGGGTGAACGACCTACCGGGACTGTTCGACAAAGTTATGAAGTGCTTGAAACCTGATGGAGTGAGTACCTAATATCAGTATTGGCTATCCCTTGTGCCGCCATCACACTTCGTTGTTCGTTATGTGCTATGAGCCTTGTTCGGGCGCATACGACGAAGTGTGGAGGGTTCATTCGTCTCTTCTTATTTAAGGATTTACTCCTTGTCGGTACAACTGATGAATTCCTCTCCATGTATCTCTTTCCAGGGCTGCTTCCTTGACCTCTTTATACGACATGACAGCTACCTTCTCCTTCACTTGGCTCATGTAGCTTATCCTCGGTCTTCCCCTTCCTCTTCTTCCTTCCACTTTCCCTTCTATAATGTTCTTAATGAAACTGTCATGTCGTATAAGATGGCCGAGCATCTTTCCCCTTCTGTTCTCGACAACATTCGTCATTCATCATTCGTCTATATTTGCTTTATTCGCACAAATGCCAATAAGCGCGAATAGCAAATATGCTTAACCATCCTCTTGTCGGTCTATGGTTATATACTGATTATATGTATTTTGACATTATTTTACACTATATTATGTAACTTTCATAGTTACACACGTTTACAATCCAGTTGAAAAATATGTTGACTGTCACTGACTAAAAACGTCGCCCTGCTTGACGCAAACTGAAAAAACATTCCAATTGAATGAATGAATGAAAATTCTTTATTGCACACCATTAATAAAATTAACACAGACAAAAACAAAAGAAAAACCAAATAAAAATGTACAATGGGCGGCCTTATCGCTAAGAAGCGATCTCTTCCAGGCAACCTTTGGATGGAAAGGAACATCAGTGAAAAGAAGATTGGTCGGGTGCATATGATGACAGATTATTGAATTTTTGACAGACTAACATAAACATGCTAGCTATTAAAAATAAATACAGATAGAATACGTATACCTACTCAATAAAAATAAATATACCTTCCTACATAAATAAATAATTTTAATATACATACATACATACAATACAATATATAGGTAATAAAACAATATTTAGATCAAAAATTGGATGATTCAACCAATTGGGACATTTTTGCTTAATTATTTTTATATCATAGCTTATAATAATGTTCCCAGGCATTTCTATCATGCGTGTACGGTGGAGATACACTATCCGAGCTTCGTGTGGCCCTACAACTCGCAGAAACTGAGAGAAGTGGCGGAGTGTCGCCTCACATCTCGCCTTTCACCAGTGTGAGGGATATCGGTGGACTGCTTACCGCGTGAGTGATATACCGACTTCAAGCTTTTAAAATATGTTATAATTTATAAGCGTCTAGTAGCGAGTCATTGTTGATTGGAAAGAGATATTTTAAAAGAAATCTTTATGTAGCTTCAAAACTATGAAATGTGTCTAGGTCAATTAGTCTAGTTTTATCAGGGCACAAATTTAATCAAAAATCTATCATTTTAAGTCACTAAAATGCCATATTAGATAGAATCACTTAAATCCACCAATCTTTCATTTTGAGTCACTTAATTCCTCAATTTGGAGTCACTAAAACTGGTAGGTTTCAGTGACTCATAATAATGCTGGACATTTTCACACAGCATCATCTAGCACTAAACCATGGGAACCAGATAACTGATATACTACTTATATACTTTTTGTTTGTAAATACATACATATTATACATAGAAACACCCAGACCCCGAGACAAATATCTGTAGGTCATACAAATATTTGTCCCGCGGCGGGGATCGAACCCGCAACCTTCTGCGTCACAGGCGGACCTTCGCCCGCTGCGCCACAGAGGTCAAAATGGTGGATTCTAGTGACTATAAGTGGTGGATTTAGTGACAAAAAAAAGGTAGATTTCAGTGACAAAAAATTAAGGTTTTAGTGACTCAAAATGGTGGATTTAAGTGACTTTTCTTTTTTTAATTTCAGTGCAGGCTACACCCTACAGACAGTGGATGTAGACACGGTGACAGTGTGGTACCCTGACGTGTGGCATGTCATGAGAGACACGCGAGCGTTGGGAGATGCTAACGCGGCTTACAACCGTCCTCTCAGACTCAATAAGGACGTTCAGTTTGCAGCCGCTGCGATATACGATGAGATGTATGGCAAGGTAAGTAAAGTGTTTTAAAGAGAATGATCGCGCCAACAAATTTCTTAGGTCCCGAGAGGTAGAGAACCAAATCTTCGATATGGATGAGCAGAATTAAATGTAAAACGGCAGTATCTCCCCGCCTCTACAAAAGTAGAGGGGAGATGAGCAAAGATAGGACATACAACGCTTACCAATGGGCAGCCAGCATCCAATCTTCTTCTACCTTCGCACAGCTTGTTTATTACCGGCGGGGGTAAGGTCAGCATTTGACCAACATTTTTTTATTTAATAAAAAAAAATTGTAGTTAGACAGTTTTGTTCTGGAAACTATTTGAAGAAAATTAAAAGGGTACACAGTCACCAATAATGATGATGACCCTCGCAGTTTGTAATTACGCGCCTCGTGCAAGAGGGTTACCAGTTGGTGACGTTAACTGTTCCTACCTTCTGTAAAACTTGATAAAAATACAGAGTTGACTAAAAATAAGTTTGTTTTTTTCCCAGGATTTCCCCGAGCACAATTCCCGAGGTGTGCCAGCTACATATCAGATTATTAACTTCCTGGGATGGAAACCGGACCCTTCACAGCCTAAGCCCATGGAGCGAGGAACGGGAGAAGTTTCATTGAAAGACCTCCATAAGATAGATGAGATTATACAGAAAAAAACCAAAGTGGAACTTACTGAGGAAGATATGAAATAGGCATCTATAAGATAATTTATTTTAATAAAGGTGTTACCAATTAAAACTAAAATAAATGTTACTTTATGTTATGTTAACCAGTGTTTGATAATTATCATCTTTCTGCTCGCGTAGATAGGCAGACTTTTTTGTAAGCTCAAAATTGATACAGCCGACGGCATCACACTTTCGCATGGATATTATTATGTCCTAATTAAATGCGGATTTGAAATTATACCTAAGTATTTTTACTTACCTACCTATTATAAATTTTAATATTAATTACAATAAATAAAAATACAAGTATTTGATGGGAATCGAACGCACTACCACTACACAAGAGTGTTCCTGCCTGTGCTATTGTAGTTTCTTCTGGGGGGCATTCCCGTAATCCTGTATTTACTCTGGCAGGATGTTTTATCAAATCATCAAATTCTTTTCTAACACAACATTAGGTACCTACAGTCAGCAACGAAAATTAACATTATTTTGATGTTTCACAAATCTAGATATGAAGATGAAATCTCAGGGTAATACCTAAGTTCCTGGCAAACAATTGGTGCTTTATTTTAAGAAATCAAACTGTTTATCGGCTTTCATTGCTGACTGTACATACCTAGGGTACCTACTAGAGTCTTATTTGATATCAGTAGGTACTATTTGAAACCCAAACACAGGGGCTTGGTTGCTTCTTGAAGTTAAGTGACGCATCATGATAATGATGCTTCTTTTGATTTGTGACGGCCTAGTTCTTCACAAAAATAGGCCACAAGGTCGTAAAACCCTGTGACCTTCGATGGGTATTGAACACATGTGTGATCGTGTCTGTGCTATTGTATTTTCTTCGGGGGAGCGTTCCCGTAAATCCTGTATTCAGGCAAAACGTCGTAACAGTCGAATTCTTCGTCAGATGAGCCGTAATATGACTCCGGTTCATGCTCTGGTTCAACTGAAATTAATTTTTAGATAGTCAGCAACGAAAGTCGATAACAGTTGGACTTTTTAAAATGGCTTTTGTTTTTGAAAACCATGAAAAAATAAACTTTTCTTGGGAAATTATTATGAACCAAGAATATTAGTAAAAATGTTGGTCATGATGTTACGGATTTCGCAAAGTTAATAGACTTTTGTTGCTTACTGTACTTATAATTAAAAAGTATATAAGTAGTAAGTATATCAATCATGTTGTAGTACCCAGAACAGAATACAAGCTCTGCTTACTTTGGGGCTAGATGATCCTGTGTGGAAAGTCCAGTAAGTATTATTTATTTATTTATAATATGGTTCGCATTGATTGAGTAATTTGTTAGTGTGAATCGGTTAAGTAGCCAGTTAGCGCGTTGTGTGTGTGTTGCGCGAGTGGGGAAAATCTGGAGACATTGTGTGTTTTTACATACATACATAAAATCACGCCTCTTTCCCGAAGGGGTAGGCAGAGACCACGGATCTCCACTTGCTACGATCCTGACACACAACGTTTGCCTCATTCACTCTCATAACATTCTTCGTACATACTCTTTTTTTTTTTACATGAGTGTTTTTAATGATTACTTATCAAATAGCCATCAGTCTTTCTATGTCTCGTACGATACTTACTGGGTTCTGGTTCTGGCAGAGGCACCGGTGCTTTTTTTGGCTTAGTGAATGGTACTGAAAACAAACGTTTTGTGTTAATACGAGTCACAAGTCAAAAGTCAAAAAACTACAGCTTTGGTGCCATATTAACAAAATACTAAGGCCGATGTGTTCTATCAGAATACAGCACTTTTATTTTGGACGGCACTTTTGGATTTTGGACCAAAATGGATGAGGAGATGTCCTTTAAATCACATTATTGTGCTGCTCAAAGGGACTAATTAAATTCAGTATGCCTACAGTTAGCCCAACGGATCTAGGCATTCGTGAAGTTAGCCGTTTGTCTGCGCAGAACACAATTTTGTATGAAAAAACGGTCACTGCGCAGACAAACAGCTAACTTCACGAATGCCTAGATCCGTTGGGCGAACTGTACCTAACCAATTATTATCCGCCGCCATTGCCAGTCAATAACTAGGATATAAGCCATTGACGGAGGCCTTAAGGCGGCCTAAAAACTCCGTCACCAGAGTTGGCTACTGACTCATACGAACCATCGCAAATATCAACTCACCTGAACCCGGTTTCGGCTGATCATTCCTGACCGGCATTCTGAACCCAGAACCCGGCATTCTGGGATTCTCTTCCACTGATGGCTGAGGAAACCTCTCTGGCAATCTGAATGGCATTCTAGGTGTATCTTGTTGCCGGAATGCGTTAGGCATTCTTGAATGGTCTTGCATATAATTTGAGGTGTCTTGAGGTCGGAATGCGTTGTTATTAATTCTTGGATGGTCCTGCATTTCTGGCATTCTTGGGGAGTCTTGAGGTCGGAATGCGTTGTTATTAATTCTTGGATGGTCTTGCATATTTGAGGTGTCTTGAGGTCGGAATGCGTTCGTTCTTGGATGGTCTTGCATATTTGGGGAGTCTTGAGGTCGGAATGCGTTCATTCTTGAATGGTCTTGCATTTCTGGTCTGGATGTATCTTGTGGCGTTCTAAAGGCACGCGTTCTTGGGTTGTCTGGCGGTGGTGGCATTCTGTAGTCTTCTGATGCAGGTTCAAAAGGTCTAGGTTTTACTGTAAAAAAAAAGTAAGAATAAATAAATAATGCTGGACATTTCACACAGCATTATCTAGCCCCAAAGTAAACAGAGCTTGCGTTATGGGTACTAGATGACTGATATACTTTTTGTTTGTAAATACATAGTTAGAATGGAAAAACGTTTTATTTTCGCAACCACTATTATTTATTTTATCAATACATCTGAGATGTCTACCGTGGCTTGGGGACAGTCGCGGTCGGTTTGATCGAGAACTGTTTGAGTCGTGGGTATTTTTTTAGAAACATACCTGGCTTTAAGTTTGCCGATGTAATCATAGATGGCAGCATTGGCATGGGTCCCATAACAGCGGCTCCCCCAACTGGAGGTCTACCAGTTCCTGGTATTGGTCCTGAAATAGAATAGAATAAAGTTTTATTTTCTCCACACCATATACAACAGTTACAATAGGTACTTAATTTACATAATTTTATGTGGGTGAAAATACGGCTACTACTCAGCATTTGCTCCAACAGCTCGAGTGTTCTGTTGGAGCGCTGGTTTTCAGTGGCGCCATACCCGTTGTGGAGCAGCACTTGCTGCGACACGCGTCTTATCGTTTAAATAACTTATTAGATAATAAACAATTTAAGAAGACATCAAGGAATCAAGACACTTGCAATACTTTTAAATTATTATTAGCTACACTTTAAATACGGAAGCAAAGTCAAATTCAATCAACCCTTCTAATTATAGTAGGTATAGCTCTTAAACCCTCTATTACCTTGGACTTAACAAACATACGCAAGTTCGTAGCTTTGTAATAGCCCAAATAGAATACTTAATATTAAAATAACTAGCTGTGCCCACGGTTTTGTTCGCGTGGGTATTCGTTTTCTCGGTTTTTCCCGCGTAAATCCCGATCTCGTGGAAATTCCGGGATGAAAAAATTCCCTCGGAAATTCCGGGCTATATTTTATCACGGATTTACCAAGGGTTTGGGATTTACGCGGGAAAATCGGGAAAACTAATGTAGGTACCGCCAATCTCTGGAACGGCTGAACCGATTATAATGGGACTTTCACTGCAAGAGAGAGGAGGTTGTCGGGCAACAAGGCTACTTTGAACCTTGGAATTCTCACGGGATCGGGAATTACGCGGGAGAAACTGGGAAAACGAATGAGTACCGCCCACACGAACGACGTCGTGGGTACATTGTGCCGACCCCACATAATGTGGGTCAAGGGTATGAATACTGTACCTGGTCCAGCTTGCATGCGGCTAGGGCCAGGCAAAGGCACAGCTGGCTTCCTGCCCACTTTGGGAGAGGCGGGCACCCTTGGATCTTGAGGCAATGGCTGACTTTCACCGAAAAGCGTTTTTTTCTGCTTCTCCAGAAGGGGTGATTGTTCTACAGTTTTGGTTTTGACTGGAATCAAAAAGTTTTTATTTAAAATAAGGTGATTGTGAGTACCTACCTAACAGTCCTTTTCACATAAGAAAGGTTTTTTTTACAAGGCTCTTATGTTAATTTCTGAAATTATTTAAAAGGAAATAGGTAGACAAAATTCTTTTTTTTTTTATTTGTATCTTTTCTTTTAGTATTATCACCAGATTTCATTTATTTATAGGCACTACAGCGTCCCGTTGAGTGTAGGCATAGGTGCCTCTCGACGCTGTATAAATAATCTAGTATAGATGTAATGGCTCGAGTTTTTTTTTTCATTTATTTCAAAATTTTAGTGTTTAGGAAAATAGTTAGGTATTTATATACATAAGTAAGTATCTAAGTATAAACTAGGTAGAGCCGTGTTGGCCGAATGGCCACCTCGAATTTCAATTCGTAGGTTTGAATCCCGGCCGCGCATCAATGGATTTTGCGTTTTGTAAAATTTATAGGTATACGCTCTCTGTACGCTGAAGAAAAATCCCCTTCGACAATCCCCTGCCTCCACTCGGATGATATGCTCAGGGGATTTTTAGACAAAACGGTCTACAAATCCCCTGAATCTTTATTTTTATTATCTTTCTGTCATACTGGCGGAGGTTAAACACTTCAAAGGATCTTGAGTGTTTGATCTGAGAATGTCTACATTGTCTACCGTGCCTTGGAGACACAGTCGTGATCCTGTTATACTCACACCATCCAGACTTGGTTGGTTCTGGAGCGTCTCCTGGTGCCATAACTGTAACATAAGTGTTAGTAAAAAAAATTTAATTTCTAGCTAAGTAGGTAGCTATCTTATCTTATAACTAAGAACTTAACTTAGGCCTTAACATCTACAGGGTGTAAAAAGACTGCTACCGAAAACTGAGAGGTTTCAATCAGACCATGATTTTGAACATATTTAGCGAAAAAAAAAAAACGCAAAAAAATGTTTGACTTAGCTACGTCATTTTATTTTATTTTCTAGTTATTTACTACTAGTACAACATAATAAGACCATACCTACCTAATCATTTCATTTATAAAAGAAAAAAACAATTTAAACTCAAAATCCAGAAATCTACGTATAAAAACGCGCCCAGTACATACGCTCGACCAGCTGTGCGAGGTCGGTTTTCTCCGGATATAATGATTAATTCGGAAAATCCTTTTGTATTTGGTTGTGTGTTGGGATGCTGTTCCTTTCGGTTTCGGTAGACGTCTTTTTACACCCTGTATACACCGCTATTTTATGACGGACCAAAAAAAATTTAAGGACGGTTGCAGTAGATGCAAAAAATGATAATGGCACGGTCAGATTTTATTTTATTTAACTATCACAAAGTTATCGAGCATTGTAGTCAACCAAAACCGAACAAAATTTTTTGAAAACTGTACAAATAAGTACTACAGACAACAGTCTCGTACGGACTCTCATTCAAACTATGCTCTCGTACATCCCCAGTCAGTAAAACCCCAGGTAGCTATCATAAATCCATGTTTGACTCGTCTCGTCTCCTTTTTAGGTTATATTTTTACTCTCTTTTTTTTTGAGATTTAACTACATAAATGTGATCAGTAACAGACTCCGAGACCATGTTTAATTTTATTTTTGGGTAATTCAAAAATTGGGGAAGATTTATACATCTTCAGGAGGCAATCCATGCCTACACTTAACGAGACGCTGTAGTGTCTGGGACATTGTTTGAGATGGAATAGTCTTGTCCAGCACCTAAACCATCCTCTCAGCTTAATCAGCCGCCCACAGGAGAGACGACGTCAATATGTCCCAGGCACTACACTACAGCGTCCGAGTGCATAGATTGCCTCCTGACGCTGTATAAATCATCTAATATAGATGTAAAGGCCTAAGTTTTAATGTTGATAGGCATGATCTACGCACTTCGAATGATTATTCTTAGTATGTATAGATGTAACCAAAAGGTCAAAGTGCTCCTTCACCTGTCTTCCAAAATAAATTGGCACCTACCTGCTAATATAGTTTTTTTGTAGCTTTGTAAAGGCCTTAGTAAATTATTTAATTAGCTTCGATACCTATTACGTAATTTAAAGTAGGGACAAGATAATAGGTCACTTTTGACATTTCATCAAAATTCAACAACGTGACCTTGTAACGGCGGGCATAAAATAAGAACTGCACAATTGCTTAACTTTTTTCAATTACGTTTACATATTTAATGTAATAATGACCGATACGAGTAATTTTACGATTTGCTTTCACTAATAAACCATTCTAAACATAATAAACAATTTCTGATCTAAAGAACTGAACGTCGTTACAATGTTGCGTCAGTCAACCCTTTTTCTTTTTAAACACTAGGGATGTTACTCTAAAAATCGAAAGCTGATAGGATTGTAAGTTGAATCAAATGCAATGATTACTTGTGAAGAAAAATCACCATAAATTTATAACCACGTTGTGATTATAGTAAAACCTAATTATACATATTTATTATTCTTTTAACTAACTATAAAAATACAAAAAAATAACTAAATAGAAAGGTCATTGATGTTGGGTGCAATTTAGGTGGATGTTGCTGGCAACACCAGTGCCTGTCGATGACGCATGTCATGTCGCCATAACATGATGATGACGCAGTCTTTTGTTGTTGTGCGAAGTGACTGTGCGTTTTTGGTGTGCTCTCTGTTATTTTCTTCTGATCCGGCTTTTTCATTGAACTGATCTTACTGACTACGTTTACCTGGCTATAAATTGGACTCCGATTGCTTAACGATTATTAAACAAGAAAAACATTACAGTCTTACTATGTCGAAACGGGGGAAAACTCTAAACAGTCAATCTCGCGAACTAGTGCTGAAATTGTACAATTATTTTGGACGTGAATCAGTTAACGATGGGCCTCTTTTACCATTGAAACCACCGAGAGAACGCGTTGCCGAAGCATTGGGAATAGGGAAGAAGACAGTAACTCAAATTCTGAAAGAGAAATACGGACCATCAGGCTCAGAAGATAATACTTTACGTACACCGAAAAAACGAAAGAGGGACAAGAAAATTGTTGACGTTGATAATTTTGATGCTACTGCAATTCGCAACCACATTTATGGATATTACTCGAGAAAAGAATATCCTACACGGGAAAAGCTATTGAGTTCGTTAAAAGGCGCAGGTTTATTTTTTGGAGGCAAATCGTCTCTAGCAAAGGTTTTGAAATCGATTTAAAAAATCCGACAAGCTGAAAATCCTGCTAGAACGCTACGATATTATTTTGAAGAGAATAACATTCTTACGTGAGGTAAATAAAATTACGGATTGGGACAATGTCGTGTTTATTGACGAAACATGGTTGAATGCGAACCATACGGTTGCGCGGACGTGGACCGATGATACAGCGGCCTCCACCTCAAAAGTTCCATCGGGAAAAGGAGCCCGACTTATTATATGTCACGCGGGATCAGCTTCTCAAGGTTTTATTCCAGACTGCCTCCTCGCATTCGCCTCTAAAACTACAACAGATTACCATGAGGAAATGAACTTTGATGTTTTTAAAGAGTGGTTTGAGAAGCTGCTAGTCAGCTTAGAAAACCCATCGAAAATTATAATGGACAATGCTCCGTATCATTCTGTACAAGTTGATAAACTACCAACTCAAGCAAATAAAAAGCAAGAAATTGTCTCGTGGCTGGTAAGAAATGATGTGGAGGCAAGTCCAACTTTATTAAAAGTTGAGTTGTTAAATCTGGTAAAAGCAACTAAGCCGTCCAAGCTCCGCTATGTAATCGATGAACTAGCCCTAGAGCATGGACACGAAGTTATTCGATTGCCTCCCTACCATTGCCAGTATAACGCCATCGAGCTTATTTGGGCACAAATAAAGGGTCATGCAGCGCGGAACAATACTGAACCACCCTTCAGTACTGCTAAAATGATGACTCTGCTACAAACTGCATGTGCAGAAGTCACTACAGAAGACTGGCGAAAAGTCGTGGAGAAGACAAAGAAAATAATTTTACAAGATTTTGAACGAGATGTGAGAATAGACAATATTATTGAAAATGAATTAAAAATATCTCTGAGTGCTGACAGCAGTGATGAAGATAGCAGTTCCGATAGTTCAAGTGAATAAAAGCAATTTTTTTGTTAAATTACGTAGGTACTTGTCTTATTTTGCTCCTTTAATTTATTTATTATTATTTATTATTTATTTTAGCCTGTATTGTCCCACTGCAGGGCAAAGGCCTCCCTCCCTAATAACAAAACTAACTCCTTTAATTTATGAAAGAAAAAATAATAATGGGACAGGGATTCGCATGATCATTTTTAAAATTCACATATGTTTCAAGTCTGTATCGATTCATTCGATTCATTCATTTAATCGATGTTTTTAAGCAGGTCACCTCACTATGAATATAAAACTGACATCTGTCAAAAGTGACCTATTATCTTGTCCCTACGTAGTACTTATATTTTATTTTCAGACAGTACTAATCTCCTGTGCAATGTGCTAAATTGTTCAATGATATTAAAAAATAAGTATAAGTAGATATGTTACTAGCGCGCGGAAAGTGAAGACTTGAAAACGTCTTAGGGTGGTCGCACAGTCCAGCCGAGCCGAACGCGCCGAACTGTGGACAGTTCAATAGACTGAGAACAGACTGTACATTCCTAAATATAATTTAAAACTAACACAACGTCAAGCCTATTACATGTGCATTATGGTTTATAAATACTACCTACTGATCTTAAAGAATTAAATGGCCATTTGTTCAGTAATAAATAAAAAAATGGCTTATCGACAAATGTTTTTACTCCGTAAATGAATACTTAAATGGTTAGGGAGATCAATTATTATAAATTTTTTACTTATTATCATTTATCTTGACATTTAAAATTTGCATGCCAAATATTTTGGTAGGACACAGAATGGACAAATATAATTTTAAGATCTTATTGTACCACATGTGTTCGTGCAAATAAATTTCAAATTCAATTATTTCCCCATTCGCCAAGCGAAAGGGAATAAATGATTAAAAAATAATTCTTCTGTTGCATTTTTTTTCTTCTGCATTGGCCGTACCTTACTAGGTACGGCCAATCTGGAAGTTTGTGAGTAGGTCTACTGACCTACTCACAAACTTCCAGATTTAAACGCCATTTAGGCATTTACATGATACCATTCTTACTTTCTTAGGCTCAGTCCACATTGAATTGGCAGCGACGCGACGATAATTTTTAATAACAAGACATTATAACCTTAACCTGATGGAAAGACGATCTGGTAAAGGTTGCTGGGAGCCGTTGCGTGCAGGCTGCACAAGATCGATCGCTGTGGAAATCGATGGGGAGGCCTATGTTCAGCAGTGGACACTAGATGGCTAACATAATGATGATGATGATACCTTAGGAACAATGCTGTAAGATATTGAAACGCTCGCGCCGCGGCGCCCGCTCGCAACCGACCGAGACTGCTCGCGAGGCTGCTCGACATTATATCTTATAACATTGTTCTTAAGGTTTATAATGTCTTGTTATTAAAACTGATCGTCGCCTCCCCCGTGCGCAGTATGCGCCGGGCGTCGCCGCGCGGGCTTGTGCGTGCGATTGTCGCTTATCTTAATAATTAGCAGCGTAGGGTAGTCCCATTGTTCCTGCTGTTTGCTAGCTTCTAAATTAAACTAAGTGATACTTTAGCGATTCTTCTTGTTACTAAACGAATCAATAGTAGCCAATTATTTATTATAACTACGGCTCATAGCCATCTGTCTATAACAATGTAAGTATTGTTTTTAAATGTAATGCTCAACTAAAGCTTGCATATTTTTTAAAAACTTTCATGCATAAGAGTTATTCCTGACATAATGTATTTATTGTTACCAATCCAATTATTATTCTAAAAGTTTTGAGAAGCACCTAACCTAAGCTTAATAAACAGTCTAAAAGTTCATTGTTGTTCATTCTAGTATAAATCCACACTGGACATGTACTAGTTCATAAGCTATTTACACCAATAAAGAAACTTTGAAATTGAAATTGATTGATCGTCGCCTCGCTGCCAATTCAATGTGCATTGTGCATTGAGCCTTAAACTCATCGGAGCAAGAGCTAATATTCTGCGCGAGGCAAGAATGGTATGCCAGAATGGTATTAAATGGTGTTTTATATAAAAAGTACGTGTGTGTCGTGGAACACTCGGTTGGAACGAAGCAAAGAGTACTTTTGTATATTGGAATATAATAAATTAATTGAGAAATGAAAAGTCTTATCAAAATTTTCGATTCCTATACCTAGTGTAGGGACCTAGTGTAGTTTAACACTATCAAAAAAATATAAATTAATGAATTAATTGTCAATTAGGTACTGTGTCGCGGCTGCGCATTTCGCACTGTGACGATTTGACATATACATGTGTCGCGACGGTAAAATGGAACAAAAATATTTTTCCAGCCTCTTGTCTTTTTTTTTTCGATACCGTCCCAAAAGGAACTTCGTTGCAATAAAACATACCTTCGTAAATTTCATCAGGAGTCGGCATTGGTGGTCGGTTCCGTATTCGTTCCAAGGACTTGATCCTATCAACTGTATCTATGTAAACAAAGTTATCTTGCATTATTTATTATTACTTAGATAAAAAAAGTATGTGAGTATCGTGGTACCTCTGTGGAATACGGTTGGAACGAAGTTTCAACTTTGACATTTGGCATTTGTCAAATAAATTATTGACAAACACGCTCTTCCGTATGTTTTGAGACTGCGCACTTCGCACTGTGACGTTTTGACCTATGTATGTGTCGTGACGGTAAAATCGAACGCTTTTTTCTTCTCTCTCTCTTATCCTCGATACCGTCCAAAAAAGAACTTCGTTCCAAAAATATTATACAGGTGTAACATTTAGAACAGTCAGTATGGGAAAGTCTAAAACTATAAAACATACGAAGATCTGTTTCATTCACTGATCACTCATTTTTTTTAAACTATACTAGCTCGGGAATCGAACCCGACGTTTTGAAAAATACTGTGCCACAGAGGTCGTCATCAAAATAAATCAAAAGAACAAAATATAACAAATTATTCTCGTAGCATGATGCGCGTTGATGTCTTTTGTAGGTATTTCTATTGTTGCACATACACGTTGTTTCTGTGTGCGTAAGCTCGGGCATACTACATGGACGAATGAGCGCTCAGTATCGCTTACGCACACTAACAAGTCTACATACACAATGAAGACCAACCCGTCTTTGTGATATAGAACAACTGTACATAGAAAAGACATCAACGCGTGTCAACAAAAAATAATTTCCAAAAAAATTCAGTCGTCTTCGAGTAATCGGGGAACTTATACAGTGTCTTTCATTTTAAACTACACAAACTGGCAGGGCCTCATTTTTGAGTTATAACAAGACGTTTGACCGTATTAATTTAATTCCTAAGCCCATTTAAGTTTTCACTTCAAAATTTATCATTTATTGATTTTTTAGAATTGTTGCATAATGATTTTCAAGGAGAACAGACGTCCCACCAGCTACATCACGAATGGGCTAAGTTATACAATAAGCAACAATCAATTGAAAGGATAGTCTTTATCGATTTTCTCTGGATTTTTATAACAAAACAAAAAAAAAATCATTACATAAATATTTTTCAATTTATTTCTTGAACCCAATTCCTGAATTAAGTTAGTATAAAATGAAAGATTCCGTACAAAGGACTAAGTAGGTAGGTACCTATAACAGTACAAACTGTACATACATAACCTATGTAACTTTGGTAAGTTACATAATATGAGAAGGGATTTTATTTTAAATTTTTCGTCACTATACATCATAAAAATATTAAAAATCTGTTTAAGTTTGTGTTAATGAATAACGTGTCTTTCTATACGATACCCCACATGACACAGTTAACTCACTCCAAAATCTCGACCCCCATTCCTTGCATTAGGCCATGTTTTTTTGTGATTTAACTAAAAATATACGGTTTTCAGATTTTTCCCTGTACTTGTAGTCTAGACGATACTACTTGCCATTCTAGGTCAACGGGAAGTACCCTATGAATTTTGATTTCCATGAGTGTCGAAATAAATAAATAAATAATGCTGGACATTTTCACACAGCATCATCTAGCCCCAAACTAAGCAAAGCTTGTAATATGGGAACCAGATAACTGATATACTACTTATATACTTTTTGTTTGTAAATACATACATATTATACATAGATACACCCAGACCCGAGACAAATATCTGTAGGTCATACAAACATTTGTCCCGCGGCGGGGATCGAACCCGCAACCTTCTGCGTCGCAGGCGGACCTTCGCCCACTGCGCCACAGAGGTCGTCGAAATATACGCCCACTGCGCCACAGAGGTCGTCGAAATATACGTTTTTTTGCGGCATAAACATAGATTTGAGGAGTATGTGGTTTTAATTTCAAGTCGATACCTCCACGCGTTCCCAAGATAAAGGGTCTTGACAGACAGACAGACAGACGGATAACAAAGTGATCCTATAAGGGTTCCGTTTATTTCTTTTGAGGTACGGAACCCTAAAAAAGATTCCGACGAAGTGAGAACCTCCTCATTTTGAAGACTTACTGAATTTCCCCTGATTCTGTTGGTTCTTCGGCATCCGAGGTGACGTCTTCGTCGTGCGCTCACCAGGACTTACGGCTAAGTTGTTGTGTGAAAATGATCGAGATATGCGTCCTGGCATAGGGGTCACTGAAATATTAAGTTTTTTTTGTTCAATCTCACAAATAATAGTACATTATGGTACTAGTGTGTTACATTGGTGATTACCGCCGAGGTGTTTTTAAGAGCCAAGCCGTTAGGCGAAGCTCTTAACAGAACCGAGGACGGTAATCATCAATACACACGTGTATCATACGACGTTTTTCAACACACTTGTGAATAAAATAACAATAAAAACTCATTTTCAACAGTGAAAACGAGTTGTGAAAAATGTTTCGCTATTGCGGGAAAAATTAATCAGTTTTCCTATGCGCGCGCATTGCGATCGGCCACAGACTATATTTCCGCGCCGCGCATAGGGTTTGCGGCCTATTCTGCCACGGACAAAATGGGGAATTTAAAGTTTTCTTTTATTATAGAGAAAACAAATATAACTTATTTGAGTGAAAGTTTTATTTATTAAACACGTACGAGTTAAAATTATCTATTTAAATTAGAAGTTGCATGAAATGAGCAAGCAATAGGAACATTAATTTATTTGTTCTATTGAACACGATCTTTTTTCTGAATAAAAACTTTTTAATGAACAAAGCAACTCAACCAATAAAATTAAAAAAAAATTCTATTACTCACTAGTGAGTTATAGTAATGAAAAAGTCACAGTTTGATTATGGGTGTCATTATGTGCCTAATTGCGGTGACCATAGAGCCACTTTATGAGCAAGTGTGTTGCAATAGTACATTATGGTACTAGTGTGTAATATTGGTGATTACCGCCGAGGCAAATAATTAAGACCCGAGCCATCGGCGAGGGTCTTAATATAGCCGAGGAAGGTAATCATCAATACACACGTGTATCATACGACGTTTTTCAACACACTTGTGAATAAAATAACAATAAAAACTAATTTCAAACAGTGAAAACGAGTTGTGAAAAATGTTTAGCTATTGCGGGAAAAATGAATCAGTTTTCCTATGCGCGCGCATTGCGATCGGCCACAGACTATATTTCCGCGCCGCGCACAGGGTTTGCGCCTATTCTGCCACGTACAAAATGGGGAATTTAAAGTTTTCTTTTATTACAGAGAAAACAAAAGTTATATTTGAGTGAAAGTTTTATTTATTAAACACGTACGACTTAAAATTATCTATTTAAATAAGAAGTTGCATAAAATGAGCAAGCAATAGGAACATTAATTTATTTGTTCTGTTGAACACGATCTTTTTTCTGAATAAAAACTTTTTTAAGAACAAAGCAACTCAATCAATAAAATTTAAAAAAAAATCTATTACTCACTAGTGAGTTATAGTAATGAAAAAGTCACAGTTTGATTATGGGTGTCATTACTAATTGCGGTGACCATAAAGCCACTTTATGAGCAAGTGTGTTGAAAATTTATTTACATAGAAAACACCTCGATCCGACATCATCCATCCGACAAATATCTGTAGGTCATACAAACATTTGTCCCGCGGCGGGGATCGAACCCGCAACCTTCGCCTACTGCGCCACAGAGGTCGTCAAATACACATGCATCTTGTTTCTGTGTGCGTTGGAACGCTCCATGGACGAATGAACGCTGTATCGCTTACCTACGCTTTTACGCGACGCAATTACTCTGCATGTGGTTCGATGAAATGAAATGATTTATCGATGATTTCTATACTAAACCCACACAAATAAGAGGATAATAACATAAAAAAGGACATGTACAAAGGCGAGTTTAACCCTACAAAGAGTTTTCTTTCAGCAAACCTTTGAGGCTAGAGAGATGTGCAAAATAGATAGTGGGTACATGTACAAAGGGAATGAAAGAAACAAATATTATTATTTAAACATACGTAAAAATATAATAAACATACATAGACATAAAAAACATAACATAAAAAAATATATATACATAATATATATACTAACTAAGTTATAGCATGGAATTGAATATAACATACAAAGATACATAAACAACAATAAATATTTAAAGCGATAGAAAGTGCTCCTTCAACTTATTCCTAAAATAGTGACAGATGTGCTTTCCCGGATGACTTGAGGAATGGAGTTTCCCATAGGGGTAGGCAGAGATCAAATATTCCACTCGGTACGATAGGTACCTACATTCCTTATAAGGCGATATCTGCCATAAAAAAAAATCATGATCCTATATTCTTCTTTTTCTTATCGTGTAACTAGTAGCACTAGTGTGGTGAAAAGATTATAAGTGCGCCTCAAAGAGGCTCTTTTCGTGCATTATATTATATTCCTATCTATATTAAGTACCTATGGATTAATCTACTTATCCTTAGGCAGTATTATTAACTCCCGAATTATTAATGTACCTACTTACTACTATTTTTACCTGGTAAGGTTTCAATGGGTGGGGGAATAGGCGCTCCACCTGGAAATAGATTTCTTAATAATTACGTTTTTATACTAAAAAGAAAACCGACTTCAATGTTTGACTCGAAACGCGTAGTGACTCAGGGCGTCAAGCTGTCGATTCGATTTTTATTTGTGATATGGAGGGAAGGTGTTTAGAGTTTTACGGGGAAACTATCAATCCCTCAGGAATAAAATTTATATGGGACCACCTCTGGAGTATACCCTTTCAAACATAAAAAGAAATTTGCAAATCGGTCAACAAATGGCGGAACAATCGCGTAACAAGATAAAAAAAAAAAAAAAACATACAGACGACTTGAGAACCTCCTCCTTTTTTGAAGTCGGTTGAAAAGGTACCAGAATGTTTTTTTTCCCACCAATATTACCTACACCTATTCTATTAGGGGTGAAAGTCAAATTAAGCTAGCAAGCAGTACCTAAATAAAATTTGAATTTATCATGCAGATAGTTTTACAGAGCTAGATAATTATCATCTAAGTTAATATTAATAAATAATGCTGGACTTTTCACACAGCATCATCTAGCCCCAAAGTAAGCAGAGCTTGTGTTATGGGTACTAGAATGACAGATAAACTACTTATATACTTTTTGTTTGTAAATACATACATATTATACATAGAAACTGGTTCTTATAGTACAAGCTTTGCTTAGTTTGGGGCTAGATGATGCTGTGTGTAAATGTCCTGCATACTTGGCCTGGCCTAGTGCGAAGATCACCTAACATGACAAATCAAATTATTAAATTTAAATGTACTAAAATATGTACTTATTTTATTATAATTAACGACTTAATGTACTTATGTATGTTTTTTTTTTATGATGAATGGGTCGGCTCTTGACCTCAGACTTACACAGGCAAGAGTGAGGTCTACAATGGAGCGAGCTTACCCAGAAGGTGCCTATTAACTCTCTTCTTAAAAACAATAGGGTCGTAGCTCAGCGGAAATACAGACGCTGGAAGCTGATTTCAAATTTTTGCGGTATGTATTTTAAATGTACTTATTTTGTTATTTTTACCTTTAACTGTATCCAAAGTTTCATATATAACACTTTCTCTGACTTCGCCGTTGCTAGTGATCTTCTTTACGTAGCGAACATCTGTTAAATAAGATATTTTTTAAACAAATGATTTAAAATTGTCTTAAAAACTCAAATTAAAAAAAAAACCCTTAGAGAGAGTGGTAGGAGATTTTAAAAGAGAGAGACGGTTGAATGAAATGGACATTTTCCCAGTAGTTAAAAAAAGTTTTTTGGCTCACCTGGACTATCATCGGTGCTTTTATTTGGAGTCAAATTCTTATTAATTTCTGCTTCTTTAGCTGAAAAATATAAAAAAATCGAGAGTCTTAAAAATGCACATACTAGTTTTATACAGGGTGTAAAAAGACGTCTACCGAAGCAGAAAGGGGTAGGTACAGCATCCCAACACACAACCAAATCCAAAAGGATTTTCCGAAAAAAATATTATATCCGGAGAAAACAGCGTTTGAAGATTAGTGTTTGCGTATGTACTGGGCGCGTTTTATACGTAGATTGCTGGATTTTGAGTTTTAATAGTTTTTTTCTTTTATAAATGCAATTATTAGGTAGGTATGGTCTTATTATGTTGTAGGTACTAGTAGTAAATAACAAGAAAATAAAATAAAATGACGTAGTAAAAGTAAAAAGTTTTTTTTGCGTTTTTTTTTTCGCTAAATATGTTTAAAATCATGGTCTGATTAAAACCCCCTCAGTTTTCGGTAGCAGTCTTTTTACACCCTGTATAGTAAGAAATTAAACACTCGTGAGTATTATACTCAAATAAATATTGGAGGAGTTTCAACTTTTTTTAGATAAATGTGCAAAATATTAAATGCCATAAATATGAGAACAAAGCAACTAGTGTATTAGCCCTCTTATGCACTAGCGGTTGAACCGCGGGGCGGCTAGCCGCATGGCTAAACTTTTAGTACAATTTTGTGGCGGTTAAGTGCGTGCAATCACAAGCGGTTGCATTTTAAAACTGGAAAAGCGGCCCCCCACGCGGCAACCGCCCCGCGGTTGAACCGCCAGTGCGTAAAAGGGCTTAGGGCTAGTTTCACCAAACTCTAATCTAACAGAGCGTTAGTTAATTTGAGATCAAATTTAGTAAGACAACAATCGTCCATAAAAAAAAAAATTAAGTATTTAACAGACCGTTACGATTGCTTTGTGCTCCATCATGCTCTAACAAAGGAATATCTTCATTAACAAGCCGCTAAATCTATCGCTGGTCGGCGGCCCGTTAGCTAACTAGCAGTTGACATCGTAGAAAATTAAAAATATGTCACAACAACAAAAATCCGAGAGCGACAGAGAGCTGTTTGTCTGCGCAGAACACAATTTTGTATGAAAAAGCGTTCACTGCGCTGACAAACGGCTAACGGCCGATTTATTAACAAGCTATTAAACTTGACTTTGGTGAAACTAGCCCTACTAGGTCTTGTACTGTCTGGCTAGAACATAATTGGACTACATTTGATATTTGCCTAGAGCTTAGGTACAGTCAGCATCAGTTGTTCTTTCATCAATAAGTTGACTAACAGTTTGTTTTTTTAAAGCGCCATTTCTTTTCTAAGAAAAAATAAACTTAGCTTGGGAAATTATTATGGACTGAGAGTTTTATCAAATCATCAACTATTTGTCAAAAATTTTCAAATGTTAATCAACTGTTGATGCTGACTGTACTACTACATATTAATAGGTCGAACACTCAAATCTCTTCAAATGTCAAAAATACCTACAATCCATTCTGCCTACTACATATAATTATAAATTAATTTCCTTCATTCAGAGCTCGTATAAAGATACATACACGGTCGGTTTTTCAATCACACGTCTATTTAAGGCAATTTCTAAATTTTTCCTCTTCATATTTAGTTTAAACGTATTATATTGTCTTTGGTTTAAATAACTATTGTCTCGTTAATCACTGGTCAAGTGGTAGCCGTCCCGCCTTCTGATCCAAAGGTCGTGGGTTCAAATCCAGCCCTGCATCAATGAGTTTTTCTGTTCAAAGATTTCGCGAGTAGAGGCAATTTTGCAAATAATCTGTGGTAGAAGCTTTACCTTTTGATTTGAAGTGGACGATGCAAATTGTTTGTCCAATAATGATGGCCAGTATGACAAGCACACCAGCCGCTATCGCCACGTACAGCCAAACACCTGAAATACCACCATTTGTCTACATTATTTAAAAAAATAAAATAAAATATTATAATACTTATAACGCTTGACTTTATACTTAGTATGGTTTAGGTGCTGGGCAAGCCTATTCCATCTCAAACAATGTCCCAGGCACTAAAGCGTCCCGTTAAGTGTAGGTATAGGTTGCCTCCTGACGCTGTATAAATCATCTAATAATTCTAATATACAGGGTGTAAAAAGACGTCTACCGAAGCCGAAAGGGGTAGGTGCAGCATCCCAAAACATAGCCAAATCCAAAAGGATTTTCCAAAAAAATCATTATATCCGGAGAAAACCGACCTCGCACAGCTGGTCGACCGTATGTACTGGGCGCGTTTTTATACGTAGATTGCTGGATTTTGAGTTTAATTGTTTTTTTCTTTTATAAATGAAATGATTAGGTAGGTATGGTCTTATTATGTTGTACTAGAAGCAAAAAACTAGAAAATAAAATAAAATGACGTAGCTAAGTCAAAAATTTTTTTTGCTTTTTTTTTCGATAAATATGTTCAGAATCATGGTCTGATTGCAATCCCTCAGTTTTCGGTAGCAGTCTTTTTACAGCCTGTAGATGTAAAGGCCTAAGTTTTTTTTATACTTAGTATTTTTCATCTTATATAGGTGCTGACACTTTCACTGTTTCGTTTCACGCACCTTTTGAGCTAAGCGTCCACAGGTCGGTATCGTACGCATCGGACGAATCTTTTCATTCTGCGTCCACTGTATCAGCAGCGATCGGATTGCAGATGCTAGTTTCATTCGAATTTTCTTAGTGATAGTACGTGTGTTTGTGAGAATGGGGGAAAGCGAAGAAGAAGAATTTGACGTTATTGCTTGTTAGGTGCGTTCCAGGGTGCGTCCACTGATCGACATTTTGTATGATGTCATCGGCACGCATCGCAAAGAGCATCGGTGTCGCGCATTGCCGATGTGCGATCCGTACGATGCGGATCAGTGGAGTGGACGCACTTGTGTGACTTTCTATACAAAGAATCAAAATGCGATGCGTCCAATGCGCAGTAGGTAGTTGGTTGTACTGTGTAGTGTACTGTGATATGTGATAGATTTTTTTGTCAATCGATTTTTGCCATACTACATCTCTAGAAACTTCAAATGACAAAGTTTCAGTACCCATGCAATTTTAAAATATACTAAGGCCCATACTAATAAACGTGGTGTAAAGTTATTCCTCGGAATAAACTAAAATTAACCATACATTTTGACAGTTTACACTCAGGAATAACTTTATACCACGTTTATTAGTAAGGCCGTAAGAGTATAAGCATGGGTATTGATGTAGGTAATCAAAAAAAGTACGCGAGTGTCGTGGAACACTCGGTTGCAACAAAGTTTCAACTTTGACACTTGGCATAATATTTATTTTGTCAAATAAATTATTTATTAAAATCCGACAAACGCTCTTCCTTACTAACAATATGGACTGTGTCGCGACTGCACACTTCGCACTGTGACGTTTTGACATATACCTACATGTGTTGTGACGCAAAAATCTAACACTTTTTTTCGTCTAGCCCTTATCCGATACTGTCCGAAAAGGAACTTCGTTCCATTAACAATGTGATATAGAAGATGACTATTACTACCTGTGGTGGAGTCATCTGGAGCATGTACGGCTATGTTCATCTCAAAAGTTGATGGTGGGCCGCCATTTGTGCTTGGAAATATATAGTAGCATTTCCAACTGCCTGCATGGGACCTTGTTACTTTAAGTGTATTAAATATAAGCTGAAATAAAAACAATATTATTTTGAAAGACATTTGCATCATAACTTTTTTGGGAGATGTTGTGCAGTAGTTTCCCGTTGCTTTCTGCACAGTTCAGAGGTCGGTGTCCCGACCTTCGATGTCTAATCAGAAGCCCTTCCGGAAAACTATTCTTCGGCCTTCTGCCAGTACTGATAAGGCTGCTGCCCCGCATCAGGGAGGGGAATGCTTATTTAATGGCGGCATTTGATCGCCATGTCACAGGATTGTCATCGGAACTTGTGCAGCACTTTATAGGTTAGCCTGTCCCACCAAACTTCCCACTGCTTCCTGTTGACCCTGCCGCTGCTGGTCGGGGACTGCTTATTCAATATATTCGCAGCGAACCACAATATCTGGTGGCCGTTCCACTATCCGCCACCAGTGGACCCCGTTGGTAGCTTGAAGCTCAGCCCCAAATAAAGCCCCAAAAAAAAAAGAGAAGATCGCTGTCATGTCGTATAAAGAAGTAAAGGAGTTACAATTTAACGTGCCCTCCGAAGCACGGATGTGCTCAGTTGATAATGCCACTGGCGGTCACCCATCCACTTACTGGCCGGTCAGAACGTTGCTTAACTTCGACGATCTATGAAGAACGACTCAAGCTACACCAGCGCTCACACACTGTGCAACAAAGATTATAAATAAAATGATTTTACCTGTAAAATTGATGATCTTTCTACTATAATCGTTGAACATGACGATGTAGTGATATTTTCTTTCTTGTTCAGGTCACACCTGAGAAAATAACGTTTTAAAAAACATACATACAGCCGAATATATAACCTCCACCTTTTTTTGAAGTCGGTTAAAAACTAAGCCAGCCTTTTGGGCACATTACCTGCGGTCGGTGATTTGAACACTGTTTTTTATCTTTAGTTTAGTTAAATTATGTACCTACTTATGTATTTTTATGATTATTGTTTCGTGTAAATAAATATTTATAAATTTTAAAACTAGAATGAAAACCACCTTCAATGTTTGACTCACGGCGTGATTCAGGGTGTAAAGTGGGGATGTGGTTTTTGAGTTAGACTCAGGAATAAAATGTAAAGTTATATAGAAGCCTTTCAATATTTTTGAGCACTTACCAGCCATTACACTGTGTATTAGGAAATTGTTCCGAGATCGTGACAAACATCTCCACCGTTTGGTTGCCTTCATCCAATGTAAAGTTGTTCACAACATTAGGCGATGTTATGTTGAACTGCACTGAAAGTTGAACATTTTTCTCAATAATTGAATGCGTTTTATTGCTTTTTAAAGGAGCTTCAAGACATTTTGAGTTGTTGATGATGATGATGATTGATTGATGATGAGTTCATTAAACTTTAAACATTCAAGATTTGCATACACATACATACATAAACACACATGCATTGCATACACATACAAACACCATACGCACTCAAACATACACGACACAGGATCATGACTTTATACCAAAGGCACAGTAGAATTCTCTAAGATCTAAGGGAAGATAACATGGATAGTCAATACATTCAGCACATGGCCACATTTGGCAGAAGTTAGCACTCCATACGTGACAGGTCGCAAACCCATTGCCGCTTTTAAGATAAATAAATAAAATTCCGTTTAGTTATGTATATTCGTAAGTATACTTAGTTCAGTTTGTTCAAACTTACCAGCTGAAATAATCACTAATAATTGAATTAAATAAATAAAAATTAATAAAAACATGTTGTCTGTTAAAAGTCACGTCATAACTAATGTATGACAGGAGGATAAAATATTAGGGTGACCATAAGTTAGTAAATAACACCCATAGTAAGTAAATTCGTATGAGTCAGTGGCCAACTCTGGTGACGGAGTTTTTAGGCCTCCTTAAGGCCTCTGTCATGGCTTAACGACTTAATAGCCGGGACCGACAATAATGTGTCCTCCGGACGGAAGCACTCGGTTGATACTGCCACTACTAGCGGTCACCCATCTATTTACTGACCGTTCAGAACGTTGCTAATACATAAATAACGCCTAAGCAAGCTACACCACGAATGTTTCATCTCACAGTAATATAGGGTCTTTTGTTTTAAACTAACTTAATTCAGGAATTGGGTTCAACAAATAAATTAAAAAATATTTATGTAATGATTTTTTTTTGTTTTTTTATAAAAATCCCGAGAAAATCAATAAAGACTATCCTTGAATTGATTGTTGCTTCTTGTATAATTTAGTCCATTCGTGATGTAGTTGCGCTGCGATTGGTGGAACGTCTGTTCTCCTTGAAAATCATTATGCAACATTTCAAAAAATTCAATAAATGATTAATATTGAAGTGAAAATTTAAATCGGGTTAGGAAGTAAATTGATACGGTCAAACGTCTATTTACAACCCAAAAAGGAGGAACTGTCAGTTTTTGTAGTTTAAAATGAAAGACCCTGTATAGGTTTACCTCTACTTAATGTGTGTCAGGATCGAAAAAAGTAGACTCTGTGATCCATAAGCAGTTTGGAAATTTTGGGACGGATCAAAAGTCGACTTGGTACTACTAAATTCAGTCAACTCAGCCTTAAATTAATCAAAGCGTGGTCACCGTTAACAGGATAACGTAATTATAATTTTCCTTAAAAACGATTCAAAAACAATTATTAGATAATTTGAATAAATCGAGCTTGTATGTAGAATGTAAAGAGTATTGAAACGAAAGATGTGTCGATAAAGTTGTAAGTGGAAATCTCTTCTCTGCCTACCCTACGTAGAAAGATGTTTTTTTGAATGTCAGAGAGCTGGTAGGGGTAGGCCTAAGAAAATATGGATGGAGTGTGTGAATATGTGTATATGTGTGTGAAATTAGTGAGTACTGCGATGACGACAGAGGAAATAGAGACGAAAATAAGTTGTGCTGACTCTACGTAGTAGGATAGGGGCAGGAAAAAGAAGAGCGATCTGGGGCCTTATTTTGTAATTCAACTGGCAATGGACATGGACTTCATTTTGACATTTGAAACCTATTTTGCCTAGTCAACCGACCGCAACCAATCACAGCGCAAGTAACGTCAGTTTTGGATCAATTCCTGAGCCTCTAGACAATGTAACAATCGGTTGTTGAAAGCGAAAGTAGAATAGTACAATAATATAAATATCACGTGATCTGGTTGTCAACGAATAGATTATGATCATAGATTATGTACTTACAGTTCGTTTCCATCAACATATCGACAACATCGAATGATTACTTCCATACATTTGGACTTTTCTACCTTCGCTTTCGACAATCGATTGTTACATTGTCTATTGTACTGAGATTGGTTGCTGTCAGTCGAACAGCTGACCGATTCCGACCCCGAATACGTTCCGCTGAAGTCTGAATCAAGGGCCTGGACTTCAATTGTTGTTTTCGTGTTATGCAATTGGTTGAGCTCTATTAGGATGATAACTGGGAATGGATTTCAAGTTAGAATTTTCAAATTCAAATTCAAATCATTTATTGCGAAATATGGTAAAAGGTCTTAAATAATTATAGAGATCACATATTTCACCAAAAACATTGGCATGCAAAACTTGTATTCATTAATATTAATTGCGTAAAATTAATTTAAATTAAATGTCAATTACCTATCTAAGCTAAAGTACTGTCCGTCAAAAAATCATCAATATCATAGTAACACTTACTAACTAATAATAGCTTTAATTTATATTTAAATTGAATGTTATTAAGTTCTTTGTATGTCGTAGGAATTTTATTATATAATTTAGATGCCATAGACACTATGCTTTTTTGAAACAGCGTTGTTTTCAGAAATAAGGCTGCTGGCTTGGATCGGCTGACCAGCATTGCCATTGAGCGTAATATGCTAAATCCCGCCAGTGATTTGGCGTATGTATATGCTACAGTTCAGCCCCAATTGTTCAAATAAGTATATCGAGATCTAATCTCTATATATAAAAATGAATCCCTATTTCCCTTGGTCACGGCATCACGCGTGAACGGCTGGACCGATTTCATTAAAAAAATTTTTGTTGTGTTTGTTATTGTCAGGAGCAGGCTCTTATGACAGAAAAAAATCTATAATATATTAATCATTAAGGGCGTGAAATAAGGGTGGAAAATTTGTATGGGGAGTTGGTAGTTCCAGTTAAAGGCAATAGATGGCGTTGCTAATAAGTATGTTATTTCGCTGACGAAGACGCGGGTACTAGCTAGTTAAGTAATAATAATTAACGAGTAGGGGTTTTCCCTCAAAGTTAAAATAATCGAACTGCTTTATAAAGATGGCGTCATAAAATTGGTTGAATCTGTGGTTGAATCACCAATGCACGGCCATGTTGGTTTTCATATTCGTCATTACAGAACGAAGGCGGGTTGGTCTAATTGTGTGTGTAGATGCACATACACGTTATTTCTGTGTGCGTGCGGGAACGCTTCATGGAATGAGCGATCAGTATACACAGAAATAAATCTACACACACAATGAAGATCAACTCGCCTTTAAGAGATCGAACAACTGTAGGTACATTTGAGTAGAGTCAGCATCACGAAATAATCAAAGTGTCAAAGCGTTTATAGAGCTATCTCTGTCTCTCATTAAATAACTACAATTCACCACCTCGCTCGAATTGTATCGGTCCACATCGGTCAACTGAATAAATAAATAAATAATGCTGGACATTTCACACATCATCATCTAGCCCCAAAGTAAGCAGAGCTTGTACTATGGGAACCAGATAACTGATATACTACTTATATACTTTTTGTTTGTAAATACACATGTTTTTGTTTGACGACATCTGTGGCGCATTGGGCGAAGATCCGCCTGCGACGCAGAAGGTTGCGGGTTCGATCCCCGCCGCGGGACAAATGTTTGTATGACCTACAGATATTTGTCTCGGGTCTGGGTGTATCTATGTATAATATGTATGTATTTACAAAAACAAAAAGTATATAAGTAGTATATCAGTTATCTGGTTCCCATAGTACAAGCTTTGCTTATTTTGGGGCCAGATGATGCGATATTTATTTATTTTACATAGGTATATATTAAACATTGAAACACTCTGACCCGAGATAAATATTTGCAGATCATACAAACATTTATCCCGCGGCAGGGATCGAACTCGCAACCTTCTGCGTCCCAATGAACATACTTAAAAACTTATAGCCTGCGATTGACCTACTTCCCGAAAGTCACTTTCGTAATTTTTAATCGACTTCGAAAAAAGGAGGAGGTTCTATGTTCGGCTGTATGTATGTTTTTTTTATAAAGGCTGAAAGATTGTTTTTGTACAGCCCCAATACAGTCCTTATAACGCACTTGATGCAACTTTGCTCCAAACATCAATACAATACAAATCAGCCTTTAGAAAATCATTAGGGTATGCTAATTAGTTTAACGGTTAAGGAAAACATCGCGAGGAAACCTGCAGCTTAGTCAGCTCCATACGTATTTGACAAATTAGGCTTATGACCTGTTAAGGATATTGACAAACAAGTATTTGACGACTGTCTGCGAAACCATTGACGTTATCTCAGGCGGCTGATTTAGCTAAGAGGATAGTTTAGTTAGGTGCTACAAGCCTCCATCTCAAACAATGTCCCAGGCACTAGCGTACGAGCGTAGGCATAGGTTGCCTCCTGACGCTGTATAAATCATCTAGTATAGATGCAACGGGTCCTTTGAAGTTTGTTAAAAACCCTGTAATTGCTTACCGTCACCATGAGGTAGAAGTCCAGCTGGTATTTTAGTCAAGTCTACTTCTTTGACTACCATGTTGAAACCAAAATACTCCACGGGTTGTTCTGATGATCTAAGACCTGTTATGTAGTTGCATTGCCATGATCCAGAAAACATCTTTTCAGCTTGATTTTGGATCAGAATCTGTGAAATTCAAAACTAATGTAGCTCACACACAGCCCAATCTAGCCCAAAGCTGGGCATATGTCTTCCTGTGTTTGTTTGTTTGTAGCATACACGGAAGAATTTCAACCGATACGATTTAGTATCGCACTTAAATCTTTACTTGTAAACGGTCATTGGATGCTAAAAGAAAGTGCGACGCTCGCCCAGTCGCTAAATGGCATCGGCTCAGCAAAACGAGCCCAATATAGCATCGTGTAAATGCTGTTTCATGCTTTTAGAAACAATCATTTCAAGAAGAGCGTCACAAACATTTAACAGTCTCTCATAATATCTCCTAAAAGCGCGCTAGTTCCCAAACCGTGTTTGTTGCCCTGGTTCACGGTATTGGTGATAGTGAGCGGTCCTATCATATGCCTTATTAGGACCACGGAATTTCGGCCCACTTAAAAAAATATTTGGTCCTACATTGTGTGCCGTATTCGACCCATAAATACTACGAGCAGCTAATAGGTACTTACATTTAAATGACGTGAACCAGGTATGTCAATGAAGTTACAAGTTGTTAGTATCGTGGTTCTCATGTTGATTATACACCTGGAACAAACGTAGGTATTATGTATGTGTAGATAGAAAAAAATTGCAGTCGGCCAAATGTTAATTTCAATAAATCTTGACAGGGTTTATATATTTGAACCATTTGGGGTTGAGAACCTAGGTCCGTGGGGTTTTAGCCCTTCGGGTTTCAAAATTATTTTAGGGCTCCCTGGTCGAAGCGACGCGTGATCCGAGAGCTGGCACATTTTTGGCTCAAAGGATCAGCATTGCCATCCAGCGTGGTAATGCCGCCAGTGTTTTGGGCACGCTTCCGACTGACAGTGACCTGGATCAGTTGAGCCATCTATAGATCGTTTATAACGATCCTTAGATAGCTTGATTAATCCTGTTGTATTTTGTAAATATATGTAAATATGTATTAGCTTAGTTTCTATTCAATAACCATTGACGACTTCTGTAGCGCAGCCCGCCTGCAACGCAGAAGGTTGCGGGTTCGATCCGCGCGCGCGTGCTTTTGAATTTTGACTTCTTAGCTTACGTGCCCGAGCAGTCACCACCATGGATATCGTCCCGGATATCATACACCTTCAGAACGATGGGGACATCGCCTTCAAACGTCGTTAGGTTCTGATGGTCATTTCTTGCGGAGACGGTGAACTCAACTGAAAAAAAAAAATGGTTTACAGAATCATACTTAGGCCTTTACATATATTAGATGATTTTTTTTTCCAGCACCTAAACCATCCTCTCAGCTTAATCAGCCTGGCCCACTGGAAAGACGACGTCAATACGTGTGGAGCTGACTAAGCTGCGGGTTTCCTCACGATGTTTTCCTTCACCGTTATGAGCTCGTATTTAAAGCGCATATACATTTTTCGAAACGAAAAATCCAGTGATGCACGGCCGGGCTTCGAACACGGCCTTTGGATTGAAAGTCGAGGCACAACCCCATTCGATCAACACGGCTCTACAGAACCATATCTTTACAGAAACATATCTTTGATTATAAAATAAAACCAGACGAGTGCGAATCGGACTGGCCCACCGATGGTTCCGTACAAAAGACTAAGGCACGTTAGGTATTAAATAACCTACATACACCAAAGTATTTTTTTTTCATTTTTCGTCATAAATCGAGAACTATTATGCATCTTAGTTACCGTGAGACCACTCGCAGACTACAGACTAAACTATCGAGTAAATGTCAAGCTTGGCTCTTCAAAGTTTAGATACCTGCTCGTGAAATTTTGATAATCCAGGGGACTCCATAATCCCGAAATGCCATAAAAGCATGCTTCATCTTAGACCTTCTATTTGCTTAACATCAGGCAAAGTGAGGAAATAAAATAAAATAAAAATAAATGCTGACCTATTTTATTTTGACATAATATAATAACAATAACAATATAATAAGAATATTAAGTTTCCAACTGGCAGTGACCTGGATCAGTTGAGCTATCTATAGATCGTTTTGAACGATACTTAGATGATAGATTAAAAACAAATTAATAAATCAAGGAACCTGTGCGGCAATTTTCGTCAAAATCGGTTGAAAAATGCGACCTGTAGGCGAGAACAGACTGACAGACAAACATTTTTGTCAATCTTGAAACGGCGACGCTTCGCTCGCTCGGTAAATAATAAATATTATAAAATCGTACCTACTTACCAGCATTATTAAATTGAAATATAAATAATGTAAGAAGCACAATTATAAACATTTTCATATCCTATTTCCTATTCTTCCTGCCGTGCCACTAGTTCTTTCAATTTAACTATTGTGTTAAGATTTATTTATTATTATATAATTGTGTGTTTATGGGTTTCCAACAATATATACCTAAACACGCACAGGGTTACCATGAGTTCTACTATCCCACTTCCCACTCATATAATAAAGCTGAAAGTTTGTGAGTTTGTTAGGATGTTTAGATATTTGGATGTTTGTATGTTTGTGTAAGGATCAAGCTCAAACGACGAAACAGTTTACAATGAAATTTGGTAAAGTGAAAGGTATAACTCCAGAATAGCATGTTGGCTACTTTTAATCCCGAAAAACGTTCCTGAAAACCAAAAAATAAGTAAAAGGACTACGGGAACATTGCATAAAAACTTTAGCAGTAGGTACTCTGTTTGACACAAAGAGCACTGCTCTAAGGTTGCCATGACAACCAATAACTTTAGACTTTTCAAAATGGCGATGTCATTTCGTTCTACTATGCTTTCCGTTTTCAGAAAATCCAAAAATGAATTCAGTGTTTTCATAGGTTGGATGGAGTAGAGAGTAGTAGTTCTATCTCTAATGTTTGTATGACGAAACAATGCGCAGACGAAGTCGCGCCTGGGTCCATTAGTCATAAATAATGATTGATGTTTGTTTCAAATGATTTTATCTGTGTTTCAATTATCTCATCAGCCTATCGAATACATTCTGCAAAATGTGGACATGCCTCTGACTACCCCCTTTTCATTCAAAATGTTTGTTTAGGTACGTTTTGCGATGACAGAAAACAGAAATAACTGAGTCATGTCATATGTAATTAAAAAGAAAGCAATATAATGCAATTCTCAGGTAGTTAGGTACCTACAGTGCAGTACAATGTTACAATGGATACTAAATGCAACTGTAACATAAAAAATCATTAGATTTAAATAATATTTGCAAGCAACAAATTATGCTTTATTTACATAGGTTACTGCGGTGTTACCCGCTGTCCCTTGGGAGTAGGTAATCTAAGCACAACTGATCTTTAGCTCTCTGAAGTTAGGTGCAATAGACGATTGCGCAGGTTTGGTAGAGTAAGCGAGATAGCACGATTTTAGGCGTCATCAAAAATTGGTTCTGCGCATCTACTTCAGAGAGCTAAAGAACGATTGTGCGTATTGTTTCACTTTTCCGATATAAAAACTTACTTATTTGTGCCGAACCTTCAAATCAATTCAGTCGTTTCACCGTGATTGAATAACATACATCCAAACCTCTAAACTTTATTCATAATTCATTCATAATTCATAATTAATTTATTGCTTGTGAACCTAGGTTACAGAGTAGATGGTATTGTTAAAACTAAGAATCTCTAGATCCTGCTGATTAGCGTACAAACATAATTTTACAAAGTCAATATTAGATAAAAAAAAAAAAAGATGTCAAAAGAAAAAATAATTAAATTAAATTAGCATAATAATAATATACTTTATAATATACTTTAGCATATTTTATAATATTAGTTGGACCCTATTTAGTCAATGCTGACGTTCGTCAATAGCTATCACCATGAAAACTATGCGTTCGTTCAGAAAAGCACAGGGGCCGTATTCGCGTTCTTTTTTTCGTTCGTTTGATGAATATCCGGATACTTCCCACCACGATTTATGACTTCGAGGGCCAATTTTTCAAACGTATCTTCGGATGCTTCTTACTACTAGCTACATTGTATTCAGGCGATAAGATCAAAGATAAAACACGGTCCTAGCCTAGGACCAAATATTCCGAACCGATAAATTGGCCCTTGAAGTCAGAATCGTGGTGGGAAACATCCGAATATTCATCAAACGAACGAAAAAAGGAACGCGAATACGACCCCTGACCGCGCCCACTTACGCAATACTACAAACTTTTCTACACACTGTCTGTCAGTCACAGAACAATAATACTCCTGCTGTTAGTACAGGTCAGGATACCAACTTGCACACAACTTACAGTACCACAAACTTATCTGGACCGGTGAGAGAGGCGCTGTTATCGCATTTGGTGTTGGCAGAAAAATATTTTTTACAGTTAAATTCGTTAGTTCCTCTTTTGGCCACCGGTCCAGATTAGTTGTGGCACTGTATAGATTTTGAACAATGAAGGTCAAATCATTATTCAATTAAGTATATTTTATTTACATTTATAAATAACAATGTAGACGCAACCTTCTGACCTGCCACTAGGTCCGCGAGGTATTAGCTATATTAGCATTCATAGTTCAGTTAGTCAACACTTTAAAAAAAAAAAAATTATGATGAATGGGTTGGCTCTCGACCTCGAAACTATTATATATTATTATATTATAAGTACATGTTCCTCAGCAGTCAGGGTTTGCAGCCTGTGCCCGACCTACCCCAAGTAAGGCTTGCCCAGTACCTTAACACAACTAAACTTGAAGCGCTCGTGGCGCAGCTTCCTTAGTCGCTTTTGACAGATCGTCGAAGCTAAAAAACGTTCTGAGTTGCCAGTAATGGGTGACCGCTAATGACATTGTCAACTGATTGCTTCCAGCTATTGAGTCGGGAGGCTTTAAGGCGGCTTGAAAACTCAGTCACCAGTTAGCCACTATCTTATACAAACATATTACAAACAAACATATTATTATATTATTAGATTTTTTTTTATTATTATTACATATTATTGGGTGTACATTTACTCCCCACCCTGTGACGTGAGTAGCAATGAAGGTAGGGTAACTCATAAAAAACATAAGTGTATACAGACGAACACACTTATAGAACCTCCTTTTTTTGAAGTCGGTTGAATGCCCATGAAAATCCTGAACTGAACAAAACTTATGGTCACCGCAATATCATAACAGGATGTTTTTATCCTTGTTTACGATAATGTAGGTATTTTCAAACTTTTGTCTATGGCTTAAAGTCAAGTAAAAAAACCGGACAAGTGCGAGTCGGACTCGCCAATCAAGTTCCGAAGGTACATATTACGAGTATAAATAGTTCAGGAATCGAGTCTCGCAGTGTTTTGACGTACAAATCAAAGCTGAATTCTGTCCGCGTGACAAAAAAGTTTTAAGTTAAACCGAATTACACCCTTTGCACCTAGTAATAAAGTCACAAATCCTCAAAACACTATCTTATGCTGGGTTAGGAGCGATGCTAAACCAAATAACGGCTTGAGCTGTTATTTACCGAGACGGTTTTGCTGCGCTGACCCTAAATCCATACCATCTTATTACAAACAATTTGAACCGAGCTTAGCGAAGCACTGACTAAAAAACAGTCTCTAGAAAAAGATCTTTAAATACTTGTATATAGAACACTTTTTTGTGGTAACAGTTTTGTTTTGACATGTGTCAACATGGTGTTCAACTTCAACGTGGTGTAAAGTTACGCCAGGTTTAAACTTTAATGGCCCTTCTAATAAACATGGTATAAAGTTATTCCTGAGTGTAAACTGTCAAAATGTATGGTTATTCCTATTTTATTCCAAGGAATAACTTTATACCATGTTTATTAGTAGGGCCCTTAACATGTTATGGTTCTCCTAAGTTACACCGTAACTTTACACCACGTTTATTAATAAGGGCCCTAAAGTTTAACTTTTTTGTAATAAGGCCATGTATTCTTGATCTTAGTTCGCGATTATTATCGACACGGTGTGGGGCCTAGCGCACTTCTAGGTGATTCATCATAAGATGCTGAATAATGCCTAAATAAAGAGTCTTAGAGGCGCATTTATAATCCTTCCGCCACACTGGTTCGAAAAAACTAGTGACGCGACAAGAAGACCTACGTAATACATAATTTCAAACGATCACGTCTACGCAAACAGTTTAAATAATTATTAGGTGATCATATATTAATTCTCACTTATTAAAGCTAATATCAAAACATTGCAGGTATCTTATGATGAGAATGAATGACAAATACGACACTTTGCAGGTATCTTATGATGAGAATGAATGACAAATATGTCACGAATGCTGAGTAATTTCTTAGGTACTTAGCTTTTCAACCAACTTCAAAAAAGGAGGTTCTCAATTCGTCTGTATGTTTTATTTGTATCTTATTACGCGATTGTTCCGCCATTTGTTGAACGATTTGCAAAATTATTTTTATGTTTGAAAGAGTATACTACCGAGGTCCCATATAAATCTTATTCCTGAGGGATATAAATCTTATTCCTGAGGGATTGATAGATTCCCCGTTAACACATTCCCTCCTAGCCATGTTACAAATAGAAATCGAATCGACAGCTAAGGCTAAGACTCCACCTGCGTATAATGGCAATATTTGCAAAAATTACTGAAAGCTACATACATTTTATGTCAAGTACCGCTGTTCTTAGCATTACTTATGTCAAACTGACGATATTTAGGTGTTTTATATTATATTTAGTTCATAGATTTGATAAGAGATGTCAGTAGTAAATTCGTACCACATCCTATTCCATCCATCTCGCTATTGAAGTGTTTTGGCGAAACGACCGGCCAAATATTTTATTTAAGTAAATATACGTACGTTTTCCAATTTAATAATGGTCTTTTTATTTACTTGATTACAACATCTACTTCACTTCACTTCTTGGTTTATGGCTTCTGCGACTTGCTGTCACAATTCTGCCAACAACATCTACAAACAGACGATTTACTATTGCCAAGAACTGAGGTGCCACGATTGTTGTTATTAAATGTACCTACCTATAAAGTTTTGGTTATTATAATGCCCTTAGACGCATGTGGAGTCTAAGCGTTATCTGTAGATTCGATTTATATGGTGGGCTTATCCTCACTTGACGCCCTGAGTCACACTGCGTTTCGAGTCAAACAGTGAAGTCAGTTTTCTTTTTAGTATTAAAACGTAATTATATAACAAAAACATATTTGATTACGTCAAAGAAAAACTGTACAAGTCAAAATTTACGCTTTTCTAACGATCACAACGTCACGGGCGTGTGACGTTTTGATAGACTATCTGTCATATTACGTCAGAGGATAAAACGTGTGACGTATTGAATAAACCCATAAATGAGATCTTAAAAAAATGTCAAACAAAAAATTGGAGTATGAATTAGATGGTATTTTTTAATATCATAATGAAGTTAGATAATAGAGTTCAATAGAGAAAAAGATTATTGCTCTTTGACAATGTCCGTAGACTTTCGGGCGGCGACTTTACGCATGCGCAAACTGGCCAGCCCTGCCGATCTCCTCAGACACAAAATGGCTACCAAGTGAAGCGTCTCGCAATTGATTTTTTTACCACCACACCAGTTTCAAATAGCACAATACGAAAAACAACCGTTCCATAAGAAAACCAACTATATTTATAACTACGCGCTACAAACGCGGCGAACAAAAATAACCTACATACAAATAATCTGAGTGCCGATGCCGTGCAGAAGAAGTCTCTCAAAATTCATTTCCTATCATTATTACTGTTTAAATGTGCAATAGACGTATGTGGTTTCTTTTCGGTGCATTTAGTGCATTACCCCTGTCGAGTCAGCCTCGGTGAGTACAAACGCCTCCTATCAATTTACTCACTAGTTTAAGACGGTTTGTGTGACCTAAAAATCTAGACTTAATGCAGTTAGTAACAGTGTCATACGGTGCTAATACTCGTAGCATCATTACATGTCATGTTTCGCTACTTCCAACAGCGAGCATTCTTTATAGAATATGACTGGTAGGAAAAAAAAATGTAACATACTTTTTGAAGTGTGCGTGTTCGAAATTAGAACAAGAATTTTGAATATAGAACGTAAAACATGACATAACTATTACTTTAGCGGCATGTAATTTGTTCAATGATCGCTCAGGGATGTGGGTTTCCCTGAATTTTGGAGATCCTGTTCCCATCTCTGTCGCTCTCATTGCGTTTGTCTCTTTCTAATAATGTTCCTGAATGGGTTTGAGGCATGCGCGGTGTAAATTCAGGGTCGCCAGAAAATTGGTGATAATTTTTCCAGTGATTTTTCTCCCGGCCGAACCCCGTTAAGACAAGCTCTATCAGTATCATAGTAACTTATTCCTTATTTCGCAAAGAATAGGGTTGAGTTTTCGACCGCTCTCCGGTTCAATCTTTAAGGCTTACGTAAAATTTGTCATATTGTCATGTCATGTAATATCCGGTAATGTAAGATTTTAGGGTAAGATGTCTGTTGTGACAGGCGAACAGATAGCCGAAAAGTAGGGGCTTGGCAATTCGCCCATTGGACCTTAAAAAACAAACACGGCTCAAAAATCGATAGACCTTTTGCGTCTTCTAGGTTAGTCGTGGGAGATAGATGCTGCAATTTTCTTTTTATCTGTGGCTATGTTGACGAAACATTTCTTGAACATTTGCACTGAACGTTTATAGCATAATATCAGAATAATAAAACAATCTTCTGCATAGGTTATTTATAAAGGTTACCTTCATTGAGACACATAAGTAGTATTTTCTTTTTATTTGACTCGGAAAATTTTGAATCTCTGTACGAGATGACATAGTTTGAATTTTTTAGACAATTTTAAACTCTAATGTAATTTTTATCACTGGCGTAAAATAAATTCAAACTTAGAATGCTAACAAAATATTGATGGCTGAAAATAAACGAAGAAAACTCAGAAAATAACTTTTTAGGTTAGATTCGTTTTCTCGTACTAGGTATTTAAATTAGTCATAGCGAGACAAATAAGGCCTTTACCATGTATTTAATGGGTAGTACCTACTGGCTGATTGATTATACTTAGAGGAGTATGGCAACGAAAACTGTGCGTGTCACAGTTTTCGTTGCCATACTCCTCCGAAATTTTATATATACAAAAATAAAAATATTTAAATTGAACGCTCTAAATGTTACGAAGTCTATGCGAAGCAAAAGAAAGCGATTGTAAAATAGCGAGGGGAGCGGGGTCAGGGCGGCGGGGGCGCTTGAAATTGACCTATTTAATACAGAGTTGAAATGTGTTACATAGGATAACGACATCTGGAAGGTTTGTTTTTTGCAAATGTTGTTTATGATGTGGGTAGGTACCGATCCGGTAGGTTACCGGTGTTTTACAAATAACCCATAGAGTTTCATATTTCCTGGATTTTAGTAATTGCGTGCAAAAAGTCAGTTTTAATCAAGTAATTATGTTAATTGATGATGCCCAACCCTATTATAATAATTTTATGTAACCTTTGTATGAGCCGTTTTGGCCGAATGAGGTTGTACCTCGACTTTCAATCCGAAGGACGTGGGTTTGAATCCCGGCCGTGCATCAATGGATTTTTTGTTTCCTAAAATTTATATACACTTTACCACGAGCTCTTAACGGTGAAGGAAAACATCCCGCAGCTCAGTCAGCTCCACACGTATTGACGTCTGCTGATTCAGCTGCGAGGATGGTTTAGGTGCTGGGCAAGCCTATTCCATCTCAAACAATGTCCCAGGCACTACAGCGTCCAGTTGAGTGTAGATATAGGTTGCCTCCTGACGCTGTAGGTACCTATAGATCATCTAGTATAATAGCTGTAAAGGTAGGTAAAGTAGGTACAGTCAGCAATAAAAAATAAATATAGGTCAAATGATTTTCAATGACCCCGCACTAGCATATACAAATATCTATGATCTAAAAATAGGTCATTGATCACCAAAAAGTACCATTGACCCCAACAGGAAATACTCAATTGGCCTCAATGCGCAAGAGTTCAGTCGAAGGGCTAACAAAACTTTGATTTGATGAATAGGCTAGATCTATTGCTATTCAGAAGAATATTAGCATTTACACGATGCGATTATTTGCTCGTTTTGCTAAACCGATGCCATTTAGCGGCAGAGCGAGCGTGAAGCGTCGTACAAGACTTTTAGCATCCGGACGCGATACTATCGTATCATACATCTGTTGAAATTAATCCGTGTGTAAATGCTCTTATTAATACTCCCAATATTTTTCTATTTATTTTATTGTCTTAATCCCGCAATTACTTAGCCCACTGCCCATTATGTTTGAGTTCATAAAACGACGACGACGACCTCTGTGGCGCAGCGGGTGAAGGTCTGCCTGCGACGGAGGTTGCGGGTTCGATCCCCGCCGCGGGACAAATGTTTGTATGACCTACAGGTATTTGTCTCGGGTCTGGGTGTTTCTATGTATAATATGTATGTATTTACAAACGAAAGACAAGTATATAAGTAGTATATCAGTTATCTGGTTCCCATAGTACAAGCTTTGCTTAGTTTGGGGCTAGATGATGCTGTGTGGAAATGTCCAGCATTATTTATTTATTTATTTAAAATCTATTTTACACGTGTCAACTCGCAAACATATCTAATAATTTTCTTTAAATAGTCACGTATATCGTGGTAATAATAAATGTTTTGTAGTTTTACCAATAAAATGTTATCTATTAAATTATTAGATTATTATTAGATAAATTATTTTTATGATATATTCGTATTCGTATACCGTTTGCTTCTGACTTCGCACAAGAAACCCAACTAACCACTTAATCTACAAATGTAAAAGGGACCAACTCGGTCTAAAATACAGAGGACTCTGGCTACTTGGGAGAAACTCAAAGCTGTCAGTAGACAAAACTGTACCTGAAGCCAACATGGACCTATGACATCCCACTATGGCGTTCAGCATGCACCTCTAATGTGAACATCATTCAGTGCTTTTAAAATGGCCTCCTGAAAAATATCTTCAATGCATCCTGGTTCATAAAGAATACGGAACTGACATACTTAAAGTCAACACAGTAGCTGATGAGATCAAAACCACTGCTCAAACATATCAGGAAAAACTGAAAAGCCATCCTAATCAACTAGCACAGCAACTCACAAAACCTACTTATAGGAGACGACTTTAAAGGAAATATGTCATGCAGCTAAATGTGTGACTAAATCAATGAAGAGTGCCTACTGGAGTGAACTTTGCCTGACATTACACCCGCAAAGCTCATAGTTGGAAAAACTTAGATAAATTGAGCTGAATCTTATCTAGGATAGATAATTAGGACATTTGAGTAGCTTAGGTACCACAACTGATGCAATACACAACATAGAGAGACAGATTCATTAAGAACATTATAGAAGGGAAAGTGGAAGGAAGAAGAGGCAGAGGAAGATCAAGGATAAGTTACATGAGCCAAGTGAAGGAGAAGGTAGCTGTCGTATAAAGAGGTCAAGGAAGCAGCCCTGGAAAGAGATACATGGAGGTACATGGATACCTTAAATAAGTAGAGAGAGGTAATCTTATTTTCTACAGCCGAGATAAAACTTTAAATCGTCTAAGCTCAAACAAAATGTAGTTCAGGATAGGAAAAATATATGGTGCTGTTATTTCATTTATTTCAATAGCGTGGTGTATCTCGCTTAGCCTTTTTTGATATGAGCGCTTCCGTGCTTCGGAGGACATGTTAATTTGTCGGTCGTGCTATATAGAACTATAGGGCCTAACTCCGTCCCCAGAGTTGGCCTAAACTTAGTAGAACTTCATTGTATCCCCAAGGCGAAAATTGAAAATTATAAAAGTCTATACTCGACCAGTTTCTAACGGACTGGAGGGATGTTGCTGTGGACCGAGATGTCTGGAGGGAGTGCGGGGAGGCCTTTGCCCAGCAGTGGGACACAAATGGCTGAAATAATAATAATAATAAAAGACTATAATTTTTTTTTATTGTTAACCCCACACTTATGACCAATAAAGATTTTAAAATGCATTATCGAGCCATGAAGGTCACGCGTTCAAGTCCCGTAAGGGTGCAATTTTTTGATGAATTTTAAAATAAATAATTTAATTTAATTTAATCGTATGCAACGACAGCAATACTCATACCATCCACATCATGTGGATGGTTGGCAGTCCACAACTGTGCGGTTTTCACGCCAATTCCTGCCTCGCACAACAGACTTATGGAATCAGCTGTCGCCAGCGGTATTTCCAGACCGATACGACTTTGGCACCTTCAAGAAAAAAGACTATTCCTACCTCAAAGGCCGGCAACGCATCTGCAGTGCTTCTTGATGCTGCAGTTGTCTGTGGGCGGTGGTAATCACTTACCATCAGGTGTGCCACATGCTCGTTTGCCGCCTCTTCCATAAAAAAAAATAAAATATTGACAGGCATATTTTGCTATGATTATCTATCAAATCCCGTCTCCGACGGTACTAGTTAATAAAAATAGTCTTCAGAAATAGGACGTGGGTTCCTTCCTCCGGTAAAAGTATCCAATTGTTGAAGTCTTTCTTTGAATGGACATCAAAGTGTGTCACGTGGTACAAGTGACTTGCGCACGCGACGGTAAAGAAAATTTGTAAAAAGATCCGACTGGTTACGGATCAGTTGAGTTATCTATAGATCTAACTTTTAAACTATCATGTTTATTAACGCTATTAACGGGATATTTACCATGATTCAATTTATTTGGAGTTTCCCGATATTCCGGCGCAGTTGCACACGAAAAATGTAAATATCCCGTTAATAGTGTTATCTATCGATCGTTTTACTGATAGACTTGACTAATTGTGTTTTAGATTTTTGTAAATAAATAGAAATTTTATCTTTATTACCCGACTGACGAGGCAGTGTTAGTGTGTTATGTATTATTTCTAAGCAGAGCCACAGTCAAAGCTTGTGTTAGGGAAACATGAGTACTTAACAAAAAATATACAGGGTGTAAAAAGACGTCTACCGAAGCCGAAAGGTGTAGGTACAGCATTTCAACACAAAACCAAATCCAAAAGGATTTTCCGAAAAAATCATTATATCCGGAGAAAACCGCCTTTGAAGATGACTGTTTGCGTATGTACTGAGCGCGTTGTTTTACGTAGATTGCTGGATTTTGAGTTTAAATAGTTTTTTTCTTTTAAAAATTAAATAATTAGGTAGGTATGGTCTTATTATGTTATACTAGTAGTCAATAACTTAAAATAACATAAAATTACTAAGCTAAGTCAAAAAATTTTTTTGCGTTTTTTTTTCTCTAAATGAGTTTAGAATCATAGTCTGATTGCAACCCCTCAGTTTTCGGTAGTTGTCTTTTTACACCCTGCATAAGTATAAGTTTATGTATAATATTTATTTTCAAAAAGGTTTACAAAAAAAATAACAAACTTAAAATACATCATGCTAGTATTTGATTTTTCTTTTAATGTTCCTTACTTATACTTTTTTTAGTAAAAAAATCTAAAAAAAATATGTTCGTTAGGTTTACGTCAATGAATTGCCTTGTTAAATACGCGGGCACCCATCAATTGAACCATCCATTGATATCAAGTGGTCCGCGACGCTATCGTCAGTCGCTCTCTGTCCTTACTAACGATAGCACGTGTGTGTAGTGATTGTGAAACACGGATTTACGATTTTTAGTGGTGAGAATTTAATATTATTAAATAATTGAGTAGTGTAATAATTAAAGTTTAAAGATTTCAAAGAATATAAATAGTATGTGGTAGATTGGTTTTACGGTAATTCAATAAAATAATAAATATTATTATTATAATAATTGAATTAAATAATTTTGGAGTCTAATGATTTTGTAGAGAGTAAAATATGTGGTGGATTAGTTTCAGTTAATAATTGAATAGGCTAATGATACTTATTAATATTTTTTTATTAAAATATCAAATACACAAGGTGCGGTACAAATTCTCTGAGATCTTTTAATCTATTTTATTGTTAATGATTTTTTTACAATATATAATTAATCACAAAAATGTATTGTAAATGTAACAGCCGCAAAATTATTGTTGAATTGAAATGGGCGACCTCTGTGGAGCAGTGGCTTGAGACGCATAAGGTTGCAAGTTCGATTCCCACCGAAGGACAAAATATTTATATAATAATGTAAATATTTTTTCTTAGGTCGTGTTGTTGCGTATATATATACTGACACATGAAAAAAGTTAGTGATCACTTTCAAAAATTCAATATTATAAACGAATAACGAAAAAAAAAAAGAATTATTATAAATATTTTAAAAACATTTATAATCACTCATAATTTATAATAATTGTAATTTTATGTAATTTGTTTTTATGAATAAATTGAATTGAATCTCAGAAAAGAGAACTTACCTTCTTACCTATATAAAAAAATAAATATTATAATATTAATTTATGGTGGGAAATGGGCCGAGACAGAGATGATTGGAAAGATATGGGGGAGACCTTTGCCCAGCAGTGGGATAATGTAGGCTAATAAAAAATAAAAAATCAGCCATGTTTACATAATTGACAAAAGCTAGAAACGTATTTCAACAAAACAATAATCACGTATGTATTTTCAAGGCACGGTAGATATTTATATATTTCCTAGGGATTTCTCAGAGGCCGAAAGAAAAATTTGGTTTATGCCCACATTTTGCCTGGAAAAGATCGCTTTTAGCGATAAGGCTACCCATTGTAATTCACTTTTTAAATGCCTATTCTGTACCTAATAATAAAGTTTTAGATATCGTTTCGTATCTGCAGAAGTTGGTTAATATTAATTGTAATGCATTCGTAGTAATAAGCTTTCTACGTCAGAGAGTATTCGAGTTCGTGATAAAATTCCAAACATTAATAATACCTTATTTAATATCAATTAGTATGATGCAGAGCAAATAATTTTAGTATTCACGATACATGTTTAAATAGCTATAAAAAATAAAGAGAAAAGGAAATTCTGTAATTCTTTTATTGTACACAAGATAATGGTTACAAAAACGTATTTTAAAAACGCAGTGAATTATGTCGATAATAATAATTATTTGTTTATTCATATTATTCTATTCTATGTATTAATAATTGCTTGTATTTTTAAATTATTTAAAGATCTAATTCTAATGATAACATATTTTTAAAGTGAGTTTATGATTAGGTTTGCTCAGAAAATAAGAGAAAAAGTAAGTTCGTATGAGTTAGTGGCCTACTCTGGTGATGAAGTTTTTAGGCCGCCTTAAGGCCTCCGTCATGGCTCAAAAATAAGGGAAAATAACAGAAAAACTTTTGATGTTATCTGTAAATTGTAGGATTTAAAAAAATCTCAAAAAAGTCCATGAAGAATTGAAGAATTATAGAATATATTATGTAGTTCCTTCTTCAATGGTATGTGAGAAAATTGAAGTTTTAGAACGAAGTTCCTTTTCGGACGGTATCGGATGGGGGCTAGACGAAAAAAGTGTTCGTTTTTTGCGTCACGACACATGTATATGTCAAAACGTCACAGTGCGAAGTGCGCAGTCGCAAAGCATTCCATAGATGTTACATTGTTAGTACGGAAGAGCGTTTTTAGGATTTTAATAAATAATGTATTTAACAAATACGAAAGTTCTAAGTTGAAACTTCCTTTCAACCGAGAGTTCCACGACACTCACGTACTTTTTTGTTTATAAATATAATATCCAATGTATCCATACTAATATTATAAAGCTGAAAATTAAAAGATTAGCGAGTTTATATGTTACGTTGCCCAAAACGCAAGATAGCGCGATCTAATTTTTATCCGCCATCTATTAAGTAGTAAAATGTCTCTGTCTGTATGTCTGTTTGTTACCTTTTCACGCCTAAACCACTGAACAGATTATGCTTAAGTATGACATGGATAAAGATTATGTCCCAGGTTCAGACATAGGCTACTTTTTTTTTCAAAATAATCGTAGAGGGCGTGAAATAAGGATTGAAATTTTGTATGGGACTTGAAGTGAAGATCCAGTTAAAGGCAACTAGATGGCGTTGCTAACCTATGGCTGAAGTCGAGATGGCGCTATTATTGCATTTTTAAAAGTCAGAAGATTCTTGCAGTTTTCAGTTCTATTTAGAGGTTTTCAAGTATGTTATTTTACTGACGAAGTCGCGAGCGAGAACCAGCTAGTTTACGATATTTTCATTAGTGTACGAGTAATATTAATTACCGAATTTTACTAATTTTACTTTTAATTTTACAAAATTAGCCTAAGTTTAGATCTAAGATGGATCACCTAAAAAAAGCTAGGCCCCAAACCGTCTTTGTTGCCCTGGTTCTTCACGGTATTGGTCGCGAAGGAACAGGAGTAGAATCACCTAGTTTGAAGACGTTTCAAAGTGATCCCAGCGGTCCTACTGAATAAATGCTTTTTGACTTGACTTGGCTATAGAGCTCGTGTTAATTCGCTTTCATGAAATGCAGAACCCATCGATGCACGTTTATATTATTGTTGTAGAATCTGGGTCATTGTTGAGATGGAGTCTTGATAGAGTTCATAAACATTGATGACCTAGTGTTCTTTTGTTTCTGAGAATTACATGTTTTAAAATATCTTGTAGCTTCTCATAATAAGGCTAGCTTTGATTCATAAAAGAAAAATGAATGAAACATAAAACAAACATTGAAATAATTCTAAAGACGATTTCTGATATCTCCGTCTTATCTCAATGGTAAAAGAGTAAAATTATATTTCAGTTTAGGTAAAAGCATATTTTTTAGAATCGCGATAAAAATCAAATGTTATTTATTTTTTACTGAAGAGGGGTGGGCAAATGGATATGGTAACAAGCTGAGATAAGTGATCACCGCGGTGCATTGCTAACATGTTCCTAGTTTCTTTAAGGTAGGTATATGTTCTATGGCTAAATTTTGTATTTTACTTCCTGTTATCTATAGTTGCCTGGAATAAAATTGGGCTTTTTAATATCAAGATTTACAAATGAATCCAAAAAAATCATGTAAAATTGTTAAGCGCGGTTCAAAAATACGATGAAGCGATACGATTTTATGTATGTTCACCGATATTTCCGTCAATTTTTTTTTGTTTGAAATCTTAGGCTAGGACTCCTGCGGCATTATTTGTCAAAATTGCATACATTTTATAACAAGTATCGCACGTGAGTTTCTAGCATTACTTATGTCAAACTGACGTTTCACTAATGCCAGGAACTATGGTGCCGCGATGCTTGTCGTAAAATGTATGCAGTTTTGGTAATTAATACCCCTAGCCCCAGATGGAGTCTAAGCGCTATATTTAGATTCGATTTCAATGCTATTTCAATTTGTTTGGTGATCTTCACTTGACGCCCTGGGTGACGCCGTGTCCTGAGTCCACGATTGAAGTCGGTTTTCTTTTTCTTTTTTAAACGTAATTATATTTTACCGTATTGGGTTTCTATATTAGATGATTTATACAGCGTCAGGAGGCAACCTATGCCTACACTTAACGGGACGCTGTAATGCCTGGGACATTGTTTGAGATGGAATAGGCTTGCCCAGCACCTAAACCATCCTCAGCCGCCCACAGGAAAGACGACGTCAATACGTGTGGAGCTGACTAAGCTGTGGGTTTCCTCACGATATTTTCCTTCACCGCAAAGAGCTCGTGTTATAGCGCATATAAATTTTACGAAACAAAAATCCATTGATGCACGGCCGGGATTTGCACCCACGACCTTCAGATTGAAAGTCGAGGCACAACCCCATTCGACCAACACGGCTCTTCTCACTTCTAACTCACAGTTATGTACCTTTACATAATAAGTCATGTTGAAATTAAATTTCACTTGCCAAGTCATTTTGTGAAACTCTATAAGACGATGACCACGCCTTAGGTACTCGCGAAGGCGGGTTGGTCTTAATTATGTGAGTAGATTTGTTCCTGTGTAGTAAGCGATACTGAGCGCTCATTCGTCCATGTAGCGTTCCCGAGCTACGCACACAGAAACAAGGTACATGTGCGACCGCCTTCGTGAGATAGTGGCAAGTGGCACAACTATAACCTATGTTCACAACAAATACCTACTTTCTTATATCTAGAAGCAAAGTTTTTGATTCTACAAGATTAGTAAAAAACCCTTCCCGAAACGAAAAATGTATTCATTTATTTATACACGCATAGATAATACATTACAGAATTGATTATTCTAATTCGTAATATCTAAGAAAATACAAGGACACATAATAAATAACATTCGACAGAAAAATTACTCAAAAACATCGACCAATCTTCTTTTCACTGATGTTGCTCTCCATTCAAAGGTTGCCTGGAAGAGATCGCTTCTTAGCGATAAGGCCGCCCATTGTAAATATTTATCTGGTTTTTCTTTTGTTTTTGTTTGTTTTAATTTTATTAATGGTGTGCAATAAAGAATTTTCATTCATTCATTCATTCATTCAAAAAAAAATATATTAAAGGTGGTCACTAAAATGTGTGATACATTAGAATATTAGAACACATGTTTTGTGTGTTGGTGTAAACGGGGGAGTTGTATTCAAAATTCAGATTTATATGTTCTGTAGCAACTTCAAGGAGTTTTACTTAAAGTGAATCACTTTATTTATAAGGAAAGAGAAAGCTGTGACTCACGCTTGGCCGGCTGAGGGCTGGTGACTATCACTTTCAACACACTAGTTCTTGTTATTCTACAATAATAGGAAATACTTTCCTACAACAGCAAAATATAACAGGACCACGACTGTGGCTTTCATTAGACCTAGTGTAATAGGTAACCCAACAAAATTATAATTAGAACGGATTTTGATAAAAAAAGTACGTGAATGACGTGGAACACTCAGTTGGAATGAAGCAAAGAGTACTTTTCTATACTGGGAATATAATAAATTAATTGTCAATTAGCAATTAGGTATCCTAGAAACGCTCTTCCGTACTAACAATATAACAATCTATGGACTGTGTCGCGGCTGCGCATTTCGCACTGTGACGATTTGACATTTACATGTGTCGTGACGGTAAAATGGAACAACATTTTTTTTCCAGCCTCAGTCTTTTTTTTCTTCGATACCGTCCGGAAAGGAACTTCGTTCCAAAACAAATCCCGTAATCATGGCGCATGCAACTGCATCGAAATATCGAAAAACAAAAAATCTCAAAAATCATGCTAATCATCTCGTTGATAAAAAAGTGTGTTTTACATAAACATCAATCTTGGTCTACCTACCACAATATGGTGAAAACCGCATCCAAATCGGATAAGCTGTTGCCGAGAAAAGCGTGCATTGCAGTGCGCACAGACAAACAGAAAGAGTTAAACAAATGAACTTTAAAATTGTGAACGGTGAAGGAAAACATCGTAAGGAAACCATCATTCTTATAGGCGGCAATGGGCTTGCAGCCTGTCGCGTATGGCATACTAATCTGCAAAATGTGGGCATGTATCAAAGTATTTGGACATGCCTCTGACTGACTACCAGCACTACATATTCAAAGAATCCGGAATAGCTACATAAAAAGATCTGCGGTGTAACACATCTTTAGGTACTACCTAGATGATTTATACAGCGTCAGGAGGCAATCCATGCCTTCACTTAACGGGACGCTGTAGTGCCTGGGACATTGTTTGAGATGGAATAGGCTTTCCCAGCACCTAAACCATCCTCTCAGCTTAATCAGCCTGACTCACAGGAAAGACAACGTCAATACGTGTGGAGCTGACTAAGCTGCGGGATTCCTCACGATGTTTTCCTTCACCGTTAAGAGCTCGTGTTAAAGCGCATACCTACTCATATTTTAACGAAACGAAAAATCCATTGATGATTAAAAGTCGAGGCACAACCCCATTCGACCAACACGGCTCACAGAGAGAAGTCACAAGGAGGTTCATATTGTCTGTACAGTTGGCTGTGCGTGCGCACTCACTTTCTCTAAGGTCAATGTAACCGCGCCACAGTTACTTGAAACGCTACTTGACCGTGACTCATATTCCCCTGACCCTATTTTACTTCTAACAGGAGATTTTTGGTATTTACCGGTTCCACTTGCTTTGACGACCTTTGTGGTGTAGTGGGCGAAGGTCCACCTGCGACACAGAAGGTAGCGGGTACGATCCCCCGGGACAAACGTTTGTATGATCTACAGATTGTCTTGTCTCGGGTCTGGGTGTTTTCTATGTATAATATGTATGTATTTACAAAAAAAAGTATAAGTTGTATATCAGTCATTTAGTACCCATAACATAACACAAGCTCTGCTCATTTTGGGGCTAAATGATGCTGAGTCCAGATAAAAAAAAAGATTGTTGGCCTCGACTTTCGATCCGAAGGATGCAAGTTTGAATCCCGCGCATCAAAGGATTTTGAGTTTTGCAGGAAGAGTATCAATCCCTCAGAAATACAATTTATATGGGACCACCTGGAAAGTGTACCCTTTCAAACAAAAAAAGAATTTTTCAAATCGGCCTAGGCGTATATGAGTAATCAAGGAACATTATTATTACTTACATAAAAAAAAACAAAAAATTTTTTCGACATATAGAGAATCTAGGGGTTTAATCGAGTTAGTTTTTTCGTTCGTTTGATGAATATTCGGATGCTTCTCACTACGAGCTACATTGTATTCATTCAATAAGATCAACGTTGAAACACGGTCCTAACCTAGGACCAAATATTCCGAAACGAAAAATTGGCCCTTGAAGTTAGAAATCGTAGTAAGAAATATCCGAATATTCGTCAAACGAACGAAAATAAGAACGGAAATACGGCCCCTACTTTTTTTTAAAGTCTGATAAAAATGTAAGTGTCAAATAAATCTATTTGAGTGTCTCAGACCCACGTTAGACACCTAAGGATAAACTCGAACCATTTGCAATTTTCTACTGCTAGGTAGTCGTAATGTTGTTGAAAGCACGTGAGTTTTCGTTAAAGTGTTGATACGCATATAGTTTACAAATGTAATGACATAACGATAGACTCTCCAATCCAATTGGCAGTAATTTATAGGGCAGGGCTATACCTCACTGAGCAGCTACCTTTTCTTTTGTTGTTAGAAGATTTTCATCTAAGGAAAAGGTGCCTAGTACAATTATTTTGAAGAAAAACCATTTTCAAAAAATGCACTCAGGACGGTATTTCTCACCATGAACACTTTTCCCGAAGCTCGTCTAACGATGTTTTATTGAGTAACTTTGATCTCATCAAATAAATTATGAAAAAAAACAGTACCTACTATGTTGTCCCCATCTTTTGCAAAACTTTTTCCAAAAACACTAATACAATCTCAAACCTTTATTAAAAAAAAATTGCAATCGTGAGCTTAAAAATAATTAATATCTATCTGCAGGTGACTGTACCTGTTAGTAGGTCAGACATCTTGAATGTGTTGCATCACTTCCCAACATCCGATTTTGATTCAGGTTTTGCCAAATTGATTCGAAACCAAGAAAGGAAAATATTAATGTGGAGAGAGGTCGGTTTAAATATCCTTATGCATTTCAGATCTAATATCTAGTATATCAGATAGAATAGGTCTAGTGAAGATATTATGGAAATAATAGTGGGCATCACTATCACTACATAGTATAAAACAAAGTCGCCTTTTCTGTCCCTATATCCCTATGTGCGCTTAAATCTTTAAAACTACGCAACGGATTTTGATGCGGTTTTTTCCAATAGATAAAGTGATTCAAGAGGAAGGTTTATATGTATAATACATGCATCATATACTAAGGCAACATTGCTAATTTTAGAGGTTTCTAACGTGATGTCGTAAATTAACCTATTTTTTGGGCTTATTTATGCCCGTGCAAAGTCGGAGCGGGCCGCTATGTTTTTATATACAACGTTCATAGTTTTTCTGTAGTGTATTTAATTTAGTATCAGCATTGCACCCGTGCGAAGCCGGGGCGGGTCGCTAGTTTTATATAATTACGAGTAGTTAAAAAACTCAAAAAAACAAATTTCAGCTTTATTATATGAGTGGGATTGTAAGAGAGTACACAATAAAAATAGGTATGCCTAGGTATTTTTAGAAGTTTTAGAGGTATACTTAGGTATTTTTAATATTTAGGTATTTTGTTAGAGGTTCATGGTGTAACTTGCTCCGTCGTTCTTAATAGACCATCGAAGGAAAGTTTTGTGGCACAAAATGAATAAACCCACAAACTTAGGTAGGCCCTTACTATTAGATGATTAATGCAGCGTCAGGAGGCAACCTATGCCTGCAGTCAACGGGACGCTGTAGCGCACATACCTACATACAAACATCCAAACATACATTCAGACTTATAATATAGGGATTTTTCTCCCTTGAACTTCTCTTAAGGTATACCCAAAAAATAGTGATAGTACCTTCAAAGGTCGAGGCCGCGTATCATTTTCCTCAATAATTACAAAAAAAGTAATGAATTACAAATTAAATAATTATTAAACTCTTCAGGGTGCTGTGAAGGTATTTCCGGTAGCCTGACCTAGGTCGTCTATAGCGGTGTTGATGACCTATGGTCATCGAAAGGGTCAGAAAGTTCAGGGTCTCTCTGACCCTGAACCCCCCAACGCTAGTAGCGTAGTCAAGATTTATAAAAAAATTGCATAATTTTTGCAATGACTACAGAACAAACAAACCTATTTTCTCCGTAGGTGGTTGTAGGTTGAAATTTCCTTGGTTTCACATTACCACTTTAGTTCCAGTGATCGCTACTTTATCGCAATGGCGCTAGTTCCGCTAGTTAATCAATGAGCGATCAGCAATCATAACTATTTAGGCATGGGATGCGATGAGATGGTGACCAGTAGCCTGCTTTTGTGCCAGCTGTCCAAGCCAAGGGCGTGATCGAAATGGTTTTTCTCCTGGTGTCATAGAGAAATGCAGAGCTAATTCATCATCATCATCATCATCCACAACCTGACTTTGCCCACTGCTGGGAGACCTCTCTTTCTTTATGCCACTTCTTACGGTCTCGTGCTAACCTCATCCAGGTGCGGCCCGCGACGTATACCAAATCGTCTGCCCATCTCGCTGCCGGACGACCAACGTTTCTGTAACCGGTTCTTGGATGCCATTCAGTTATCGCTTGACTCCACCTGTCGTCACCTCGCCTGGCCAGGTGTCCTGCCCAACTCCATTTTAGTTCCGCGATACGATTCCCTACGTCTTTGACCTTTGTTTGACTTCGGATCTCGACGTTAGGAACTCGGTCTATAAGCCTAGCTAATTCTATAGACTCTAAATACTGTTTATGTGGTGAGGAAGTCATCAATATAAAGTGGGTCGTCATTGTGATGTTATGTCCGTTAATACCAGCATAATATTTATGTAATAGTTACATAATACATTTCCATCGTACTTACTGCTATGTTTGTAAAGAACTTTTATTTTGTCGGAACTATCAAACATTCTCAGTTTTCAACAAGATATTGTAAAACCAGTTATTAGTTATAACCGTCAATCATACCTACCTATAAATCCAAATGTTTAAAAAAAAAAACTTCAAATCTTTCTTTAAATAATTATTATTTGTCACGTCAATTTGAGTCAATTGAAAAAACATGACGGCTTGTCCTTTCAAAACTACAATGGATGGAAATCTTTCGTCAAATGAGAAATCTTCTTGAATACTCCCCCATTCCATTTGCCAAATCTCCTGTTACGTATCCAAAGCTTCATTAGTAAAATGCCACCGAAATTACATAATAAAACATAGTAAAACACGAGAAAACTAAATAAAATAGCAGAGCCACTAGCTCCTTCAAAAATGGCGAAGTGAAACCATGAAGAATATGAAGACCTATATGATGAAGACCAAGCTAAGATGTTACTGATTGGGCGATATAGTCGCTCAGCGACAAAGCCCTTTTCTTTTTTTGTAAATAAAAAAAAAAGAAGGCAGCATTGCGTAATTAACAACTCCTAGAAGTGAGATTATCAAGCAAAGAGTTTGAATATCAGAACTTGTATTTTTACCTTTTTGAAGCTCATCCGAGGAGTTTGAACACCATTTCCAAACTACCACTGGCGACAGCGCAAAAAAAGTTCCATGACTTTGACAATCGTCACGTGACATCTGTTTCTGTTCTTGATAACTTTTTGATTCGATAATTCGATAAGATCTAGCCTAAATAACCGATAGAACAGCAGTTTATGTAATCGGGCGAGTGCAAGCGTTATTTGATGGCAAAATGATTTTACGCGCCAAGTTTAAGGATTGTACGTACAAGAATTCGCGTTGAAAAGTGAATTTCTGTACTTATTTCGTGCTGAGGCCTTTGTTTTTTTCAACTAGTGGCTATATCAGCTTACTTTTACTTCGGCGGTTTAGAAACTGTTCGAAAGTCTGTCCGTTATTGATATAACAGCTTCGGTGAGAATACTAACTGCTTTTTCGACTGATCGATATTATTTTGTGAACGTGTATCCTTTATCAAGTTTTAGGGCTCCCACTGGGTATTACTTGGTCATCTTCTTATTATTTTGAGCCAAATACCTACCACGTGATGATTTTTGTAAGTAATCAAGACAAAAATCAGCTGCTGAAATCTCGAATAACTAAAATAATTTTAAAGTATTAAAATATAGGTAATTATCTAATATTAGTAACTCTGACTACCCCCATTGTAGGTCTGTGACCCCTTAGACATCTTCAAAAATCTAGCCGAATGTCTACAGTGAATAAATTAAATGATTTTTACAGTTTTTTCTCGTATTTTAGTTTAAATAATTATTAAATTTCAGATTATGCTATTTGACCTAGACGCTGGATAATCTAAATAGAAGGAAACATTAAATCAAAGTGACGTAACGAAGACTATTTATATAAAATACTGGTAATTCTTAATCTCACGAATAGAATAGATACAGAGTATGTTAGGTTGTTTGGATGATACATACAATGAAAGACTATGCGAGATTTGAACCCACGACTTTGCCGATTCGTGGCAACGCTGTACCAACTGAGGTAATGGGCAATCGAAACTATGGTTCTTTTCGGGAGTGCCTACGCTACGTTTCGTGTGTTTTATCGATTAAAAAAAAGTTTCCTAACTGTGAGGCTACAATTATAAAAATATATGAACTCCTTTGGTTTCGCGAGCGAAATCGCGCACGGCAGCTTGTATTATGTAAACAAATTCATTAGATAAGATAGTAAAAGGCCGAAATCTAATCAAATGTACCTTCTTTTGCGAAAGTAAGCGCATTATTTCTCTCTTTGAAAACTAGCACGTAGCCTAATTTATGGAGTACTAGCTGCGCTCCGCGGTGTTACCCGCGGTCCCTGAAAACTTCACTTTTCCGGTATAAAAAGTAGGCTATGTAGGTAGGTACATAGCCTACTTTTTATACAGTCTATCTCTGAGCTACATCCAAATCCATTCAGTAGTTTTTGAAAGATTAACATATATACTCAAAAACTTCGCATACAAACTAGGATACATAATAAACTAGTTGCTATGGCACATACATTCATATATAAAATCACGCTTCTTTGCTGTAGGGGTTAACAGTTAGTAACATATTAACAAGGTTTAATTTTGGCCTACAAAATAAATTACTCGACTACAGTTGACTTTTAACTTTTACTTTCTTCTGGACATGTGTCGCGTGCGGTGCGCGAAAGTGGCTGGAATGTTGAGTGTTGACGCAAAAATATACTTGAATCATAATATGATGCGTTTTAAATAAAGCAGAGCCGTGTTGGCTACTGAGGTGTACCCTCGACTCAGCCCAAAGATTTTGAGTCTCAGTACCACAGCAATAGCGAAAATCTGCCCAATTATTGCTAAATTCGTCTTAGCGATAACGAAGCAATTAAAAACTTATCGCTTCTACATGACAGTCAAACCTATTAGACTTCGTTCGACGGATCTAGGCATTCGTAAAATTACCCGTTTGTCTGCGTAGAACAATTTTGTATGAAAAAGCGGTCTCTGCACAGACAAATGGCTAACTTCACGAATGCCAAGATCCATTGAACGAAGTGTACCACGCAGTACGTTTGAAACGTTCTTGGATTCGTTACCACTTTAGTTCCAGTGATTGCTACTTTATCGCAGTGGCGCTAGTTCACAAATCAATGATCGATCAATCTTAAATTTAACATACCTAATATACAGGAGATAGTATTGTATAGGACCGCTGGAATCACTTAGAATAGTCTTAAAACTAGGTGATTCTACTCCTGTTCCTTCGCAACCAATACCGTGAAGAACCAGGGCAACAAACACGGTTTGGGTTTCATATTTGGTATCGATTTGTTGCAGGTGAAACCACCCAGCCATGTTGATATCGTGCTGATCTGTCGTCTATAACAGAGCGGTAGGATGGCGTCGTGTCTCGCAGGGGGCGGGTTCGGCTCTCAGGAATATGTGCCCGTCGCCGATTTCTATGCGGACAAGGCGGTTTTCGTCACCGGCGGGACCGGGTTTATGGGAAAGGTGAGGTTCATATCCATCGGAATAGAAGGAAATTGTATTTTCTCTTAAAAACTTAGGCTAGTTTTCCTGTCACGCTGACTGTCAGCGCTGATAGAAAGCATAAAGTCAAAGTCAAAAGTCAAAAGTCAAAAAGCATTTATTCAGTAGGACCGCTGGGATCACTTTGAAAAACTTTATTACAATATACTATGGATACTTATTGTACAGCAGCGCCGAGAGAAATCAGCGATGCCAATTCTGCTGAGGCATTAGTAATCTTACTTCATTGTAATAAAGATTATGCTCCTATCAGAGCGACGATATGCGTGACAGGAAAAGTAGCCTTAGGCCTTTACAACTTGTACTAGATAATTTATACAGCGTCAGGAGGCAAACTATGCATACACTCGGACACTGTAGTGCCTGGGACATTGTTTGAAATGGAATAGGCTTACTCAGCACCTAAACCATCCGCTCAGCTTATAGGTCTTGTTAATTAAGCTTTTAAATGAGTTATGCGATTGCTGCTTGAAAGTCGATTTGGATAAAAAAATATTCATTTTCACAACACGACATGTTTCAGGAGTTTTCAAAACAAACACTTAAAAAGGGATTAAATGGTGTATCAAAGTGAGTGTGGTAGCTTTTCAGGGGTGATGCGAATGAAGCTGTACGCGTATACCAGTCTACTTTATGTAAAATAGATGTGTTGTTTTGGATATTTGTGTAAAATTCCAATTTCGCAATTGCAACAGGTCCTCGTCGAAAAACTATTACGAAGCTGTCCGAAAATCAAAAAGATATACCTGCTGATGAGACCGAAGCGTGGTCAGGATGTGGACTCCCGTCTCACGGAGCTGACCCAGTCACCGCTGTTTGAAACGTTGCGTCGCGAAAGACCTCAGGAGCTGTTGAAGATTGTGCCCATCGTAGGAGATATCACGGAGCCAGAGCTGGGAATCAGCGCCAAAGACCAGGCCATGCTGTGTCAGATGGTAAGTGGAAGAATTGTCGATTTCAGGGATGGTGTACATTAGATTAAAGAAAACTGCATGGAGGCCCTGAAAGGAGTTGATCCGAATTTGACGTTTCTTGCACTGTGATTGGTTGCTGTCGGTCGATTCCGAACCGAATGCATTCCGCTGTTTTATGAATCAAGGGCCTGGTATGTCGTATTTTTGGTGATGATTTTAGCCAAAAAGACAGTATGGAACCGAGGTAGGTACTGAGTCTTAGCAAAAAGGAAGCATTTATGTTGTTGGTTAAGAGTTAAAGAACAAATTATCGGAATAATGAAAAAACAAAACGTGGACAGGATGTGGATTCTCAGAAGTCAGAGCTGACCCAGTCATGGGTTCCAGTCCCGCATAGGTGCAATTTGTTTGGCTGCATAAAAAATCTTTGGTGATCCCTATGTGTGACGTTAAAACTACAAATTATGGTGAAACTAGCCCTAAGGCTGCGTTTCCATCAGAAATGAGCGAGGATGTGTTGCGAGGAATGTGTTTTTTAAGAAATAGAATCACGTGAAAATGAAGCTTGGTAAATTATGTGATTCTATTGGTTCATAAGAAAAACAATTGTTGCAGATATCAATAGTGTTCCACTCAGCAGCCACAGTGAAGTTCGATGAGAAGCTGAAGTTGTCTGTCACCATCAACATGTTGGGCACACAACAGCTGGTGCAGCTGTGTCATCGTATGCTCAAGCTGGAGGTATGGATAACTTCACTTATTTTTTATGGCTTCTGTGACATCTTCAGTACGGTTGCCTAGAATACATTGATTTTAAGCGATAAGGCTACTCATTGTACAAATTCTTAAACCATTTGTGTTTTTTTGTTTTCGTGGTATCTACCACAAAGCATTATTTAGGTATCTTCCTAGTATGGCTAACAAATCTGGGGGGTTTTTTTTTCGTTCGTTTGATGAATATTCGGATGCTTCTTACTACGAGCTACATTGTATTCAGTCGATAAGATCAACGTTAAAACACGGTCCTAACTTAGGACCAAATATTCCAAACCGAAAGGCCCTTGAAGTCAGAAATCGTAGTAACAAACATCCGAATATTCATCAAACGAACGAAAATAAGAACGGGAATACGGACCCTGAATCTACGACGAAAAACTTCTCTGTCCGAGTTTCCGTCATCGACAGAATTTCTCGCAGTTTACGTTACGAATACGTGCTTGTGTTTGTGACTGTTATACTTAGGCGTTAAGGAGCAAATTCACGTTTATAATAAGCATAATTATTCCAGGCATTAGTTCACGTATCAACAGCATACTGCAACTGTGAGCGGGAACGTGTCGAAGAAACAGTGTACGCGCCCCCGGCTTTGCCCGAACATGTGGTCACGTTGGTGCAGACGCTGCCAGACGAACTGGTCGATCGGATCACACCTGATCTAGTTGGTGAGTTTAACTAATTTTGTGAAAAAATCTTGGGTTTTCCAGACCTGAAATAAATATTTGCAGATCATACAAACTTTTATCCCGCACCGGGGATCAAACCAGCAACCTTCTGCGTCACAAGTGGGCTTTCACCCACTGTGCCACAGAGGTCGTGACCAGTAACTGTAGTATAATATTGTGTGACGTAATTTATGAATGTTTCCTAACATAAAATAAACTATATTTTATTATATTTTAAAATTATTATATCCTTTCAGGTGACAGGCCCAACACGTATACATTTACGAAGGCTCTTGCAGAAGATATGCTGATCCGGGAATGTGGAAACTTACCCGTGGCCATCGTACGGCCATCTATCGGTAAGTAATCTTTTTGAATTCATTACATTTTGAACTAATTCTCGCGATCACGTTCGCGTGGGTTCGTTTTTCACAGTTCTAAAGGAATACCAGCATAAAAAAATTTAAAATGTTGCCCTAGAAACTCCTCTATCTTCCTGTGAAAGTCCCATAAAATCAGTTTAGCCGTTCCAGAGATTAGCCCGGACAAACTATTGAGTATTGACTAGAGGCACGCCCGCTTCGCTCACGTTATACCAGCGTTTTTACCCCTTTTCGCCTTCTGAGGGGTAGACTTTACAAAATTCCTTTCTTATTTTTCCCCTTAATTATCCATTAATTATTAAATTATCAAAAATAAAATTATCCATTCTTCCCCGTCTCTAGATATAGAGACGGGGAAGAATGGATAATTTTATAAAGGGGAAAAATTCTTCAGTCCGCGTCAAACAGGGCGACGTTTATGTCAGTTAATCAGTCGGTTTCTATGAACGTCATCTATCTACCGTTACACTCACACATATATCGTTACGCACACAGGGAATCCCGGGTACGTCGCGTTACCAGGTATACTCGTAAATATAAACATACGTAAATGAAGTATTAATTTTGATAAGATACGATACCAAGAAATATTTATCAAATAACTGTTTTATACCTATTTTGCCTGTCTCAAAACTCAAGGTACAGAATAATAAAATACTTGTTTTTTTTTTAGCATGTCGTTTCCTCTGCGTGGTATACCTGCTGGGTAGTAGTTCAATTCAATTCAATTCAAAACGTTTATTGCTTCATGTTAGTAGATAGATCTTAAAATATAATAGTGTTTCATAACATGAACCCCGTCGGGGCACTGCAACATTTGGTACTAAGCATGTTCTCACATATTGAACCTAAGTAACAGTTTGCTTGAATAATATCACTAAATTTATAAAAAATACGAAACAAAATGAAATAATGTTGTAGTCTTTGTTTTTCTTCTATTTATGTATTACTAGCTGGCGACTTCGTCAGCGAAATAACATACTTATTAGCAACGCCATCTATTGCCGTTAACTGGAACTACCAACTCCCCATACTAACTTTCAACCCTTATTTCACGCTCTCCATGATTAATAAATAGATTTTTTCTATCATAAGAACCTTCTCTTGACAATAACAAACACAACAAAAAAAATTTATTGAAATCGGTCCAGCCGTTCACGCGTGATGCCGTGACCAAGGGATATGGGGATTCATTTTTATATATAGAGATTTACAATGATAATACGTGCAGGTGATATACAATGAATGACTCAACGCCACTTCTCTAGATTAGACTTTAGCCTAATTACCCAATTACTAAATATCGAATCGATAAAGTTCCGTAAAAACTCAATTAATGCGTTGAACGTAACAAATTACATCACAGAGGAGAATGGGGATTCTTGAACAAAGTGAAAAACCAATGCACGCAGGGTTGACTTTTAAGAAAATTTTGTAGACTATTGAATGTGAATTGCCCTGGTTTTTCATTGTTGCGAAGGAGTATCTCGAGAAGATTTTAATAGATCAAACTAAAAATAAATGCATTTTGGTTTAAAAATTCATATTGCACAATTTTAGCTGAATTCAATTGATAATCGGAATATTAAAAAAGTGATAAATGCATTTGAGTTAGCTCGGTCTGTTCTTTTAAAAATACTTGCATTTTGACGACCTCTGCAGCGCAGTGGGCGAAGGCCCGCATGAGACGCAAAAGATTACGGGTTTGATCCCCGCGGCGGGACCAATGTTAGATCTACAAATATTTGTCTCGGGTCTGGTTGTTTCTATGTACTATGTAGGTATAATATGTATGTATATTTACAAACAAAAAGTATATACGTAAGTAGTATATCAGTCATCTAGTAAGTAAGTATATAAGTAGTATCGTACTTTTGAATTTTACTTTTGAAAAAACACTTTGAAAATATTTTGCATCATGAGTTATGAAACGTGTAAGATGATCATCTACTTTTGATGCTGGCTGTACAAGCTTTGCTTACTTTGGGGCTAGATGATGGTGTGTGAACAGTTTAGCATTATTTATTTATTTATTCTCATGATACCGCAGACATTTTCTCTCAAGGAAGTTCAAGTTCAAGTTCTTTGTAGATGTCTAAGGAGGTAGTCTGATTTTTAAGCTGTGAATCCTTTACATCCCTTAATGTGCCTGCGATCATTTTGCTTTTAATCTTCCCTGCGCTCCAATTGTGCCCACTCTCCTTTTCTGTGTATTAAAATTTAGAATACGATAACATAGATAAAAAACGTTGTTACTTGGCTCATATCCTTGTGTTATCAACTTATGAAATAGTTGCATTGATAAATACCTACACTTAAAACATTATCAGTATAAGTAATAAATTATTTCTAACTAAAAGTGGAATACCTGTTTAATAGTATCTATCTTGATAAATTCAGGAAAACGACATTTGAATGTAGATTTTTTTTCATTTAGCTCATGTAACTTATCCCCGGTCTTCCTCTTCCTCTGCTTCCTTTACATTTACCATCTATGATGTTCCTATGAAACTGTCATGTCGGATAAGATGGCCGATCATCTTCTCTCTGCTCTCGACAAATTGCAATAGAGATTTTCCTATAATTTCTACTATATTGAGTGGTTGTGGTACAGAACGCACCATGCTATATTATGTAGGTCGTGCCATGACGCATCAGCCGGCAAAGCATCTCTTCCACAACCAAAAAAAGTACGTGAGTGTCGTGGAACCTCCGTGGAACGAACGTTGGAACGAAGTTTCAACTTTGACATTTGGCATTTGTCAAATAATTTATTGTCAAATATTAAAAGCTCTTCCGTACTAACAATATAACAATCTATGGGCTGTTTCGAGTCTGCGAACTTCACACTGTGACGTTTTGACCTATGTATGTGTCGTGACGGTAAAATAGAACGCTTTTTTTTCCAACCCCATCCTCGATACCGTCTGAAAAGGAACTTCGTTCCAAAATCTCGAACGGTCTTACTACAAAAAAGTAAAGCACTGTTGAACACCATGTTGACTTGACACATGTCAAAGCAAAACTTACCACAAAAAAGCGTTCTATGTATTAGAGTATTTTAGATATCGTTTCTCTAAGAGATAGTTTTAGTCAGTGCTTCGCTAAACACGGTTTATATTTTTTGTAGTAAGACGGTCGATATTTTAAGTTTATTGTTACAACGGACGTTTCAAATCTGATTGTGACACATGTCATGTAACTGTAACTGACTTAAACATCGCCCTGGTTGACACGGTCTAAATAAAACCGTCCTACTTATTATTTTTAACATCATTGGATAACCTTACATTTTCTTCCAGTACTCTCATCACTCCGAGAGCCAGTCAAAGGCTGGGTGGACAATTGGAACGGACCGAATGGAATTATAGCTGCGGTCGGCAAGGGAATATTCCGGACCATGTTGGGCACGGGCACGAGGGTCGCCGACCTGGTGCCGGTTGATACTGTCATCAATCTGATGATTGTGTGCGCGTGGCGGACGCATTTGAGGAGGTAAGACGAAACTGGGGCTTTCTTGTGATAAATGCGATGCTTCAGCTGAATATTCGAACGTTTCCTACTACGAGCTACGTTGTATTCAGTCGATAATGAATTTAGAACTTAGTCTGAACCTAGGTCCAAGTATTCCGCTCCGAAAAATTATTCCTCGAGGCAAAAGTCGCAACATATATGGGTGCAGTTTATAACCCAAAAAGCATTTTCTCGAATACGTAGTGACCTTGATGAGTTACGTTATCAGTTTTTTATTGGCGAACCAAATTGTGCTCTCGATATTAACTAGAATTAAACTTGTTCATCAAAATTCGGTCAATTTATTTTATTTGCAAGAAAGGGCTTCGGGAAAAAACTTTTTAAAATTAAAATCTTTCTGCTTTGACATTTTCTAAAGATTTTCTTTGAAATCATTTGGTTGGATGTCTTATTCCTTAATTGCTTGTAGGGGCGAGGGTGTGGTGGTATACAACTGCTGTACTGGCCAGCAGAACCCGATCACGTGGCAGAGCTTCGTGAAGACCAGCTTCAAATACATGCGGAAACATCCTTTCAGTGAGTATCTTTATGTTTGCAAGTAGATAGTTTTGTCCGGGTCAAATCTTGCAATCTGAATTTGAGCTTAACACGTGCTCTAAACGGTGAAGGGTGAAGGAAAACATTGTGAGGAAACCAGTTAGTGTTCTTATAGGCGGCGATGGGCTTGCAATCTGTCACGTATGGAATATTACCTTCTGCAAGATGTGGGCATGTATCAAATATGTATTTTGACATGCCTCTGACTACCCCTCTTAGATATCTTCAAAGGATCTGGAATAAGTAACATAAAAAAAGATCTGAGAGAATGTCTACTGCGCCTTGGGGATACAGTCGTGAACCTGTTTATGTTGAATTTGAGCTATCTCCCGATGTCAATTTAAGCTGGCACACCTATCAGTCTTCAGTGACGATTCAATAATAGTGGTGTTTTAATACACATCCACTCATAAAACCCTCTTCTCTCTCCCAAAGGTTTGCTGGAAGAAAAATATCTTAGAGTTTAACTCGCCTTTGCTATTACTTACCTCATTTGTTAGAAACGCGCATCGTAAAGATTGCGTATTAACTTTGCGCAGGCGTCCATGCTTTCAACACAATGTACCATAACATAATTTTTGGGAATACTTACCAATCTATTGCAATTCCAGGTGACGTAGCATGGTACCCCGGAGGTGATATTACAAACAACCGGTTGAAACACGGCATCCTGTCGTTAATACAGCATCGTGCGCCCGCTACTGTCATGGACTTTGTCGCAAGGGCGACGGGGAAGAAACCAATGTGAGTTACATCTTATGTCAGTTAGTTCTTTGGAAGAAGTGTGGTGAAAGGATTTCAAATACAGGTCTAAGAGGCTCTTTTCTGCATTAAAATATCCTCTTTATCTCTCTACAAATTTTTCGTAATTGACGGTCTTCAAGTTCGACCACACTGCCGCTTTAAATCAGTCCTGTTGGTGGCCAAGCGAAGATCTATACAAAATATCTTTGAAAATGTTGCTGGTATGTTTACTTACCATGTTAACTTACGTGTTTTTAGGTATTTTTTTTAAATCTATACTTACTAAAAAAGACATTTAAGATACACAGCTGAGACACGTCAAAAAACATCACTCTTTTTGCGACAAGTGTAACAATTATCTTATTAGCTTCCGCTTCCACTGGCGTGGTACCAACAGTTTAATTATTAACCTATTATGCTAATTTAGGCTACGATCTATTTATCTTTATACCAAATAAAACATATCTATTTATATAAAACTAGCTGCACTCCCGCGGTGTTACCCGCAGTCCCTCGGGATTTTTTTTATTTTTTCGGGATAAAAAGTAGCCTATGTCCTTCCTTGGAATACAACCTTTAACTATGCCAAATTTGAGCGTAATCTGTTCGGCGGTTTGAGCGTGAAAGCGTAACAAACAGCCAGACAGACAGACAGACAGAGTTACTTTCACATTTATAATATTATAATAGTAAAAATAGTAAATAGTATGGATATCTATTCCAAGCACCCATATCTCTGGTTAGCACACGATTGAATTGAAACACAAACATAGCCCTTGACGAATATTCAACGATTCCAACGTTACAGGATGATGCGAGTGCAAAACAAATTGGAAAAGGCAGCGGCATGCCTCGAATACTTCACGACCCGCCAATGGGCGTTCGCGGACGGGAACGTCCAAGCCCTATGTGGTGCATTATCACCTGATGACAGAAATGTGTTCGACTTCAATGTCCGCAACATCGACTGGGATGCTTACATCGAGTCGTATGTGCTGGGCATCCGGCGGTTCCTTTTCAAGGAGAGCCCCGCGTCGCTACCTCGCTCCAGAGCTGTGCTTTGGAGGTAAGTTTGTTACAATATGTACTGATTTTCAATCTTTCAAGAAGATAATATTAAAACTCTCTGTGGCGTGGCTGTAGTCGGGTGTTCAACTACAATGCGTACAACATCGACTGGGATAATTTTAACTTGTGGACGGCAATCTTCAAGGTTAGTTTCTCTATCGTCATCATCGACTAAAATAGCATTCGGCTGGACATAGACCTTCCTTACCTCCTCTAGAAACTGGGGCCGTATTCGCGTTCCTTTTTTCGTTCGTTTGATGAATATTCGGATGCTTACCACCACTATTTCTGACTTCAAGGGCCAATTTTTCAAACGTTAAAACACTGTCCTAACCTAGGACAAAATATTTTAAACCAAAAAATTCTTAATTCTTTATTGTAAAAATAGACACACACAGGATAATAACATAAAAAAGGACATGTAAAAAGGCGAGCTTAACCCTACAAAGAGTTTTCTTCCAGCAAACCTTTGAGGCTAGAGAGATGTGCATTATAGATAGTGGGTACATGTACAAAGAGAATGAAAGAAACAAATATTTTTGTTTGAAAATTGGCCCTTGAAGTCAGATATCGTGGTGGAAAGCATCGGAATATTCATCAAATGAACGAAAATTGGCAAGCGGACGAACAAAGTACATAGGTACATGTTAAGTAGGTAATAATTATTCAACAAGAATATTTTAGTTCTACCTTACCTAAATGTCTTACCTACTCTGTTTTTATCTTGTTTATCTTTGTGTCGTTGCTGAATAGATGTATTTTCTTTCTTTCTTAAAATTACAATATCACCATTACTCTTTTCCAGATTACACATGGCCCACATCCTACTACAAGTGTGTACCGTGATGCTAATGTGGAGATTTCTGTTTTCCCGCACGAACGCACTACGCAACCTCCTTCGGCGTATTCTCGATTTCGTGACGCGGGCCGCGCGCCTCCTCGCCATAGCCTGATGACGCGTCAACACACAGCTGTCAACTTTGACGTTGACATTGACATCCCGTTATACGCTTCCAAAACATGGCGGCATTTGTATTTCTTTGCGGTCTCGTGACGGATGAAACAAATCGAACTGATAACGCATCTTGGCATCGCCTTCAACCGCCACTTTATGCTAAAATAAAAATAGTGATCAGCTTAGGTTTCACGACATCGACTTATTCTAATCATGTTGAAGATATTTAAAGGAAAATACCGGTTTAGTTAGATACCATCTGAGAGTGAAAGCCGATTCGCATAAAAGGAAAGCGAATGCCGCCATGTTGTCGTGTTTCCAATTTTGAAGTTTATCACAAAATGGCGGGAGTTCATCAACACCAATAGAGATTATAAGGCAGAATAAATTAGATATTTTCCTTCAAGCTTCCACGGGGCTAACTCGCTTCCCATTGCATCTATGCGATCTTTTTAATAAAATAAGGTTGTTTTTATCGCGTGTTATATTCCCGAACGCTAGGCAACTAAGATAGTTCTGTTACGAATTGTTATAAGTAATAGTGATTTCAAATAATTTTGTACCTATACAGCTCAATGGTTATAAATTATGATAATATGGTAAAAAGTTCAAAACTCTGTTAAAGTCGCATAGTGATTGTACTAATAGAAATAATGCTGTAATTTAGAATAGCAGAGATTGTGTTGAACTTCTTCGTTTAAGAGCGGAGTCTAACAAAAACGCTTCTTAGTAGCTGTTATGATAGTCGACAGTCCCATATTTTAGTCGAGAAGCGTTCAATTTGAAGACTCACGATAGAAGTTTTCACAATGATGGACGAAAACGTTTTTTTTTTCATATTTACCGACTATTTATTCAAATATAGCTAGATATTGTAGGCGGATAATTTATTTTCATTATACACGTTTCGCGCCTAATTTCGTCCAACATTTTTTTTTAATGAAATCGAGTATATAGATTTTGAAAGCTCAAAAATATAATAGACGATTGAATGCTAGTCAAAATGGTTGAAAATATACATATATGTTAAGAACACATTGTAATGTACAGTGAATTTATAAATGTTACTAAACATTTTTTAGTAAAGTTACAAATACTAATGTTATATCATCTTTTGGATTTTATATCGAAACAGCTTTGTGAAGTGTTGTATTGATAAATCACTGAATCATTATGATGAAGATAGTGTTTTTAAGATGGGTCTTTCTCACCAAATTTCCATAAAATGTTGCCGTTTGACATTTTTCTCATTGCAATTTGAATCTCATTCACGTGTAGCTAAATTGACTTATAACACATATAACGTCAACTTACTTATAAATCAATGTTGACTCTAAATTGAAATTTAAAAATGTCACATAGCTACGCGAACTTAAACCTTAGTTTAAACAACATAAGAATGTAAGTTTTTACAAAAAACCTAGTGAAAAAGCAGTAACAGTTTATGGTGAAAAAGGCTCTAGTAATGTTTTGGAGTGCGCGGTCGGATAGCTGCTAGGTTCGTAGTTGTGAAAATTATGGTAATAAAGAATTAAGATTAGGTCAAGCAAGCTAGCGGCATTATCTAAGAAGAAAAGCTCCGTAGCTTTGAAAAAAAACTGCTTCAGAAAGCAATTTGACTAAAATTTAATTGTCTTGACACTACCACAGTAAAAAGATAGAAATATCAAAATAAATAAAAGATCTGACTATTATTCTACAATAATAGCTTTACTTTGATCAAATCAAGCTTCTGGACACATCATAAGTACATAAACTAAATGTTTATATTTGATGATTTCAAAAGTGTCACGAAACTTTTGATCTAACTTAAAATATTTGGGCATGTGGTCTTTACCTTTTCACTTAGTCAAGTCCATTTTTGTTCAACATTTTGTATTCAGGCTTAAAGACGTCATGAATATAATTAAACTAATATATCAAAACATGAATAAACAAACATAAGACATCTGAGGTTGTTAGATTAGGTAGACAATCACGAAAGTGGATAAAATGTCTGAGGTTGTAACATTGGCATGACAATCATATCACAAGATGAAAGCAAAAACATGGAAGCATCTACAACAGACCCAACTCAAGCAAGGCTTACCAACTGAGCCATTAGTAACAACTCCCAGGAAAAAAAGTTCGATTTTAAACGAGCAACATTACAGTCGTCAGGAAAGGACATTAATGTTGTCAAATCGAAGTTCCCTTGGGATTCCACTTTCGCACCAACAATTGACTTCTATATCTTGGGACTTAAAAAATATCATGAGACCTGTATTTTACAAGCAAACATTTTTGACAAGTTTTCTGCAAGATTAATATAATACTATTCCCACAAAATTTTGCCTAAGTACTTGCTTTAGGTGTGAACAAAACTAAAAATTTGTATACTTGTAGAATACAATGTATGCTTGGTATGAACGAGGGGTGAGTTTGTTACATATTGTTCCTATGTGAATGAGGGGTGAATTTGTTATAATTGTTCTTAAGATTGTCTAATTTATTTAGGAAGAATGCTTTCATGTTTGATTTGCCTTCATCCATGCGGTATATGTATATGGTTGTCATAGCCTAATAATTTTGAAAGGGGCACGAAGTATCAAGTACTTTTTACACATTAGTTGTTAACAAATCTTCCATTGCTTGATAAGTTTGAACACGTTAAACTTCCACGTTCGGGATTAAAATGAACAGTGGTTACAAGTTGCGTACGACTAAAATCTTTAGTGGTTCAATTTTGAAACAATTTCCAAATGGGTCCTCCTATTCGCTTGTTATTCGTAATTTAAGCGATTTCTACTTTAGTTCCATTAACGAAGCTTCCTTAGTAATAATGTAGGTATTTATTGTTTTTATAAATAAAACCTCTTAAAATTAATTTAATATACGCTAGGTAATTTTTCTAGCAAAATGTTGAAATGCTGGCCTCATGAACATGAATTTTCGCCTTTAAATGAGTTTAAATGCTAGATGAGTACTATCCTCTAGTTTGCTGAAGGGTTTTTTTGAGTCTAGAATGTTGAGTGGGATAAAAGTGATGTGTAATTTTTCCCATAGTTTTATAGTTTTCACTATTATTATCAATTACTGCCTTAAATGTCTGCCCAAAAGTTATTCTATACAATTTTGTCCCTACACAATTTTTTGGTATAAGTTTTACTCTTAAGTAACGCCTAAGTTTATATTACCTGTTGTTTAAGTGTTAGCATTTTTTTAATGTTTAAGTTTAAAGCATAATGCTTTCGCTCTCGAGAACAGTCATGTGAATTTGACACATGGAATGGATTTACTTGTTGGGCTAAACTTGGTTACATATCGTTGTTGAAATCATTGTTCATAAATGCTGTGCTTTTCATCTCTGTTGTAAAAACTTCAAATCCTCTTGTGATCATTTTTTTGTGTATTTATTGAAATTACTTTGTTATAAAGCCTTCAATCCATTCCTGTTTTACAGTCTATAGTTTGTTTTTGTTGTAGTGTAAAAAAAATGACGGAAGTTAACGTATGTGGCCCCTAAAGTATACAGTCAGTGAACGAATCGTGAACGTTTTTTACTTCACTAGTGACTGTAACTTTAGGACGAAAGCGATTGGCATCGCTTGTAGTTGTTATATGTAAATTTTGAAAAACGGAAACTTCTGTCTTCAAATGTTTTGTTTTAGCTTGTATAGATTTTGCGTTGGTGGATGCTTTTTGTATTTTTAATTAAGTTAATATATTATTGTTTTGGGAAACTACAAGTGCGGATAATGCCTGTGCTGAATATATTGTATTTATTTGTGTATATAGTTTAGTTGCCCAAAGTTAAATCCAAATACATTAATGCGAAAGTATTTATTTGTTAATTTATTTCGCAGTTGATATGTATATGTATATTGTGTAGAAAAGTGTCTAAATCATTGTATGATAACTGTCGGTTTATGAATGAACAACATGTATTCACCCTTGTCACCGTAAAATTAAGCGTCCTATACTCTAAAATAAGTGATTTTCATTAATTCCTTCTCTTGTACAGAGAGTAGGTCAATGAAGGATAAAAGCAAAGATCAAAATACCATAATACAATCTAACGGAAATAATAAAAATCTCTTGTGTCACGTTTCACGCCCGAAAATCCAATATGGCGGCCGAAAGGGTTCGTTCAAAAACCGACCGTAGAGAGACACTTTTAAGTTTATTTGCTTGTCTTCTTCACCAACTGATTGTATAAATACTGCGTAGTCAAATAGAAATCTGTTTTAGCCATGAGATAACTTCCAAAATCTATAATTGTTATTTCTATATTTAAGAAAATTTACAGCTTTTTTTGGTTTAAATTCTGTTGTTGACTGACTTAAAAATATTGAGAAAATGTACGTTCTACGTTGTAGCGTTGAATCCGAAACTTCGATGTATATTCAGATGCTTCCTATCCTACTACAAGTTAATTATATTATTTGGTCGATAAGATCTCTCCTCCTCTAACTTCTAAACTCTGTCTTAACCTAGGACCAAATATTCCGAACCGAAAAATTGATCATTGAAGTCAGAAATCGTAGTAGGAAATATCCGAATATTTATCGAAACTTCTGATTCGCCGCTTCAAAGTAAGGCTCCTAGTCACGATTAACGAACTTTTTTTATGAAATTTTAACCAGTGAGCATCTCAATCAACGCCATTATTGTATTGATTGGATCAAAAGATTCAACAAATTGTTATAGAGTTGTAGTCAGTTGGTGAAAAAGTCTAGACGCCCGAATTTCGGTTATGGTGTTAAACAGTTTCAACTTTGGTGGGGTGAAATAGCGACGGTGGGTGTTATGCTCAATGTAGGAATGTCAATGTCTCTTTCTGCCATTTATCATAAAAAAAAAAACAATTTTGCGAAGTCCTACAAAAACTAAGCCCTGGAAACTTGAACCATTGAACCCAAAATGTTACGTATTGAAATCTTACCTATGTACCAAAACTTGGAAAAATAACTAGGTATTATTGAATAAAAAAACAGTCACTTGTGATCATAAATTTAATAAGGTTTCCTTGTTGTCAAGTAAAATTGCTGGAACTAACTTTTAAAAGTTCTTTGTACTTTTGCATCGTTAAAGTTGTGAACAAAATGCTGCTTGAAACTTTGGCGCCAAACATTCAGCCAATCACAGAACAGTGTAAAGAAAGATGGCGTTTTTGTTAACCAATCACATCTTGGCAATTAATAATGATCTACCTCACATTTTTCCGAAATTTTGTGCAAATAGTAAACTGAAGAAACAAAGAGACAGTGGTATACACTATCTATTGGTATGAAAGGGACGGCGATAGAGTGCAGCCAACGTGTTTCGGTGATAGGACGTTATATACGCAAGGGGGGGGATTATTTATTATTCCATATATTAAAAATAAACGGATTGTAAAGGTTAGGATGTTTCATTAGAACCTTCTGTCCAAATTCCTGAAATCCAATCAACCTTACCTACTTTACGGCCTTATTAATTAGATTACCCTAATTCTAGCTTAATACGAGACTACTCTCAGACTTGTTACTTCTTTAGTAACGAAGGAGCAACTTGAATATTTTGATGTTATTAATAAACTGGTAGTAGCCTCGAATGAGTAATACATTCCTTACATCGGGATTAGTAGAAAAAGAGTGAATGAACGAATGATATTATCATTCAAAATATTGTCTATCTCTGTCATTAATTATATGAATGACAGAGATAGACAATAATTTGTATTTGACAATATGTTTTATTCAAAGAGGTTTTATTTTTCTAAAACTTTTTGGTGTTACGTCTGCCTACTCCATCTCTATACTAGGTGGCGCCTAGGAGTAACTCTTACTCCGAGAGTAGAGTCGAATTAGCTTAGTTCTTCCTTGGTCTTTGTTTATTAATACTGAATTGACCTACTACAGTCTTATGCTTTGGATTAGCGTTAATACCACCCTAGTTCGTGTTTATTAATGACAGCCTTAAAGTTTAAAAACTAAAGTTAAATATCTTTCACCTCACTGTGAAACAAGAAGTGACACGACAAAAAGAAGAGATTTAAACGGTAATAAAAATAATCGTGGAAATTTTTGACGTGACAACGTCCTATAATTCGATAGAGCCGGCTGCACGCACGAAAAAACATGACGTCATGCGGCGTTACCTTCATGCGGCGTTACCTCGCTCTGAGGCGTTCCATGTTAGGCTTGAAGTGCAAGCAAAAATCGGAATCCTTGGGGTTGACATCACGAGCGCTGTTCAATTTCGTGGTCATCTGGAAGGAAAAGCTAAATTAGCCTCCCAAAAGCTTGGAGTACTTAACCGGGCTAAAAAGTGTTTAATGTCGGCTCATCGATTGCAACTATATAAGGCGCAAGTACGGCCGCACATGGAATACTGTTCTCATCTTTGGGCTGGGGCACCCCAGTACCAGCTTCTTCCTTTTGATCGTTTACAACGAAGAGCCGCTCGTGTTGTCAACGACCAAGTCCTTTTCGATAGGCTTGATCCATTGGCTTTACGCAGAGATGTTGCATCTCTATGCATCATTTACCGCATATACAATGGGGAGTGCTCAGAAGAATTGTTTGGACTGATACCAGCCGCTGAATTCCGCCATCGTATGCAACGACAGCAATACTCATACCATCCACATCATGTGGATGGTTGGCAGTCCACAACTGTGCGGTTTTCACGCCAATTCCTGCCTCGCACAACAGACTTATGGAATCAGCTGTCGCCAGCGGTATTTCCAGACCGATAAGACTTAGGCACCTTCAAGAAAAGAGCCTATTCCTACCTCAAAGGCCGGCAACGCATCTGCAGTGCTTCTTGATGCTGCAGTTGTCTGTGGGCGGTGGTAATCACTTACCATCAGGTGTGCCACATGCTCGTTTGCCCCCTCTTCCAAAAAAAAAAAAAAAAAGCGAGAGCGCGGAACGAGCGACAAAGAAGCACAATCGGCCTTTGCGTTCGGCAGCGTTCGACATCCGTCTCTCTCCTACTTGAGTGAGCGATGCGTAGACGTTGTCACGTTCAACTATCGTCAGTAAACCGACTTTACAGACAACCAATTTTTTTTAATTTATTTGCAATGTTTGCAAGTTTTCACATGCTACTACTATTTTACAAAGTACTACACTATGATTTTTTTATTTATGATTTTTATGATACCGGTGCTAGGATTAGGTGCTATTATGATTATTATGATACCGGTGCTAGGTGCTAGGATAGCCGAATTGGTAAAAAGTGGTTCCGGTTTTAGGAGGATCGTCGTATCATTGCGGGTTCGAATCCCGTCGGGATCGAAAAATTTGATAAGTCTTTTCATTTCATACTATGACTCGTAAGAGTGTTTTCACAGTATCCGATCCGATATCGGTATCGGACATCGATACTGAACTGTTGGATGGCGGTAGGTAGGTATTGTAGCGAGTAAAACGCGTATGCTCTTGACCATGGTTTATTCACATTGACGGTACGACGCGGGACGCGGACGCTGTAAGCCCGCCTCACACACACATACATGTAATTGCACACTACTTACATAACTATTCGTTAATACACTGCAATCCTCCACCCTTATTCTTTATAGATAAATATAACAATAGTAGGTATACCTACTCTTAAATCTAATGGAACTAAGACATATCAACAACCCAAACAGGTCCTACTTACCTACTTACTTGATTTTACTTTAATTTAACTAACACAACAATTTAATTAACATTTATGGCAAAAAGCAATAGGTAGTTCTTATCTGAATTCACAATGCTCGAAAATAGGTACACTCAGTAATCTACCTACTAAGTAAGTACAAATAAAGGAATACAGCTGTTAACCTATGACTTATCTACATAAAAAGGTTTTTATTCAACTTAACCCGAAGGTATTAAGTATAACTTATTATATCTCTGCTACCTACACTAACTAAATAACTAATCCTTATAATTAGGTTTCTTTAACCGGCACTGCCGTACGGTACGGGACTGGGTCGCCTCAGGGGCTGGCGGGCTAGGTAAACTGATGGTTTCCGGTTGCTCAAACACACAATCCTGGTACTGGTCTTCTGGACTCTCATCCTCTGACCCTACCGTAATGCCTTGGGGTGTCGTAGCTGTCGAACGGCGCGGACTAGACTCTTTACTTGATCCTTCGAGGAAAGTAGGTATAGGTAAATTAGGTGGACAAATGAGGGAACTGCGCATCTTCCGCTTAAGCTGATCTACATGTTTATGTTTCTCTCTGCCTAGTGTATCGACCACCCTATAGTCAGTAGTACCTATTCTCTCTGTTATTTTCCCTGGCACCCACTTATCTTCCCCCCTATACTGCCGTAGCCATACCTCCTCCCCAGGTCGCATTTCGCGTTGTCCGCTCGCTCCATTTAGTTTTTGTTTAGTTTGAGCCTTCCTAACCTTTTCGTTTAAATCCGGTTTTAACGCGTCTAGTTTAGTTCGTAATCTACGACCACACATTAGAAGTGCCGGTGTCTCTCCCGTTGTGCAATGATCGGTATTACGATAATGCAGTAGGAAGTTATTTAAAAAATTGTTTACATCTACATTTTTGCGTATCGCTTTTTTAATAACTTTTTTTACTGTTTTGACTGCATTTTCTGCGGCACCGTTCGAAGCCGGGTGATAAGGAGCCGAAAACAAATGATTAACCCCATTCGATCGTAAAAACTGTGCAAATTCGTAACTGGTAAAAGGTGGACCGTTATCTGAAACTATTTGCCGCGGCAAGCCAAACCGGGCAAAAACATCGGTTAATCTATTTATGGTATGATTCGCCGCCGTACTAGGTACTTGACTCACTTCTAACCACTTAGTTCTAGCATCTACCATTACTAAATACATTTTACCATTAAGTGGCCCCAAAAAATCCAAATGCACTCTCGACCACGGCTTATCCGGCCAGGGCCAGGGCACGGGCTCGTGCCGTGGCGGACCGTCCGCTTCGGCTGCGCAGAGGGTACATGATCGGCACATGGCTTCCAGAGATTCTTCTAACCCCGGCCACCAGACATAGCTCCGCGCGAACGCCTTGGTTTTAACTATCCCCATGTGCGCTTCGTGTAGTAATTCTAGTACTTTGGATCTACAAACTTCCGGTACAACTACTCTGTGACCCCACATTATACAACCTAATTCCTCATATAATTCTTTTTTCCTATTAAAGAACGGTTTCAATGCTGAACTTTCGCTATCCGCGGGCCACTCCTCTCTTATATAATTCAGAATTCTTCCTAAAAACCTATCCCGGCTAGTTTGTTTTTTAATTTCATTATAATCCATCAACATGGCATCTTGGGCAAAATGTAAAAATGTTTGTTCAGGTATCTTATCGTTTTTATGACACCGGGAGCTTAAATCCGCCGGCAACCGCGATAAGCCGTCCGCCCCATTGTCTTTCGTACCTACAAATTCTATGTCATATGTATAAGCCGATAACTTGATAGCCCAGCGCTGTAACCTGCTAGCCGCCATAGACGGAATACCATTCTTGGGCCCAAAAATGGTAACTAAAGGTTTGTGGTCGGTACGTAATGTAAAACGCCTACCGTAGAGATATTGGTGCAATCTCTCTAAGCTGAAAACAATAGCCAAAGCCTCCCTTTCGATTTGTGAGTAATGTTGCTCGGCGCTAGTGAGCGCTCGCGAAACGTAAACCACCGGGCGCTCGCGCTCTCTCGCACCGTCTGCGCCGGCGCCGCCGCCGCTCAGCTGTGTCAGCACTCCCCCTATTCCCCGCGCGCTCGCATCGCACGTAACAAATAACGGTTTATTCGGATCGTAATGCGCTAACACTTCTACCCCCGTTAAAATTGACTTAATTTTAACAAACGTTTGCTCGCATTCTGAGTCCCATTTCCACACGACATCTTTCTTTAGTAACCTATACAGAGGTGCTAAAATGGTGCTTAGGTTTTTTACAAATTTAGCATAAAAGTTTACCGTACCTAAAAACGATCTTAACTCTGTTACGTTACTGGGACTAGGAATGTTCAACATTCCTTCTACTTTCTCTGGGTCTGCCTTAATTCCCCCCGCTGAGATAATAAAACCTAAATATTTTACCTCATCTGTCATAAAGAAACACTTACTTTCCTTTAATTTCATACCGTGACTTTGCAACCTATTTAACACAAGATCTAAAACCTTCAAATGTTGACTCACCGTAGTGGTTCCTATTATAATGTCATCCAGGAATACTTGAACATTAGGTATATCATTTAAAAGGTTAGACATAATCCTTTGAAAAATACCTGGACTCGAAGATAATCCAAATACTAATCTTTTATATTTAAATAAGCCCTTATTAGTGTTTATTACCGACAAGTTTTCCGGATCTTCTAATTCTATTTGGTTATACGCTTGAGAAAGATCAATCTTAGATAGTACTTTAGCCCCGTTAAGTTTGACTAATAGATCGTCGATACGAGGCAGAGGATATCTATCTATCAGCAAAACAGGATTTAACGTCACCTTGTAGTCGGCACAGATACGCAGTCCCCCGTCCGACTTCCGCACCGGAACCAGTGGCGTAGCCCAGTCCGCGCTGTCGACCGGCTCGATGACCCCGGCTTTCAACATCGCGTCCAGTTCTTGGTCCACACGCTCCTGTAAGGCGTACGGCACCGGCCGCGGCCGACAGAACACCGGGGTGGCCCCCTCGCGTACTCGCAGTCTCGCCTTGCCTCCCGTGAACCGGCCCAGTCCCTCCGCAAATAATTCATTATACCTGGAAAGCAAAGTTGGAAGATCATTACCCGTGTGAGGATCCGCTCTAATAATCTCCTTATTATACAAGGACGGAATCTGTATTCTTAGTTCTGCAAGCCACTGTCTACCTAATAATGATGTTGTCCCCCCTTCTATGACAAATAATTCCAGTGATTTTGATTGCATACCATAGGTTACCTTAGGCTTTATAACCCCCCCCCCCCCGATGGATTCCAATCTTGACGCGATGGGGGGGCTTAGTAACCGTGGTTTGGAGGCCCACGGTGAAGCGAAAAGGAATCCCAGGCGGGGACGCCCTGGTGGCGTCTGGCGGGTAGGGTCGCGGGTGAAGAGGCGTGTCGGTGTTTCGTTGCCGCTCGCCCTATCTCCCGCGACCCAACGGTGGCGCACCGTAAGATGCGTCGGCGGCGGGGCCGCAGTGGAAGAGGAGTGTCGGTGTTACGTTGCCGCTCTCCCTGTCCTCTGCGGCCGTTTTTGGAGGCTTCTCCACGCGCACCTCTTTAATTAGAGTGCGCAGTGGACGAAGGGAGCGGAGAGCTCTGGTGGTGAGTAGCGGACGCAAGGTGTGGGGGCACCTTCGTCCGCCTTGCACTACTCACCACTATGCGGGGCCGCCTTAAGGGCGGGGATCGCCAGAGGGGGACTGGACGTAAAGGCTGTGCCGGTTTCCCAGACCCCCTCCATTCCAGGCGACGCCGGAATGACGCTGGGTCGTTTAGTGGGTATACCGGGAGTCCCCGGGGAGTCCCACATACCCCTCTCGCCCCCCCCCGGCGGAGGGGATGCGTAATGCATTTTTCCCAGCGAGAAAAAAAAAAAAAAAAAAAAAAAAAAGGCTTTATAACCCCGAGTGGCCTTATTTTATTTCCATTGTATACTTTAAAAACTAAGTTAGATTTTTCTAATAACCTATTTCTAAAATATTTATCATACGTCACTTTACTTATGCAAGATACCAAAGATCCGGTATCTATTTCCATATTAATTACAGTTTCGTCAATTTGTAATGGTAATCTTACCGGCTTATAGCCGTTCAGACACAGCTGGTGTAACTCTTCTTCCATCTCCCCCTCGCTCGGGGAGTCCGTGGCATCCCCGTATCCGGACAGTACTTCATACTCCTCGCCCCCGGAGTCCTGGTCACCAGCGCCGCTGAGTACGTGGACGGTGCCGCCGGCGCCGTTCCCGCGTCTTGTCCGAGCTCCGCCCTCGGGCCCCCGCCCTGGGCATACTCGCCGCAAATGTCCACGTTGTTGACACATACTACAAACAAAGTTTTTGAAACGACACTTCCCTTTATCGTGCGAAAATGCCCCGCACGCACTGCACCCATTGTTCGCGCCACCACCGCCATTTTGTTGTGTCCAGGCCGGTTGCCGTGTGCCGCGGGTAGGACCGCCGCCGGTGCCGCCGCCGCGTGCCCGCTGTGAGCCTGCCGCCGCATGCAGGACCGCGCCCGTCGCCGCCACCGCTTGGCTACTCGTTCCGCCGCCTTTGACCTCGGTTCGCTCCACCGCTGCCGCATCACGCTCAGCCGCCTCCATAGCACATGAAATCTTTACCGCCTTAGCGTACTGTAGGTTCTCTTCTGTAAAAACTCGCTGCCTGATGGTCTCGCTACTCAATCCGCATACCAATTGATCTCGCAGGTTTTCCTCCAGTACCGCTCCAAACTCGCAAAACCTCGCCAACTTTTTAAGTTCCGATACATATAGAGGTATCGTTTCACCGGCATTTTGCCGTCTCTGGCGAAATCTGTACCTTTCCGCCATAAAGGATGGTTTTGGTTGCAGATGATCTTTTAAGGTCGTTACCACTGACTCATAAGTAGCTTCACTGGGTTTCTTCGGGCTTACTAAGTTACTCAACAATTCGTAGGTTTCGTCTCCGATAGCTGCGATTAATGTGGGTAGCCATAGTTCCTTTTTAATTTCGTTGACCTTAAAAAACATTTCTGCACGTTCCACATACATTGTCCAATTTCCCGATCGCACATTGAACTCCTGCAGTTTCCCGATCGTCATTTTCGAGTAGATTTATGCACGCCAATAAAAATTTTATCCTCGTCGTCACTGAACTGTTGGATGGCGGTAGGTAGGTATTGTAGCGAGTAAAACGCGTATGCTCTTGACCATGGTTTATTCACATTGACGGTACGACGCGGGACGCGGACGCTGTAAGCCCGCCTCACACACACATACATGTAATTGCACACTACTTACATAACTATTCGTTAATACACTGCAGATACGATATCGGAGGCAAGTAAAATGTATCAAATATCGGAGCTATCAATTTCATGCATTTTACTTGCCCCGCCATCGTATCGGCGTTCGATATCGATATCGGATCGGATAATGTGAAACCGCTCTAGCTTGAAAGAGGATTTGGAGTACACTGAACGAGTTCCTAGATGTACTTACTTCTAAATTGTTAACACAATTTAGGTAAGTGTTGATAAAAAATCTAAAATGTCTGAAAATCTGAGAAATTCAAGAACTAATTGATTTCAAAAATATCTAATCTATTCTCAAAAGTCCACGAAATGAAAACGCAGGATTAAATTTCAGAAATATTTATTTTGATTATTAAAAATATCTATCAATATAACAGAACTGTGCTCTAACAATAATAAATTCAATTATCTGATTATTAACTGTGGAATTATTTAAGAATAACATGTAAATGCAACTTTAGAGAAAAACTTTTGCTAAAGTCCGTACTCCGCACTCCGCACTCAAAGGCTCTATTAGGGAAATCTCTAAGCGCCGTCTACGAGCGTGAGAATCGCGACAATATAATCGTCGTGACACGTATTTCTATTCTATACACTCTATCGTGTCTTCACACGGTGATTTTATCGCGGAGTGAGATTGTAAGTGTACACCGACGCATTCGCATGCGAATGCGAAACGATGCGAACCAACGAAAAATCTGTCAGGTAGTGTGGCAGAGTTTCGCACCCGCTCTGTCTAACTCTAGCACATAGCTACTGAAATAGGTGCGTCCTTGTCGGTACTGTTTCGCATGGAATTGCGAAATTTGTCGTTACACCGACGTAGACGTTTCGTGAGTGGTGTTTCGCATTGTTTCGCATCGCAATGCGAAACAATGCATCGGTGTACTAACGGCGTTATCATCGCGATTCTCTCGCTCGTGGAGAAGGTCCATATGGAACGATTTAAGTAGCCGTCGTATTCGCAAAGGCACGTTTATAGGAAGCAATTTTAATCTGTAATGGCACCTGCAGTAGGCGCTTCTTCTTTTTTATCATCGTATCTGAACTCCACGTACCTGAAAATTATTTTCTTTTTACTAGGTTCAATCATATTTTTAAAGTATAACACTCAGAAGTCAACTAGGCATCTCGTAAGGGACGCACATTCCACGCAGGTGCCAAGTTGTTTTTCTGCGTGTTTTTTTATTTATTTTTTATTTACGTGAACTAAAAAGAAACGGGCTTTGTCTATACCGCCCAATCAGTAACATCATAAATTAGTATGAGAAGTAGCAAACTCTGGGGCCGTATTTCCGTTCTTTTTTTTCGTTCGTATTCGGATGTTACGCTAATAACCCCCATTGTGACGGAGTTTTTAGGCTACCTAAAGCCTCCGTCATGGCTTAACGACTAGTCGGGACCGTAAATTTAACGTGTCCTCTGAAACACCGAAGCGCTCAGTTGATAATGCCACTGGCGGTCACCCACTTACTAACTATTTAGAATTAAAAAATACACTGCAAGCTTTTAACACTAAGGCTCAATGCACATTGAATTGGCTCATTAATAAGACATTATAAACCTTAAGCACAATGTTATAAGATATAATGTCGAGCAGCCTCGCGAGCAGTCTCACGCGGTCGCGAGCTGACGCGCGTCGGCGCTGGCAGTCGCGCCGCGAGCGTTTCTATATCTTTTATCATTGTTCTTAAGGTTTATAATGTCTTGTTATTAAAAATGATCGTCGCGTCGCTGCCAATTCAATATGGCAATATGGCAATTGACCCTAAGAACTAGTGACGAGATCTTGACTTACTTCTCCATCGGTGGACAGAGGAAGTGCCTTACATTCCTCGGCATCAGCACATCAGCCTGCACCTTGCAGACGTCCAGAGCGTACTCCTGGAACTCATGGATGATATCATCATCTACAGGTGGTCCTATGCCGGGCACGGCGTATACCAGGGTTATCTGAAACATGCAGGTTTGACGTAAGTACCTAGTACTTACCTATTGTAGTGAATAAAACGGAAAAAAATACAAATATACGTCTACCCCAAGGCGCGGTAGACGTTCGCCGAGATCTTGTGTGTCCCACTTATTGATCATGTCAACTTTTGGCACATGCCCACATTTTGCAAGCTCTCCATACGTGACAGTTCATACCTTATCACATTTATACTTAACTAGCGACCCGAACCGGCTTCGCACGGGTGCAATGCTGATCAAAAGTCCGGAATGGTATTATGTCTATCTCTTAGGGATAACCCACAATAACCATTTTTTTTATCCTTTACTTTTTACGAGAAAAAATGGCTTATTTACAAAGACAAACAGCGGGAAGCGACTTTGTTTCATACTATGTAGTGATGATAGCAATGTTCATCGCAATTTTCTGTAGAAAAATGTATCGGCGCGTACGTGCGGCCTATAAAAGCTATTGCAGTACCTATTGATTATGATGAGTACCTACCTTCTGGTCACTATTCACTGGTTCAAAAGAACTAGTGACACGATAAGAAGAAGTCACTAGGCCAACACGGCTCTACTGTAACCACAGATTATAAAACTTTTAGTTACAAACAAAGAAGTAAATTTTCGAAGGATTCACTTCTTGCTTAAATTTTGTAACATTTTTGTAACATAACATAACCTCCGAATTTGTTATGACGTGGCAGGCAGGGTCAGAACCTATTTCAGTTCTGTCAATATCTCAGTCACTGTCAAACTTGTCGCTGCTGTCAAAATTTATAAAAAATAATAGCTTCGTATTTAATTTTATAAGTATTCAATTTTATATCTTACGTATTTATTTATTTCTGTTCATACTTTTTGTGCTACTTTCTGTTCGTGATATCACCTTTTCTCAGGTCCAGTCTGAAAATCAGCGTTACTGTGTACCTTCGGGCATGGAGTAACAATAAGCTGAGACTGGACCTTTTTGGCTCACTACAGCACACAGACCACTGTTGCACCCACCTATGTAGGTGCCAGACTACTAGTTTTAGGTGTGTATTTCTTTTTTTTTTTCTAGTTTGTTTTTACCTGTGCGCCTACATACTTGTTACTTGTCTTTGTTTTTGTGTCTGTGTTGAAATGTTATGTGTGCCAAATAAATATTTTATCTATCTATCTATCTATCTAAGTATTACTTCAGGTATCGGCTGTTCCTCCTCCTCCACCTCCTCGATCTCTGGCACAATGATGTCCATGTTCTCATCCAGGAACGTCTCCAGGATCTCTCGAATCATCGCCACTTCTTCCGGTTTCGCCTGAATAACGACAACAAAATACTTAAAAACATTGATCATTGGATGAAAGGTAGGGATGAAAATACTTAAAAACATTGATCATTGGATGAAAAGTTGACGAGTGGTAGGAGTGGGAGGAAGAATACATGCTGTACCGACCCCACTTAGCGTGGGATAAGGGCAAGGGACTGATGATGAAAGAAAGCTAGGTTCCAAAGGAACCGTTCCGCGAAGGAACAGGAGTAGAATCACATAAACTTAGGATGTAAAATCTATAATCTAATATAGATTTATACAGCGTCAGGAGGCAAATCCATGCCTACACTTAACGGGACGCTGTAGTGCTTTGAGATGGAATAGGCTTTCCCAGCACCTAAACCATTCTCCCAGCTTAATCAGCCTGGGCCACAGGAAAGACAACGTCGATACGTGTGGAGCTGACTAAGCTGCGATTTTTCTCACGAAGTTTTCCTTCGCCGTTAAGGAGCTATGAATCACCTAGTTTTAAGACAATTCTAAGTGATTCCAGCGGTCCTATTGAATAATGCTTTAAATGTTAACAAAAACCTGTAGAAAAGTTAAAGGTATATTTAAAACATTAACCTTCTTCTTCTTCAAGTCGGGATCAGGCAAGATGCCGATCTGCTCGTCAATATACGCCATGATGTCTTTCTCGATGTGCTGGACTATGAACTCGCCACTTGTGGTAGACATCATCCGTCCAGCCACCATGCCTAGGGAGTATCAACGAAAATTTAACTCTGAGGTTTGTTCTCACTCTGTTCACTGTTCAACCGTCACATGTTACTAGCTGCTACCGGCGACTTCGTCAGCAAAATAACATAGGTAAGTACTTGAAAACCTATAAAATACTCAAAATGATCGTATCTCGACCTCCGCTATACTCGTAGTAGAAACGACACCTAGGAGATTTAAAAAAAGTAAAAAGCAGTTTTGTTTGACCTCAGCGATATAGAGATGGCGTCTAACCAAAGCCAAGGAAAAAGTATTTTTATATAAAAAAAATCTTAACTTCGGATGTATTGATGAGTGGGAATGAATATACATATTACATTTTAAAGATTTTTAAATGTATCTCAAAAATTAAAATAAATAATAATAATTTTAATTATTAGGTAATTTTTTTTAATTTTTTTTTAATAATAATTTTAAATACCTAAGTGTGCGGCTAACACTATAAAAATATAATCCTTATGTTACATTTTATCATTAATTATGCAGTCATATTTTAACATGCAAAAAAAAAAACTGGAGTGCAAAAAGTGGCTCAGGCGTCACCATCTTTATGACCGCGCCCAGCGTTGCTTAACTTTGTTCCCCTTACAAACTTGCAACCCTTATTTTTAAGCCCCCGTATGAATATTTACAAAAAAGTAGCCTATATCCATCCCTGGGGTATAATCTTTATTCATGCCAAATTTCAGCTTAATCTGTTCAGCGGTTTGGGCAGACAGACAGACAGACAGAGTTACTTTAACATTTATAATATTAGTACGGATAGTAACCAAGATCATAGTTCGCAGACTTGTATCTATCGACGATGGCAGCGATATCATCTATCGTCTGCTCCAAGTCCTCCAATCGCAGCTGACGAGCTTCATATTGCTGAAGAAGGAATAGGATAGTGACTAAGATTTAAGATGGATCACCAAATTGAAAGTTAGGCTTCTTGCCCTGCCTAGTGAATCAGACTTCAGCGGAACGCATTCGGGTCGGAATTTCCTTTCTTGGCAATAAATGTATTTGTATTTGTATTTGAATTGGTCAGCTGTTCAACCGACCGCAACCAATCACAGTGCAAGAATTGACCCAAAACTGACGTTTCTTGCACTGTGATTGGCTGCGGTCGGTTGAACAGCTGACCTATTCCGACCTGAATGCATTTCGTTGATGTCTGAATCAAGTGCCTAGTTCAAGGTATTGGTAGCGAAGAAACAGGAGTAGAATCATCTAGTTTAAATACTATTAAGTAAGTGATCCCAGCGGTCCTACTGAAAAAATGATTTTATATAATGCTGGACATTTTCACACAGCATCATCTAGCCCCAAACTAAGCAAAGCTTGTACTATGGGAACCATACTTTTTATTTGTACAGAGAGAGTTTTTATTTGTACATATTTATACATAGAAACAGCTAGACCCGAGATAGATATTTGCAGATCATACGAACATTTATCCCGCGGTGGAGATCGAACACGCAACCTTCTGCGTCCCAAGCGGGCTTTCACCCACTGTGCCACAGAGGTCGTCAAAAAGGCAGAAGCTTTACAAGGCAACAACAGATGGTGTTCATAACCATTGACAGTTTAAAAAATTATAAAAAGAAGATTCCTAAACAGAAAGACGTATTTACTTCCGCAACCATCAGAGCAATTTTCTCCTGTTCGTTCTCCTTCTCTGGCACCTCTTCGGCTTTAGCTTCCTCTTCCACCACCGGTGGTTTCTCTACATCCTCTGTTTCTTCTTCTTCGCCAAATTGTTCTGGGATTTCTTCCGGCTCGCCTGGTTTTGGTAAAGTTTTATCAGGATGATTTTCTTTTTTACTACCATCTAGGTTCCTTTCTGTTTCTACATCTACGGTTTGACTTATTGCCGGGTTATCATTATCTCTACAGTAGAATTGAATGACATTTGAAATGAGACAAACGCTGCTTATTTATATCCACGATAAAAAATATTATTATTCATCTTTGTTTCACAATATCTAAAGTGTGAAGTGTGAACTGGCAATTAACTTCTTGCAGAAGTCAATTGACAAATATTTCCGCTGACTGCAATCGTATATATCGGTACACGTGCGACTTGCAGCAAGTTCTGCAAGTCACTAAAACAACCTGATTCCTTGATGTCTTCTTAAATTGTTTATTATCTAAAAAGTTAGTTATGCGATAAGACGCGTGTCGCAGTAAGTGCTGCGACACAACGGGTATAGTGCCACTGAACACAAGCGCTCCAACACTCGAGCTGTTGGAGCAAATGCTGAGGGGTAGCCGTATTTTCACCCACATAAAATTATGTAGATTTAAGTACCTATTGTAACTGTTGTATATGATGTGGAGAAAATAAAACTTTATTATTCTTATTCTTAAAATTTGCAGAAGTCCACTTGCACGAGCGTTTACACGTTGGAAGTCGCTTGCGCAAGTCAACTTCCGCAAACCTGATTGCTAGTGGACACTTCGCTCAATGCCCTTTCTTTATTCAGATTCGATAGATTTTTTTACTTCTAATTTTACTACTAGCAGGTACTTCGTATTTTATCTTAATCTTTCAATAGTAATACTTCAACAATTCTAATTCGTATCAAGACTATCTAACTTGTTTTAATAATATTACTATCAAATCTATCAAATTCTATCAATATTCCAAGATTCACATGATCTTTCTATAATACGTAACCAAAAATCGTGTAGGGTATCTCGTTTTCATCTTCATCAAAGACGCAAATGTCCACTCCTTCCTTCTTCTTCTCCACAACCTTCTCCTCTTTCACTTTTGGTACATCTACAGAATTTTGAGAGAACTATTTAATTTCTATAATGCTGACCTTGCACTTTCGAAACCGGGATATAATCACCTAGAAAGTATTCAAACTTTCAAACAAAAAATAATTATTTTTTAAATCGGTAATCAGTCCACAATTTTTGGAAAATCCACCAATGTTGTTGTTATTGTTCTTAGCCCCCACTATCCCGCCGCTGGGCAAAGGCCTCCCCTCGAGTTTTCCAAGCTTTCTGGTCTAACGCCATTGCCAGCCACTGATAGTCGCTGAAGGTGTCCAGCTCGTCGCGCCATCGCTTGCGTAGTCTACCGCGCCGTTTCACTGTCTCAGGGCTCCAATCAGTTATTATTTTGGCCCACTGTTCGTCCGGCATGCGGCAGACGTGCCCCGACCAGTATCACTTGAGTTTCCCGGCTTTTTGAGGTACATCGGCGACTTGCGTTCGTGAGCGAATAGCTTCGAATTCGATGTAAGTAAATAAGTTACTTGACATTATCTTACCTTCTTTGGCATCTTCTTGAGACGAGAATCTAGCAGCGCTCATCTCACGTAGCTTTTTCTGTTAAATAAAAATCATCATTATCTCAACTCATCTAAGATTATTGAAACAGTAGCTGAGCCGACTGACAAAACCTCAGTTCTTAAATCATTGAGCACTCTAGAAATATCTAAGGGAAAATGAATGAATGAAAGGAGAATGAACGACACAAGGAAGGATCCTAGTCCGCGTGTTCCAGACGACTGTCATGGTATTTGATAAAGTAAACCAAAAGTATTAACTAACATCAACCTCCTCACTTGGCGCGGCTCTACCTGTGGAAAATACCTTTATTTAATAAAGAAAATAAAAGACAAAAATAATCAAATATTGTTTATTTCAGCAACCAAAGGTTACGTTCGTTCGTTAGTTCGTTCGTTCGTTCATTCGTTCGTTCATTCGTTCATTCTATAAATCTCTTCGTATGAGACTGAAAAATATAACCTTTCCTCTCCCTCTGGTAGTTGCTCCACTCTATCTGTCCAGCTCGCTCCGCTGAGAGCGATCTCTCGATCTTGCCCAGAGTGGGCATATTCATTCGTTCACTCAGACGCGTACTGCGCGCCACACTCGCGTCGATAACCGTAAGCTTTTGTAGACCTTCGTTGTCTTGCCAGAAATCTTCGGAACCAGTCTAAGAGAGGGATGGGAGATAAGGATGGAGGTTTTAAGTCATTATAAGGATGTGGGTTAAGTTTAGGAGATAGATGTGGGTTTTCATGGACGGTACGAACCTACAAAGTCACGAACTTACGTATCACCTTACAATACTTTCAGGAATTGGAGATGATGTGAGTTTTAATGACAGCCAACAACCTCGTCCTACATTCATACAGATGTAAACTATAATATTCTTTAGCGTGGTAGACTTTACTAAATTCTTAAACCTATTCCTGAACAATGTTTCATAATAAACAACTTTAGGTATATTTTCATCTGTTCTACTACTTACATCATCATTGATGTCGTCGAAACTAGCCTCTGTAGCCTCCTCACCACCATAACATTCCGGTTCAGGTTCATCTCCTAAAAAAGACAAAGTTTTTGAGATTTTAACACAACAGATTTGAAAAAATGACCACCACGCCTTGGGGATACAATAAAAGGCTGCTTGAATGACTATTTTATCGAACGCTGTTTCGTGGGTAGTTACAGTGAATAGTAATAATATTTTTCTGATATAAAAAGTAGTATAAGTTTATACTATACAATAAACTATATCTGAGCTAAGTTTCATCCAAATCCATTCAGTAGTTTTTGCGTGAAAGAGAAACAAACATCCACACATCAAAAACTTTCGCATATTATTAGGACTTATTTATTACATACCTTCGCGGTATCCATTGAGGTACCGCACATCTTTCGACGCGTCGATAGTCGCCAGCAGTTTGTACATCACTAGGAAGTCGTTCACTGATATGGCTGCGGAGCCACCATCTGGCTCCTTCGTCAAAGATTCGCAGAGCAGTATCATGGTGTGCGTCAGACTCTAGATAGAAATAGGTTTTGCATGTAGAGAGATGTTGGAGTCGTTTGAAACGTGAATGAAGAAGGATGGTAAGGCTGGACTACATTCTACCAGCAACACATATGACCATAGACTATGAGCTGGACGGCAAGACTTAGAAGAAAGTGCTGAGGATAAGTAGTTGAGGAGAAATGGATTATGATGATGAGCACCAAAACAGAAGAGAAATTATTGGAAATCTTATACGACATGACAGCTTTAAGCAAGGAGTTGTCTATGCCCAGCAGTGAGATGAAACCACAGGATGAAACAATAAAATGCAAATGATGATGATAGATTACTAGCTTCAGTCTGCTTCGCTCCCTACCCGTATTAAGTACTTCATATTATTTAATTTTGATGAAACTCAGATAACCTAAAGATGATTTTGACCAACCTTAGTAAGAAACCCGGCAGCAACCGCAATGAAATGCAGGAACGGCACCGTCTCCTTCCTCAGGTAGACCTCGCACAAGCAGAAGATCCTCTTCAGCTCCCGAGCGTCCAGGCAGAAGCCCTGCCAAGCTGCCTTCACCACCGGCAGCGGCAGGTCTGGCATGCTGCCCAACTGAGAGACACCAGGGTTTTATTTAATCAACTAAGCGAGACAACAAAAAAAGCGCAGGCTAAATATTTTCCGGTAAGTTAAGAACGGTTTGGTTTCTGAATCAGTCGTTCGTTCTTTTCTCACTCATTCACTCATTGAACGAATCAACGATGAACAACTTCAGACACGTGGGCTAAGACCTTTTTCCATCAGAAGAGTTTTCTAGTTTCCCTAGCTCCATGGATGAATGAACTCGCTCTAATTCACTCATGAAAGAAAGAACGCTCATTCGCTCTCTGCTTGATCTTTAGAAGTGACTTTTTGAGCTTGCTATGCTAGCTTTTAGAGCTCTCTATATCAGCTCTATTAGCAACTGACCTGGTGAGCCAACACCTTTAAACAGCCTCTAGTCAGGCCACCTTCGGTGCTGTACACAGGGTACTCCAGTCTAAGTTTAACTGGCGGTGGACGATGCTGTGCGAGCGCCTTGAAGTACTCATACGACCATCGGAGAAGGTCGTATGGCTGAGTCTTTATTGCGGCTGGGGAATGAATGAATGAAAATGTTTCTTTACTGTACACATCTTAAAATAAATTATGAAAAATAAACCTTAAATGAAACAGACTTATGAGGATATTTGACATGGGTAAAATGTATGCAGAATTAGGTACCCTACCTACAATATGGTTAATTTTTCGTTTCGTAAAATTTACTATGCACTTTAACACGATCTCTACACGAAGGAAAACATTGTGAGGAAACCCGCAGTTTAGTCAGCTCCACACGAATTGACGTTGTCTTTCCTGTGGATTACTGATTAAGCTCGCAGAGAGATTGGTCGCGAAGGAACAGAGTAGGATCACCTAGTTTTAAGACGTTTCAAAGTGATCCCAGTCCTACTGAATAAATGCTTTTTGACTTTGACTTTGACTTTGAGCTGAGAGGGTGGTCCATGTATTTCATTTTGAGCAATGTCCCAGGCACTACAGCGTCCCGTTGAGTGTAGGCGTAGGTTGCCTCCTGACGCTGTAGAAATCATTTAGAGGAAGGTAAATTTACCTACCTTTACAATATCTCTTGAGTATGTAGGGAAACTTCGGCGGTATGACTATCTGCTGGGAGCAGTACATCTGTTCTATTAACTCTGGCATTTTCCACTTTTTTATTTACCTGAAAATGCAAAAAATAATCAATTACCTACTCAATACCATAATAACTTTTTAAAATTTTTGTCTTTCTGTCTGTTTGCCCGGTCTTATCTCTGAAACGGCTGATGAACCGATTTTTTCCTCTTACGTAAGTTTTTCAACTCTGATTTTTATTTCATGAATTTCATATTCTTAAAATTCATCTTATCTTTTTACAAATCGTTTGTGTAAAGATTGTTTTTAAGTAGGTAAGTAAAGATACCTTTCAACCAAAAAAAAACTCCAACGAAAAACACCACAACTCGAAAAATCTATTTCACGAACACCAGCACGAAAATTTTACCACTTTTATTTTTAGTTTCGTGTTTTTTCAGTAAATTACAATACTTTCAGTGGAAAAACTCACGAAGATTTGTTTGTTTACACTTTTAGTTGCTAAGGACAACAGCTGGTAATGACATTGATTTTCCAGAGGAAGTTGGGCTAAAGGGGATACCGGTGTTGTTTAAAAAAATTTTTAAATTAAATTAACATATTTTTTGTTTCGGTATATAAAACATAAAACAAAGATAAGATTTTCGTTACTTATATTAGTAAATATTTTAATGTTGAATTACTATTTCAAGTTTAGTTTAAAGTAGGAGGGTTACGTTGACCCAAAGCGCAAAATTTAAGAACAGTTTTTTTATCTAAATAGTACTTATAAGAGAGGTTTGGTATTGCCTTGGCTTAGAGGTGCTTTCTGCATTTGAAAAACTCGTGACAACATTGAGGTTTATCTATAAGCATAGGTAGGTACGTAGGTAGATAATATTGGGTGAATACGTCTATTCAGCTAATTAACAAATCTATATATCCATGCTTTAATACAATATAAACCATGGAATAGTTTGTATGGTATAGTTTATAGGCTAGTACTTTTAACCTTGTTCATGAGAAAACATAATGTACAACTTTAACTACACTAAAACCATAAATTCTAATCAATATAAAATTCAATCTGTTCAAAAATTCACAATGCCAATAAAATTTTACATGGTTTGTTACACGAGAAAAATAATAAAGGCTGACTGGAATTTAATTATTTTTCTCTACCTGCTTCACTTGTAGATAGCGCCATCGTGCGTGAAACCTTTGAACTACATCGTGAGTAATCAATCGTCATCGCTAGAGCTGTTTGTTCGAGAGCAAAAAAACAAAACCTGTTAGTTCACTGACGTCTGTGCGCTGTGTTTTTGTGTCGTGCGGTGTCACAAGAAATAGGTGCTACTTCGTATTATTTTTAATGCAAAACCCTGCTCAATTTTCCTTCTAAAGTACACAAATCTATCACGAAACCTGAAAGGTTCGGTGTTATAGTGCAAAGTATCAAAATCTTCTGTTTTATAACAAGTGACATTCGAAACGACATCACTGGGTGAATGAAACTGTGATTGCTTATAAATACGGAAAAAATGTACAATCGTTTACACTGATACTTCTAGCAAGTTTTATAATGCATCTATATAGTTCTGTGACAGTGTTCTGTGTGACAAAATAGTGAAGAAATGGGTGACAAATGGAAACATCGATTCAAAGTGAAAAAAACAATTTCTATAGTGAACCCGTAAACATGGATATGATAACAGACCTGTCTACTTTGAGTAAGTATTAGCTTTCTATGGATTGTAGGGCTTGGAGGGGAGATAGGGGGGGTAAGGTCACATTTTATAACTAGAAAAGCTTGTATTGCCAAACTTCACATTGGATATTCAAATAATTATTGCGAAAAGTTCTAAACTTACGAGCGAGAACGTAGATGTTAAATTAACTATTTCGTTATTTTTTACTTTATATAGACACTTTAAAAACACTTTTCACAATAAGATTTGATTTGAAGACGAGGGAACAAATATAGAGCTTTTTTTATTAAAGAAAGATTAAGAGAAAAAAAATTTTATACTTTAAAGTTTTCCTGCATCAAATGTTGTCCTTGTCAGTCTATTTATTGTGTGTTCTTTCCCTAGCTATTGTTTCTAGTGACGTCACCATTAACTAATAGATAGTTTTGTTAAAACCTTCGTTAAAGCCCTACCTAGTGAAATAAAGAACAGGCCCTTGATTCATAATACAGCGGAATGCATTCGGTTCGGAATCGACAGACAGCCACCAATCATAGTGCAGGAATTACTCTGAAATTGACGTTATTTGCACTGTGATTGGTTGCTGTCGGTCGATTCCGAACCGAATGCATTCCGCTGTATTATGAATGATCGTCTAGGGATCGAAATTCTCAAAAAAAATGACATAGGTACCCTGAAGTAAGGGTTTTTTAAAGGGAGTAGGTACCTACGCGAGATACCCCACTTAATAAACCCGAAAGATTTACGAAAAATCAACTTGCTGTTAAGTGAGAATTAGGGCTCAAAAGTGTCCCTTTGAAATTGCCCTAACCTATAATTTTGCAAATAAACTTTAAAGGAATATGAAATAGGAATTTCAGACCTTACCAAGTCGTGCAGTTGGTTCGTGACTTAATATAAATAGGTACTTATCTACAATATCTATATATTTGCGAAATTGCAATACAATAACAATAATGAGAAACTAAACTGCACCTGTACAAAGCTAAATTAGAATATTGAATGATGTTTTCTTTTACAATTTTGTTGAGTTTGAAAACATGTGTCAAGCACGAAGGGTCCTCTTTGAGGCGCACTTATAATCCGTTCACCACACTAGTTCGAAAGAACTGGTGACATGACAAGAAGAAGTACAATTACCTACCTATGAACACTGTTGTAACTCACAACCAGTGTCCGTGTAGGTGATTGTATCTTCTAAAAAAAAAATTATAAATCATTTCATTTCTAACGACGATTGGCCTGGGGACTTTTCAACTTTCAATCCAAAGGTACCGAGTTTGAATCCTAGCCGTATTGAAGGTGAAATAAAAAGATTTTGAAAGCCGCTTCAGTCACATCATACCAGCCACTCAGTCCATGTATTTCTATGTTCCAAAATTTTCCTAGTTATGGATGGCGATCTAAAGATAAAATTATATGTATTAGCTCATTGGATTAACACACATGCTATAGGGTATTTAGCTGTGGGTAACACTAATATGTACCTACAGCTAGTTCTGAATTAAATTCTGGGGTAGGTAGGATCTCCCTCCCAGTGGTCTACCCCTGGCAACGGAATCGCTAATCCTTGTTAGGTAGCGATTACGGTTGAATGATCCTAACTCGCGGTGGTAGGACCTGCGAAGGTCCGCCTGGCTTGCAACCACCCTCCTGCCGAAGTCCAACGCCAAGCAGTGCGCTGTGTTCCGTTGGTGCGCGGGAGTGCCAGCGTCTTTGGGGATTAGATGGGTGTCAGTTGCGCCGCGTGAGAGTTAATAGGCACCTTCTGGGTAGGCTCGCTCCATCGTAGACCTCACTCTTGCCTGTGTAAGTTTGAGGTGAAGAGCCGACTCATTCATAAAAAAAATGATATTTTATTAAGAGATAATGGTCCAGCTGAATACCTAATTATGAAAAAAATAACTAACGAAGACAAACTATGAGTCACAAAAATACATACTATTAAAGGATACAGCACTTTCTACGAGGGTTAGTTATCACTTGTTCAAACATGACTGCATACCAACGAAGTACATGTCGTTAAATTGTTATTAGAGAACCCATACAGGTTCACGATCAAAGTGGTGTTAAAGGTGGGACGGGGTTGCAGCACGCACCAAATTTTTTTTAACAGGAACAAACAATTTATTAATCGATTTATACATACCCACAGTATATAATACAACGGAGAATGGGGTTAGACTAGCCATTATTCAACATTTACTTATATTTTTAAATAAGACACCAATTTCCAATGAGGATTTGATGTGTTTTTTGTAAAAAAAAAGTATTTTGATCTATTTTATATTATGAATAGAAAGAATTAGAAATACTTTGATTCAGATTAATGGTACAAACTATACTTAACAAGTAGATACAATCTAAATAAATACTAATTCACACGCGGAAAATGCGCTTTCTATCTAATTAGGAATATCCTGATGTCTTGACTAGAAACTTGGACTGAAACAGGTTTTGATGCGTCATCGCAGACAAAAGGTCATCACGACCCATCTTGTATCTTAAAATAGTTATAATCCGACTTCCAATAGAAGTCAAAAATAGAAAAAACAAAAAGAAGTTATGGCTCCAAAAATTATCTATTTTAAGAATTGGTTTATTATCAGAACAGAAACAGTTTTTACTTACTGAAACTACGTAACCTATAGTTTTTGTAACTTTCATTTAATTTCTTAAGTTTTGTAAAACTTTTGCATCTGATCAGTCAATTTAAAGTTTTATTATGGAGTCTAAGAAGGAAAATACGAATTGTTTAATAGTTTTCCTTCTCTTTTACTTATAATTTTATTGCTTCCGTGATTTGCATGCACCACAAACTATAACACCTAACTGCATTCTGCACTCATATAGGTACCTACATAGTCCTGACCCCACACCATAATCCAGGATTCCCTTTGTCGCGGTTATCAGAAGCTACAATAACCATGGTACACCCAGACCAGGAACAAAATATCTTCAGATCAAACCTATTCCATCTCAAACTATGTCCCAGGCATAACAGCGTCCCGTTAAGTGTAAACATAGGTTGCCAGACGCTGTATAAATGTATACAGCGACTGGCAACCTATGCTGTATAAATGATCGGCTGAAAAACATGACAACTTATCTGATGATCTCTAATAGATCATGTATTATAGCATAAAAAAGGAATCTATTTATCTTCTACTATTGTCATGTGTAAATTTCGCTTGATTTGACCCAAAACAGCAGAAGAATGTATCCAAACTGAGTCTTCAAAGATGAACGATACGTCAATGTCGATTTCTGTCCTAGTTGAGGGAACAATGACTTATTTCTGGATAATGCCGGCCCGTCCATTATCTACTTGTCACTGGTCCGAGCGCCTGAGTGATAAGAGATTCGCTGGATGGGTTTTATGTAGCCAATTGGAATAGCCATGACGTAAATTGATCCCCCAAATTATTAGACGATTTGGAAAAATTTGAAAAAACGGATCAAATCATCATCATCATCATGTCAGCCATCTAGTGTCCACTACTGAACATAGGCCTCCCTCATCGATTTCCACAGCGATCGATCTTGTGCAGCCTGCACCCAACGGCTCCCAGCAACCTTTACCAAATCGTCTTTCCAACTAGTGTGGGGCCGTCCTCTACTTCGGTTTCCGATGCGTGGCCTCCACTCGAGAACTTTTCTGCCCTAACAGCCGTCAGTTATGTGCCCCGCCCACTTCAACTTGCTAATCCTGTGGGTTATGTCAGTGACTTCAGATCAGATCAAATAACAGATGTGAAAGACAAAAACATGACTATGGGAACAAGGGTTGAATGTTGAGATGACTAGATTTATGATGCATTCAAATAGCGAACTCATGACCCGCTGATCTCATGACGCATGATCCATGGCTACACCCTGCAAACTCAGCTAATGGGCAATCGACGCTTCGGTTGAAACTTTTTGCACTCTTTCAAAGATTGATCTAAATTACTTTCTGAAAACGAATCAGCTATTTTGTATACAAGCTTTACATCTCATCTCATCAATAACGACAAAAGTGCTTTTGTAAGAAAACCAAGGAATTAAACAAAATCCAACGACCTTGACAAAAATCGCTATCTCCCTATAACTTAAAATGCAGAACATCAGGCTTATCTGACCTGTTGTGTGTTTGGCGTCTAGTCTGCTGATAGAAGGTCAAGAGGTACCTACTACACCTCTGGATTCATCACACTCCATGGGAAAATGTATAAAATACGACAGACGACTACATGTACATGGGTACAAACTACCTATCAATCACTAGCTAGAAACACACTCAATATTTTATACAAAATTGACTTTACATTTATCAAATTCGGGAGAGCCTTGTGTGCTAGGCTAGGATGGCCTCCCTAGTCAATGGCCTCTAGTCAGTTAAATATAAAATAATCAATAAATAAATAAATAATGCTGGACATTTCACACAGCATCATCTAGCCCTAAACTAAGCAAAGCTTGTACTATGGGAACTAGATAACTGATATACTACTTATACTTTTTGTTTGTAAATACATACATATTATACATAAAAACACCCAGACCCGAGATAAATATTTGCAGATCATACAAACATTAATCCCGCGGCGGGGAACGAACCCGCAACCTTCTACGTCCCAAGCGGGCTTTCACCCACTGAGCCACAGAGGTCGTCAAATATGCATAAACATTACTAAATTATTTGATTGTTCACGGTTTTACTAGCTCAACTATTTATTCTAAGTCAGCGGTTCTCTTACTCCTGAATATTATTTTCAAATAACCTAGCATCATGTTTTTCCACATGACGTAACAAACTCAACATCGCTTATATCTATGAGCGTTTATACATATTCATCTTCTAATTCTTTATTTTCATACTTAATGTCACACACCAGTTCTGAAATATAGTTAATATTACACAAACATCAGAAAATACGCGAAATGGTAATACAATCAAACTCGTAACATCTCAAATGGTCTTTGCTCCAAGTAGGTAATAGTTAACCCAGAAATGAAATCATTGTTCCCTCATCTAGGGCTGAACCTTCATTCCTTGACATCGTTTACAATGATTGAGAGGTTGTTATTCAATTGGTCGTCAGTTCACACGAGGGCTGGTGTGGAAATGTAAGATTTACTGCGTAAGATAAGAAGTGATGATGATAGTTCTTGCGGTCGCGAAGGGATAGGAGTAAAATCACCTAGTTTTAAAACTATTCTAAGGGTAATGAAATATCTTATCAAATTTTTAGATTCCGACGGGATCCGAACCCGCAACGATAAAATATGAGCTTAAGTATCAAAAATTTCGATGTGACGACATGGATTCTGTGGCCGAATGGTGCACTCCGGCTTTAGGAGGATCGACTGATCGTTGCGGGTTCGAATCTCGTCGGAATCGAAAATTTTGATGACTTTTCATTTCTCAATGAAATATCTAAGTAAAATATAAATTATTCAAGGGTTCCCTGTGGTCCGAATGAATAAATTTATTTTTGACTTTGACTTTCAGAGTTCAGATAGCTACGGTTCTTAGTTATCTTAGTAATCAAAGCGTTGCCTTGCTTAACGTGGGCTGAAGGAAAACATCCGAGGACATTTTCAAGTCTTCAGTTTGTGCGCATATCTTTTTTAGAAGCCGCCCGGCTGAAGTCGGGGTGTGCAACTAGTCACTTCATAAAAAAATCAAACATTGATCTATAATGCAATATTGAACTCTTCAAATAGATAATTCCAACTTGACCTAAAAATGAAATCTATGCGTAATTTGCACGAGATAACAGGATGACCCAAGCATTGAAAACTAAAATAATAATATTCAATAAAATAATCATGTAAACCTAACCTAGTAACCAATAATTATTTATTTTGAACCTGCCAGTCTTCTACTTAAATTATAATATTATTATGTACTAGCTGGTACCCGCGACTTCGTCAGCAAAATAACATACTTACTTAATAAAAACAGAACTGAAAACTGCTGGTCAGAAGATTCTCTTCTGAATCTGATATTTTTAAAAATAAAAATGCAATAATAGCGCCATCTCGACCTCAGCCATAGGACAGCAACGCCATCTAGTGGCTTTCAACTGGAACTTCATTTAAAGTCCCCATACAAAATTTCAACTCTTATTTCACGCCCTTCATGATTAGTTTTGAAAAAAAGTAGCCTATGTCCGTCCCTGGGACATAATCTGTATCCATGTCATATTTCAGCATCATCTGTTCAGTGGTTTAGGCGTGAAAAGGTAACAAACAGACAGACAGACAGACACATTTTACTACATAATAGATGGCGCCACAGGAAAAATTAGATCGCGCTATCGTTGCGTTTTGGGGAACGTAACATATAAACTCGCTAATCCTTTACTTTTCAGCTTTATAATATTAGTATGGATATCGATGAAATTTAAAGATATTGAAAGTAACTCTACTTAACAAGTTTAAAATTTAAAATATAATGTATAAAAAAAATATTACTACGTAGAAAAATTGATGGTTCATTTTCCCCCTACATCCTCCACCCTAATGCGATTTATATAGTTAGCTTGACTTATGACTAGATGGCGTTACCTGTAAGCAGAAAAACATATATATATGAAAAAAGGTTCCATGCTTAATCTATGCAGAAAAAGATTTTAAGCATTTATGTTTTTGTCATGAGATCAAACTTCAGCATGACATGAACCAAAGGAGGGCCCTTTACATCTTTAATAGATGATTTATAAAGCGTCAGGAGGCAACCTATGCCTACACTTAACGGGACGCTGCAGTGCCTGGGACATTGTTTGAGATGGAATAGGCTTGCCCAGCACCTAAACCATCTTCTCAGCTTAATCAGCCGCCCACAGGAAAGACGACGTCAATACGTGTGGAGCTGACTAAGCTGCGGGTTTCCTCACGATGTTTTCCTTCACCGTTAAGAGCTCGTGTTAAAACGCATATAAATTTTACGAAACGAAAAATCCATTGATGCACGGCCGGGATTGGAACCCACGACCTTCGGATTGAAAGTCGAGGTTCAACCCCATTCGACGAACACGGCTCTTAAAAGGGGAATTAGCTAATTTAATATTAATTTTATACCTACTTATAGTAAGCACCGGATCTTTAGCTCTCTGAAGTTAGGTGCAATAGACGATTGCGCAGGTTTGGTAGAGTAAGCGAGGTAGCGCGATTTTAGGCGTCATCAAAAAGGGTTCTGCGCAGCTACTTCAGAGAGCTAAAGAACGATTGTGCGTATTGTACTTAAAAACAAAATTGAAAAATAATTTTGGGTCGTCTGAAGGAAAACATCGAGAGGAGTAAATAAATAATACTGAACTTTTCACACAGCATCATCTAGCCCCAAAGTAAGCAGAGCTTGTGTTATGGGTACTAGAATGACTGATAAACTACCTATATACTTTTTGTTTGTAAATACATACATATTATACATAGAAACACCCAGACCCGAAAAAAATATAATATGTAGGTCGTACAAACATTTGTCCCGCGGCGGGGATCGAACCCGCAACCTTCTTAACCTTTATTATTCTAAAAGGCGGCGATGTGCTTGCAACCTGTCACGTATGGAATGCCATCAGCATTTTGATTTAACTTTACTGCAAAGAAAATTCATTTCAAAACTAACTCAACAATCGCTCAGAACAAAACTGAAAAGTGTTAACCTACTTTTGGCAGGTGTTCATCTTTTATCGCTTAGGTACTTGAGTGAAAAACAATGGAGGTACATACAAAGTGGGTTTCAACTCTCATTGTCTAGTTTTTGTTTAATACGTGGGAAAAAACTGTTAATTCTTACCTATTTGAAGCTATCAGCAATCTTTCAATCCGAATCGGGGGTTCGAATCATCAATGGAATTTTATTTACGACATGTTGGACGGGTTTTTGTAATGAATAGTACCAAATTTCATAACTAGATGGCGCGACTAAAAATGGCCCATTCCTAGATCGCGCTGACGAAAACACACGGCGAATGGTGTAGCGAAATTACCAATGTGAATTTCACAGGCTCTCAATAGTACGGAAGACATCTTTATAATACTGAATCTGAGTGTCTCATTGATAGACCTTGCTGGTCACCCATCCTACCCACTTCTCAGCCTAATATATAGTACGTTGTACACGACACAGCACAAGCACAGCTAGCACGCGACTTCGTTCGCTCATTAGTTTTCCCAGATTTCCCACGTAAATCCCAATCCCGTGGGGATTCCGGGATAAATAGTACCTTAGTACCTAGCTCATGTTGCTACAATCATGGCCTACAATCTCATCTATCTTCCAGTAAGTCCCAGGTTCTAGAAATAGGCGCAACTTATTCGTTTTCCGAGTTTTCCCGCGTAAATTATGATCCCGTGGGAATTCCGGGATAAAAGCAACGACCAATTTTAATATTAGGAAAAGCCGAGTCGATGTTGGAAACTACCGCCGCAATTCGTTGATAGTTTCCGATGAGGAATCCGCGGACTTTTCCAACGAATTTTAATCCCCCTCCTAATAGGCGATGATGGGCTTGCAACCTGTCACGTATGGATGCTAACTTCTTTGAAAGAAATGATAAAATGCAACACATAGCAGAAACAGGTTCACGACTGTATCCCCAAAGTGCGGTAGACATTCTCTCAAATCATTTTTATGTTACTTATTCCAGATCCTTTGAAGATGTCTAAGGGGGGTAGTCAGAGGCATGTCCAAACACATATTTGATACATGCCCACATCTTGCAGAAGTTAGTATTCCATACGTGACAGGTTGCAAGCCCATCGCCGCCTATAAGAACACTAACTGGTTTCCTCACGATGTTTTCCTTCACCGTTTAGAGCACGTGTTAAAGCGCATATAAATTTTAAGAAACGCCAAATCCATTGATGCACGACCGGGTTCGAACCCACAACCTTCGGATTGAAAGTCGAGGTACAACCCCATTCGGCCAACACGGCTTTCGGCATGATAAAAAGCATCTAAAAACTATTGAATTAAAATGAGTCAGTTAGGGCGCAGAAACTATTGACTTCGGTAAATTTTGCGTGATGCAAAAAATATAATGATAAAAACAATCACTATTGAACGTTACTTTAACATTTTGACCTCCGTCATGGCTTAACGATTTTGTAGTCGGGATCGACAAGGTCTTGAGTACCTACCTACTTAGGCATAAATCGTTCGGTAGGTTTGCTTTGCTAGCAAAATAGAAGATATAACAAATGTGACCTATAAAAAAAACTCCCGGCAGAGCCGAGAGAAGTGAAAACTTCAACAAAAAAAATTGTGCATTTTTCACCCGTTTAGCTAAATTAGCTTTTCGAAATGTAAAAGTGTACAGAACTAGATAGCGCTACTGGTAGGTGTCGGTGAGCAGTCACGTGACTCACACGTGACCTTTTCGAGGCGAATCCAAGAGTTTATTCTCATCTCATCAAAAATGTCCAACGCGCCTAAAGAAGTTTTCACTTCAAAAAATATATAAAAAAAAAAACAATCATGACGTATCCCCCAAGGTACGGTAGCCATGAGGCCTTAAGGCGGCCTCAAAACTCCGTTACAAGAGTTGGCCACTGACTCATACGAACTTACTTTACTATGAAATAACGAAAACATGTGCGTCACCACAAGATGTCCTTTTCTTAATTATCTTACGAAGAATAGTTTGTTTTACATCAAAAAATCATTTTTTTTAATTTGCCACCTAGTACCTACCTATTTTAGAAACGACGTCACCAAATCGAACCTTCTTTACCGAAAGAAAACCTTCGAGAAAATGATAAAAAATAACCGACTCAAATCGCTTAACCTCATTTTTTCACAATAAGAAATAGCCTTCTACGAAATCTTGCACTTACTGCTCTACTGACTTTGTGACAAAATAGACCTAAGTCTGCAATTGTCGTGGTCATATTTGAAAAGCAACTTGACCATGCCTTGTCGCCTGGAAGAGATTGCCTAAGCGATAAAACCGCATAGCAGTGTTTTTTTTATTCAAAAACAGGCACCACGTGATGATGAATGAATGAACAATGAACGTATTTTTAACCTATATCATCCCACTCAAAGGTCTCCCCCAATTTCTTCCATCTGTCACGGTCTTCTGCCACGTCCCACCAGTTCTCTTCAAAGGCATCCAGGTCGTCACGCCAACGTTTTCTTATTTTTAAATTCGAATTTTTACTTATTTCGTTTATTTGTTTTAATATTTTTATAAAATTAAAAACACTTTCTTTTCTTGATAAAGAATAGCAATTTTTTTTTTATTTTGTAGATGATTTTTATACAGTCCCAGACAAAGAAAACTGTTATTTTTATTTAAAGTACCTTATCCCATAATTAAATGACTTGATGTATTTTTTTTTAAATTAAAAATAAGTATTTATTTCAAGCAAAACATTGCATTGCACAAAATTTGTCATCAAACAACAAAATGACAACTCAAAATTAGCAATAAAAGCGCAATTAAAATTATGAAGCATTAATTTCACATTAATCGATTGTATTTATTTAGTTTTCGTGACTACTGTCGACCATAAATAATGTCACAGGGACATAGAGGGTGTTTCAAATTACTTAGGCCTGTACATCTTTAATAGATGATTTATACAGCGTCAGGAGGCAACCTATGCCTACACTTAACGGGACGCTGTAGTGCCTGAGACATTGTTTGAGATGGAAACTTGCCCAGCACCTAAAACATACTCTCAGCTTAATCCGCCTGGTCCACAGGAAAGACGACGTCGGGTTTCCTCACGATTAATAATAAATAATAATATGTATGGATTAATTAATTATAAAAAACTTTGCTACTGTACTGAACAAACAAGTTTCGGTTATGAGGCGAAGATTTTGAATGTCAAGGGCTTACCAAACAAATATTTGGTTTGTTACGTAACTTTTAACAAGTTAAGAAGATTGCCAAATCTGAGACGATAAGAGCGAGACGATCTGAGAAAAACCTATTGATGCACGGCCAAGATTCGAACCCACGGCTTTAAAATTTGAATCTCTAACTAGATACCTGCTCTACCTGGCCTAGTAGTGATACTTGCAATTTATAAAAAAAGTACGTGAGTGTCGTGAAACACTCGGTTGGAACGAAGTTTGTACATTTGACATTTTGCGCACCTTGTGCTCCACTTTTCGCACTCATCTTTTTTTTGCGCACTACTATGTGCACCATTTTTCACAATTTGTGAAGTTATTAACGAAAAAATGTTTTTTGCTTCTCCTGTAAAGTTGTGTTTTTCAGTTATCCGTTTATTCCACGGAGAAAGCGATATGTCGTGGCGGTAAAATCGATAGTTTTTTTCTATCCTCCATCCTCGACAACGTCCGAAAAGGAACTTCGTTCCAAAAACAAACGAAAATCATCAGCCTGTAATATAATGTTTTGCTTCAGCGATACGTCAAATTTTGACAGTACAAAGCAAAGTGACGTGTCAGCACGCGTTCCTAATTTAAAATCCTCGCTCCTGATTGGACGGTCGTTTTATACGAAAGTGGGGATGCCCCGCCTTGTTGTTAGGTCGATAAGGGTAGGTATCATACAAGTAAAAGTGAAATTCGGATTTTAATAGCGAATGACATGCTACTCGTAGTTATGTTGGTAATGTAAAGGTCTTGACCCCGAAGGAAACAGAATGGTACATGGTTAGATAAATACAATGGTTTAGATTTTAGAACGTTTTCTGTAAATGGATACATATTTTGAAAAGGAGTCGTGGATACATATTTTTGAAAATTTTAGGTGTTTACATTTTTTTGAAAATTGTATACATATTATTGGCTGCGACTGTACCTAGACACCTATGTTATGTTAATCTAAAAAGTATCTAAGTAGATAATTTTAAAAACGAAAAAGATTTTTATGGATAACGGCTCCCGTAACCTAAATAAATAATGCTGGACTTTCCACACAGCATCATCTAGCCCCAAAGTAAGCAGAGCTTGTGTTATGGGTACTAGATGACTGATATACTTTTTTGTTTGTAAATACATACATATTTTACATAGAAACACCTAGACCCGAGATTTATATTTGCAGATCATACAAACATTTATCCCGCGGCGGGGATCGAACCCGCCACCTTCTGCGTCCCAAGCGGGCTTTCACCCACTGCGCTACAGAGGTCGTATATTCTTGCGATAAAATAGTAAAATCAAAATAATGTGACGTCATGGATGCTATAAAGATCCCAACTTGCTTCAAGGTTCAAGCCAAGCATCGAACCAACAACCCATAGCAACCACGCTTTGTCGTCACCGTACTGTATGCGATTTCAAGAGTCGCACGAAATTTCTTTGCTTCTTTTCACCACACTGGCTCGAAAGAAGTGACACTCATCTCTATACGAATAGACTCAAGATTTTATTAGGCGAAGACTTTCTAGATTTTCAGGCGTTCATATGATTAGGTACGTTTTAAAATTAAAAAAACCGACTTCAATGATGGCTTTTAAAATCTCAAAAATAAAATTTACCTAAGGGACCATCTCGGGAGCATACCTTTTCAAACAAAAAAAACTTTTCAAACAAATTGACCCTATACTACTCGTAGGACATCCTTTGGCGTGAGAATCGAACTCGCTCTCTAGAGGCACTCGCCACCGAAATTGAACCTGCTCTTCACACACGCTACCGAGGTCATCATAAGGGGTAGTAAGAGTTAATTACTTTATAGGATTTACGCCTATCAACGGGTCATGAGAACGCCCTGTCATTTATTACATCCCCTGCCTCACTATGATGCCAAAGGGGGATCCTTCACGATCAAGCAGGTTTGTTGGCACTAAATGTGTTAAATCGATGGAAGCAAGGTTACCATCCATACGTTGTCAGGAGGCCTTTACCTACACTCGGACGCTAGTGCCTGGGACATTGTTTCAGATAGAGGCTTGTAGCACCTAAACCATCCTCTCAGGTTAATCAGCCGCCCACAGGAAAGACGACGTCAATGTGGAGCTGACTAAGCTGCGGGATTCCTCACGATGTTTTCCTTCACTGTTTAGAGTAGATACTGAAAAATCACGCTATTTTCAGATCTCACCACTTTTCTTAACTGCTCTACCTAAGCTTACTTTCCCGGACTCTGCGTGTCTACCCCTAAAACACCCCATTGTTTACAAAAATCCCGCTCAACAAACAGTTTTCAATGTTTTACAAAGATACACAATTTTTCCTTTTGTGGGCATTTTATAAACCTATGAATATTGAATCCGAAGGTTGTGGGTTCGAATCCCAGCCGTGCATCAATGGATGCGCTTTCGTGCTCTAAACGGGTGAAGGAAAATCGTAAGGAAACCAATTAGTTCTTATAGGCGGCGATGGGCTTGCAACCTGTCACGTATAGTATACTAACTTCTGCAAGATATGGGCATGTATCAAATATGTATTTGGACATGCCTCTGACTACCCCCTTAGACATCTTCAAAGGATCTGGTATAAGTAACATAAAAAGATCTAAGAGAATATCTACCGCACCTTGGGGATACAGTCGTGAACCTGTTTATGTTTTTTTTTTTATGAATATTGACAATATTATTTTTGCATCGTCAGGATGATTTTTTTATGATGGAAGGTACGGCTCTTGACCTCGAAACTTACGCAGGCAAGAATGAGGTCTACGATGGAGCGAGCCTACCCAGAAGGTGCCTATTAACTCTCTTCTTAAAAACAACAGGGTCGTAGCTCAGCGGAAATACAGACGCTGGCAGCTGATTCTAAGACACTGCTTGCTTCTTCTTCTTCTTATTTAAGGATTTACTCCTTGTCGGCACAACTGATGAATCCCTCTCCATGTATCTCTTTCTAGGGCTGCTTCCTTGACCTCTTTATACGACATGACAGCTACCTTCTCCTTCACTTGGCTCATGTAGCTTATCCTCGGTCTTCCCCTTCCTCTTCTTCCTTCCACTTTCCCTTCTATAATGTTCTTAATGAAACTGTCATGTCGTATAAGATGGCCGAGCATCTTTCCCCTTCTGTTCTCGACAACTTGCAATTGCTTAGTCGTTCTTAAAAGATCCTCGAAGTTAGGCAACGTTTTGACCGGTCAGTAAGTGGGTGACCGCTAATGGCATTGCGCTTCCGTGCGGAGGGCACGTTCAATTGTATGTCCCGGCTACATCACGGAGGCATTAAGGTGGCCTAAAAACTCTGTCACCAGTGTTGGCCACTGACTCATACGCTGTAATGCCTGGGAACATTTTTAAGAGCGAATAAGCTTACTCTAAATAGACGTATGTAATTATTATTATTATTAATTTTTTTTTTAATAATGCTGGACATTTCACACAGCATCATCTGACCCCAAACTTGTACTAAGCAAAGCTTGTACTATGGGAACCAGATAACTGATATACTACTTGTATACTTTTTGTATGTAAATACATACATATAATACATAGATACACCCAGACCCGAGACAAATATCTGTAGGTCATACAAACATTTGTCCCGCGGTGGGGATCGAACCCGCAACCTTCTGCGTCGCAGGCGGACCTTCGCACACTGCGCCACAGAGGTCGTCAAATGTATCTTAATGATAGATAGATAGATCGAAGAAGTATCCAATTGGGACAATTTCAAGTCTTCACTTTCCGTGGGTCTGAATAATAGGTGTAAATAAAGGTATTTTTGTTTAGTATCATTGCATAGAACCTTTTTTGAGTTCGGTTAAACAAAACGATTTGCCACCTTGTGGTGTATCGTTTGATGCAATGATGCGTGGCCAGTAGTTTAGGGTACCCACAGGTGGTGCCAATGGACTGTGACAGGATCCAGCTGTCAAAATAGTATTATTAGCATTTATAGGCCTCGGACTACAACAGACAGAGCCGTGTTGGTCGAATGGGGTTGTGCATCGATTTTCAATCCGAAGGTCGTGAGTACGAATCCCGGCCGTGCATCAATGGATTTTTCGATTCGAAAAATTTATATGCGCTTTTAACGGTGAAGGAAAACATCATGAGGAAACCCGCTGCTTAGTCAGCTCCACACGTATTGACGTCGTCTTTCCTGTGGGCGGCTGATTAAGCTGAGAGGATGGTTTAGGTGCTGGGCAAGCCTATTCCATCTCAAACAATGTCCCAGGCACTACAGCGTCCCGTTAAGTGTAGGCATGGATTGCCTCCTGACGCTGTATAAATTATCTAATATAGATGTAAGGCCTAAGGCTTCGGGACTTCAATTAATCCCAGCAGTGAGACACAGTTGGAGCACTGGTGGTCTAAGTCAAAGTCAAAGTCAAATAGCATTTATTCAGTAGGACCGCTGGGATCACTTTGAAACTTTTTTAGGTCTTTGGTCTAGTGGTAGTGGCCCCGCCTTCCGATCGTAAGGTGCTCCAATGAGTTTTCTGCCGAAAAACTTATGTTCACTATGCCAGTACTCTCAAACGGTGAAGGAAAACATCGTGAGGAAACCGGCATGTCGTAGAACCTACAAAGTTCGAAAACATGTGTCAAGTGCACGAAAGGAGCCTCTAAGAGGCGCACTTCAAATCCATTCACCACACTGGTTCGAAAGAACTAGTGACACGATAAGAAGAAGAAATGAGACACAAAAGACTTTAAAAAGATTTACAAATATTGCTGGACTGGGAAATATCACACCCAAAGCATGCAAAAAACTTAGACATTTACATCTATTCTAGATGATTCGACTACCTCTGTGGCGCAGTGAGTGAAAGCCTGAAAGACGCAGAAGGTTGCGGGTTCGATCCCCGCCGCGGGATAACTTGACCTAACAGGTAGACCTCATAGGTAGGTACTAACTATAAAATATTTAAACGATGATGCAATAAAACCATCTCTAAAATCTATTTTGATTCAATTTTATAAATCAAAATTTAAATTCAGTACAATTTAATACTATACTATAATACTCATCCCTATTCAAATTAGGACAACCTTCGAAACATTTCTATTGGTGGAGAATTTTCCACGTAATTTCCACGAAAACCGTAAAAAGTGAAATATAGCTGTCCCTTTCTATCACGCGATCCGTTCCATTCGCTGGCTCTCTCTCACGAGGGTTGAAATCAAACGCATCGTTCTACGCCAGTGTCTTCGAAGTTCAAACTATTAGTGGACGTTTAGACAAAACGTTCGAAACGGCCAGTGTCTTACAAATCAACTATAAAAAAAATCGATTAAACAGTATCGATTATCGTGATTTTTTATTTATTGTTTTGAATTAAATTAGTTATACTTTTGGATGATTGAAACTAGACCATTCATTTAAAAATAAAATAGCATGGATTATTGAAAGTCATTTTCTTCTTAAATTTTTCCCGCGATGTGTCATTTTGGTTTCGTTCTGGATGTGACGTAAATTGGTGGAAAATGTTACGAGACTGAGTGAAAATGGAATACTGGATGGAGGACGCACAGGAAAATAACGGCAGGACAATAAATAGAATCCCAAGAAACCAAGGTAGCTGACATCTTCTATAAAAAAAATACATAGTTGACTTTTTCTAAGCTTTTAAAACCTCATCATTGCATTTATAGATTTTTTGCCCTCTGCTGCTTTCTTTCAGAGCATTAATAAACCTCTTTGAGTAAGTATTTATCCAATACTAAAAGTAAAGTATTAATCGAATAAAATAATGATAACATCGCAATGAGTCAACATTAATCGATATTTGTCAATACTGGCAGGCAAGAGCAAAAAATAAAAAGTAAAAAGAAATAAGATCGATTTTGAAATTGGAACGTCCGAATTCCAATTTGGCGCGAACACATCGCTTCAAACACCGGTTCAATGGCAAATGGAGCGTGTACGCGGCGCACTTTCGTTTGCAAATAGCTAAGTGTGAAACTGATACGTATTTATGGGTTCTTCATAGAAAAAATGGAGAAAGAATAGATTGATGGTACGGAAATTGACACTCTCTTGGAATTCCCGCAGATAAATTTAGTACAGTCATTTGGTAGGTACCCAATACCCATAATACAAGCTCTGCTTACTTTGGGGCAAGATTATGCTGCGTGAAAAGTCCAGCGTTATATATTTATTTATTGTAAAACTTTAAAAGTAAAGTTAAAGTAAAAATGTATTTATTGTTATTTACAAGTGAGTTGCTTATTCTAGGATTGGAAACTCTTCATTATTAAGTAAACTTGTGTTAGAAGAGTTCCCTCTTTCTTAATGACATTAAAACACTTGTGACGACCTCTGTGGTGCAGTGGGCGAAAGCCCGGCTGCGACGCAGAAGGTTGCGGGTTCAATCCCCGCCGCGGGACAAGTGTTTGTATGATCTACAAGTATTTGTCTCGGGTCTGGGTGTTTCTATGTATAATATGTATGTATTTACGAACAAAAAGTATATAAGTAGTATATCAGTCGTCTAGTACCCATAACACAAGCTCTGCTTACTTTGGGGCTAGATGATGCTGTGTGAAAAGTCCAGCATTATTTATTTATTTATTTATTTTATTTGTGTGAGGGTTGATATCTAGTTAGTTAAATCATAATTATTATGATTTATATTACTAATTCTCCCCACAAAACAAAAATCAATAAAATCAAATCATTTAAGAACCCCTACTGACAACAGCTTAGTTCTCCAAACCAAACAAACATAAATATTTGCAAAGCAAACAACTCCGTCAATTATTCGAACCCCAGTGTAATCATACTTAGTAGACAACCGTTTTCACAAATGCCCATACGCAGAGAGCCGTGTTGGTCGAATGGGGTTGTGCCTCGACTTTCAATCCGAAGGTCGTGGGTTCGAATCCCGGCTGTGCATCAATGGATTTTTCGTTTCGAAAAATTTATATGCGCGAGCTCAGAGTGAAGGAAAACATCGTGAGGAAACCCGCAGCCTAGTCAGCTCTACACGTATTGACGTCGTCTCTCCTGTGGGCGGCTGATTAAGCTGCGAGGATGGTTTAGGTGCTGGGCAAGCCTATTCTATCTCAAACAATGTCTCAGGCACTACAGCGTCCCGTTTAGTGTAGGCATAGGTTGCCTCCTGACGCTGTATAAATCATCTAATATAGATGTAAAGGCCTAAGTTTTTACAATACGCACAATCGTTCTTTAGCTCTTTGAAGTAGCTGCGCAGAACCCATTTTTGATGACCCCTAAAATCGTGCTATCTCGCTTACTCTACCAAATCTGCGCAATCGTCTATTGCACCTAACTTCAGAGAGCTAAAGATCCGTTGTGCTCATCCAAGTGTGTAGGTACAAGTACTTGCCTCTGACTAACCTTATGAAGGTAGTAAGTAGATCGTAGAGAATGTTGACCGCTCCTGGGCGTCAACTCTAATGAAATAGTACGCGGCTTATGATTTCTACTACGAAAGATTAACCTATATCACCTATGATCTAACCTATGATCTCAAGTTCAACATAGGATTTAGTAATCCGAACCGAAAAATTGGTCTTTGCAGTCAAAAAACACAATTTCGGTCGTGTTTCTGGGGGGTTATTCACGTTCGTTTGATGAATATTCGGATGCTTTGCTTCTTAATACGAGCTACATTGTATTCAGTCGATAAGATCAACGTTAAAACACGGTCCTAACTTAAGACCAAGTATTACAAACAGGAAATTCGGCCCTTGAAGTCAGAAATCGTAGTAAGAAACATCCGAATATTCATCATCATCATCTCCCTGACCTTATCCCACGCTAAGTGGGGTCGGCACAACATGTCTTCTTCTTCCACTCACTCCTATCACTCGTCAATTGTGCATCCACTCATCAAACAAACATCTGAATATTCATCAACCGAACGAAAATAAGAACGGGAATACGGTCCCTGTTCCGCCCGAATATTCGGACACTCATTGAACATTCTACCATATTGAGTAGGTAAGGGAGTTCGTTTAATGCTGATCTTGCGGAACTCTAATAAATGACAGTTTAAAAAGTAATAAGCTTAATTGATCGGTGTCGCGTGTATGTACTGTCAAAGTCAGTTTTTTGATCAACACTAAAACCTTCTAACACTAAGTCTGAGCAACTATATTGTAAGTGGACCCGGGTGCGACTTCGTCTACGCATTGTTTCGTCATACAAACTTTAGAGATAGAACTACCTACGCGAGGACAAACATTCGCACACACATACATTCGAATCTTACGAATTTGAAACTGCCTTGCATGCCTAGGGGTTGTTTCGAAAAAAAAAAATACGGGTTTCATTATTTATATTTACTTTAAAGTTTATTTATACCGAGTTTGGAGTGGATCGGATTAAGGAATATATTTTTTTTGTATAAACTTTAACACCCTGTATAACACCCTTAGGGGTTGACTTTTGAAAATTTTATACGCCTATATGTTATTCTAGAACTTAAACTATCTATATTCTAAATTTTATCACAATCGGTTAAGTCGTCACGGAGATACGCGAGGACAAACATTCGCACACACACACATACTTTCGCATTTATAATATTAGTAGGATTAATAACTATATGTAGATAGGTACGTTATGTTCATAGTGTGACTGACAGTAAAAATGGTGCGAACAGGACAATTTCGAGTCTTCAATTTCCACGCGGTTGTAACCTATCTATAGATATTTCCAGATATCAGCTGACCGTGATTTGAAAAAATATATATTAATAAATAATTTATTCATTGGTTCCTTAAAAAAATAAAAAAAACATGGCACTCCCGGGAGTGACGAGAGAAGTGAAAACTTGAATGAAAAAGAAGTATCCGAATATTCAACACGAAAAAACAAACGCGAATAACCCCTAGATACACCTATCTGATTTAAATTTTGTTTCAAATATTTATTATTTATCAAAATAAATTAAACAAAAAAAAAGTAATTACTTATTCTAATTTTAAAATTCAAAAACAAAACGTTCGAAATTGGATAAATGTCACGCTTGGCCTCAACCAATAGTTCCCACAATTAATTTACTTTAGTATCGCACTGCCCAGTCGACCGTGTGATTTGTCATTAGGGGTAGACAGGGGTAATCGCAGGTGCCGTAAACATACGGTTTACACGCGACCCCGTTTAAAAAGGGTTGTTTTTGTGAAAATTATATGTTATTTTTTGATTTGCTTTGCAAAAGCTAGCCAGTTTTTTAGAGAGTGATTCTCTAAAAATGTATTTTTTTATGATGAATGGGTCGGCTCTTGACATCGAAACTTACACTGGCAAGAGTGAGGTCTACGATGGAGCGAGCCTACCCAGAAGGTGCCTATTAACTCTCTTCTTAAAAACAACAGGGTCGTAGCTCAGCGGGAATACAGACGCTGGAAGCTGCAGCCATCTAACTAACTTGAAATCCATTCCCAGTTGTCATCCCAATAGAGTTCAACCAATCACATAATAGGAAAATGACAATTGAAGTCCAGAATGGGTTTCAAATGTCAAAATTGAAGCCCATGTCCATTGCCAGTTGAATTACACAATAAGGCCCCTGATTCCAAACTAATTTGTCACTGTAAATGCCCTATATAATATGTATGTATAATACAAGCACAAAGTATATAAATAAGTAGTTTATCAGTCATCCAGTACCCATAACACAAGCTCTGCTTACTTTGGGGCTAGATGATGCTGTGTGGAAAGTCCATCATTAAAAAAAAATGCCCAAAAAACAAAACAAACATGATCACAACTGTATCCCCAAGAGATCAGGTCTTCATTTATGTAGTCAAATTTATAAAAAGGAAATAGACAAAATACTTCTTTTTTAAGGTATCTTTTTTGAAGCGCTCGTGGTCGTGCTTAGTCGTTAAGCCATGACGGAGGCCTTAAGGCGGCCTAAAAACTCCGTCACCAGAGTTGGCCACTGACTCATACGAACTTACTTACTTTTTTTTAGTACTATCACTAGATTTCATTTATTTCAAAATTTTTCATCAGCGTAAATCATAAAAGTTATATGTGTCAGGGATACGTTCCTACGTGAAAAATTACTATAGCCGATAGACACCAAAGAGGCTTCTATCTATATTAAGATCTGTATAATCTTGCCGTCTGCCGTTAGCTTAGTATATTTTTTTTTATATTATTAGCATAGTATTAACTTATGTATGACACAAAAACCGACAGGGCATACCAAAGATAAAAAAAAATACGCATTTATTTCAGCGACGGATGACGCGTGATATCCGACACCCACTGATTATTAACGTTTGAAAATTGAATGAACTTACTCTATAATCTATGGCTGGGGTTAGTTTGAGACTGGTACTAGTGTTGTAGGTACAGTTCGCCCAACGGATCTAGGCATTCGTGAAGTTAGCCGTTTGTCTGCGCAGTGACCGATTTTTCATACAATATTGTGTTCTTAGGTTCTTAGGTCTCCGTCATGGCTTTACAACTTAATAGACGGGACCGACAATATGACATGCCCTCCGGAGCGTTCGGTCGATAACGCCACTAGCGGTCACCCATCTACTGACTGTTTCGAACGATCTATCAAGAAGCAACTACATTTATAACGAATTCGAGATGCTTTATGATGCAACTCAACACAGTTGTAGCGTTGTTTGTTGGTAGGTACCTAAATAAAAAATAAGTAGGTATGTACGAGTATCAACTTTGGGAATCCTAACGGATGCAGATTAAATACGTAGGCAGATAGTGTCTGTTATAGCTACGTCAATCCCCAATATTCAGAATTTTAGAAATTTGATACATGTAAATAACATTTTGATGCAATTTGTCATCGAAATGAGAACTGTGTTGGCCTAGCATAACTTAGCCCCCCCCAAGCTAACAGGAATACCAGGCGGGGACGCCCTGGATGCGTCAGAGGAGGGTCGCGGGAGAAGAGGCGTGTCGGTGTGTTGTTGCCGCTCGCCCTATCTCCCATGACCGGTGGAGCACCGTTTGATGCGGAAGATGAGTGTCGGTGTTTCGTTGCCGCTCTCCCTGTCCTCTGCGGCCGTTTTTAGGCTTCTCCACGCGTGCCTCTTTAATTAGAGCGCGCAGTGGATGAAGGTGGTGAAGCGGACAGCTCTGGTGGTGAGTAGCTAGGTGCGGGGGCTCCACTGCTCACCACGTCGCGGGGCCCGCCTTAAGGGCAGAGATCGCCGTGGGACTGGATGAAAAGGCTCTATCAGTTTCCCAGCCCCCCTCCATTCCAGGCGAGGCCCCAATGCCGCTGGGTCGTTTAGTGGGTATACCGGGAGCTTTGCCCTCGGGGAGTCCCACATACCTCTCTCGCCCCCCAGCAGAGGGGATGCGTAACGCATTTTTCCCAGCGATAAAAAAAGGATAACACAGGCCTTTACATCTAGGTATACTAGATGATTTAAACAGTGTCAGGAGGCAACCTATGCCTACACTCGGACGCTGTAGTGCCGGGGACATTGTTTGAGATGGAGGCTTGTAGCACCTAAACCATCCTCTCAGCAGAGATTCGCTTAGAAATAAATTTAAAGAAATATTCATAATGACAGTGTACCCTGCCAGTACATATATGAAAATCGGATGTATGTTCGTAAAAATAGTAAATCATTTAATAAAAAAGCGATACTCATGATGTAAACACTAGAAATAGGGATAAACTCACTGTTCCCACTACTAGATTAGATAAAGTAATGAAATCATTTAAAGGGCAATGTGTACGCTTCTATAACAAAGTCCCAAGTGAATTGCAATATCAGATTATTTGGATGACAAAAAAGCTTGGGACTGAATATGCTCCAACTCGTTTTAACATAATTAAGATAAAAATGTATTATAATTATATACAAATTGAAAAGTAACGATTCTAAACAATCCAAAGTGATTTCAATGAATAAACTAATTTTGAGTTTGAGTTTGAGTTTGAGTTTATCAGCCTTGTCCACAGGAAAGACGTCAATACGTGTGGAGCTGACTAAGCTGCTTTCCTTGCGATGTTGACCCGTGTTAACGCGCTTAGAACATTTTTCCAAAACGCAAAATCCACTGCACAGCCGGGCATCGAACTTGTAACCTGCGAATTATTATTTTTTAAACATTTTGTCAAGTGCATAAAAGAAGTATCTTTGAGGCGCACTTATAATCCTTTCACCACACTGGCTTGAAATAATTTGTGATACAAGAAGTTACTTAGGTTCTTTATTAGTGTCTCGATGACACGCGCTTCTTCGTAGTAGGTAATTAAATGTAACAAACAAAGTATAATTAAAAAATGTTTCTATGTTAGTATGGGATATTTCCACTGTGAATCAAATCTATCTGTATCTACACTAATATAATACCTACAGGTAAATTTTGAATGAATGAATGAATGAATGGAAAATCCCAGAGAAGGATATAAGCTACTTTTTATCCCGAAAAATGAAAAATCCCGAGGGACCAAAAGTTTGAATGAATGAATGAGTGGGAAATCCCAGAGAAGGACATAGGCTACTTTTTATCCCGAAAAATGAAAAATGCCGAGGGACCACGGGTCACACAGCCGGAGCGCAGCTAGTTACTCATAAAAAAATCTTAATCTTTCATCTGTATATTTATCAAAATATGGTATAGGTACAAGTCTTCAGTATAATATGTTTCTCGTTCATAAATCTCGAAGTAGTCAGTCACGTCCGAATCCGAACTGTGAATGGTCGGAAATCTTGTGGCTAAAACCTGGGGCCGCAGCTAGTATACAAATAAAATAAATACAATTTTGTTAACTTACAAGTAAATCAAACACCTGGTGTTTACAAAACCAAAATTGTTATAATTTCAAAGAATTATTGAAACGTTCGTGGTGAAGCAACGTTCTAAACGCTCCGTAAGTGGATGGGTGACCGGCAGTGGCATTATCATCTGAGCGCTTCCGTGCTTCGGAGGGCACTCCCAGCTAAGTCGTTAAGCAATGACAGAGGCCATAATGCGGCCTAAAAACTCCGTCACCAGAGATGTCCACTGATTCATACGAACTTACTTATAAAAAATTGGTAGTCAGAGGCACGTCAAGATCATAGTGATCAATAACCTTACTATAATCATTGGTTTTCACACGGGCGCCCAACGGAGCGTAAAATGATCGTTGCATTATGTTGTAATGACTTTCGTCATGTAAGCCAATCGTGGTGTCGATGGCAAATGTATCACCGTATCAGTAAGTTGTCAAAGTCAAAAAGCATTTATTCAGTAGGACCGCTGGGATCACTTAGAAAAGTCTTCAAACTAGATTCTCTACCAAAAGACTCTGAACTACATAATGCTTTTACTGTTAATTAGTAGAGCCAACTTTTTTACGCTTCGAGACGCAAAGAGACTATCGAGACTATCCGACATAGAACCAAAGTTGTCGACATAGCTCAGAGAATCAGCAAACTGAAGTGGCAGTGGGCTCTATCTGCCGAAGAACCGATAACCGTTGGGGTAAACGAGTTCTTGAGTGGAGACCGCGACTCGGCAAACGTAGTGTAGGACGCCCTTCGGCCAGGTGGAGTGACGATCTGCGAAAGGCTGCCGGCAGAAGCTGGATGCGTCGAGCTGAGGACAGGGCGCAATGGCGCGCACTAGGGGAGGGCTATGTCCAGCAGTGGACTGATATAGGCTGATGATGATGATGATGATGAACTTTTTACATGCTGCGCGTCTTCCTTACAGCATCATGACAATTCACACATACGAGCCAAGAAACATTACATTCCAAGCTAAGAAAAGCGTGTCAAAAATATGACAAAACGTTTCGATATGGCCTCGCTCCTTGATAGGGCCTCGCTCCTTTTGGCTTGTCAGCCCTTAGATTAGGAATCTCAAGATTTTGTGAACATCCCTTTTAAGAATCCCCTTCAAAAGGCATTTGGGAATTTTGGTGTGATTCCCTTTGGAGCTTGAAGTTCAGGAGTTAATCTCTAGTTGTTCCAGGTCCAGGATTCATTGAGGAGCTGGACTTCGAGGCGTACATGGCGCCCGTCGGCGAGGCGTGCTACGCCCCGCAGTCCGTCGACGGTCGGCGCGCTACGTAAGTACACATTCTATCGAACTTTGATTTCCAGCATAGCGATTCATACTCAGCGGAATGCATCCGCAATGAAACCGTTCCGTAGCATTTCAAAGTCAAAGTCAAAAAGCATTTATTTAGTAGGACCACTGGGATCACGTTGAAACGTCTTAAAACTAGGTGATTCTACTCCTGTTCCTTCGCGACCAATACGACGCGACGCGGTGAAGAACCAGGGCAACAAACATACATTGATCTAAACCTACGGTGCCTCGCACACTATGCTAACGTAGAATTCTTACAAAGACTCAAAGTGCGGCCGGCCTAAGCTTTCCAAATTCACCCTAAAATTTTCTCTTCCAGCGGTCATCAGCTCCCAGAAAGTCCACCAGATTCAGGCTCAGAGAATCCGTACAGCCCGGAAACCATGCCGATATCGGTCCCCAACGTGCTATCGGCGGATTATATGCTAGTCCACGACCATTTGCCGACGCATGAGATATTGACACAAAATGGCGACTACATCTACGAGGAGCTGAAGTCGGATATGAATGGGGTGGTTGTGCTGAATCAGGATCCTGTGAGACTGGATTTGGGGCTGGATTCTATGTATCAGAATAGGTAAGTTATTAATTAAACAAATACAGGGTGTCAAAAGACTACTACCGAAAACTGAGGGGTTGCAATCAGACCATGATTCTAAACATCTTAAAAAAAAAACGCAAAAAAAAAATGACTTAGCTACGTCATTTTATGTTATTTATTTTCGGTTATTTACTACTAGGACAACATAATAAGACCATACCTACCTGATAATTTCATCAATAAAAGAAAAAAACAATTAAAACTCAAAATCCAGCAATCTACGTAAAACAACGCGCCCAGTACATACGCAAACAGTAATCTCCAAACGCTTTTTTTCCGGATATAATGTTTTTTTCGGAAAATCCTTTTAGATTTAGTTGTGTGTTGGGATGCTGTACCTTCCTACCCCTTTCGACTTCGGTAGACGTCTTTTTACACCCTATATATTACAAAATAGACCATGAATAGTACAGGTTCCTCGAGGTGGTAGACATTCTCTCAGGAGCCATACCATGACCTAAACAATTCAATTTAGGTTCTTAATCTGAATCGCAAAGTGACAGTTTTCACAGAAAAGTAAAACAACTCAACGCGTAGGTTATAAACGGTCATGGTACGAATTGAGTGAATAAAAGATTTCCAGTTTAGGTTTTCAGTCTTTTATGTAGGTATTCAAGATCCTTTGACGATTTCTAAGGGGTAGTCAGACTTGAGGCATGTCCAAATACATCCATCATACTAATCCTACTAATATAATAAATCTGAAAGTTAGTGAGGTAGTTTAGATGTTTGTATGTTTGTGCTTCAATCACGCCTAAACCCCCTGTCAATGCCAAAAATCATGTATTCAGTAAGACCGCTGGGATCACTTAGAACAGTCTTAGAACTATGTGATTCTACTCCTGTTCCTTCGCGACTAACGTGAACCAGCAACAAACACGGTTTGGGGCCGCACTTTTAGGTGATCCACCTTAAATCAAATAACCATATCAACCAGGTACGGCCAGCTAGCAGAACTGGAACAGGGCATGATAAACCCACAGCTGGTCGCGTTGGGGCATGAGACCCTGACTCCAGTGTACACCAGCCTTCAGGAGAGTGGGGCAAAGAAACGGAAGCACTCCCAAGATGCTTCCAATGTTAAATGTGAACCAGGTATGTACAAATAAATAAATAATGCTGCACTTTTCACACAGCATCATCTAGCCCCAAAGTAAGCAGAGCTTGTGTTGGGGTACCTACTAAATGACTGATATACTACTTATATACTTTTTGTTTGTAAATACATAGTTAATAGAAAACACTTAGACCCGAGACAAATATCTGTAGGTCATACAAACATTTATCCCCGGGATTGAACCCGCAACCTTCTACGTCGCAGACGGACCTGCCACCCACTGCGCTACAGAGGTCGTCGGTCAAATACGGTGTGTTTAATAAAACGTTAGAGAAAACATTGTAAAAATTAATAGAGCAACGTTCTTTCCGATCAAAAAAGTGGATGAGTGACTGTTTTTCTTGAACTGAGCGCTTCCGTGTCCGGGTACGAGTAGATAAGTCGGTTTTAGGCCTAAAACTCCGTCACCAGAGTCAAAATAATTTAAAAATTACGTAACACCTTCATTGGCTTTCGACCCAAATCTGCATATCATCAAAATTTTTTTTCGGCATTTCCGAAATTCGATTTTCAGCTACCACCTATTTCCACCCTTTGTCACACTTCATCGACCCCCCATTGCAAGTGACTTAGATACCCCCTAATACCTACTAGCGTGTATAACAAACGACAAAAAGTTAACCAACGGATATGATAGTAACAATTTATCGATAGATAATGACAGTAGAAAACTTCCTACTAACCAATGGATTGGAACTAATTCTTTTAATGTCCACTTGCTTTCATTCGTGTGACAAAGTCCGTGTTTAGCGGGCAACTCGCGAAAATCAAACGATTTTACACAAAAATTAGATTTTGACTAACTGTGTTCCTTATATCAGAAAATTATTTGTGCGAGAAAGAGTAAGAAAATTCAGACTTTGAAAGGGAAAATCTGTCCTTCACTGTTTAGGTCGCATTAGAACGCATATAGGGCTTAGCTAGTGTCAGTTTGTCGTCAAATTGGTTCAGTGTAGCTTTATAATGACGGTAAAAGAGTTTGATTGTTCTCAAGACAAAAGTAAGTACATGCGTATTTTTAGGAAAGCATTTTATCATATTAGGATGCCATAAAGGGCCTCCATCATGGCTTAACGACTTTAATAGCCGGCAATTTAACGTGCCCTCCGAAGAACGAAAGCGCTCAGTTGATTATGCCACTAGTTTTTGACTGCACAGGCCCATGATGCAGACTTCAGCGGAATGCATTCGGGTCGGAATAGGTCAGCTATTCAACCGATCGCAACCAATCACAGTGCAAGAAACGTCAGTTTTGGATCAAATCCTGCACTGTGATTAGTTGTTGTCAGTTGAACAGCTGACCGATTCCAACCCGAATACGTTCCGCTGAAAGCTAAAATTCGATCTATCAGGAATGACTCGAAGCAACCTACACCACGAGCATTTAATTAATAATTCTTCCTGGTTTGTTCATAGCGGCCCTTTCGCCCGAAGCAGTGAGCGTACCTCGCCCCGCGCCCTCCGTCGACGGCTCTGAAGCCGGCGACGACGCGCCCTTACAATGCATCAGGTTCGGCCGCTGGTATGAGCCAGCATTGATTTGGTCCTTCGAGACGGTTATTTTTACAAAAAAAGGGTTCTTCGAACCACATAATTTTGTCAAACACGTCCTTGGAGATGGATTATTTATTTTATTTACCAAACTGGTCCTTCGAACAGGATATTTTATTAATTTGGTTTTTCGTTCTGGATACTTAGGTACACTTCTCTTTATAACTTTGAACTTGAAGTTATTTTTTGTTGGTCTTTCTATCCAGAGTCCAGAGACATTATTATTTCAAATCGTAAATTTTTGTTTTTAATTAGCTCTTTGATCCAGATACCTACTTTGATATCAAATGGTATTTTGGACCAGATTTTGTTGGGCTGATACAAGAGCTAAAAGACTATAAAGAAACCCATGCTTAATCTTTAATGATCACGGCTCGATAGCTAATACTAGAAATATCTTCAGCGTCTATGCAGTTCTGATGATAATCATGATTCTTTTTACAGGTTCGCACCCTTTCAACAACAAACGTGGCATGCTCTCTATGACTGCAACCTGAAGCCATTGTGAGTATTCAAAATAGGTCTTTGGCTCAATGCGAGGCGACGATCAGTTTTAATAACAATAAACCTTAACTACAATGTTATAGGATATAATGTCGAGTAGAATCGCGCGGTGTGGAATAAAATGTGGATTGATCCTTTAAGTGCTAGAAAACTCATCCCGAAAAAGTGAAATATTCGCGAGCTATATACTATTTTGATAATAGTAGCTTACTTACAATTATGGTATTCTACTCCTGTTCCTTTGACCAATACCGTGTAGAACCAGGGCAAAACAGTTTGGACTCTACCTGTCGTTTAAGTGATCCATCCTCTTCAGTCTAAGTACAATCTAGTCAAGCCACAGTACGTAATCGATCTAAGGGATCTATCTTAAGATAGTCTGGTTTCCAGGCAAACTGTCTCGTACGTGGTTGGCGCAGACAAAGGTTTCAACTTCTCACAAACAGATGAGGCGTTTGTGTGCCAGAAAAAGAACCATTTCCAAGTGACCTGTCAAATACAAGTCCAGGGTGATCCACACTACGTGAAATGTAATGAGGGGTTCAAGAAGGTCAACAACTTCTGTCTACATTTCTATGGTGTTAAGGTAAGATGATTTCTATTGAGGAGTTCTGATTAAGCTGAAAATGTCGAAGCGCTCGTGGTAGCTTGCTTAGTTCTTCTTGATAGATTGTCGAAGTTAAGCAATGCTTTGACCAGTCAGTAATGGGTGACCTCTATGGCATTATCAATGCTTTCGTGCTTCGGAGGGCACGTTATATTGTCGGTCCCGGCTATTATGACGCAGGCTAGTTTTTGATTGCGTTTTTATTCCAGGCCGAAGACCCCAGTCAAGAAGTGCGAGTGGAACAAAGTCAGTCGGATAGAACAAAGAAACCCTTCCATCCTGTGCCGTAAGTTTATTAGATTCACATGACTTCTACGCAGTTCCTAATGTTTTATCCTTTTCACTTTCATATTAATAGAATGAGCTAGCAACAGTCTTTTGAGAATGCTTACAATAAACGACCATGAGTTTATTTTGGTTGTTGAATAGTAGGTAGGTATAAAAATACTTGTCGTTAAAACTGTCTTTGTAATTTTGTTAGTGGGTCAGATCAGCTTAGCGCAGAATCATGGCGGATGGAGGCCTAGACTCAAAAATAGGTGGAATGTGGATGATGATGATGAATTTGTACTTATTAACAGAGTGGAAATCCGCCGTGAAGGTGCAAAAGTAACAGTAGGTCGTCTACACTTTGCTGAGACTACCAACAACAATATGAGGAAGAAAGGAAGACCAAATCCTGATCAGAGGCACTTCCAGCTGGTCGTAGCTTTGAGAGCTCATACCGCACATTCTGACTTCATGGTTGCAGCTCACGCTAGCGACAGGATCATTGTTCGGGTATGTTACTAAAGCATTTGATAGCGTTGCTCACAATTTCTTCCTGAAAATAAGGAGTCACGCAAGGGTGTAAACTTGTTCCCGTATTTTTTCATAGAATCAAGAAATGTAAAAAGACTTAAATATAATACAAACCACCATTTTATCCTTTGACCACACTGGTTCGAAAGAATTAGTGATACGACAAGAACAAAATCATGCTACATTAGGATCCTCTCTTTCGTGAAAATTAGAAATCTAGAGTTCCTACCACAAGACAAGAGGATAAAATTATCTGCAGAACGTTTAAAACATTCACTTACCATAAGAATCGAACTCCCACCTTCTGTCTCAGCTAAGCATTCACCTTCTGCTCCACCAAAACCGATTTCTTTGCTCTAGCTCATGTTTATTATGATATTAAATGTTTGTACAACTTTTTGTTAATCTGAGTATAGTTGAACCGATGCGTGACTCTAATCGCTTGTAATCAGTAGGTATGTTGATATTAACTGCGTTCATGTATGAGCGGTCATGGATCGGTGGCCACTGGACTTAACACTATGTAACAGGTTTTTAGGAGTCAGTTGTAGAATGAAAAAAACCTCATTAGTAATTTAAAATACTCTAACGGTATGTGTTATAAATTAATTAATTAAAATTAACTCCAATGTCCCAAGAGCTGCCAATGAACCAATGAAGACAGACAAAGATCTTTCCAAGTAGCTACTTAGGTTCTTAAGACTGTACTTAATTGATCCTATGTTTCCGCCGGGGTTTAAAATGTATGCCCGTTCCAGGCATCGAACCCGGGCCAGTTTGAATCGGAGTGTCCTGAAGGTTGGTGGCAGCGTGGTGCTTCAGAAAACAGCGTCCACTTTAGTGGCCGCGTCGGCATCAACACCGACCGGCCGGATGAGGCCTGCGTTGTTAATGGTGAGTGGTGTAGAAAGGGTTGGTTGAAAAAAAAAAGACATTGGTGTCGATTGGTGAGTGCTGTAATAGATCTTTTGTAGATTTTTACCAAATCTTATAATGATGGTATTATTGCAGGTAATCTGAAGGTGATGGGTCATATCCTCCATCCATCAGACGCACGAGCCAAGCACAATATTGAGGAGTTGGATACCGCACAGCAGCTGAAGAATGTCAGGAGTATTCGCGTCGTCAAGTAAGTTTTATTACTGACTTCGATGTTCTAAGCCAGCATTTATGCATTTCTTTTTATCAAATGGTTAACTTTTTACCTGACGACCGCCTCTGTGAGATAGCCCCGAGTTCAAATCCCTGTAAGACAGTAACTTTTTGCACTTTCTTTTTTTTGTACATTTTTTTAAATCTAGAACCGTTACTGAAACCTCGGTCAAGTTTTCACCCCTGGAATGCCACTGTTTTTTATTCTAAACCTAACCAACCTTCCAGGTTCAATTATGACCCATCATTCGCTGAGCACTCAGGTCTAGTCGGCTACGACCCTCTCAGTCCAAACCCTGCTTTGGACACGGGGGTCATAGCTCAGGAGGTTCGCAGAGTTCTCCCAGAAGCAGTGAGGGAGGCTGGTGACGTAGCCTTACCTAATGGAGATACTATCCACAAGTTTTTAGTGGTCAATAAGGTAGAACAGCATAATTTTTAATTCTTTCATATATATAGCATTGGTCCTTTGAACAGGACCAAAATAATCAGATCCAACACGGATCTGATTATTTTGGTCCTTCGAACCGGACAATCTTAATTATTATAATATATTAAAATATTTCATTGACATTATTGGTCCTTCGAATATGCATCACTTTGGTCCTTTGAACCGTATCCTTTTCCCAGGACCGTATCTTCATGGAGAACCTGGGTGCGGTGAAGGAGCTCTGCAAAGTGACCGGCCACCTGGAGTCCAGGATCGACCAGCTGGAGCGAATCAATAAGAAGCTCTGCAGCATCAGCCTTCAGAGACGGGACAGTTCCAGGTCCAGTGCTAGTAATGGTAAGTGATAGATTTTTTTATGATGAATGGGTCGGCTCTTGACCTCGAGACTTACACAGGCAAAAGTGAGGTCTACGATGGAGCGAGCCTACCCAGAAGGTGCCTATTAACTCTCTTCTTAAAAACATCGGTCTAACTATAAATAAAATTCTATTCTATTCTATTTATCAGTAGAAATACAGACGCAGTTGAAATGGATAACCAGACCAGGTGGCTTAGCATGAACTCTTATTTCCGAACAGTTTTTTAACTGCCTGGCAATTTTGACATAAAGAAACAAATCTAAAATGGTGGCGCTTATCATGCCCTCTCGCTTGCACATTAGTGACTGTACTAGGTGTGCAAGCGAGAGGGCATGATAAGCTTCGACATTTCTGTAATGAACCAGGTTATTCAAAATTGACATATATTTCGAAAACTGTCAGAAATTATGAGTTCATGTTAACCCTGACCCTGAGGTATAAAAATTGGGATGCATCACGTGATCAAACGTCATCGAATTGGCCAATTACAAAGCTTGAGTGAAAAATTGAAATCTAGAAAAGCTATGCTCTATTTTTGCTTTTTGAAAAAGATGGCTTTATCAAATTATTCGCTGTCGTGCTTGCTAAGTCGTTCTTGATAGATCGTCAAAGTTAAGCAACGTTCGAAGCTGTTTGTAAGTGGATGGGTGACCGCCAGTGGCATTTACATCTGAGCGCTTCCGTGCTTCGGAGGGCACGTTAAATTATCAGTCCCGGCTATTTAAGTCGTTAAGCCATGACGAAGGCCTTAAGGCGGCCTTAAAACTCCGTCACCAGAGTTGGCCACTGACTCATACGAACTTACTCAGGTACTTATCAAGTTATTGAAAAAAGTTTAAATGTAATAAAATTAGCCATTTATGCCTACACTCTAGAGACGCTAACACTTACTCCTATCTCCACATATATATTTTTCCAGATTCTCGCTACTCAGCAATTTCAAACTCATCAAAATCCTACGGCGACAACATTTCAATCGATCAAATACGGGATATAGCGCGCAACATCAAGAAACACGAGTGCTGCCACAAACTGAGCCACCATTCCCCTAAATACACACGGAAACAATGCAAGAATTGCCATACTACCTCGAAATTTGGGAAATATTATAATTATAACAAAACTTGTGTGAGGTAAGCAAAATGGCGCCACTGAAATCCAGCGCTCCAACACTCTCGAGCTGTTGGAGCAAATGCTGAGGGGTAGCCGTATTTTCACCCACATAAATTATGTAGATTTAAGTACTTATTGTAACTGTTGTATATGGTGAGGAGAAAATATAACTTTATTCTTCTTATTCTTATTCAAAATTTAACAGATTCAGGGTCATCTACTTATAATAGATAATATATACAGCGTCAGGAGGGCTATGCCTACACTCGGACGCTAGTGCCTGGGACATAGCAGCCTTCACACGAACAATCTATCGCGAGTGTGTTCAAAAAAATTATCACTCGCGATTGCGTGTACAGGCTCCGAACCAGTGTGGTGAAAAGATTATAAGAGGCTCCTTTCGTGCACTTGACACATGTTTTCGAACTTTGTAGGTTCTACGACATGCCGGTTTCCTCACGATGTTTTCCTTCACCGTTTGAGAGTACTGGCATAGTGAACATACATTTTTCGGCAGAAAAACTCATTGGTGCACGACTTGGATTCATTTAGTGGCATTATCAACTGGGCGCTTCCGTGCTTCGAAGGGAATGTTAAATTGTCGATCCCGGATATAATCGTAAAGCCATGACGGAGGCCTTAGGCGGCCTAAAAACTCCGTCACCAGAGGTGGCCATTAACTCACACTATTTCAACAGATACCATTCTAAATCAGAAGATGAAAAAAAACTGGACAACCCAACCTACGTCGACACGGAAACACCATCGTCACAGGAGGAAATTAAAAAAAAAGACACGTGTCTATGGATGAGAGATGATTATTCGTATGGCAACACCAAGCTTGGTTTTTGTTGTAGAAGGAAGGATTATTCGGACAATACTGAGCTGATTTCAAATAAATTCCTACAGATTGTAATAACGATATTGATTTTTATTATGGCTGTTTGGTAAGTACAAGATTTTGTTTTAATTTTTCCTCATAATCACAATTAATTTGAAAAAGAGATTAATTTAAGTACCTTACTTGTTCAATTTTCTATGTATAATTTATGTGGTTCTTCGAACCGTTAGGTACTTGTATGTTGTACGTGGACCTTCGAACCGGATAAAAAATTAAAACTACATTATTATTTAATTATTTCTCTTTGTGGAGTAATGTATGTTTGATGTGGTCCTTCGAACCGGATACAATAATTATAATTATTATTCATTATTTTATTATTTTTTTCAGTCTCGTAGTAATGTCAGCGCTATACTTCAGAGAGCACCAGGAGCTCATAACTATGAAGGAGATACGAATGCACGAGAAGTTTTCAAACTACGCACACTACGGCAAACTTAACGGCGTGACCGTACATCGCATGCCACCCGACCAGAACCAGATACAAGTATGAACTTTATTGCGTTGGGATAAGGGCTATATTTGCTTGAGCGTGAACAGGTCAATGTTGAAGTTTGAAACTTATGCCATGTATTTTTTCAGAACTCCAAATCTTCACAACACGCAACAGCAAAGAAAACAGCTAAAGGTATATTTTAAAACATTAAAAAAATATTCAAACCACATACTTAATTTCTATAAAGTATCTCCCTTGTTTCACTCGGGAGCTTACTATACCCTCGCTGTCACTCTGGAGTTAACTCAAGAATCCTTCTCTCTTTTAATGTATCTTGTAGTTTTAAGGTGTGCAATAAAGCATTAACATAATACACTGCTGCTTGATCCGAAATCGGTATCGGACGCCGATACGATGGCGGTGCAAGTAAGATGTATGAAATTGATAGCTCCGATATCTGATATCGGATCGGATAATGTGAAAGACAGCTACATATTTGATACATTTTACTTGCCTCCGATATCATATCGGAGTCCGATACCGATATCGGATCGGATAATGTGAAACCGCTCTAAGGTTCCCGTTTAACCCTTTGGGTTGAGACCCTAAAAGGCTGAAATATTTTTTGTTTTAACAGAGAAAGGACCACATAAGACTACACAGGAGTATGTGACCACAACGCACACGGAATCACCCCACGTGCCCTCTCCAACGGTATCCAACAAGAACTACGCTAGCAACTTTGTTATCAGTAAGTTACCCTTAATCATTTTGGTTGTATTTTTTCTGTTATTAATAATAATAATAATTAGTTTTCCATATCATCAATAGTTCTGCACAAACCGGAGACTCCTGAATGCATTTTTAATAGTCTTGAAGGGATAGTAGCCGGTATGTCTCTCCATCACATAAGATCAATATTGTCAAAAAGGCCTCTGTGTGTTGGCTTCGGCCCCATGCATGCCTATCAAAGGTCCGGGACTCTATAGTTCCGTGATGTTAAACTTTGACAAACAAAATAATAATAAATAATGCTGGACTTTTTCACACAGCATCATCTAGCCCCAAAGTAAGCAGAGCTTGTGTTATGTGTACTACATGACTGATATACTACTTATATAGGTACTTGTTGTTTGTAAATACCTACATAGAAAACACCCATACCCGAGACAAATATTTGTAAATCATACAAACATTAGTCCCGCCGCGGGGATAAGGGTGTGGAAAGTCCAGCATTATTTGATCTATCTGACAAATAGAGGTCTGAGAGAATGTCTACCGCGCTTTGTGTCGTGATTATGTTAGTTTTTGCTTGTTTGTTTTATTCTACCACATAACTTCTCCAAAACCTTTTTTTATGATACATGCTTAATTAGGTTAGCTAAGGCTTCCATTTCAATTTCGGTGAATTTCACCGGTTCAAAGGGTGAAGTTTTTAGGATGCATTTCAAAATCTCATCAATGAAACCCAGATTCTTTACCAAATTTCCACCACGTTTGACCTTCACCTCTACTTTGACCTTACAGACACAGTGCAGACGTCACCACCTCCTCCAGAACGATCCATCTCTCTTGCCCGAGTGGCCGAAGTCATCGGCAGTGGATGTAGTTACGCACTCAACACCAACAATGAATTGGATCCTGAATGTCAGGTGAGAACGATAATACTAATTAAATTTAAATTTTATAAAATGGCCCCACCCTATACAGAAGAACCTACCTTAAAATAATGTAAAAAATTTAAAATTTTAGTTTTTTATATAAAGACACAAAGACTACAGAGCTACTGTAATATTTAAACAAAAGTAGTCCTATAAAACTCCCTTGTGATACTCTTCCTTATTTTCTTCTAATTCTTCATGTTTGCTATCTATTTTTTAATAATTTACATATGATTTATGAATTCTATACAAATTATTTAATTAACAAACTCAGAGCATTTAAACGACTCCATTTACTACCTTACCAAGATAAATTTCAAAAGTTGTGATATCAAAAGCTTTTGGTGAGTCCAATTATTGTAAAATTGTAATTTTCACGCATGCCGCTACAGGACTTTGAACGTATTTCTCTATGGATTCACTCATTATTGGTAAGAATTTTTAAAAAACCTTTCGGGTGTTGTTTGGGGAATATTGTGGGATCAGGACTATGTATTATGTATGACCGTTGGTTTAATATCTGTATCAAATTGACTGGTTCTTGAGACCGATTTTCAAAAACCTTTATTTAGTAAGTATATGATTGTTAAGGGATTTTCCTGCTAAAATTAAAATAAAACTCAACCTCCAGTAATGTTCTACCCAGTCAAAGTCCTCGGTTTTTTCAAATTTTCTTATATTTTCAGTCATCATGTGGCGGCTTAGACCCACCCCAAACATTTGAGAGTCAAGAACCTTTGGAACGTTCCAAACCCGACAAAGAGCTAAACGACACATTCACACGACCTCTAGAACCACTACAGAAAGAAAAACAGCCCATCATCCCAATGATTCCTGAAAAAAACAACTCGGAAGTACTAAAAACTGACAATGACAGTTTCAAAATCAGCGAAGGAACTGAGGATATAGGTTATTCTAACCTCCTTGATGGTGATAAAGCTAATGGGACAGATAGCGGGAGTAGGATGAAAAGAGAGATTAGAGATAAGAGGGAGACGGATGAAATTAGTTCTGAGGAGATGGGGCTGACTGATCAGTCGAAGGAGTTGGCTGGAGCGCGTGGTAAGATATACCTAATAATTAAAAATACAAAAATCTTTATTCGTTAAAAATGCTTATAGTAAGTAAGTTCGTATGAGTCAGTGGCCAACTCTGGTGACGGAATTTTAAGGCCGCCTTAAGGCCTCCGTCATGGCTTAACGACTTAAATAGCCGGGACCGACAATTTAACGTGCCCTCCGAAGCACGGAAGCGCTCAGATGAAAATGCCACTGGCGGTCACCAATCCACACACAGACCGTTTCGAACGTTCCTTAACTTTGACGATCTAGCAAGAACGACTAAGCAAGCACGACCACGAGCTCTTCAAAATACTTATAAAAACATGCTTTCCACAGAATGCGATACAGTTCGGTTTGGTATATCCAGCATTTCGACCACCAACGCATCGTTGTTCTCAGAGACGGTCTGCGCAAGCGCAGTCCACAACTTCACCTACACCGTCCCTCTGTCGCACTGTCTCAATCATAAGAACATCGATATTACTTTCAAGTAAGTTCAATTTACGGTGTAATTCATAATAAGTTAGAGTATAAAAAAACAGTGGCATTCCAGGAGTGCCGACAGAAGTGAACTTGAACGAGGTTTCGGTAACGATTCTAAACTTAAAAAAATGTACAAGCAATGTTACCCGCGGACCGTCAAAAATATTTCCGGGATAAAAAAATATACGGCTTGAAGGACCATAAACGAGCCCGCTCTGGGCTCGTTTATGGTCCTTCGAGTCAGCTTTTTTGTCAGGATCACGACTGTTTCCCCAAGGCGCGGTACGATTTTCATGTTGGTATGATACATATTTGATACATGCCCACATTTTGCAGAAGTTAGTATTCCATACGTGACAGGCTGCAAGCCCATTACCACACAAAATCGTTCAAAAACATTATTTTATGACGGGTAATTATCACGTACCTAATGTTTGTTTATTTTTCCGACGTTTCGGACGCATTGCAGCGCCCGTGGTCACAGATGAACTGACGCACTGCGAGTTAGCTTCTGCTATTGAGGGTAGATTGCGTCTACCCTCAATTCGTCATCAGAATCCAATCGAACCGTTATAAAATAATCATTATGCTGCTTATTATAAAAACGTAAAACCACTTCACTTCACTTCTTGGTTTATGGCTTCAGCGACTTGCTATCACAATTCTGCCAGTGTCCGTGTCAAGATAGTTTCGTAAACTGTAGATGGCGGGTAAAAATTGGTTGAACCCCATGTTGACACGTGTCAAAAAAAAACTGTTACCACAAAAAAGCGTTCTATGTACGAGTATTTAAAGATCGTTTTTCTAGGGACAGTTTTTTAGTTAGACTTGGTCTAAACTCGGCTCATTTTCTTGTACTAAGCCCCGATGTCACCACATCACAAATGTTTAAAATCGCTCAAATTGCCACTAGGAAGTCCCATCATTGTTGTGACCGCTTCTTCGAATATTGATTAACAACGAATTTATACATTACTTATTTTTTCAGGACAACAAAACTAAAAGATTTCCGCCTATGTGACTTGCACTGCGCAAGCGACGATCCGGCCAAGTCGTGTCGGGGTGCTGAGATGTCCAAAGCAATCCCAGCTGTGGACACATACACCTTCAAAATGCCTTTAGACTGCAACATTGACCGGATCATGAAGATAAGAGCTGTTTTCGCTACGGGGAAAATGCATTTTTCTGCTAGAGTAAGTATTTAGAATTCGCTGGCTCTTATTACCACTCCATAAGGCTCAAAGTCAAATTCAAAAATCATTTATTCAGTACCGCTGGGATCACTTAGAATAGTCTTAGAACTATGTGATTCTTCTTCTGTTCCTTGGTGATTAACGTGAACCAGCACTTTGGGCACTTTTATGTGAAAGAAAGAAGTGAAAAATTTTAATAGTTACCTACATTATTAAAAGTTTGACTGTTTTTCAGGATCTCTGCTACAACATGCCGGACCCATTCGTAGAATACAATATACGTATATATAGACATTGTCATAATTAATATTATTATATTTCATTATTATTAATTAATCGCCTGTATTCGGGCACTGTGCCACGTCACAACGTGAACTCTATCTCAAGTATGTAAGTAGTTAATAATATTCGTTATTTATAATAATTATTATCATAATTGAAATCACAAAGTAAATTATTGCTTCGTAATTGCTTAGATAAAGTTAGACAGTGCATGTACGTTTTGAGGTTCAGATTATTATTATAGTTGATATTATTATGATATATTAATGATCTGCTTATATTATAGCTATTAGTGAAATATATACATTCCAAAAGTGCAATTATTATACATTCCGTCCCAGATTATTATAAAAATGCATATGCATATAAATATAACGTACAATAATACTACAGTGAATATTTTATTAAAATAAAGCTATTATTATTATTTTAAAAGTTTCTGAATTTAATCTTATAACCATGACGATAATGTATAGTGTTTTACACCGAATGTCTGAAAGTACCAGTGTTTTTTATAATTACGTATTATTTATTATTATTAAAATCACATTATACTACTGAGTCTACGTAAGTTCCTTTTTTTATCAGTTAAATATTGTCATTGACGGATTTGTATGTTTTAGTAATTATTTAGAATTTAGGTAAAATGTTTTTTAATTTTTGTAAATATGTTGCATCATAGACTATTATGGAATTGTTTTTTTTATTCATTTACAAAATATTTTATGAAGTCGGTGGTAGCTATTAATATTTTAGTACATTTTAAAAGTATTTTTCAGCTTTATTTTAGAATTATTTTAAGTAAATTTTTGTTTATTCAATACTCAGTAGCGATTTTAGAATAATTTGAATTAAATTTGAGCCATATCAACTTTTATTTTATAGTTTCCAAAAATATCAGCGCAATTATTTTCGTTTTCCAAAAAAATTATTTTTTTTCTAAACGAAACATGCCAGTACTTAATTAGTTTTAAGTAAAAAAGGTAATAAGCATTGTAAAATATTTTTTTAATAACTTAAACATGTCGCCCATCCAACCACAGTGTTTTTTTATATTAAAATTATACAGGCACGTAGTTTTTCAATGACTTTTGCGTGGTTAAATTATTATTTTAGCTAAAAAATTACTTATAATAATAAAAAATATTAAATGCCGTTAACCTGCATATTTTTCACATATCATAATTTATAAAATAATCATATTATTATCCGTTAAAATATTTAAAAAGTTGCCACGTTTTTTTACGCATCATTTATTTTTAATAATATGCCATTATTGCGCTTTCTCTACAAAATACTTTAATAATATATTTTCTTTAATAAAATACGTAGATATACCTATATTTTTTTGTAAATTTAGTAAATCTCAATTATTAATTAAATACAAGTAAGTAAAGTTGAAATAAAAACACAGTATAATCTTACTGTGTTTTTGTTTGTTAGTTTAAGGTATTTGGTATGTTTGTATCATTAATTCAACAAAATGTATGTTTAAGATATAAAATAAACAAATGTAGCTGTTTTAAGTTGTTTTAATAAACTCCCCCAACAAATATAATTCACCGCACCACATGGTTGTTCACTATACACCTAACCACTCGTCGCTTCGCTCCTCGCAACCTATGCTATAGGTCTGTCAGGCTGCGCCAAAAATGATTACCACAGACAATAAACACAGATTCAATTGTCAAATCACGTCATGTCACGTTTCGCTTGAAATTACTAAAATATTTCTATTAATTCTTTGAAAACTAGGCTTTTCCGGGTGATAAAAGTGGTAGATAAATAATTAGGAAGCAAACCCCTACCGATTTTAAGCTCAATTCATGTATAATTAATTCTAAAGTGGAGTCGAGACCTTTGCCCAGCAGTGGGATAGTAAACGTAAACATGTTCACGACTGTATCCCCAAGGTGCGGTAGACATTCTCTCAGATCTTTTTATGTTACTTATTCCAGATCCTTTGAAGATGTCTAAGGGGGTAGTCAGAGGCATGTCCAGACACGTATTTGATACATGCCCGCATCTTGCAGAAGTTAGTATTCCATACGTGACAGGTTGCAAGCCCATCGCCGCCTATAAGAACACTAACTGGTTTCCTCACGATGTTTTCCTTCACCGTTTAGAGCACGTGTTAAAGCACATATAAATTTTACGAAACGCAAAATCCATTGATGCACGGCCGGAAGTCGAACCCACAACCTTCGGATTGAAAGTCGAGGCCCCAGTGGGATAGGTTAATAAAAAAATTTTTTGCTGTAGGTATGTCTAGTTACATTAGGTACTAGCTTTCCGTGCGTCGGTGAATGTGCTAAAGTAGGTACTTATTTGCGTCGGACGTGGACGTTGGAACTACAGAGAAATAGTATTGCTAGATGTGGCCAAGAAAAGCAATATGGGTGGGGTGTCTAGGTACTCTAAAATAGTTCGAACATAATACCAAGTATTCCGATCGAACTATTGAGGTCAACAATCGCAACTTCAGTCGGGTTTTTGTCAAGCCCGGATATTCGAAGTAAGTCTGCAGTGGAATGCAATACTCGGTCACAAACTTCATTAATGTTTGAATTTGTAATGTCAAAATTTCTTTTAAATTTTACCATAGAGACTTGCGCCAGAAATATGGCTAAATCTGCCAAACATTTCTAAGAATAAAAAAAAATCCTTAGTAAAAATGTGCGGTGATCAAATTTTAACTCCAGAATGCAGTGCACTGGTTCGAAAGAACTGGTGACACGATAAGAAGAAGAAGTACTTAAACGACTCTGCATATTAGTAGTGAACGAAATTACAATTATAAGTGTAATTTATAATCATACAAAAGACAAATGACTTAAACTATTGAGTACTAATATCCATACAAAAGACTTAAACTATTAAGTACTAATGTTCATACAAAACACTTAAATGACTTAAACTATTGAGTACCTACTAATATCCATACAAAAGACTTAAACTAGTAAGTACTAATATTCATACAAAAGACTTAAACGCGCTCGCTCATTTTATCGAAGTAGGTAACGAAGTTTTTTTTATTCAAGTACCTACTTTTATATTCCACTTCCGTGCTTCGGGGTGCACGTGATGTTGGCCCGGGATATAAATTCAAGCCATGACGGAGGCCTTTTAGCCTAGAAACTCCGTCATCCGGTTGTTCACTCATAGGTACTCATTTTAGCGCTTCTTAGAATCACTACATCTTTGTAACCATAAAGTCTAGCGGTTTCGCGGCACGAGAGGCAATTTGAAAATGGAATGTTTACGATTAGTTCTTCTCGATCAGTGAGACAGTGAAGACGTGTTTCACAGCAACTTTGTTTTTACGTTGTTTTTAAAGGTAAGTGAATTTAAAACCTATTTTGTTTTTGTGATGTAACATTTTTATTGAAATACATTTGAATGGAAGTTTTTTATACAACTGTGAAGTAATCGTAGAGTCTACTTATTTATTCAATAAAAAAATCTTAGGATAAACCATAGAATTTCAAAAACAAGACTTTCAAATGGACTCTTTATGTTAATATTAACTATAATTATATTCTAACTTAGTATGTGCCTACCAAATTAAAGCATTTCATTATTTATACATATTTAAACATAAAAACCATCTTAGGTAAGTACTTAGACTTACCTATCTAAGTTTGACTTACCTACCTACATAAGTAAGGTTAGTCTTTTGCCATCATCATCACATAGGTAAATTACTTAGGTAGATATAATTATTTAACAGAAAACAGTTCACTTTTTCACAATTAAAATCTGATATTATAACTTATTGTAAGTATAAGCTATTCTATAACAAAATATACTTACTTACGACTTACCTACTCTATCGAATTTCATAGGAATCTGTTTAACAATTTGAGCGAAGGAGCTACAAACATCGAATCTTTTGCATTATAACAAAAACTACCTACTTTTTACTTAGCTTTGTTTTCAACCGTGGGTAACTTACAGGAGTATCTAAACCTGATCGCACACTCATCCGCGCCGTACGTGCCGCAGTCATTTTTCTCTACAAAAAATGCGAATGATGTCAGAAAATGCGGCTGACTTCTGACGTCTCAGCATTTCTTCTATTGAATTGACAGTTCGGCGCGGATAAGTCTGCGACAGTGGCGTAGCTACCGAAGGGCTAGGCGGTGCAGTGCACCGGGGCCCCCAAGCTCAAGGGGCCCTCGGACTCTGAGTCCCGAGAGTTCGGAAGGTTTTGTTCTTAGGAAACTATAGGTATTTTGAAAATAAAAACAACTGCATTATTAGATTTTTGAAATAGTTACCCAGAAAATGACGAATCAAATCTTAAGTTTTTACAAAAAAATAAATACGTTTACATGACGCAGTGGGCGAAGGTCCGTGTGCGACGCAAAGGTTGCGGGTTCGATCCCCGCCGCGGGACAAATGTTTGTATGACCTGCAGAAATTTGTCCCGGGTCTGGGTGTTTCTATGTATAATATGTATGTATTTACAAACAAAAAAGTATATAAATAGTTTATCAGTCCTTCTAGTACCCATAACACAAGCTCTGCTTACTTTGGGGCTAGATGATGCTGTGTGAAAAAGTCCAGAATTATTTGAATTATTTGCCACACCCTGCATATTTTGACTTTATAAAACCTAAACCGTTCAGTTAGAGCCCCGGTTTATTTTGCACCAGGGCCCTGGGCTACCTAGCTACGCCACTAGTCTGCGACCACCATATTTCTTCTGAACAGTTTTTTCAGTACCTAAGTATAAATTAGTTTGAGCAAAAACTAGAGACGGAAGTCTATGAGCAACTGCTACTTTATTCCAGCAACTTAAAGATAATTATACATATTAGCAACTTAAAGTTTATTTATTTTTTTACACTAATAATATTATAAAAGCCGTGTTGGCCGAATGGGGTTGTACCTCGACTTTCAATCCGAAGGTTGTGGGTTCGAATCCCGGCCGTGCATCAATGGATTTTGCGTTTCGTAAAATTTATATGTGCTTTAACACGTGCTCTAAACGGTGAAGGAAAACATCGTGAGGAAACCTGTTAGTGTTCTTATAGGCGGCGATGGGCTTGCAACCTGTCACGTATGGAATACTAACTTCTGAAAGATGTGGGCATGTATTAAATATGTGTTTGGACATGCCTCTGACTTAGACACCCCCTCTTAGACATCTTCAAAGGATCTGGAATAAGTAACATAAAAAGATCTGAGAGAATGTCTATCGCACCTTGGGGATACAGTCGTGAACCTGTTTACGTTTACGTTTAATATTATAAAAAAAACTAAGCGCACAGTTTTCTACAGTAAACTAACACATCATGCTTATAACTAAATTAAATTACACAAAAAAAGATTATGTGAGTCAATACAACTCAATTCACCTTCTCAATTCATTACAGAAACTAAGCTACTACATGTTTACATTTTACAAAATACAACAGGATATAGCTATCTAAGGATCGTTAGAAACGATCTATAGATAGCTCAACTGATCCAGGTTACTGTCAGTCGGAAGCGTTGAAGCCTGAATTCCTGCGTTCCGAATGCGAACATACTTACCCTAAGGAAATTTAAATACCTACTGTATTCCATAAAGTAAAATAGTTTTTTATTTTTGAAGTAAAATCTTTTTAGGCACGTTGGGCATTTTTGATGAGATAAGAATAAATTCTTGGATTCGCATCGAAAAGGTCACATGCGCCCACCGACACCTACCGCCATCTAGTTCTGTACTCACTTTTACGGCAATATTTTTACATTTCTAAAAGCTATAACTTAACGGGTCAATAAAAATGCATTTTTTTTTGTTCAAGTTTTCACTTCTTACGGCACTCCCGGAAGTGCCACGGTTTTTTTTTATCTATTTCCTGTTCTTCCAACGGATCTAGGCATTCGTGAAATTAGCTGTTTGTCTGCGCAGAACACAATTTTGTATGAAAAAGCGGTTATTGTTACTGCGCAGACAAACGGCTAACTTCACGAATGCCTAGATCCGTTGGAAGAACTGTACCTACCTATATTTCCAATGATTTTGTGTAAATTGTGTAATAAATCTTAAAGGTAAACCGTGGCGGATCGATAGTTTTTATGTTATTTTAATGGCTACTATAAAACATTGTCTTTCTATGGAGCGCTGTCAATTATTGTAATAGAGAAACAAGTTTTATCACATTAGAATGGTTTTATTTTCCATTTTTCAATTTACAATGATCTTTGCTCGACAACATTTTTAAAACAATTCATAACTCACCACTTGTCACTGTCAAAACATCACTTATCTTATCTATGACTTTACCTGGACCAAGGAGTATTTACCTAGGTATCACCAAAAAGTTTTACTAAACAGGTACAAAAACGCTAACATTTGTCTATAGCTTGCGAAGTGAAGCAACGTTCTGTATCACAAAGGATGGGTGACCGCTACACCGCTAGTGGCATGGCATTATCAACTGAGCGCTTCTGTGCTATGCAGCTTGCCCCGAATAAGTTGATAAGCCTAACATAAGAAAAAAACTAAGTAGGTAATTCATCTTTCTGTGGCGTTCATTGTAGAGATTACTTAGATACACCTACCTACAGTAAGTACCTACCTACAAGGTACCTAGCTAGGTAGTGTACAAAATGTAAAATACTAGTGGACCCGAGCGCGACTTCGTCGGCGCATTGTTTCGTCATACAAACTTTAGAGATACCGCTGAGCTACGACCCTATTGTTTTTAAGAAGAGAGTTAATAGGCACCTTCTGGGTAAGCTCGCTCCATCGTAGACCTCACTCTTGCCTGTGTAAGTCTGAGGTCAAGAGCCGACCATTTATCATAAAACAAAAAAAAGAGATAGAACTACCACTTTCCGATCCAACCCATGAAAACACTGAATTCATTTTTGGATTTGCTGTCTTTGATAAATATAAATAAGTAAGGGGTTGGGTAGTTTTGAAAAAATAATAAATACGTACCTACGTGTTTCGCTATTTATTAAAAAAACTTTTTGAGGTATCACAACCCCACAAATTGTCTTTTAATTTAAGTAATAAAAATTGTTCAAAGCATAGTAGAACGAAATGACATCGCCATTTTGAAAAGTCAAAAGTTATTGGTTGTCATGGCAACTTTAGAGCAGTGCTCTTTGTGTCAAACAGAGTACTGCTAAAGTTTTTATGCAATATTCCCGTTGTCCGTTTACATATTTCTTGCTTTTCAGGAAAGTTATTCGGGATAAAAAGTAGGTAGCCTATATGCTATTCTGGAGTTATACCTTTCACCTTACCAAATTTCATTGTAAACTGTTTCGTCGTTTGAGCCTGATCCTTACACAAACATACAAACATCTAAACAAACTCACAAACTTTCAGCTTTATTAGGTATATGAGTGGGATTGTGCGCCTCGGCAACTAACATTAGCAGCTGCACGATTCACACTGATTCACTACAACACTTCAGCGGAACGCATCCGCGACAAAACCTTTTGCCCTTGACATTTTCAAAGTGTAAAGTATAAAAATAAAAATAAAAACTCTTTGAATAAAGATTAGCAGATACAAAAAGTCCGAGTAGGTAGGTATCTACCTAATAAGTGTGTAGATAGGTGCCTAGCTATGCCTACATTGATGTACCTTCCTACGCTCAATGCAATTTCGGTAGGTAGGTTCCTAGGTAGGTAGGCTAGGTAGGTACAGTCAAGAACGAAAGACGCCATTTGTTTTCGATACCTAAGAAAAAAATAACTTTTCCTGGGAAATTAACATGGGCTAACACTTATTTTCCAAATATTTGATGAAATATTGGTCATAATGTTACTGATTTTGGATACAATGAGATTTGTGTTAAATCAAATGTTAAGGGACTTTGGTTGCTGACTGTACCCAAAGGAATTTAAAAAATAGATACCTATCATGACACCCTTTCATCATCGGTAGGTAGCCTACCTACCTACTCGCATTCTAGAGAAATCTTCGCGGTTTTGCTCATAGTACCAAAAAGGTACCATGCTAAATCTATGGTTTTGCTAGTCTTTGTTTTTTTTTAATGAAGTTAGTGGCTTAGAAATGCTAGAAAGTTATGTCTGTCGTCGTGAGTCGTGACGGATAAAATTTGTTTTATATTTGTCTATGTACCTCTATGCAGGTATCTACATATCTACTACATAAAATTTTAAATTAGGTAATTCTACCCAAGTCAATGATAGTAAATAAACCAAAGTTAGGAACCTACCTACCTATCTATCTATCTATCCACGTAGCATCCACTGTTGGGTACTACAGTACAGCGTCGAGTCGCCCCGTTTGACACTATCTGAAGAAAAAATTGACAATCATCAATCTACTCTACCTACAGTTCGCCCAACGGATCTAGGCATTCGTGAATTTAGCCGTTTGACTGCGCAGAACACGATTTTGTATGAAAAAGTGATCACTGCGCAGACAAACGGCTAACTTCACGAATGCCTAGATCCGTTGGGCGAACTGTACCTACCTAATGAAAATAAATAATTATGTAGGTACGTAGAGTAGATTGTTGATTGACAATTTTTTCTTCAAATAGCGTCAAACGGGGCGACTCGACGCAACGTTGTGATGACATTCACCATTGCTTAGTTTTAACTAAGTTTGTTAAAACCTACGTAGATACATAATCCGTAGATAATCATTTACTAATCTATGAAATATTTTATTACGGTGTTTTATAAAAAAATAACTAAGGAACTCTTTATTATAATTATTATTATTTATTCACAAAAACACAAAAAAGGGCTTTGTCGCTGAGCGACTATATCGCCCAATCGGTGAAACTAGAGTCTGGCAAATGAAAGTAGACCCTGAAAAATCACGGCAAATTAAAAAAATATAAGCGTAGCTACAACAAAAATATAATAAAACTAGCTGACCCGCGGCAAACGTTGTTTTTCCATTATATCGCTATTAAAAAATAAGGGTTGATCGTAGAAGGGTGAAAATTGAGGATTGTATGTATTTTTGTATCTTGTATCATAAAAAAATAGAAATTAAAAATTTTGTCTAAAAAATAAAAAAAAATATTTAGGGGTGGACTACCCCTAACAAATGTTAGGGGTAGGGGGATGAAAAATAGATGTTGGCCGATTCTCATAGATACCGGATAAGCACAAAAAAATTCATCAAAATCGGTCTAGCCGTTTCGGAGGAGTATGGCAACGAAAACTATGACACGAGAATTTTATATATTAGATAGATATGTAAGAATATTTAAAATCTCTGCAGGGGTACATTTTCTAGCACTATGTTTAAAATAATAACCAAGTATCAAGTTGTGTTATTATAATTAATGGGTTGCCACGCTTATATTTTTTGAATTTGCCGCTATTTTTCAGGGTCTACTTTCATTTGCCAGACTCTGCCATCTTTAACGGCTAAGTTTAAAAAGTAGGCATATTGGGTTGCCACGCTTATATATTTTGAATTTGCCGTTATTTTTCAGGGTCTACTTTCATTTGCCAGACTCTGCCATCTTTAACGGCTAAGTTTAAAAAGTAGGCATATTGGGTTGCCACGCTTATATATTTTGAATTTGCCGTTATTTTTCAGGGTCTACTTTCATTTGCCAGACTCTGCCATCTTTAACGGCTAAGTTTAAAAAGTAGGCATATATGGGTAATTCTCACATTTTTTAAAACTTTTTAGGTGTCCAAACGAGTAGGTATCTACTGCTGTGTATTTTTCTTAGCATGGTCATTGTTTTTAAATAATAATACAGCTAACAGTTAGTTAGCTCCATATTTATTTGATATTATCGTTTCTTTTTTTCAATCAAAACGCGTTGAAAACTGGCTCAACCAGTTAGTCTTGCCTAGACTATATTTGAACAAGTTTATACCAAAACCATCGAGTTAGTCACTTATCTATTAATTCAAAACCGTAATAGGTGAATGACCGCTGCGTTAACCTACCTAGTCATTACTAATCGTATTGCGATTTTACTAAACAAAATGACCACTTACCGAACCATCGTCTCTCGCGTCGGAATTATTTATATATATGTTTCATAGTTCAAGGTGTACAATAAAGAGTTCTCTTTCATTCATTCATTTATAAAGTAAGTATGGAACCTTAAAAATAAATTGGTGGAAAAGAACATTAACCAGTACTTACCTACTTACCTACATGACAGAAAATTCCATTAGGCCACTCACCCATAGATGTTTGCCCTATCCGTTCCGTTTCTTATGTAATCATTGCAAAACACACATTTAGATAACCTTAAGATTTTCGAGAGCTATGATGCAACCTTAGAGCTCACTGGATGCAACCGTTCACATATCCATACTAGATAATATATAGATAGATATGTTACGTTGCCCAAAACGCAACGATAGCACGATCTAATTTTTCCTGTGGCGCCATCTATTATGTAGTAAAATGTCTCTGTTGCATTTTTATTTTAAAAGTTTCAAAGGAGAATCTTCTGAACAGCAGTTTTCAGTTCTATTTTTATTAAGTACTAGCTGGTACCCGCGACTTCGTCAGCAAAATAACGTACTTGAAAACACCTAAATAGAACTGAAATCTGCAAGAATCAGCAACGCCATCTATTGCCTCTAACTGGAACTATCAACTCCCCATACAAACTTTCAACCCTTATTTCACGCCCTCCATGATTAATATAGAGATTTTTTTCTGTCATAAGAACCTTCTCCTGACATTAACAAACACAACAAAAAAATAGTGAAATCAGTCCAGCCGTTCACGCGTGATGGCGTGACCAAGGCAAATAGGGATTCATTTTTATTTAAAGAGAAGATGTTATTTTGCTGACGAAGTCGCGGGTACCAGCTAGTTTAAATATAATGAATCGAGCTCTGTATGGTTTTAATAAAATTGTTAATGACAATCCACGGGCCAAGTCATGGCAAAGAAGCAGCCTGTAGGTAGGTTAGAACCTATCAGCACTTGACTAAACCATTCCTTTACCTATAAAATATGGTAGGTAGGTAAGTACGTACCTAGATACTTTTAAATTGGAGAACTCACACAAGCATGACTAAAATAAATAGATAAGTAGGTACAATGCTCGTTTTATGGGAACCAAATAACTAATAGAATGACAAGGTACGTACGTACTTACTAATTTTATAAGTTAATTTATAAATATCTGTAGACGTACCTATGTTTATCTGGCAGACTCAACAATTCACATGGGTACGTAATATCCATTGTGATTTGAGTACCTAGTACAGTCAGCGTAACCAACTGGTAGCCCCCTCGTGCGTACCTACCTACCTACCTACCACGGCATCAAGTAATGAAAAAAGTCTTGATATTTAAAATAAGTAGGTTGGTACGTGGTGGGCACAACAACAACCTACCTACCTACCTACCTTAGGTAGGTAGGTAGGTAGGTTGTTGGCTACCTACCTACCTTAGGTAGGTAGGTAGGTAGGTTGTTGTGAAGCATCTTTGTTTATTACAATCGGCGCGGTCAAAAAAAGGTGACCTTAATGTAAGTAGATACCTACACAAGATACCTACTTAAAGACCTACTTAAACGATGTGCGCTTCCGTACCCCCAAACACTTTTTGATGGTATTTTAATAGGTGTTATGATAGAGAAAATTAGTAGGTAGGTAGGTAGGTACCTACCTAATAATTTTTGATGGGTAAATAGGAAAGTAACCTAAGATTATTGTCAGTTAAGATCTAAGTTGGGTTAGTAGGTAGGTATAGGTACGCCGTGTGAGGCACGTCAGTGTTTGCTTTTCGTAGAACACAAAGTTCACTTCTCAAAATATTGATAATGTATTTTAACCGATGATCAGAACAGTGTGCTAATTGCTTTAGAGCATCGTAAGTGTTTGGCAAACGAATACCCCGAATACGTAAATAGGTGCAGCATAAGTGACCCATACCTACCTGTGCCCATACTTAGGTACATTTTAATGAGATAATAAAAATTGGTCAGGGTCAAGTTGAGGTCTTACAAATAAGATCATTTTAATACCCAAAGGTAAAAAAATATACGAAACTTTTTCTTAACTATAGGTACCTACTTAGGTAAATTTAAAAAAAAATAATAAGTAGCTAGGTAGGTTAGGTAGATGCTAAGTAGGTAGGTATGTTGATGCCGTGGACGAGTGCGAAAGCGTACCTATAGCCCCGGCGGCACTATGGCGTTACCCTCGTAACGCACAAACTAAAACAAACTGGGTTCCCTCGAACCCAGTTGGTTTTATAGTTTGTGCGAGTCCCAACATACATAAGGCATTTCTCCGACTCTAAAAAAAAGGTAGTTAGGTTGATAGGTAGGTAGTACTTACCTAGCTTTGACTATTTTTCTTTGGCTATGATATCGAAAGGTGTAAGTAGCTATTACAAAAAGTAGATGAGTAAATTAAAAGGTACTATCTACATCACTGTAGGTAGGTTACCTTCTGATTGTGTAACCAACCGGTTCACCTTGACTTCAATGGTAGGTACCTAACATAATTTTCTTGTCAGAATTTTTCCGAGATGCATCACTGTGCTCTCAGCTGACTATGCAATTAAGTTGTAATAGACAAGTTTATTGCTTTTTTTGGTAAATTATGGTTATTATCAGAAGTTATCTGAGCTTAATTTATGTTCCAATACCTTCTCCCTTGTTCGTTATTAGTTATAATTTATCACTTACTAATAAAATAATAAGGCAAGGCAGGGAGCTCTTGGGTACCTAAGTAAGTCCATAATAAATAAATACTGATTTGTCCTAAATTTTTATGTATGTTTTTAGTTCAATGCATAGGTGAAAAAAAAAATTTTCTTAATGAATCTACCTCCTTAATTATAATTCAAAATTTTTCGGTAGATACCGAGAGTATCTACCTAGGTACCTAAATATATATAATTAATATCTTTGTGCAATTAAAAACGTTCCCTGCCTTTGATATTTTAGAGCCAATAGTATTGATAGTAGATTGAGTAGATAAGTAGTATATAAATATAAGTTTTTAATAATAAAATAAAGTACCTATAGGATCTCATCTAAATTATCGCATTAGATTTAAAAATATCTGTAATGATAATTTATAGTGAATAAATAACTGAGTAAACTTGGTATTGAATAAAAGGTTTGAGAATGGCCAACGGATAAAAAAATAGAACAACGGAACCCAGACGTAACCAGACCGAACAGAACGCAAGTCACGTTTTTGATGTGCCGTGACATTGACATTTCATTGTCATCGCATTCCATTTCTTGTCAATTTCCAATAAATCCCCTCCCCCCCCCACTATTCCCGCCACCTCATAGCGTAGTAGTTTTTGAAACTTTATTTATTTTATTTCTCCAGATTTAAAGAAATTCGTGAATAGAGAAAGCAAGAATGTCGGAAGAGTCGCAAGTCTGCGCCTTTTACAAAGGCAAAAACTTCTTTATCACCGGTGGAACCGGATTTGTCGGGCTCTGCTTGATTGAGAAGATTCTGCGTTGTATTCCCGATTCCGGTAACCTATACTTGCTGATGAGGCCTAAGAAAGGCAAGGAGATCAGCGAGAGACTCCAGGAGTTCCCGAAAAATCCCGTAAGTTCTAAAATTAAAAATAAATCGCTTCTAAAAAGTTTTTATTAACTAAATTATGTAGGTAAGTATTATCTAAGTACAGTTCGCCCAACGGATCTAGGCATTCGTGAAGTTAGCCGTTTGTCTGCGCAGAACAAAATTTTGTATGAAAAACCGGTCACTGCGCAGACAAACGGCTAACTTCACGAATGCCTAGATCCGTTGGCCGAACAAAAAGGTATACAAGTAGTTTATCACCTAGTACCCATAACACAAGCGCTGCTTACTTCGGGGCTAGATGATGCTCTGTGAAAAGTCTAGCGTTATTTATAAGGTGCTTTCTGGTAAGATCGGACTATTTTTCAGAAAACCTAAAGAGTCTTAGAAAATATTTTATTGTATCGCCTCTAGTGACTCTTTTACAACGCCATAGCAACCAAACTGTTGCAAAAATACAGAGGTTTCATTTCTTATTTGTAATGTTTAGATAAACACAACGGTTGATGTTTTATGAATGATCAAACAGAGCAAAATTTTTCAGAATGGCAAGTAAAAGATCGGACCATGTTAAGGTAAGACCGGACTACCTTATAAAATCACCTCTGTAACAGCTAGAATAAGCTCTATCACAGGAAAATATTCGGACCTACCTAATAAAAAACATAGTACAAATTGTTATTGAATTGGTTTTCAAATTTAAGTTTTAGCGAAGATTTAATACATTTTTTTACTCCAAATGTCCGATCTTACCCCGCATGCTTCAAACATAGATTTTTGTGTATCTCAAACTTTTACATCTAAAGGCTCATTAGACTTATAATTACAGCAGGCAGACAATTAACAAAATAGAAGCCAGTTTTCTGAGTTGAAACTTGCATTTTCAAGTTCTAATAATAACAAAAAAATTATTATCAATCAACTTTATTCATTATAAGCTTAAATTTTAATCTACAAACAAATAAGCAAAAAATCAAAAAAACTTTATGTAAAGTTGAACATAACTAAATACCTACTGTTTAATAGAACGAACATTTCAGTCTGTAGGTGGGCACTTGACTCTTAATTTTTTTTTATTTAACCTATACTGTACCACTGCTGGGCAAAGGTCTCCCCCAATTATTTCCAACCATCTCTCTCCTTTGATAGGTTCCACCACCCACTATCGAAGGAGTCGAGGTCGTCTCTCCAGCGTTTCCTTGGCCGTCCGTGGCGTTGTCTCCAGGGTGTTAAGATGTTTGCCCATTTTTCGCTGTGCATCCGGCTCACGTGCCCTGCCCAGTCCCACTTCAACTTGACTGTTTTGCGCCCTACGTCGACAATACCAGTCGTTGAACGCAGCGTGGTATTCCAAACTCGGTCAATCCACTTAAATTATTATTAAGTAATATAAATATGCAGTATTATAGCACGTTCTGTCAACAAATCTTAATACTTACGTATTTTATACAATCCAGAACAAACAAGAAATCAATAACAATCAACAACTAAACATAACAAATACTTCTTTAAGTAAAAACAAAAAAGTAAGTACTTTTACAACATTATTAGTAAAACAAGTTACATTTTAAACATCATAAATTTAGGTAACTTTGATAACTTACTTACTTGTAGGCGAAAACAGCCAAGACATCCGTACAAAAGCTTGCGAAAGTGAGACGTTTGATACAGACAAATCGAATATTGAAAGAAAAATAAAAAGCATGTAAAGTAAAAAGTTTGAGAAACACTTTAAAGTGAAAGACCGGCGGATTATGTCTACAAACGTCGTAGACATGATTGTATAGTACTAATCAATTAGTCTTACATCGCAAATGGTAATAAAACAGCAAAACTTTAAAAATAAACAAAAATTACCTACCAAATTGCTCACAGAACGTTTCAGGTGGAAGATCGGATCATGTATTTTTCCACTTTTGGTACATCCTTTTTTTGAACGACAATAGCACACGTTCTGCTGGGCATAGCGTAAAAAGCAGACTGTAGGGAGGGGCACAACAAAATGGCGCGTACGGTGATGTTGCCATCATTTAAAAATATTGCTGAATTTAGTAGTTACATGACTTATCCGGACTTACTACTTGTCCGGTCTTACCAGAAAGCACCTTAATGTAAGTATATTATTTTTAATTGATGCAAGATTTTTATCTTGATTTCAAACATCTAATCTAATCCACCCCTTTTGCATACAAACTAAATAATTACTAGGTACCTAATACTTACTAATGTGTACTTGGCCACCAAAATTGTGAATGTATTCCGTTATTAATTTATTTATAGTCAATCTTCTTGAAATTTATGAAGCATGCATTGTATATGTTTAAGTACATAATTCTCAATCTGACTATCCCACTAATAAAGCTGAAAGTTTGTGAGTTTGTCTAGATGTTTGTGTTTCAATCGCGCCTAAACCAGTGAACCGATTTGGATGAAACTTGGAATAGGCATAGATAGTGATCTGAAATAGCATATAGGCTAATCAAAATGTTAGTACCACGCGGGCGAAGCCGCTCGCAGTAGCTAGTAATACATAAAAATCACATTTGAACCATATAAATGATAGATAAAAGGGGCAGGTAATAGGTACTTAATAGCATGATATCACATTGTACCTGAATATATAACAATGGATTAAATTGTAATTGAATTGAAACATCTCATCGACCTACCTTACTGAAATAATAGGTGTTTTTCCTCCTTTGTTTTGATATCAGACATTGTAGGAATATTTTTTGTCATTAGAGAATAAAAATATTTTTGTTATTAACAATTTCACAATTTAATTACTTAACAATGATAAGTAATTTAATTTTGAACGATCTAAAATGTATAATTTAACATAATTTTTATTGTACTTATCACCTTTAAATTAAAAGTTACAACATAATTATCAAAATTTAATAAACTATTCACATGACCTCTCTGCTGTGGGTAAAGTCCCAACTTTGTTACCATTCTTCACGGTATTTGTCGTAAAAAAACCGGAGTACAATCACGAATGAAGCGTTCAATGTGTAGCTTGCTTAAGGTGCATTTACACGACACGGTATAAGCACGTACGATTTAGCATCGCATGCCAATTTTCCCGTGTAAATGCTCACCGCACGCTAAATGTCTTAAAAAGTGCGACGGTCATCGGGTCTAAGTTACTTAGTTACCTAGTCGCACGGTGAGCGCGCCGGCGGCTAAGTCTGCGGCGAGTAGGGTTACCATACGGAAAATTTAAAATGCGGACAAAGACCAGAGAAAAAAATCAATTTCAATGGAAAAGTCGCGTGTGTTGTTGGTACCACGTAAGTGAAGCCACGTGCGTTCCGCAAGCTCACATACCTAAATGTACGTATAGGTACACGTTGATATTTTTATCTTAATAATAATAATCGTCCTGTTGTAGGTGAATTTGATTATTTTTCTACTTAAAAAAAGAATCTTAAACATATTTTGTATCTTATTATCTTAGAAAAATCCTGATAATTCTAAAATAAAACGACATGTCTGGAGAAATTTTAACGTATGGTCACTGTAAAGTAGGCGGAACCTGGCCACAGATTACAGAGAGTACCAGTCATAGTTACCTAGTCATGCGTTTTAGCGTACGGTATAACGAGACTATACGATATAATGTTGTATGAACCTTTTTAAAATTTCGGCGTGCAAATCAAGTACACTTTGGTGTAGTGGTCTTGTCCGCCGGTTCTCAATATGAGATGTGCCAGTTCGATACCATTAGAAAACTATTTTAATTTTGCTTTTTTTTTTTTGCTTTACTATTTTGTATTTTTTTTATGTTGATTGCGAAAAAATAAAATAAAATTTAAATTCAAGGTACAAAAAAGAGGTACCTACACTACTTGCCTAGAATAATTTTGTTTTATTTTTTCTTCACTAGTTTGTAATTATTTTATGTTAATGACGAAAAAAGAAAATAAAATCAAATTTCAAGGTCCAAAAAGAGGTACTTACACTACTTGCCTAGAATAATTTTCCTTTTTTTTTTCTTCACTAGTTTGTAATTTTTTATGTTAATGACGAAAAAAGCAAATAAAATCAAATTTCAAAGTCTAAAAAGAGGTACTTACACTACTTGCCTAGATGGTAATTTTATCAATTTTAACCTGACTATCATAGGACAACGTACCTACATACCTACCATTCCATGATACCTACGTACATACCTACATGGTATGGTTCCTATGACACCTACCTATCTAATGGTAGGTTTACCTAATGATGCTCATACCTAACAGAAAAAAGTGAAGCAAAAACTAAAAGAAACTGGTTCACGACTTCCAAGGCACGGTAGACATTTTTTTCAGATCGTCACTCAAGATCCTTTCAACACTTTAAAGTTGTCAAAGGGGTAGGTAAATCAGATAGGCTTCCAAAATTAATAAAAAGTAGGTAGGTACTTGGGTAAGTAAGTTCGTATGAGTACTACATAGGTAGGTAGGTACCTACTCGTACCTCCGTGGCTAAGTATTTGGTTACATTTTTTTTTTTTTTTTTTTAAGACATTTTCACACAGCATCATCTAGCCCCAAACTAAGCAAAGCTTGCGTACTATGGGAACCAGATAACTGATATACTACTTATATACTTTTTGTTTGTAAATACATACATATTATACATAGAAACACCCAGACCCGAGACAAATATCTGTAGGTCATACAAACATTTGTCCCGCGGCGGGGATCGAACCCGCAACCTTCTGCGTCGCAGGCATACACATAACATATATATTACACATAATATTGTACTTACACACGTATAGGCACAGATCATATTATGCTGTTATAGGGAATAGGTTTTGCTGTGGATCTACCTACAGCACCCTACAGTTAAAACTGAGGAGTTGGCCACACTGCCTGTGGCTGTGTATCTAACTATAGAAGTCTAGAGAAACGACAGAGAGTTGCTTCATTAATGTGTTTCTAAATAGGCAGGTACTTATCTACTGGGAAATTTTGCGAAATTGTGAATAAGTAGGTACCTACCTACTAGCTACTAGTATACTTACCTTACCTATAAATGTATAACCTACCTACCTAGAAGCCGTGTTGGTCGAATGGGGTTGTGCCTCGACTTTCAATCCGAAGGTCGTGGGTTCGAATCCCGGCCGTGCATCACTGGATTTTTCGTTTCGAAAAATTTATATGCGTTTATACCTGAGTACCTAGGTACCTACCAACAGGAATACTCTACGTAGGTACCTATTTTGGTACCATACTACCAATGTTGGTAGGTACCTAAATAAATACTTACACGTACCTAAGTAGGTAGATAGACGAGAATATGTACTTAGGTATGCTACCCGGGTAGGTAGGTACTTATGTACCTACCTACCTATCCAGTAAGATAATGGCTGTACGTACCTACATTACCTACTACCTACGTATGTATGTCGCAGGCAACTTAGGTAGGTAGGTACATAAGTACCTACCTACCTATCCAGTGAGATAATGAGGTACTTACCTATAATAGTTTATACTATTATAGTAGGTAGGTACCTACTTATTAACAATTTCACAAAATGTCCCAGTAGGTAAGTACCTACCTATTTAGAAACACATTGATGAAGCAACTCTCTGTCGTTTCTCTAGACTTCTAGAGCTAGATACAAAGCCACAGCCAGTGTAGCCAACTCCTCAGTTTTAACTGTAGGGTGCTGTAAAGTAGGTAGATCCACAGCAAAACCTATTATATCAAACGATCTGAAAAAAATGTCTACCGTGCCCTGGACTGGAAGTCGTGAACCACTTTCTTTTAGTTTTTGCTTCACTTTTTTCTGTTACGTATGAGTATCATTAGGTAAACCTACCATTAGATAGGTAGGTGTCATAGGATCCATACCATGTAGGTATGTACATACGTAGGTATGTAGGTACGTTGTCCTATGATAGTCAGCTTAAAATTGATAGAATTACCATCTAAGCAAGAAAGTAGTGTAAGTAGTTAAATACCTCTTTTTGGACCTTGAAATTTGATTTTATTTTCTTTTTTCGCCATTAACATAAAAAAATTACAAACTAGTAAAGCAAAAAAAAAAAAAGGAAAATGATTCTAGGCATGTAGTGTAAGTACCTTTTTTTGTACCTTGAATTTAAATTTTATTTTCTTTTTTCGCAATCAACATAAAAAAATACAAAATAGTAAAGCAAAAAAAAAAAAGCAAAATTAAAATAATTTTCTAATGGTATCGAACCGGCACATCTCATATTGAGAACCGGCGGACAAGACCACTACACCAAAGTGTACTTGATTTGCACGCCGAAATTTTAAAAAGGTTCATACAACATTATATCGTATAGTCTCGTTATACCGTACGCTAAAACGCATGACTAGGTAACTATGACTGGTACTCTCTGTAATCTGTGGCCAGGTTCCGCCTACTTTACAGTGACCATACGTTAAAATTTCTCCAGACATGTCGTTTTATTTTAGAATTATCAGGATTTTTCTAAGATAATAAGATACAAAATATGTTTAAGATTCTTTTTTTAAGTAGAAAAATAATCAAATTCACCTACAACAGGACGATTATTATTATTAAGATAAAAATATCAACGTGTACCTATACGTACATTTAGGTATGTGAGCTTGCGGAACGCACGTGGCTTCACTTACGTGTTACCAACATAGACCTTGTCATAGGAGAAATTCTGAGCCCACGCGTACGCCCACGCCCACGCCCACGCCCACGCCCACGCCCACGCCCACGCCCACGCCCACGAAAACGCCCACGCACTCGCGACTTTTCCATTGAAATAGATTTTTTTCTCTGGTCTTTGTCCGCGTTTAAAATTTTCCGTATGGTAACCCTACTCGCCGCAGTGTTAGCCACCGGGCGCGCTCACCGTGCGACTAAGTAACCTAGTCATACGGTATACCGTGTCGTGTAAATGCGCTAACTCTAACTGGAGACCGTACGCTGAATGGACTTAGCTTAGCAAAACGTGCGTCATACCGTATCGTCTAAATGCACCTTTAGTCCTTCTTGACAGATCGTGTAAGTGAAGCAACTGGCAACATTCTATGCGGTCACAAAGTGGAAGGGTGACTGCTAGTGAAATTATCAACTGAGCACTTCCGTGCTTCCGAGGACACCTATTAAGACGATATATGACGGAGACCGTAATAAGCCGGTGTCGTAACATGTCACGTGACTCGCGACGCGAATCTTAAGTTTTTTACTCATTTAAAAAATTACCAACCAACGCCAACGCGCCTTAGGAAGTTTTCACATCAAAAGATTTCACTTCAATACTATAGTAGGCGCACTTTAAATCCTTTCATCACACTGGTTCGACAGAACTGGTGACTCGATAAGAAGAAGAATACTAAGTTAGCTACTAACTCATAACATAATATAACCTAGGTCTGTAACTGTCATACTGACAGTGACCTGGATCAGTTGAGCTATTTATAGATCATTTCTAACGATCCTTAGATAGCTTGACTAATCCTGTTGTATTTTGTAAAATGTAAATATGTAGTAGCTTAGTTTCTGTAAATAAAATAATCTTTTAGCTCATATGTATTATGTATATACATAAAAAAAGATCTTAAAATTCAATGTGATCCTAGTCAACTGAATTCCTTTCAGATTTTCGCTCATCTCCTCAAAACAAACTCTCAAGACATCTTTAAGAAGCTTATTCCTGTATCAGGAGATGTTGGTGAAGATGATCTGGGCCTGTCACCAACAGACAGACAAACCCTCATTGATAATGTTAATGTGGTTATTCATTCAGCGGCCACACTGGACTTTCAAGATAACTTAAGACCGACTGTGAAGATTAACTTGTTGGGTACGAGAAGAGTGATGGAGTTGTGCAAGAAAGTAAAGGAATTAAAGGTACAATAATGTAGTATGAGGAATGTAGGAATGAGGTTTGAAGTTACACCCTTAAAAATCGTCGAAGTTAAGCAACATTCTAAACGGTCTGTAAATGGATGGGTGACCGCCAGTGGCATTATCAACTGAGCGCTCCCGTGCAGAGGGCACGTTAAATTGGTCCTGGCTATTTAAGTAGTTCATGACGGAGGCCTTAAGGCGGCCTAAAAACTCCGTCACCAGAGTTGGCCACTGACTATAGTATGTACACTTCGCCCAACGGATCTAGGCATTCGTGTAGTTAGCCGTTTGTCTGCGCAGTGAACGCTTTTTCATACAACATTGTGTTCTGCGCAGACCGAAACAAACTATCTGGACAATAAAAGTAAAAGCATTCAAATAGATTTTTATTAAGAACATAAATGAATTCTTACTAATATTATAAACTAGCTGGTACCCGCGACTTCGTCAGCAAAATAACATACTTGAAAACCTCTAAATAGAATTGAAAACTGCAAGAATTTTTTGAAACTTTTAAAAATGCAATAATAGCGCCATCTCGGCCTCAGCCATAGTTTAGCAACGCCATCTAGTTGCCTTTAACTGGAACTTCCAACTCCCCATACAAACTTTCAACCCTTATTTCACGCCCTCCATGATTATTTTTGAAAAAAAAGTAGCCTATGTCCGTCCCTGGGACATAATCTTTCTCCATGACATATTTTAGCATAATCTGTTCAGTGGTTTAGGCGTGAAAAGGTAACAAACAGACAGACAGAGACATACTACATAATAGATGGCGCCACAGAAAAAAATTAGATCATGCTATCGTTGCGTTTTGGGCTGTGTAACATATAAACTCGCTAATCGTATAATTTCAGCTTTTTAATATAAGTATGGATGTGAAAGTAACTCTGTCTGTCTGACACGAATAATTATCATAACATAAACGGGTAATTTCAAATGCCCAGATCCGTTCGGCGAAGTGTAGGTACTTACTTTTTTTTAATTTTCCCAGGTGATGGTGCAAGTATCGTCAGCCTATGTAAACTCCTACCTAACAGAGGTACACGAGAAATTGTATGACGCGCCCGATGACGCTGAGAAAATTATTGCTTTAGTGGGAACACTCAGTGACGACGCTTTGGACGAAATGGAGCCTAAGTGAGTATACCCTGTTAAGTAAAGTTACTTACTTATACCTACACGCGCTACTGTACTTCCTAGATATACATACATTATAACATACTTAGATCTAAGGTTTGCCCTTTCAATATAGGGTCTTTCATTTTAAACTAACTTAATTCAGGAATTGGGTTGAACAAATAAATTAAAAAATATTTATGTAATGTATTTTTTTTGTTATGAAAATCCCGAGAAAATCGATAAAAACTATTATTTCAATTGATTGTTTCTTCTTGTATAACTTAGTCCATTCGTGATGTAGCTGCGCTGCGATTGGTGGAACGTCTGTTCTTGAAAATCATTATGCAACAATTCCAAAAAATCAATAAATTATAAATGAAGTGAAAACATAGATGGGGTTAGGAATTAAATGAATACGGTCAAACGTCTATTTACAACCCAAAAATGAGGCCCTGTCAGTTTGTGTAGTTTAAAATGAAAGACCCTGTAAGATTATGAATGTATTATCTATCACATAAAATGCAGTAAGTAGTATTATCTAAATAAAATTGTTATTTTCTCCAGGGTACTAAAAGATCATCCAAACACATACACGTTCACAAAACACATGGCAGAACATGAAGTGGCGAAATGCGCTGATTTGTTCCCTTGCACCATTGTACGCCCTACTATGAGTAAGTAAAACAATTAAAAAGTTCTGAGCTGTCAGATGGGTGACCGCTAGTGACATTATCAACTGAGCGCTTCCGTGCTTCGGAGGGCACGTTATATAGGTCCCGAAGGTCAAAAACTCCGTCACCAGAGTTGGCCACTGACTCATACGAACTTATTCGATTCAATTCACAACGTTTATTGCTTCATGTTAGTAGATAGATCTTAAAATAAAATTGTGTTTCATAACATGAGCCCCGCTGGGGCACTGCAACATTTGGTACTTAGTTTAGGTATTTCTAACTTACAATCTAACTTAATTAGGTAATTAATAAATTGGTACAGCCGTTTTCTAAACTTAATCTAAAACATGGGGCTTATTACAAGAAAATGAGCCGAGCTTAGACCAAGTCTAACTAAAAAACTGTCCCTAGAAAAAATTTCTTTAAATACTCGTACATAGAACGCTTTTTTATGGTAACAGTTTTGTTTTGACATGTGTCAACATGGGGTTCAAGTAAGGTTTTAACGTTTATGTAATAAACGTTTATGAACATGTCAAAACAAAACTTACCATAAAAAAGCGTTCTATGTACGAGTATTTAAAGAAAAATTTTCTAGGGTCAGTTTTTTAGTTAGACTTGGTCTAAACTCTGTTTATTTTCTTGTAATAAGGAATATGTTTGTTTCAGTCGTTGCTTCATGGAAAGAGCCAGAACCTGGCTGGACCTGCTCTAAAGTTGGTCCACAAGGATTTCTCATGGGCGCAGCTAAAGGTAAAATATTACTTTAGATTGCATTTTTTTTATAGATTATACTGGAAGTACACTTGAAAATACAATAGAATAATTTTTTGAGTTGGCCTATACTGTCCCACTGCTGGGCAAAGGCCTCCCCCGTCACCTTCCACATCTCGCGGTCTTCCGCGATTTTCCCCCTAAACCTTCCTAAAGGCGTCCAGGTCATCGCGCCAGCGCTTTTTAGGCCTACCTCGGAGTCGCCTGCCATCCACCGGGATCCAACCAGTCACCACTCTGGAACTCGCGACACAAATCATTCGGCAAAGACCGGTCTGTCGGCTGGATCGTATCCCACAGAGGCAATATACTTTTTGAAGTTTAGAAACGTTACCTAAGTATTATATAATACTAGCTGGTACCCGCGACTTCGTTAGCAAAATAACATACTTGAAAGCCTCTAAATAGAACTGAAAACTGCAAGAATCTTTTGAAACTTTTAAAAATACAATAAGAGCGCCATCTCGGCCTCAGCCATAGGTTAGCAACGCCATCTAGTTGCCTTCAACTGGAACTTCCAACTCCCCATACAATCTTTCAACCCCTTTTTCACGCCCTCCATGGTTATTTTTGAAAAAAAATCCCTGGGACATAATCTTTATCCATGTCATATTTCAGCATAATCTGTTCAGTGGTTTAGGCGTGAAAAGGTAACAAACAGACAGAGACATTTTACTGTAACAAACAGACAGAGACTAACATACTACATAAGAGATGGCGCCACAGGAAAAATTAGATCTCGCTATCGTTGCGTTTTGGGCAACGTAACATATAAACTCGCTAATCTTCTAAATTTCAGCTTTATAATATTAGTATGGAAGTATGGATACTGGAAGTACACTTGAAAATACAATAGAATTCGTGAAATTTTTTTTGAAGTGAAAACTTCTTTAGTTAGGCGCGTTGGGCATTTTTGAGATGGGAAAAAATCATTGAACTCGCGACACAACTGTAACGTTACCGTCAAAGATCGACAAACTTCGGTGTCTGTCGGCTGTATTATTATAATATACAGGGTGTAAAAAGACGTCTACCGAAGCCGAAAGGGGTAGGTACAGCATCCCAACACACAACTAAATCGAAAAGGTTATTCCGAAAATATCATTATATCCGGAGAAAACAGCGTTTGAAGATTACTGTTTGCGTATGTACTGGGCGCGTTGTTTTACGTAGTTTGCTGGATTTTGAGTTTTAACTGTTTTTTTTTATTTTGTAAATGAAATTATTAGGTTGGTATGGTCTTATTATGTTGTCCTAGTGTAATAGCCGAAAATAACATATAATGACGAAGCTAAGTAAAAAATTTTTTGCGTTTTTTTTCGCTAAATATGTTTAGAAGTGGTCTGATTGCAACCCCTCAGTTTTCGGTAGTAGTCTTTTTACACCCTGTATAATTCATATTCTTTTATAATATTTCAGGTGTGGTAAGAAGATTGCCGCTGGCCAAAGATAATATTGCTGATTACATTCCTGTAGATGTTGTTGTCAACCAACTTCTAGTTGCCGGATGGGACGCTGCTACTACCAAGTAAGACTTAATTGTTAAAACTCAACAACTTAGGCCTTTAAATCTATATTAGATTATACAGCGCCAGGAGGCAATCCATGCCTACACGGAGGCTTGTATCTAAACCATCCTCTCAGCTTAATCAGCCGCCCACAGGAGAGACGTCGATACGTGTGGAGCTGACTAAGCTGCGGGTTTCCTCACGATGTTTACCTTCACCGTTAAGAGCTCGTGTTATAGCGTATATAAATACGAAACCAATTTTAAGAAAAATCCATTGATCCGCGGCCGTGATTCGAACCCACGACCTTCAGATAATAAATCGTCAAGGTTTTTTCACAAATACTATTTTTGCTGTCTCTAGTTTTATACACAAATAATAGAATTGAAAATGTTTATAGCATCAAATATAAGAATATATTATTTTATTTGGACTATCTATTTAACTAATTAAATTAACATGTTTTTGCAGAAACGAATATAAGTACTTATTTTAATTATTTTCTTTTAGATCGGGCCTAACAATATACCATTGCTCGTCATCAACTTGCAAACCCTTCGTTTGGTCTATGATAGAAAACACTGTTAATGGAATGTTACACAAATACCCACTTAAAAGCGCTGTTTGGTACGTATTAAGAACTAGCTGCGCTCCCGGTGGGACCCGCGGTCCCTCGGGATTTTTTTAATTTTTCGGGATAAAAAGTAGCCTATGTCCTTCCCTGGGATACAACCTTTAACTATGCCAAATTTCAGCTTAATCTGTTCAGCGGTTTGGGCGTGAAAGCGTAACAAACAGACAGACAGAAAGACAGAGTTACTTTCACATTTATAATATTAGTATGGATAAATAAATAAATAATGCTGGACACTTCACACAGCATCATCTAGCCCCATACTAAGCAAAGCTATAATTATATTATAGCTTTATTATATATATTCCCATAGTACAAGCTTAGTTTGGGTTAAAAATTATGTAGTAGTAATCAGTTAGGTAACTAACTGATTACTACTTACATACTTTTTATGAATGACGACCACTGTGGCGCAGTGGGCGAAGGTCCGCCTGTGATCCAGAAGGTTGCGGGTTCGATCCCGCCGCGGGACAAATGTTTGTATGACCTACAGATATTTGTCTCGGGTCTGGGTGTTTCTATATACAAGTATGTATTTACAAACAAAAAGTATACAGGGTGTAAAAAGACTGCTACCGAAAACTGAGGGGTTTCAATCAGACCATGATTCTGAACATATTTTGCGAAAAAAAACGCTAAAATTTTTTTGACTTAGCTACGTCATTTTATTCTATTTTCTAGGTTTTTACTACTAGTACAACATTATAAGACCATACCTACCTAATAATTTCATTTATAAAAGAAAAAAACTATCAAAACTCGAAATCCAGCAATCTACGTATAAAAACGCGCCCAGTACATACGCAAACAGTAATCTTCAAACGCTGTTTTCTCCGGATATAATGATTTTTTCGGAAAATCCTTTTGGATTTGGTTGTGTGTTGGGATGCTGTACCTATCCCTTTCGGCTTCGGTAGACGTCTTTTTACACCCTGTATAAGTAGTATATCAGTTATCTGTTTCCCATAGTACAAGCTTTGCTTAGTTTGGGGCTAGATGATGCTGTGTGAAAAATGTCCAGCATTATACTTTTTATGAATGAAGGAATGGTACACCAAGAAATTAATAAACAAAACATTTTAAAACAATAACAAGTTCTTAGTAAAATGAGAGGCCTTATCGCTGAAAGCGATTTCTTCCAGGCTTACTATATATTATCTGTCAACTCCATCCAAAGTTTGTCTGGTAGAGATCGCTTTTTAGCGATAAGACCGCCGTTGTAGGATAGGATAGGATTAGTAGGAAGTGGGATAGTAGGGAATCAAAATTAATGGTCCTGATTGGATAGTAGGATAATCAACTATATTATAGGGTCTTTCATTTTATACTACGAGTAACTTAATTAGAATAGAATAGAATGTTTTTATTTTTCTTGTAGTTCAGTTCAAAAAATAAATTTAAAAATATTTATGTAATGATTTTTTTTTGTTTTATGAAAATCCCGAGTAAATCGATAAAGACTATCCTTTCAATTGATTGTTGCTTCTTGTATAACTTAGCCCATTCGTGATGTAGCTGCGCTGCGATTGGTGGAACGTCTGTTCTCCTTGAAAATCATTATGCAACAATTCCAAAAAATCAATAAATTATAAATGAAGTGAAAACATAGATGGGCTTAGGAATTAAATTGATACGGTCAAACGTCTATTTACAACCCAAAATTGAGGCCCTGTCAGTTTGTGTAGTTTAAAATGAAAGACCCTACTTGACATAAAGTTATGTCATGCATAACCTATGAATAACCATACAAATTTTTAGTTTATGCATGACATAACTTTATGTCAAGTTTATTAGTAAGGGCCTATATATTTTTTTAGGTATCCGCACCTTAAGTTCGTGCCATCGCTATGGTTATTTAGAATCTCTGCCATATTCATACATTTCTTCCCTGGCTTTCTTCTCGACTGTATGCTACGATTGACTGGAGGTAAACCTATGTAAGTAATTAAGTATACACCTTTAAATCTATATTAGATGATTTATACAGCGTCAATCCATGCCTACACTCAACGGGACGCTGTAGTGCCTGGGACATTGTTTGAGATGGAGGCTTGTAGCACCTAAACCATCCTCTCAGCTTAATCAATTATGTAATTATATTACTGAATACATTTAATAATTAAATAGAATTTTAATGAGTCAGATAAAAGAGAAGATCGCTGTCATGTCGTATGAAGAAGTAAAGGAGACCGTATTGGAAAGGGAGAGGTGGAGGAAGTTGCATCATTGCACCGACAAGAGCTGAGCTCGTAATTTAATGATGATGATTACTGAATAAACGTTTTCACATTATCATCTAGCGTGGCGTGTAATTAAAAAGGCCAAGTGTGAGTCGGACTCGCGAACAAAGAGGTTTCGTACTATTATCTATAAAAACGTCAAAATAACGTCTGTTGTATGAGAGACCTCTTAAATATATATCTTATTCTGTTTTTTTAGTATTTGTTATTATAGCGGCAACAGAAATACATAATCTGTGAAAATTTTAACTGTCAAACTATCACGGTTCATGAGATAGAGCCTGCTGACAGACGGACAGCGAAGTCATAGTAATAGAGTCCCGTTTTACCCTCGAAATGAAATGTTTATTTGCACGAACACATGTGATACAATAAGATCTTAAAATTATATGTCCATTCTGTGTCCTACCAAAATATAAGGCATGCAAATTTCAAATGTCAAGTTAAATGATAATAAGTAAAAAATGTATAATGGGTACGGAACCCTAAAAAGCCCAAATAAGACTGCAATGCTAATTTAGTATTTAATCGACGACCTCTTTGACGACCTCTGTAGCGCAGTGGGCGAAGGCCCGCCTGCGACGCATAAGGTGGCGGGTTCAATCCCCGCGGCGGGACCAATGTTTGTATGATCTACAAATATTTGTCTCGGGTCTGGGTGTTACGTATATGTATGTATTTACAATCAAAAAGTATATAAGTAGTTTATCAGTCATCTAGTACCCATAACACAAGCTCTGCTTACTTTGGGGCTAGATGATGCTGTGTGAAAAGTCCAGCATTATTTATTATTTATTTATACAGGGTGTAAAAAGACTGCTACCGAAAACTGAGGGGTTTCAATCAGACCATGATTCTAAACATATGTAGCGAAAAAAAACGCAAAATTTTTTGCCTTAGCTACGTCATTTTATTTTATTTTCTAGTTATTTACTACTGGTACAACATAATAAGACCATACCTACCTAATAATTGCATTTATAAAAAAAAACTATTAAAACTCAAAATCTAGCTATCTACGTATAAAAACGCGCCCAGTACATACTAATACATACAGTACATACGCAAACAGTAATCTTCAAACGGTGTTTTCTCCGGATATGATTTTTTCGGAAAATCCTTTTGGATTTGGTTGTGTGTTGCGATTCTGTACCTACCCCTTTCTGCTTCGGTAGACGTCTTTTTACACCCTGTATTTATTTATTTAATCAACCTTATTTTCCAGATTAATCCGGCTACACACAAATGTATGGAACTCGCTCAGTCGTTTAGAAAGGTTTATCTTCACGGAATGGCTGTTCCACAACCCTAATACATTGGAGCTTGTCAAGAAACTTAATGAAACTGACAGCAATTTGTTTTATATTGATATCAGCTCGCTCTCTGTAAGTAAATTGTATGAACCTTCTAGCTTTCGCAGCTTAGTCAGCTCCACACGTATTGACGTCGTCTCTCCTGTGGGCGGCTGATTAAGCTGAGAGGATGGTTTAGGTGCTACAAGCCTCCATCTCAAACAATGTCCCAGGCACTACATCGTCCCGTTAAGTGTAGGCATGGATTGCCTCCTGACGCTGTATAAATCATCTAATATAGATGTAAAGGCCTAAGTTTACTAGCTGCGCTCCCGCGGTCCCTCGGGATTTTTTCATTTTTTCGGGATAAAAAGTAGCCTATGTCCTTCCCTGGGATACAACCTTTAACTATGCCAAATTTCAGCTTAATCTGTTCAGCGGTTTGGGCGTTAAAGCGTAACAAACAGACAGACAGACAGAGTTACATTCACATTTATAATATTAGTATGGATTATTTATTGGAACGAAGTTCCTTTTGGGACGGTATCGGATGGGGGCTAGACGAAAAAAAGTGTTAGATTTATGCATCTCGACACATGTGTATGTCAAATCGTCACAGTGCGAAGTGCGCAGTCGCGAAGCAGTCCATAGATTGTTACATTGTTAGTACGGAAGATAGTTATGACAATAATTACTTAATAACAAGATTAATAAATATTTATAAAAAATTAAATTCAACACACATAAAGAAAGACTTAAACATTTATTATTCATTAATCACTCACTAGCTATTGCGCGCGGCTTCGAACTCGTGGTACCAACATTTTGAATACCCTATATACTATTCCAGGACACTATCTACGCCAATTCCAAGTTTCATCCAAATCGGTTCACTGGTTTAGGCGTGAATGAATGAATGAATGAATGAATGAACACTTTATTAATAACGAAACACAACATAAATAAAACACGTTCGAAATTAGTACAATGGGCGGCCTTATCGATGATTGGCGTGATTGAAACACAAACATACAAACAAACTCACAAACTTTCAGCTTTATTATATTAGTGGGATTCATTAGTGTGATTTAACGATGATAAATAAATAAAAAATAAATAATGCTGGACATTTCACACAACATCATCTAGCCCCCAAACTAAGCAAAGCTTGTACTATGGGAACTATGTAACTGATATGCTTTTTGTTTTGTAAATACATACATATTATACATAGAACCCGAGATAAATATTTGCAGATCATACAAATTATCCGGCGGCGGGGATCGAACCAGCAACCTTCTGCGTCCAAAGCGGGCTTTCACCCACTGCGCCACAGAGGTCGTCCTAATTATCTCGTCTAAGTTTACAAATTTTTGTCCACAGTGGGAAGACTACTTTAAGAAATTACATCTTGGTGTGAGAAAGTTCCTAAATAGAGAACCAGAGAAAACCATGGAAGCGGCGCGTAGCAAGGATACTATGTAAGTATCATTTAAACTGTGATTCATCATTATCATCATCATTGGCAGCTCAAATAAGCCCACTGCTGGACATATCCTCCTCCCTCAAACGCCTCTCTAATCGGTCCTGAGCAGCATTATTAACTAACTTGAAATCCATTCCCAGTTGTCATTCCAATAGAGCTCAACCAATCACATAAGGACAATTGAAGTCCAGAATGGGTTTCAAATGTCAAAAGCCCATGTCCATTCCCAGTTGAGTTTGACAAAAAGGCTACTGGATCTCATCTATGTCTTTCCCTCAATGGCCTCTATATCATCCCCGGCTTCTAGCACTAGGGTATTTCATTTTAAACTAACTTAATTCATGAATTGGGTTCAACAAAAAAATAAAAAAATATTTATGTAATGTTTTTTTTTTGTTTTGTTATGAAAATCCCGAGAAAATCGATAAAGACTATCCTTTCAATTGATTGTTGCTTCTTGTATAACTTAGCCCATTCGTGATGTAGCTGCGCTGCGATTGGTGGAACGTCTGTTCTCCTTGAAAATCATTATGCAACAATTCTAAAAAATCAATAAATGATAAATTTTGAAGTGAAAACATAGATCGGGTTAGGAATTAAATTGATACGGTCAAACGTCTATTTACAACCCAAAAATGAGGCCCTGTCAGTTTGTGTAGTTTAAAATGAAAGACCCTGTTATAATAATAATAATAATAATAGCTTTATTTTTAAACTTACACTTATTTCTACATTTTCAATTCAAAGACCCTGTTACTAAACGTTTATTAGTAATTTAAAATATGTACTTCCTAAAAATTGTACATCGGGACTTGAACCTGTGACCTTATACAAGAAATTAGTTTTTTTGTGTTGCGTGAAAATGAGTCATTGAAAAAAAATTTAAACTTTTGTGTATAAATTGTGAAAATAACAGTTATTTAAGTGCTTATTATAAATAGTATTAATTTACATGGAACTAAAACACATTTTTTTTAATTTTTGGAACGGTTGAACCCATTTTAATGGGACTTTCACAAGATAGAGGAGGAGGTGTAGGGCAACATAATTTTATAATGTGTAATGATGATTGATATTAAAAAAATATATATATCCCTATCGCCAGAGATAGGGATATGTGGAAAATTTTGGGGGAGACCTTTGCCCAGCAGTGGGACACCATAGGTTGAAAAAAAAATAAAAAAAAGTAAAGTAAGCTCGTATGAGTCAATGGTCAACTTTGTTGACGGAGTTTTTAGGCCGCCTTAAGGCGTCATGGCTTAACGACTCAAATAATAGAATTAAACATAGAACAACAAGCCTCCATCTCAAACAAGGTCCCCCACTACAGCGTCCCGTTAAGTGTAGGCATGGATTGCCTCCTGACGCTGTATAAATCATCTAGTATAGATGTAAAGGCCTAAGTTTTTTTTCAAACATAGAAACACCCAGACCCGAGATAAATATTTGCAGATCATACAAACATTTCGATCGAGCCCGCAACCTTCTGCGTCCCAAGCTTTCAACCACTGCGCCGCAGATGTCAATAATACTTATCTTTGTTCCAGGCTGCTAGCATTGCACGTAGTGTGGCAACTATCTATAATCTGGCTACTCTGGTTCACATTCGCTTGTATCACCAATCTTACTATGACACAAAGCGCTTGGATGGCGCCTACTATATACATACTACTCAGCTTGTTGTAATATTGTCTATTCTGCATATGTAACAAAAAAAATCTATTAATTATGATTTGTTTCATCTAAGAGAATGTCTACCGTACTTTGAGTATATTTGTGATCCTGAGTGATGAAAGATTAGTCTATCAATCTACACTAATATTATAAAGAGGAAACATTTGTTTGTTTGTTTGTGTGTTTGTTTGTTTGAATTGAATAGGCTCCGAAACTTCTGGACCGATTTGAAAAATTCTTTCACCATTAGAATCCTACATTATCTCTGATGAACATAGGCTATAAATTATTTTCAAAAAAATTAGAGATCCTTATGAAAATTGCAATAATGTAACCAAAGGTGTAAAAATTTTGAAGATAAAATTCTACATATCGCGTGCGCTGCGAAAACTATTGATGATAGAACAAAAAAATGTTCTACAATATTAAAGAACGTATCAATATCTACAAAAAAGTCAGCGATAGCATATGTCCAACTATTGTGGTTGTGTCAGAATAACAACTTTTATAATTTAAAAAGTGAATAAAAATGACGAACAAAAGCAGACCACGTTATTCTTATTTTGGTATTTATTCTTATCCAAATAAATTCCTTCGTAGTAAACGCTGTTTCAGTACCCGTCGATTACTTTTTGAATGATTGAAATTGGACATTTTATTCAAAAGTTATCATGAGTTTAAAAATGTAAGATACATCGCGACCACAGAATAAATATCAGTTAGTAGGGTAGGACAAGTGTCTGGGATTTTTAACACAGGTAACGGAATATTAACCATGATTAATACCATAGATACTATTGATCATGGCGTATGCAACTGCGCCGAAATATCGGGAAACTCAAAAAACATTAAATCATGGTAAATATCCCGTTAACTGTGTTAAAAATGTTGAAAACCATGATAGTTTAAAAAGTGTCTGGGAACTATGGAATGAATGGAAGGGAGTGGTAATATATCAATGAAATATATGTATATGGGAGGTAGGGGAGCATTGGGCAGTAGAGAGGTTTGGACACCCCCGTGTCATGTCGGCCATAAACCATCATGCCTATCGTCAAATCGGAATTTTATCAGTTAGAATTGACCATGTATGAGGGTTGATTGGCATGACTAATGGTGGATTGGCATGATGGTGTATGGCCGGCATAACACGGGGATTTGCCGGTGGTATCCAAACCTGCCTTACTGCCCAATACTCCCCTACCTACCTTAGACCTAACCTACATATTAACCTCCAAACTTTAAAGTATCATACATCCCGCTCCGGGACCGCCATGTTGTTATTAAATTTTTGTTAAATACCTATAATAAAACCGTGCGAAGCCGGGGCGGACAGCTAGTAGAATAATATTTTTGTAGATTATTTTATTTAATCATAACATTTTTGAGATATGTACTAAAATGTCGTCCATTTTAAACCGACTTCAAAAAAAAGGAGTACTCTTTATGGTTTTGTTTGTTAAAAATATTTTTAAATGGAAGAGTATTAATTTCACGTTGTAAAAAAAAATTGTTTCTTTCATCATATTAACTTAATGATTAATTTAATTTTAGAAAGTATATTTATTTTTGTAACACTATGTGCTAAGTTAATTAATAATAGTTCCATGCTTACTTTGAATTGCTTAATACAATCAAAACTATTATTTAGTTATTTTAAATCACAAACATAAGTATTTTAGATCCTAATACCCGAAAATCATTTTTTACTTTCTCCACTGGTATGGTAATAAAGTTAATTATTTATGTAAAAAAAAAACTTAGTTTTATTTTGTCTAAATATAAAAACACTATAGTATTTTTCACTATAGGATGTATACCTTTGTGGCGCAGTGGGCGGAGGTCCACCTGCGACGCAGAAGGTTGTGGGTTCGATCCCCGCCGCGGGACAAATGTTTGTATGACCTACAGATATTTATCCCGGGTCTGGGTGTTTCTATGTATAATATGTATGTATTTACAAACAAAAAGTATATAAGTAGTATATCAGTCATCTAGTACCCATAACACAAGCTCTGCTTACTTTGGGGCTAGATGATGCTGTGTGGAAAGTCCAGCATTATTATTATTTATCCCGGACACCGTTTAACGCTGTACAATTATGATAAATTTTACTAAAAGATACAACTTAAAAAAAAAGAGGATTTTGTTAATTCTTTTTTTAATAATTTCAGAAATTAACATAAAAGAGCCTTGTCACGGAACCGTTACTATGTGAAAAGGACTACAGGCCCTTGATTCATAATACAGCGGAATGCATTCGGTTCGGAATCGACCGACAGCAACCAATCACAGTGCAGGAATTGATCAGAATTTGACGTTCCCTGCACTGTGATTGGTTGCTGTCGGTCGATTCCGAACCGAATGCACTCCGCTGTATTATGAATCAAGGCCCAGTGCTTCCTGCTTCATTAAGCGCCCTGTAAACGATCAAATTTGTTTGTCAAACTTAACGTTTTCATCAAACAACAGCTTAGACGATCAAACAAATTTGTTAATTTATGTCATTGGGCGGAGCGTCCTCCATGATGTCGAAGCGACGACCACCAACTGACGACTGAAATTTTGTTTGACAAACCTACAAACACCACCGCTCACCTTCAAACTTATTTGTCAAACTGCCCGTCAATCAAGATTTCCATCAAACACGTAGATTGTTTGACAAACGCTTCAAACAAAGCTGTATACTATCAAATAATTTGACAAACACGTAAAATTTGACAAACAATTTGATCGTTTACAGGGCGCTTAACGCTTCTCTCGGAGATATAAAGAAAAACAACATAATTTCTTAGATTTTATTAATTCACTATAGTCATTATAACCAGAGCACACCAATATCTACAATGATACTGACGATTTGGCTTGTTTGATAGAAAATGCAATTATTTCGGCAGTTACTACATTCTTATAGTAAGCTTAGTATGAAATACACTATGATAGACCTAGGTCATTTGTGAAGTTAGCTATCTTAGCGCAAATAACAATTTAATATTTGACGACCTCTGTGGCGCAGTGGGCGAAGGTCCGCCTGCGATGCAGGTTGCGGGTTCGATCCCCGCCGCGGGACAAATGTTTGTATGACCTACAGATATTTGTCTCGGGTCTGGGTGTTTCTATGTATAATATGTATGTACAATTTACAAACAAAAAGTATATAAAGTAGTTTATCAGTCATCTAGTACCCATACCACAAGCTCAAGCTTACTTTGGGGCTAGATGATGCTGTGTGAAAAGTCCAGCATTATTTATTTATTTATTTATGGGCGGATCAACTTTTTTCTGTCATGAATCAACTTTTTGTGTAAAAAAATAAATGTTGAAATATTGCTATAATTTCACCTAATATTGTTAAATAAATTTCTGTAGTTTATAAATCTACTACGAGCACCAAAAAATTTTGTCGTTTTCATGGATTTTTATACCTTTATTCCAAAAGTGGCTCCCAAAAATGTCACCTAACTCACAATGACGTATTATGGTAAAAAGTTCATAAAAAACTATATTTTAATAAGTAAATCTGTTTCAATGTGAACTATTATTCAATTAAATCAATCTGGCATAATCAAAATTTTAATAAAGTGTCTCAATTTTTTGAAAATATACCTCATTGTGTCTCTGGGATCACTAAATGAAAGAATTTTTTTTTACTTTTCTTGTAATTCTGTTTCTAGAAACGCCAGAAAGATGCACTTTTTACATGACTATTGTATGTTATTCTTCAAACATTTGTCATACAACATTTTGTATAATAACCTTTACTTTTTTAATAATCCTGCTATCAGTGTCCAAATTTTTGGGGACAACTACGTGAGCCCGGAGACATAATGGTGACTCCAGAGACATATATGGTACTATGCCATAGGCAAATTACATTATAAAAAACTATACAAGGTACAAAAATATCTCCTAAATGTTACAACCAGTTTACTTTTTAAAGTTATCATAGAAAATAAACCCTAACCTAACAATTATTACATATTTCTCTAAAATTAATGATAACATTCTATGAAAATGAGGGTTTTCGTTTATTTAAACAGTCATCTGCGTAGCAAACCAGTCCTAAATCTCTAATAACATAAATCTTGCTTAATAGAAGACCTAAAAAGCTTTTTGTAGATGAAATCTATTTTCTGGGCTCTAGCGCATTGGACCGCGGCTCGCCTTGAGCGTAGTTTTTTCACTAACTTACCGACTGAAGATATCTTTCAACATATGGCCAAAAAAAAATAATTTTACTACCTGTAGATTCATCAAAATTTTATTCCGTGGGATGAGAAAGGCTGGGCCAGCTGTGGTCAGTCTGGCCAGCTATGCCGGGGAGTACAGGCCTTTCTTCACTTTTGTCATTCGCCTTTGTCCTGTGGTATGGTAATCTTGCCCTTGTATTATATTCTACAGACTTTACGATGCCGTCGATCCTTTTTTTCTGTGATGACGACCATCACTCTATTTACCACCTCTGGGACACCACTCATTTACAACTTTGATCCTGTCATCACCGCACCTGACCACTTGTCCTGCCCAACCAACTCCATTTGAGCCCCTCTAAACACTTGTGTGTGTGTTTCGGCATCGAGGACTGGGTAGATCTAATAATAAATCTCTAGTGTAATACCGAGCATTGCTTATTCCATGCGAAGGAGACGGCACAAGATCAGAGTCGCACAGGGGTGCGACTCTGATCTTGCGCAGTCTCCTTCGTGAGCGCCCATGTCTCGGCACCATAATTTCATAGTTAGTGGACTGAATTACTACTTTGCTACAGCCGCCTGGCTAGTTCTGCCCAACCAATATTATTTGAGCCCCAATAACCGCTTGTGCATCTTACAATTTTAGCTTGTTCATTCGGGAATTTCGGTATTGGGGACAATCTTATAAGTGATACCGAGCATTGCTCGCTTTATAGCTCTCAGTGCGACTCTCAAGAGAGCACAGTCTCCTTCGTGAGCATCAATGCACCATGATGGTAGTTAGCACCATGATGGCAGTTGGTAGAACACATTGGCAGAGCTTGTTTCCAATGCAATGTTTGGAACCATCTTCATCATCTTCAGGCCTACTTTTGAGGTAAAAAGTAAACTACTTAAAGATGAGTGATCAGGATCACGCATCTCTAAAAGTAGGCCCAAAGCTTTCGAAGCATCTTTTTTTTTGTTCCACCAGAAAAGGATGAGGTTGAGGTCGTCTACAAATCGTCTACAAACCTAAGGTGCTACAGGAATACACCTACCTACAGGCAGACTTTTATTCCCGAGCTGTCTAATTCAAGAGTTTTTACGACGTCTTCTAGGACACCCGTAAAAAGCTTGGGTGATAAGGTTTTCCTCTTTACCGCACATTTATGGTGGTATACATCATCCGCAGTAAATCCATATAGTTAAAATGGATCTTACAGCGATGGAGAGAGATTTCTTGCTTTCAAAGGTTTTTTTTCGTAATCTACGAAGGCCATGCATATTCGAGCCAGTTGACCTCTTGACTCTTCTCCGTCGCCGACATTGAGTGTGGGTAAAAATAGATCAAAGAAAAGATAAATGGAATGTGTAAAAGCAGAATCGAATGAAGTGTGGTGTATTGTATCGACCTCACAACTGACTTGTATTCTTAATTCATACTTAAAGCTATTTTAAACTTAAATCTGAGTGTTTTCTATTAGAAACTAAAAATGTGCAATGAATCTTTATGTATTTAATCCGTTTATCACTCACCAAATTGTTTATTGTATAAATTATGATAACTTTTATGCAGAATGTCTCTTGGGTCACTAAAAATTGTCTCTTGGGTCACAGTTTTTGTGAGCCAGTGGAACGGTGACTCAGGATACAAACTAAGGTTTTTAACTCTTTTTCTTCAACGAATTTAATGAAAGTAAAAAAATACGTGGATGCAAAGCATTTCAGAATCAAATGTCAAAACATAATAACGAAATTACTTTGAGAAGCAGTTTACTTGTAAGAAATTTCGTCGTGAGTCAGCGGATAAAAAACAATGACACCCAGTCCCGCTGCGAACTACAGACGTAATGGCGGAGTCCACATAATGGCCAAGGGTCAGCAATCTTTATTTTACGACATGCAGATGAGTTTTCTATTAGCCTAGCCAATAACTGTCTATATTACTTACACTTTGTAATACTTTTTTGTCGTTACCCAGTTGACAACGCGAATTGGGTAAAAGTCGGGGACAACATTTCAAACCGTGTTTTTTCATTGAAAAATGCAATATTTTGTTTCGCAAATCAGTATTTTAGAATGCTGATACATCAAGGAACAATGTAGATAGAAAATATAAAGACAAGTCAAGGAAAAATTTTACACAGCAGCGTTACATATGTGCGTGATTTGCGCTGGGGACAAGTGAAATTTGTATGAAAACCAATTTTCGTCCACTGGGTCACGATAATTTTAAATATAATTGACTAAATATTTTTAAAATATTGATGAACAAGCGTAATGGTAAAGGATCTGATTTTATTAATTAATGTTAAAACCGACAATTAATCTAACTCAGCACCTTTTACGATTTTTTTTACGTCGGGGACAAGATTTTACACTAAAAAGTTGATCCACCCTTATAATATTAAAAAAAGTACGTGACCGTCGTGGAACACTCGGTTGGAACGAATTTTTATGAGATTTGGCATTTGTCAAATAAATTATTGTCAGCCTAGAAACGCTCTTCCGTACTAACAATGTAACAATCTATGGACTGTTATGCGACTGCGCATTTCGCACTGTGACTTGACATATACATCGTGACGCAAGAACACTTTTTTCATCCAGCCCCCATCCGAAAAGGAATTACGTTCCAAAAGTGCGTCTGCGCATTATTCGCGGAATTAGCCGTCGATTCAATTTAGTATGAAATTGCGAATGTCAAACTAACTTCGCGAATGCCTAGATCTGTTGAACTTGTACTAAGTTATTAAATCTTCCAGGGAACAAAATAAAGTATCATCCACGCAATGAAAAACTTCTTTTTGTGTGGTACCCTATAGTATCTACATCCGTGGTAAGATAATTTAATATTAGCTTTTAGTCCACAATTTAGGACAAATAATGTCCTAAATTGTGGACTTCATTCTTTGCGGACTCAAATAGAAAACCAGCTAGTCTTAGTTAGCAAACATCTTAAAATACTTTTGATGACATTAATTTATTAAAGTTTAAATTATGGCAAACAACAAAAAAAATAGAAGCATCACTTACCTCAATTGCCATAATCTACAATGTTGTATACTTTAAGAAAATATAATAAATATGTTCATTTAATATTTTTATAATAAATGGACGGCCTAAACTTAAATATGCCAAAAATGCTTAATACCAACGGCAATTTTATTCTTGAGCACTACATAAGCAGCTTAGAAAAATTCTATCAAAATTGGTTCAGCTACTGAAGCAGATATACTACATCAAAATGCTACTTATTACTACAGTTAATCGACATTTATTTCGAAAATATTGACCACAAAAACTATAATTATTTCTAAGCTATAATTAATTGTGACAGCACATAATATTAAAGAAATTGACTCAAAACTAAGTACCTATAAAATTATACATACCAAAATACATAATATATAAAGGGTGTAAAAAGACGTCTACCGAAGCCGAAAGGGGTAGGTACAGCATCCCAACACACAACTAAATCCAAAAGGATTTTCCGAAAAATCATTATATCAGAATCATGGTCTGATTGACACCCCTCAGTTTTCGGTAGCAGTCTTTTTACACCCTGTATATGTAATAAAGTTCAGAATATACATTATATAACGTCCTGTATATATATTGTCTTTTAAATTGTACTATTATTAATAAATATAATTATCATAAACAAATAATCAAGACTAAAAAAAAAAAAAAATTTTACTGAACAAAAAATATAAATGGCAAAGTTTTCATAAGATTTTTCATTAAAATTAATATTATCCTATAGTAACTCGTAAAAATAAAAATAATTAAGTATCCGATACAGTGATGTTTTATTCGCTTTTTAAATCATAAGTATTTTAGGAAGATAGGTGGCACTGAAATTGTTGATTTTATAAAGATTACACAATGTAATTCTAAAAAAAAACGTATTATTACTATTAGTATCTATACTTAGATCGTTTCAAACGATCCTTAGATAGCTTGACTAATCCTGTTGTATTTTGTAAATATATGTAAATATGTAGTAGCTTAGTTTCTGTAAATTAAAGTCATTATAGTTTGAAAGAAATACGTGATAAAATCACGCAATCATTCGGCATAATTTTGAACATTTAGGTAACGATGATGTATTATGACTATTGACACTGACCATTTTAGGAACAAAAATATGACATTATAATAACTCGCGTATCTTACAAAATATATTATATTACTGAATATGAAAGTTTTTAAACCCATAAAAGTGACGATAGTAATAATAAAAAGAAAAAATTCAGACGCCTAGCGGTGAAGACGGATTTAAATGTAAATACTTAATTTTAAACACTAACAATCAATTTTCACATCAAGATTTTAATACTTAAGAATATTATGCAAAGTGATAAAGAATTATAAGATATTATAACCAAATTATTTTGTTATAAAAATATAATGACAACGCTCTTATTTACAATATACCGAAAGCTTCTACTTTTCTATACAAATACCGACATTTTATATTTAAACAAAAAGTATAGGTTAGCGAAATAACATATTTTTAATTCTTTTTAATTCATCATTGAGCTATCTATAGATCGTCTTAAGTACTCTAGATGGCTCGACTCAATTTAGTGTTGTAAAGTGATGTAGATTAGATTTATTTTTGTAAGTAAATTGGACACTGACACATACGAACTTAGATTCGTTAAGTAAATGGTATGTGTTAGTGAAAAATATAAGAATTAAATAACATAATGTATACAATACTACCTAAGGGTAGATCATCACAACTCATAATTTGACAAATTATGCCAAAAGATACTCTATTTACCCACAGTATCTTTATAGTCTGTTTAAAAAAAACGTGTGTAAATATCAGGATTTGCCTGTGACTAAATCCATATTATTTTATTTATTTATTTTATTATGACTGAATATACAGACTGACTGATACATATTTTTTTTATTGACTGAACATTAACATAATTAAATGCGTCTAAAGTTCTAACTAAAATTGTGATTATCAAAGTTACTCTTTGTGATTATGTGACCAAATTAAAATCACTTGTATGCCATTTTAAGGAAAAAAAAAACATTAATTTGCTGTTAAGTATTCACTAAGTTATGCACCCACTTTGTTTCTTCTCTTGTTGAGTAGCGAATTGTTGCTTTGTTCCAATGCTTTTATTTGCACCTGAAATTAACGAAAAATATTCATTAGAGTTGAGTTAATTAATATTTTCCCTCCTCCTCTAATTATATTTTAACTTTATGATGCTAAGTTTATCAAAATTGGGGTCAACAGAGTCCAAAGTGGGGTTAAAAAAGTCCGTAGAGGGGGTTAATAAGTTCAAATCTCATAATAGGGGGTCGATAGTCTAAAGTGGAGTTCAAAAGGGCAACAGTCCAAAATGGGGTTTGAAAAAATTATAAAGGGGGTTAAAATGTCCTTATCTAAATTGGTGGTAAACAGTCAAAAGGGGTTCAAAAATCCCATTGAAGAGGCCCAAGAAGCCCATAAAGAGTACAAACATTGTCCAAATTAGGGGTCAACCGTACAAAGTGGGGTTCAAATGATACCTTGACTAAAGTGGGGTTCAAATAGCCCAAAAAGGGTGTCTAAAATTCCCCTTTTTATATACATTATCTATTTTACATACCTGATCATAATCCACTCTTATAGTGGCCAACGATCAAATCATTTTCATCTTGTACGAGTACAAACCTTGTCTAAATTAGGGGTTAACCGTACAAAGTGAGGTTCAAATAGCCCAAAAAGGGGGTCAAAAATTCCCCTTTTTATATACAGTTAGGAGACTCCCTACCCTCTCCAGACAAACCTATATAAAGCGGCGCTCGAGCAATGGACGACCATTTGCTTGCGGGCTTTCGTTCAGTGCGGTCGTAATCGGCGTGACTTGTGTATTGTGTTTATGTTAAATTGTGTTTATTGTGGTATTAGAATATAGCTGAGTGAGTACTTTTTGATGTTATTTGTAAATTGGTGTTTTCTTTGTTAATTTCATTTTGTTTAATCTACCCTTGTTTCTGAGTAAAATTGAGTTTGATTTATTTTTGATTGTTAAGTTATAGGTAATAAAGTTCTTGTATTTTTTTTTAAATGTTTTTCAGTTCTGGATGATTAATTCAGAAGTGGGATTCCTTTCCAAGCCCATTTGGCCATTTCTATTAAAAACTAAAAGAATTATTTTTGTCGTTGTGTGTGGGTATAAATAAAAGACCAAGTAAACACCAATTTCTTTGTTTAAATATTTTGATCTTGTTGTAACTATGTCTGATGACCAACATGGGTCTGGGAACAAGTCACGTCGATACGAAAGTGTAGGTAGATCACGAAATGTGATTCGCTCTCGAAGCAGGTCTCGTCCTCGACGGCGTAGGTCGCGTTTGGTAGGCAGGCATCATGACAGGCCTCGCTCACGAGTGCGTTCCAGATCGCGTGTTAGGTCTCGTTCTCGTATCAGGTCACGCTCGCGAGATAGATCTTGCGCGGCAAACCGTAGTTCTCGCAATCAGGGTTCCTCAATTCAAAATGCATTGGACACAATATTGACGCGGTTAGAATCGCTCGAAAATCACCGATCTAATGTTCAGCGTGCTAGTGTGGTAGATTCGGTCAGTTCCCCTGCTTTTGCCTCAACTCCCCAGCCGCATTCAATTAATGTTGAGGGTAGTATACCCCAAACTGAAAAGACGCGACCGACTGATATTCAGACGTCTACGCAGCCTTCTGCATCAGATATCCCCTTAGCTAGCGATGCAACTGAGCATTCTCACTCAGAAACAGTAATAACTGACTCGGGGCGGATTTTAGCTGAGGCTATTAGGTCACTGAACTCAGCAAACAAGCAAAACTACTTTGTTTCCAATTTCGACCCAAGTATACACGATATCGATGTGTGGTGCGAGGAAGTGGAAAGAGCTAAGATTTCTAATAACTGGCAAGATTCGGAGTGTCTTTCCCGTGTGTCGGGCTGTCTCAAGGGTGACGCGCGTTCTTGGCTCCACGAATGGGTAACCAATGATCGAACATGGTCGAACTTTTGCCGTGAATTTAAGCCGTTATGTCCGCGAAAACTTGACTACGCCAATATTTTGTATGAGACGATGCAAACAAACTCTGATAAGTTTAGCCGTATGCCGAATATGCGCGTAGGACCTTGTTACGTCTCAGGATAGTTAAAGGGTTAAGTGACGAACTCAGGGTGTCGATCGTAATACGTGGCATTACGGACTCGCAGGTTAGGGCAGCAGCGGCTAACGCTAATCTAACTTGTGAGGATTTGGTATCGTTTCTATCAATTTATGTCAAACCTACCCGCACGCGTCAAGACAGTCGTAACCAAGTGCCTAAGCAATCAATAAATGCCTCATATAAACCGAGATGCTTTACGTGCGGACGGGTTGGACATAAATCGATAGACTGCTCTGAGAAAACTGCGTCTGATCAGAATCCTAAGTCGGGTACTAATAATAGCAAGATTGTATGCGATTTTTGTAAGAAGCCAGGCCACAACGAAGTTTCTTGTTTCGCTAAGAATAGGTTGGCTCCTCGACCACGCACGTAACTATGAACTATGAGTGGAGCACTTAATGTTTCCCTAATATCGTCTGATGTCTTGAAATATTTATCATGCAGGTCTTGAAATATTGTTTATTTTTGGTACCCGGAGCTTTGTCAATTTGTGGCTAAGTACATAAAAACACTGGTGTGTATCTCAATGAAACGTGCAGAGCTCCACATTAACCCAAGGCCCCTTACCCGAATCGAACGGGTAGGTATAAGTTTATTTTACTGCTAATCAAGCGCTTGTGGTCGTGCTAGAGTCGTTTTTGTAGATCGTCGAAATTAAGCAGCGTTCCAAACTGTCTTTAATGAATGAGTGACCACCAATGGCATTTTATTCGAGTCCGTGGTTCGCAGAGTACGTTGAGTTGTCGGTCTCAGCTATTTAAGTCGTTGAGCCGTGACGGCGGCCTAAAACTTAGTCGCCAGGGTTGGCCACTGACTCGTGTGAGCTCTTGCTTACCTACTTTTCTGGTAATTGACCCTTTTATGAAGTTTTTAACAGATTAAAAAAAAATAGGAAGTTTTCAATTCGACCGTACTTATGTTTTTTTTATTGATCTTGATTACGATAATTTCACCAATTGTAGACTGATTTGCAAAATTCTTTTTTTTTTGTTTGAAACCTACTACTGAGGTGATCCCATATAAATTCTATTCCTGAGAGATTGATACTTTTCCCGTAAAACTCAGTAACCTCATTCATGCTTAATTTTCGACTAGAGGCCAACATTGAAGTCGATTTTATTTTTAGTGTTTTTTTTTAAAAACGTTATTATGATTGTTGTAAGTACCTAATTTGTAAACAAGATGTTACCGAATTACAACGCACTTTTTTTGTTACGCCTAAATTACTTGTCACTGACCGCGGCCGTATCGAGTCCGCTGAGTTTGTAGCTAGGCTTACTGAGCTAAGGTGTGATATTGCCTACATCACCCCAGAAAGGCAGAAATACACAATGCGAATGAGCAGGTCGAACGATACGTCTGAACCGTCTGAAACATGATACGTACTTGTATCGAGGATAACAATAAAAACACTGTTTGGTCTGAACATCCATTGAAGATACAACTATGTAGTCTTAAATAATAACACGAAACAGAAGACCACCCAATCGTCTGCCTTGAAATTGCTTATTGGGACTGATGCTACCACCCATGTTGTTCGGGCTTTGATTCGTGATATCGAAGTTGACATACATATCTCAAAATCATGAAAGCTGGAGGGAGCTATGTAGATCTGGCTAGGATGTGTGAGTTCCTGGCATGTAGTGATGTAAGTCAGCGATGACACCCACCTGAGAAAGTTGTTTTTAACGATTTGGTTTTTGTGAATGCACTCAGTACACAGACAAGCTGGATGCGGGCATGAGGGGACCCTACAGGGCGGTTAAGGTCTCATGCCTTGTGATCAGTATCAGCTGAAGCCACTGGGTGTTCCATCCGGAAAAACCACTCTAGTCGCTGCTGAATACATGGTGCCTTGGAGTGGAGAGTGGTGCCCTGAATCTTGCGCTGATTTCTTCGGAGTGAGTGCAATGTTGGTATTAAGCTACGTGTGGTGACTTGCTCTGTCATGTACCTACTTTTTTCATGTTAGGTATTCCTTGTCTTGTTTATGACTAGTAAGTAGGCCTTCACTAGAAACCCTAGGTTACACACACACATAGGTAGTTAGACACACCTTCTTTTAGTTAGTAGTTAGTTGCTAGGAGCCTAGGATAGATTCAATCGAATACAAAAACCACACATCTTTCAAATCATTCCCATCAGGTCATGACGGATCAATTCACTACCAAAGCTCTCATACCTGCAGAGGACGTTTGGTCCTGTAGACGTTTGGTCATGTGATTTGGACGTTGGTCCTGCAGAGGACGTTTGGTCCTGTAGACGTTTGGTCATGTGATTTGGACGTTTGGTCCTGCAGAGGGCGTTTGGTCCTAAGAGGCGTTCGGTCTCATGATGTAAAGGCGTTTGGCCATGGAGTGGACAATGGGGACGCCTGTTGTCTACTGCTCTGTTCACAGATCCTGTACATGTTGTTTGGAGCTTGCAGACGATAACAGCAACAATTCGCCGCTGCGATCATCGCGTGGCGGGTGGTAATATGGGGAAAATGAGAGCTCTCAATCTTTATGTTTGCCTGTTTTGTTGCATGACTTGTTCTGTGCTGTGTGATGTCTGTCCATAACTTTGAAACAGTTTTGGCATATGCTCATGTGTGGTTATATTTCAGATGACGATGAACTTGACTCTGACGCAGGGCCGTCATCTACACTTCAGGAGCCGGTAGCTGGAACTTCAGTCCTTGACACTGGAGCTGTACCTTGAGGCGACGAGGACGTCTAAGTGTCAGGAGAGGCCGAGTTAGGAGACTCCCTACCCTCTCCAGACAAACCTATATAAAGCGGCGCTCGAGCAATGGACGACCATTTGCTTGCGGGCTTTCGTTCAGTGCGGTCGTAATCGGCGTGACTTGTGTATTGTGTTTATGTTAAATTGTGTTTATTGTGGTATTAGAATATAGCTGAGTGAGTACTTTTTGATGTTATTTGTAAATTGGTGTTTTCTTTGTTAATTTCATTTTGTTTAATCTACCCTTGTTTCTGAGTAAAATTGAGTTTGATTTATTTTTGATTGTTAAGTTATAGGTAATAAAGTTCTTGTATTTTTTTTTAAATGTTTTTCACTTCTGGATGCTTAATATACATTATCTATTTTACATCATCATCATCAAATTTAAGAGCTCAGCTCTTGTCGGTGCAATGATGCAACTTCCTCCACCTCTCCCTTTCCAATGCGGTCTCCTTTACTTCTTTATACGACATGACAGCGATCTTCTCCTTTATCTGACTCATGAAATTTATTCTAGGCCTTCCTCTTCCTATTTAGGCCTTTCTATTTTACATACCTGATCATAATCCACTCTCATAGTGGCCAACGATCAAATCATTTCATCTTGTACGAGTACAAACCTTGTCTAAATTAGGGGTGAACCGTACAAAGTGGGGTTCAAATAGCCCAAAAAGGGGGTCAAAAATTCCCCTTTTTATATACATTATCTATTTTACATACCTGATCATAATCCACTCTCATAGTGGCCAACGATCGAGTCATTTCATCTTGCACATCTGCCCACGTCTCACCGCCTTCTCGTAGTAATGCGTCCGTGTATAGAGGTGTCGCTGGTACCTTTGTATAGCCACGGACCCATGCACTACTCATTACCTGGAAATAGGATAGAATTTGATAATTTATTTCTTACTAGCTGCGCTCCCGCGGTGTGACCCGCGGTCCCTCGGGATTTTTTCATTTTTTCGGGATAAAAGGTAGCCTATGTCCTTCCCTGGGATACAACCTTTAACTATGCCAAATTTCAGCTTAATCTGTTCAGCGGTTTGGGCGTGAAAGCGTAACAAACAGACCGAAAGACAGACAGACAAAGTTACTTTCAGATTTATAATATTAGTATGGATAGTATGGACTAGCTGGTACCCGCGACTTCGTCAGCAAAATAACATACTTGAAAACCTCTAAATAGAACTGGAAACTGCAAGAATCTTCTGAAACTTTTAAAAATGCAATAACAGCGCCATCTCGGCCTCAGACATAGGTTAGCAACGCCATCTAGTTGCCCTTAACTGGAACTTCACTTCAAGTCCCATACAAATCTTCAATCCTTATTTCATGCCCTCCATGAGTATTTTTGAAAAAAAAAAAACAGTAGCCTATGTCCGACCCTGGGATACAACCTTTATCCAAGCAAAATTTCTGCCTAATCTGTTCAGCGGTTTGGGCGTGAAATGGTAACAAACAGACAGACAGACAGTTACTTTCACATTTGACGACCTCTGTGGCGCAGTGGGTGAAAGCCCGCTTGGGACGCAGCAGGTTGCGGGTTCGATCCCCGCCGCGGGATAAATGTTAGTATGATCTGCAAATATTTACTATGTATGTATTATATGTATGTATTTACATTACAAACAAAAAGTATATAAGTAGTATATCAGTTATCTGGTTCCCATAGTGCAAGCTTTACTTAGTTTCGGGCTAGATGATGCTGTGTGAAAAGTCCAGCATAATATATTTATTTAGTATATTATAGTATGGATTACCTGTTGTATTGTGAGTCGTTTAGCAGGGTCTACAGACAGCATACCACGAATCAAGTTCTTGGCATCAGACGATACATTTGACCACTCCGGCTCAGGGAAGTCATATTGTCCCAATCTAATACGCTGTAAGGATAATAGATTAATATTAATAAAAAGTACTGATTACAACATAAAAAATACAACAAAAAACCGCGGCACTCCCGGGAGTGCCGAGAGAAGTGAAAACATGAAAAAAAAAATTTTTTTTTCACATGTTTAGTTATTAAATGAACTTTTAGAAATGTAAAAATATTGCCGTAAAAGTTTACCGAGTACAGAACTAGATGGCGCTACTGGGTGTCGGTGAGCAGTCACGTGACTCGCAGGTGACCTTTTCGAGGCGAATCCAAGAATTTATTCTCACCTCATCAAAAATGCCTAACGCGCCTAAATAAGTTTTCACTTCAAATACCCTACTGACCAAAGATATGATACATATATTTTTGATATGGTCAATGGTCTTTTCACTAGCTTTCATTTGATACCCATATTGCTATGTTAAATCCCCCCTTTTTTTCATATGTGGGCGCCATTTTCAAAATTTATATAGCTTGTATCAATACCACAATTCTGACGAAAACCATGTCAAAAACCGTCCAGCCGTTTGGGGGGCGTGCCAAAGGGGACATACATACATCGAAAAACTTTACCCTCCAGACGCAGTCGGGTAAAAAGCGGTAAAATTATATTTATTTACCTTTTTCATCCCCGGCGAGATGGCAAGCCCGTGGTTTGAGTAGAACGGCGGGAAGCCACATAGCAGAATATACATCACAACACCTAGAGACCAGATGTCACAGGATTTATCATACTTCTCTGGGCCTAGCACCTGCAACAAGCAATATTTCTTGCTGACCCTGCAATCTTCGTATCACTATTAAAAAATAGGGGTTGGTAGAAGGGTGAAAATTTAGGGTTGTATGTATTTTTTGGGTTCACCCAGGTCATCTAAGCGAGGTGGACGGAGGGTAAACAATCGACTTTAATTGAAAACTCAATTTATTGAAGAGCTTGTTAGCAGAATTGGGTAGTGCCAGTTCAATTAGAACTCAGAACGTCGTGGGTTCGAATCCCGGCTGTGCTTCATTACGGGTTCAAACGGTGAAGGAAAACATCGCGAGGAAATCAGTCAGTATTATTAGGCGGCGGTGGGCTTGCAACATGTCACGTATGGCATGCTAACTTAAAATGTGGGCATGATCAAAATGTATTTGGACATCCCTCTGACTAACCCCTTAGACATCTAAGGATTTAGAATACTTACATAAAAGATCTGAAAGAATGTCTACCGCACCTTAGGGATACAGTCTAGATCATCTTTTTTTTTATCCCATTGAGACAAATAACTTTGAAAATAGGTATCATTCTCTCAGGTTCTGAGGTTCAGTCTCACATGTTTAAGATGCAATATTTATGATACACCACGAAGATATTTACTGAGTATGAAAACAATGTTGCAATAGTGTTATTGGAATTAGAAGATTGTATGACGTACGAATGACTTTAAACAGAAGTATGTAGTTTGTTTGTGGGCAAGCACGTTCGTGCATCAAATATTGATTTTACATACAGTTTTGGTATCAAATATCGTAAGAAATTTGTCAAATTTGTTGTTATCATTATTATTAAAAAAAATACTTAATTTTATATATGTACTAGCTGCGCTCCCGCGGTTTGACCCGCGGTCCCTCGGCATTTTTTCATTTTTTCGGGATAAAAGGTAGCCTACGTCCTTCCCTGGGATACAACCTTTAACTATGCCAAATTTCAGATTAATCTGTTCAGCAGTTTGGGCGTGAAAGCGTAACAAACAGACAGTTACTTTCACATTTATAATATTAGTATGGATATCAAGTTCTACCCCAAAATAGCTGATTGCCATTCCAAATTTGTTAAATTTAACTTGATTTTTTTTTTAATTTACGTATTTAGGAGTAAATTTTTGATATATACCTCAGGAGCGACATAATACGGTGTATAACAAGGCGTTTGCAGCGTATCTGCGGGCGAAAGAGTCTCTTTAGCGAAACCAAAGTCAGTCAGCTTGAGGACAGCGTTAGCGGCCGCGCTGGTGTAGAGTAGGTTCTCTGGTTTGATGTCACGATGAGCGATGTTTGAGTCGTGCAGATGACGGACTGCTACGCAAATTGAGTGCATTATCTGAAAGAAAAGGTCATACTTATACATAAAATTAATAATTTATATTTTTTTTGTGTTAAACCACACTTCGGTATTTAGGTGCTATAACCGATAAAATATGAGCTTATCAAAAATTTAGATTGTGACGACATTGATTCTGTGAATAGTAAGGCACTCCGGCTTTAGGAGGATCGTCCGATCGTTGCGGGTTCGAATCACGTCGGAATCGAAAATTGTGATATTAAAAAATTGACCAGCGTCGGGAAACGAACCCCTCCCCCTACTAAAAGCTTTCTTTAAGAACAATTAAAATATCATTGAATTCAGCACAAACAACAAAAATTAATAACTAATTAGGATTAGCAAGTTGAAGTGGCAGTGGGCGGGGAACATAGCTCGTAGAACTGACGGCCGTTGGGGCAGAAAAGTTGTCGAGTGGAGGCCACGCACCGGAAACCGCAGTAGAGGACGGCCCCCACTAGATGGAAAGACGATCTGGTAAAGGCTGCTGGGAGCCGTTGGGTGCAGGCTGCACAAGATCGATCGCTGTGGAAATCGAAGGGGGAGGCCTATGTTCAGCAGTGGACACTAGATGGCTGACATGGTGATGATGATGAACCATTATTTTGTCCGCTTGCTGAACAGGCAAGAACTTCGTCTGGTTTTGAAATTAGATTCTGTTTTCAGTCTTAGAGTCTTATCCATAGGAGAGGGAAGCTAGAGTCAACTTCTACTTCTTTGGAGAAGGGACTAGCAAGAGTCAACTTCTACTTTTTTTATGATGAATGGGTTGGCTCTTGACCTCGAAACTTACACAGGCAAGATTGAGCTAGCCTACCGGAGCTAGCCTACCCAGCTTACTTCCTTACTTACTTCAGCAGCTTGCCGCTCCGTGAACGCTCCCTCCCGATTGTCCTGTATCCGTTGGAACAGTTCCCCTCCATCCATGCATTCCATCACAACAAGGAGACAACCTCGCCCGCCATATGTGTTCTCGTATACATCTATTATCTACAAAACATTGAAAAAATATTAAAGTAAGTTCCGTATGAGTCAGTGGCCAACTCTGGTGACGGAGTTTGAGGTGCCTAAGGCCTCCGTATAGCTTAGTAGCCGGGACCGACAATTTAACGTGCCCTCCGAAGCACGGAAGCGAATGAAAATGCCGCTGGCGGTCACCCATCCAAGACAAGATAATACATAACCATTCCAACTTTGGTAGTCGGCTAAAAATAGCTGTAAGTAACTGAGCTATGAAATATTGCAATAACGACTCATTGTTTAAACTTGGGAGTTTTCAACAATTGAGTTTATTCTTATATACTCGTATTTATGAATAGAACTATTGTATTGTATTACGGAAAATGTACCTACACGTATTTGCTGAACGCATTGACTGAATACTTCCATAATAGGGCGCATGATAGGTGTTTACACTGGTCGATTTTTGTCGAAAATCGTCTGAATGACAAGGTCTCAATCGACGGATCCTACTAGGAACATTTTTCAACTACCAAATCAAACGGGTACTTATGGCGCCACTGAAAACCAGCGCTACAACACTCTCGAGCTGTTGGAGCAAATGCTGAGGGGTAGCCGTATTTTCACCCACATAAAATTGTGTAGATTTAAGTACCTATTGTAACTGTTGCATATGATGTGGAGAAAATAAAACTTTATTCTATTCTATTCTAAATCCTAAGGTTTTTGCGTAAAAATCTCTGAAGCTAAAATTCCATGGCTTTTTTATATAACACTATCCCACTAATATAATAAAGCTGAAAGTATGTGAGTTATAAAATAATAATAATAAATAAATAACGCTGGACTTTTCACACAGCATCATCAGCCCCAAAGTAAGCAGAGCTTGTGTTATGGGTACTAGAATGACTAATAAACTACTTACATACTTTTTGTTTGTAAATACATACATATTATACATAGAAACACCCAGACCCGGGACAAATATCTATAGGTCATACAAACATTTGTCCCGCGGCGGGGATCGAACCCGCAACCTTCTGCGTCGCAGGCGGACCTTCGCCCACTGCGCCACATAGGTCGTCATCAGTTTGTTTAGATGTTTGTATGTTTGTGTTTCGATCACGCCTAAGCCAGTGAACCGATTTAGATGAAAGTTAGCATAGGCGTAGATGGTGACCTGGAATAGCATATAGGCTATTCAAAATGTTGGTACCACGCGGGTGAAACCGGTAGCTAGTATTTTATAAGTTATGGTTCAGCTTTGAACTAAAAAACATGTTTTTATTTTACCCGACTGCATCAGAAGGAAGGTAATGTTTTTGTAAAAGTAAAAATCTGGGTGTTTTGTAAAAGTGGCTATAGGCTACGTCAACTGTAATATTATCATAATATAAAAGTAAGCATTATTCTTAACTAGCTGGTACCCGCGACTTCGTCAGCGAAATAACATACTTATTAGCAACGCCATCTATTGCATTTAACTGGAACTACCAACTCCCCATACAAACTTTCAACCCTTATTTCACGCCCTCCATGATTAATATATAGATTTTTTCTGTCATAAGAACCTTCTCCTGACAATAACGAACACAACAAAAAAAAATTTAATGAAATCGGTCCAGGCGTTGTTGAGTTATGCGCTTACCAACACATTTTGCGATTCATTTTTATATTATAGATAGATTATAGTGGCTAGTGTAGCCAATGACACATACCTCGACAATATGAACACATCCTCTTGCCCTCCAATGTAGCTCCACCTCGCGTCTCGCTTTCACACTGTCGTGGAGGACTTTGAGTGCACGTTTGATTCCCGTCTTCTTCTCCTTGCATTCCAACACCTGGAAAGAAAACAATCTAAAAAAAATCTGCTTACTCGTATACAGACAGCGATAAAATATGTATTCAACTATTCATTGTATTGGTAATTAATAAAACATGTATAATACACTAAGTATTTCATTCTTCGACTCTTTGTTTACACCTAAAGAAATACATAAGCACCTGGGGGGTTATTCGCGTTCGTTTTTCATTCGTTCGATGGATATTCGGATGCTTCTTACTACGAGCTACATTGTATTCAGTCGATAAGATCAACGATAAAACATGGTCCTAACCTAGGACCAAATATTCCAAACCGAGAAATTGGCCCTTGAAGTCGGAAATTGTAGTAAGAAACATCCGAATATTCATCAAACGAACGAAAATAAGAACGCGAATACGGCCCCTGATGTCTGTGCTAAACACTAACGTACACAAAAGAAGCCTCTGTCCTCTGAGGCGTACTTATAATCTTTTCACTACACTGGTTCGAAAGAAATAGTGAGTAGTACACGACAAGAAGAGGAGTACTAACGTAAAATGTGGGAATGGTACTTACATACCTACGACACAGAAGGTTGCGGGTTCGATCTCCGCCGTGGGACAAATGTTTGTATGACCTACAGATATTTGTCTCGGGTCTGGATGTTTCTATCTATAATATGTATGTATTTACAAACAAAAAGTATATAAGTAGTTTATCAGCCATCTAGTACCCATAACACAAGCTCTGCTTACTTTGGGGCTAGATGATGCTGTTTGAAAAGACCAGCATTATTTATTTATTTTTATTTACCTTCAAAATGTTATGTAGTTGCATAAGTTTAATGGTGCAAACATTACTAACCAGTTACTTTTGCACCGTTAATGGCAAATCAATGGTGCAAAAGTAACCACGGGTAAAAAACTTGGCAAAATTAAACATTTTTGATACCTTTACCCTACAAGCGTTTCCTATCCAAATCATCTGGTAGATAGATGATTTTATAAGGAGTAACTTTAAATTATTAGTTTATTTTAAAAATAATTCGTAAAATCCCAAAATTCTCTTCTGAATTCGTTAGTGGGTTCGCGTGGAGGGATGTATCACCGTATGTAGATGAATTCTTTGAGCATTAAGTTCTAGGTCATTGTGAGCTAAAACTGCTGTGTATTATATACAGACTTAGGTGCTTATGTACAGACAGACCTACGTATCTTATGTCATCGTTACATCAAGTGGCCGACCGCCTCGCCTATTCGTTAAAGTCTAAGAATCTACCAACGCCAATATACCAACAGGAAAATCATTATCTTTAAATAGACCTCTCAAATTCATGGAAATACGACGCTTATTTACAAAACCTTGAAGGCTATATTTGCGTAATAGCAGAGATTATTAATACTACGTATAGAATGGAAACTGGATCGGTACTTATCAAACTCCCTACCTGCTGGGGTGAATTTCCAAAATTATTTTCTAAAAGCTCAGAGCATATTACACGATGGAATTTTTGGCTCGTTTTGCTAAGCGCGATGCGTTGCACGCGACGCGATGCAGAGCGAGCGTTGCACTTATAGCATCCGATGACCATTTACACACACGTAAAAAATTGCATAATAAAATAATCCATATCAGTAGAAAAACAATATCTAGAGTCTAGAGCAGAATGAAATCGCGATTGCAAGGCGGTTGATTAAAAGTTTTGTTCTAATTCGATTCGAAGATTTTGTCAAAACTCTATTTTACCGTACTGATGGTTATGGTAAGACTAAAGATCTGATAATTGTCCGATATTATCTACCGCACTTGAAGATATATCGAAGTAGATTAGTATTGTATAACAGGCGCCAATAATTCAATTATTCACCGTTTCTTATACGAGTATAAAACAGTCCGAACAACGATAAGATTACGCACCAATGAATGATTTTCCTCGAAGTATTATTGATTCAGTATCGATCGTAATGTAGTTTACACAGTTACATGTATTATGATTTATGGCGTTTCTGGTGTAGCTTGCTGTCGTTCTTGATGGATCGTAGAAGTTAAGCAACGATCTATGCAGTATGTGGGAAAGATTTTTCTATTGCATAGTAATAATAATGCTGGACTTTTTCACACAGCATCATCTAGCCCCAAAGTAAGCAGAGCTTGTGTTATGGGTACTAGATTGACTGATAAACTACTTATATACTTTTTGTTTGTAAATACATACATATTATACATAGAAACACCCAGACAAGCGACAAATATCTGTAGGTCAAACAAACATTTGTCCCGCGGCGGGGATCGAACCCGCAACCTTCTGCGTCGCAGGCGGAACTTCGCCCACTGCGCCACAGAGGTCGTCGTCGATAGTACCATGCCCCATAAAACAGTTATTTCTCAAATTTCTTCCAATTACAGACAAAGTTACGTACAGACATAGTGTAGATTGTTTACTAAATAGTTTGAATCAGATTGTACAATCTTGCATACCTAACACAGAACACAGTATAGCATACATTCAGCTCCACCTACGTTATACGTCACGTCACAGCACTCACATAGCTAGTGTTTGTACACTGATAATCTTATCAGTATGTGTAGCGTAAATGCCATGTTGGATTAAGAGTGTACTTGATACATTCACCATTTGCAAGGTATTTTCCATCTTGCGAAGGCGGTTTGGTCTTCTTAATTTCAATAATCCTATCCAATTCTATTTCTATACCATTCAGCTGGGTGCAGCTGTGGGTGCACCCACTGCTGAGTATAGGCCTCCTCTCCTACTTCCTACTAATGAATGGATGGATGGATGTTTCAGTGTGATGGAGTAGCTCCATCACACTGAAACTGGAACGGATCTAAAACTTGGAATTGGTCAACATCAATCGTTCTACATCGTGGATCGAAGTCTGGGATAGCACATAGACTTGTTATCCCGTGACGAAGTGACTAAAAGTGAATCAAAAGAGGAATCTCTTTGTTGGTGGAAATTAAGGTTTTTAATAATACGACCTCTAAGACGACCGCTGTGGCGCATTGGGTGAAAGCCCGCTTGAGACGCAGAAGGTTGTAGGTTCGATCACCGCGGGACAATGTTAGTATGATCTACAAGTATTTGTATCGGGTCTGAGTGTTTCTATGTAGGTATCATATGTATGTATACAAACAAAAAGTATTTAAGTAGTTATGTAGTACCCATAACACAAGCTCTGCTTACTTTGGGGCTAGCTAGATGATGCTGTGTGTAAAAGTCTAGCATTCTTTATTTATTAAATTTTCACCAACAAAAAGTTTTGTCTTTTGATTTGATTCTTTTATAGAAAAAGAGTCCGTTTCGCTTAGCCATTCTTCGCTCATTACCCTTTTGCGGTGTAAACCGGGCTTTAAAGTGTAGGTTAGTGTTTATTACAGACTTACAAACTATTTCCGTAAATATGACGTAGGTTGATTAATCTACAAGAATCTTTGGACGAGAATTGAATTGGTTCACCAGGAAAAACCAGATTGGCACCATGACAAAGGACAATTAGTGCGTAGGCGCATAAAACAAGTCTGCTGTTAAGTGTACAGATTTCATCTAGCAAGCCGATATAATCATCATCATTCAAGAAGCTCTCGTGTGAACGGTCAGTAAGTGGATGGGTGACCGCTGCCGCTAGTAGCGCTTTTATAGCACGTATACGCTTGGCAAGCCTCAACCAATCGAGCGTACAAGCGAGACATGATAAGCATCGTCACTGGTGTGCAAGCGAGAGAACAGGAGTTTGGCAAACGTGTAAATTCGGCTTTATGAGACAGGCCATTAGCATTATGTAAAAAAGTCTAAAATAATCAAAATCTCGTGTATTAAACACAGTATTGACCCTTTTTCCAAACGGAAGAACATAAGGCTTTTAAAACCCATTATCAATGTGTTCTATTCCCGCAGTCAAGCTCACTGAACCCAAATAAATAGACTTCAAATAAAACTAAGTGCGAGTCGTTGTATTGGAAAACGGGTTTTGTATTAAAAACAGTTTCACGACTTATGACGTAGGACATGAAAAAGATTATCAGATCTATATCCTGATAATTATTTGGACGTGCCTCTGAGTAACTCCTCAGTATTTATTTTAGTGTAAGTATCATAATTTACTTAATATTTAGTTACTTTTTAAATATCTTTACATTAAGTAGGTTAAGGACTTGAATTTTTTTTTTTTCACTATACCTAATTGCACATGCACCCACTGTTACAACCCCATCTCTCTCTCTCCTATAAAGGTTTGCTGTAAGAGAACTCTTTTTAGGGTTAAGCTCGCCTCTGCCATTACTTCTCTTTAAGTTTATATGTATGTAATTTCTTTGTGCAATAAAGAATAAAACAACTCCTTAGATATCTTCAAAGAACTTGATTTGAGAAAATGGCTACCGTGTCTAGACGACTTATCTAAATAACTGGGGAATGTCTACTTTGCCTTGGGGGTGCAATCGTGGTCTTGTTTCTGTTTCCAAAATAGCGAAGATCTGGATAAAAATCGCATCCACAAAAAATTTACCTTCAGATTAAAGGGAATTCCGATTTTTTCTACCGTAATGTGATAATCGAACTCAAAAAAGGTATTAACCCTGAACTTCTGCAAAAGGTCGAATTTACCAGGTGGTTGGTTCAATCCAAAATTATTTATAGTAAAAAGGTTTTAAAGTCGATTGTTATGAAGTTCAATTTGACGACATTAATGGCGTACCGGGTGCTTTGCTGATGTCATGATGCATGATTTGCAAATGTTTCGGGTCATAATAATGTTTGTGTTTTTTTATAACGCAAAGTATGGTTGGACATTTTGTTGCTTACTTCAGGGCCGATCCGAGGGTGTACCCTGGGATAACGAATAGGCTACTTTTTATCCCAGATAACTGAAGTATTCAGGCTACACAATATGTTTTGGCAGACCTTCCTACTTTCTCACAATGACGTCACTAGAAAGTACACGTTTCACTTCGCGTCTCGTTCGAATAATCAATCTTTGTCGATTTAAATGCAACCTTAATAAGCCAAGAGCTTCAAGTTTGTATGACTTAATGGCCAACTCTGGTGACGGCGATTTAGGTCACTTTAGTCGTCATGGCTTAACGACTAAAAATCTAGGACCGACAATTTAACGTGCGCTCCGAAGCACCGAAGCTCTCGGTCGAAAACGCCAAGCTAGCGAGCTAGCTTTCATCCATCCACTATCCACTTACTGACCGGTCAGAACGTAGCTTGACTTCAAGGATCTACCAAGAACGACAGCAAGCTAAACCACGATAGCTACGCGTTTTTTTTTTTCACAGCGTATGAAATGGCCTAGTGAAAGATAGGAAAGATCTCTTATTGATTTAGAAAGCTGGCATTGCAGCTCAATGCCATGACCTGATTCCTAATGTGATACAAGGCTAATGTAACATTATCTATATTAATAAATTTCACTAAGCAACTTTCGTAAATAGACTAGCTCTTTTAATAAACTAAGAGCTTATGCGAGAATCAAGAGCCGTGTTGGTCGAATGGGGTTGAACCTCGACTTTCAATCCGAAGGTCGTGGGTTCGAATCCCAGTCGTGCATCAATGGATTTTTCGTTTCGTAAAATTTATATGCGCTTTAACACGAGCTCTTAACGGTGAAGGAAAACATCGTGAGGAAACCCGCAGCTTAGTCAGTTCCACACGTATTGACGTAGTCTTTCCTGTGGACCAGGCTGATGAAGCTGAAAGGATGGTTTAGGTGCTGGGCAAGCCTATTCCATCTCAAACAATGTCCCAGGCACTGCAGCGTCCTGTTAAGTGTAGGCATAGGTTGTCTCCTGACGCTGTATAAATCATTAATTAAAAAAAAAGAAGTTTTTCTGCGATTTTTCTGCGATGAAAATGCCACTGGTGGTTTCCCATCTACTTACGTACCATTTAGAAAGTTGCTTAACTTAAAGAATCTATCGAGAACAACTAAGCAAGCACGACCACGGGTGCTTCGGTGACATAATGTTATCGGAGGTCTCTGGTAGTCTGTAGCATGATTTACATTAAACTCAATTCAGTGTCAGCCTACTGGTTGAGACTTCAGCGGAACACATTCGGATCAGAATCAGTCAGCTGTTCAACCAACAGGAACCAATCACAGTGCAGGAATTGATCCAAAACTGACATTTCTTGCACTGTGATTGGTTGCGGTCAGTTGAACAGCTGACCTATTCCGACCAGGACGCATTCCGCTGAAGTCTAAATCAAGGGCCAGGTCATCGCCTCATGTGTCATAAACAAATCATTTAAGAACTTCAGTAGTAAGAATGACTCATGATCTTATTTTAAGGTAAATTCCTTAGATAGATTAATCTGTCAATGAGTAATTGTTTGGCTATAAAGAATCAATTAGTAAAATATTGAACAGTTATCATATGGTGGAGGTTGCTTAGAGATTCTTGATAAATTTGAATGTTAGTGGCCAAAAGAGCACTGGTGGTCTAGTGGTAGTGGCCCCGCCTTCCGATCGTAAGGTCATGGGTTCAATACCAGTCGTGCACCAATGAGTTTTCCTGCCGAAAAACTTATGTGCACTATGCCAGTACTCTCAAACGGTGAAGGAAAACATCGTGAGGAAACCGGCATGTCGTAGAACATACAAAGTTCGAAAACATGTGTCAAGTGCAAAAAAGAAGCCTCTTTGAGACTAACTTAAAATCCTTTCACTACACTGGTCCGAAAGAACTAGTGACACAATAAGAAGAAGTGGCCAAAATCAGGTGATGTACTTTTCAATTCGTCTGTATGTTTTTTTTTTTTTTTTTTTTTTTTTTTATCTTGTTACGCGATTGCTCCGCCATTTGTTGACCGATTTGCAAAATTCTTTTCATGTTTGAAAGGGTATACGCCAGAGGTGGTCCCATATAAATTTTATTCCTGAGGGATTGATAGTTTCCCCGTAAAACTCTTAAACACCTTCCCTCCTAGTCATGTCACAAATAGAAATCGAATCGACAGCTTGACGCCCTGAGTCACACCGCGTTTCGAGTCAAACATTGAAGTCGGTTTTCTTTTTAGTATAAAAAAGTAATTATAAGGCTGCAATTTTTTCATACAAAATTGTGTTCTGCGCAGACAAACGGCTAACTTCACGAATGCTTCACGCGTCTCATCGCATAATTATGTTATTAGTTAATAAACAATTTAAGAAGACATCAAGGAATCAGGTCACTTACAATACTTTTAAATTATTACTAGGTACACTTTATATAAACAATAAAATCATTGCACAAATAGGTAAGTAGGTAGGTATAGTAGGTATTTAGGTACCTACTGGTAGCAATAACTAAGAACAGAAGATTTTACAGATAATGTTTCATCTGCTATGATTACTCAATCTTTGTTTTAATCAGAATGTTTCACAATTTATTCCGAAGTTTGTAACGGTAGTAGGAAGTATTGTGAAATATTTCTTTGAACTTTTTCTCCATGTTTTGTAAACTGTTTACAACGTGGTAAAATAATAATTATGAGTCACCCATAGGATAGAAAATCCCAACAATGTCGCATCTTCGAAGCGTGACGATAAAAAACGGGTTTGAAGCTAATTTTACACATTTACGTCATTTGTAAACAACTTTTTACACCGATTAGACTGAATCTGATTCACAAAAATAACCAAATATCCGCCAAAATCTTACCTTTCCATTGATGCCAAGGCCGAGGACTGTGTTTGAGATATCATAGTCATCCGTAATAGGTGTAGTTTTGATAATATTCGCGAAATTACTCATTTTGGATCCACTTCACTTTTTCAACAAAAACATTCGTTTTACACACACTTCCTGAAATACGATCACTTGGAACGTTTAAAATTACACGCAATAATGCGTATTGATTGCGTGTCCAAATGATTTAGTACTTGGGAATAAATCACTGTGATTGTACGAATGAATTACAAAGTTTTTATCTAATTTCGTACGGTGACAAAATACGATGGCGCGGCGCGGTGTTGCAATCGCGCAATAACGGCAACTGAGTAGCGATGTGTATATCCGGAGTGATTAGTTCAATTGGACTACTTCTTTTGCGTATAGTTCATCTATCTCTAGTTCAATTTAAATCCAATCATATCTTCTTATCCGTAGTTCAGAGCGAGATTGATAGAAAGAAGCAGACACAGACAAGAGACAAGATAGGTGATATGTGATATATTCCAATCTTATCAATCCGTCTTCTTATCCGTCGTTCAGAGCGAGATTGATAGAAAGAAGCAGACACAGACAAGAGACAAGATGATATTATTCCAATCTTATCAATCTTATAGTTCAGTAGTTCAGTCTGAGTGAGAACGATAGAAGTATTCTTATCAATCTAGTTCCGTAATTCAGCGAGCGAGTCGAACGAATTAGGGATGATCGATATTAGAAAAAATCGATGTTAACATCGAACTGTCCATTATATTTATGAAATGTGTTTATTGTTGTAGAAATAACAAAAGTTAAAGAAAAAAAATTATGTATGTTTTTAATTAATGTATTTTTTGGGCACACTCTGTAAAATGAGAGATGTGACACTAGGGTCGGCCTAGATGCTGATGGCCTTAGGGGCCTCGGTCAGCTTTACTGGACTTTGGTGTGTGCTGAAGGCTACGGCCGAAAGACTGAACTACTGAACTAAAAGATAGATATACTTCCCAGCGGTGAAAAGATATGTATATATCTTTTCAATTAGGAGATATGTTTTGCACATGGCTACAACTGAGCAAAACGAACAACGAAACGAACTATCAACCTGTCACTCACAACTTCACAAGAGCCTCTATGACGCCAGCAGCGTACATAATTTCGTTCAGAAACTGACACTCAAACAAATAATTCAACAAACATCTTCATTTATTAAAATTGTAGTAAAATTCAAAGAAAAACAGAATGAGTTAGCGCCAATAATGACACTGACAGACAACTTTTTACGTTCCGTTTGCATCGATTTTGCACGAAATTCTATAACACAGACAATACTTTAGACAGATTGCGTTACGTTTCGCTAGTAATCTGATGATGTGAAGTTAAAATTTATTTTATTTTTTTCTCGAAAATTATGCTACTCCGCGCGATAAAAATGGTAGATAAATAATCGGAAAACAAACCCTTACCAATTTCATTCATTTTTAACCCTTAATTCCTGCTTACTCAATTCTAGACAGAAACATAGACATAGTCAGCTGTTATATTTTTTCCCATTCTTTTTTCATTGATTTTTAAACGAAATTATTGATATCGTTTGGTTGGTAAAGCAATGTTTCAAAAAATAATGTAGATGGCGCTGTAACTGTTGTTTGCGCATTAAAAGTATGATAGTATTATCGCTCGCAAGATGGCGTTATTGAGCAGTAAGAATAACAAGAAAATCTAAAAATTAACCTGATTTATCATTATTATTTTTCTAGGTAAGTACCTACTTAGTTTTATCTACACAACTAACTGGTATTTAAAGTAGATGCAGCCACCTTCCTTCACGCTCTATGATTGAGGATGAACACTTTTAGCCTTGACAAAATTCCACTTCCAAACTTCCATCCATTGTCTAAAAATTTTTATAATTACCAATTATGTACCTATTTATGGTAAGCAAGGAAAGAGAAGATTTACGAAATAAGTTCCGAAAACAAAAAACTCAGATATACCTACAAAAGAGAAATTTTTTATCTCTAGGTACTTACTATCTAAGTACTTACCTACCTAGGTATCTACCTCAGAGTAGCTATACCTACCTACATAGGCTCTGTATTCTGTGATAAGTATAGGTAGGTAAGTACCTACCTACTTATTCGTGTCGAGACTGACATAGTAGGCATGTAAGTAGGTACCTAAGTAAGTATATCTACACTAATATTATAAAGAGGAAATATTTGTTTGTTTGTTTGAATTGAATAAGCTACGAAACTACTGGACCGATTTGTAAAACTCTTTCACCATTAGAATCCTACATTATCCCTGATGAACATCCATACTATAATATTATAAAGCTGAAAAGTAGAGGATTAGCGAGTTTATATGTTACGTTCCCCAAAACGCAACGATAGCGCGATCTAATTTTTCCTGTGGCGCCATCTATTATGTAGTAAAATGTGTCTGTCTGTCTGTTTGTTTGTTACCTTTTCACGCCTAAACCACTGAACAGATGATGCTGAAATATGACATGGATAAAGATTATGTCCCAAGGACGGACATAGGCTACTTTTTTTTTCAAAACGAATCACGAAAGGCGTGAAATAAGGGTTGAAATTTTGTATGGGGACTTATAGTGAAGTTCCAGTTGAAGGCCACTAGATGGCGTTGCTGTCCTAAGGCTGAGGTCAAGATGGCGCTATTATTGCATTTTTATTTTTAAAAGTATCAGAAGAGAATCTTCTGAACGGCAGTTTTCAGTTCTGTTTTTATTAAGTATGTTATTTTGCGGACGAAGTCGCGGGTACCAGCTAGTAGGCTATATTTTATCCCGGGAAAGACAAGTTTTCCCGAGGGACCGCGGGTAACACCGCGACGGACAGGACAGTCTAGTTATCTATAAGTACCTAGTCTTCTTCTTTACCATGCATTGTCTAACATCAAGAATTCATTGAGCGTAGATAGGTTACCTACCTACTATGGGTAGGTACTACCTAGGTGCTTTTGAATGGGCTATTACGTAAGTGGGTAAAAGCAGGATCATCGATGAAAACACAGATATCGAAATCCAGACATACAGATAAGGAATTCGCCCACACACACAACGAGAATTAAAGATTTCACTTCGGTGCTTTTAAGAAGGTTGTATGTAGTAACACAAATCATATACCTATACTAGTAAGTTCGTATGAGTCAGTGGCCAACCTCTGGTGACGGAGTTTTTGGCCTCCGTCATGGCTTAACGACTTAAATAGCCGGGACCGACAATTTAACGTGCCCTCCGAAGCACGGAAGCGCTCAGATGAAAATGCCACTGGCGGTCACCCATCCACTTATAGATCGTGTCGAACGTTGCTTAACTTCGACGAACTATCAAGAACGACTGAGCAAGCATGACCACGAGCGCTTCTTTTTGTAGGTATTGTAGGTATTAGGGTATTAGATACCTATATTTCGTTTGCGTTACAGTGCTCTAGGTTAAAATTTGCAACCTAAGAGCACTGTAGGTGTTCTGTGCCTAGAGAAAGAAAGAAATAAAGAAATATTTATTTATTTGCTACCAGAAGAAAAACATGTTTTACGTATAAAAAAAATACAGAATAACAATTTTAAGTTTAAAAAAAATTAGTTGTCTGTAAAGTCGGTTTACTGACGATAGTTGAACGTCACAACGTCTACGCATCGCTCACTCAAGTAGGAGAGAGACGGATGTCGAACGCTGCCGAACGCAAAGGCCGATTGTGCTTCTTTGTCGCTCGTTCCGCGCTCTCGCTTGCACTTCAAGCCTTACATGGAACGCCTCAGAGCGAGGTAACGCCGCATGACGTCATGTTTTTTCGTGCGTGCAGCCGGCTCCATCGAATTATAAGACGTTGTCACGTCAAAAACAGTACAAGTTTATAAGATTACCTACGAAAAAAAACCTAGTTAAGGTACCTAGTGTGTTAATTACCTAATAGTTGGCAGGCAGTTTTGGGGATAGGTAGGTAGGTTACTTAAAAAAGAATTTCGTCCACCGTGCTAGACAATCATGATCATGTGTCATGTGTGTAGTTATTGCATAGACGGAAGCAACATGCAATATTGCAATGCGGTTTAAATATCGGAATATAACACGAAAACTAAAATAATCGTAACTAGACACGAAAATGTTGAAATTGCCGAATCCACTTTCAAAAGTTTCAAAAATGATAGAAATTAATTTAATACAATCAGTCTTATAGACGAAAAATAACAGTTAAATACGAAGGAGTCATTTTTAAGGTAAGTCCTGTAAAATAGGGAAAGGTAATGCCCACATTCAGGGTCGCTAACGGCTACTTAAATCCATTTCCGGCCGTTAGTGACTCTGAGTACCGACATCCATCCATACTAATATTATAAATTTGAAAGTAGCTCTGTCTGTCTATCTGTCTGTCTGTCGGTCTGTTTGTTACGCTTTCACGCCCAAACCGCTGAACAGATTAAGCTGAAATTTGGCATAGTTAAAGGTTGTATCCCAGGGAAGGACATAGGCTTTTTTTTATCCCGAAAAAAGAAAAAATCCCGAGGGACCGCGGGTCACACCGCGGGAGCGCAGCTAGTTAATCATAAACATGCAGTTGTACTCTATTCGAAGTCAGTTTAAATTGAAATATGAAGCACAATTTATAAGGTATGCAAACGAAAACAAAGTCTAGTTTTGTTATGCAAAATCTAGTCAGTCTTTCAATTTGGCTCTGAATTATTCATTTGCACCACCTATGCATAATCATGAATTACATCATTTCTGGTTAAGCCAATTGTTTTGTGATATAGCTAGCGAGCACCTAGCGGATTTTTTTAAAGCTTTTTATCATTTTGTCGGCTTAAAAAAACTTTCAACATTCCTAATGCACGAAAAAGGTCACACATTTTAGTAACAATAGGTACCTACCACGGTAACAATGTCCTGTGAACAAACTCGGAACAATGTTACCGACAATCTCTGCCGACAAATCCCAGCCGTGCATCATCAATGGATTTTGCGTTTAGTAAAATTTATATGCGCTTTAACACGTGCTCTAAACGATGAAGGAAACATCGTGAGGAAACCAGTTAGTGTTCTTATAGGCGGTGATGGGCTTGCAACCTGTCACGTATGGAATAAGTACTAACTTCTGCAAGATGTGGGCATGTATCAAATATATGTTTGGACATGCCTCTGACTACCCCCCTTAGACATCTTCAAAGGATCTGGAATAAGTAACAAAAAGATCTGAGAGAATGTCTACCGCACCTTGGGGATACAGTCGTGAACCTGTTTACGTTTTTTTTTATACGTGGTATAAAGTTACGACGTGTGTAACTTAGGAGTAACCATACAATTTTTGAGTTTAAACCTGGCGTAACTTTACACCACGTTTATTAATAAGGCAATGTGTGTTTACGTTTTTATCATGCGTCTCTTTATTTAAAAACTAATAATTACGTTTTTATACTAAAAAGAAAACCGACTTCAATGTTTGACTCGAAACGCGGTGTGACTCAGGGCGTCAAGCTGTCGATTCGATTTCTATTTGTGACATGGCTAGGAGGAAAGGTGTTTAGAGTTTTACGGGGAAACTATCAATCCCTCAGGAATAAAATTAATATGGGACCACCTCTGGAGCATACCCTTTCAAACATGAAAAGAATTTTGCAAATCGGTCAACAAATGGCGGAACAATCGCGTAACAAGATACAAAAAAAAAAAAAAAAAACATACAGACGAATTGAGAACCTCCTCCTTTTTTGAAGTCGGTTGAAAAGGCACTTTATTAATAAACGAAACAAACTTATAATGCAATAGGTAGGTACTTTGTGAGCAAAACCGAGGGCAGGTATTATGCTAACAATAGGATTTTTTGGCAAAACCGTTCACGCACGCCTAAGCACAGTAGACAGTACATGGTTTTCAGTAAGGCCAACGTTCCTATTGTTCCGAAACAAAGATCAGTTTTTTTAACAAAAAATGATCCGGATTCCATTGTTTGTGCACAGTTACTCAGTAACACTAGTGTGTAATTATTTTACTGTGTGATAATTATAATCAGAGTTGTGACCTCTGTGGGTTTAGTGGCCAGATAATTAATTTTAAGTAGGAAGAGATTCTCTAAAGAATTTTATGAGAATAGGTACTAGCTAGAGGAACGCCCGCAGCTTCGCTCATCAACATTTTCCCCCGAAGGAAGTTCCTTTTCGGACGATATCGGAGAAATAAAACAAAATTTTTGTTCCATTTTACCGTCACGTACATAGGTCAAATCGTCACTGTGCGAAGTGCGCAGCCGCAAACAGTTCATAGATTGTTACATTGTTAGTACGGAAGAGCGGTTCTAGGTAAACAAATATATGTAAATCTAACCTAGTACATCCGTAAAAAAGTTTTGCGAAAAGTGGGCTAAGTATATCAGTTCTGTGCGCAAAATGATGTGCAGAGTGCGCAAAGTAGAGCGCAAAATTGTGCGCAAAGTGCGCAAAGATCGCAATGTAGTGCACATGGTGCGCAAATTGTGTAAAGTGGTGCGCAAAGTTAGCTAGGCTAGGAGGGAAGGTTTTTAGAGTTTTACGAAAAAACTATCAAACCATCAGGAATTTATTTGGGACCACCTCAGGAGTATACTCAAACAATAAAATAATTTTAAAAATCGGTCCACAATTGAACATACATTAAAAAAAAACAAAAACATACATACAGCCGAACATAAAACCTCCTCCTTTTTTGAAGTCGGTTAAAAAGTACGAAAACATGCGTCAAGTTCACGATAGAACGAATGAACCTAAATCTGTCTTACTGCTGGAACCAAACCTGCAGTTTCCACATCCAGCTCACCACTACACCAAAGACTAGTGCAATACTCTATCACCACTACCATCAACTACTGGTATTACGAAATAAACCTTCGTTCTTAATTAAAAACATAGATAATTATTATTTTAGAGCATAATAACTCTTGTTACATTACATTAATCATTGTTACTATTTGGTAATTACTTACGGTTTAAAAACTACAACGCGGTTTGCGTTGACTTCAATATTAAATAATAAAAAGTATTGTAAGTGACCTGATTCTTTGATGTCTTCTTAAATTGTTTATTAATAATAAGATAATTATGCGATGAGACGCGTGTCCACAACGGGTATGGCGCCACTGAAAACCAGCGCTCCAACACTCTGGAGCTGTTCGAGCAAATGCTGAGGGGTAGCCGTATTTTCACACACATAAAATTATGTAGATTTAAGTAACTATTGTAACTGTTGTATATGATGTGGAGAAAATAAAACACTATTATTCTAATTCAATAAAGTTACAAGTTAGAATGAGGGTTTTACATTTTTACGGGACAAGTATCAATTCCTCAGGCATAACAAAATGTAGTAAGGGTTCAACTTGAATTGAAACTACTCTTTCAAACGATTGTTTTACAGATCTACAATAATTGACAATGACAGCGTGGGCCAGCGCATATTATGCACCTTAGTCATAACAGTTTTACGGAGATGAGCACTCATAAAAAAATAGATAAAGAAGAAAAAATAGAAAAAAATAGAACCCCCTTTTTTTGAAGTCTGTTATCATCCAGCTATTAGATTTTTTTTATCCTGTGTGTAGTCAAGTCAAATGCACAAAAAGTGTGCACTTGACCAAGCATTTTATGGTTCTACGATATAGAATAGAATAGAATAGAATAAAGTTTTATTTTCTCCACATCATATACAACAGTTACAATAGGTACTTAAATCTACATAATTTTATGTGGGTTAAAATACGGCTACCCCTCAGCATTTTCTCCAACAGCTCGAGAGTGTTGGAGCGCTGGTTTTCAGTGGCGCCATATGCCGGTTTCCTCACGATGTTTTCATTCATCGTTTGATTGACTGTTGGTGCTCCATGTTGCACAACTTTTAGGTGCTTATTCGTTGGTGCACGGACTGGATTCGAACCCACAAATTACGATCACATAGTGGAACGCTATGCATGTGTGAACGCCCACTACTTCACTTGCTGTTTTTTTTTTGCGTCAGGTGTTAAATTACCCATGTTCAATTTTGTACTTAAGTACCGTACCTATGCTAATTTAATTTACATGTAGTAAACAATAAATTGTGATATTGTTTTCGAATTTCAAAATTATACATATGTAAAAAGACTGCTACCGAAAACTGAGGGGTTGCAATCAGACCATGATCGAAAAAAAACGCAAAAAAAATTTTGACTTAGCTACGTCATTTAATTTTATTTTCTAGTTATTTACTACTAGTACAACATAAAAAGACCATACAAAAATTAAAACTCAAAATCCAGCAATCTACGTATAAAAATGCTCCTTACGTACGCTCGACCAGCTGTGAGCGGTCGGTTTTCTCCGGATATAATGATTTTTTCGGAAAATCCTTTTGGATTTGGTTGTGTGTTGGGATGTTGTACCTATCCCATTCGGCTTCGGTAGACGTCTTTTTACATCCTGTATGTAGGTATACCAACAAAAAACTCAAAATCTTACCTAAAAACTCAAGGTGCATTCAGTAACCCAAAAGCTATGCAAAAAAATTTGTAATTACAAAAAACAGATGTAATCGTTGTTTTTACTTCATAATCTTAAGCTAGGGCGAGTTAACATCTAGTTCATTGCGCAATAGAACCTTTTCAGTACCTTCGTAATTAACATTATCAGCTTAATTAGATGAAACATCACACGTAAAAACAGAAGTATTAAGTAATAATGAAGGGGATATAACGTTTCTATAGTTTTAATATGATTGCAACCTCCTAGAATCTTTAATTATTCTAAAACTAGCTAACAACATTTTGAATAGCCTATAATATGCTATCTCATTCCAGGTCACTATCTACGCCTATTCCAAGTTTCATCCAAATCGATTCACTGGTTAATGAAATGAAATGAAATGAAATGAAATGAAATGAAATTTATTGCTAAAAACGTGGTCAGATCAGATATTGTCATAATATTTCTTTAAATAATAATGTTCAGCACATTTCGCTTAAGGTCAGCATGCAATAATAATATTTAATTTAACAATATTAACAGGTCATACGCAAATTATGTAGTATCAGTAATTAATGAATATCACATACAAATCGTCAGTGAATAGAGTAAAAGAAATTTAAAAAAATTCATTCAGGTCATAGTAACAGCCTTCAACCAGCCAGTTATAAAGTTTTGATTGAAATTTCCGTTAAGGCGTCATTGAAACACAAACATACAAACATCTAAACAAACTAACAAACTTTCAGCTTTATTATATTAGTGGGATAGTATATCTACAAGCGGCTTAGTTCAAATACATTATTATACTTACCACTAGCTACTCGGGAGTAAACCAAACTTTTCCGGGATAAGAAGGTAGCCTAAGTATTGTGTTCCCAGACTACGAGTATAATGTGCCTAATTTTATCCAAATCCATTCAGTTCAGTTTTTGCTTTTGCATGTTTTTATTTATTTCTGATTTTATACATTACTAGCTGCGCTCCTGGCGGTCTCTCGGGACAAAAGTAGCCTATGTCCTTCCCTGGAATACAACCAATGCCAATTTTCAGCCTAACCTGTTCTGTGATTTGGTCGTGAAAAGGTAACAAACAGACAGACAAACAGACAGAAAGACAGACAGACAGAGTTACTTTCACATTTATAATATTGGTATGGAAGTATGAATTCAATATTTTATTTCAGAAATACATTTTACTTCAGGCCGTAAAAAGATTTGACACTTCCATACTCTCCTAATAAGGTAAAGTGATATCACTATTCAAAACTATCGAAAATAGAGTAACCATTCAAGTGATCCTATTCAATTCTTACGTAATCAATAATTCGTGGAAAACCCTTTATTGACTTTCAAACGTGTGTGAATTTAATCAAAACATTACGACTTATTATTATTTTTATGTTGACCGATGGATTTTGGTTAGTGCAACTTTAGAAAACGAAAATTCCCGTTCTTTTTTGATTTTTCTCGGGTCTAGGTGTTTCTATGTAAAATATGTATGAATTTACAAACAAAATGTATATAAGTAGTATATCAGTCATGTAGTACCCATAACACAAGCTCTGCTTACTTTGGGGCTGGATGATGCTGTGTGGAAAGTCCAGCATTTTTTTTTTTCGTTCGTTTGATGAATATTCGGATGATTCTTACTACAATTGATTTCGGTTTGGAATATTTAGTCCTAGGTTAGCACCGTGTTTTAACGTTGATCTTATCGTCAGAATACAATGTAGCTCGTAGTAAGAAATATCCGGATATTCATCAAACGAACGAAAATATGAACGGGAATAACCTTCAGGATCGCGAGAAGCAAGCTACACCACAGCGTTCGTATTTTGGAACTAATCATGTAGGAGTGTAATAACATTAATCATATAATATTTTTGATAATATATTAAAAAATGTCATCTGCCTGTTATTTATTAGTTTGTCCAAAATTGGGTCCATATAAGCAAGTGCTATACTTTACGACTTTGATTTATTGACAGAGAAATGTCAACTGTGCTGATTAAATGTCAATGTCAATTAATGCTAATTTTGGAACGTTTCCAAAAGTATTCTTGTGATGATTCATTTCATGATCTTTTTTTTTTTTTTTTTTTGTTTAATAAGTAGTTAATTTGCCATAATGTTTATATAACCTAATCATCCATCATCATCCGCAGCCTTTTTTTCATCACACTGCAGGGTATAGGCCTCTCTTCTTTTTGGGTCTATGCTTCTTCTTCTTCTTTTTTTTCTTGGGTATATTACCTGATAGGTAGGTTTTTGAAATAGGTAAATAGGTAGGAATTAGGTATGTCAAAAAAGAAGGTAAAATCTTATTCTTCCTATCTCTTAGCTCCAAAATTGTAAACTTCGTGCGAAACGAATTCCTAGAACACAGGTCAATTAACCTTGAAGCCTAGATTTTGACATCGCACAATAGGTGCTTATTTTAATCCCAGAAACCTTTTAAACTGATGTCATTCTGATAACAATCATAACGATGAAAAATAATGCATTTGCCAACAAAGAACCAACCCTGAATGAGACAAAACGTATAAAAAAGTCCCGCCAAATTCAGCCATATTGCCACTCACTCCCCGCCTGTCGCAGAGCATAAAAACGCGCGAAAATCGAATTAGGAACTCAGTCTTGCCGCGCAAACAGACGCCTCGAAGCGCGTAGTTTTGTTTTTTGTTCTTTTTTTAATTTTAATTTAGCCAATCAAAATGAAATATCTGGTAGTTTTTGCCGTTTTCGCTTTGGCTTTGGCCGCTGAGGAGGCGAAGGAAGAGGAGAGGCCCAAGACTTTCAGGCGATTGATTCCAGCTGATGTGCTCAGAGGTCAGTGCAATGTGATTTATTAAAACATGACGAATAATGGATTGCAGTGACTACCATTGTACAATGAAATTTAAAAAAAAACTTTCGTAGAAGGTTGATGGGAAAATCGAATCCCGCTATAGACAAATATTTTTCAAATTTAGAATGCGTTTAAAATTCTGCGAGATGTAAAATCATAGAAAGGCGGAATAAAAAAAAAACAGATAACAAAAAAAAACACATTTTTTTCAAAAAATAATTTAACGTAAGGATTTGTAACGCGTATAATACAGTAGGGTAGAGCACAATATACAATACAACAAATGAACTTTAAAATGTTTTATAACTATAGATAAATTAATAAAATAATTAAGTTTTTTATATGAATGTAATAAATTTTCTTTTAAAATATGGATTAAAATTACTTATCAATCACAATCATAGTTACTTTTTCTTTTACTTAGGTACAACTAATTTTAAATTATATAATTACTAAATCATTTATTGTTGAGCTAATCACCATCTTCACAAGTCAATTAAGTATCAAATTAAATCATTAATAAGTAGGTTCATTAAAAACGACAAAAATACGTAATGCATGATAATTAATCCACTTTCCTTATTATGATATAATCGTTCTGCTCGAACGACACGACAGTGAAATTTTATGCAATCGGCTACAATCAGGTAGAATCGGTTTCGTCGTAATGTGAATGCCGAATGTCTTTTTTAATTATTAATTTTAAACAAGAATTTCATTTAATTTAATTTAGTAGGACCACTGGGGTCACTCTAGGTCCAGGGGGTTATTCGCGTTCGTTTTTTCGTTTGTTTGATGAATATTCGGATGCTTCTTACTACGAGCTACATTGTATTCAGACAATAAGATCAATGTTAAAACACGGTCCTAACCTAGAATCAAATATTCCAAACCGAAAATGTGGCCCTTGAAGTCAGAAATCGTAGTAAGAAACATCCTAATATTCATGAAACGAACGAAAATAAGAACGGGAATACGGCCCCTGTTCCATCGCGGTTCAATTTGATTGTTTAGTTTTTGTACTAAATGTTTTTTAAGTACCAACAGGTAGACTTTGCTACCCACTGGATTGTTTCTCGTTGTTATCTAGCTAAATGTACCTAAGTGTCTATATTATGAATATGTTACATAAATAATAGGATATGTAAGTGCCTAAGTAGTGCCTACAGAGGCCGTATTCCCGTACTGTTTTTCGTTCGTTTGATGAATATTCGGATGTTTCTTACTGCGATTTCTGAGTTCAAGGGCCAATTTTTCGGTTTGGAATATTTGGTCCTAGGTTAGGACCGTGTTTTAACGTTGATCTTATCGACCGAAGACAATGGAGCTCGTAGTAAGAAGCATCCGAATATTCATCAAACGAACAAAAAAACTAACGCGAATAACCCCCTGGTAATTAATAATTTAAAGGAAACTTGTTCTATATGTGGTTATTATCATTTAAAGTGGAACAATAATAAGTTATAACAAGTTATTATGTAAAATTATTCATCTAAAATATTCCATCTAACTTAGCCTTGATCTTATTACGAGTGACATTTCATAATCTAACTTAATCTAACATTAAGATTCGAGTATACAAATCTAGTCCAATCAGGTTCTAAGTTATAAATCTGTCGCAGAAAAAAAGTTAATTCTTACGTCAATAATCGAAAAAGTTTGATAATTAATTTTAATTTTTTTTTATCGAAAAAAGTTTATGATGAATAAAAAAAAGGATTACGACTTATTGTCGAAATAAACAAATACTTCATCGAAACCTTGACACAAAAACATTATTTGAACTTTGCCTTTACTGATTCACTTGTAAGACCTTTTTTAATCCTTCATTGTCCAAAAAAGGCACTTGAATAAGTGTAGTTCTCAAAAAAGGATGTCAAAAAGTCATCGGTGTGTCGCAACTGTCACAAGGTTAATTGTAATAAAAAAATATACTTAAACCATTTTTTAAAAGAACGAGTTTAAATGCTTCGTTCGTGAGAGATTCGAAGCTTAAAAAAAAAAAAAAATAACAAAAGAAAACGGTATTGTATTCGCACCACGTCTCGAAAACTTTTCTTTTGGCAAGAGCTTGTATATTTCATACAAAAACACAGTGCTGCTTATTATAAAAACGTAAAACCTTGGTTGAACCCCATGTTGACACATGTCAAAACAAAACTGTTACCACAAAAAAGCGTTCTATGTATGAGTATTTAAAGATCGTTTTTCTAGGGACTATTTTTTAGTTAGACTTGGTCTAAACTCGGCTCATTTTCTTGTAATAAGCCCCCTAAATGAAAGTTTGTTTTGAGAGTTGATTTGAAATCTGTTTTAGTAATTCAAGCTGTAACTGCAATAGCAAAAGCTTTCGTAACAAAATCGCTTCCTTTCACAGCTCAGACTTATTGCACTTTCTATTGTCGAGATTTTATAGACAGATGCAGACTTGAGAATTAATAGCTCTCATTCACATTTATTTTGTAAGATTCAAGCATTAAAAATAATTGAAATCATCAATTGACTTGGCAACACAGTTGGCAACTTGATGTTTAAAAATGGAACGTTAGTTAAAAGTTTGAATTCACATTTAAAAATAGAACAATCTAAATATTTTAGAATAGAACTTCGACAATAATTTTTGACTATTTTGTAGTCTAAGTATTAACTAATGTGAACCATTATTATTTACTTAGTTCATCACATCACTAGCCCTTCGATTTGAAACTAAAACCTTTTTACAACATTGAGTAAACCGGAAACATAGAAAACTGTTTTTTTTTTAATTAGAATGGCAATTGACAGGATGTTGCTACACCGGCATGATAGGACGATACGCAATGTACGGATGTTCAGCGTTTCGACATTGGATGCAACTTTCTGGTGCCGTATTATGACCTACAATTCAGTTCGCATGCTATCCAGGCCCTTGATTCATAAAACAGCGGAATGCATTCGGTTCGGAATCGACCGACAGCAACCAATCACAGTGCAGGAATTGATCCGAATTTGACGTTTCCTGCACTGTGATTGGTTGCTGTCGGTCGATTCCGAACCGAATGCATTCCGCTGTTTTATGAATCAAGAGCCTGTTAAGGTTCCTTATCTGAATCGCAAAGTTTTTTAACCGTGACAACGTGACGTTTTAAGCAGAAAATTGTTTTACTTGTATTATTTATTATAAATAAAAATGAATCCTCATATCCCTTGGTCACGGCATCACGCGTGAACGGCTGGACCGCTTTCACTAATTTTTTGATGTTGTTTGTTATTGTCAGGAGAAGGTTCTTATGACAGAAAAAATTAAAAAAATTGCGCGGAAAAAATGAATCATGCGCAGACGAAGTCGCGCGGGTCAGCTAGTTTATTATATTAAAAAAAAAAAAAACATACATACAGCCGAACATATAACCTCCTCCTTTTTTTAAGTCTGTTAAAAACGATTCAGTTTTTTCGACAAGTCTAGTAATTTTTATTATCATAGCCATTTGAAAACTATCGGCATTTGTTGGAACGAAGTTCCTTTTCGGACGGTATCGAAGAAAAACAGGCTGGGGCTGGAAGGAAAATTTCGTTCCATTTTACCGTCACGACCGCCACGTCACGAAAGCGTCACAGTGTATATAATAATAGCCCGCAGCCGCAAATAGTCCATAGATTGTTATATTGTTAGTACGGAAGAGCGTTTGATTTGAATTTGAAATTCCCAATATAGAAAAGTATTCTTTGCTTTGTTCCAACCGAGTGTTCCACGACACTCACGTACTTTTTGTAACCGTCATAACGTCCTGTCCAAAGATTATACAAAAATAAAATGACCATTTTCCTCAATTACAGTCAACCTTGTTCTTTGAATGGAATTGATGTAAGTAGGTACCTTTGCCTTGTTTCAGTAGTTACCTAAATCATCATCATAATTATGTATGTCAAGACTTATCCTACTTCCTATCTTACAAATAAGAAATAAGAAATATTTATTGTTTTTGAACAAAAAAAAAAAAGGCCTTTGTCGCTGAGTTAAGACGTTACTGATTGGGTGGTATAGGCGTACCACCCAATCAGTAACGTCTTAACTGGTTTCACTTCACTTCTTGGTTTCTTCTTCTTCTTCTTTTTATTTCTTCTCCTTCTTTTTAATAATGGCAACTGTTGGACGGAGCGCTTCCGTGCTTCGGAGGGCACGTTAAATTGTCGGTCCCGGCTATTTAAGTCGTAATGCCATGACGGAGGCCTTACGGCGGCCTAAAAACTCCGTCACCAGAATTGGCCACGGAACTTTTGTCTGGAATTCAAACCCAAAACCTCAATCAGCCAACACGGATCCTTTTACGCAATTTAATAGTATTAGTAGAACAATGAATGTGACACAATAGCTAATCAACGCACGTTATACAATAGCCGACTTGTTTATCAACATAATTCTGATGCATTTGATAATCCAGTTCATAAAATCATAATAGAATTGTAAATAACTACCTAGTGAAAGCGTCACAAACGAGTAATAAATAGTTCTTGGGTAGATTTGTTTCTGTGTAAGCGATACTGAGCGCTCATTCCACGGAGCGTTCCCGCACGCACACAGAATCAACGCCTTGTGGCGACCTCTATGTACCATCGCCTGAACTACAAGAGATGTCAATTATACAGCGACGTAGCTACTTCAGAGCTGTACCACTAGATGGCGCTGGGATCATAGAAAAGCGGATTCCCATACAAATGATGCAAAATGTATTGAATCCTGAATCGCGCAAACGATGTTTCTAAGCACAATAACCTATATAGAACTATCCGACTACATCTGTCGTCCGAACAGGCCCTAAGGTATGTGTGTCAGTTGTATAGCTGCCTCGCTCACTCGCTTAGTTTGTTGCATCGTGCTATCTCGCCTCTGTTGCATCGCTAACTCGCGCATACCTGCGCAATCGTTTCGTGCACCTAACTTCAGGCAGACAAAGATCGGTTGTACGTATTGTTTGTAGGTTAGTTATTCATAAAAGAGAGCCGTGTCGGTCGAATGGTGTTGTGCCTCGACTTTCAATCCAAAGGCCGTGTGTTCGAATCCCGGCCGCGAATCACTGGATTTTTCGTTTCGAAAAATCTATATGCGCTTTAACACGATCTCATAACGGTGAGGAAACCCGCAGCTTCACACGTATCGACGTCGTCTTTCCTGTGGGCGGCTGATTAAGCTAAGAGGATGGTTTAGGTGCTGGGCAAGCCTATTCCATCTCAAAACAATGTCTCAGGCACTACAGCGTCCCGTTAAGTGTAGGCATAGGTTGCTTCCTGACGCTGTATAAATCATCTAATATAGATGTAAAGGCCTTATTCATAAAATTTTCCGTCATTTTCTTGTTTCTAGATTACCTAGGTACATGATCTTATGATCGTAATTTCCTGGTGTCCTTTTGGTAGTAAAAGTGAATGAGAAGTGAGTGGTTGCCGTCAGTTACCTTGGAACGTTCTAGAACACGTGGTCTTAGCCGTTCCAATTCTAGATGTTATGTAATTTAATTTGTGCATCTTGAAACAATATGGAACAAAATAAATGCATTCTCTATTCAAAAACGTGGGCTCAGTCATTCCATTTTTAAATGTTATGTAACTGTGAATAAATTTTAAATTTGGAATAAATAAACCATTTTGTTTGTTAAAATAATTTCAAAACTGGTCAAGATTTGAATTAGGAGCACAAAGAGTTCTTTATTCAAATAATCAGCTAAAAATTTAAGAGTAGGTAGGATCTACTCATTCAAGTAAATTAAAGAATAAACCTAAATTTATTTATAGAGATGGCATAATAAAACAGATGACAAAAATAAAGAAAATAAATCAGGTATAAATGTCAAAAATACTTATAATTAAAATTAGCAGATCAAGACTAATATTTATTACAATGTTGACATTTAATTAGACTAATGTCATTTGAATTTTTAATGGAGGATGAGATAGATAAATATTGGGTTACTAGGTGTGTCTATTCGAGGTCATCATGGTGGACATAACTTGTTTAAATAATCAATTTATATGGACTATGGAGTTTGAATAAAAATTAGCACAATGGCCGTGTTTTTTGTTAAATAAATTCCATACTAGGTACTTGGATAAAATAATATTTGAGCGAAATTATATCCACACATAAATTCTGGCGTGGTCGGAATTTATAAAAGTGACTACTAATTAATAAAAAAAGTTATAATTATAGTAGTATACGCATATCGGATCTTTAGCTCTCTGAAGTTAGGTGCAATAGACGATTGCGCAGGTTTGGTAGAGTAAGCGAGATAGCACGATTTTAGGCGTCATCAAAAATGTGTTCTGCGCAGCTACTTCAGAGAGCTAAAAAACGATTTTGCGTATTATACCTACAAAAAATTTGATCTATAAAACTAGGAACCGTTTTACTTAGACTTTGATAAAACAAAATGGCTGCTTAGAATTGGTGTCATCGAGAAAAATGTAGCTCATTTTAGACATGGCGCATAACCAATCCTATTCCTAGCTTGTGAAGCAATGGAGGCCTTAAGGCGTCCTAAAAACTCCATCACAAACGTTAGCCACGTTACGAAAGATCTAGATAATCTGAACTTCTAGGAATGATCTAGATTGAAGCTACTTTCACTTCGAGATTTCATTGTGAAACAAGTTGAATGACCTTTTAGAGGAAGTTGAAAGTTTGTATGATTTGTTTGAATGAAGTCATCCTAAAAAAAAGTACGTGAGTGACGTGGAACACTCGTTTGGAACGAAGTTTCAACTTCAAAATTTGGCATTTGTCAATTATATTATTTATTTAAATCCTAGAAACGCTCTTCCGTACTAACAATGTTAAAATCTATGTAATGTTTCGCACCTGCGCACTTCGCACTGTAACGATTGCGTGACGCAAAAATATAACGCTTTTTTTTCGTCTAGCCTCCATCCGATGCCGTCCGAAAAGGAACTTCGTTCCATAAACATATCATCATGACTATATACCCTAAGCACGGTAGACACTCAAATATTTTGTATACCAATTCCAGATTCTTTAAAGATGTGTAAGGGGGTAGTCAGAGGCATGTACATTTGATACATGCCCACATTTTGCAGAAGTTAATATTCCACGTGACAAGTTGAAAACCCATCGCCGCCTATAATAACTGAAGGACTGAGGAATACTGGTCCTCACAACATTTTCTTTCACAATACAAAGCTCGAGAGATCTTGATGTAAATTTTTTGATGTGAAAACTTCTTTAGGCGCGTTTGGCAGTTTTGAGATGAGTAAAAAAATTGGTTTCGCCTCAAAAAGGTCACGTGCGAGTCACGTGACTGCTCACCGACACCTACCAGTAGCGCCATCTAGTTCTGTACTCTGTAAACTTGCAATATTTTTACATTTATAAAAGCTAATTTAAAAACTAAACGGGTGAATAAAAATGCATAACACTTTTTTGTTCAAGTTTTCACTTCTTATGGCACTCCCGGGAGTGCCACGGTTTTTTTAAGTTTTTTAAAGAAACAAAAAAGTGTTTGAGATGGATGCTGTAGCACAAACCATCCTCTCAGCTTAATCAGCCGCCCACAGGAAAGTCGACGTCAATACGTGTGGAGCTGACTAAGCTGCGGGTTTCCTCACGATGTTTTCCTTCACCGTTTCAATGTAGCATATTGATGTAAATTATCCTATTTATTTATCATTGCTACTTTTAGCATTTCCATGAAGTCTAGTCATGCTAGATTCTAATCGCCTACTCACATCCCACTTAGTCTGTTCTAGGTCTTTACCTAATCTTACCAATATAATATTATTCATCTGGATTGTTGTATGAGTGTTGATTGTTTGTATGTCCTTAAGATTATTACATACGCCATTTACACGATACCTTTCTGGTATACTATTCATGCCTGTTGCCACATAATATTTGCGTTTGCTCCGTTGATTTCGAGAAAGCAAGAAGCAAGAATGGTATCGTGTGAAAATTACTATATAAGTATTGTTTGTGTTTTAATCACGCTGGATAATCACTGGACCGATTTGAATTAAACTTAGGTAAGTATGTATGAAAATAATAATTACGTTTTTATACTAAAAAGAAAACCGACTTCAATGTTTGACTCGAAACGGGGTGTGACTCAGGGCGTCAAGCTGTCGATTCGATTTCTATTTGTGACATGGCTAGGAGGGAAGGTGTTTAGAGTTTTACGGGGAAACTATCAATCCCTCAGGAATAAAATTTATATGGGACCACCTCTGGAGTATACCCTTTCAAACATGAAAAGAATTTTGCAAATCGGTCAACAAATGGCGGAACAATCGCGTAACAAGATAAAAAAAAAAAAAAAAAAAAATACATACAGACGAATTGAGAACCTCCTCCTTTTTTGAAGTCGGTTGAAAATAAAACTTAGGCCTTTACATCTATATTCGATGATTTAGGTATACAGCGTCAGGAGACCGGGATGCTGTTGTGCGTGGGACATTGTTTTAGATGAAATAGGCTTGCCCAGCACCTAAACCATGCTCTCAGCTTAATCAGCCAGGCCCAGGAAAGACAACGTTAATACGTGTGGAGCTGACTAAGCTGCTGGTTTCCTCACGATGTTTTCCTTCACCGTTTAGAGCTCGTGTTAAATTTTACGAAACGAAAAATCCGTTGATGCACGGCCGGGATTAGCACCCACGATCTTCGGATTGAATTGAGGCACAACCCCATTCGACCAACACGGCTCATTGTATTAGAATATGCTTTGAAATTACCTATGTGCAGTACAGTGTTTTAGTTACCTACAACATCTTTTGTCACTGACCGTACTGCAAACTAATCAGAAAGTCACGGTTGACTGACAGAAAGTGAAAATAGGAAGCAACTTCATAATTGTTTTTTGTTTGTCGTATATTCATTGCGTTAGCTTAGTCCGTTATGCATTGTAACCATTGGTGGTATAAAACCTACTAAACTAGCTTACCATGACCACTCTTTAGAGAATACAGCAGGTAAATTAAACGCCATTTGCATGATACCATTCTGGCAAAGTCAAAAGTCATAGCCAAAAAGCATATATTCAGTAGGACCGCTTAGAATAAAATAATAAATAAATAATAATAAATAATGCTGGACTTTTCACACAGCATCATCTAGCCTCAAAGTAAGCTGAGCTTGTGTTATGGGTACTAGATGACTGATAAACTACTTATATACTTTTTTGTTTGTAAATACATACATATTAAACATAGAAACACCCAGACCCGAGACAAATATCTGTAGGTCATACAAACATTTGTCCCTATTTTTTTTTTTTTTAGAATAGTCTTACTACTAATTTTATTCCTGTTCGTTCGCGATCAATTCCGAAGGAAATGAAGAATCAGGGCAACAAACACGGTTAGGGGCCGAACATTCTTTTAATAGTCAAGCGTGAGTGGTGAGCCAGTCAATCATTCTTGCCTCTTGCCACAGAATAATAGCTCTTGCTCCGTCGAGTTTGAGAAAGCAAGAGGCAAGAATGGTATACCATAATGGTACCATGTTAATGGCGTTTAAGTTAAGTTTACTCTATTCTAAGATAAGCGATCGTTGTAACTTGCTTCGTCTTGATAGATAGTCGAATTCCTGCAACGATCTAAGCGGTCAGTAAGTGGATGGGTGATCGCTAGTGGAATTTTTAACAGAGCGCTTCGCTTGGGAGGGCACGTTAAATTGTCGGCCTCGGTAATTAAGCCGTTAAGCCATGACGGAGGTCATAAGGTGCCCTAAAAATTCAGTCGTGCGTTCTTGCATTAATGGTAGAATCTAAAAAGCTAGGCCCCAAACCGTGTTTGTTGCCCTGATTCTTCACGGTATTGGTCGCGAAGGAACAGGAGTAGAATCACCTAGTTTTAAGACGTTTCAAAGTGATCCCAGCGGTCCTACTGAATAAATGCTATTTGACTTTGACTTTGACTTTGACTTTGACTTAAACTGTCAAAGAAAACACGAGGAAAAGTATTGGAAGAGATTCAAATCCACTAACTACTATCTACTAATCTACTAACTATCATCATGAAACCGAGCCAACGGTAAAACAAATAGAAAACTACACTCCGCGAAAGTTTTGAGTAGCTCCGTCAATATTTAGTTAGTTTGAGACCACTTAAGCCTAGTCGTTACTTTTAGCCAGCTACTTAAACTAGGCACTTATCTTACACTCAGTATTAAGTATTATAGGTTTCATTGATTGGAAAGTGATGATTTTGTCACGTTTAAAGAACCAAGTTACTGCCTATTACACAACTTTACAAAATTCACTTTGAAATGTAAAGCAATTTAGGATTGTTGAAATGATTGTTGATATGTTAATTCTATATGACGACTTCTGTGGCGCAGTGGGCGGAGATCCGCCTGTGACCAGAAGGTTGCGGGTTCGATCCCCGCCGTGGGACAAATGTTTGTAGAGAGTAGAATCACCTATCTTTAAAGTCTAAAGCGCCATTTACCTACTCAATACCATTCTCGCATACCATTATTGCCTCTTGCATACTCAAATTCAACGGAGAATGGTCAGAATGGTATAAGAGAATGGTATCGTGTGAATGGCGTTTATGTGATCCCAGTGTTCCTATATTCCTCTTCATCGTCTTTAGTGCCAATACTCAATACAACCATCTTCCTCAGACTTTCCCGGCATGTGCTTCGCATCCACCCGTTGCGCTACCGTAGAGCCTAGCCAGACCTGGGACCTGGCTCCATTCTGCGGCCGTTCCACCTGCGTCGTCAGCGAAGACCAGCCACCCCGTCTTTTGGAACTGGTTGAGGACTGCGGACCTCTGCCGCTGGCTAATGACAAATGCAAGCTTGACACTGGTAAGAAAACCCTGGATCACAATCATCTTCCTTCTCTTGTCCCACTTTATGTGGGGTCGGCACAACATGTACCTATTCCTCTTCCATTTCTCTCTATCAGCTCAGCACTCACTCCCTTGTCCATGCATCCATAAGGATGCATGGACAAGGGAGTATAGTATAAACTATCCATTCATCTCTTCTTCGGCCTACATCTACTTCTACACACTCCTTCTCCTCTGGATCCATTTCTTTATGTTTACAAATACATTTTATCACGATGATTTTTCACATTTTACATGGTGTGTTGGACGAATGGGAACTTTCAATCCGATAGTGGGTTCGAGTCGTGGGTCCGAATCCATAGATTTGTCGTTTCATAAAATTAATATAACGAAGAAGGAAAACATCGTGAGGAAACCCACAGCTTAGTCAGCTCCACACGTATTGACGTCGTCTTTCCTGTGGGCGGCTGATTAAGCTGAGAGGATGGTTTAGGTGCTGGGCAAGCCTATTCCATCTCAAACTATGTCCCAGGCACTACAGCGTCCCGTTAAGTGTAGGCATAGGCCTGCTGATGCTGTATAAATCATCTAGTATAGATGTAAAGGCCTAAGTTTTCAGTTTTTTTCCACATTTATTTGAGTTCGTTACAAACTCTTTCTTCATTCCAGACGCCACCAACAAAACTGCTCCCTTCCCTGGTTGCTGCCCAATCTTCAAATGCGAGGATGGCGTGAAGCTGGAGTACCCTGAACTCCCTGCTCCTCCCGCGGAAGATGAGAAGAAGGATGACAAGCCTAAAGCTTAAAAAAAACAAAACCATTGACAGTCAGCTAGCTGCTTTTATCTTTTGTCTCTGTTTAGTTGAATAGATCCGTCTATCGAATAAAGATGTCCTTGTCTTTAATGATGACACTATTTTGAAAAGGGTTTGCAAATATCACTTTAATCAAACAATACTTTAACGAAAGTTTTCCAATATCTTAAAACAACTTCAAATACATTAGCGAAGGTTGTTATAAACTATGGTTCGTGTTTTTGGGCAATGACAAATTTATACCAATTTTATTGATAATTATATTGAAGTTTTACGATGCGTCTTATCAAATGAACGATTGCAAAAACAGCTAGCTGAAAAAATTGGTCTCAAAATCCAAATTGTAATGTAACTTTCTTTGGTGATACACATACTCAATCATGTCGGTCACAATGAGTGACTTTTAAAACTTCCAAACTTCCTGTCAATACAACTGTAAATGAAGTCGGTTAAAAAATAACAGTTAAATTATCTGCAATCAGTTTCCTTTTAATGGAACGTTACAGTTTATTTTTTTAGAAGTTTATCGGCTTTTTTACTTGACTATCTGTCTAATTATAATGTTTGTGATAAAATAATTTAGAAAAGTTAATCAATAAAAAATACAAAATTTCTAAACCCTTTGTTTTATTTTACATCCTTAGGTTAATGAGAATTAGGTTAGTGTTCTTGACTTCCAAAGGCGAGTTCGAATCCCGGTTAAGCATCAATGGGTATTTAAATAAGTATAGGTAGGGTAGGTACGAAAAAGTTCCTTCTCGTACAAAAAATACAAGCTTCAAGAGATAATGGAAAACATTGTGAGGAAACCTGGTTAAGATAGGCAACAATGGAGTGCCAGCTTCTGCTAAATGTAGGCATTTGGCAAAAATATTTGGACAATGGGTTTGCACCCTGTCACGTATGGAATGCTAACTTCTGCAGAGTGTAGGCATTTGGCAAAAAATATTTTGGACAATGGGTTTGCACCCTGTCACGTATGGAATGCTAACTTCTGCAAAATGTAGGCATTTGGCAAAAATATTTGGACAATGGGTTTGCACCCTGTCACGTATGGAATGCTAACTTCTGCAGAGTGTAGGCATTTGGCAAAAAATATTTGGACGTACCTCTGATCAACCCCTAAACATCTTAAAAGGATCTACAGTCGTTTGACCCTAGAGTCCAACGTGCTTTGGGAATAAGTACTACTGCTTCGCTGTACTAGGCTAGTAGGGTCAAGAATTGAGAGAAAAATAAAATGAATCAGAAATGAAACAATGCATTTATTAACTCAATATATTTTATTCTGGAATAATGAACTTTTATAATAAATACACAATAAGTGGTGACTAACACTTTTAATAATTATTTAATAAACGTTATACAACTATCACTCTTAAACTAAAAATGTTAACTAAAATTTAAAATGCTTAAAATTTTTAAGTAGTTTTAACTAAAATTAAATTTATTTGTTTAAAAACATTGTTAATTATTGAAGCGGTATAATAACGGTTAAACATAACAGTCTATAAATACATTTTAACTTCTAATCTAAACACTGATCTTAACTTTAATATGATATTACATATTTTTAAACATTATTATTAGACTATACGATAAAATATAACCGACTATAATGTTAAAATCACATTTCGCCTAATTTTTAACATTTAATATTGCAGAAAATAGACACCGACCGCGTTATATTTGAGCTTCTCGAATCCAAAGCTGTCAAGTACATTATACAAGATACATTTACACATTTAACTAATGCACAAACATATTAGAATATAGTCACAACTACACAAAACTTAAAGCATTACAAAAGGCATGATTAGGATGTTAGTTCATTAAAAATATTTGTAATAAAAAGTGTAGGTGATTTAATTTTAGTGACACGATTTTAACAAATTTTTAAATTAAAAATGTTTTAAATTGCGTTAAATATTAAAAAATAATTTGTGTTCAATTACTTTTTTGTTCTTTTTGTAAGAATGAAAAAAAATGTAGCCATGCTTTGACAAAATTAGTAAATAGTTTAGAAATAAACGATAGGTCAGCAAAAATATTTAAATATTTTATGACTATACTTTAAAATACCATTTCATGAAAATATATATTTCTTTTACACATTATTGAAAAAAAAAAATATTTGATATGTTAGAATGTTGTACATCACAATCGGAGAAGCTTAAACATTAATAAAAAAAAGCACTAGATTATGGTCATTTATCTTTTTAAAAGACATTTTGCAGCTTGATAACATTATCAAAATACACGAAGTTTATTAAAAATAAAATAAGAGGTAGTAATGCTCGGGAGATATTTCAAGCATTTAATATTTGAACTATAAAAATGGATATAGATTGAATATATCGCTACTATATGCGATTATTTCTATGTTATGTACAATTTAATATAATTCCTCTCATTTTGACCTTTCCTTTGCTTACTTACAATTTTAATTAACACCAACTACAATAACACCTGGATATGCCTTTATTTTTTAACGGCAAAATAAAAAATCCAATCTCAAGTTATTGTACAATGATAGCTTAGAAGGTTTAAAAATGCATAGCAAAAATAATTTAACAAGCTTTACGAACCTAGAGAAACCACAGTTAATACGAGAGTAAAAAATATAGATTCCACTATATCTTTAACTATGAAATACGTTTTGATAGTTCTGAGCCTTTGTTAAAGCAGAAAATAATTATATTGTACGAAAACATGAAACATGTTGTGTCGACCCCACTAAGTTGGATAAGGGCCCACTAAGATGGTAGCTTATGAAAAGTGAAACCTTCTTGTATGATAAATTAAATAAATAAATAAAATAATGCTGGACATTTCACACAACATTATCTAGCCCCAAACTAAGCAAAGCTTTTACTATGGGAACCAGATAACAGATATACTACTTTATATACTTATTACTTATACATAGAAACACCCAGACCCGAGATAAATAATTGCAGATCATACAAACATTTATCCCGCGGCGTGGACGAACCCGCAACCTTCTGCGTGTCAAGCGGGCTTTCACCCACTGCGCCACAGAGGTCATCGTTAAATTATCACAATACTAAAAAAAATCGATGATATTAAAAAAAAAGTCGATCAAAACCTAAATCTGGAACCTGGGTTGAGATGATAATGATGATGATTCAATATCTATCACAAAATAGAAGTCAAAAGTGTGTGTCTTCAGTGCTCTATGTGTAATTAGTGTGTGTTGTGTTTTGTGTATAGGTAGGTACTTAGTTTGTTACTGTTCTCTACTTTTGTACACCGCTGTATTTCTGTATTCGACTATCATGTCTATACAAATGGTTGCCAGAAAGAAATCGCTCTTAGCGATATGGCCGCCCATCTATCTATCTATCTAAAAGTGATTCAGACAAACATAGGTTCATTAAAGATAATGGCGAACTCCGGTGACGAAATTCTGAGCCCGCTTATGGCTTAATACATTTCGAGATCCACTATTTAACTTGCTCTACGAAGCGCGGTGATCTTCTAATTACCACTATTGGTCACACATCTATTCTGTTACCCTACAGAATGTCGCCTTACTTCGATATAAAAACCATTTACTTTCCGAGAGTTCTAGTAAAGCGGATATTATCGTTCATCCAGTTTTAGTGACATTTCTGCATTTCTTGTTATTTCTCTCTAACGAACAGCGTAGTTAGAAAACTTGGTGTCATGTGCATGAAAGGAGCCTCTTGTAGGCGCACTTATAATCCTTTCACCACACTGATTCGAGCTTTGTGATACGGTAAGTTAAGTAAGCCCACGAACGCTTCATAAATTAACTACATGACATTTAAAACATTCAAACAAAGACAGGTCATGTTTTAAGCCGCACCAAATAAGCAGTGATTACACCACACCTTGCGAAAGTGCTTGCTTCGCGAATACAAACAGTTCAGCACAACTGCATACCAATTCAAACTCTACTCCGAACAGTTTAAAGTATATATTCAGGTGAACGGTAACGCTCAATTTATGACCAGATTGTAAAAACCAGTATATTTATGCCAAACGTAAAGTCGACTTGCTAAGTGTTACGACACAAATTACACGTCAAAATAATGAAAACAACATACGAATTCGAATCCACTATTTGAACGCATAAAAACATCAAGTTTGTGAATTGCATTTTTAGTTTTTAAAATGTGATTATCTCTAGTGGCTCTAGCAAATATTTTTTACCTGGTCTCTAAACTTTTGCTATGTTGTGTTGAACCTGGTAAGAAACTGCATCTACGTAAACATTATCTAAATTATACTCATATAAAATATTTGCCTGCATCTACTAAAGTACCTATTAGTTCGACTGTACAAATCTATTATTTTAGATGTGGTATGAAACAGAAATATTTTGTGGGTCGAAACGGAAAAATATTTCAATACATTTTGTAGCGGGTCGAAACGACGACATATTTTGGTACGAAACAGAAATAAAATATTTGTGGGACCAACCTGTGGGTCGAAAAAGAAATACACCAAGAAAACAGATGCCCTCCAATCTATAAGGCACGGTAGAATGCAATATTTTCAAGGAGTTTTAATATTTCGCATAATTTTGAAAATGTCAAAGAGATACATAGATATGGATACGATGAACAGTACGCACAACCGATCTTTGTCTCTGAAGTAGCTGCGCAGAACCCATTTTTGATGACGCCTAAAAGACGAAGACAGCGTTGTTGTATAGCTGTCTCACTCACTCGCTTAGTTTGTTGCATCATGCTATCTCGTTTACTCGCGCAAACTGCAATCGCAAATTAGTGCACCTAACTACAGAGACACAAAGATTGGTTGTGCGTACTGTACCTACGTTTGAAATGTAATGATATGTTTCTGGAGTTTAAAATTAATTATTATTGTAATAATATAATGAAATAAAATGGCTCAGAACTTCATTCTAATAACTATCAATTACTTACATACAGACGAGCTACATCTTGGCATTTTCCCTAAAATCGGTTTTTTGAAGCTCAGAGGATTACAGAAAATTAAGTATTATATTTTTTTTCTGGAATAACTCTCTTCTATTTTTGGAGTTATTGTGCAAAATCTTCAAAAGACTAATCTTCGGACAAAAATCAATAAAAAACCGGTGCGAGTCGGACTCACGCACGAAGGGTTTCATCCCGGAAAAAAAAATCACGTATGTTGTATGGGAGCCCCTTTAAATATTTATTTTATTGTTTTTTAGCATTTGTTGTAATAGCGGCAACATCATCTGTGACTGACTGTCTAACTATCACGGTTCATGAGATACAGCCTGGTGACAGACGGACAAACAGACAGTCAGCGAAGTCTTAGTAGGGTTCCCGTTTTAACCTCTTTGGGTACAGAACCCTAAAAACAAGTTTTTGATGAAGATAAACTTATCGAAAATCAATACAGACCGATAAAGAACTCTAATAAAGGTTTATTTAGAACCTTTTATTCATTCGTTTCATTTGTGATATTTAAAGTTAGTCAGAGGAACCTCCACACCCTTCGGATCAAAAGTTAAGGAACAAAATCAGCTATAATAATAAATAATACTGGACTTTTCACACAGCATCATCTAGCCCCAAAGTAAGCAGAGCTTGTGTTATGGGTACTAGATGACTAATAAACTACTTATATACTTTTTTGTTCGTAAATACATACATATTATACATAGAAACACCCAGACCCGGGACAAATATCTGTAGATCATACAAACTTTTGTCCCGCGGCGGGGATCGAACCCGCAACCTTCTGCGAACCTTCGCCCACTGCGCCACAGAGGTCGTCTAACGAGCTAACATTAACCTCTTAAAAAATCACACAATATCTCCAAAATTCCGCAACTAATGTTGAGAAACATCGAACTGTACTAACATCTATAACAACGAGCTACATTAACATACATCTATAAAATATACCTACGTCTATAAAACCTTTTTATAAATGTATACAATATTTTACTCTGATGACAATTATTTTAACACTGACTTGACACTACAGATTGTAAGCATCATCAACATTTTAACAACAAGCTTTACACTATTTTTATTCATTATTCAATTACGATAAAGTAAATATATATGTTAAATAATTAATAAGGCTATAATTATTATTTAATTAAAATTAACGTTCGTTAAATAAGGTTCATACAAATAAATGTTAAAATTGAGAATGTAAATATTACAAAAATGCAAGGTAAAATGATATGGTTAAATGAAAAATTGCACTGTTTAAAATTTCATAAAATTCTCACCTAAAATTGACCAGCCACAATTGCAACACCTCGTTTATTTAACCATTTTAACTATAATTTAGAATGATCTGACATTTGTCCAAGCACATTCGAAAAAAAGCAAAATATGATTTTGACACATTTTGTTTTTGCCTTTAGATGTAGGTGTTTTTTGGCAGTTTTTTTACGTCGTTTTGAATTAAAAAGTTGTGATTAAAATCTCCTTAAGTTTTTTGAGCAAGTCTAAAAAACTTATTAAAGTTACTGTATAACACACTCATTTAATACGGTGACATTCAACCAAGTAATATAACAGTTTCATTCAGAAACTTCAAAATAATTTTCTACTTGTCTTTGTGCGAATGTGAACTCGACTTTTCAATATTCTCTACATTTAACAATTATTTTACATTTCTAACAATTGTTATTAAAATCCTTAACAATAAAAACGTCAATTATTCAAGAAAATAGAAGTTATTGGAAAAGCACGCAATCAAATAAAATTGATAAAAACTATTTTACCAATTTTAGTTCGATGAGTTTAGAAAATTGTCATCTGATGCAAGATTTATATTAAACCTTTAGAATTAGGTTAATTAGTTAAGATCAAGGTCAGGTTTAGATTACAGCGTCGTGCTTTTATGTTTAAATAAAAAAAATATACCGAAAATGAGTTGAATAATATTTTCGATGTATAATGGATAAATAAATAGTATTCTTATGGTTTCCAGTATTTAAAAATGTTTAACAAAATTTAAACGTTGCACATCACTGTAGTTAAAGACAGATCCAACGAGTCCATTCATCGCCTTTCTTCACATTTATTTCGCAAATTCGACGTTTAAATAACTCTTATCACAAACAATAAAATAATCAAAGTTAATTATGTTAAGAAATGTTTAAAGACGCAGAATTATTTTTTTTATAAACAAACTAGTTTTAACAAAAATTTAAATTTCGTTAAATATTTAATATCTGTTAAATTATAATTAATTTATTTGTAATAATAGTAATTTGCGAAATAACCGCGAAGCGAGAGCCAGAAGAAAGAGATTCACATTTTTTTCGTGGCATTTTACTTTTTTTGTAACCGCTCAGTCTTATGACGTTTTAACTTTTTCATAACAATTACTACCACCAAGTAACTTTGCGAACATTCAAGCTACAAGCACCTCTTTGCTAAAACGAGCGACAAAGAATTCTTAACTGGCGCAGCCGGACAAGGCTGCGCCAACATTTTTTTTATTTGCCTATGGCCACTCAGTCAGCACAATAATCTTTCGAGACGCAAACTTACTTGGCGCGAAGTGTGGTTTGTTTATTATTTATTCTGGTTTAAGGCGATGCCACTGCACTATGGTTTGTCGAGGTTTTGTGATCATGTCTTGCCAATGCTTCGTTTCAGTGGCCCCTGAGCCATTCTTGCCTGGAAATAAAATTAAAAAAGTTATTTAGTACCTAGATATTACTGTTCATCTCTGAGACTAGAAGATTGCTTGTTGTGTAAACAAAGAAAACCAAAAGGACATGCCTATTCCATCTCAAACAATGTACCACACACTACAGCTTCCTGTAGAGTGTAGGACTCCTGACGCTGTATGTCGCAGGCAACTGGTTTAATCAGCCGTTCAATTAAGCGCCTAGCCATTTGATTAAACGGTGCCTTACATTCTTCTAAATTACATAATGGCCAAAGTATCACCTGGTGACGGAAATTTGGCTCGCCTTAAGGCGTCGGTCCGACAATTTAACGTACCCTCCGGAGCGCGGAAACGCTCAGTTGATAATGCCACGGTCACCCATCCAACTACGGACCGTTTAGAACGTTGCCACAGACGATCTATCAAGAACGACTAGCAAGCTACACCCCGAGCGGTTCACTTACCAGCTAGCAATATCCGTCCAATCAGTTCATTCCGGCCGATATTATCGAAGTCCATTACTTGTACGTCCAGTGAGCACTCTCTTATCTTTTCCCACGGCACGTTGAAAGAGAAGGAGTCGTTGAAGACAGGGTTCAGGGTGCATTTGAAGATGGCTGTTTTGCGTTTTTCTATACGCTTATCGCCGAATTGCAGCCAAACTTTCACGTACGGGTCTGAAAAGAATTGGTGTGGATCAAAAAATTGTAAACGAAATCTAGCTTTATATTATGTCTCTACGGTAGAATGCTACTACAGAGCCGTGTTGGTCGAATGGGGTTGTGCCTCGACGTTCAATCTAAAAGCCGTGGGTTCGAATCCCGGCTGTGGATCAATGGGTTTTTCGTTTCTTATTTATATGCGCTATAACACGAGCTCTTAACGGTGAAGGAAAACATCGTGAGGAAACCCGCTTAAGTGTAGGCGTGGATTGCCTCCTAACGCTGTATAAATCATCTAATATAGATGTAAAGATCTAAGTTTTTTTACGGTAGAATAACATTATTATCTATTAACACGTTTTTTTAATAACAGGTAGGTAGGTACCTATATTTGCGAAAAAAATTTGAATCTCTTCAACGCAGTTTGCTTTTCAAAAACTAGAAGGCGCCAGGTTTTGGCTAAATAAGTTTTTTTTTTTTTTGAAATTAGGTAGGTAGTTCTTTACGGCTTAGGTCATTCTCATAAAAAGCTAGAATAACCAAAAAGTATTTATTTTGTACTTACCTACATAATTGTACATATTTTTTCAGGCAGATTAAGAGAGGATGGTTTAGGTGCTGGGCAAGCCTATTCCATCTCAACCAATGTCTCAGGCACTACAGCGTCCCGTTAAGTGTAGGCATAGGTTGCCTCCTGACGCTGTATAAATCATCTAATATAGATGTAAAGGCCTACGTTTTTTTTATTTTTTAAGTATTAGAAGAACCATTAGCTTTATCCTAACACATTTTTTTTAAGTTTTCGCGTTAACAAACTGGGAGGATACAAAACCATAAATTATCAAAAAGAGCAAAATAAATCTTATCAAATGTAGTCTCACTTAAACTTAACAAATCACCTTAAAGATCAAATATCGTTTTAAATTTCAACAGCCATTATTTAAGGAGACTCGCCCTTAATGTAAGAGGAGAACCGCCTTTAATTGGTCCTTCGCGACTGTATCTTATGGGTTCATTTAAAATTATAATCTTCTGGACGTTTTTAAGCATTTATTTTTCATGATATATTTCTTTGGCATAATTTCATGCACCGTTTTCATTTGATTTGATTGTAAGTATTTTTATAATGTTATTAATGATGTAGGTTTTTATTTCTGACTAGCTGTGCTCGTGACTTCGCGTGGGCAGTACTCATTACTTTCCCACGTAAATCCCGATCTCGTAGGAATATAGGTATTTTAAGAGAAAGAAAAAAAAAATAGAAAGAAAAGAACGAAAAGAACCTTAAAACATCTTCTATCTTTCAGTCAAAGTCCTATTAAAATGTGTTCAGCCGATTCAGAGATTAAGCAACTCGGACAAACAGAAAGATAGAAAGAAAAGCATTTAAGAAAGCTTGTTTGTGTTTTAGTATCGTGTAAATAACTATATGCGTGTAAAAACACAGTCATATATCTTGAAAACGAAAGTTAATAAATGCGAAAGTTTGGATCTTTCTTATTACTAAATCTAGTTGGAACGGCTGAACAGATTTGGATGAAAGGCACAGAGATAGATTGTAGTCTGGAATAACACAATAAGGTGCTCTATATCCAGAAAAAGCGCAGGTAACACAGCAGAGCGCAGCTAGTTTTATTTATATTTTATATTAGTGACGTAGGTACCTATTATTGATTGGTGTCTTGATTTATTGATGAAAGAAAGAAAAAAACATTTATTTAGAAACACACACTAGATAATAATTGAGGAATAAGAAAAAAACCGTGGCACTCCCGGGAGTGCCGAGAGAAGTGAAAACCGGACAAAAAAAAAAGACGTGTGGCACTCGGAGACTGCCGCGGTAAAGCTATTGCATAGCATTTTTTATCTTTTTTATTTTTTATAATTAAACATACCTAACTTGGCATTATTTCAGCTATTATTACATAAATAAAATGTTTTTTAATGGGTTCATAAAATCGTGAGTAAGGAAAACTTTAACGAAGTTTCAGTAACGGTTATAAACTAAAAATAATTGAACAAAAAAAATTTGAATTCAAAAAGTTACTCTCCAACTCCAGGATTTGAACACTGTGCTCTTGAACACAAAGTCGAAGTCTGTTTCACCTCGAATATTATGACTACACCTACGACGACTATTATGAAATTAAGCTTCATTTAAAAAAAATGACTAAGTTTTGAAAACTCAACCTTATTTCAATGAGGTTAGAAGATTATTTTGATAGAACCCTTTGGCTCTGCCGCCGATACGTGCTGGGCTATTTCAAAGCGTTCAATCTTAATAGTTTTCTAATGCCATTGAAATACGGTTGAGTTTCGGTCGGAGTGGGGGGTGTTAGGTGTTATTTTCGTTACGGAATTTCTGGATTCGGTCTCCACGCTCGAGAAGCTATGCAATAGCTTAAAAATTGTGCATTTTTATTCACCCATTTAGTTAAAAAAATAGATTCTAGAAATGTTAAAATATTGCCGTAAAAGTTTACCGAGTACAGAACTAGATGGTGGTAGGGGTCGGGTCGGTGAGCAGTCACGTGACTTGCACGTTAAACGTTAAATAAGTACCTACCTAATAAAAAGTAGAAGATCTGATGATGGTTTGATTGATCTAGCCTTACCTGATTTCCCGTTGATATCCTTAGCCTTCAAATTCCTGGCCTTCAGCAGGGTCAGCGTCAGCACACTGTTGCTCGGGTGGTAGCACAGAGAGGTCAGCAGCTCACCACACTTGTCCTTTGCTGGTGGCTTTAAAGCCTTCCAAAATGAGGGCTTCTCGCTGAAGTCCACCTATAATAGTAATGTCAATAAGTTTTAAAAACTAATAATTACATTTTTAAAACTAAAAAAAAATGCGACTTCAATGTTTCAAACGGAATTTATCGCGAATAAGTTTGTCCGCGATAAATCCCGTTTCAATAAGACATTCACAAAGAAATCATCGAAAGTATCAATCCCTCAGGAATACATTGAATATATGACCAGATTCCCCGAGGCGGGGTAAGTACCTAAAAAAAAAACTTACTTACTAGCTCCTTTTGAAAATATTCAAGGAGATAGTCGGAGGCATGTCTGTCAATACATTTGCATCATGCAATACATTTTATTATATACACGCTCAGTGATTTTGATTTTGAATATTTACTAAAATACCTGATTACATAATATTATTATCTCAAAAATCACTGTATTTTTCGTCACCTAGTTAAGACCATTTTAGTGATCCCAGGAGTCCTAGTGAATAAATGCTTTTTGACTTTGACTTTGACAAAGTCAAAAAATTCACAAACCTGAGCCAAGCCGGATAACCTTCCTCTATTGACTTACTCAGTTAGAACGAGTTATTTACTTGTTGAAGTTTACTTTCTAACTTAGTTTTACTCCCGGCTCCTGTCTATATGGGTACTCGTAATTTATTCCGCAAACGAATTGGACAGTCAGCTACGTATCTATCTAGCTATAGCAAATCTGGGGACATGGTGCCTCTAAGGGCGCCTTCAAATTAACCGCAAAGTGCCGCGCGGCGGAAGCGCGTCTGCAGCGCTGCAGCCGCGCTGCCGTTGCGCGGTTTGAAAATGGTAGTGTTGTACATTTAGTTTCACGATAGAGTTTGATAAAGAAAAAGTATTTTAGACAAAAAAACAAAATATTAAGCCTAAGAAAACGTCACTAGTCGATCAATGAGCTGACGTGCGGCTGCAGCGCGACACTTGACGGCTAATTTGAAGGCGCCCTAAGACAAGCCAAAACAAGCGAGGCTCTACCTTTTCCCCAAGTCGAACTTACTAAGGTTTTCAGGCACATACACATGCCTACAATTACAGCAAAACCTACAACATGTTCCTAACAATGAAAGTTCTTACCTACCTACTTACAAGATAACTTTAAAAGAAACAAATAAATAATGCTCGATACATAAAAACACCCAGACCCGTGATAAATATTTGTGGATCATACAAACATTTATCCCGCAGCGGGGATCGAACCTGCAACCTTCTGCGTCCCAAACAGACTTTCACCCACGCCACAGAGGTCGTCAAATGAAACTGACATAAAGTTTTGTATCTGACTGTACCTACCTACCTCTTTATGTGAGAGCAGAATTCGGTCGTTTGTATAAAACATTACTCTACCAAAATGGATAATAAATAATAGTATATTGATTTTTTTAATGGTACCAACTCCTTTACTACTTATTATTATTAAAAATAGCTTATTAAAAAAAATGGAGTTTAGGTTAGGGTAATTTTTTTTTTTAATTTTGTCCCACCAGGATGGGGCAAATTTTAACCGCATCGACGTTAGCAAACCAATCAACCCCCTGTAATGCAACAGGTGCAAGTTCAATTTTATTCTCGTGGCGGAATAAAAACGTTTGAATGATCCGCAATATTGATCTCGTATGTACAAAAAAGTATATTAGGTGGTACATTAAGTAAGTATAATTAGTCATGTGTCTTCTTTGGGACCAGACGATCCAATATCCTGCAATATTTTTTTACTTATTTCACTCTGTCTACACTAATATTATAAAGAGGAAACATTTGTTTGTTTGTTTGTTTGTTTGTTTGTTTGTTTGTTTGAATTGAATAGGCTCCGAAACTACTGGACCGATTTGAAAAATTCTTTCACCATTAGAATCCTACATTATCTGTGATGAACATAGGCTATAAATTATTTTCATAAAAATTAGAGATCCTTATGAAAATTGCAATAATGTAACCAAAGGTGTAAAAATTTTGAACATAAAATTCTTCATATCGCGTGCGCTGCGAAAACTATTGATGATAGAACAAAAAAATGTTCTACAATATTAAAGAACGTATCAATATCTACAAAAAAGTCAGCGATAGCATATGTCCAACTATTGTGGTTGTGTCAGAATAACAACTTTTATAATTTAAAAAGTGAATAAAAATGCCGACCAAAAGCAGACCACGTTATTCTTATTTTGGTATTTATTCTTATCCAAATAAATTCCTTCGTAGTAAAGGCTGTTTCAGTACCCGTCGATTACTTTTTGAATGATTGAAATCGGACGTTTTATTCAAAAGTTATCATGAGTTTAAAAATGTAAGATACATCGCGACCACAGAATAAATATCAGTTAGTACGGTAGGACAAGTGTCTGGGATTTTTAACACAGGTAACGGGATATTAACCATGATTAATACCATAGATACTATTGATCATGGCGTATGCAACTGCGCCGAAATATCGGGAAACTCAAAAAACATTAAATAATGGTAAATATCCCGTTAACTGTGTTAAAAATGTTGAAAACCATGATAGTTTAAAAAGTGTCTGGGAACTATGGAACGAATGGAAGGGAGTGGTAATATATCAATTAAATATATATGGGAGGTAGGGGAGCATTGGGCAGTAGAGAGGTTTGGACACCCCCGTGTCATGTCGGCCAGAAACCATCATGCCTATCGTCAAATCGGAATTTGATCATGGTGGATTGACATGATGGTGTATGGCCGGCATAACACGGGAGTTTGCCGGTGGTGTCCAAACCTGCCTTACTGCCCAATACTCCCCTACCTACCTTAGACCTTACCTACATATTAACCTCTAAACTTTAAAGGATCATACATCCCGCTCCGGGACCGCCATGTTATCCATACTAATATTATAAATCTGAAAGTAACTCTGTCTGTCTGTCTGTCTGTTTGTTACGCTTTCACGCCCAAACCGCTGAACAGATTGAGCTGAAATTTGGCATGGATAAAGATTATACCCCAGGGACGGACATAGGCTACTTTTTTCTTTAAATATTTATAAGGGGGCGTGAAAATAAGGGTTGCAAGTTTGTATGGGAAAAAAAGTTCAGCGACCCTGGGCGAGGTCATAAAGATGATGGGTGACCGCCGCTTTTTGCTATGTTCTTGCATTGCAGATTTTTTTGTTTTTTTTCTCATTTTGCATGGTAAATGATTTTTAAATTAATGATAAACACGTAACATGTATATTTCCACTCATCAATATATCCAAAATTATGATTTTTTTGATATTAAAATACTTTTTCTTTGGCTTTGGTTAGAACGCCATCAGTATCACCCGAGGTCAAAACTGCTTTTTACTTTTTTCTCCTAGGTGGCGTTTCTACTATAGCGGAGGTCGAGATACGATCATTTTGAGTTTTGAAAGCTATTGGAGATTTTTGCTTAGACTTTTCCATATTTTTTATAGGTTTTCAAGTACCCTACCTACTTATGTTATTTTACTGACAAAGTCGCGGGTGCCAACCAGCCAGAAAATAAAATATTTTTCCTTGGCGTTGGCGTTGGTTAGCAACGCCATCTATGTTTTTCATTTTCACAACCAGGTAGGGTTGCGAGATCAAGAATGCAGATCATTTAGCGTTTGGAAATTAAAATTTGAAGTACCTACCTACTTAATGATTTTAAAATTAATGATGAGCATGTAGGTAATCATTTATAAATCTACTCATCAATACATCCGAAGTTTCAATTTTAATATTAAAATTATTAACACAACTAGATGGCGCTGCTAATTTTGACCGTTTTCTAGATCGCGCTATCGTTGCGTTTTGTCAAGTTTACTTTAGCCTGTGCTTTAGCTTAGGTATACTTATTTCTCTGATCTTATTCCTAAAATAATCCTATCGCACTAAAATTATTAATTGATCGAAGATTATTAATTAAAGTTTATTAAATAAAGACCGTATTTTTATCAAAAAGAATATAAATAGTTTTTTTATTTTTTCAAAACAACTTCTATGGGATATAGGCTTCTAGGTGCAAGGCAGTTTCAAAGTCGTAAGATTCGAAAAGAGAGTCTGTGTTAGTGAATGTTTGTTTTGTTGCTCCGTGACGACTTAACCGATTGTGATGAAATTTGGAACGTAGATGCTTTAAGTACTTGAATATAGGCTAATCTAATTAAAAAAAATCAACCTATATGGATGTTTTACAGGGTGTTAAAGTTAGTATGGAAAATTTATTCCTTGGTCTGATTCACTTCAAACACAGTGTAAATAAACTTTAGGTAACACTCCTGCACTTGAATCCTAATAATGCGCAGACGAAGTTGCGCGGGTCAGCTAGTATTTAATATCTTACGTATTTTTTCTGTTCATACTTTCTGTTCGTGATGTCACTTTTCCTCAGGTATGGTCTGAAAATCAGCGTTACTTTATGCCTTCGGGCATGGAGTTTCAATAAGCTGAGACTGGACCTTTTTGGCTCACTACAGCACACAGACCACTGTTGCACCCACCTATGTAGGTGCCCGACTACTTGTTTGTTGTTTACCTATGCACCTACCTACTTGTTACTTGTCTTTGTTTTTGTGTCTGTGTTATGTTATGTTTTTCAAATAAATCTATCTATCTATCTATCTATCTGTAATGTAATGTACTTCTTACATTTTCCTACCATTATTATTCATACCTCATCTTTACTATGAATGGTTGAGTAAACGCAAATGGTATTGAGAAATTATGATAATAGGCTACATTTTGGATAAAACTCTGTCTTTATGGGCCGTAAAAGTTGGATATCTAAATTATGATTCTCGAAAATGGAATCTGCATATTTTACTTTAGAATATCTTCAAATTGAGATCATTTTTTTACGAATATCAAAAAACAGGCGGTTCGCAATTTGTCTGTAATTTGAAAGACGTAGTATATCAGTCATGTGGTTCCTATAACACAAGCTCTGATTATTTAGAAGGAAAATATCGTGAGGAAACCCGCAGGCTAGTCAGCTCCACACGTATTAATAATAATATAATAATAATAATAATACATTTCACACAGCATCATCTGACCCTAAACTAAGCAAAGCTTGTATGGGAACCAGATAACTGATATACTACTTAATATATACTTTTTTTGTTTGTAAATACATACATATTATACATAGATACACCCCGACCCGAGACAAATATCTGTAGGTCATACAAACATTTGTCCCGCGGCGGGGACCGAACCCGCAACCTCTCGCGTCGCAGGCGGACCTTCGCCCACTGCGCCACAGAGGTCGTCGTATTGAAGTTGTCTTTCATCTCAAATGTCCCAGGCACTACAGCGTCCCGTTAAGTGTAGGCATAAGTTGCCTCCTGACGCTGTATATGTATAAATCATCTAGTAGATATAGATGTGAAGGCCTAACGATAATATTGTGTGAAACTGCCCAAAAATATGAATTTCTTTTGAAACCCTCTTAATTTGGCCAGTAGTGGGACTGTGCCATTTACCAGTAGGCCAATTAAAAAAAGTTTTACTGAACAGACAATCCTAACTAAGCTGGTGATAAACTTACAAACTTAGTTTCATCATTAATTGTTGGACATCTGAGAAATTAATCATTCTGCCAGCTACAAAGTTCCAGAAAACTGAGTTTAACCAGTTCAACTGAGAAGATCTTTGTTTGTTTTGCGTTACGTAAAGGTCGGATCCAGAAATTATGTACTTAATAAGTAGTAAAAAAAAAACTTTCGTTATGAAAATGGTACCCTCACGTGCAAGCTCGTCAAACGCACATTTACAGCTAAGATTGGATACATCGGTCATATTAGAGAACATCAACGAAGCTCTAACGTATACTCGTAAAGCAGTTGTCAGTCGCCAAAGCCGAAACCGGCCAGAAATAATAATAAAACTTAGTAAAAAATACACAGAAAATAAGTATAAAAATTCAGTTTATTAAACAGGGTCACGACTGTATCCCCGAGGCGCGGTAGACATTCTCTCAGATCTTTTTATATATTTCAGATATTTGAAAAATAATCTTTTGAAAAACTAAGTTTCTTATTCAAATTAAAAACCCTAAGTGAGAAAGTGGGAATAAATCATCGAATATTTACTAGTGAAAACATTCGATTATTCATTCCCTCTTTCATCCCCCATATTTAGTAAATGGCTGCACCGATTTTGATAAAACTTTGCCGGGAAATTAGCTTTGAAATAAAAAAAAAAAACACTTCCAAATCGGTTCACTAGAGCTTCGGTGCCACAGACACACATAGCGGTCAAACTTATAACACCCATCGTTTTAGGGCGGGGGGTTAAAAATAAGAACCCTCAGTATTTTCTACCAGCTAATCATTAATGCTTACCTGACAGAGAGGCAGGAACACTTCTCCGATAGAGTCATCTCTTGAAAACCGATCGTAGTCGAAGACATGGAGATGCAGCACCTGGAAGGAAATATCATTTTACTCTCGGTGCTGTCATGGCTTACACAGCCAGGAGATGTAGTAGGTATCACACCTCCTACTACTAGATACTTTATAGTCTCGCATTTGCTATTATGCTAACTATAGCATAATAGCAAATGCGAGACTATAAAGTGAAATATGAAACGGAGGAGACATATTATCATCCTACTATTGTCATCGTCATGGCTTAGAGTCTAGTGTTAACTACCAGGAATAATACCTATAGTTCCTAGTTGCAATAATAGCTATTAACCTGATTAAAATTTTCATGTTTAAATACAATTTTGAAACATGAAAATGTAACTAAGCCATGACCGTCATAGCTTGCTATTTCCCCGACATGGCATAAATTACTCTGAAGCTTCTGTAAACTTGGTCACGATAATCTTAACTTACATGACAATCTTAAAATCCTTATGGCTTAATAACCGTCATGGCTTAACCTACCCGGCTCTGCAGCTTCTGTATCGGGAAGCCCTCGAAGTAGAAGGTCTCGTTCCACCTCGGGTTGAGGGTACGTCTCTTGATCTTGGTCTCCAGGCGATGCTTCTTGTCAGGCAGAAGAGTCACACGTACGTAAGGATCTGAAGTTCCACTGAGGTCCTTAGCTGGGAGCTCCTTACCCTGGAATTTGAGGAAAAATATGTTAAAAGCAGTATCACCAAAATACTAGACTGTTGATTTATACAGCGACAGGAGGCAACCTATGCCTACACTCGGACGCTGTAGTGCCTGGGACATTGTTTGAGATGGATAGGCTTTCCTAGCATCTAAACCATCCTCTCAGCGCAATCGGCCTTATCCACAGGAAAGAAAAGACCCAGCAGTGGGTGTTACCGGCTGATATAGAGAGATTGCCAGGAGCAAACTTTTGTGCTTCCAAAATTGCCCACTTCACCCAGTAAGGTTGGCGTGTTTGTTACAAATTGCCCCTGTGACAAGCAAAACAGGCATTGCCCTTATTACAGGCACGGCAGAGATTGCCCCAATAACAGGCACGACAAGCATTGCTCTTGTGGCGCATCAATTTACAAAATACAAAACAGAATATTTCTCGCAAAATCAATACCCTTCGCAATAGGAAAAGTTAGACATTCTTATCTGATTGAAACACTACAAACTTTGGATATTAGCAGAGTAACAAGTTATTGGGTAAACCTACATTGAGATAAATATTATTGGCATTGTTTTGTCGTTGAATTGTGCT